>JALJVW010000910.1:30861752-32141004 GCA_024865655.1 Emberiza elegans | reverse complement strand
GGTTAGTATTTTAACTCTACCTCTAGCCCCTGATGTCATACAACCACATGAGCAATTTCAAATACTTTCCTTAAAAAGGAGGTTTCTTACCTTATACTACAGCAAGTAATCTTATTTAAATAGCAAATGGTCAACAGCCTCAAAACACAATAATCAAACTCAAAATGTAAATTTTAAAGTCTCATGATTTAATATTGTATTTAAGATAAATAGCCTCCTATTTGTATTTTTCTTTCTTTTACTGTATGTATTTTGAAATGCTGAGAGGTACTTGAGATGCTAAGTGAGCACTCAGTACCTCAGCTTACAAATGTACCAGTCCATCATGAGGAATGACTGCTTTATGTTGTTTTGGTGGGCAGCTGGCTGGCACAGACAGATGCACACTGCTCAGTTTTCTTTTTTTTTGCGCAGTTTGAAACTGTGCCATGCTACTCACTGACAGGAACTCCTAGATCATTGACAGGGCTCCCTCCTGCTTCAGGTGCCACAGGCTCTTATAAAAAACACAGTACTCTACAATTACAAAAAAAATAAAAAACCACCAGAAAAACAGTTTGGCGTTTTGCTCCCGCATTAGAAACACTTTTCAGAATTCCACTATTGTAATCACAGGATCACAGAATCACTAGATTGGAAGAGACCTTCAAGCTCATCGAGTCCAACCCATGCCCTCAACTAAACCATGGCACTGAGTGCCACATCCAGTCTTTTTTTAAACACATCCAGAGATGGTGACTCCACCACCTCCCTGGGCAGACCATTCCAGAACTTTTTCACTCTTTCTGTAAAAAACTTTTTCTTAATATCCAACTAATATTTCTCTTGGCACTCCTTAAGGCTTTGTCCTCTCGTTCTGTCAGTTGCTGCCTGGTGAAAGAGACCGACCCCCACCTGACCACAGCCACCCTTCAGGGAGCTGTAGACAGTGATAAGGTCATCACCCCTGAGTCTCCCATTCTCCAGGCTAAACACCCCCAGCTCCCTCAGCTGTTCCTCACAGGGTTTGTGTTCCCAGCCCCTCTCCAGCCTCGTTGCCTCCTCTGGATGTGCTCCAGCGTCCCAAAGTCCTTCCCAAATGGAGGGGCCAGAACTGGACACAGCACTCAAGGTGTGGCCTCACCAGTGCCAGGTACAGGGGAAGGATGACCTCCCTGCTCCTGCTGGCCACACTATTCCTGACTCAGGGCAGGATGCCATTGGCCTTCTTGGCCACCTGGGCACACTGCTGGCTCATGTTCAGCTGCTGTCAGCACCCCCAGGTCCCTTTCTGCCTGGGCACTGTCCAGCCACACCATCCCCAGCCTGTAACATTGCAGGGGGTTATTGTGGCCAAAATGCAGGACTCAGCACTTGGACTTATTAAATTTCATCTCATTGGTCTCTGCCCATCCATGCAACTGTTCCAGGTCTCTCTCCAGAGCCCTCCTACCTTCCAACAGATCAACACACAACCCCAGCTTAGTGTCATCTGCAAATTTACTAATGAAAGACTCAATCCCCTCATCCATGTCATCAATAAAAATATTGAACAGAACTGGCCCCAGCACAGAGCCCTGAGGGACACCACTGGTGACTGGCCCCAGCTGGATGCAGCACCATTCACCATCACTCTCTGGGTCCGGCCATGCAGCCAGTTCCTCAACCCAGCAAAGAGTGCTCCTGCCCAAGCCACGGGCTGCCAGCTTCTCCAGGAGTGTGCTGTGGGAGACAGTGCCAAAGGCCTTGCTGAAATCCAAATAAACAACATCTACAGCCTTCCCTGCATCCACCAGGCAGGTCATCTGGTTGTAAAAGGAGACCAGGTTGGTCAAACACGACCGACCCTTACTAAACCCCTGCTGGCTGGGTCTGTTACCCTGGCCATCCTGTAAGTGCTGTGTGATTGCACTCAGTAGAAACTGTTCCATGAACTTACACAGTAGTGAGGTCAGGTTAACTGGCTTATAATTAACAAGATCATCCTTCCCACCCTTTTTGTGGAACGGGTGTCACATTGGCCAGCTTCCAGTCACCTCAAACCTCACCAGTGAGCCAGGACTGTTGTTAAATGATGGAGAGTGGCTTTGCAAACTCATCTGCCAGCTCCCTCATCACCCTGGGATGGATCCCATCTGGTCCCATAGATTTATGAACATCCAAGCAGCTCAGCAGTTCTCTGACTGCCTCCTCTTGGATAACAAGAGGACCATTCTGTTCCCTGGCACCATCAACCAGCCCAGGAGGACACCTGTCCTGAGGACAAGCCATCTGACCACTAAAGACTGAGGCAAAGAAGGTGTTAAGCACTTCTGCCTTCTCCTCATCTGCAGTTACTGAGTTCCCTCCCATCCAGTAGAGAACAAAGGTTGGTCTTACCCTTCCTTTTGCCATTAATATATTTGTATAAACATTTTTTATTATCCTTTATAAAAGTTTCCAAATTAACTTCAAACTGAGCTTTGGCCTCCCTGATTTCTTCCTACATGTCCTAGCAGTCCCCTTAAATGCTTCCTGAGAGACCTGACCCCCTTCCAAAGACAATACATCCTCTTTTTATTCCTAAGTTCCTTTGAAAGCTCACTGCCCATTCAGGCTGGATGTTTGCCTCATCAACTCATCTTTCAGCACACAGGGACAGTCTGCTCCTGTGCCCTCAAGATCTCTGTTTTGAAGCACACCCACCTTTCCTGGACTCCTGTGTTTCTATGGGCTGCTTCCCAAGGAACTCTGAATGTCTCCTAAATAGGCCAAAGACTGCCCTCCAGAAGTCAAATGTAAAAATTTTATTGATCTTCCTCCCCATTTCACCAAATATTGAGAACTCTGTAATTTCATGATCACTATGCCCCAAGCAGCCTCCAAACACCACATCTCCCACCAGCCCACCTCTATTTGCAGCCCTTCCCTCAGTGCACTCACTCACCAGCTATGACAAAAAGGTTTCCTCCACACACCCTAAGAACTTCCTGGACTGCCTCTTTTTTGCTGCATAAAGTTCCCAGCCGATGCCTGGTAGGTTAAAGTCACCAACAAGAATAAAGGCTGGTGATCCTGAAACCTTCTCCAGCACCCTCCAGCTTATAGAATAAGCTATTCATTTCTTCTTCCTGGTTGTGTGGACAATTACAGACTCCCAGTAGGATGCCAGCCTTGTTGGCCTTCCTCTTAATTCTTACCCATAGGCATTCAACTTCATTGTCATTAGTTTCCATACTAATGGCATCAAAATCCCCCCTAAATAAAGGGCCACCCCTCCAATTCTTCTCCCTTTCCTGTCTGTCCTGAAGAGCTTGTAGCCATCTAGTGCAGCACAACAGCTATGTGAGTCATCCCACCATGTTTCTGTGATGGTGACTACATCACAGCTTTGCTGGTGCACCACGGCTTCCAGCTCCTCTTGTTTGTCACCCATGCTGCATGCATTGGTATACACACACCTCAGCTGGGCTACTGATTTCACCCCTAAACCAGGCTTACCACCTTTGGGCCTGCTTCCAGACAGCCCAGCTGCATCCCCTTCAAACCCCCTTCAAAGCCTTCTCAATGAGTTCTGCCAGTTCATGAGCTAAAATCCTTCTGCCCTTAACAGAGAGATGGAGCCCATCCAGTTCCAGCAGGCCAGGTGCCAAAAAAGTTGCCCCATGATCAAAGAACCCAAAAATCTGCTGATGACACCAACCCTTGAGCCACTTGTTGATCATGTGGGCTCTCCCATTCCTTTCACAGTTTTTCTCTGCCACCAGAGGGACCAAGCAGAACACTACCAGTGCTCCTGCCCTATCAACCACTTGACCCAGTGCCCTAAAGTCCTTTTTAATGATCCTGACACTCCTCTTTTCAGTCTTATCACTGCCAGCCTGGAGTTTCAGCAGTGGGTAATAATCAGAGGACTGAATCAGCCCAGGGAGACTCTTGGTAATATCCCATACCTGGACCCCAGGGAGGCAGGAGACCCTTGACATATGGGGCCCCCTGTTCCTCTCAGAAGGGAGTCACCACTACCTCTACCCTTTTTTTTTTTTTTTTTAATGTTAGAGGTGCTGATCCCTCTGACAGATGAAGCATAATTGGGAGGCTCACTGGGCAGATCATTATTTTCTACATCATCTGGCTGACCCTCTGGATTCAGGGGCTTATACCTATTCTGTAGTGGCACCTGGGTTGGTGATGGGGATCAGGAGGAATTTTTATTACCTCCCTGAGTAGGGACCCATTTCCAATCCCCTCCATCCACCAGGTGTCCTCCTACTGCCTGACAGTGGGAGGCATGGGAGTCCTCTGACTCCCCTGGTGGACCTCCCTCAAGAATGGAAGGGCTGAACTCCACCCATCTATTTCTGTTTAAATTTCCCTATTGTGCCTTAGTATTTCAAATTCCGCCCTGAAACTCAGCCCCCAGTGAAAGGAGATCATTCACCTGTTCACACCTCAGGCAGGCTTCTCCTGCAATGCCCCCGGGTACCACAGACAGGCTCAAACACTCCACCACAGGAAGGGGTCTGGACAGATACATCCTTTTTTGGAGGGTTCTATTTTGCTATGCACATTCTTACTAACTGCAGTTGTTCATCGTCTAAAAACCATTACTAACAAAAAACCCCAAACCAACCAACTAACAAAACACAACAAACAACAAAACTAAAAACCCCACTAGAAGGAGGAAACCTGCAGCCCTGCCTGCCCTGCCTGTGTGAGCTGCTGTGCCATGTCCTCAGAGACGTGCTGTGCCCCTGTTTGCCTGCTCCCATGATTAGGAACTTCTTTGAGTTTTCAGTATAAATTTTCACATTGCCAGTTTACAGTCATTTGAGTTTCTGTTAGCACTACCCTAAAACTTGTGTAGGTCTTGTAAAACCTTTTCTCATTGTTTTTTTAACACAAAGTGTGTTAGAAAAAAACCCCAAAACAACAGAAAGTCAATTTTTCTGCAACATTGCAAGATACATGAAATGCAAAGGTAGTGACCAAAACTCAAAGATATGAAGAAAGAGGTAGGCATAGATCACACAAGACTCTCCCCAAACTCTGTGCAAATGACAGGTGGGTGGGTTGTGTGGCCAGTGCACCATTTGGGATGGCACATCACAGACAGCTAACTGGAGAGCTCCAAGGGGCTGGAAGAAGGCTCTTGGGCCACCCAGGAAGTCCCAGCCTGACAAATTTGTTAGTAATCATACTTAGACATGCCTATCAGAATAAGACTTACAAAAGGTACTGAAAGAAATAACTGGCATACACTTGAAATTAAGTGACTTCTCTAAATGACTAGAAATAGATTAAACACAGTTGGTCAGTTTGGGGATGGAGACAGAAGAAAAATTGCCCAGAGCAATATTTGGTCCCTTTTATAAAGCCAGCTGTTATTCTGATCATTAGCTATTTAGTCTCAGCAAGCAGATGTTTTTCTTTTTGGGAACTTCTGCTGAAATCATGGAGTTCAGCATATAAAGCAATTGAAGAATCAAGTCTTTTTTAAAATGCTGATTTTAAAGGCTTATTTTTTCCTCAAAATATTTGCTGTAGCTTTCAAAAAGCCTTCTGTTTCTTCAGTATATGCTGCCCCTGCAGAACATCACAAATTTATCTTTTTTGGATTTTTTTAAGCTTTGAAAATGGCATTATTTTTGGAAAAGTGTATTCTGAAGCATTATGATACAAACCAGTCAAAATTACAATGAATTCAATAAATCCTTCCATTTTCTTTAGGAAAATATTTCATTTGATCTGGATAGCTTATTAAAAAAAATCTGTTCTAATTAAAGAACTTACCATGACAAGAAAATTTTAAATTACTCAGGAATTCTTTGTCACATTCTGTTACAGAATTTACAAAACCCCGTCTTTCACTAAGATACATTTGATGTGATTTATTTTTTTGCAACATTCTTTATTTATAGGATGTTGAAGACCAGTTTTTTGTAACATGATTTTAACACGGTAAAAGTACTCTGGAAGTCTCTTATTTTGCCCTTTCAATGTTACTGTTTAACCCCCTCTTCCCTGCTTTACTCTTATCCTATCTCAGCAAACAGATAGATGAAGCAGTGAAGACAGATAACTTTTCAAATGTTACCTACTTTATATTTCAGCCTTCAGGTAATTCAATATTTAGCAGAAGTTTTTTTGCAATGAGGATGACAATTCCCAGCCAAATTACTAACAGATATAGTGCTCCCAAAAACTTCTAATGAAGTCTCTCACTGGTCAGGTGAGAAGTCCTAGTAGCTTCATATAGAAATATAAGTTGCTGAATGCTACCTGCACATTAGGATCTTTAATATTTCAATATCACAGAGAAAATTTCAAAGTAATTACATTCTTTACATTTAGTGAAACACAAAGGATCATAAAAAAACTGAAACATGTCACCTTGTATGTCTAACTGGATGCTGTAAAAATCTAGATAAGGAAATAGTGCTTTTTAAATGGCAAGTAGCCACACCCCATCTAGCCTATTTTTTTTGCCGCTGAATCCGAAACTGTGGTGCAAAAGATGTATCCAATAGCCTTGACTTAGAAAAAATTCAAGTGCAGGGCAGCTTTAAGAGAATTACCCAGTCCAGGCAAGAGCAGCAGGCTCCAGGGCCGTGAAGTTCAGGCTGCTCCACTGTCTTTAGGTGATCTAAGCAGCTGAGCGCAGTAACCAGCAGCCGGCCTGCCCGAGCGGTACTCAGCTGACCAGGACAGCTGATGTAAAATGCTGAGCTGCTGAAAAAACATTTGAGCTTCGCTCACCTTTGAGAGGTTAGTCTTTCAAAACTGCAGCCTAGAGTTCCCTTCTTTGAATAAGTATCTGGAACTATTAAAGAAACAAGCAAAATCCGATCTTTTTCAGAGCACAACCAGAGAAAAGGCAGGGGTAGTGATTTATGCATTGTATCCAGCAAGTAGATAATGAAATACTGAGTAGGAGGAGGCATAAAAACTCATATTTCCTGTCTTGCTGTAGCATCATACTAATTCAGAATCCTTACTTCCGGAAGCCTGAAGTGGACGCTTAAGGAACAGTGAGAAAAAGGCAAACTTATATGCTGGAAAATTTTCTTGCAAACTTTCCCAGGTTCCATTTCTGGCTCCAAAAGCTCCTGAAATAGATGTGGCTTCTAACTGCTCAGCAACCCTCTTTCAAGATTTTGCCCAGAATCCTCTCAATTTTATTATTTTTTTAATTTAGAAAAACAAGCTTAATTTCTTCATATTACACGAGAAGTATGAAAAATATTCTGATTTGAAAAACCTAATGTTTGGAGACAGAAGACATGGTTCAAATCCCTTTATCTCAGATCAGGCATTCTCTCTAGACTGTCTGGGTAAAAGACTTCAGTGACTGGGCTACAATATGAGAAGGTGGCACAGCCACCACCCTGTCCTTTGTCCTGAAGAGAAGCAGCAGCAGCCAGATCAAGACACCTGATTCTGTCAGCAGATATTTAGGGAAGCCTTTCTGACTTAAGGTTCAGGAAAGTCACCTGAAAGGACATTTGCATGTGGATCCAACGAATGTTTGGAGTGAAAGAGGCACTGAGATGCACACAATAAGGTCAGGTAAGGCACATGCAGGAGAGGAACTATAGCTGCCTGAAAACTTCCTGGAAGCCACCAAGGTATGAGCTGAGTCAGGAAACCTTTTGATTAAAATTTGGCTTTAGACACCTGAGTTCCACAGGCATCCTAGTTCCATTGCCAAGCGTTCCTCAGCAGATGTAGGATAGTGCTTTCACCATCCTTGTGACTTTCACCACAATAATGAGTTCTGAAATTAACTAACTCAAACAATAGCTCCAGGGGCCTTCAAACAGTAATGGAAAATACTGATTTGTAGGGTGAAATATAGATACTTCCAAAGGATGAAAGAAAACCAAAGCCAAGTAGGGGCAAGATATAGAAGGCAATAGGAGCTTTTGAGAGACATGCCTCATCTAGAATCATCTGACACTCTCACACACTGTCTGCTTTGCTTAAAAAGTCTATTATTTCACCTCTATCAGATAGTACCATAATTACCAGCCAGTGATGCAAATAAACCCTCACCTTGTTTCTAAAATTTCCAGTTATTTTCAGTTTACCCTCACGACTGAATGGACCAACATCAGTAATTTGTATTCAACAAGCAACCTGCACCATACCTTCCTACAAAAGTATTCTGCCGCCAACAGCTCCTCAACAACCTGCAGGAGCCAAGTTTCATTGACAGTCCCAGCCTCTTTGAAATATTTGCTATCTTTCATTTAGTGGATCTTGTTTATTTAATACTGTAAGTCCTTTTCTTCCTGTAGATTCATCTTTCTAATACAGAAGGCTTGACATGTATTCAAAAAGGTAACTTTTGTCTTTATGGGAAAAGAAGCTTATTGAATAGCCAAAGGATGTCTTGTACAGGAAAGCCACATAAATGGTGCAAGAAGCTGTGAGAACTGAGCTGTTAAATGGGAGCTGGGGGCTCCGGAACTGCCACAGACTTCCAGGCCCTACGGGGAATACTGAGAAGCACAGCACATTTGAAGAGGAATTGAAATTGTCAGGGAAAGAACAGAATCTGTTCACCCTTAAATTCCTAATTAGAGATCTCATAGTGGGAAGTGGCCACTTAAATGATGAGCACTGAATATCTAGGGAATAGCCTTCCTTAAGAAATGGGCAAGTGCCTATTTTCATAAATTAACATCCTAATTTACAATACAGATTATAACGATAATATTTTCAAATTACCATCTTAGTTTTATACAAACAATTTCATTTCTCTCCAGGAACCCAGATAAAAGGGTAAATTCAGAGATGAAGTAAAGCCAAATGCAAATGAGAAAACTCTCCTTATAAATTGTATTGATTCCATGTTGAAAACTACATAACTATTTTAGGTATGTCCTACAGATGACTAGTGTGCTAAGTAAATATTTGGCTAAACTGACATTAATTTTAAAATGCCATTAATTTTGTCACTATTCATACCTGCCAGTATTTGAACCTAAAATAAATCCATACTGTATATTTAGATTTTGATACACATAAATTTCTATGGTACAAAAATGCATAACATACATATGGTGACAATATAGGTGATTAAAGTAGAAAATAAATCAGTTCTAAAATTCTCAAGCTTTGTTTTAGCTCTTATGGTTTAGGTATAGCAGGATTAAATGTCTCCACAGGAGCTATGTATCATCATCCATAGGAACATATAATCTTAAGCATAAAATGTGCTAAAGCATTAGAAGTATTATACATAAATATTGCTGTGATGCAATTAAGTTTTAAGTGTACCAAATAATTGGCCTAAAAAGTATTTCCAAAATAAGAGATCAGTGCAAAAAAGAAGGATCTGATCCCACAGTCCTTTAATAGTCTAAGGGCTTACTGAGTCGAGACGTGGACATGAGAGTGAACACAAAGTGTGGTTGGATTTAGGAAGCCAAAGGGGTGCTCTGCTTCAGAATCTCATAATTTTTCATAGTAACCCTCCAGTAAAGAGCACAGAGAAGTTGCTTTCATGTTGATAGTGAGGTGCTTGCTGCCTGACAGATTGGAAATACTGTCCGGATGTCAGTTGTGTAAGAAAAATAAGAATATTTACGGAATTATTACCATCTTTGTGCAAATAAAGTCATGGCACAGGGATGCCAGAAACAAACTAAAAATAAGAGATCTTTTCTAGATAGTGAGAAATTAAACCGAGACACAACTAATTAAGCAATTCATAGATTAATGAGCTGCATTTTGAGAGGTAAAACCCTGGCTAAGGCTGGACAGTGACAGCAGTGGGATGCAGATTAGCTAATTCTAGAGACAGTTTTTACTTTATTTGGGGAAACTACCCATACATTTTGCTAATAAAGCATGCAATATTTTTAACTCTTGCCTAAATATTTACACTTCTTTTACCCAAATTTAACCACAATTACAGTCTAATTTGTTAAAATATGTTCCTTTTTCTATGAACATTTTCTTGCCTACACAGATTCATAAATAGTCTACTTATTGAAAAGGCTCCAGATACTATTTCCACAGGAACAATGCTACAAAAGGCTCAAAAAGGGCACACCTCATTGACTTTCAGGTTATATGGAACACATCAGCAAGCCAGGGCAGATTTTCAAAGAGTATCTTCAGTCTGAGATACATGCAGGCTGAAGATTACAGATTCATAAATTTCTCATTTAAAATAAAAATGTAAAAAACGAAGTAAATTGTCCATATAGGGTTGGGGTTTTTTCCCCTTTAATCTCAGTAAAAGAAAGAACTTAATAGGAAATCTCTAACCACACAGTAGTGTTCACAAACAATGGCACAGGATTTCTTACGAGCTCTTGTGGCTGAAGAGCATCTCACCCCACAGGTTTCACTGGACTTCACTGAACAGTCCTCACTGAGAGTACTCAGAAAATACCCTGCTCCATAAATAATTCCATCAGTACTTGATGTAATCAAGTTCCTTGGCTTCAATAGCACTGTGAAGGAAGGTGCTGTTTATAACTCAGCAGGGATATTAGAATTAAGCTCCTAAGCATTTCTTCAGTAAGACAAAGAATGAACTGTCACTGTCTTGTCATTCCCAGAAGAACTTTCTGCCTCCATCTGCTCTAACAGTTTATTCCTCAGTGAGGCTGACTTGGCTGCCTTGTCTGTTTTGGACACATATGAGACAGATTTCCCTGATGAATCTTCCAATGTCAACAGCAAATCTCCTAATCAGTTTCTCTGGGAAGGACCACTGATAAAGCTCTGCACCAGACCAGCTAAGGACTCAACAACATTTTTTCAAACTACAAGCAAATGAGGCTGGAATCTCCACGTTGCCTAGCCTCACACTAATAAGCATAGGCTCCACAATGCAAAGGCAGATTGCCATGCTCTCCAGCACCAATCCTTTCACAGAGCCCTGGGTCTGGCTTCTTCTGCACCAGAAATATTTAATGGTAAGAGACAGACCGTCCCATCCAGTTCTTCTCTCTCACCAAACCCTTCAAACCATGCATTGGTGGTATGCAAAAATTTATTTTATATTTTATGAAAAAAAAACCCAAATAAACAAAAAACACTGAAGAAAATAATATCAGGATTCTAAGTATTTGTTTCTATGAACTAACGTTCTCATATCATAGCATATTTGTTACAGAGAGGTAATCAAACAGGAACATATTCCAATGAAATCTGATTAAATCAATCTAATAGCCTGTACAGGTTATTCATTCTTGGAAAAAATCATACTGTTGAACACACTGACAAGTCTAGCTCATGAGTCTTCAGAAGGATGCACCACTGCAACCAAATCAATCCTTCACATCTAGAAAGGGGGTCCTCTCCAGGTCAGGTGTGAAAACAATAGTGCATCTGTCTAGAGAAACAAAAAGTAGCTGCACTTAAATATTGAGTGTGAGTAGAAAACCTTTTCCCATCCTGTCAGATCTTGTAAATTCATTAATACAACATACATATACACAGCAAGTACCCAAACATTATATTACATAAAACCAGCTTATTTCTAATAGGATTCTAGATGAAATTATTTAAAACAAACAAACAAAAAAAGGTTACAAAATTATGTTTATGTGTTGCATTGCTTCCAGTGTGATAGGATCACCTGAATAGGGAAGTTCTTTCCAAAATTTACTTGAGTTGTATTATATTATGATAATATTATCCTATGCTTGATCTGTTCTCAAACATTTTCATGTAAAAGCACCTGCTAATTTTTTTCGTTTAGACAAACTTGGGAGTACATCTGATTTTAGGAAACAGGTTGTCAATGTAAGACATTATTAAAACTTATCAAAAGTTTTATAACAGACCATTCTTTGCCATAGCATAAGAGAATTATTTGAAGTAAGAGAATTGAAGTAAGCACCCTATTTTTAGGAATAGGTTAGTTTAAAAGTGACATTAAAATATTATTAATGCCCTTATGAATATGATACATTTTAACTGAAAATCAGTAACATTCATCGCGTTTATAGTTAAATCATTCCACAGTATTTTCTGAAAAGAGGCAAAAACATTTCTCCCATGAAATAAAAAAGTAGTTTTCCCTAACTAGCAGAACTTGGTACTAAATTAGAAGTGAAACCTAATCCCGATCTTTGTTTATAGAGCTGCATGGTTTCAGAAGCAGCTCCACCTATTGGGTGACAAATGTAGGTTAGTGACTACTTTGTCACCGCAGACCTATTGTAAGACTGGTTTTGTACACAAGGAGCTAAAGCTCCCAAGTTCCTCATACTTAAATCTAAGCAGCCAACTGGTATTTTCTAGTGATCTATTTCATTAGAACTTATAAATTCAAAACGACCATCCAACAGGATACAAACCCGACCACAAAAGCTGCTAGTGTTTATTTGATGAAGCACTTCTAACAGCATTAAGTGACTCACGCTGGTTATAATAACCATCTTATCATGTAACAGCGAACGGCATGATTTTTAGGATGCACTCCAGTTGCACAGGTCTGCATGAGCTGAAAATGAATTTGGTTATGTAAGCAGTCCTACTAACATCTATATATGAATCCATGTTCTGTATGCGGGGTCCCACGTGAATGACCGACTCGTATTTTGCATGGTTCAGGGCAACCACTGACGGTACCCGTTCAGTGAGAACGAGTCATTTTAAAGCGAAATTTTGCACCATCCCCTTCTCTTCGGAACAGTTCATGCGAGACCTTAAAGTAACATCTCACATCCCACGTCCCCAGAGATGATCGATATCAGCGCTGCTGGCCATGGATTTTCTCTCTCCCGCCGTCACCGGCGCACACCCGGTCCCTGCCCCGCGGGTGCCGGGAGCCCAGCGGGGCCGGACCCCGGCGGGGCTCGGCGGGGCACGCTGGGGAGCGGGGGCAGCGTGGGCCGGCGAGCCCCGCTCGGAGCAGCGCCGGCCGTGCCGTGGGTACCGCGCATCCTCGGAGCCCGGCGGCTGAGGTAAAAGGAGCAGCAGAAACGCTCCCACCCGCGCTGCTGACAGCGTGTTTTCGCGGTGTGGAACTGGCACGGACTGCGCCCGCCTCTCTATGTAAAAGGGATCAGAGAGACCAAAACCCACCGGAGCCCGGGGAGAAAAGTTGTTCCGAAGCCCGAAGATGAATTCATGCATAGATCACTCACCCACTCTGATGATACAGATGAGCTGGATGCAGGCAACCAAGCTCCCGAGAATGAGCATGTCCAAATCGTCCCTCGTCTCCTTCCGACTGCCTGCCTGCCTGTCCGGCTGTCTCAGCCTCCTGCCCGCCCGCCGGCCTCCGCGGGCTGCTGCCCCTCTCCCTCGCGGGGCTCCGGCTCCGCGCCGCGACCGCGCCCGGCGGCCGCCCCCACGCCGCGGGCGGGCGGGATCAGCGGCGCTGGGAGCTGCGGGGCCGCGGCTCCGCTCAGCGCATGGCGGGGGCCGCCGGGGCTGCGGGGGAGCGCGGGATGTACCGTGTGCCCGGGCGGCTGCGTGTGCGCGGCTGGCCGCTTGACGTGCCTGTCGCGACTGCTCGTGTGTCGTGTGTGTCGTGTGGATATGTGCGTGTGTGTGCGCCCGTGTATGTGTGTGCGCACGGGGGGCGGAGACCGCGCTCCGCTGGGCGGGCGCGCACGTGTGCGCGCGTGTGAGAGTGTGTGTGTGTGTGTGTGTGATTGTGTGGATGTGTGAGTGTGTGGGTATGTGTGCTTGTGTGTGAGTGTGTGTGTGTATTGTGCGTGTGAGAGTGTGAATATGTGTGTGTGTGCGCGCGTATGTGAGAGTGTGTATGTGTGTGTATGTGTATGTGTGGGTATATGTGTGTGGGTATGTGTGTCCGCGCGTGTGAGAGTGTGTGTATATGTGTGTGTATATGTGTGTGTGCGTGTGTGTGTGTGTGCGCTGGTGGGTGTGGATGGGGGGTGCGGGGCTGGGGGTGCGTGTGCGGGGGATTGTGCGCGCCGAGTGCGGTGGCGCGCACCCGCGGGCGGGAGGAACAGAACCCTCTCCCCCTCCTGAAAAGCAGGAGGGAGGGAACGGGGGCCTGGGGACCGAGAGGGGCTCGCAGCGCCGCGGGCAGAGCCTGGCCCCGGGGTCGAGGACTGGGACGCAGCTCCGGCGCTGGCGGAGGGAGAGCGGCCCCGCGCGGGAGCAGCCCCCAGACACCGCCAGCCTCCCCTTGCCGTGGGAAGAAAAGTTTATTTCTTTAACAAGATCTTTATGAGACGCGGAGACAGGGAGGTGGCTCTGGGCTTCTTGAGGTCTGCGGGGCCAGCGGGGTGCGCGGGCAGTCAGTGCAGCCCGGAGCACACGGAGGGCAGCGGCCGGGGAAGGACCCTGATGGAAGCGGTGGTCCCCGGGCCGCGGGTCGGGGCTCGGGGCCCGGCTGCGGGCGCGCCCCGCCATGGGCGGCCGTGGGAACGGGCACGGGGCAGTGGCGGCGCTGGGAGCGGAGCCGCCTCTAAGGAGGTGCTGTTCGCCGGCTGCTCCCTGCCCCGGGAACCGGAGGGTTTGCGTGTTCCCTGGGAACTGGAGTGGCAGCGGGGGAAGGGGCTGGAGCCGCGGAATATCATTATCCGACGGGAGAAGTGGGTCAGGGCGCAGGCACTGGCACCGTTTTGCGGGAAGTCAAAACAAGACCAGAAAAAAAGAAAGCAAAACCCACCCAAACCAGAAGTGAAACACGAAGGCAAACAAGCACCAGGTCCCGCGGGCCGGGGGGATGCAGAGCAGCAGCGTGGTGCGGGGCCCCAGCTGAGCCCCCCTTGCCCTGCACGCACCCCGACCCGGCGGGGGGGACGCCCTGCCCTCTGAGCTGCGCCTGCCTTCCCACGGCACTCCCGCACCGAGCGGAGCTCTCATGGGAAAGATAAGTGGGGGCTGGAAACACCCCTGACAAACACAAGAGATTTTGGGAGCGTTAGATGGTACACACGGTCCTCGGCTCCATCCCAGGCTCGCCGAAGTGCAGCCCAGGAGCCGTGTGAATGGTCCCTGTGTTTGTGATACTGTTTGCATCCCAGTGAAACGGCCTGTTCTGCGCGGATGTGATGCGACTGTTAATGGTGGGCAACTTAAGTGTAAAAACACTTGATGCTTTATAGGTACCCTACTCCACCAAGCCTCTCAGTCCTCAGGCACAGGGGCTGCATCTGGCAGCTTGTCCTTCAAAGAAGAAAAAAAAAACATCCTGTGTGTTTCTCATTTCAATTTCCACCTGCTCTACCTGGCTTTTTGGGATGTTATGAGCTATCTTGACATTAAACAAAGCAGAAATTTCAGAGTGAACAAAAGTTAGAGGAGAAAGTGCCAAGATGCTCAAGTAATTGTATTTGGAAAGAAGACTGCAGACGTGTCTTCTCATGCAAGGTCAGCATCTTTCAGGGTACTACAGTGCAAATACAATAGAGGTTGGTTCATTAGGAGAAAACTTGTGAGTGACAGTTCGTGTTAAATGGACTTTCAGCATCATGGGAAGAAACAAGCTTCATGTGCTGAGCTCCACCAATATAAAACTATTTTAGGATTGTCCTAAGGGAAAATGTTAAAGATTTTAATCAGCTGATTTTAATTTTATTGAATGAACCTAAATACCAGGAAGAAGCTATAGTGATTTCCAGACCCATGCATAGACAAGCATGCACAAACACACTGATACACATATGGAAGACAAGATACTAATACAAATAGTTAATATATTTGAGATAAACTCCAGCTCCAACACCATTTTGCAACTGGCTTAGTTTTTCAGTAGGAGTAAGAATAATACAATATTGCATAGCAGTATGCATAGGTATTATTGTAATATACAATATATTGTAATGTACAATATATCATTGTAATGTACAGTATAAAGCCAGAGCCTGCAGTAATGCCTGACTCTCAGACTGTACCTCTGCTTGGCTTCTCTCTCAAGATGATGGGTAGATGTAACTCAGTTGTGTTGCTTCTAAGTGTGCATGAGCTTGCAACAACTTCTAGGTTCCTCCTCTATCCATGTTGGAACCAACTTCTGAACAGTTTGATGACTTTTTAATTGCCAGGTGATCAGCTGTGACCAGCTGCTCCCTGGTTTGTGACTGTCTGACAAGACTAAAGGACCTCTCCTCTTAACAGCTGCTAACATGATTAGCTGCCCGGGTATGTGCTAGAAAATCTTTATATAGGTCAGTGTATTTCTTTCTTACAGGGTTCCTTTAAGAATTCCCTTTTATTTATGCCATGGATAAGTTACCCATCATGAACACAATGAAAAGAGTAAGTACAGCATTCACAGAGGGCACTACCATTTCCTAGTTTTCCACAGTAAATTACTACACAGGGAGAACCTGGACTGACATGGTCATTATGCTGATAATTAACTTTCAGTAGGAAATACACTATAATACTCTATGAGGCGAATGATAAACATTTAAGGCAGATCACCAGTGAATGTGTTAGACTCTCCATAATTTCAAACCTTTACATCAAAATAGTCTCCTTAAAACATGGCCACAGATGCCTACACTAAGCAACTCATCTGCAGTTCTGTAGCCTATAATTCAGAGATAATTAGGATGGATTAGAAGGTTCATCTCTGGCCTTTCAGTGTGTGTGCATAGCTGGTCAGAATAAGAATTAAATTATAATATCCTGTTGTGATTATAATTTACAGCTGCTTTGAATGGGTGTCAGTGGTTTAGAAAATACACAGGACAGAGGCCAAGTACTACAATTCCCTTCTGGTTCTTGAGCTGAGGAATGGCTGGGGAGAGAGCTCTCTATGGTACAGGAAGCACTTGGCTGTGGTAGGGTGACACTTCATCTTTGCCTTCAGCCTTTGTGATGTTTTAGCTTGTGCTGTGACAAGCCAAATTCACAGAAATTAGTTTGGAAATAAACAAATGTGTTAAGAAAATAATTACCTAGCTCAAAACATGATTTGTATTACTGCTTCCTCTCTCTCCTCTGTGAGGTGTAAATAACCCAAAACATGTCACAGAAACAAGCAGATATGAAATGGTCTTGTAGCTAACATTACAGGTTTCTGTTTCTTTAAAACTCACTATTCCTATTGATCACTTAGAAATGAAATTATGACTTATTTTCCTCACTGTACTGTATAGTAGATATGTTGGAGATTTTAATGAAGTTTTTTTAGTACACAATATTTCTACTTGTACTTTTATGAAGCATAAGCAAATCTTGAAGAGAAACTGTTCCCTGTTTAGTTGCTGTTCAAAACTTTTCTCCTTTTGAAAGACCTTTCCTTTTGTTTTCAAATTTCTTTCATGTTCAACTTTCTTTCCCCCCCTGATGTTAAATATTTTCTTCAAATTGTCTCTTTTTATCAATTTCAGCATTTTTTATCAGGCTAAATGAAATTTTTCTCAGTGTTGATACTGTTTCCTTTGTATTGTGACAACCTTGTTAATTTCCAGAATGAGTCATTCCATGGTTCCTTCAGCTTTTAATTTTTTTTCTAGGTCTGAGTGCTTTATGGATGTTTTTTCACAATAATGTCAGTTTCTTGTAGCATTATCTTCTTTTCTTGTTTTCATTTTCAATAATGTCTTTGATATTTGTCAAATCCATTTTTGGGTTTACATGCAGCTTCTCCTCTCCTCTCCTCTCCTCTCCTCTCCTCTCCTCTCCTCTCCTCTCCTCTCCTCTCTCCTCTCCTCTCCTCTCCTCTCCTCTCCTCTCCTCCCTCTCCCTCTCTCTCCTCTCCTCTCCTCTCCTCTCCTCTCCTCTCCTCTCCTCTCCTCTCCTCTCCTCTCCTCTCCTCTCCTCTCCTCTCCCAAATGTACATTCAAAATATTAAAAAGGTGTGTTAAAACGCGTGTTGGCCTGGCAGTGTCTGTCACTACCATCATTAGGAATATCATTCAGATACACGATACAAAACCAAAACCTAGATTCATTAGGAGTCCTGCTGAAATCAAATGTGTCAGATCTGTCAAGTTAAAATACTGGTTTTCTTCAGAGCACTTGTTTATTGCCATGGGCGTTTAATATTGAATGCCCCTTTACATGGACAAGTGTTAGCACAGGATCTCAAACTTTTGTTTTGGTAGTATTAAGATACAAAATGAAAGTAAACCTACTGTTTTTCTTCTACTTCAATTTTGTTCAGCATTTTAGAGCTTCAAGATTATTCAAAACCTATTAACAGGTAAATAATTTTTTTTCATATTTTAAATTAATTCCATTTTTGCACTCTACCTAGTGTTACTTTCATTCTTTTAATTGGGCTGAGGCATTACTTTCCCAATTCATCTGCCTCCAAGAACACAAAAAAACAAGAAAAATGATGACTTTAATGCCCTTTTTTGTCCCTTTCCTAAAAGAGAAGATGTAACCCAATTTGGTTTTCAAAGGCAAGCAAAATGGCAGTACATGTATAAATTTTCCTCTCAGAAAAAGATCAAAACTTGACAGTTTGACAGCAGCCAGGTGCCATCACAGCCTTGGAAGGGTTGTGTGAGAGACAAAGTCTATTCACATAATCTGATTTTATTATTTTACTTCCCTGTAAGAACCAGTTGAAAAAAGCTGAAGTGTTAGATGCACTAAAAAAAGCAGGGTTCAAACCTGTTTTTTTTAGACAGCTATCTGTCTGTCCTAGCCATGGAAAAGGCTTCAACACTATGTCTTCTGACAAAGCAAAGCAAAGGTTTATGGGCTAAAAATCTTATATATTGCTTTCTCCCAGCTTTACCAGGTAATTGTAAAATAAACTCTACAATAAACCCCCTCCCAACTCTGTCCTTTTGGCAAAGCCAATCTCTGCCTAGCTGATTCTTTAAGTGCCAAAACATCCGCTCCTTGTTAAGTCTGCTGAAGAATGACCTTCTAACCCCACTCTGTATCAGAGCAGACCGATTATCGAGTGTGAGAAGTAAGCAATGATGGACTGAAAGGCAAATTTTGAACATTTTTAATGTATATATTTATGTGCAAACAAGCACACACAAACACACACATACATACATACATGCATGAGCACTGAGTCAAATCTGTCTACATTTCCTTCTTACCTGTTTTTTCCTGTCTGATTTGTGATTTGTTTTTTTGTCAGATTTGTGATTTGTTTGATCACAACTTACCTCTCTGTTATGTGGCGCTCAACACTACTACTCAACACCCACTGCTGCTACTCAACACCTCTTATGAACAAGTGTTTCCAGCATATTTATTGGAGGTTGATTCTGTCTTTTCTACACAGAACCTCTCTTTAAAAAAAGATGCACCGCTGGCTGAGTTTCTGACTATATTTTCTCAGCATTTTAGAGCTTCAAGATTATTCAAAACCTATTAACAGGTAAATAATTTTTTTCATATTTTAAATTAATTCCATTTTTGCACTCTACCTAGTGTTACTTTCATTCTTTTAATTGGGCTGAGGCATTACTTTCCCAATTCATCTGCCTCCAAGAACACAAAAAACCAAGAAAAATGATGACTTTAATGCCCTTTTTTGTCCCTTTCCTAAAAGAGAAGATGTAACCCAATTTGGTTTTCAAAGGCAAGCAAAATGGCAGTACATGTATAAATTTTCCTCTCAGAAAAAGATCAAAACTTTTGACAGTTTGACAGCAGCCAGGTGCCATCACAGCCTTGGAAGGGTTGTGTGAGAGACAAAGTCTATTCACATAATCTGATTTTATTATTTTACTTCCCTGTAAGAACCAGTTGAAAAAAGCTGAAGTGTTAGATGCACTAAAAAAAGCAGGGTTCAAACCTGTTTTTTTAGACAGCTATCTGTCTGTCCTAGCCATGGAAAAGGCTTCAACACCATGTCTTCTGGCAAAGCAAAGCAAAGGTTTATGGGCTAAAAATCTTATATAATGCTTTCTCCCAGCTTTACCAGGTGATTGTAAAATAAACTCTACAATAAACCCCCTCCCAACTCTGTCCTTTTGGCAAAGCCAATCTCTGCCTAGCTGATTCTTTAAGTGCCAAAACATCTGCTCCTTGTTAAGTCTGCTGAAGAATGACCTTCTAACCCCACTCTGTATCAGAGCAGACCGATTATCGAGTGTGGGAAGTAAGCAATGATGGACTGAAAGGCAAATTTTGAACATTTTTAATGTATATATTTATGTGCAAACAAGCACACACAAACACACACATACATACATACATGCATGAGCACTGAGTCAAATCTGTCTACATTTCCTTCTTACCTGTTTTTTCCTGTCTGATTTGGGATTTGTTTTTTTGTCAGATTTGTGATTTGTTTGATCACAACTTACCTCTCTGTTATGTGGCACTCAACACTACTACTCGACACCCACTGCTGCTACTCAACACCTCTTATGAACAAGTGTTTCCAACATATTTATTGGAGGTTGATTCTGTCTTTTCTACACAGAACCTCTCTTTAAAAAAAGATGCACCGCTGGCTGAGTTTCTGACTATATTTTCATCTCTGTGGGAGCCATGGACATGTTGTAAAAATCTTCTTACTCCAGGTGCAAATCTCTTCCTATATTCTAGACTAATGGATATGCCTCTAGGGACATTTGCTTATCTTCCATCCTGCTATGGAGCAAAGAAATGGAAGGAGGAAATGAAAATAATATTTCATACTACTATTTAACTTTTCCATTAATTTCTGCTCAGATTATTAAATGTAAAACTGGGAACAGAAAGTACAGTTTTGACCACACTGTCATATCATCCCACTGCCTGGTTACCTGTTAGCAACACAGTAGTTTCCCTCAGAGACAGATAAGGCTAAATCTAAATCCTGAAATGATAAATGAAGAGTGAGCAGGAGTGAATTATTTAACATCCAGTTCCCTCCCAGTCTCCAAACACAAGGCAATGTGACCTCCCGGGATGTTTAACTTTTGCTCAAATTTCTGTGGAAGGGCAGGCAGAAGCAGGTCTGCCTTGCTGCTGGGGGCAGTGGCAGTGTGCAGAGCCCCTCCCAGCCCTCTGCAGCCTGCCCAGGCACTGAATTTGGCCCTTCACTTTGAGACACATAAGGCACCCACTGTCCTTCATGTCAGCCAAACAGTGGGCTGTGCCTGCAATTTCACATGTCCCCTTCTCCTCCTGCTCTCACTGCTGGTATAGCTGTCATTACAGAGTGGAAAGGGGCATTTTCTGTGCCAGTGAAGAAAATTCTCCCAGTCAGTAGCTGCAGAATAAGGCACTGTTTTCAGTGGTGTTGATGATTAAAAGGCTCTTTTTCTGCTCCTTCTTTTAAAGATAATGTACATCCTGACAGGAAATTTGGACAAGCAAAACCAAAATGTATACTTTCAGAAACATCAATCCAAAATGCAAAACTCCAGTGCATGCTTAAGTTATGTATTAAAGGTATGCATAGACTTAAACAGTTGGCCATGCAGAGTAAACCCCGTTGCTACATATGCAGCAGGCTTTAATAATAGCCCACTTGATGGTAAATAATAAATAAATAAATAAATCTTCCTGGAACAAGCCCTTAAGCTGAGATCTACTAGGTCAATTCAGCCAAAAGCAAGCTGGCATATTCACGGATCTTACCAAACAGTTTTTCCTATGCTGATGTCACATTTATCCTTTCTTTTTCTCTTTTATTTGTGAATTTGGTGGCATTCTTCTTACAGCAAGTGCTGACCTACAACCACAATAGATATGAACTCCCTGGAACAATTTATCATAATCATCATGCTCCGATAAACATTGTTGATGATGCTGCACAGAGGAGTTTTCAAATAATGCATGTTGAATGGTAGGAATAGTTCACTGCTGGAAAATGAAGCATGGGAAGTTTTTTTCCTTAAATGCATATTTATAATTTTATTCCTATTTTTTCCTTATAGCAATTTTTTTTCCTTATAGCAAATTTTTTTTCCATATAGCAATATATGTTTCAATTTTAGCTGAAGTAAGAAGCTAGTTAGATTATGGAAATTAATTTGCATATTATGACTGCTATTATTTTCATAGCTTTAAAATATAAGTATGTTCAAAATCTATTATTCAACTGGGGATAAAAGTACACAAAGTGGCAACAGAATTATGCTGATGTGCCATAGCCCTTATAAAAATAGCAGCTATTTGTCAGCATTCAAGGTATCCACAAAATAAATTCACAACTCCTCCTTCTTTTGACAGTACCACATGTTGCTACTTCATTGATAGGAAAAATAAACAGAGGCAGACGTGTTGGATTCTAGTACATAGAAACAAAATGCCCAAGTTTCCCAAGTAAGGAAAGGAATAATTAAACCATGTTCCTTCTTAGTTCTAAAAGCATTTCTGGCAGTCATTCCATTGTAGAGAACCTCTTTTGTTAGAAAAACAAACTTCTGATATTTGAACAAAATAATATCAGAAAACATAGACTTATCTTAGTTTGCTACTAAAACTTCAGAGGTGCCTATCAACTATGGTAACTGAAGTATAACAGAATTTAATATATACAAAGACCATATGTGACACATATATCGAAAAGAATTCTATATCTTCAAGGAAAATGTTGAGATCTGAGATTGCTCTTGCCACTCATTGTTTGGTATTGGAGTTGTGATAGACAGTTGTATGAAAAGTCTTGCTCACTACTTGATAGATGTCAAAAAATGGCAAAAATATTCTTAATAGAGAACAAAACAGAGAACATCATTACTTATGTCATTCTATAAATTCTCTGCTTGCTTGATGCTTCTAATTATGACCGAAAAAGTCCTCCTTAAAAACTCCTTAGGTTCTGTTTGTGTTTTTTTTCCTCACCACACACCTTCAAATACCAAAATTTTCTTCTCTTAAGAACAGCAAACTTCTCCAAAGAGCACCTCAAAGATGAGGTGAGATGGCTTCTCTGTTTAGGGAACAAGACGGAAGACATTGGAGGGGGAAAAAAAAAGAGTCTGAGATTCCTCATTCCAGAAGAGAGACATCCCATGACCAAAGTCTGTAGAACCAGATCAGACCATGGAGAGCAAAGATGGGAATTGCTCACTTGGCCAACAGAAGAACTGCTGGCAGCAAATAAATGCAGCATGAGCCAAGTTCGAAAAGACTCCAACCCCAAAGTCCTTTCAGTGATTAGATTCAGGCCCGTGAAAATCTTTGGCAATGGTGTTCTGGATTCAAATGTATTGATGAGAGATCATGGACTGGCCAACAAGACTTTAGAAGGTTACTAAATGCGCAGGCACCATCAGTCTTAGTAAATCTGAACTCAGAATTAGTCAGTGGTTGCAGGTTACCTGGGGGAAGTGTTGTGTACCAGTCCTCTGTTTCTCTTTTGTGGGGACCTACTAACCACTGGAGAAAGAACATTACTTTCTCTGAGCCAAGTGACACTTTTGGATTACATTGTTATGGGTTCACTCTTCGCAGACAGCTGAGACATCAGGAGGTCCTGTTGACGACGCGTGTGGCCCTGGTTAATGACAGAAACTGTGGTGTATTTTAATATGCTGGGATAAAAAAGGTAATAGTATTTACCATCAGATCATCAAAATATTCTGACAGCAATAAAAGGGTGTGCCATTAGGTTATGCTTTTATCAAATGTAATTTGCTTATTTTAAAATGCGTCTGAAAAATGTAAACATGTCCATGGAACTAAATTACAGGAAAAGCTAAATCCTTAACTAAATTTTATCATTAAGGTAAGGGTTAGGGACCAAGTGAAAAGCTAAGCAGCCTATCTTAAGGTATGCAGGGAGATGACAGAGCCCTGCTTGAGGTTCAGCTAATTGAAGGTGGCACAAGACATTTTCTTGTGGGACATAATGAATAGCAGAGTGAGAAGCTGTCAGAAGTTAGAAATAGTACTGTGAAGGTTGTCTGTGTTTCACAGTTGGTTAACGGTAAGTTGCATGAGTTGAGGGCTGACCAAAATTCACAGTAATTGGTGGGCAATAGTGGCCTCTTTTGGGGAGAGGAAATCTCAATGTCAGCAGTGCCTAGGTAACAGTATCAATAAACTTTTGTAAGGTCAAGACTACCTAGGTAACTATCAAAACCACCAAATTTGAATACAAACATAATAAAACTGGGACAAACGGGGAAAAATAACTGAGGGTTGGTTTATTGTCCAGAGGAAGACCAGAGAAGAAAGGGAAGGATCGAGGAGGATGGGACAATGTGCTTGGGAAAATATTGTTGAGAAGCATAAACATGCTTGCATATGTGAGCAGGTAGTTGGTCAATATGTATTTTTTCTTTGATCAAGCTGACTGAAACATTCCCAGTTTGCAGTATGAATCAGCAGAAGTGTGTGAAGACCCATGGGATTTCCTGGATTATGACTTCTATTGTGATCTTTCACTGGTTTGAAATATTGAATAAAATTATTTGGGCAAATAATTGGCATCAATCCTTAATGCCAGATTACATGATTTCATCCTACATCAGTAATCTTCCTTGTTTTGTGGTTATCCTTGTAAAGCCCACGCTGAATTCTTGGTTCTGTTGTTCTGTGTTGTATTGTCTTGATGGGGAGGTTATAGTTTGCAAGCAAAGACATGTAAATGTGAGGGCCTCCAATATGCCTTTGCTCCCATTATAGGACAAGGAGAACTGGCCAGATATCTGTGGTTTTCTGACCAAATATCAGTGAATGCTTTGCAGGACATGTTGAATATCTCTCTGAATGCCATTGCATGCCTCAAATGGAATTTGACTGTGAGAACTTAGAAAACTCACATACGTGGAGACCTCTGAGGGCTAAATTCAAGTTCCTAAATATAGGCATTTAGTGCTATTTGAGAGTCTGAGAACCTCAATGACCTGCACACTGTACTGTTAGATTGGCCTCAGGACTTGGATGAGACTTGCAGCTGTAAGCATGAAACTCCTTCATAAGGCATCTTGAGTGTGACCAGATACATGGGTACAGGTGCTCAGTTTTCATCTTCGAGCTGAATAGTCTCCCTGGTTTGTCACCTTCTGGGAACTACTAGGAGCTAAATCTCCAAAGGAGTGTTAGTGCATGGTTGTTGCATTTCATCTCATATTGCCTTCAGATGTCTGGCTGTTGGAGAAAGATTCATGGGCTGAGGTAAGTTCTACACCTCTCAGAGGTTAGGGGAGGGCAGACATTCCCTCTTTCTCCAGATAAATGCCTATCCTCCCTGCAGGACTGACTGACATGTTGTCCATGCACAGTTAAGGACACAATCCTTCTATGAGCTTAGGAACATGTGTGCTTCTATTTGGCCTCCTCCTTCTTCCCTGGTGGAGATGAGGAGATATCTTTCATCCTGCTGTGGTGCTTGGCAGAACAGGATTTGGGCACTTGTAAGACAGCTGGGAGAGAAAGCAGGTAGTCCGATTTAGCCAGAAATAGGAGGATAGAGGAAAGGCAGACTTTCTGCACTGCGCAGTTTGGGGACTGACTGTGTAAATGTTGTGTGTGGGGAAGGGGGACTATGCTGTATGAGAGTGGAAACTGAGATGTCATCAATGAGATGACATAAATGCGCTGGGGAAAAAAGAAAGATGTGATACTTTAATGGAAAAGGAGGAAGAAATGGGCCATTCTTGGACTTGGAGCAGAGAAGCATAAAGTTGTCTACTTAGGTGGTGAAAGAAATGCACTACTTATAGCAGAGGTGAACAAAGCTGTAGCAGGTCCTACAAACAGATCTGGCAACCATGGCTGCCAAGGTTTAACTGTCTTGTCTGTCATCTCTCAAGGCACAGACAATTAGCTCACTTCTGGAAACAGCCGAAGGAGGAAATGGCTGCTCTTTGTGTCCTACCTGAGGCTCTCACTGAGGCAATAATAGGACACTCAGGTCCTCCATTTCTTTTGCAACATTTGCTGCCTCTTTTCATTGCCACAGCTTGCCTGAAGGTCCTGAGACCCATTAAGTTGCATAAGTGGTTTTGTGGGTTCTACTCCAGTGTTTTTCTGCTGTACAGGTATCTGTCTGCTCAGGGGAGATACCACTGCTAATCTGCTCACGGGGATTTTTGGAGGTGAGCACTGTAGAGACAGCTCAGTAACAGTATTTCAGACAAACACAGCCTGTGCAGCACTTAGTGTCGTTTGTGGCAACTCCAAGCTCTACTTAGATTAAAGTCTTTGTGAAAAGGAAGATTATTATCAAGATACTATACCCATATCTAGGATAATTATATATGAAAGTAGGAATACTCTTGTTGAAACATCTCCCGTTTAGCTGAATTATTGTTAATAGAAGACAGGGAGGCTTAATAAGTGGGATTAGCACACATGAGTGGCTACACTAATGAACTGTTAGCATAAATGAAATACTTTGAACTTTCATCATTTGGAACAAATAAGCTTGTTCATCTCCTGAGTGAATTTTGAATATACCAAAAATACGCTTCACCCTTTGATGTGCAAGATAGCTACTTTAACAGGGGAGGGTGGGGAGAGAGGTGGAGGTTTGTATGCGTAGGTGTGTGTATTTATCTGTGAGTAGTACAGCAAACTCCCACACTATTTATTTGTTTTTGAATTTTATAATCTCAAACTAGATTTCAGACTCCAAATACAATCAAGGATATGGAAAAAAAAATATTTGGACAAAACTGCACATTTCTTCTCCTGTGACCAATGTCACCAGCGTGGTGTGAGCTGCCTTTGCACTCCAGGTCACTCTGAGGGATGCTGAGCTGGGCAGTCAGTCTTGAGGAGGCCTCCCCATCTTCTGACTATCCTGAAGTTAGAAGTAGCCTTAAAGGACTTGCTGTGTGTAACAGAAAAACTCCATAACTAGAATAAGTATGACTGTGAAAAACAGGTCTCTTTTCCCATACTTTTAGAGTACAGACTGAAAGCTTCCAACTAAACCAAAGACTGGAATAACACCTATGGTTTACTCTGTCAACTGCTCAAATCAACTGAAAAGGCACAATTTACATTATGCAGGTATCAGAATATCAGGCTCACACATCCAATACTTTTTATGAAGATGTAGGTAAGTCTCAACATCAATTTTTGATACCAATGAGCAAATTTGTCATGAAATTAATGATTTTTTGTAACTAGATCTCGAGGGGCTGGAGTAAGTCCAATTGACACAGGCAACAAATGTGCTGTAGCTATAAAACATCTTGGCTTTTTACTGAAATAACAGTTTCAGATTTTCTTGGTATACACTATAAGTAAATGACTGAATTTGAAATATTTTGCATTCAGTTTCTTTGTACTCAGAGCATTAAATAACTGAGGGTTTTCATCTCATAGCTGTTTTGTCCTCCCCACTTTTCTAGGGCATACATGACTGCTGTACTAGTCAGATGGCAGTGAAGCACTACAGCAACATAAACTGTGATGGCTTAAAATGCAGCACTACTGCACCTTTGTAATATAGGTGAGTTCAAATTTAAAACATAATTTTGTAGCATTGGACTGTGCCTGCCCTACCTAAGGATCTGCTGCAAATTATTCTGGGAGGCACAAAAATTATTCTTCCTCTGTACAGATGGATTTTTCTGAACTGGACTTTACTGTGAAAAATTAAGAGGCCTAGATGACTGATGTATGATGTTTTACAACTAGATGACTGTTGTAAAATCCACCAATCCTTCTGGCATAGGCTTTGTAGTGCTTCCTCTAAGTCAAGCCTGGAATCAGGAGGCCTCTGAAAATACATATGTCCTTTCTCTTCCTAATATTTCCTACATTATCTACATAACCCCCATGTAGCCACTTCCTTGGGAGGAATGTTCTCACAACATTCAGGTAGGACAATGGCAAGGGTGGGAGCCATGTGGATAAGACAGTGCTTGTCCAGTCCCAGGGTGTATCTGTAAAAATGCACCACATGTTTTAGTTATGGGTTTGACAGTGCTGTTGCACTCGATTTCCCCCCTCCAAAACTGTCTTCATTTCCATTCAAATAAGAGTTTTGAGTCTTTACAGAGAGAAAATTCAGGCTCAGATTGTATTTATAGATCTTTTATGGGATACAATGAGGATGAAAGCCTGGCCTTTAGCAGAGTCAGTGGTACAATTCCCTTGTTTCTGAGAGTTCATGATTTAATCTAATCTCCTGTCCTTAATAAAATACATTTGTGTACTGCAGGTTAAATTTCTTTAGTACTTGGAGACTCCTGTTGAGCTTTGAAATCATTAGTAGAATTGGTGCTGCCCACATGCTTTTAAACACTGTCACTTCCTTCTGCCTTTGGAGTGGAAAGCAAATGTTTTTGAAAGGCAAATAGTAGATGCAGGGAAATAATACATAATGAGAGATGCTGTTCTTTTTTAACAGTGATAAGCAAGGAAGATTAGAAAAAACCAGTGGTGGAATGATTAAAACATGTTTCATCAAACATAACCTAACCCTTGCCCCCCCTGAAATGGGCCTGTTTTTTTCTTCACTGTCTCTTGAATACCACAGACAAACAATTCTATCGAGTTTGCTTTGGTTTTGTTTGTTGTTTTTGTTTGTTTATGGGTTTTTGGTTGTATGTTTGGTTTGGTTTTGGTTTTTTGTTAGTTTGGTTTTGTTTTGTTTTAATCTAGAGCCATGTCTCTATTATTGTGTCTTTAGCTGTGATTGGATCCTATCTACAAACGACTGGAACTGTATACTGACCTTCTAAAACAATTCTGGAAATCCTCAAAGGAAAAAATAGTCTTGAATTGGGTTCATGTGTTAAAACACAGGATTACTGAAAGAGATGAGGTCCCTGAAAATGTCTGACCAGGCCAGTACACATTCAGGCTTTGGTGTGAAATTTGTCTGGCCTACATAGAAGCTTCAAGGATATTAAGAAGAAGAAGGATATTCCCTCCAAAAAGGAGCTGTTGAATCAGCATTTCCCTTCTACTGCCTGAGTAGCTTCAAAAAACATATGTGCATAATGTAATTTTAAAATCTTTAGAAGTTTAGGAAAGAACTAATTTTTAGTGAGTAAAGGAAAGCCTTCTGTAATTTATTTTTATGTCAAGAAGATTTTTCTCCTAGTGCAAACTTATTAAAGGCAGTTTTCATCCAAGAATATTCAGTTGTTGGTAATACTTGTGCTGTTTCTCTATACATGAAAGAAATATTTTGGGATACCTGTGAAATCTGTGCACATTTCAGCAACTGATTCCAAATTGTAATGAGTTTTAGAAAGACTGGAGCAGCTTTTGAGGAATAAAATACAGTAGACGGTGATCTTTTTTTGAAAATCTTAGAGTAGAAGTTGTATTCTACAAATTGAACAGAATTTCATTCCTGTGTCACAAATGCATAGGAAGAACCTCCCATGCAGGTACTTAATTCAATTTTCTTTCAGCTGGGTAGTCTGAATAGAATTAGTGAGATGCTTCAGCTGAAAGCTGACAAATGTGTATTTTTTAAGCCTACTGTCTCACTAAAGGCCAAACTATGCAACCCTTTCTCATGCTAATGAGAAGTTGAAGTCAATGAGATTTGACATGTAAGTGCTCAACAACTTCATAATCTTGCCCTAAATGCTTTTTCTTTGATAGATCTGTCTTGTTGTCTTGCTGTCTCTCTGTCTATTGAAAACAGGTTATCTATAAAACTTTTTCTGATGATACATTGTGAAAAGAGAGCTCAGTAGCCTTCCTGCCACTTTTTGAAAGCCTGTTAACTGTACATATTAATTTCCATTTGCTCCCAGCTTCATTGTAAATATAATTCTATGCTGATATTTCAGCTCCATCTGACAATACTAAGCACCATAATATCAAGATATCTACAGTGTCCATCAGCATGACTGACACAGATTAGACAATTGTGCCTTTTATCAAAGAGTTTTCTGTCTCTGAAGACACTCTCAGTGCACTGTAAAGCCAAATAAAATGGAAACAATACAGTGGAGTCTATTAAACCCCTGAAAAAAAACAAAACAGAGCTTCAACATCTCTTTTGTGTGTTTTTTTTCAAAAAGAGAGACTAGCTCTTGGATCTCCTTAAGGAGGATAAAAGCTTTAGTGGCCAAGGAGAGTCCTTAAATAAGACAGGATCATTCTGGCCTGGTCCTAATGTTTCTCCTGCAGTGATATCTTATCTATGGGTGCCTGAGATGATAACAACTTAAAAAATGAAACTGAGTAAAATTCACACAATTAGACAGCATGACACTTATTTACTAGATGAGACTCTTTCCTCTGGGCACAGGGGACCAAGCTTGACTCTGTTTCCTGAAGGGCAGCTCAGTCTAGCACACAGGACTACGACAGTGAAAAATGAAAGCAATTTCACTGCTACAGCCTGGTGCTAATACATATGCATCCCTCCTTACCACGCTGCTCGTGGGCTCATGTTCAGTTAGCAGTGCTACACCTCTGCACCAGGAGCCTACAATGGATGTGTTTTATAAACCAAATTATCAGTGGAAAGGCAATCTTTAATTTTACAGGCTACAAATGAAATGTGTCTGTATGGTATGCTCCTCACAGAATACTTAATACCAGGACTGAATGGTATTTGTGACATCAGGAAAAGGTTTTTCACCTCAATGAGATTCAATCTCACCTGCAAATGATCTCTGGATTCTTGGCCTCTCTATTTCTCCCCTTTCTTTGTGCACATAAGAACCAGGAAACCAGCCATGACTGACCTTGGATCAGGGTCATTGTAGTGCTGTCACTGTCACTCCTCTGCCACTCTCTTCACAGTATGGAGCAGCAAAAGGACTCCCACAGCAGAACGGAGCAGAGCATCTCCAGATATAGCAATTTGTATTTGCTTCAGCAGTGGTCTGTTCTTTACTGAAAAGCAAAGTTAACACCCCTATCTCCAGCTTTGGTACTCTCTCTGTCCTGCTGAAGGATGTATGGTCAAGCCCTGGGGACACAGAGCCCATACAGCAAATATTTGAGCATATTGCATCTGCCAGAGGATGAGGTGAGGGGTGAGCAGGGCTGCAGCTGATGCTCAGCAGAATTTCCAGGCTGATGCCATTCCCATGCTGCACATCTGCTGCAGGCTGTAGCTGCTGGGGATGGAGGCATCACAAAGAAATGAGATTCAAGTATTGGTGAAAAAACAGTCTGGGCTCTGTCTCACCAGTGCCTAAGCCGTGCTTCTTCCAAATCAATTTAATGTCCAGCCTTCTCCCAATCATCCATGTGTTGTGCTGCATTTGTACAGACATTGATTCATCAGCTACAAAAGAAATATGCATTTAATGGACTGAGATGAAGATATGGGTGAAAAGCCTTTACAGAAAGGAGAAAAAGTACTGTGAGCCATGATTTCTTTTTTTAAAACAGACATATCTTTCTACCAGTTCACACACAAAAGACTAAATCATGCTATTTTTTTCCTCAAAATACACAAGAAATTACCTCTATTAACTCTGCAGCAGGTGGGTTTTTTTGTGCATTTGTTGCTCCAGTTTTAAAGCTCCCTCAGTTCACTAAATGTATTGAAGTTTAGCCTTACTGGCTCACCAGGGAGGGAAAAACATCAGCAGGTGAAAGCCACCTGCATAGCAGAGCACACTTTCATTCTCTGGTCCATCCCATATCCCAAGATGTCCTGTTGTCCTTATCCTTTTCCCTTGGCAGATATCAGAAGACCTCTGTTTGTCTTCAAGGCAATGTATCTCTATTCTATACTTGTATTTCTATTAAGAAGCTGATTAATTAATTTAATAACATATTAATTTGCACTGAAGTAGCTTCAGGATGCTACTACTGAAATAAGTAGATTTATTCCACATAAACACTATCTGAGCTGCCTGCATATTTTTACTCAAAGAGGGTCACGTGTGGAAAAGCCAAGGTAATTTCCAAACTCTTGTAAGAGTCCAATGCCATTCTCAGATACCGTATAGTCTGTGCAAACAGTTGATATGAAAATAATGAATTTAAGGAAAAAAGAGCTATTTTTGTTTAGAAACAGCATAAATCTAAGGGGCTTCAAATCAGTAATATTTCAGCAGGTAGAGAAGAAAATAAATATCTAGTTCCTATTTGTCCTTTCAGGATGCAGAGAATGCAAGATAGCACTCTCTAAAACATTTTATTGAAGCCATGGAGCACAGTGAGCAGCAAGGCACTGGTTTTAGCTGTGGGATACCAAATCCACACAGTCTGCTCTGCATCCTAGACCTATATCTTCTTCTTCTGTTGGAAAGAGCCACCCACCAGGCTGGTCTCCTGGACAGAGCTGAGATAGAACCTCTCAGCTGCAGAGGCAAAACTGAATGCTCCTTTTCCAAGGATGAAGTGCTGGACTGCTGCTCCTCAGGAAACAGCGCAGTAAATTGGCTTGCTGCTCCTGCGGGGAAGGAGCAGCGAGGACAGGAGATGCCGGCTGCCACCTCTTCTTTCCGCAGCCACTGCCCAGCCACTGCCCCCATTACCTGGCTGCTTTCTGAGAGGCAGAAGCAAACTCGCCTTCTTAGAGGCACAAAAGCAACCAGCAGAGTTCTGTTCATCTGCTACCCTGGTAATTACCTGTTGCAGAAAGCTGTTTACATGTCCTTTTCCTCAGCTTATTCTAAGGTGAGATGTTCTCTGTTTTGACCAGAAACTCTGTTTTAATCTTGGAAATCTTTCCAAAGTGTATCCATAACAAGACAAGGTATTGTTAGACTCACTTTTAGTTTTTCTTTGAAAATGTCAGAAGAAACTCCCATAAAGCACTGAGACTCATCTTTATAAGAAAACAAAACCAAACTTTATGGGCTTTTCTGAAATTTTGATTATGTCAAGAGATTTGAAAATCTGAAATAGGACAACCTGAATGTCCTGAGCATTGAATAATATCTCTAATTGTTGAATATTTGACTGCTCCTGAATTTAGGATCAATGGTAACTTTCTCGATAGCTCAATAGAAAATATCAGAGTCAAAAGCAGAACCAAATCATGAATATTTATTAGACTATAAAAATAAAACTTGCCTCATCATTTCACCAGCTACAGATCACCAGTTATATTTCATTTGCCATATTATTTTTGAACCGCCTTTAAATAAATGCTACAGACTTTTGACTTGTCTTTGTAGAAATGAGAATAATTGAAAAAAATGTATGTGAGTCATTAGAGAAATAGTGCCAGTCCAAGGAATTGCCCCCAAAGAGTGGACTTTGTTGGTATACCATATTTATTTATTAATTTAGCAACTCAACATTTGCATATAGCTCAGTTAGAGCTATTCCAATGAATTATGTTGCACAATAACTTCAGACATCTCTACTAATCCTACAGAACATCAAAAGCAATGCTGGCTGCTATTCAACACTGGGTTCAGTGCCATGACAACAGATGGAATTCATGGCTGAGGAGTAAAAAAACACACTTCCATCCCCCTGTCACTTTTTGTAAGAATCCCTAAAGAGAAAATTATGCAAACTACTAAAAACTGAATGTAGAACAGGAATGCCTGTGACCGTGTGCTATCTGCATTTACACAAAACCACTTATTTGTGAAACAGAATGTAAGTGGTAAAAGTAGATATGGAAGTCTTATTTAAATTCTTGCAAAGGACAAAGAGGAGGAGGAGGGAGAATGGGCTGGATTTCTCTTCCTCTGAGTTCGTGGAGAGCAGACTGAAATTCATAATATTATGGTCACAGTCAGATGACATGAGAACAATTTTTTTATGTTGCTAAATGAATGTTCCTATGTTTTGTGAAGAGATCATTTGGAGACATTTTTTCTAAATCTGTATGTTTTGCAGTACAATTTAATTTGTCAATATTGTGATAACCGTAGATTGAACATTTTGGACATTACTGTCCTTTAGTTAAGAAAACAACAAATGAAAACCTGCAAGTGCTTGTTGGTTTACATTATGCATGAGCAAGAAAACTGTTGAGATGTATGGGAATTGTAAATGTAAATGAAAAGAGATCTTTCACTTATTTTTGTTCATGATTTTTTTAAAAAATCTTGTCAACATCCCACAGATAGGGTGATGAGTCAGATGTGTCTACTAGGCAACTACTAAAGAGCACTATTACTTCAAAAGACCAGGAAGTCCAACTTATCAAGTTTAGAAGAAAAAATAAGCATACTGATGCTCAAAAAGGTCGAGTAAAAATAAGTTCAGTGTTACAGGTAGAAGTGAGAATTCTGGGAAGTGAGAAGAAAGTAATAGAAGAAAATATAGTCTTAAGACTGGATGCAGCAATGCATTTTCCAAAGATTTGCTAAGGCATTTGCATGATGAGATAATTCATGTGCAGCAGAATATAAAATAGAAATGGTAATTCTTTAAAGGTAACCTCTGGCTACTTATCCCTATGTCTAATAGAAGGACAGTGCTCCATAAATAGATTTTCAGAATTGTCTTCACATTTTTCTAGGCAGTAAAAATGTGCTGTCCATCAGAACCATCTGTAGTACAGACCAGAAGCATGAGTGATTTTTTTCTCAAAACTCACCATATGGTTCTGCATTCATTTTATTTTGGAATGCTTGTTTCATACCCTGGTGATTGGGTGCTGCAGGAAAAAAAGGAATGTTTTAGTATTTCCTCACCTAGCTACAAGGTCTGTAGCAAATTTGCAGTGGTTTGCCATTGAAAGAATACATAAGGAACAAAATATATTACTTGTTTTACTAAATATATTATGCCTATATGGTTGACCTTTGAAGAAGTTTGACTCAAGATGTTCTTGTTTTGTGGCCTTTTCCATGTTACTGAGGATTTTCTTTAATTTTTTTTTTTTTTTTATGGTAAAGCAAAAGGCTGAAGCTCTTGATAATAGGTGCAATATTGTTTATTTTATTGTTTGACTTGTTTTTTAATTTATTGCTGTAGTTATGACTCTGAATTACCACAGTAATTTTTTTCCTGGAATACCTGATTTTTGTGTCTGGCTCTTTGGTCTGACCTATGATAAAGAACAAGCACAGTTATGAAAGACTTCTCTGCTCAAGCAGTGTGATTAGATGCTCAGCTGTGCATAGTTCCCTTCAAGGGCATTCAGTTGCAGATTTTAGATTTGAGGGACATTTAAAAAATATGGTCAGGAGTATGCATTAGTTATGTGTCAGCCTTGCTTTGGGGTCCCAGTTCTTGTACTAAAAAAACATTTATTTGGCCTTTAGTCAGACTCCTTCACCTGATGTTTTACATAAAATTTAATGTATGACTAAATCAGCCTTGTTAAAGCTCACCCTCAGCTGACTGGAGACAGAAATTAATAATGATAGACTAGTAGACAGAGTTATGTCTTTATAAGTCTAAGGAGGATTTTAATGTGCTCATTAAAAAAGAAATTCACTAACAAAGTTAACATTGTCATACAATAGAAAAACTCCTAATTTTGTGACGCACAATGGGGCATCCAATTTAGGAAGGGTCAGTGAGTTTCAGAGGTCCCTTTCCTCCTTTCTGGAATGAATACTTTCTTTGGAAACCTACCTTTTGAGGAGAGGGTGGAAGGCAGCAAGACCTTTTGAGATGACAATGAGATCAAAAAAGAAGGAGTGATTATTCAAATCCCTCAGAGAAATAAAAGCCTGAAGTAAGAAGAACTGAACCCAAAAAGGACCAGGCAGGGCGGGAAGCGGGCAAAGGGGAATGAGAAGCAGAAACTGAATGCAGAGGGCAAGGCCTGAATGGGAAGCAGTGAAAGAATTAGGAGTTGAAAAGGGAAGGAGGAGGGGAAAGTGGGTCTGAAGAAGAGAAGAAAGCAGTGAGAGGCACATCATGGTGAATGAAGCAGAGATGGAAAGTTTATTCTTCTCAGCCTGTAGCAGTTCCTTTGAATACTTTATATGATGGGTCTATTTTGCTAAAGCACAGCCTAATTGTGCTGCTTCTCCTGAAGTCAGATTTATTAAATTTTCCATTTTTGCATCTGTTGTCAGAGTGGGCCACACTGGTGAGTGGCAGGTACTGTAAAGTTTCAGAAGGCCATGAGACAGCACATCCAGTCCTCCACTTGGTTGCTTAGATACACCAATGAATTGTATTAGGAATTTTTCACCTCACATTTGCACTCCCCTATCCTTCAACTATTGCATTTCAGATAATAACATGAGCAGACTCCAGGCATGCAAAAAATAAATTATTCTTTTTATGAAGAAAGCTGCCTATAGCACAGCAGCCATAACAGCCAGCATTAGATCAAGCAGTTTTTCTCATAATTTTTCTAAAATTATTCTTTTGCCACCTCCGTACTTAACATCCCAATTAATTTAACTTTAAATGAACTTCCAACTCTTAAAAAAAAGAGAAAAAAATCATTGCATTTATTAGCCAAAGAAAAACCTAGATTTATCTTATAGTAATTTTCTTTAGCTTTTGAGAATAATAGTCCAGCTGTAAATGTGCAGTTTCCCTTTCAGTACTGGGATGTAATAAGACAGAAATCAATGTCATCTCCAGGCATGGCCTGTACCTTTGGAAGAGTCAGCACACAGAAGCCTTGGGGAGAGTTATCTCCTTTTGTGTCATTTAGCCTATTTTATAATTTGTCTCACATTGAGTCTCTTTTCAGCTGCTTAAAGATCTGGGAGAACTTCATGGGTCCTAGACATAAATGGAGTCTAACCTGCTTTGAGAACGAAAATAAGGCAAAGCAGATGTCAAAGAGGGAGAGGGAGAGGATGATGAGGACAAGAACTATGAATATGATGAGGATGAGGATAAGGATAAAGATGTGAACAAGGAAGAGGAAAAGAAAGAGAGAGAAAGAGAGGATGAGAGAAGGAGCTGGGTATTAAACAGTGAAGTTTAGCTAAGAAAAGTTACAGGAAAGATGATGGTTTCCTTAGCAGTGAAAAACCTGTTTTACAAATATTTAAATGTATTTTAAAGGTTTAAATATTTTATTTCATTCAATGAATTTAAAAAAATAATTTCAGAAATAAAGAAAATGCACAAATCTGGCTGTATTCTTATTTTTTTTTATTTATGAAGAACCATCAATGCATGACACTACACTTTAACAAATTAGACATAGATGCTAAATAAATTGAGTACATAACTGTGGAAATATTGAGATATAGTGAAGTGTCTGATTAAGTGCACTCTGAAAGAATAGAATAATTTGAGCATCCTGTTACAGTGGTAAAAAGAAGTTAACAAATAATGGTTATTAAAAAGAAGAACTGATTTACTGTAGGAAGAGTTAGAGAAATAAAATATCCCACTAAGAAAGTAAGTCACTAACTCTTATTTTAAATCAGAATAAAATATATTTTGCCATAGACAGGAGTACATTCTCATGTGTCCTGTAAGTTTTGGTTTGGTTTGGTTTTCTTTTTTCTCCAAATTTAGTTAAACTGCTAGAGGTTCTGTTGTACATTCAAATTCTACACAGAAATATTGAGAAACTTGTGCAGGGACTGTCTCAGAGTCCTGAAAAGAATAGAAGATGGCTACATCTGCAATGCTTCTGATTTCAGTTATAGCAAAGTGCAGCTATCAGGGTTTCACAAGGGAAAGCATGATTCAAAACACACCAAAGATTAGCATCTGCAGACTTTCTCCTCACTTTTAAAGGAGGTGACCTACATTTTAATAGCATTTCCCAAGAAATAAATGAGTTTCTATTAATTACCCTTCTCTCCCCCTATGAATGCTGTACTCAGTGCTCGTATGTTTCTGTGTGTTCATGAACCCTGAAATGGAGAATCTGACAGGGAGTCTGAACTGAGTGTTAACCACTTTTTCTTACTAGCTTACTTTGACTTATGCTTAGATGAAGTCATTACTCTCAGCCGAAAGTGAAAAAGAACTTTGTCCAGGCCTTTCAGTAAGTTTCCCCCCTTTTTTTTCAGTAGGGTGTTTTTATTGTTTATAGACATTAATAAAGGAGACATTTTTGTAGACATTAATTGGTAGTAGACATTAATTAATGATTAACTAATATATTTTTCCAAAGAAAAAATTTCCTAAGTAAAATTCCTCATGACAAAATCATTGCATTCCAAAGAATTCTGCATGGGCCAGGTATAAGACTGCTGAGCAGTCAGTCTGCAGTGGCATCAGCCACCCTTGAGATGTATTAATTAGATCTCACCAGTCCCCTAAGGTTTGAAAGGTCCTACACAATGAGGTGCCTTCTATTTCTTCTGGCTAAAAGATGTATGCAAAGCACTTTGATACTCTACTCAGTATCTTGACATTTGGGGTCTTTCCTGAGCTAGGAACAGGTTAAATGGTCCAACTTAGAGACATTCAGAAAAGGTATTATGACTCAGAGATTCCACACCCCATCGTGTCATATTTAATGTTTGACCAAGCACTGGCTGAGTGTCAGTTGCCTATACACACATCCTGAAATAACAGGGAAAAGAAAACTGAGTTTGATTATGCCACAAAGAAAAGGATGCAGTCAAAGTTGAAACACCTAATGTTTACCCCAGGATCAGAGCACACATACTCACTAATACAACTGCTTGACTGACAAGTGAAGACCTGAGCAGGTGACACCACCCCTATGTAAATCCAAACTCTCAGAGTGATTATTGTCCTCCAGTCACTTCTTGGATCTTGTAAGGGGTCCTCTGTAACGTCAAAGATGCAAGGCTGATATCCTACTTTGGCCACTGTCAGGTAGGTGAAGGACATTAAAGATATGTCCCTGCTCAGCCTGCTCATCCTTCCTGCTTCCATAACAAAGAAGAACAACATTGTCCACAGCAGCCCTGGACTTAAAGCAACATACACAAAACAGGATTCTGATTCTCCAGTTGAGCTAGAAGTTGCCTTTAAATTGCAGAAACTTTCTAATATTGTGCAACAATTTCTATAATTTGATTGCATAAACCTGCTTACTAAGGCTTGATTGTAAAGTCTTTGAAAAATCCAGTTTTACTACTTGAGAGGGCACATACAAGTGTCAGCATTTGGAAAGATGTGCTTAAGCCCTGTGTGGAGTTGTTAAAGAGACTTGACTCAAAACATATGGTTAAGAACTGAAGAGTAGGTTTATTTGGGTAGGTATATTTATCTAAACAGTGGAAATTTTCAAACTCAAAGGAATACATATGAGGACAATCAAGATTTGGGAGAGAAAAAATTGAAGCAAAATTTAAACAGTCATTCAGGCAGAAGGGGTGTAGGGGAAAGAAAGAAATATCTCATTATATAGGATAGACAACTACATGTGACAAAATCTAAGTGGGTTTTTTTTTAAATAATGCACTCCTGATAGGGTTACCATGTGAATAAGGTATGTAGCAAGTAATACAGTCTGTCTTTCCTGAGTGACTTTCATAAAATCCATATTCAGCAACTCTTACTTTCTAGCAAACAATGGGACATTCAGCTTATATGTGAGGGGAAAGGGCATTCCAGTGAAAAAGGAGGGCACAGAATGGGAAAGAGGAGCAGTATTGGCACAAAAGAGTCAAAGAATGCCAATTTAGAAGGCGAGTGTGAAAGTAAAATCTGCTTCCATGCCTGCTACAGCATATATTACACAACTGGCACTTACTTGGCAAATCATCCTCCCAGGCCCTAAACTTGGCAGCACCATAGGGATAACCTCTATGTGAGGAAGGACTGTTCCTCAACAATATCTCTAAAATGTTTGGCACCAAAGTACTTTTTTTTTTTTTTTTTTTTTTTTTTTTAATAAAGCAAGTATTTCTTTCACTTCGTATTTCACTTGAAAACAAGAATTTTCTTTTGGCTGCAAGGAGACATCCTGTCAGTGACTTTTGGTATATTCTTCATATGGTGCTTCAGATTACTTAATGTTGTGTACAAATGCCATTGCACAACCATCCCATTTTGTAGAAGTTCCCATGTTAGAGAGCAATGGGTGTATTCAGAGACTTGCTCAGTTTAAATGATCTCCTTGTTAATTATTTGAGGAATTATGACAGAGTGCTTGGGGCTGCAGTGCCCTGGTGGAAAGTCTACAGATGGAAAAATGAAAAGCACTCAAAATAATGGTCAAACTGAAATGTATTTTTTCCACTGACATACTATCTTCTGCACAGTAGCAAAATAAAGATTTGGGGCATTAATAAGAGGAATAGTCTTTTTTATCTTTAGTAAAGTAAATCTATTTACTTTAATGGTTGGCTGCAGGTTATATACTTAAATTACATAGTCATGTAGAAAATCACTGGCCAATTCTACAAATGTGGAGTGAATGCCATTAATTTGTTCAAGAAAATTTAGGAACATGTCCAAAACATCACAGGTTATAGCTTTTGGATAGTAGCTTTAAAGAGGAATGGGGTCACATAACTCCTAGAATGAGATAGTGTGTTTCTAAGCACACTCCAAATATGAAAAATCAGTCTTCTGGATAAGAACCTATGACTCGAAGAAAGCAGGGGTAATTTTTTAGTGTGGTTGGAAGTATGATTGCTGGAAAGAAAAACAAATATTAGTCTTCCAATTTGCAAAGAAACATGAAAGGAACAGAGGCAAAGATGTTTATTATGATGCAGACAAAATTAATTCCTACAGACTTGATTTTGATTTACATTTAGTCTTTAAGGAATAACTGAAGTTTTTCAGTGAAGTTAAATAATAGGATGTCTTCTTGCTGTGAGCAACAAATCCAAAGTCTTTGAACGAGGAGAATGAAAGTCATGTACAAGTACACGTAGGCATTGTATGCTATTTACACTCTATTCAGTACCTCCCACAGAAAGCCTGTTCAGGTGGAACATGGGCATTGCTTTTAAATAATGTAGGTGTAAATGCTATCATGAGCTTTAGAGGATATAATCATTCTGAGAATTATTCTTGCTAGGAAATATTGCAGCAGTGAAGTTGTAGGTCTTTGTAGGTAAACATTTTAAGAAGCCTTCTTAATAGCATTTTCCCATATGCATCCCCATACTTAGTAGCAGATGGCGTAAAATGGCATCACATGTTGATCTCTCTCTTTTTCTCTTTCAATTCCACTGTCACTCATTTTAATGAATAGAGGGTCACAGCCAAAATGACACACACATGACTAATGCCTAAGGCCCAGATGAGGAAACAAGACTCATTTCAGGTCTGAAGTTGACCATTTTAATGATGGTGGGAAGACACAGGAACTGCACCTGATCAGATGGGATAAGCAGGTGACTTTCACTCCTTCCTGACCTGTAATGGACAGATACTTGGTCTTGACAGGACCTTGCCTTGTCTCTTCCTATGTCTCCATGCTCTGAGGCTGCAATATGTTCTGTATTGGGTGCTGGCGCTCCCAGAGTGCTTATGCTAGCCTTGAATGTTCATCACAACTACACTGGGGACAGATTTCCTGGAGGACTGGACACAATATTAATTTGATTCCATTATCTTCAAAAAGAACATCTTGCTTCAGGAGACCATGAATCATGTAGGTGAAAGTATCTTTCAGAGGATGAGCAACACCTTAGAGAAAATGGGCCAAAAGACCAAAATGAAGGAAATCTTAAGCTCCTGAGATTGTTAGGTGAAGATTTTCTTTGTAGTTGTTGGAAAGATTTTTAGCAACTCTTCCTCAATATTTCTGCCTTGGAACTGAGATCACAGGGAGACACAGGATCTTCCCGTTTAAATGATCTCTTCTTCCATTGACATATACTGCCATGGATTCAACAGCAGGAAATTGCAAATTCTCCTTTCCTGTCCAGCATTTTGTAAGCCCTGCATGTATCTGAGATCTAGGGGTGTCTGCTCCCATGTTCTAGCACAAACACAACTTGCTGAGTAAATCAGAGAGGTTTCTCTCTCACAGTTAGATTACTGTGGTTTATATTTGCACAAAGGTCTTAAAGTAGAAGATTTGTCTCTTTTACCCAAAATAATCACATTCAGCTTTTGGATTCCAACTGAGATGGCAGCTTCACGGCCTAACAGTCACAGCAAACAAAATAGAATCACAGGAAATTCAGCAAAGATTTTTGATTAAGAGACATCAGCAGCAACTGTAGATAACATCAGGGTTATTTAAAGTTCTTGGAATCCTTCATTTATAGTCATTTCTGTGACTTGCCACTGTGCTGAGTGGCTCAGAAAACTCCCATGAGCAAAGCAAAGAATGATCCCAGTTGTGAGAAGAAGAATAAGAGAAGGCTGAGAGAAGTGGCAGTCACGCAGAGCATTTGCAGGACAGCCAAGATCACAATCCATGCTTCCTCCCCTTTATGAGTTTCCCATCCTTCCTTCCTTTTACTAGACTGTTGGCCAAATAAATATGTGCCTTCTATCCAAAGGTCTTTCTCCTGGTTTTATCATCGTGATCAAGCTAATTGGGAGCAGGAGGGTAAATGAGGCATAGCTGATGTGCATGGCATGATGCCCAGCTGACGCTACTATTAAGCTGATGCCGGAAAAGTTAGGAAACCATAGCCTGGCATTGAATAATAGGCCTATTGCAACTCAAGTGTGGGGCAGAGAGAGATTTTCCTGCAGCTGGCACCATGTCTACAAGTGGTGTACAAGAGAAAGTAATGAATGACTTGGCTCTTTATGTTTCCTAGGTTCAAATCATCACAGTTCCTCAGGCAGCCATGAGTCTGACTGATGACTCCATGTAGAAAGCAACAATCATTTCCCTTAAGAGTGACAGATGAAAAATAAATTGCAGTTATAATCTCCCATTTAATGGGTTATGTTGGCAATTTAATGGACTGTACTTAATAACTGATTTAACTTCCAGTTCTCTGTTTTTATATCTGATATGAATACCTATAAATTAAACATTACTTGTGATGAAGGGTAACAGTTAACAGCTGACATGATAAACAAAGTACACTGGAGACAAACAAAACTTTCATTTCAGAATGATTTTCCTCCATCAAAACAAGGTACTGGCATCTTGCTCAGCACTTTTTCCATTAAAAGCCCATTTGCCCAAAGGGAAGCATCTGTTAAGATCACTTCTGCCACATGGAAGCCTTTTCCCATATGTGCTACATACAAAATGAAATGGGGACATACATTTTTTCAACACAAATGAAATGTGTTTTTTAAGCAAAAGAGAAAAACAGCTATGTAACCCTCAAACTCTGCTGGTAAAATTGGGTGAAACTTGCCTTTATCCCCATCCCTAGTCTGGTTATCCAAATATGCTGAGCTGCTTTGTGTACCTGGCTTTGGAAGGACGAGGTTGAGTTTCTCCAATTAGATACTCAAATCACCAAAGATTTTTATGAAACTTTAGAGCTATTATTGAGAATGTTACTGCTTGGTTAGGGATGTTGATGACTTACAGGAAGTTTGTGGGTAATTAAAGGCTTTATAGAGTGGTAGCTATTAAAAACCAATTACTTACTATTGATTAGCATATTATGATGGGGCTAATTAAGCACAGGAACAACTTATACGGTGTTTCAATGGATTTGCCTTTCATGGGAATTTTCTTGAAGATAAGCTATTTTTCTAAAAGTTTTGGGAACATTCAGACAGAAAATCATAGCTAAAAATCTCCTTTTGTAAGGGGTTGTGTTTTAATTACCATAGTATTTCCTTTGGTTTTTTTTTTTTTTTGTCTATGGTGCTAGAAATGTAATAGGTTTTTATGTACTTATAAAAGAAGCTATTGAAATGTTTATTTGGTTCAAGCAACAGTCTGGTAAAATGCTGTTCTTTAATATTGCATGTATCTCCTTTCCCCTCACCACAAGTAGGTGCAGCCAGGAGGGACTGAAGAGTGGAGGTTGAGAACTGACTCCAGGCTCCTTTGCTTTACTGCTTGTTGTGTGCCACACCTAAACCACCTCCTAATCACAGAGCTATGTATAGGGAACTTTCAGATTAAGTACAGAACTGGCTTTACAAGGTTATTTTCCTGTCATAAGAGCACAGTAGACATCTTAAGCAGAATGGAGGGGCAGAGGACAGAAACGTGGTCAAGAGAGATGAGAGGTTCTTGTGGGTCAAAAGAGTCATGACTAGGAAAATACTTCTATGACCCTGCAGCACTCCACTGCAGTGTCTTGCTGGAATGATTAACCCATGTTCAGAACTCTAAGAAGAATTATAACTGCATGAGACTTCCCAACATCATGATATTTTTTCTATTCCAGGGCTTTTTTAAGGTTCCCTATTCCTCAGTCCCTTCCAGCAGCTGCTGCTGCTGTTGGGGATTTGCAGCTGCTGTTTCTGTGTGGGCTTTGCTGCCATATGGCACCATAATTCCCACTTACCACAGCTCTGCCCACCTTCTAATATCCACAGTGTTATTGACTAGTAAATCACTTTGTTCTTTAAAGAGAATGTTATGTGTTTTGGCTGTTAATCATGAATCCAATGGTTTTATTCCACAGACCTGAAGGCTTAATTAAAAGTGATGCCATTTTTTTTTTAATCAATCATCCCTCATTTTCTGCAGTAGATGGGAATATTCCTCTCTACACCCATTCTTACCTGGACTGCATCACCAAGTGTGCAATCTCTGAAAAGTGCAAATTTTTGATTTCAATCTTTGAAAAGTGAAAATGTTTTCAGTTTTCAATAAAGCATATCCTAGAGAAATATCAGAGATCGTTTGTTTAACTGTGCTGGGAAAGTTCATTCAATGTGATGTGCCATGAAATTAAATAGGCTGGAGGTCACCTGGGCTCATCTTCCAGTCTGTCTTTTTTTCTCTTGAAAACCTGTGATGTCAGGGCGTTGTGGGCAGGTGGATGGGTTGATCTGACTCTGGGCTTTCAACCTTTTCTGTAGTACCACAGCACCTGGAGTAGAAGTCAGTCAGGGATGAGAATGAAATAAAAGGGAATTTGATTTTTTTCCTCTCATTCTTCTACCTTTTTGTTATTGTTCCTTGCTATGTTTGCTCCATGTACAAAAATAGCAATGAGCTGTAATGATCTCTCATTTCTCCTGCCAATATCCTCCATTAACAACACAACTGGATCAGACACATGGGTACATGCTTTTGGCTGTCAATGGAAAGTAACACTTTTCTCAGCCTCATGTAGCTATGTTATTTCTAGAACAAGAGAGAATTTACTGCGTAGATATAATGATATCCATTAGAAAAATGTAGCCTATTATCAGACTATAAAATTTCTTGTGTTTGTTTAATCCTCTACTGTAAACTATTCACCAGGAAGCAAAACCACAACCAAGGGGGGAGCAACCTGTCTGAAGGATGTGGGGTTGAACAGTTAAAATTTTAGATCCAGAGTTGCAAGCTGTCAGCTGATAGCATCTTCGCTTTCTGCTTTGTTGCAACATGAAGTGCCCCATACAGAAAATGGGGAAGGCATATGAATAATAAATATTGCAGGGAAACAGCTGGAGTTTCTCAGGGTGCCAGTGTTCCTCTCTGTAAAATGCTTCCCTGTATAATTTACTAGGTGTCTCTGATTAAAGTGGAGACAGTGTATACAATTTCACCTAACAAAGCAATACCTCCAAACAAAAAGGGTCATTGTGTTGCCTGGAAACTGGTAGTCTGTCTAAAAGTGAGCACCTGCACTTGCAGACCAGTGTTAATTTGTCCTGCTTTTGGGCAGGAGCAGACATTGAATTCAACCCAAGAGCAAGACACTTGTTGTCATCAGGAGGAACCCTGCCACAGCAGTGAGGGTGTCCTCACTCCATAGGCAGCATGGACAGAGTTCCATGTTCTGTGAATCCTGGACAGAGTAAATGTCATTTTACTGCACACCATGAGGCTCCAGTGTGGGAGTAAATCCCAAAATTTCTATATGTAGGAGCCAAGGAACAGCCATGCAGGCCCCTGATCCGTTCTGGATAAAACATGGTTGTTGTGATGTAGATTCTATTCCTTTCAACGTGGGCATAGCAGCAAATTCAGGCACTGAGCATGAGTCAAGGGCTCAGCTTGAGGATAAATTTTGTGTATATATTAATATGTCTGTTTCTTTGATTCACTGCTGGAGGAGCATTACGGACTTTTTCCTATGATATAATGTCACAATTAGTTGTGAGAGCCATTGAGTCTGTTATAAAGGACATTTGATGCCGTTGTATTTGCTGAAAAATTTTTCATGCTTCCAAGAACAAGAATATACACCCAATTATTCTTAAAGTGGCAATTATCTCCATGTGGATTTAATTAGAAAATTACTAAAGAGAAAGTATGGTGCTTTCTTTTTACAAACACAAGTGTCAGGAAAAAAATTGTGTAAACCTTGCTGTCTTGGTAGCCTTTAAAATTATAATAATAATAACAATAAAATCTTGTTCTCAAAAGGCCAGGAAAGCATTTGATGTAAATAGATTCAGCTCCATGGAAGCACATGGATTTTTGCCAATTGATACCAATTTAGAATCTCCCTTGACCTTTCATGCAGGGATATAAAGTATCCTTATGGCAACTGCAAATTTTGAAAATGACAGAGTTCTTTTAAGACACATTTTACAGAATAATTGACCCTTAAAAAGAAGATTTGATAATAGAAAGTCTATGATAAGTGGGGATCTTTCTTTTGGTTTTGTTTTTTGTTTTTATTTGGGATGGGGGGTAACAATGAATTATATTTTCTTGAAGACCATGAATGCTACTCTGGGTTATATTGAATTCAACCTCAGTATGTGAGAAAATTCAATTGATTTTCATGGAGTTGTTCACAATTCAAGGGCATTATTCAATGACACTTAACTTGTTAGAATTGGATCTTGTCATAAATAGAAATAAAACCTTATTTGTGAAAGAGAGATGAAACAGGGTAACATCTTTTCAGCTTTGCTAGCTACCTAGCCCTTTAAACACTAATCTTCCTAGATATGTCTTTGAAGGAAAGCTTGCAAAAACCTTCTTGACACTCAGAAGGTAACTTGACAGGTAACTTGACAGTTACCTTTCACCCTCATGCTCAGGTGACAGGTAACTGCTTCCCACTGTGAACATCAAGCTGCAGGCATGTCCTCTGCATCACACACTGCCATTTATTGTTGGAAACAGGAAACCCTGAATCCAAGTCTTCTTTGTCTGAGGAAGATTTGATTTCATTCAGACTGTACTGCTGGCTGACCAGCCCTCCAGTGCTGTGGTGTCATGGATACCAGAGTCCTCAGCTCCCTTGAATCTGCATGGTGCAAAAGGCAGTGCGGTGTGCAGAAGGCAAGCAAAAATGATGTTCTTTGGGTAGAAGGACAGAAGTCTTCCCTTTCAGGTATTCCTCTTCTGCTCCTTTCTACTGTTAGCAGGTGCCCCAAGTGGAAGTGCATCTATGCCTGAATTATATCCCTTGGGTTAACTTGGGTTTGTTGTCCATTAAAAAGGGCAATGGGATATACTCTGTATCCTAAGAGTATATTAGCACTCCTATGACAGTATTTGAGAAGAGCTGTGAACTCCTATGGCAGTATTTGAGAAGAGCTGTGCATGGCAAAGAGCTTCACTTTGTTCCTCTGTGTCTTGTCATCACATACCAACGCAAGTGCATTTCTGATCTTTCTCTTGCCTGCTTTGTTTGTCTTTCTTGTGGTATAACACCTTCACTCTCTCACTTACTAATTCTGCCTCAGCCTTTACCTGGGAATTTCTGCCCACATCTTCTCTCCTTCTTGTTTGTCCCACTCTACCTAAACAACTGAGAGCAGCAGCCTTCAAGAGCTGCTTTTGTAGCCCTGCCTTGGATACCTTGCTGTTCACGGGGTAACACTTGACTGTGCTTTGCAAAGTGATTTGAGAGTCACAGCCAGAGCCACTGTGAAGTTTTTTCCATGGATGTACATTTCCATCTCTGTTTGATGTCTCTTCAGTTACTGGTGGCCATGCTGAGACTATGCAGCTGGAGAGGGATAGTCTGAGTTTGCTAATCATTCTCATGTCACACTGAGTGAGGAGGCAAGAACACCTCTGGTACAGGTGTAATGGTTAACTTTTTTCTGATTCCTGGCAAGACACACAAATTATCAAGGACAGTGTCTGATACAAATATGTAATACACAAATTACCTACCTCTTAGTTTTCAGGCTATAAACACAAAACCTGCAAAACTGCATTTGATAGGTGGAGCAAAAGAAAAACAATAGGATATATTACAGAAAAAGTCTATTTTAGCAGTTATGGCATGAACTGCAGAACAAGCAATTTCAGAATCAATTAGAATATTCTATCTTCTAGATAAATGATGGAACTACAAGTGAATGGGGTTTGGACTTAAGAGTGAATTGAAATCTCTGGAATTTTTTTCATAGAGAGGTGCTGGCAATAAGACTGGGATGAAGCTGAATATAAAGAAACTAAATAAGGCAAGTTTTTGAGGGATGTTTAAAGGAGAAGAAATCTTGCTTAGTACTTAGACTGCAACAAGTGAGCAACATTATTTGGAGAAATACACATGGGAAACACGCATAAATGGGCTGCATTACTCTATCACTAGATACTGTGTTAATTTATCAGTAGAAAGATAATTCAGTGCCTTATCTTACCTTTTGTAAGTATAGCAAAAAATGCTGTACATTAACAAAAATCATGATAGTGAAGCTAAGGTATTGGAGTAGGGCAGTGGGTTTATTACAAACTAAGAAAGATGTAATTAAAAAAGCAAGTAATACAAGGAATGAAGAATTAGTGTAGTGCTTCATAGGTAAGCATTCATTTAACTGGCTCCCTCTTAACTCTGCTCCAGAATTAACAAAAAAAGGGAAAATAATCAGATCTTTGCATATGTAGGCATGAATGTAATTTAACAAAACAGGCTGAATCATGAATCTAATTACACAGCAAGTGCAAGTAAAGTGTTTGTAGTGCTGTTATATAAATGTGTCTGTGATAAACTCATTCACATTACATTCTGTTTCTAATTCAATTTCCATGCACAAGCCCAAATTGCTGGGTTTTGTCCTATCACTATGGATATAACAAAACCAGTATAAAGGAGGACATGTTTTGTCGGTCTTTCAGTGTTGGATATTATAAAGCTTTATCTTGCTTCCTAATAAATGCCATACTTACAGCTAAACAAACAAACCACAATTTTATAGCCAATTTAGTTTATGTCCATGAATAATATATACTGCATTAAAATAAAATTTGAAGCATCCACCATAAAATTGTACATGAAAATTCATACTGAAAATGAAAGAGGAGTAAACTAAAACAGGATCTTTGATATATAGCAAATTCTATGGAAAAAGGAAATTCAGTCCCTGCCTGAAATTTCTGCTTCTCATCATTATCACACTTTTAGTGCACCATCACTTTATAGCTATAATTTTATTACTTATTATGTTATTAAGGTCTTAAAATGAGTCTATGTACTTGTTCTTTGCCCCTGTGCACTATATGAACTGCAATCCCTACCTCTGCCTATCTTAGATTTTTGTTGTAGTTTTAGAATGAACAGTTTAGGAATCAGTTGTCCAGAGGACATACAATTTTCATAGAATACCCATCATTTTTTTGCCAAAAGGTAGCACTTTCAAGCTCCTGCCTTTCCCCCACCCCATCCCCTGCATAACAAAGCTGGATGTAAGGGTCAGCAGTTGAATATACAATCAAGCAGTTTCCTGCTGGGAGGGGAAGAGCAGTGCATCCCTGGTAAATAGCCATGTGCTTATTTTTACCCACTGTTTTTATGTAAAATAAGTGTGGATAAAAAGGGCTGCAGATTAACTAGGCACACATGGGAAACAGCTGCTATTGGTGAGCCCTTCCCTGGAGATGATTTGTTTAATGGTAGCCTGGTAATACCATCCCAGGATCCCATCCAAAATCTTGGTGTTGGAGAGTTTGGTAAAAGAACTTTGCTTGGTTTTGATTTGTGTTCTACAAGATTCACAGTTGGCCAAATAGGAGTCCTGGTTCCTTGGCAATGATGTGTGCACTGCTGAGGTGCAGGTCTCTGGTGCTGTACATACTTTTGATGCCAATATAAAGCTTCTGACACTACAGTAGCAGCAGGAGTGTTGTGCCAATCTATACTGTGATTTACAAGAAGGAACACATTTAAACACATTTAAAATGTTTCCTTAGGACTTGAACTTGTCAGGATCATAGCCTAAACAATGTAGTAACTTACCCAGTGGGAGAGCAGTGCATGGCCAAGTTCTGCAGCAGAAGAGGCCTTTTTTAACAAAAGGAAACATTTGAGCTTTGATTTTTGTTTGACATTTGGCAGTAGAAACTGTTCTGGGCAAGTAAACATGATGGAAATGGTGCATCAAAAGTAATTTTTATCACTTACCCAAGCAGTAAGTAACAAAATTGTGACTTGGGATGCATCCTCATGAAAGATTGCATCAAGGTTGGCCTTTGACTAAGGCAGGAATAAATGTAGGCCAGAGTTGCTATCCCTTAGAAAGGAAGGAAAATGTAAACTGAAGCCCCCTGTGCATGGTCCATTCCAGGAGTGATCCAAAAAGACAAGAAATAAGCACTGTAAACTTAAAAATGTATCATTGCCCCTCTTTTCTGTGTACACATTTGCTTTAGTAAATATGTGTTGTTTATAGGTGCAATATAATATATGAAAAAAAATTAGGTACTTCTTTTGACTCCTACAGCCATTTAGCTTCTCTTTGGATAAATTAGCCTTCTGTACATTCACCACGTTAGCATGTCCACCACTGAGCCAGTTATGTATTTCCAAAGCAATCTTCTCAATACAAAAGAAATTTGAAATGAACCCAAGCAAGCACTAGATAAAAAGAATTTTTATCTAGCCTTATCTCACAGCTGGTGCAAAGAAAGTTAAATAAATAGAAGTGGAGATCTGTTTTTCTTCAAACTAGAGTTTTAAAAACACCATTTAACATATGTAAAAATCAAATACCTAAGGAATTTGTTTCTCAGACCTAATTTTTGTGTATAAAATTCATCCATTGCATTCACACTCCATGATTCCACCTTGCTCAAAATTGAACTTAAGCCAAAGATTTCAGAAGTAGATGAATTGACGGACTTTTAATATAAATTAAAACAAACTCAAGATTCTTTCTTTAAGTTACTTCAGCCTTTTAAAAAGGATGAACATTCATCATGACTGCTTCAGGATTCACTTTAATACATTTTTGATGAGATTTGAAAGAACTCAGACTTAGAAATTCTCTTTCATTTAGGCTTATTCTAAATACTGAACTGGAATCAACCTTGAATTTAAAGGAATATTAGCTCTCTCCTCACATATTCTGTCTAGTCTTGTGAGAGCTGCCCATTGTGCCCAAATACAACAGTTTCTTTAGCAGTGCTGAATTTTAGACACTAAAGACAGCCTCTCCTCAATGGGGGTTACTACAAGGGGAAAAAGAAATTTTCAGTGCGTCAGGGAAGGGACAATCTAATCCTCTTTGCTGGTACATCTGCTCTGGCAGTTTTGCTCTACAAATCAAAAGGCATCCCATTAATTAAAGTTCCTTTTGCTTTCATTTTTATTCTGCTCAAAAAATGTGACCACTATTCAAAAAAAAAAAAAAAAAAAAAAAAAAAAAAAAAAAAAAGGTTTCAGCCCACTTTACTCACAAATATTCACCACAGAAGTGCACACACTTTGTCTGGTTTTCTTTCTTTTCTTTTCTTTTCTTTTCTTTTCTTTTCTTTTCTTTTCTTTTCTTTTCTTTTCTTTTCTTTTCTTTTCTTTTCTTTTCTTTTCTTTTCTTTTCTTTTCTTTTCTTTTCTTTTCTTTTCTTTTCTTTTCTTTTTCTTTTCTTTTTTTTTCTTTTTTTTTCTTTTTTTCTTTTTTCTTTTTTTTTTTCTTTCTTTCTTTCTTTCTTTTTTCTTTTCTTCTTTCTTTCTTTCTTTCTTTTTCTCTCTCTCTCTCTCTTTTTTTTTCTCTCTCTCTCTTTGTTTTTTCTCTCTCTCTCTTTGTTTTTTTCTCTCTTTCCCTTTTTCGTTCTCCATTTTAATAGAGAACCTTTCCCTTTGGCAAAGTGCAATACATTCAAAGAGTCTTATAAAACAAAGCTTTCAGTTCTTGGTCAGCAACAAACTCATCTTTGTTCATGCAGCTCTATTAAGGAAAGAAGGCCAATTTTATGCAGGTTTCTATGGTCTGCAGCACAAAGGCATCTATCTGCATGCAAGCTATCTGGCAGCCACACAGCAGACTATGAGATCATCTACTTTAGCAATAGCCAGCTGCAATGAGGAACTGTAAAAATTATAAACTGGTTTATATAGTGCTTTGTTTTTTCCCAAACAGGAGGCATTACAGATTTATGTATTGTTTTGTGGACAGATAACAAGTGCAGCTCATGGGGTGCCTTCACATCTAGATCTCAGGATCTGGTCTGCATTTTCCCTCTGTGTCTAGGTCTGTTTTCATTGGACACTAATATCATCTATCTTAAGCAGGAAGTGATGCTCGACTGCTTTATCCCTGGGGTTTTAACTGTTGTCTAAGGAATTCTGGCCCTTTATTTGATGGACTTTTACTGTGCTTTTCCTACCATCCACTATTATTCCCCAGTGGGTGGCCAGCCATTTAACACTTGCCAGTTGCATCATACGCTGCCCATAAAGACCACATACTGTAATTTCACAGCATGAGGAAAACGAGAATATTTCAGAATATTTTCTCATAGAAGAGAAAGATGTTTTTATCAGGAAACTTGAAAGGAATTGGAAGGGCTTTTATACAGAAAGATGAGTTGTCCAAGGCAGGATGCATAGCCTGATCTAAAACAAAGTGAAAAGGCTCCCTTTCAATCCAGCTAGATTTGAACTGGATCTATGCTGAAGCTGGACTTATAAAAAATGAAGGGTCTGGGCTGTATTTACATACATAGTTCAGTGTGTTTCCTTGTTTATTAGCATAGAGGAGAACTGAACGTCTGAGTAAAGAAAGAGTCAACCAGAAAGTGATTTCCTGAAAGTCAGTTTTGCAGTTGTGCACAGTGCCCACCTTATGAACAGATGAGCAAGATACCATAATAAGGTATGGTGGGGAATTGTATTATGTCAACCCTTGTGCAAAAAGCACTTTGAGCTTGTTTTTATCTTGACTGCCAGGAAGACAGTGTCTCATTGAAGGAGAATGCCTCAGGGTTGCTTCTCCATGCAGTTAAATTAGCACTTCCCTAAATGTGAAGGCTAAGCATAGTGTGTCAGAAATATTCTCCTGAATTTATCATTGCAATTCTAAAATGGTTAAGCCATGAAGTTTTGAATTTGTTTTTCCTGTATCTTTTGAATATTATGGCATTTTTTTTTAAAGTTAAAACACCTAAAAACCATAAAAGAAGGCGGAAAAACCAGGATGATACCCCTGCTTCTTATTGTGTGGGATATATATTTACCTGAAAAGCAAAACCAGTATAAGTTGCTCCCTTTAAAGTGTGGTTGAGTGAGAAATTTATTACACAGGAATAGAAAAGATTTACAAGCTTTTGCTATCTAGGAGCAGCATTTTGGAAACAATAATATTCTGTAAATAGAGAATAGTGTGTACTTATTATTAAAGCATGATATTCAGTTGCAGCTAATTTGACAGAAAAGCTCACCATGTTAATGAAAACAAAGTCTTTACATCCAGCATATTCTGACTTAAATCGAGTGGTTCTGCAATCAGTCCAGTGATTCTTCATTCATGTGTTTTGGATCACAGCATCCATTCTGTGGTACACAGCAATAGATGTAGAAAAAATGAATACATCATATTTACTGAATCACATTGCAGCAAAGAAGCAGAAATTCCACAAAGCATGACATTTACTGCTGTAAAAAGGTGACTGCCTTCTTTCTCCCCCTCCAGATGAAAAGCAGGCTTTGCCTTAGGTTATAGTTATACACTTGTGATACCCTAAGCAGTAGAAACACATTATTACTTTTTATTATTAGCAATACTATATCTTTAGTTCATATTAACATTACTGTTTACTAGCCTCAGCCCACAGCAGCAGATGCTGTGTAAATGCTTGTGGGAACTCTGTGTATTTGAGAAGATGGGTTCTCACATTGGTTTTAGCATTTCTTACAAAAGCCAAAAAATAAGCCTTGTTTTGTTCCCAAGTATGAAAGAGAATTCATGTCTTCAGTAACACCTTTGTGAGTGGGTGAGAAGTGAGCTATATTTCAAATGAATTATTTAGCCACCCACACACAGATTTAGATGGATGATTAACCCGTTAGTGTGTCTTTTCTTAGCTCATTCTTCACAATTTGTAGCTGTAACACACACATGTGTGTGTGCATGCACACCAAGAAGAGACACAGCTCCTTGAAAACATGGGTAACGCAACACAGGTAAAAGAAATGAAGGAATAAAAAGAATCACAGGCTCTCAGCAAACATTCTCTTTGGAACTCTGATAAAATACACACCTGTGTGAAAGAACATTTGGAATACTATTTCAGAGAATTGAAAAATCTATAGCTATTTCTTAGGATAAAGCAAGATTTCAAGAAAATGCATCCGTGCATCTATTCAGTGAGCTGCTGGGGGTTTTTGGAGGAACTTCTGGGTGAAGTTCTGTTTAGGCTATGAGTCAAAAACCTCTCATGAGCTGAATTTACATATTCATAAGCTCTGAGGTCCCATGATTTCATTTGCTAATCATGAATTATATAACTTAACCTTCTGCCACGTGTCAAGTAGGCCTTCATAACAGGCTGCCTGCCTGCTACATGGGAAGTAAGAAAAATTTGACTGTACTTAACCTACAAAGGAAGAGCCATCTAAGCCTCATATGCAGATCTTAGTAGGTTAAGTATAGTGGTTATTGCTGCCCATCTGCAATGAAATAACTATTAGGCTACAATAACCATTAGGCTTCTATTGGATTTATGTTTCTAAGTGTGTATGTCATTTTTGAAAATGGGACTTCAACAGCCTAAGTAATTGAAGCCCTTCTGAAAATTTTACCTTAAGCAATGATAATTCCCTCCAGCTTACAAGAATCGATCTATCCTGGGCTTTTAAATTCTTCTGAAGGGTGCACTTTGCTATTGGGTCTATACACAGTGAAGACCTCATGATAATAATCCCTAATTCTTATTTGCAATGTAGTATCTGAAAAGGAGAAAAAATTCTTCCGATAGAAGGATGTCTTCATTTCCATAGGAGTGTTTAAGTGATAAATTAAATTCCATGGGAATAGCTAGTAAGGAAAAGAGATACATTAATCAGGATGTTGGATATTTCTAATCCAGTGTCTGGAGCCCAGAGATCAGTCGACTTTGCCCTTTTTTCCTCATCTCAGATGCCTTACAATTTGCAATTAAAGGGTTATAGACCCTGTAGCCTGTGGTTCTCTTACTCTGCTAGAGAGAAAGATACTATTTGGATACCTAGATATTGGTATGCACCTCATGAATTATGTTCAAATAAATGCAAACTTTCGTTAGAACCAGTGGTTTCAAATTTCTATACAGCTGCTCTAAGAGTGTAGGAATCCACAATCTAATTTACCCATAAAGGGAAAGGCATCTCCAGGCTGACTGTGTGATTAGGCTTCTGCTGAGGTCTGAAACAATGCTATGTTGGTCTTTAGCAATCTGTTTTCCCTTAGGTGATAGGAATTGTTATATCATGGTGAAGCTTGGAAAGAAAAAGGAATGAAGGCAATGTGTCCAAATGAAGTCTTAATTTATGCAAACAATTAGTTGTCCTTTATTTTAATGGATGAAACAATCTGTTCATACATGTGTGTAGTGTAGTAGAAAATAATTTGACATTGCTTATTTAACACCAGATATTCTGTGCTATTTGGAAAACTTATGTCAAACACAGAGTTATTTATTGCCCTTCATGCACAGGAAGTTCAAACTGCCTGACCAGGGCAATGTGTACTCCTATTTGGTGCTGTTTTAGAGAGTAATAGCATCTATCTTTTACCTTACTCAAGTTTTGCATGAATCTTATGGATTTAAGGAAGTCAGTATGTCTCAAATCCTGAAGAGACCACATCTAAAGATCAAACAGCATGGAATTAATACTTTCCTTTGAGTGGAAGAACCAGCAAAAATTCTTCCTCTCCTATCTGAACTTCATTGTAAGTCCAGCTTTTCAGGAGATGTAGGTAGGTTCAAAAAGAGGCTCTCACAGGATCTCCATAAAAGATCTAAAAGAGAAGTATGTTTTTTGTTGCTTGACAGATATGACTGTTTCCAACAGTTAAGGGCAGAAATATGGTCCAATTCTGCTTTTAGGTGACATTGTGAGAGGCTTTTTTGGGCTGTGGGCTAAATTTTCACACTCATATTCCATGAGTCAAAAGATGTGTTTGGACACCTGGCTTCTTAATACCAGGATGGGGATTCTTCAGCTGATTTGCCTCAGCTGAGTTTCATAATGCCTTCACAGTAAAACTTGCTCTTTTCCCTACCCACAGTACTGTGTTCTGCAATGTTCACATTGCAGTTCAACTGTTATTTGGCCAAAAATTCCTTGTTCCTTACTGTCAGATGACAGAGCACGTATTTATAGAGCAGCTTAATGGCACTGCCCAGGGAGTTGGAGGCTTTGATGTGCATTTGAAGGAATGAAATGAAAAAGACCTTTTTGATCCTATTAAAGGCTGTTTTCTAGAATTTTAATTGCTACCAGTTGAGCTAGATGTAAACATTAAAACTTCCATTGCAACAAATAGGGTATGATACATCTAATTTTATCCTCTCACAGTGAAAACATTACATTAAAGCAGATTACATTTGCCACCTCTTATCAAAAAAGTAAGAGTTTATGAAGTGTTCATATGTTACAGTGAGGTAATTGTTCATGATTTACTTCCATGATCAAAAGAAAATCAAGATACAACTTAGATATTTATAAAAATATAAACATACGTGTGTATATTAAAAAAAAGAGAAATCAGTAGATGCAATCAGTCTTTAATCTAGCAGGCAAAGGCAGTATCTAGAGGCTAAATCAGATAATTAGATAGAGGGTATATATTTTTAGCTTTTTTTATGTGTTAGCTGGAACAAAACTTCTAGGGAAATGATGCCTGACTCAAACTTCAACCCTTGCTGGTATGCTTGAGACAGATTTATTCACTATAGTGGTGTTAGTGATCTGTTTTTCTTGGTTCTAGAGCAAGGGATTCCATATCATCCATGATATTCTATATTATTTTGCCTATCCCTAGCTTTCTCACCTTATTCAACAGGTGGAATAGCAGTTATTTATCAGCTCTCTGTCTGTTAGGAAAAGGATCACTGGATAATGTTCTGTAGTCTGTGCTGGGCAATGGGTCATGCTGCCTTATACGTCTCAGGTCTCATGATGTCTGAATGACAAAAGCTGTGGTCCATCCTAACTTCAGACATCTGTGCTCTTGTGTCTGCACTGCAACTAAATGTCCATGGCTCCACTTCTGCCAAGTAGCTATTTTCAGGATGCAAGTCATCATTCTATAATGAGAATGAGAGCAAAAATGAATAAAAATCCATAAATGCAGAACATAATGTGGTGAATTTTGGGGAAGCAAATGTGGTCACTGGAAAATTCTGACATTTGATGGTTTTCAATTTCAATTAATGGCAAAATTACTAATAGAATGTCAAAATTTCTTTGATCTTGAGGAATTTTGTGTTCAGAAATGTACAAATTTAATGTTAATTGCCATGGGACTTGGCAGCTGTTCCATTGGAAAGAGGGGCCTCTCTTGTCTTCAGTAGATTTAGGAATGCATCATGGCATCTGAGCTTTGAAACACACTTTGCACATGCAGTTACCATCAACTTAAGTCAAATCTGATATGCCCCTCTGAAATACGGTTTGTATGTTGGAATGCAGTTATCTCACTGACACAGGGTCTGATAAATGAATGAGCAGGATGTACTGTTCCTTCAGTTACACCTCACACCACTTTCTAAGCAATACCTGCTACACATTTAGATCATCACCAAAAGTCTCATTCCCTGATGAGACTTCAAAAATTAGTTGTGGTCAGTATTATTCACCATTTATGGTAGAAAAGCCTTCTGTGCTTCACATCAAATAGCCTATAAACCAGATTTGAAACGGTGAAGCGATGACAACCTTTTGATATTTTTGTGTATGTGTGCATACTATCTTTAAAATGGAGATGAGTCATAAATTCAACACACTGTAACATCCACAGAAACACAGTCACATGGGAACATCAGTATGATTGTAGCAGCAGGGTAAGACTCAAGGCAGACTTGAATAAAATACTGAAGAAGTGTTAGTTTACCTAAGTAATTCATAGAATTCAGCTGGTTGCAAATCCTGTGGAAATATAACTTCTGAATTTGGTTAGAGAATATGTAGTTCCTTAAGCTGGAGAGCTATTAGATCTTTTAAAGCAGAGTATTTGCATTCCAGTGGAAAGGTAAAAACAGACAAAAAGCAGAGCACCTGGATGTGGAGGTGTATGTCTTGTAAAAGTTTAATGGGAATACTGGGAGCCTTGAGAGAAGCCAGCTGTATCCTGGGCTGCACCAAAAACAGTGTGGCCACCAGGTCAGGGGAGGGGATTCTGCCCTTCTGAAAAGAGAGGGCTTAGGGGCGGCCTAATTGTGGTCTTCCAGTAGGGAGATTGCAAGAGAGATGCAAAGGGACCTCCTACAAGAGCATATAGTGACAGGGCTATATGTCAGGGGAGAATGTCTTCAAACTGAAAGAAAGTAGGTTTAGATTGTATATTCGGAAAAATTGCCTTTATTGTGAGAATGTTGAGACACTGAAACAGGTTACCCAGAGATGTTATGGATGCCCTGTCCCTGGAAGTCTCAAGGCCAGGGTGGATGGAGCTCTTGTTCCCAGATGATGAATTGTTTGCACCTGGTGGATTAATACAACATTTATTCTTCATAAACCAATAGCTATGGATCTGCACAATGCTTATTCTGTAGGATAATGTTAAGCTTTGAGCAAGAACTGGAGAGTATCCAGCCCAGTTATGTCTAATTTTTATCAGTTGACCAGGCAGTCAAATATGATTTTGGGGTCACTGACCACCCAGGACTACCAAAGAGATCTCTGGGACAGAACTCATGAGTATAGGGGAGGAAACATATATTAATGATCTTTGAGAAAATGATTATCATATTGATGTTCATTCCAGGAAAATCAATTAATATGTATGTGAAATACAGTATATAAAGGGCAGCTCTTTCTGTGCTCAGGATGAATGATATTTCAGAGATATCCCCATGTGCATCTGGTAGAATAAAGAATGCCTGCTTCTTAATGCTACATTGGTGTTAAGGAATTTTATTTCTACCTATTTTTGATAACACTCTGAATGACTTGGTCTTGTGAAATGTGTCCTTGTGCAAGGCAGGGGAGTTGGAACCAGATCATCTTTGAGGTCCCTTCCACTCAGGTCATTCTATGATGCCAAGATGGAGGAGTGGAGTACAGGGAGGAAGAAATACTTTCTGAAGACCACTGCCAAATAGTGGTGATCATGAAGCTGTGTCTCATTTTATTCACTGGTTGTGTAGCCTGAAATTCAAATTTATCTGGAATTTTGCTCTGAAGGGAAATTAGAATTATTTGTTTCAGAGAACTGAAATAAAGAAACTGACTGAGTGATGTATACTGAGAGCAAGGGCTACAATGCCTGTCAGAAGTATGATGTGGGGCTAGTGAAAGCCATGCTGGTGATTGGGAAAGAGGGAGATTTATTTCAATGTCTCATAGAGCATGCCCTTACTATAAGCTCTGTAAATGTTATCCACATCACTTTCAGCTTCCATTTACTGTAACTGGAAGTTATTGTCCAGGACATGAGGCCACCCACCTTGCTTCCTTCAAATGCTAAAACAGTACATTCAGCTGAATAGACTGCCCAAAGCCCAGACTGTCAGGTCTGGTGCTAAGCGATATCCACAAACCCACAAACGCCTTGAATTGAAGGGTATTTAAGATGTCATGTTTCACCTTGCAAATTACTACTACTCCCTCTGTGTTATCATAAACATGATATTTCTTTTCTCCCATCCTAATTGGTTAGAAGTTCCTGAGAAGAAACTGCCTGCTGCTCCATCTACAGCTGGCAAAGGGACAGAAGTACAGCTCAGTAAAAAGGTGTACTCCACATGCATTCATGCAGCTGCAGTTTGGAATTTAAGATCTTAGAAACAAAGTACAAATGTACTCTTGAAAGTTTTAAATAAACTATCTAGAAGATAGGAAAGCATGAAATGTGATTTAGTCACTTCTTGAAATTAAAACAGTGTTGAGGTCAATTTTCCATCCAGCAATTTGGGGTAAAAGTTTCTTCTGATTTTCTTTAAAGTCTTGTAAAGTACCATGAATTCAGTAAGATAACCATCCTTATTTTGCTACTTTTGGACAGAAAACATGTTCCTAAATTTTCAAACTGCACAGATTGATTTTGATTTCCAAGACATGTAAAACAATGTCTTGTAACTTTTTCATGTAGAGTAATAGATTAGCAAACTAAGTTGAACTGCAATTCAAGAAGGAACAAAGGGATAAAGAGATTTCACTCCATATTCTAGCCATGGATTGCTCAACAGTGTCAATGGTAAACTGATCTTTGCTTCTCTGTATTTTTTCTTGGGAAGATTTTTGTACATTATTCTGTAATTTATCTTTTCCTATCTTTTCCTTGATTCTTAAACACTGTTAAAGTCTTTTGAATGCATTTTATAGTCTATTCCAAGAATGGTCTGGGTTTTTCACTGTATTTCTTTCTCTTTTGCTGGTTCACAGCTGGAGAACTCTCTTTTCTTCTGCACTCCCTAGGCACCACAGGTTGAATTGTCTAAGAAGAGAGTGACTATGCAATTGCTCATATAGAAGCAGTTAAAGGCAATTAAATAAGGCTGCTGAATACAAATGATATATTTGACAGCCCACAGTATCAGTAGGTCTTTAAATGCAGGGACACAAGTGCAGGTTCTATGTCTTGAACCTCGGGTGTTCTCAAAGTTTACACCTGTCAGACATGAGTTCCTGCACCCAACATGAGGCGAAGGTTTCACCGTGTCTCAGTATCTGGACCCAAGCAGGAGAAATCAAACATGTATGGCTGTGACTGAAACCTTTTGTAGGAGGTGGAATGTAGGGGTTTGGCCAGAAAAGATGGTAGAAGGTGTTTTGCCACCTTTTATTATTGGTTAATCCAGCTGAGAAAGTGTTTTCTCAGTACGATCCCAGCTGTTGTCTATTTCCATTAGCTGCAAGTTGCATTTGAGTCAGCTGCAGACGTCCTATTGACCAAGCTCTTTCAGCAGCAGCAGAGGTGTTCAAATTAAAAGAGTGAGAGCTATAAAGAGCTTTTAAAGTCGAAAAGGATCTGTTCTGGGTTTCTTGCATACAGCTTGCTTTTTAGAAAGGTGAAAGCTCAGGTAACTCCTTGAGGATTAAAGCCATTACATTTTCAAATAAATAAGGCCATTCTTTTGGGCATATAAAGCTATTTTTCCTCCTAAAGCCTTTTCTTCTGCAAAATTCCCTAACTCTGTAAGCTGATTGGGATCACTTCAATCTTAAAAGCAATTATTTATTTTGTTACTCTCAGTGAAAAAAAGGCAAAGTCTTAAATTATCATTGGTAAAAAAAAAAATCAATATTTTTTTCCCCCAGTAAAAGTGAGTTCTGCTTATTTAAATACATCAGCCTTCCATGAGAACAACATGGCTTCACTGTAGTTTATAGTCTTGGTAATTTTTTTCCATAGTGAATACTTTACCTGCTATGTCTTTCCTATGGCTGTGGGAATGCATGAGGGAAAACAAAATGCATAACGAGTTCTGGCTTGATTTAGAAGAAAACCCTGTATCTGTCTGGCCTTCTTTTCCCTGAGAACAGATGTGTTACTCTGCAGGGAGAGATCCTGACTGATATTGATACTAGAAAAAGACTAAAAATCCATTGGGAAAATCAAATGAGACTCTGAGGGGCTTCAGAATAGTAATAAGAGCAGTTATGAAGGAAATACATTCTATAAATTTCTTTTAATCTTCCTTTTAATTGCTCCATTTGCACACCAGTGCCTCAACATTTATGCTTCAGGGAAATTTTAGACAGAAGAGATGTTTTTCATGAGAAGGGATTTAGGTGCAGATCTGTGTTTTAAATGAGCTTAGTAAAAAGATCTCCTGTGGTGCTAATAATACCTGGAAGGTTCTGCTCTTTGGTCTTCATAATTGGAGTCTGAGATAACATCTAAGTACTTTGTTCTCAGTGCTTCCATTTAATTCCCATTTTCCACTCCCATTTTCCATTCCCATTCTCTAAAATTACTGAGAATATAATAATGGGTTGATTTTTCTGAGACTTAAATTTATAATCTTTCCAAGTCATTTTGAGGTATTCAGAGAGAAGACCTGAATGAAGCATCATCTCTTCCTTTATTTCTGTGCAAATAACACAGGATTTTTATGCCTTCTCAGTAAAAGTAATTAATAAAGGATTTTTTTTATTTTTTAATCATATGGATTTTTTAGTGGGATCTCACAGACACATAATTTAAAAAATCCATCCAATTTTTAGAAAGAATAATGGATTTTTTAGTGGGATCTCACAGACACACAACTTAAAAAATCCATCCAATTTTTAGAAAGAATAATTTTTCATGATTCATCCAATTGATCGTAGCTGAATTTCAGATTTCAAAGAACCTGAATATTACTTTCCCTCATAAAACTTTATCAGTCTTGATCTGAATTTCCATTTCTCAAGGAATTCTTAGAGATAAAATGGGGTAAGGAGCCAAACATTTCAGAACTCTTGAAAAACAAAAAATTTGAATCAATCTCCTTGTGATGTTTCATATTCATACACGGAAAATGATCTGTGTGGATAAGATTAAACTGCTAATTCCTATGCTATGTCTACTAATAAAACCAAATAATTGGTTTTAACTTTATGATAGAATACACATTAATATTTAGTATACAATAATGATTGAGATGATGACATGAAAATGCTTTTTTTTGCCTTTGATCAAGATGAAATATATTTCAGATCTGTTGAAGTGATTATTAGATAATTTTGGAATTGCATTGAAAATAGAGGAAAAGAATTAAACATTTCTCCTTCACTGTGATTAGCTTTGATCAGAGCTATACTCTTTTTCTTATTGAGGTTGCTTGGATGTATCTTTTACTTGCAAGAAGAAAAGAGTGATTATTCCAGAAAGACATTTGTGTTTGTGTGAAGCATTTTACATAAGCCAAAATCAGCATTTTTTGAAAGAATATTGTTCCTTATACACTCAACTTTGAGCCCATGGAAGCCACATCAAAACCACTGCTAACTGAAGTGGGGTGATAATTATGATCATTATGTCAATAAATAAAAGCGTGAGGCAAAATTTCAAAACTGCTCCCTGAACAGGTGTGGTTCAAGTGAACTGAACAGATCTCCAAACTTTAAAACAACAAAGTTAAACCAGATTAATTGCAACCACAATTAGCCTATAAAATTACACATAGCTTGCATCTGATGAGTCAGGCTGATCCCTGGATCTGGCAATGGAAAGATGTCTTGCCTCCAGGTGAAATTACCAGGGGATGGATACCGCAAACACAGGCATTTACATTACAGACATCTGAAGTGAGGTGCAGAGGATCCCACCTGTGGGAGATTTTGTATTTCTTGCTGTTCTTTCTGTCTCTTGTAGAGGAGCTGGAAAAGCCTTGGTGGGATTCCCAGTCATCAAGGTGTTTGCCCAGAACCCAGCTGGGTGTCACTGCCATAGTTTTACTGGCTCTTGAGGTTTTTTATACCTTTCCTTAGGTGACTTTAGTAAACATGAAGTGAATAACTTTGAATGTATGTGATACCTTCATATCATGAGTCAGTTTCTCCCAAAATTTCTAACACAGTTTCAGTGGCTGTTATAGCAACTAATTTCTTTGCAGATTTTCAGCATCAACTAAAATTATTTATTCTTTGGAAAGATTGAACAGAACCACACTTCTCAGGTTCCAGATGCTTACCAACTCATTTTCATGGTGTTGTGAGAATTGAATCTAAAAAATAGTAGGGACAATACTGGGTAAGGAAGAATAAGTCCTACAGCAGCAAGATCCCTTAATTTTCCTTTCCTCAGCTGTTTTATTCAAAAGTAAGTAGCTGTGTAAATGCATACCTGAATGTATACATGGCATATGTTATTTGTACACACACACAACCACATATACATGTATACTTATATCTAAAAATTGTGTCCCATGCCTTGTAGAAGAAGGAGACCTGAAGAACTGTTCTGTGTTCAGCTCTGGGGTCCCCAGCACAGACAGGACATACACCTGATGGAGCAAGTCCAGAGGAAGCCATGAAGATGATTAGAGTGATGGAGCACCTCTCCTATGAGAAAAAGCTGACAGAGTTGGGATTGTTCAGCAGGAGAAGAAAAGGTTTTGGAATGACTCTATTGCAGCCATCCACTACCTGAAGGGAGCTTACAAGAAGGACATGTTGTGATAGGACAGGGGGGAATGGTTTCAAACTGAAAGAGAGTAGGTTTAGGCAAAGTATCAGGAAGACATTCTTCACTGTGAGGCTGGTGAGGCAGTGGAACAGTTGCCCAGAGAAGTTGTGGCTGCCCCATCCCTGGAGGTGTTCAAGGTCAGGTTGGGTGGGGCTCTGAGCAACATGATGGAAGGAGTCCCTGTCCATGGCAGGGAGGTTGGAACTGGATTATCTGGAATGTCCTTCCAACCCAAACCCATAACACCCATAAACCAGGATTACAGTGTGGGAGTGAATGTTCTGTAAAACCTTCCTGGTGCTGAAAGATTAGTGCATGGTGTCCCACGACAGGGGTAATGGGATCAGATGCAGCAGTCCCTCCAGGTGCTGTGTTTGCCTGTTTCTGTCATGCTGCACCACTCCTAATTCATGAGCAAGGAAAACTCTTGAACTGCACAAAAAATGAATTAACAGACACAAAATGGCAATGGCTGATACCAAATTATGGAACCACTTAGATTAGAAAAGATCATGAAGATCGCTGAGTCCAAAAGCAGCATCAAGAAAGCAGCTGAGGTCTGATGTTGCTTTAGCTTTGTGTGACCTCCATTTTGACATCAAAGGTGCTGGGCAGAGAGTGCACATTACCATCTCCATACCACACTTTCAACAAGACACTCTTGTGAATTTAAAGTGAGTTACCAGCATCTGTCCTACTGGTAGGAGTTTTGTCACACACTTGAATTCAGGTGTATGTTTAAGCAGTCTGTTGCTTAGCAATGAATCTGGGCTTCTGCTTATATATTTTGATGATCAAAGGATGCTGTGAGACAGCAGAGAGCACAGCAGCAGCTGTTTGGTACATTTAACAACTTTTTCCTACTGTTATGCTGTGAAAAGTACTCACGGGCAAGAACAAGGTCTCAAAGCAAGAATGATTCTTTTTTCCTGTCACAGGCAGCACTGACCCAAGGATGTTTCTGCCCTCAAAATGTTTTTTTCCTCTAAAGCTGATGTTTGTCTTTTAGTATTGTGCAATTAAATTGTCTCTTCTTTATAACTCATTATCCAGTTCTTTTCCCAGCTCCTTTCTCCTCTGCAATTCGCCTGGATCATGGATGTTTTTTCACTAAAATTTTAACATTCTTTTGTCATCCTTACGTTATTTGCCTGGAGCTCATAACTTCTTCAGTGAATGCTTCAGTGCAGAGGATCTCTGCTGGACCAGGGGGATCCTTTCTGGCAGACCCAGCCTTGGGATGGGGGTTTCTGGCAGCAATTAGCCTGGGCCATCACCACCAGGAATCCTGGAGTCCAAGCTTATGTGTGGGTGCTGCTCCTGCTCTCTGCAGGCCTCGAACATCACCAGTCACCTCCCCAGTCTGGGGGACAGCATGAGGCTAAGCCTGCCCTGCCTCATCACAGCCAGAAATAAGCCTAAGACAAAACCAGCCTGTGGCTGTACAAATCCTGTGTAGCTGTCTGGGTAAACTCAGGACACTGGATTTCATTGATGATTTGCATGTTTTCATTCACCCTTGTAATGTTGCCACCATTTTCCCTACCACAGTTTCTGTGTGTTGGTTTCAGTTGTATATTTTTCAAATTTAAACTCTTTGAGGGAGTAGTGGGGGTTGAATTTACTGATAGTTGAACTCAAAGGTAACATGATGAACCACTTGGTTTATGTAATTTTCACTTGTAGAATAAGGTCTTTCTGTTTTGGAAAAGAATCTTGCAACATAATTATACTTCTACAAAAATGTCAGTCTGTTTGTAACAAGCCACAAATTTTCATGCTAAAGGTCTTTACCTTTCCCACTTGTATCTTTACCTGAAAAAAATTCTTGCCATCATATTGAAGGAATTCAAGGTGAAGCTGACTAGCTTTGTAAAGCTGATTTTTTGCTAAAATTATTATCTGTTAGGGAAAATTTTTGCAGTATAGTTGTAGTCAGAACAGATAGAAAAGACCTCTTTCTCCCTGCCCCTCTAATGTCTTTTCAAATGTCATTTCAAAACTCACATATATTTTTGTCAGATATAATCTACTATTTCTTTCAAAGTCTTTTTACTCTGCTTCTTTTAATGCTGCTGCCATTTGTGTATGTATTCATTTTATGTGGATTGATTTTCCAGTGAAAACTATCAGACTGATCATCTAGAATTTGGAGAAATGTATTAAACACCTTGGGAAGATTCAATTTTTTTGTCATTACACAATCTTTAGTGAATGCGACTCAGACCTTACTTGCAAGGATGAGTAAAAGCATCAGTGACAGGGGTGTCTTGGACCTCCTTTCAAAAACTATGTGTGAGAAAGTTGAATGCACTCTTTGCCTTTGATAGAACCCCATTGTGCAACAGATAGACTGGGCTCATTGTACATGAACACTACAGGAACTCATCTGATCCTTCTTACTATAATTCTAATAGACAATTTTAAATTTTGTAACATTCAGAAATAATGGCTAGATTCTGTCAGCCTAGCTTACCTAAACAAGATAGTCCTCAGATCTAAGCCTCTAAGGCTCTAAATTCAAGGTTCAAAGTATTTTCAGTCACAGGGTCTAAATGCTTAGGCTGTCCTGCCTGTCAGAATAAAGCTGTTGTGAAATAAAAAGCCATAGATTCATAAAGTCAACCTAGAACTCTCAGATTAGGACACTTAAACCTATGTGTTCCCAGATAAAACTTTGCTAGGTGTTGAATCTCCCAAAAGAGTCAGTGTAGTTTCAGTCAACAGCTTTAGAGACTAGAGTGGTTCTAAACTGACCTGTATTTAGGCAGGGGCTATTTCTGCTTAGGAGAAAGGTCTTCTATACCTGAACTTGAATAGACAAAGAGGAGAAATAGGAACTACCCACAGAGCTGGCAGAGCAGATAGCAAGAACTGCCTCATCCCTTTCCCAGGAATAGGGATTTCCCAGACTGAATATGATGATTATCCCTCTGAAGGGGAGAGGAGGCCCAGTTTGCCAAGAGCAGCAGCACAGAAAAGAGGCAACAGCAAATAAAAGAGTCAGCAGCAGGGGACAGGATTCTCCAAAAACAGGTTTTAACAAAGGACTCTGGATCTGGCTGTGACTTCAGTGTTCTCAACCGAGGTTCCTCCAGCACACCCTAATAAAGGGAAATGTTTTTACTCTTCTCTTTAGCTAAAATTCCTGAGTAAATGAAATAAGAAAAAGTGTAAAGAAACTGAAAGAAAATAGTCATTTGGACAACTTGTTGAAGCAGTATGGCAGTCAAGATGCCTCTTAAAAAGTCCTGGAAACTGTTGATACCAGAGGCAGCCAAGATTGCTAAAGAAGTGTTCATTTTATGTCTTTTTTTTTCTTCCTGTTCTTCAGTTTACTCATTTTTTCCAAGTGACTCAGTCAATTTTCCTCAATTTCTCATACAATCAATTACTGTCTTACTACATGTCTCCTGTTTTTTCTTTTTGGTAAGGAGTTAATTTAACTCTTGGGGTGATGGTGGGGTGTGGGGGTCCACAACTCCTCAAACTGCAGGTCTGCACTCTGGGAATGCTCAGAAATCCTGGTTCACCCAGATACAGGAGCTGCAAGCTTCACCTGAGTCTTCCTTGGGTCTCATCTAGCCCATATGGCTGGATCTCATCCACACAACAATGAGTGTGGGGAGAGCTCTAGACCGGCAGGGATGAGCCTAAGATAAGAACAGCTTGTGGCAGAAGCATTGATCTAGACCTTGGAGATTTGAAGCACCCTGAGGAATTCTCCATTTAGGAGTCAGCAGGGCAGACTGGGAGCTTACAGGCTGCCCCCAATCACTTCTCCTTCAGTGTGTGGTAAGAGGAACCTCAACAGGACAGAGAAGATTTTGGAAATATAGGGAAGTTGCTACACAGTTATAAGAGGGAAAGGAATGCAGGAGTAAGCTTCTGAAATGATGTTTAGAACTCAAATTATTTTTTAGCTGACCTAGTTTTCAAACAGAAATACAAATGTCTTCTCAGGTTCCTTATCATTAAGGACACACACAGGTTCTTTGCTGATTCAGGACCCTTGTGGTGATGAGAGCTACATTGCTCCACTTATATGAGGGCAGAATTAATTCTAGTAATGTGAAATTAAGGGGAAAAAAGTAAAGGCTTTCAATAATGGAGATTGTGCCTGCATTCAAATTCAAATTTCATATGAAAGGAAAGGTTTTAGGTCTACCAAAGTAATTTTTGAACTTTGGGATCAAACTTCAATTTTTTAAAATAAAAATTTATTGATCATTCCTTGCAGAAGTCAAACTCTCCTTCATTTATTAGGAGAAAAACCAACCAAGTTAAATACCAACAAAAAGGCAGATACAAAATTATTTTTGTCAGAGTAGAAGTGTTTGATCACCAAATATTCTTAATGCTGTTTTTGTGTTAACAAAAGAAGTCAGCAAAAGAAATCAGTTCAGGTTTATCTAAAACACATTATAAAGTATTTTTTAGGTTCAGCCACCAAACTGAAAAATCAATTATTTGTTCATGTCTAATTAGGATTGTAAGAAAAAGTCTTAAAAAGGAAGGATATGAACCATTTTCCACAGACAGTGTTCTCTCTTTTTTTTTTTTTTTCTGCTGTATTCCTCACAGGCATTGCTAGAGCCCTTTCTGTTACAGTGAGTTATGCAGGCTCCAGTGCACCTTTTTCAGTTTTTAGCAATACACAGTATCCGAGCTGTCTCTCCTTTGGGCCCCATTACTGCACACAGAAGGGATCTAAGCGGCTCCTTTGGGCTCACAGGCAGGAGGTAATTTTGCATGCACGGCTGCCCACTTTCAGTAGGTGTGTGCCTGCTCCGTGCATGATAACCTCTCTGTGAGTGCATATTTCATGGGTTAAACTTAGCTTCTGATGTTTCACTAATACATGCTTAACTCACAAGTTCATGACTTAACCTGGGCTGCTGCTGGATTAAAAATATCACTTTAATATTTTATCAATTACATGCCAGGGTACTCAGGTTGCTGGAGCTGTTTCCTGATGCTAATACTCTTGGGCAGTCTCTTGCTTAATTAGGACCTTATGGAAGACCTGTACCTGGAGCACTATTATTTTCAGCTAGGCCTTTTCACTTGTGATGCTTACCATTTCAAGATGGAATTACCATTACTCTGGCCCTGTGTTCCGCACTCGAATCTCTTCTATGTAGCATGGGTTTTCTTTCCACACAGTTGTTTTCTGTTTCTCCCAAATGAAGTTGGGTTGCTTGTTTTGGCAGTTCTTAGGATCTCTGAAAGGCTTTACTTAAAAGGGTTTTCAATGCACTCTGCAGTTTTCTGTAGCCTGGTTTCCCCTTTTCCCTCCCAATTTTGAATGGCAATGGTATTTTTATTTTACTGCACAATGTGCACTTTTTCATAATACCACACAAAATATCAGATAAGCTCTTAAATAGAATCTCCTTTTTATAGTATTGGAGATATCTGCTTTGTGACAATCCCAAAACATTTTACATCATTGCATTTAGACAATGTAGAGTTTGAGTTTCTATTTTAACACTGACTTAACATGGGACTGCATACCCTGACAGTTCCTTGAGTTACCTGTAACAAAATGCACTCTCCTTCTTTACATCTAGTTCCTTATTAGAATGGAATACAAACATTTTAAGGACATAGGAACATGAGGAAATATGCACTCCTGTATGTTTCTTTCATCTTTCTAACATTCTTACATCTTTCATGTTTCTTACATCTTTCATTATGTTCTCTTTTTATGCACCTGCTGTTTTGTTTTCAACCTAAGAAGAATCCAACAATAGCTATAAAATAACATCAGTGCAATTGTCACCTATATTGGAGGATAAAACAGGAACTGTCTCCACATCCTGTTTGGTTTTTAACTCTGAGAAGAATATTGGGTTTTTAGACTGCAGTCTTCATGAAAGCTCCATGAAAGCTCCATAAAAACATTTTCCCCTGGTAGCCAGCTTTTAAGCATTAATGACCTCCTCCAAAGCCTGGGCCTGGGCTTTAAGCAGAGTTTCAAGTGGGTTTTGCCAGTGACTTTCTTGAGGCATGAGCCTGACAGCAGAGAGAGAAGCCTTATGGGCTGAAGTGATAAAAATAGCAGCATTGTTGCAATGTCTATTGGAGTGAGAAAACTACTAGATAACTTCCAGTACCTTTCAAAACAGGTAGAACAAACCTGTATTTCACAGTATCTGAGGTCAGAGGATTGAGTAAAGAATGGATTTCCTGGAATTTATTAGATCAAAAGAGTTGTTTTTTTTCATAATTCTCATGAAAACACCATCTATTGCATATTTTACAATAGTATCAACTTTGCAGAAAATGTTTGTAAATATTTTTTTCAAACACAGTCTCACAAATCAGTGCTGTCCAACATTCTCTCTTGGTTAATTTAGTTCAGCCCTCTCTCCTGTGCTGGAAGCTGCAACATTTCCCCTTAAAGCCATGGACTAATTTGAAAGGTTCCCCAGGAGTCTGCTCTGAGGGGTCTTTCTTTGTTACCTGATCCTGGAAGAAGGGGTGTACTCTGTGTCTGCCAGGAACTACTTTTTCAATGGAGGGCTTGGCACTCCCAGGCCCTGGCTGACCCTTGCAGCCTGGTTGAGAGCATTTAGCACCATGTTAGAGTGCCCCTCATGGGGGGACTATTAGACTGATGCTTGCATGCTTTACCTCCAGAGACAGAATGTGAGCCAAATTTGCCAACTTCCCTTGGCCTCAACTGTAGCACTGGAAAGATGATGGGGAAAATTAATGAAAGCTTATTTGAGAAAAAGAAAATCTTAAATTCTTAATATCAGGGCTGGAAGCAAAATGTCAAAGGTAAAAAATGAAACAGCAAGATGTGATTCTAACTCATCTCCAGCCAAGCTCTCATGTCTCACATCTCTGCCCACTGACTTCTGGAGAAGAACTTCAAGGTTCGAAAGTCATGCATAGCAGCAGGGTCTTCCTCTCTCCTTACCTCCATCCCTTTTAGTACAAATTTGGAATTCATTTCTTCCTTGAGGACATCCCTAACATTCTTCAAATTTTTTCAATGTTGCTACAACATGTCAAGCCTACAATATGTTATAAAGAGAATTAAATGCATTTATGTACCTATGTATCCTTATCTTTCAATGCCACATTTTGTATTAGAGCCCTGTCATAAGTACTTTACATTTACTGTTAATTTGGGTCTGGAGGACCCTTGTTCACAAGCTCCAGGTAAGTGAGGTTCTTAAGTGTGTACTAAATTTTAGGCCCAAGAAGGATAGTACTCTCTTGCAGTGTTTTATTTTCATAGGATTAATGTGAAGAAGGCTTCAAACTAGTCTGTTACACTTATGTAGCTGAAACCTGCACAGAAATAAATGTTCTAGCTTGAAAAATCTTACATAAAGTGTCACAGATCATGCTGAGACAGAGGACAGAGGACAAGGATGTGCACTTGAACCCCATCAAAAGTCAGTACCTCCACAACCTCTCATGCCTGCTTGAACCTTGTCACTGACAACTTTGTGAACCATGAAAAAATATCATTATAAAAATAGCTGTAACAATGTTTTGAAAGAGAATTGGTTTCCTGGGATCAGTTATTAACAGTAATTGTACTGCAGTCAGCACAATATTTAAATATAAATACATGCTTCTGTATCACATAGAATTAGGCCCAATCCATAATAACAGATAAGTGGAATAATGCTCAACATTGATGGATGCCAGAGTACAAAAATGTCCAATCTCAAAAGAGGTAACCTCTGTTCTCCTGGGGACAGTGTGCCATGAGGGTCACAGCTTTCTGGGCTTACTCTTTTTTTTACTACTCAAACTACACTGTGGGAATATTGAAGAAAGATGGTGACCCCACTGAGGGCATTCAGTGTTATTTAACCTAACCAAGACACACGGGCTCAGCAGGTTAATTATAGCATAAACAAGCCTGAAGTTCTTAGTCTCTCTAGAGAGCACAGTATCTTGTAAAGAAACAACTTTTATTCCCCTGTTTCTTACCTCCCATATAATCAGTCTCACAACTTTGTCAAAATACATACATTTAAAATTTTGAGTACTTAAAATGACAGGATAAAGTCAAGGCACTGTTTTACAGTCAGTCACATCCCAGAGTGCTGGCTGGCCATCTGCTGCCATGTACTGCAGGAAGCACGAGTCTGGAAAATGGCATTTCCAGCAGTCCTTGGGGAGGCTTTGCTACATTGGGGTCAAACAGTTTTTTTCTGGCTTCATGCAGATTATGTGTACTGAGGCATACCATGGTTCTAGTAATTACCAATTAGTTTTTATTTAAATGACAAACATCTATGTGCATGCATATATTGTATTGTCAATGTGAGCATCCAGAAGCAGATGGCTTCTACCTCAATTTCTACCTTTAGGGAGTTCATTCCTCCACCTACATGTAAGGAAGGTATTTTTTTTCAGGAAATTGAATTCACTCTGCACTCTGAGGCCTTGTGCTGGTATTACACCGCTAAAGTACACCACATATTTACATAATGCCATCTCCTGAAAAGTACTCTGTGTCTTCTCTTAGCTGGAGAAATATCACTAACGTACTGGTCTTGGTAGCAAAATCCCCTCAGATTTTATCATGGCTCCTCATCTGCCAGGGTTTTTCTTTTCTCTCCTTTACTAGGCTTGAGATAGATCTCTTCCAGCAGTGGTTTGGAGTGGCTTCCTATGAAAGCCCTACTCAGGAAAGGGGGGAACTGGATTACCCCAGGCATCTATACAATCCTTCTCCTCAAAGATCTCAGTGTAACCAGTGAACAAAAACACAAAACCAAAGCAGAATGCTTGATTTTTCTTTCTCTCCACACATTTGTACTCTGCAGAACTTAAAGAAAACATCTCCTAAATCCCTTCTGAATAATTTAGCTTGAATTGTTTACCCTTTGACAAAAAGGCACAAAATAACTAGGAAATACAAAGTCCTGAAACCATTCCCAGAGGCCACCATTGCATACACTGTCTACTTATTTCAGTTCCTTTATGCCAGGCAAGACCTTATGCTTTCTGTTCAGGGCACAGGAGAATACAAAAGGCACTCAGCTTTCCTTCCTCATGGGAATGGGAATCTCAACAGAAGAGAAAGAGGACCAGTTCACTATGCAGGAAGTTACTTTATCTTACAATGAAAGTAATTCTTCAGTGTGTGCCAATAGATGTTCAACATAGCTTCTCTTTTCATAAAAGGAAAAAGTTGCAAAACAATACACATTTTTGATTTTCAGTTTTAGTATACTTATGATTTTTATGATGATTAATCACCATAATCTATGACACCACCTGCTTATGACACGAGAATCTCCTTTTCTCCTGACCTCCTTCATGTAAGTATCTGAGCAAGAAGCTAAATAGTAATGTCAGAAAACATATAGTATATAACAACACCATCAATCAAAAATGAATAGGCTTAACATATTGGCTTTCAAGCAACCAAAGGCCAATGTGCTGGAAGTCCCTGGGGATGGATAAAAGTAGAAGCAATCTGTAATGATGCAATTGAGCCAGGAGGTTGAACTAGTTGAGACACATTGTTGCTGTTAAAAATTGTTATTAAAAATCCAACAGATTCAGAGCATACAACGGAATGCAAAAGTTTAGGTGACTAATGAGAAAACAGACAAGAAGAAAACCTTCCAATTATATGTTAGAAGTAAGTGAAAGTGAAATGAAAGAATGAGCTAAATCCTTACCAGGAAAGGGAAGGAAGTAATGAGCAGGGAAATTCAAAGTCTTTTTTATTTCAAGTACAGCAAAGAATTAGTTCTTCTATATAGTCAAAATAATTAAAATGAAAAACAGATGTAAAACCTAGGCTCAAAACCCTTTGAGAATATTTTAGTTATTCTCAAGTTTGGGAGTTCCTGATTAAGTGTATTATGGCAACTCCCAAACCTGAAGTGATTTTCTTCCAGAAATCCCAGCATCCAAGGAAACCTGATGGCAAAGATATTTCCAGTTTTGAAAAGGGTAGAATGGAATTATAAAAACATGCCATTTTGATAATGTGGAAGAATCAGACTCAAATTATTAATAGCAGTTTGTAGGTGTTTAAAGGATAACAATGAAATGAGAAAAAAGACAACTGATTTTCCAATAATCAAACATTAATTGTTTAATTAAACGGCAGTTTCTTTATTCTCCAGAGAAAATCATGCCACATACAGAAAAAGAGGCAACAGCAGGATATGTCTTGACTTTTGGCTTTTGAGATCTTTCCATATGGCACTTTCTCTCAAAGAAGTCATGTATACATGATGGTTTTGGCAGGTTCACAGCTAAAAGCACACATCTTCTCTAGAGATATTTGTCAACCATTTCCTATTATGTCACACTCCCTAGGGCTCTGTCCTGTGCTCAGTATTCTTCAGTATTTTTTAATAGCTTGAAGGAATAGTTTTTAGATAGTTGGGAAAGAAGTTTAATGAAAAACTGAATGAGTGAAGATGGCGAGGTTCACTGAATAAGATCTTGACCAGTTGAAGAATCATCTTATAAAAAAGAGAATATCAGTCAAGGTGAAATTCAATATATTGCTTTTGGTGTTTTCATGCAGAAAAGAGTGTTAACTGATTGGCAGCAATAACAGAAAGGGCCTAGAAGTTAGAAGGATTATTAGGCTAGTTCTGCATCAACTATATCATGCTGCTGTAAAAAACCATGTCATTTTGTGTTGTCAGGAAGGTCACTGTTCTGCTGTACCTGCCACTGGTGAGGACTTACCTGGAGTACTATATTTAGGTGGGCCATCATATTTTAAGAAAGATGGAGTTGAAGAAAATCTAGAGAAAGCCAGGAAAAAAAGAGCTTTATAAACATGAACATAAAAAGCTTGGAAAGATATGGTCATGTTTAACATACATATGAGCAAATTTAGAAAAGGAGGAAGGACATGAAAACTCTTCCAATCCTTTAGCAGTTCTTTGTGTGGATTTGTTTTTTAGCAGATTAATTCTTTTTCGCACTCCACATCCACAGAGGGTAGGGCAAAAAATAAATAGATTACCTTACACTCTTTTTTTATTATTTTTATGGTCATTGTGCAATTTTAATACCTAGAGGATTACAGGTGTGTTTAAATAAACACTTCTGAAGAATTCTCTGTGTTCACTTGATCATGTTGTAATGAAGGTACCCTTTCCCAACCTTTGTTTCTGAGGAAAATTCTTTTCATGTTCTGTGTACAGAAATGGTTAGCAACCAATGTAAGATCATCATGCTTCATTCAGCCCTAAAGACATCCCAGTGCCTGCTGGGGATAGATGTGGAATTTGTCCAGACAGCTCCCTGTAGGTCATTGCCTTGCTGCAAGCATACACAGGCTGGCAAATTTAACATCCAGGAACTGTCTTCTGCCAGCCTTCTTCAGACCCAGCTGTAACCCCCCTTTGTAGTGGGCCACCCACAAGGCTCTTTCATGCCTCTTATAGACTCCTCTGCCAGAAACATATAGTTCCTTGTGCCAGCTCTGAGCCTTTCATCCCAATATCCAAGAACCAATCTCTCTTTCTATAGCCAGCTCCCAGTCTGTTTAACTTTTCCCTGCTACTCCAAAAGCCACATAGCCTCTGGGTTTCTGCAAATGTTGGTGGTATTTCCTTTTTTGTGCTGGAAAAGCTATAAAATTGTCTCATGGATATGCACCAAAATTGAATTAAGTGAGCCTGGTGGCTCACTGGTCATTTTGGTGAGTGATTCAGGGAAAACTGCTACTCCCACTGCAGAATAGAAATTGGCTGGGTTGAGAAACTATCTTGGTGGGCTAAAATTCTCCTTTGCCAGATTTGGCACCCTAAATCTGTTTATAGATAACAAATTTGATTTCTTAAAGAAAGCATTGTAGCAGGTAACTTTAATGTTAAAAATAGATGGGTTTTAAGGAACTGGTGCAAAAAGGAGACTCTTTGGAAACAGAGCTTTAAAAAATAATTTAGATGTCCTATTTCAGATACTCTGCACAGGTAAAACTTTCTTGAAGGCACTAGAATTTCCCATTTAACATTAAGCATGTTTCATGGCGTTTAGTTAAATGGAGGCTTCAGGTAAGAGGTCAGTAAGCAGAAGTGATAAGCAATGACATGAAAATCTGTCTTTTGTTTGAAAATTGAGGTCCTTGCCACTCTAAAAAGCTTTGAATATAAAGATGCTGATAAGATGAATGCTTGTATAAAGTTTAGCAAATTTTAGTGCTAGTAAAGCAATGTAACTATGGAAAAGATAACTAACATACATCCTAGAGATGCCTTTTTACAAAAGCAATATTTTACTGTTTTTTATATTAAAATAAACAACAAAGCAGAGAGACTGAGGAGAAGAAAAAGGATCTTTAGTTGGAAGAATACCAGGGAATCAGGAAAAGCCTTTATCAATATGGCCAAGAAAATTATGTTAATGTGTAAACCCAGTAAATTATGATAAAGCACCAAAATAAAAACATTTTGGGTTTAATCTCTGTGCCGAGGACTGTAACTCAAATTCATAGGATGAAATAGCTGGCCCAGGTCTTATATCAGAGCTGTATTTCTACCCATCCCAGAGCTTTCCAGCCTTGCCACAGGTGTACCTGAACAAGATGTTCATCAGCCTTGCTGCCGGTGCAATCAGTGGGAAGACAAAAGCAATAGAAAGCTATCAGCTGTTAATGCATTGCCCTCTTCTCTCATGTTTGAATTTCTGATCAAATATCCTGCATACAAAGGCTTGATTTCTATCCACTGGCCTGAAACAAAGGATGACTCCACCAAAATTCCTGGCATGAGACTCATTCAGCTGAGATGGGAGGCAAGCTGAGTATATTGGTGTCTACATATATTGCATGTTTTACAAGCTGGGCAGGGTCAAGAAGAATTTAGAAGCCAGCAATGGTTGTTGAAAAGCTTTGAAAATGAATTGGGGAAAACTTGGTTTTCCAACCAGAGAATTCCTCTAACCTACTTGCTGTAGCATGTATGTTTTATAGTGTTTAAATAAAACTCCTTTATCCAAAATGGAAAGGGAAGAGGGAAAGTAATTCCACCAAATCACATGAAGTGTAACCTGTATGAAAACTAACAAGGCACTTTCCAAATGTAAAGTCTCCAGCACTGTTACTTCTTTTTGCTCTTCACTGCATATGAGAATAATTACACATGCGCTGACATCGAGGAGATGATTTTTTTTCTTTATTCAACTTGATGATAAGTTCTGGTTCTGCTAACATGGTTACAGATTTTTATTTGTTCTTTTTCATATCTGAAAGTGTAGGCTGTGAGATGAGAAGCTGTGAGAGACAGAGAAGGGAGAAGATAATGACAATTAACAGGAGTGGTAATTTGGAGGACCTGTGACCATGGATTTTATTCAGAGGTTGTGCAAACCATTCAGGGTTTATTCCTGAAAAAGCAAGAGGATCCATGCAATGCTCAACTAAACTTTTTTTTTTCCCTGAGGCAGTGCAGCAGCTCTTTTCTTGTGTGTTGCATTTCAAAATGAAGATGCACATGTATGCTCACAGATTTCCCTTCTAGTCTTCTTCATATATGTCAATACATATACTTCATGATTGCAACAAAAGCTGGGTTCAAGCAGGCCCAATAAGTCCACATCAATTTCTATTCCTCTGTTCCTCCTTACACTCCAGCTTGAGACATCTGAAAATTGAAAAGGAATCAATCTTGCTTAATTAAAAAACAAAAATGAAAACAAAACCAAACAAACCAGCATGCCTCTGCACACATCCACAAACACACACCCACCCCAGCCCCCAAAAACAAGGGGGAAAAAAAAGGTAAAAATTTTTCTCCTTGTGATATAGGTACTACACACTAAAGGTATCCAGTAGAAGTTGTAGTGGTTTTAATGGTAACCACACCAGGAGTTTTTTACCATTAAAGAATTTATTTTTCTTCTGAGGGGATGCAAGTAGCTTAAAGCATTAGACCATGTTGATGTCCAGGCTGCCACAGGTTTCACCAAGGTCCTACAATCCTGCAGTCAGCCAATTTAGTGTGCTAAGTCAATAGTTTTACCCTGTGCAACTGTTAGATTACACAAAATTATGTCAAATTAAGTGATGGACTCAAATCAGCAATCACAGATAGGATGAGTTCTTCTCACATATTTATAGATATGTGTAAGTTGAGATCTTGGTTCTGCTGTCTGCACATGGGGATGCTGTGCCATGTGAGCTGCCCAAAGATGCCCTGCCTGGCTCCCAGCTGCAGCTGCAGGAAGTTTCCCATAGATCCTGTCCCACATCTGCCAAGCTGTGTACATAGACTCTTGTACATACCAAAGAGTCTCAAATGGCCCAAGGCATGGAAGTTTGAGCAAATTATTTGACCTCTGAGATTCTGACAATCAGAGCTAACATAAGTTTTTTTAGACTATGCTTCTAATTAATGGAGGCAAATCTTCATTTTTAGAAGCCATTTATCACATTTTTAAAGAGTAATGGGGTGAAATAGGCACCAATAAGACAGATGGTGTATTTCTGTATTGAAAACAAACTGTCCTAAGATATCAGTTGCACAAATCAGTTATCAGATATCAGTTGCACAGCTGGAGTCCTGTTTAGACTCATTCAGTGGTCTCTATAGAGAACTTTGGATTACATGTCTATATATCTTTATAGTGAATATTTAAAATATTAAAGTATTTATTTTTGTGATATTTAATATTTGAATATTACAGATGGCATTCATTCAGTCACTCATAACATGACTACATGTGTGCTATACCCATTGCACATGTAACATTTAAATATCTGAAATTAGGACACTTAACTCTCAATTTCTTCTGGGAAGTTTTCAAATAATTGAGGCCAATGAATACATGAATTCTGGGAGACTCTGTGAAAAAATAACAAGGCCTCAGCTGAGAGAACATATTAAATGCTTGGGCCAGAGAGGTTACCCTGGTGTCACTCCTTTCCCAACGGTGGAAGTGCTCCAAAGTGTACATGCATAGAGTAAATACATTACTGGAATTTTTTCTGAATATTGAAACTGAATGAACATTTCTGTGTGAATGCTCATTTGAGTTAATGACTTTTTTGTCATTCTCTGAAAAATGTGAAAAGGCAGCTAGCACTACTTAAATGCTTTCTTGGTATTGCCTGTATTCAGTGTCAGATATGGCTGTTATTTTACAGGAAGACCATATTATTAGGTAAAAGGAGGGCAATACACAAGACAGAAACTACACTGAAATATGATCAGATTCTGAAAATATTTGAGAGACATTTCGACAAAGTAAGAGATAAATTGTCACTGGTTGGAAAAATTATCCATATATTACACAGAAGTAAGAAAGGTGAGGGTTTTGTCATGGTTTAACCCCAGTTGGTGGGTGAATACCAGTTTGTTCACCATCCTTTCCTCCCCCAGTGAGGAGGAGGATAGGTAAAAAAGGAAAAATTGTGGGTCCTTGGGCACTCCCCCCAGTTTATGTACTGGACATGATGTTTTATGGTGTGGAATTTCTCTTTGGCTGTGTCAAGTCAGCTGTCCTGGCCATGCTCCCTCCCAGCTTCTTGTGCCGTTCCTCACCAGCAGAGCACAGGAAACTGTACTTCGTGTAAACACTTAGCAACAACCAAAACATCTCAGTGTGTTATTAAAATTATTCTCCATATAAATCTAAAACACATCACTGCAGGAGCTACTAAGAAGAAAATTAACTCTATCCCAGGTGAAAGTGGTACAGTTTTCAAAAAGAAATATATTTTCTTTCACACTGGCTGGCTAGTAATTTGTAGAAATACGCTTCTGTAACATGTCATGCTATACAAGTTGTGACATGAAACACTAATTTTGATATGCTGGTTTATTGTGTGGTATTGCGAGATTTGCGTGTTGGAGAAAAAGAATCAGTCCAGCACGTTATGTAAGACTTACACAAGACACGCTGAGACACAGCCAGCCCAACCCGGAAAACTTGTTGATCATCCTAGAGAAGCAAAACAAGAAAATTGCTTGGGCAGGTTACGGATGTGCAGTTTATCAGTATAGCCTGCTTGGGCTTTCAGAAGCAAAACAATGGTCTTGTAGGAAAAGGGTCTTGAGTGAATCGACACATAGAGGTAACTGGGGGCCATCAAACCACAGCCAAAATACAAAAAGTAAACTCATTTCATTACCTTGCTAAAAAAGAAGGCATTTCATTACCTTTTTCGTGTGGCTGAACCACACGGGGGGGACAAAGGCTCCATTCCCCTCAGTTCCTCCTAGCAGGCGGCGTGGGGGGCTTGCTGCCACCTTGCCATAGCAAAAGGGCTCACACATGTCCTGGGAGAGTGTATTCCCTCTCCACAGGAAGTTTTCTCCTCCAAACAGGAGGCATAAGAAATGCAGTTTTCCCACACCAACATTTTTTGGATTCTCAGCTGCAATGTCACTTTGAGCAAAACTATTCCTTCCTTCTCACCAAACCTATCAATTTTAACCCTGTCCTCCCACCAGACCTTTAAAGTAATTTTTCACCTTTTAATACAAACATTGACTTCTTTAAAAATTATCATCCTCATAGCAAAGTCATAAGTAACTAAACCAGTTCAAAAATACTTTAGTTTTATTTACACACTTGTACTTCACTAGGAAACCAATCAAGGCCATCTTTTGACTATCTGATACTATCTGACTTTTTCCAGTGTCTGACTGCAATATCTACAAAACATGAACTGCATTCCTATTGAGAATTACTTATAAAAATATCTTAGATAAATCTAAGTCGGTACTCCTCAGTTAATAGTTTGGTTATTTTAGCTTTTTCTCATAGTCAAATCACCCAAAAATTATTTATGAGCCTTTTTTCTATTTTAAATTTAAAAATGAAAGCTTTTTGCAATTCAAATTTATTCATCAGATAAATTTTGTAAATAATTTTTATATGTAGACTGCTGGCAAGAATATGCTAAATCTGAGCAGCGCTAGAACATGCTTATCATGTGATGTTCTTTTCTTGCCCAAGCTGGATGAGTAAAACATAGAAATAGCTTTATTCACAAGGAGAAAAAACATACACATATTTGCTAATACTTCATCAGAAATCCATAGTTTAACCGATCATTCTTGTTTGAAACTGCATCCAGTAGGAAATAATAAATATTGTATTTATTATTTATAATAATATAAAAGAATAAAAGAAAAATTAGGCAAAGCATCTTGAATCTAACATTTTTAATGAATATGCATAATAGTGCATGTACATCTTTGTTCCATTCTTGCACCTGGATTCAGCCAAAACCAGTGAAAGACAGCAGTGAAGGAAGCTGCCATTGCATTACATTCATGTAGACTTTAGTCACCCAGATAAATTGCTGCTGTTTCTGGGGTATGTTTACTATAAAGCATAGAATTGGCAAAATCTGTGTATCCAGTTTGGCTCATAAAATCACTCTCATGCTACCTTCTAGGACCCACAGAGACTGGCATTTGCAAAACCCTGCTCTCCACAGCATCACAGTAATCCACTGCTGACCTATTTTTGTATTGTGTTTTTAATAGCTGAACTGCCTTTCATCATACAGAATAGGAATGTTTACTAAAAAAAAAAATGTTAAATGACAGTTTTCAACCTGTCTAATAACCTTTTAGTATAAAACTACCACATATGATGCTGTATGTCCTTCCTGTCAATGAAATTTTATTTCCTTAGTATAGGCATATCTTCTGTTCTTCCCAACCTTAAGTGATCTCTTACTATGTGAAAATATTAAAGAAAAAGGCAAAAAAATATTTAGACCATTTACTTAAATAGGAGGAAAGGTACACATTTTGGGAATGTGAAATATATTTAAGCATTCATCAGTCCCATTTGAAAGAAATAAATGACTGCTATCATCTGCAAAAAGCAAATTATTTTTTAACTAATATTCTAAAAGCAGTGCAGAATTTCACATAAATAATTTCTTAAAAGAAAGGGTTATCTATCACAGAAACAGACAGAAAAGGTGTATATATATGAAAAAGCATAGAGTGGTGGTTGATAGCAAAGGTGTTAGTATGGATTTTGATGTATTGTGAAAACTTTTGGAAAAGCATGTAACAGGGCTATGCTTCCTTACTCTTTCTAAAAGCAATAAATGGAATGTGGTTCTCAATAGGTCTTGTGGTAAATATTGCAATAAGTAGGAAAACAATCACTGTCTGTGTTTATTGTAATGAAAACACCTATTATCAAATTATTCAGAAGAAACTACTGGGTTAAGATACGTGAAAACTGTAATCATCTGCTAATTTACACATAAGAACCTGTTGAATATGCCTAAATGCAGACTATAACATTGATGTGAATTTGTGACTACCCATTTGTGCCATGTCCAGACTGAACTTTGGCTTGAATATGGGGATTTTTTCTGCTTATGTACCAGAATGGTATCCAAAGGGCTAGTGATACAGGTAAAAGCAAACTCTTTGGCCTGAGATAGAGGAATTAAGGAGAAAAATATTTTTCTCCAACTGTTCTGGAACAAACCAGCATCTGAGACTGCTGGATTTCTCCAAGGGCAGAACAGCTGCCATTGAGAACTACCATAAGTGAAAAGTGGTGAACAAAAGGAGAATTAACACTGACAGAGGAATACTGGACAGCAGGAAAGGGACATGAATTCTTACAACAAAAATTTATGTCTACTGTTATATTCAAAATCATCCTCATGCAGCATGAACCACATGGATTTGATTTCTTTATTTCAGGTTTTGCAGCTCCCACTGAAGTGATTCATAAGATGCTTTTATAAAACCCCTGATAGTGCAGCTAGAGTTGGCCAAACTCACTTCAGGTGAGTTTGCCATTAGCAAATTTGCCATACCCAAAGTTTATATCACACCACTAGACTGTACTCAGTAGTTAGTCACAGCAGGTGAGAAAATCCAGGGAAGAAATAACATTCCTTGCTTGAGAGTAGGAAAGAGGCCATGAGTGTGGTGGAAGATTGCACTTTAATCATGAAAGATCCTGGATTTCTCAAAGGACACTGAAGCATATTGAATGAGTGTTAAAAAGAAGGTAACCCAGGTGAGGGAAGTCTGATAGATGTGGTATTATTTTTCTAGATCTGTGTATGTTTCCAATACATAGAACACATATTTATTTTTTGGGAATACTGTAAACCAATCTATCTTTCAGTTATTGTGGTGTGGTCAAGAATAAGCCCAGACTCTTGTATAAGGAAGAGAAAAAAGCTTTATTCTCTTCATACCAGGAAAGCTTAAGAGCACTCATGACTTGTGTTTAAGACTGATATGTTCCTAAGCTGCAATTTTATGTGATGGAAACACTGAGCCATGAAAACTTGCTGGTAGACTTTGATAGTTAATACTTCTGAGTTATCTAGGCAGAAAAGTATAAATTATGGTTTATGGGTTCAACACCAAACCAATCTCACTTATCCAGAACTGCAATCAGGAAAGAATAAAACCAGAAAATATGTTGTGTAAGGTGATTGATGTTGGTGTAAAAATTTCAGAATTAGACCTCCATTAGAGACTCTAGGGAAAGAGGTTTTGTTTTCCTCCTCCCCCCAGAGGTAACTGAGGAGATTTGGACATTAGTTCTAGTGGCAGAAATTGTTATACTTTACAGAAAATGCTTTATAGAAAATGCTTTTTATCTCCCATTATAAAAATCACATTATGTGAAAACATAACTATAGCATGGTAACAGTCAAAAGTCATTTGGTTCATGGCCCTTCAGCACTACATTTAAAGTGTCACTGCATTACTGCATACTGATGATTAGTTATTTTTAACATCATTGATAATTAACAGTGGGCAAAAACCAAGGAAGGGAAACATAATGATTCAAATGTTCTTTGGTGCTATACTTTTGGTATAACAAAAGATTTACTCAGGTCTGAGAGTGGGGGGTAAAAGATGATTCAGGATCTTAATCCTTGCTCCAGACAATATGCAGGCTAAGTCAAACAGGAAGTTGGAGCTGGTGTGAACTTTACAGAAAGCTTTTATCTTGTATGCAAGGTGTGGAGAAAAAAGTGTCACCTCCATCTCTGAAGGTCTAACACTCTTTTTCAAAGCCCTAGTTAACCCTGAACACAGACACATCTAGACAAATCTGCTTTCTGGAAAGATATATTAGAAGATAAACACACAGAAGTGAGTAACTGAAATATAATTTAACAGCCCAGATATGATTTGTATGGTGCAATTTGTTCTCAAGGCCTGAGAATGTGACCAAGAAGATGCAGCTTCAGTCACCAGAATGGGAGGTAGAGTAACAACCCTGAAATATAGAAAGTAGTCCCTTCTGTATCTATAAAAGCATTATTTTTCAGTTTTCAGTTTAATTGTAACAATATTTGGACTTAGAGGTTTTGCCTTCGCAAAGGAGTGCACCCATCACTGCACAGTTATTCATAAAAGCTGCCCTTCATTTGTGGCTTACAGAACATTGCAGGTGTGTTTAAAATTAATTCTGTATGATCTTTAAAGGTCAGTGCATATATTTACAGTTTTGCTGCACAAAGATTTGTTATTAGATGTAATTTAAGATCATTATATGAACACTCACTTCAGCTCAGGTCAGAAAAGAGAATGAACTTGGAGATGTTAAGTATTATAGTAAAAACAAATTGCAAATGAGGCAAACTTTATATTATTTATTTGATTCAAAACACAGAGGCATTGAATCTGAAAATAAAATTTTTAAGAATATTATAAACAGTTAGGAATGAGGTTAACATAGAAATCACTTTTGAAACTTAAGTGTAGCTAAATTAATAGTGTAAGTCATTTTAAAGAATGTTTATAGGTGTAATATTCACTGTAAAAAATCTTTTTTCTTTGTAGGTCTTTTTCTATGATAAAGATAGTGAGGTCTTATTTTATTCCATGTTGCATCATAGAATGCTATTCAATATAAAGTAACAATGTCCATTTAAACATTGCATGCCAAGCAAGGCTCTTAAGGGAGCCACATTATTTTAATAGTATCATAATTTGAATTGCATAAGTATTTTCCTTTATGTAAGATAAAGAATCTAAATGTCCATCTTGAATATATTTATTTTAATTAATGTGTAAGTTTCTTGCCATTGTACCATTAATATTCTCAATGTGTGGTTGGATTTTCGTCATTGTGTTCCACATAAGTACAAAGCAGTGCTGTATTTTAAAATTTTGGTGCTTGGGTTAAAGTTGACTGGATATATGAAAATGGATGCACTTCATAGATGTAGCATGAAAATTACAGGAGCACAATGACCTTTCCCACTGAAGAGAAGAGTTCATTTTTAAACCACAGGCAAACCCAAAAATATTCAAAAGACAAAGAACAGAAGGAGAACATTATTTTAGGTATTAGCTGACCTACAGCATTAAATTTTTCTCTCCCTCTTAGGAATATCTACGTTGACTATAACTCGCATTTCTTTTCACGTTCAAGCTATAGGTAAAAAAAACCCCAAAAGAAATAAACATAAAGGAGAACAGAGATTAAAAAAATCAGTTCAAATTACATAACACAGGAATGTTTGTGTTCATGTCAGAGAAGATGTTTATCATTAGTTTGTGGATTGGATTCTTCAACACTGTTATTCATACTGGCATAAATGAGAATGGGATTATATTTAACAATTTTCAAAAACTGAATATCAACTCCTGGTCACTATTTAGAAAAAGATATGTTAAACCCATATGAATTTATCTGAGGATAAATAAAGCTATGTGGCCATCTCAGTTCCAGGTCAGTGAGTTTTGCAGTAGCTCTGCTCAGTAGGAAAAATCATATCTTTACCACAACAGCTTTTTGATCATCTGGGCAAAATTAATTGGTGGTCTCTGTCTCTGGAAAACACGTACAGAAGAGTTGTTGACCCTGACATTGCAATTGTCCTCCATTAAAGCTGGCACAGACAACTCCCATCTCAGAGTGTGGCAGCACTTTTTGCAGTGGCGATGCTGTGTCTGCGCAGCTGGGCCGAGGGCAGTGACGCAGCCACGGAGTCTTCCACCCCTCCCTGGGTGCACTTACACACTGCCACTGTAGAGGGTTCCTGAGGTTCAGCTGACTGTGAGTTCCCATGCCAGAAATCAGCTGGTTCAGCTCTTTAGAATGGGTTTCACTTGCCAGTCGAGTCCAGACATGTTTTAATTGATCCTCCAGAATCTATCTCTTGAGAGAGAGAGAGGGAATCTTCTCTGTGCATCTGCAGCCACAATGAGACCTGCATCAACATTCAGCACACATCCATGGCTCACAGAAACCCTAGGGTCAATTTAAAGGCCCCTTTATGGGTTTAGTCCCTGGGTGACTTCTCCAGCTATTTAGAAAGCTTCTGGTAAAGTAGAAACTTAAGTGACAAGCTGAATCTGCATTCAAAGTTCATAATTTTGCTCCACTTCATGAGGATCATACTTCATTTTAAAAATACATATAATCAAAACCCTTCTCTTTTTTAAAACTCTGGTGGCTCAGCACTTTTTACATGCAGTTTGTGAGTATCTCTGTTCGCCTTCATGTTAATTTCATAGCAAATTACCATTTCAGAGGGCATTAAAACAGACAATATTTTCTTTTCCCACCCTTTCAAGTTTTTCTGCACTTATTGTGAAATATGTTCAAGCCAAGAGAAGAGACAGGTTCTTCTGCTTAAATATGCTTAAATAAGCAAACTTTACTTCTTGGGCACAGTTATGTTCTTTGTGCCTGTTCAGTGATACCCCAGGGTTCTCTCAGTGACAACAAAGTCTGTGGTCTGGCAGGCTTCTGTTTGAAAAGGGTTAGGTTACTGCAAGTAAGAAAAGGTTGGGAAAGAAAAGAATTTGACAAGAAAAAGCTTGTTTCATATAACCAAGTGCAAATTGCTAAGGCTTTGAGTTCATCTTAAATTTACCCTGGTTCGAGATACGATGCACATACACACCTATACCTCTATATCTATCTTTTTATACAAAAAAAAAAAATTAAAAAATATGTATTTTCAGGACAGCTGAATTCAGTTGAAGTCTACGCACAGATCTTATTCTGATGAGAGCACATTTTCCTGGCATTATCTACTTCCAAAACACTTTTCTCTTGGAATAAGTGTATTAATTTGGATTTTTTTAAGATAAGAAATCACAAAAGCAGCCTACAAAGACAGAAATTATTGATACCTGTTTGTGAAGATAACTTTTTCTTGATTAGAAGCAATGGAATGTTATATACTACAGCTCAAGAAGCACCAAAGTGAACAGTACATTTAAAAGGTGGAGAAAATATATTTTAAGAAAGACACTTAGGGATAAGTTCAAGGATCAAACCCACAAAAATCTGTATTTATCTTTAATTGCAAGATAAGTCTAAAGATGTTAATCCTGATGCTGAAATGTATCCAGGCATTCAAACCCACTTATTGACAATCACTGGTGCTGGGATTTAGTCACCTAGATACAAGCCTCTGATGCACATATTGGTAACTATATCTATTTGCCTATGTAATATTAATTGTACACGGAGCTGTGGGAGTCCTATCTGGAGCAGCAGCTGGTAGCCAGTGCCTCTCAAATGACAATAGCTACCTCTGTTTAAGTGATGGAATCTCTTTCTACACAAAGGAAGCTGTGTTGTCATGTTCTGATCAAGAAATTAAAATATGTAACCAATGTAGTCTAGTTTCTTTGGAAATAAAATACAGGTGACAGTGATCCAGTTTGGCACGGTCTTAGATTTCAGCAGAATGGCTGATTCCATCAGCCTCGGAGTGGCCTTTGACTGCTAGCTAAAAGCTCTGCTTTTCAGGTTCTGCTCTCTTACAGCTTCTCACACCACATGTCTGTTTTCATTGACTGTAGAATAAAGCTGATATGCACTGGGGAGTACAGTCTGGCCAAGTGTCCACAACTAACTTTGTGTATCTACTTTTAAAGCCAGTCTTTACTGTCTCTATGAATTCAAATGTCAGAACTGATTTATATTCAGACTTCAATTATTTCTTATGTGCAGGTACTTTTATTGACATTTTGATAAATTAATATTTGATATTCTAAAAAAAAGATGTTCAAGAGGTATAATGAAAATTAGTTATGTTGCAGTATTTGAATAGTTTGAAGCTACATTGCTGTCAGTGTAACTTAAAAAGTTGATATTTTGTTGTGAATGATAATTATAAAATAGACTGAAACCCATCCAGTTGTGACAGCTGCTATCCTGAACAAAATGGATAGAGTTATTCTCCAGAACTAGAATTTTCACTGCTGTTAAATTAACCTCAAGAAGGAGGCACATATCTAAACAGGTCAGAGCACCCAATGGAAGATGTGCTAGGACATGAAAAAAATTATAGAGATGGGGTGAGGGCAGAGTGGGCAGGGTCAGCACCAGTCCCACGCTGCAGACAAACAGTGCGGACAGAGAGAAGGAGGAACAAGCAGAAGTAATAAATACAGACACAAAGTAATGACAGGGCCTTAACACACTACCAGACCACAGAGCCCAGCAACTGGGAAGAAAACATGGAAATGGAAGAGCCTTAATGAGACTGTGATGACTGGTTGTTTACTCAACTACAGCACAAAACTCATTAGTATCAGCTGGCTGCCCCTGTGGTGTACTGTGACAGACCTCACCTAATTGCCTGAGCTCCTGGAGATGAAAGATCTCTTCTCTTGAATAAGCAATGATCTAATTAGTGCATCTCTGTGCAGTATTTCTGGTTCTATATCTTTCTCCTATTTTGGGCAACCACATTATGTGGTGACCAAAGGCAACAGCACTGAGCTCTTTGGACATGTATTGTATTAGCCTTTAAAAAAGTGTTTTTTCAGAGCTGGTCTGCCATGGGAAATTTTAATGGATGGAGGTACAGATTTTGTATTCTGCTTAGCCACAAAGGTGTTCAGGAAACTGCAAATGAAATAGATTCCTAACACAGCATTTCTTTGAAAACAGCTGGACTGGTAGACTATTTAGGGAGAATCCCACACAGAATATGGAAGAACCAGAAACCTAGATAAAAGTGGTTCTCTCAGTGTACTTGGCTTCCTTCCAATAGAAGAATAGAAGAATTTATGAGAATGCCCTCTGTGAGACTATCTACAATGATATTCAGATATGAGTTCATCTAGGATTGCTCAAGTGCAAAATATTATGTGCAACAAAACTGGAAAATATCTGATTTAACAATTGGAACAGAGAAAATTAATTACAGCAATAATAAAGGGCAAAAGGAGAAATATTCTTTCAGGTGGAAGTGACTGGCAGGGTATACCTTATATGTATATAGGAAGCTCTTTTTTGGGCTTGCTTTTTAACTCATCTTACTTACTTTAGGGATGTTTTATACACCTAGGTACACTGGTGAGTCATTGGGCCAGTCTGAGCTTCAGTTTCTTCATCTACCAAAGTAAAGAAAAATACTTCCCTGTCTTGCAAGAATGTTACCACTCAGAATTTCTAAAACACTGTGAACTCCAAGGTGGTATAAAGTACATGGGAATGCAGGGGATGGTCATTACTGAATTCTCTGTGCTGTGGGTGTTTTGCCCAGAGACCTATCTACCACAGGTATTTCTTTGATAAGCTTGTTTGAAGTGGTGTGCCAGAACGCCTTCCAGTTTGCAGGAGAGACTGTTTGTATGTGTTTTGGAGCATGCCAGAACATATCTGAAAAGCAAAATGCATTTTCCAGGTCATTTCAGATCACAGAGCATCTACACAACACATAGCTGCAGTACCTTCACTGCCTTTGCACTTTCAGCTGAACAGAACCCTTTATTTTTTGTTAGCAGGGGGACACAATGAATCCTGTCCAGTTTCTGTGGAGCAATAGACACACTGACTGCTGAGGTCCAATGGATAGGGTGTGTGGCTGACTGCAGCTGAAGCCTTTCTACAGCCCCTATGCAGTTTGCCCATCAGTTGGTAATTGTCCATAGCTGGTGAGAGGGAAGGAACCTGCAGGAGCTGAAGGTACTTGGTATCCATTTCAAATTTGTGTATTTTCCCAAGCGGTCTGCTCCTGCACATAGAATTGCTATACACAGATGCAAATCATTAAACCCCTCCCTCATCTGGATCAGAAAATCCCTTATCTCACCTCAAATCTCTTTACTTCCCAATTTATACTCAGTCTACCAAGCCCAGCTCTTGCTGAATTTGTCACAGGAAGATCTTTACCAAATACATCATCTTTAACAGATCTTTACACCTACATGAGACTGAGGAGAAGTTCCCATGTCCTGACTAAACACTGGGCTTCACATATCTTTAAGAACCTTCTCTTGTCCCTGACTTAGGTGTGTTGGAGATGGTTTACACTTGTAAATGTGGTCCCTTCCAACCTTTATTATTCTGTGATTCTGTGTGAATGTTATCCTCAGGTGCAGATAAAAAAAGTCTTCGAAAGAGAGTAAGCAGCACAGTGAGTCCTGTCAGACAAGTCATAGGCTTGAGCAGAAGAGCTTGGACAGCTTTTATGCACTAAAAAGCGCTAAGTACAGTCCCTGTAGTAAGCAATAAATTCTGCTGATTCGTTAAGAGGTGCAACTACATACCACTTGTCTTGTGAACTGTCTTTGGGTTCTGAGGAGAAAGAAAAAACTTATAAAAGTGCCAGAGACACTTAAGCATTGCTGGAGTAAGATTACTCAGACTTGAAAGCCTCACAAAAATTGAGAAGATTCTCATGCTTGGGGCAGAAACTGTGTAAACCCTATTCAGCCAAATATGGAGACATGACATCTTAGTAATACAGTAATTCACAATGGTATCAAAAGTTATCAAAAGGCAGAAATTTTCATGTGAAAAGGGGAGATTTCCTCGACCCTTAATAATTGATTTGTCTATCAGTGCCTCAGAAATGACAAGACCCTTGTGCCTGACCGGGTTGTTAGCGTCCCATTATGGGCACCTTTCACTGAGCAGTCCTGCTGTATCAGAGGGTGGCTTGATTGACCTCTTCAGGGAAATGCACCAACAGCATAAGGAAGACCCTTCAGTGGCCCTTCCCACTTTATGACCCCTCATCAGGTCAGGTCTTCCTCTGTAATTATGCTCTCTGCTGCCAGTGCAGTGTACTCAATTGCCAATGCCTGTGAGGGATTCACACCAATGGTGTAATAACATCCTTTATTAATGTATTTGGTGGTGATACTATCTGACTGTCTGACTGCAAAAAATGTATGCAAAACAATATACAGAGAAGTTCTAATCCCCAGTAAAAGCATTCAGCATGCACAGAATATTATTTTCCAATAGGTGTCCCTATGGGGGGAAGACAGGTTCAGCCTATCAACTGATCCCAGCAGTTACAGTGGAGTCTTTCCTAAATTTGTCCCCATTCTTGACTTATTTTCATACTATTTCTTTAAGTTTAGGAGGAGCTTGAGTGACTCTAGTCATGCATACTTTTGTTACTGACTGGAGTAAAACTGTCTCCACTTTTAAAGATGCAATCAGAAAGAATATAGAGCCCATGCCCAGGGAGCCCTTGGAGCTGGGTAATGTTGGGATGGAGGTGTGTGCTAATGGTACCATCAGGCTTTAGTGAACCATGATCATTGGAGGAGAGTGATTTCACCACATTGTTGGCTCAGCAGCAGGACAGCTTCCCCTCTCTCCCCTGGCTGACAGGTGTTGCACAGTTTATCAGCTGAAATGTACCATTGAGCTCCCCTCCCTACAAGGATTTCAACAGTGCCTGGCCATGGTGTCTCAACTCCATTCCATCTCCCTTAGCAGGTGCTTATGGTTGTGTGGGGAATCATTGTGGTGCACGCCAACCACATTCCATTGAGGGAATAGCAACTGTATTTTATACTATAATTTCCATACCCTCATAACTTCAGTTTGATTTCGTGAATATAACATCTCAATTTCCTCTACTTTTACTCCCAGCCATCTTTCCATGAGGTCCCCAGATATCTTTTCAGACATTAGTTTTATTTACTCTTCATGTATTAAATCCAAGCCATTGGTTCCATGGCATATACATAAAATTCTTATAACTAGAGGAGAACCGAATCCTTATAACCTTGTTGCATGTGCTTCTTTCTAATGAGATATAAACTAACAGTGGCTGCTTAATAGTGATTTGAGTCCATATCTCTCTTGATCATAGGTGTAACAGCTAAGAGGGACCCTCAAACACAGGCTGCTCTTTCTTTTTTGGCATGTCATCCAGTCGCACTACACAGTTTTATCCTTCCATCTAGACTTGTGATATAAGGCTTATGTGATGATGCTGCCAAATGCCACTGTTTCTTTATCAAACAGGCATTTGCAGAAAATTATTTACAACATCGTTTCTCAAGCATTGGAAAATATTGAAAATGTTTAGGTCTCTTAAATTAGAAGTACTCATTTAACCAGTATTTTTCAGCCATAGAAAGGTTTGGATCCAGGTGGATCATTCATTGAGTATTCTCTAAGCATAAAGCTGTGCCAGGATGAACAATGGTTAAAGCACAGTGAGTTTTTCACAATGAATGGTGGATATTGGTAAACCACACAGGACTGTGAGCAGCAACTGGAAAGCCCTGGCTGAGTGATGAGAATTAAGGGACAAGCAGAACTTCAGACACTATGGTATTTATTGCAGAAAACTACATCTTTAAAATTGCTTGTTATCCTGGGAATGGCTGTGGATTAGTCAGGCTGTCAGTTTTATTAAGGTAGGGGCACTGAATTCATGCTTGTTTTCAGGGATGTGAGAAAAATAGAAGGCAGTCATCAAAAGTGTCTCCAAAAGGAAATGAACTGGTTATCACAATGAAAATAGCTGTTTTGTCTCTCTGAATTCTGGTCTGAGAAGCAAGCTTTCACACTGATTTCAGGTTTCAAGGCACAGATGATTTATGCCTGTCAAGATTAGCCTAATTGCCTGATGTGTTCATATGTCTCAGTGAACAGACTGCCACTTTACAGCAATTTAAAACTGTGTCTTTGAACCTTTACAATAAAACTGAGGCAATGAAAAAACAAATATGACTTACAGGAGGATAAATTACCTCTCAATCCTAACCCTGAAATTTTTCCTTAGTGAAATTAATTGAAAAAGTATTTTGACCACACCAGTGACATTGAAGAACAATTGCCTACATTTGGTTGGAAGTTTAATGAATTTCATTTTGACAGTATAACTAATGGGGTTTTGATTGTGTAGCATTTAGCACAGATGACATTCTCCAAAATGACTTTTCAGGAAAGGAAAAGGAAGCATGATTAAATTATGATGTGACAGTACATTCAGTGTCCCCAGAGTCTTTTGGCTGAGAAAAAGAAGAAAGATACCGAGCTTGATATTAGACTTCAATCATCTTGATACCTTGCATGTATTATAGAAACATGGGGTTTTTTTCTTTCTCATTTGGATGGCTACCTGGAATCATTGCTCACTTGAATTTGTTGACAGCAGTTTTATCCTTTACCATGAAGTCTATCTTCTCATGTGCTTGCCTGAGAAGGAAGAAATCTTACTCTGACTTCTGATCTGAAGAGTAGCTTGAACTCATATCCATTTTTCAGGGGGCTGAGAATGTGCATCTGGAGGCCAGTGATCATAGAGCCAAAAGATGATGAGGCATGAAGAAAAGCAATGATGGCCTCATGCTCGGAGTACTCCTATGGGAGCAGAGCACTTATGTGCTTGTCCCTCAAGAGCAATCCTTATTCTGAAACCAGACTCTCCTTAACTCTGTTGGGTGTCTTGGTAGCTGGAGTGGACAATGTATCTACCTTCCACTGGTTTCTAAATCACAGTCTGCTTCTGATGGGACCCTTGCTCTGTGCTTGTCCCCGATGGACGCAGCAGGTTACAAAGTAGCAAAGTAGTGTTGGTTCTGGTTTTGGTTTTTTTGCTTATAATCCACCGTCACCCACTGTCACATGTGCCAAACTTCTGTGCCAAAGTCCAGTCCTTGTGCCTGGCTTTTGTTTGGCTGGATTTTTTGGTTTTTTTTTTTTTTTTTTGATTTGCCAACATGTGAAGGCTCCTTTGATTCTGTTTAAGAAAGCCAAAGCAGTGATGAGTGCAACAATACAGCTTGAAGCCTACTTGAATATTTGTGGTGGAGCTTGAAGCCAAAGTGAGTTTTCAATTTAGCATCAGCTAGGAATTGTTCATGACTGGAGAGGAAATAGCAAAGGAAAGGAGCTACAGTACCCTCACTTCATCACTTAACTAGCTATTTAACTTCACTGAAGCAGAATGCTCCTGGTCTGCCACTGTGCAACTCTGCAAGGGCCAGCTAATCACAGTGAGCTCATCCAGCTCAGAAATGCCACTTCTGACAAGTGATGTCCTCAGCTAGGTTTACCTCCCCAGGAGGCCAGAAGTTCAGACCTGCTACACTCTCAGGACATGGCTCTTATTTTTAACAGTCTTCAGACAGGCACAACAGCAAAACGTTTGCACAAAGGACAGTTTCACTCTGTGCTTTTCACCTTGTAGATGGGAAAACACTATTTTGGTTTTCATCATATTTGGCCTTTATGTATATTCTTAAAAGCTGCCACTGCTCAAGCATTCTCAGTGCCTTGCAAATGAAAACAGAATAAATTAAAGCACAAAAAAGCTTTCTCTCTAATAACTTAATGGAAAACAAAAAGGGTAAGTCTGATGTAACTCCATGAATGGGATCGAGGATTAACTGACCAGAGGGTCATGTGGTGTTGTACTGATTTTATAATGTGAATATTCTCTTGGCTTTCTACAGTATTTATACAAAGGAATTTGGGGATATATCTCAAAAAAGTGTATATTTTCTATCAAACATAAGTAGTGCAAATGCCAGTGCTTGAGTGAATGACACCACATTTCAGCTTGCACCCAATTATAAACTTCAAAGACCCTTCAAAGATCCTGAAATCTGTGTTAAGACAAAACCCCTATTTGAAGTTGGTACCTATAGGGAATTGGAGGATATTTATATTCCAAAAACCACACTTAAATTATAAAAGGAATGGCCTATTTTATGCTTGAACGCAGCTCATTAGAGAAATCTCTTAATGAATATTTTTCAATCATCTAACAGAGAAAATCAAAGCACATAGGTCATACTATAAGATCTGCATGGATTGCTAAATACTCCAGTGGACATGTACACTGCAAATATGTGCCAGTAATAGTTTTGTGCTCATTCATCAGCATATGATTTAATAATAATTTCTGTATTGAATTTTTGTAGTATGTACAATATGAAAGAGAAAAAATACATGAAAGTAATCAGCATCTCTGCTGCTCTAAAAGGGCATCTAAGACAGTTACATAATTAATGGTAGTATGATTTTTACATATACTAATGAATTTTCAACATCAAAATTCCTTAAATAATCTTGTTTGTTTCTCTGATTTATTGAATTTATTTATATGGAGCAAACTACAGAATTTGATTCCCTATCTTCTCTCATTCTGAAATTTACATATTTTTTCTTTAATAATCTAGCTTCAAAAAAGGATGAAAGCAGATAGTAGTCTCATGGCTCTTTTCTTGGAACTGGGATCTGTAGATTTGGAAGTTCTCAAGGCAAGCAAAATATAAAACATCTATGGATGAGTCCCTGATGAATGATATATATCTATATAGGACAGCTTAAGACATATTAAATTATACCACTTTTGCATTTGTTTGAATAATCTCTACTTGAGGGGTGCTCATTGTGGAGAGGATCCTGAAGGACATCTATGTGAGAGGACATTTGTCAAAACATTCTGAAAGCAGAGGAAATAAAGACCAAGAACATTTTGAAAACTCCTTAGAGGTTTAGGCTTATGTCAGTTTTAGGTTTAATTTCAACTTTCAGAAAAAGCTGAGCTCCTGAGGTTCCAGCTTAGATACTCTGAGTCATTGGAGAGTCTAGGAACTGAGACACAGCTTCTCTATGGCATAATAACTTGTCATGTGTAAAAAGGTGACATGTCCTCACAGGGACTGTAACATGGGACTTTGTTGTTTGTATTGACTGTTACTTCCTACAAAAACCTAAAATTTCATGAGGATATGGAAAGATATGTATCAGCACATATACATATGTGTAGTGTGAACCATTACTGTTGATCCAGTTTCCCTTTACACTGATCCTGAAAGAACAGTGGGGTTTTTGAGTTTCATAAACTTCTGTGCAAAACAAGATCTAGATAGCTGCTGAACAACTTCTTCTGTGAAATATGTAGCATGGGATGTATAGCCGTATGTGGGGGACTATTTCAATATGACAAAAGTACGAATCTTCCTATGCACTCTGTTGCTGCAGGGAAGAATCAGCCTGTTTCCCATGCAGTCAATACACAGCAGTTAAAACACTAGTAACAGTGTAACTTCAAATCTTCCCTTCAAATTGATTAATTGATGCCTTCTCCTTCTTGGCTGAGAGAGGAGACTGATGGCTTGCTCCAGAAAATTGAGGAGAAGAGGTACTGAGGACACACATGCTGCCGCTGCAGTTCCCCATTTTATGGCTGGGAATGTGATCCATGCCAGCAAGGATGGGATGAGTGTGGAAGAATCCTGTTTTCCCTCTTTAGTCCTCTATTTTCCCAACTGAAAGAATGGAAACTGACATACTAAATACGCAGAACAACACTATTCTCTCTCCATGAATTTTTTTTTGCCAAAAATCTATTAAAAATTACTTTACATTCTGTCTTTTAGGGAAAAGTAATGTACACAAAATTATTTTGACTTCTTTTCTGCTGTCTACCTCTCCAGCAGACAAATCCAGGGAGTGTGTGACCAAATAATCTCTGGTAGACAAGTCCTAGCAGCATTCTCATCAGGGGCAGATCTCCTCTCTCCTTCTCTGAATGATCTAAATTCCTACACTAACTAATTTGAGCCTTTCTGCTCACATTTAGACCTGTTCTGAATATTCAGCGGACTCCTCATTCTCTGTGCAAGTCCTTTAACACTGCCTACTCTTCCACTGTTTGATGCCAATTCTAAGTGACACATGATCTCCCAGTCTGTCTCCCCATATTGTCTAAGGTTACCTATAGCCGCTGCCTAAACATCATACATGCATTACATTTCCCCTTATATTCACTTTTTAAATGCCTTCCTGGAGTAGCCTGTTGCAAGAATTATGCTCACTAAACAGTTTTTTAATCATAAAATGACATCTAAACCATTTTGAGTTGAGTACATCATCTGCTTACTCAGTATATTCATTGTCTGGACTGCTCTCGCCAAATTAGGGCCTGCCTGGGGTGGGTCATTACTCGGGTACCGAGGCTGTGAGGGCAGGGAGATCATAAAGGATAATTCCACATCAGGCACTGCAGCATATCCAAACTGTCTGCAAATGAACTGACTCAAAAACTGCCAGGGTTACAGCTATGTCAGAATGATGCATCATCCCAACTTGCCCCAGTGGAAAACTATTAATTTATGCTTCTGGGAGCCAAGCTAATATCACTGCAAGACAGTGCACGGTCCTATTGAAATATATTTGTTTATCTAGCCCTGATGTAGAGCTGTCTACACAGCACTGCATAAATTGTATGGGTACAATCTACAGTATATAGAATATTCTCCATTTTTGGGCCATCTTGGGAAAATGTAAGTTTTATTGTTCAGAAGGTGGGAGGCCAGAGACAGGCCACCACTGCTGCTGGAAAGAATGATTTGGGAAAAGGTGTTGCACTGGAGTTGTTTCACATTGCAGCAACTATTATTCCACCCATCTTGACCCCTTTCTGGGCAATAGTATCAGCAGCACCAAACCTAGACTACCCTGCACACAGTAGACAAAATCTTGACCATTTTGCAAGATTAGCAGTCTGCAGCTCTCAACAACTGGCCACAAAACCTGTGCCTCATGTGGTTTCACTTCTCACTCAAACATCTGCTGCACCCCACATTTTTACAGCTTCCCTGGGCATGGTACTGCATCAAAGGAAACAGCAAAGCTGGCTTAGCATACCAGATGTGCAAACTTTCCCTTTGCAAGAACAGTAGTAGCTGGTGTGCTCTCACTCCAGGACACAGTGCAGTTCTTCCCTACTCTAGACGCAGGCTGGCCTTAAATTGCACAGCACAACCCACAGGTTGTAGACTCCATAGGAAAGAGAAGATTTCTGGCTTTTTCTGTTTTGTACAGTGCCAAGAATATCAAAGGCTTCCCTAAATAAAAATGACAAATAAAAATCTCCCAGAGTTTTGCTATGGCTGCCAGGTTCTGTGCTTGAATGTGATTTTACAGGATAACTAGTTGTGAATGGTCTTATTTTCTCATGGAATGAACCAGATTTTGCAATAAAATAAAAGATAGTATATGCTTATTGCTGGTCTTATCTGTCTGTTTGAAAATTGAATTTTGTCTAAAATAAGAAAATTTTTTGCAATAAAATAAAAGACAGTGTATGCTTATTGCTAATTCCACTCTGTCTGCAAGAACAAAATTGAATTTGCCATTAAAAAACAGCTTGAAAGGAAATATCAAGATGTGCACAATTTCAAATAACCATGTGATTTTGTCCACTTTGTTTCCTCTCATCACACTATTTACTAGTTCCATTTCTTGTGACACATATGAAAAACCAGCTGTAATAGGGTCAACAGAAAATTTTCATTCTTTTGCATAGTCACAAATATTTTCAGAAAACTAAAATCACAACTTCCAGTCTGGCAGCACCTTGCCACTTGAGCTTTTACCCAGTAATAAAAGAGAGCTGAAAAGAGTCTTCCACTTGGTAACCCACAGGCAGACTTAGTGGGAAGAAGGAAAATGTCCATGCCCTCCCTACCTCTGCTGTGTCTGTTTCTTGAGGCTATGGGAGGGAGTTTGAATATCATGGCTCCAAAAGGAGCCAGCACATGAATTCTGTTGGTGAGGGAAAAGAAGAGAAAGTCAGATTTCTTGGCTTTTCAATTCCATGTTGTATGTAGAAAATGAAACATAGTTTTAAGTGCTGTGTGGTGGGTTTTTTATTTTTGGAAATCATGAAAAACACTAAGGAGGGAGATTTGCATTTTCTTCAAGCTGGATTTAAAGAAAAATTCTTTTTCTTTTAAATCTCTGTGCAAATCAGGATTGGCTTTCCATTTTTCTGTTAAATATAACAGGTTCTGATCTGCAAAAAAGTGATCTTATTTTTTACTGTCTATCTTACAGACAATAAGCACACTATATATGCATATATAACTTTTATATATTACTTTTCTTTGTTATGTTGGCGTTCTTGACTGTTTAAACTAAATTGTTTGTAGTGATAGAGACAGACAAGTCTGTCCAGCTTGTATGGCCTAAAATCAGGTAACCTGAAAACCACATCCTCTTTCCATTTGAACATATCACATTTTCCATCACTTTTCTTCTGTGATTTCAAGTGCAGCTGAAACTCCAATGTTTTGAATTGTGATTAGCTTTGAAATCTCACTTCATCTCAATTTGAAGTTAAATACAGGCTTTGTTTTTGCTTTGGTTAACAGGTGATCTTCCCCTCACACCTTCTATATTTTGAGAAGTTTCTTTTCAGGAAAAAGTCCACAAGAATTCTCTAAGTTATGCTTTAACTTCAGATCATGTTGCTTCAAGTTTACATTTGTGTTATTCCTACACCAATCTACTACACTATCAGGAATGCAAAATTGGCTGTAGATGAAATTGTGCATCCCACCATATTAAGCCATGGTAGCATTTTCATCATTAACATTTCAATATTATGTACTATGAACCTCTTTAATTAATAATAAATTACTATATTAATAGTAGTTCCTAATTATGGCAGATTAATGACAAAAACTTGCGATTTCTCCTGGTCTTAAAGAATTTAATGGTTTCAGCACTTCATTTTGTTTTCTGTTGAATGCATCATTTCATCAGAGCACAAATGGAGCTCATGTGGAAAATAATATGAGCTGTGATTCACAGTCTCTGATGGATTTAACTACAATGGCAAAAGAGGTTACTGCCTCCAGCTGTCCACCCTTTTCCTGCAGGGAAGATTAACAACCCACTGCACAGTGGGTACAGCATGCAGTATCTCTGCTGCTGGCAGAGCTGTACCCATGAAAATCATCACCATTGGGGTTAACCCTCATTTCTGAAGTGGTGCTGAATTTGAGAAGGATTGTGAACCACAGCTCTCAGACAGGATTTTTGAATAATACTGACAGCTGCCCTTAATGTTTACTAATATCTTCTGGGCATCAGCATTAAAAATGTTGTAGTTCAGCCTCTTGATTCACCTGAGACCATGAGAAGTGGGTCCATGAGAACTCCAGGAGCTTTAACAAGGCCAAGTGCAAGGTCCTGCACTTTGCTTGGGGCAACCCAGGTGATACAGGCTGGGGGATGAAAGGGTTGAGACCAGCCCTGCTGAGAAGGATGAGGGGATACTGGTGAATAAAGGCCTGGACATATGACAGCACTGTACACCCTCAGCCTGGCCTAGCAGTGTGGCTAGCAGGCTGAGGGAGGTGATTTTGTATTTCCCCTCTGCTTTTGCAAGACTCCACTTCTAGCACTTCTCCAGCTCTGGGGTCTGCAGCACAAGGATGTGGCTGTGTTAGAGTGAGTACAGAGGAGCCTGCAAAGGTGTTCAGGGGGCTGGAGCACCTCTCCTAGGAAGAGAGGGTGAAAGAACTGGGGATGTTCAGCCTAAAGAAGAGAGGGGTCCAGGAAGACCTTAGTACAGCCTACCAGAACTTAATAGGAGCCTATAAAAAAGGCAGCAACATCAGGGGGAATTTTGCTGTTACCTGGATGGTTCCTAGAGGGTTGTTTTGCTTTATTTTAGACAGTGTTTCCTGTGGTCTTTTACTCCTGCCAGCAGCTGGATAATGGAGAATTGAGAAAGAGGAGTTGTAGTGAAGAATTTTACTGTTTAACAGACCAAACAAGCTAAAACATTTGAGGTTTGTTTGTTTTTCTTCCAAGAAGGGAATAGACTTCAGAGTAATAATACTAGCCCCAGCACTAGAAAAGCTGAGATTTCTGTGTGTCCAAAAGGCACACATCGAAGGCCATGCAGTGTCTATGCTATGATTTTCCCTTCTGCTCAACTAAAGGTCAGGCAGAGTACAGGCTTGTTACATAAAATGAGCTGTTGACAAAGACTGCTAAGCCCAAATGTTGACATTAAATGTCTTCACTTGAAGAATTCTTAAATCTGTTAGACAGGGTGCAGTTAACATTTGCATGTTGACGGTGATAGCAAATCCCTTTTCCTCTTCAGAGTAAATAGAAGGGGGCTGTCTCTACCTGCTAGGAAAAATCCATCTGGCTGATTTCAAAAGACATACACGTTAGCTGCTGCCCTGCAGCTCCCTCAGCGCTGCTCTAAACCATCTTGGTTGCAGGGTTTTACCAGTACTTAGTGTGTGTGGCAGAACTTCCCAAGGCATCAGCATGTTGGGAGACCTGAAATGCTCACTTGACCTCCCCATTATGGTTTCAAGAGGATTTGTTAGGGCATTTCAGTTATGCAGAAACCACATCAAAAGGAAGAGCACAGTGAGACATCTCTTAGACCACATGCCAGTTTATACCATCCACAGGCAGTCTATGAATAAATCACATAAAGCTGCAGTCCTATGGCTTGTTTTGACTGTTACTAAGCCAAGCAAATAGATTGTCTCCCTTCCTTTTCATTCAGCTGGTAGAAAGTACGTATAATCACTCCCTGACCCAGTTCAGTCAAAATGATCCAGGTTAGCTCACACACTTTAAATAGTAGGTTTTTTTCCTAACCTGTTTCATTTTGATTGAATTGGGTTAGAGAACAATTATGTACACATATCAGAGGGGGAGCATGGGAAGGAAACCGGGGGGTTAACCTTTAGAGAATACAGTGAGAAGCAGATGGGACTAGGAACCTTTTTGATCCAGATCAGCTGAACCCAGACATGCAACAGCAACCAAACTCTGGCACAAGAGGAAATTCCAACGGGATTGGTTTTTCATCTGGTGTGAAACATCTTAGTTCCTTTGAAGTTGAGAGTGATACATTCATTTACAATACTAGAGATACTATCTCCTGTATATATCTGAATGGTTGAAAAGTGTTTTTCAGCCATTTAGACTGGCTCTCAGTACTGAATTCCTTTAACTGTTGTAAATATCTGCAAACAGAAAAGATTAATCTCAGAAAAGAATCCCACCAGCTAGTCTCTGTGGGCTCACTTCTTTCAATCATCGAGAAATTCTACTGACAAGGTTTCTTCATTGAAACTAAAGATAAGCTCAGCTTTCCAGTCTGCACTATTCTTCATTAACTAAAAAAGAAAAAAGTTATACAGTAAAGGAAGAACAAACAAAACCAAAGTGTGTTTCTGAAGACTAGAGAATTCAACCCTTTAATCTTGCCTCTTCCTTGTAATTTTTTTCCACAAACTCCCAGTAAAGATTAGTTAAAATGGGCTTGCTGAGGGTTAAAGAGGTTGATTGTAAATTTGTGCAGTGTTGTACATGTACTGACTACAAATACAGAAAAATAGAAGAAATAGAACCTGAAATCTTTTGGTTTTATGTGAATAAATAATCTGGCACAACTTGGTAATCCTTGCATTTCTTGCCTGTGGAAAAGAGATTTCTAAGCTCTATATATTTGTCCACAAGGCAAGGAGATGCTTCCTTCACTCAGTTCACTGGATGCCCTGAACTCTCCCACCTTTGAATGGTAAATTAAAAGGAACAGAATTATAAAGAATGGTGCAATTCTGATTTGTCTGTTAAATCACTGTGCTAGAAAAATAAGTAAGGCAAAAAACTCCTCTCTATAGTCTCAACAGTCTAGCTTACGTTGTTTGATATATGTGAAACAAAGGATCTAAATCATCAAGGATTTGATCATATGTGGGTGGAGGATTGGCTGAGGTTCAGGCAACACAGAATAGTGTGAGGTTTATTCAAAACCCCAAGTTCTCACCTGGTTTCAGTCATCTGAGGTGCTCAGTTATGCTAATATCCCTGGGGTGTGTTTAACTTTCAGTGAGCAGGGAAATAGAACTGACATGGAAGTTTTGTTGGAATGCAGAGGGTTTGGGTGTAATGAATGAAACTGAAAGGAGAAGACTTCTTAACTGTCTGAAAAGGGGGTATAGAAATGCACAGATGTGATTGGAGATAGAAGACTCAGAAAAGTTTAAATAATTGTTTAGTGAAGTTTGAGAGAGAGATGAGGTAGAACTGTGTTGCTGTACAGAAGGGCTGTAAAGAATGCACCACTCCTACAAAAATTTTTTGTGATGAAGCGAACAGGGACTAGAGATAAGAAATTAGAATGGTGTTAAGAGAATAAGATGAATCCCCTCATCATGAGGAACAGTCAATAGGCAGCAGCCAAAGCCACATTTCATAAGGTCATGGGCAAAGGGTTTTTTCTTCCTGTGGGGGAGATGGAAGAATGAGCTTCAAAGAAAGACTGCACTTTTGAGAGAGATTCCACATGATGAAAATGACAGCATAAAAGGAGCAGGGATGGGAAAATGGAGTGTTAAACTTGAATTATGAGCACTGGAGGTGGCATCCACACCTACATTATGCTTTCAGGATAGGAAATTATCAGGTACAGCCCAGCATGCTCTGCATTATTAACTGACCATACTGCTGACTGTAGAAGTTTTTATTTTGTCAACAAATCCCACTCACTGATAGGACAAAGTTGCTGAGATCTCTCAGAATATTTCCATGCATGTTCTTTACACTGCAAGGAATGGTAGAGACATTTCTGGAATGATTCATAGAGGTGTTTGGAGCAGGCATGCTGCGCTAAGGGATAATATTATCCAGAAGTTCTTTCTGTGGCTTTTTCCAAAGGTCACCACAACCTCATGTTTGAAATGCTGACAAAAGCATGTCGACTTGCATGGCCTCAGGCTCCTCCTCTAAATGTATTCTAGGTATAATTAGGAGTGCTTGGCCTATAATTATGTCTCTGATAGTGACTTTCTGTTACTGATTGCCTTTGGGTGAGTCGCTTAACTTCCCTACCCTTCCTGTCTTTTGGTCTTTCATGTTTAGAAATAGATATGGTAATATTTACCTGCTTTGCTTGAGGCATCTTCAGGAGATGAATGCATGGCTGCTCATGAAACTCTCTGAGGATGGAAATATTAGGTACATGCTAAATAATAGTTCTCTGGGTGTGATGTAACAGCCCAGCCTCACTGCTGACTATTCATATTCATTGGCAAAGCATTGCAATTTGGAGTACTAACACACTATAGAAAAGGTTGCATACAAAATGAATGTAGTAATTTTAGTTACTAATGCTCACATTACTGTACCTATAACTGCTTAATTGTTTCACATGGTAAGTACATGACTGAGCTTCTGAAATCTCTGTGATGAAAACAAAAGGAATACATGAAACTTTCTAGGGGAAAATGTTTTAGGAGGAGGGATTGCACTTCCAGGCATACAGGCGTATATTGCAATGGCAAAGACAGAGATGAGGAAGACTTCCTTAGGAAGTTTTTATAGACAAAATTTGTTTAACTGACATTTTATGTAAATGAATTTCAAGTATTTCTTAGAAATACCCACATTTTTTAATCTCCTTCCTTTAAAATCATGAGCCAGGAAGAAAACCCTGTGTTTGTTCTCAGCTGGTATCCTGTATCCAGCGGGAGCCATGAGCAGCTAGTGGACAATCTCTTGCTGTACCCTCCTCCTGGCATCCTTGGCCTCTGACCATCTTCAATCCAGGAGGCTCCCTGAGTAGATTTTGTAGTCTGTAACAGACCTCTCTTCAAGTTCTCATCTCTCCCCTAGAGCCCAAGCAAATATTTTGCATCATGTAAAGAACATGTTTCCTTTTCACTGAATTAACATTGTCCCAGAAGCAGTCCAGCCACAGCTGCACCAATTTTCCCCACTACCTCTGCATGAGCAAAGATTATTAAAAACAGGAAAAAAAAAAAAACCAACCAACAACCATGAGAAGGATCCATCCAGTAAGTAAACTTCTCTTGCATTTTTCCATAATTGTTCTGTTAAAGGGACCACTCAGAGTGGGAGCATGCAACAGTAAGCCCCCTGTGGCTGTTTGAAGAATCCTTCTTGTAAAATAAGTTCTTTCCCTATTTCTTTTCTACTACCTACCTTTTAAGAGAAAAGGAAATTATTTTATTTGTCATGTCATCACTAGTCACACATTTTATGGCATTCTAGCTTCCATGTAAAAACGTCATTTTGCAAATAGCATGAATCATGTTCCATTTTGTTCTGTGATCCTGCACTGAGGGGAAGATGCATAGCTTCGTAGAATTCAAAACCAGATTAATATACTTTCATAATGTATTAGAAAAAAAGAAGGCTTGAATTTATTTGCTTTTTACTCTTGCACATCAGCTTCAGTAACCAAGGCATCAACTCTTGTGCTCAGTCACATCAGAGTGAAAACATACAAGTACCCTGATGACAGCTTCCATCCCATTTCCTACATGATTTTTTTTCTGCTAATGCACTGAGTTATTAGTGCAGTACTAATGAAATCCAGTTATAGGCTGTGTTGTCCAAATTGTTGCCTGAGCTTCTGACATTCTTTCAGTTCCGTTTCTACAAGATTAGTGGTGTGTCAACCAGTGGTACCCCATGATTTGCAGGGCAAACATCAGAGAATTTCTAAATTACAACTAGCCATGGAGTTAGGCCAAAACAAAACAGTTGTTTCTTCTCTAAAGGGAAGAAGGGGAAATAAAAGGGAGCTAAGAAGATGTAGAAAATCAAGATAAAATTATGCCCAAAGAACAAGAGGTATCCAAAAAGGATTCTTCACTGTGTCTTTTTTTTTTTCAGGTGCATCTTATACATAATATAATGTAGAAAATTATCACCTCAGAAAAATGTGACTATCTTTTGATTGGGATAAGTAACTTCTCACAATTACAGAGCAGTTGTATTATATCATATGTATGTATTGCATTATACATTATTCATTATATGTATTGCAAAATAGGCATTTCAGTTCTTTCTTAGTAAATTCTGTTATTCCATGACCAAATGGGAACTTGCTTCCTGCAGGTTCTCAAAGCATGCCATTTAAAAAGTTACATTAATTCCATGCTGGTTGAATGCTGTATGCTTAACTAGAGTGATTCCCTCTGCATCTTTAGGCAACTTTAAGGGATGATTCAGATTGCTGATATCATCTGTCACTCATGTTGCAGTCTACCCCTGCTCTTTTGAGGCTGGTAACTTTAATAGAAATTTGTGATAGCACTGATAATGGTCTTTAGTGTAACAGGCTAGCAATTAACAAAACTGTTCAGAAGACAGGATGAGTTAGGTGATGGGTCTGTGCTCCCCAGTTTAAAATGTATGAGTCCTCTAAGAGTATCTGAATTCACAACATGCCATGATCTGAAAATTAGGGCATCCCCTCTACTTTGGTCAAAACTGAACACAATGCTTCTGGGAGCAAAAGAAAAGGAAAGTCTGGATCTGACCACATGATTATGGCATGTGCCTACAGGAACATGCCTAACCTTATTTTCAGCCTTGGTTTTGTATCCACCCATCAACAGCCCTCTTAAAGTTGAGACAAATGGCCTTAAATTGAACTAGGTAATTTTCAGATTAGATATTAGAAAATAACCTTTCAGTGAAAGAGTAGTTAGGCATTGGAATAAATTTCCCAGAGATGTGGTGGAGTCACCATCTTGGTAAGTGTTCAAGAGGTGTCTGGATGTGGCTCTTGGGGACATGGTTTAGGGGTGATTATGATATTGAGTTCATGGTTAGACTAGATAATCTTGAAGGTCTGTTCTGGCCTGGATGATTCTGTGATTCTGTGATCTTGAGAAAGACAGGTGGTGAAAGGGAAAAGAGCAGCAGCAGCAGGTCAGAAGAAGACAGCTGTTATCTTTGAGCACAACTAACTTTCCAGGCTGCTGTCAGGACTTAAATGCTGCCCATTTGAATGAACAAACTAGCAGGCAGTAAAGCCTCAGGTAGGAAATAAACATTCCCCTTCCAGGTGCAGGTATTAGTTTCTAAGAGATTTCATGCTAAATAATGAGCAAGTTTAGCTCCTCCAAATGCAGCTAAGTGATGGTGTAAAGAAGCTGGATATTGTCAGACAGAACTCTTTCTCTTGGGAATTCTGTTAAATTCCCTAACCTGTATTGCTTTTATTTCTGTCTGGAAATAGAAGCAGTTTATCACAGTGTCTTTGCAAACTACTGAATTTTTAATAGTTAGAAATCTAGAGTATTTTGATTCGTTTTCCTCTTTGTGATGCTTCAGTGTATTGGTTTTCAAAAAGTATCCCTGGAGGAACACATGCAACTTCTGCAGGTATTAATTATCCATAAGAGACAGAATTAATATAATAAAGAAATAATATAGAATTGATTGTTGTCAGATACATTTTCTTGCAAAAATCTATAGCCCTGCTATCAATCAGATACTCATGAAGATTCATCAAAAATTTTAATGGATTGCTATTGCAGATCACTCCAAAGAAGCTAGAAATCCATTGCAAATTACAAAGCAGATATTGCAGGAGGGAATACTGTACATCAGATAATCATGGGAAGTACATTTTAAAAGCTGCAGATTAAGGAAAATTGCTGTTTTCCATTTGGCAGAGACAACCACCCAAAACAATTGAATTAACAGAGAACTGAGCTACCTGAAAAGAGAAAAAAAAAATCGAAGATGTCAAGGATTTAAAGAAGAATTTGAGATTTTCAGACTGTTTAACTAAGAATAGATATACAGTAGCTCCTGCCAATTTAGTAGCATGTCTTTCAGACACTGATGCACACAAAAGGTCCTATTACTTTCAACATGACTGTTATGCTTATCAAACTAAGCAAAGAAAATATTTCAAGAATATAGGCCTTTTAAGAGTTTTCTGACTGATTGGCAGCATTCAGGTGTTCATTATGATTTCCTTAAATCCTATTCTGTCTTCACATATGCACTAAGTATTTGATTTATTTTAAACGTGGTCCTTTTAATGCCAAGTTTAACATAATTACCTGGTGCTATCAAACTAACATTAGAAATCATGAATTAAGTCCACTTCTAGACATGAAAATAAAAGGCTATGAGGAAATAAATTGAGCATTGACTTAAAAACATGTTTTAATTCTGTAATCTCTTGTTGAGTATCAATGCTTAGGCTTGCAAGCTCTTCCATAGCATTAAGGCTCATCCTTTCAAGTTTTCCTTTTCTATTTTAAAATAAGCCTAGACATGTTCCTTCATGTAAGACTTTCCAGGTTCAACAAATTTCTGTAGATACAGAAAAATACAGGGGGAAACTTGACTTGAACTTTCCCGAAGAAGACCAAAGGGACTTTCAAATATAAAAGACAGTATTTATTATACAAGTAAATCAAATTTTCTACACAGAGAAAATACAAAATGAATGAGTCGAGAATAGAATTTTTAAAAAGGATGTTACATTCAACTTTTGTTCTACCCTGGAGTGTCCCTGCAGGCAAGTCTTTGCTTCCAAGATTAATTTCATCTGAGTCACAGACTTTCTGAGCTGGAACAACTTTTTCCAGGAAGTTCTTCCCATGCCAGCTGAGATGGGCTGGCTGTTCCTATCTCCTGAATCAACGTCTCTAAGTAGTAATCTCTCTTTATGATGTTTCTCTTCTGTCACGTGCTGCTCCATGTATGTATTCATATATGTAAAAATTGAGCAGGAAGGTTTCCTGGTAAATTTAATATTGTTCCATGTTCCCTAAATGTCCTTTGATTCATTTTTTTTTTTCCAGTTTGCCTTTTTTAATGTCTATTCAGAGGAATCATATGAGGGAAAGGCAGTAACCTCTAAAAAAAAAAGGCCCAGAGAGCAATAGAGAATGAACGGATTTTTTTCCCTTTTCCCACAGCAGAGAGATGCTCACAGAAATCCCACCTAAGCAGGAAGATGTATGAACACTTGTTTTCATTAGAAGTGAAATATCCACATCAAAAGTATTGTCCACATGTTTTACAGAAGATTAGGTGAGGAAATCGGATGAAATACCAGAAAAATGCATGGAGGTTAAACTCGTGAATTTCAGAGAAATTAGACTTCTCATTCTCGCCCAGTTCATGTTATCCACTTATTTGGTTGCAGCAACTGTTTTTATTCTTGAAATACAATTTTCTCCTTTTTGATCCCATGTATGTGAACTTACGCTATTTTAGTACTTCATATTGGAGGGGACTTCACCTCAACGTTCTTACTGTCCTGTTCATCACAGTTCACTCCACTACCAGACAGCATGGGTCCAGTGGATCCTAAGCCTTCAGGGCTGTCCTCACCCCAGGCTGAGTCCAGAAGAACTTTGAGTCAGAGTCACTAAGCTGTGGACAAAGGCATGCAAAATAATTATAGAAAATATTCCAGAATAATTTAATATGCTTTCTGATAGAGACTTCAGGTTAAGAGAAAGTGCATCTTGAGCTGGACCTTTTTCCTGAGAGGTCTTTTAAGGACTAAAGGGAAATTAATAACCTCTTTTGTTCCAAAACTAAAATATTATTGCTGTTGTTTTAACTAATAACATTATAAATGTATGTAATTATAAAAACCATGTTATAGTACACAAAGAGATTTCCACTCAAGAGTATTTTTTCTCTAAGAAAGGAAGTTTTCACTCCTGTTGTGTTTTGGGCAATACCTACAGGCAGACTGCCCTTCTCCCTGGTGTTGGCATGTTTGTGAGTGGTGTTCTGCTATAGGTTAAGTGAGTTAAGGGTCAGGATTCAGGTTGAGAGTAACCTAGGTCGATTTTTAAAATGTCTACATTCATATTCAATTGGCTAATCATAAATATCTGGTCTTGTGCATGTTCCTACTCTAACTCACCTGCTGCCCATCTACCCATCTGGAAGAGCAGAGGTCTCTCTTAATCTTGCAAGAGACATGACAGCTCTGTAGAAGTGCCTTGGATAGCCTAGAGCGTCTGGGATATCAGCTGCTACCCCGTGAATTCTTGCCAACAACTCTCTTAATTGTAGTGGAGAGTCAGACACTCTGTGAGGGGTTCACCTTTAAATGTTAACATTGGAGACAAGGGCACTTGGTAGCCTAAACTGAAACCTCTCCTAAGTTGGTACATGATCAGGGGGCTGAACTGGATTAAAACTAACCAGGATTTTGGGTTCACTCTTTACTTGGGGTGAGAGGGGTTATATGGTGGGAGGAGGGCGTGAGTGGGACACATAACAGATGGGGTTTTTTTTGATTATTTGAATTGGTTCTTTTCCACTTTGGTTCTAATCAGGTGGATTCTCTGACCTTGTGTATTCAGACCCTCTAAGTCAGTAATTTGATATGCTAACTGACCTGTGCTGTCCTGAAGTGCTCTTGGAGCATCAACTTAATTGAAAAGTTTCATGTCCTAATTTTGGATCCAAAGTCTTCAAATCTGAGGAGGGGATGATTATTTGTTCTAGCTTTGCTGTGTTGTCTAGCACCAGAAAAAAATAACAGATCTGTAAGATCATTCGTATGTTTTGATTGCATCAAAAAAATAGTAAGAGGGGGTTTAACCACATTCCCTTCAGAGCTTGCTTAAACTTGATCCTGTCTGCAATGTGAAATATAAGACTAGAGTGGAACAAAATGATAACCTGAAGGTCTATGCTCACCAAAACAGATGAATAAATAGCAAACACATTGCCAGAAGCAAGAGTGCAACACTGGGGCCTTTTTTCAGACTGATTCACTTTTAATGAGGTAGCATTATTCATAATGCTGTAAAGGTTATGCATTAAAGCTAATTTTGCACTGAGCATTCTTAAAATGTACACATTAAAAGTATGAAACAAAAGGAAAAGATTGGATTTGTTTCTTTCAACACTTCAATGGTTTTAATTAAAAAATACTTGAAATAACCCATTAGTAGCCGACAACTAATCAAAGACATCCCTCTACATTTTCTAATGCACTGTCTAATTGTTCCAGTTACAAAGTTACAGGTCTGCTTCAATGATTTTGCCATGTTAACACTTAGGTACCTGGTTCTTTCGGAAATGTTTAGTCCTGACTGAATTTTTAGTCCTGTGTGATGAATGGAGGACTAGTGGTATAGAAATCAAGATTTAGCTGGTGTAAAGTAGATGGATAACATATGAAAACCCAGAGGGAAATGTATGTTTTAAGTTCTGCCTCTTTTGTATATACTAGAAACTGCAGTTGTATGAGCTCTGTTTTTCCTCTCAGCACAATTCAGTGTCTCCTTCATGCCTCTGTAACACTGTTCATGCCTTGAAAATACTCCAGTGGTCACAGCACCCTCGTAAGCATGGCAAAAAACTTGTCTTTCAGGCCTGCCACGGGCTCAGACCCACATAACAAACATCCTGGACAAGTTTGCCACCCACTGAGTTGTGGACAAGGCTGTTGTCTCCCATGCTGAGTATGTGATATGGTAAAAGGCAGTAGAAGCCCTGTGGAAGTAAGGGGATTATCTGGGAAGGGATCTGGTGGCTGGGACACTGCTGTAACTTATCACTGGGCATGCATAGCAGTAAAATCTTATCTTAAAACAGGAAAATTCAAAGCACCCGACCATGTTATAGAATGTAATTTGAGCAGTATTTTCATCTTACAATCCTTTGTTCTTCTTCCTCTCTAAATTAAGTGTATAATCTTGAGTGTAGGAGTGTTGTTTTCCTAGTCAGAAGTTGTAGAGTCACAGTTAAAGGTACCTTGATTTTTTCCATGTAAACAAGATAAAAATGGACCAAGTGCAGTCCCTTGACTGACACAAGTTGACTGATTCCTTATGTTGTTATTGTTATTCTTATTTCAGAGCCAATTGCCCAAGGAAAGTAAGATAAGTAAGTCTGAATGCTAAGTATCTATATCACTGAGTTCTTAAGGTAAATATTTTAACCACATATTGCAGCTTTTCTATAGCTTCCAGAAGTGTCTTAGGTACTGATAAAATATATAGTTCCTACTACAAAGTATTTATATAGCCTGATTATTCATGAGAGATCAAGCCAAAAATCAAAAGAATGGGAAGAGCAAAAGGAAGCAAGACTAAAATACAATGTGTTAATGTGTTTCTTTTGCTTCAGAAGTCTTACTAGTTTGAGCATTGTTCATACCTGTGTGTGTGTGTGTGTTCTGTTAAAAAAAATTATTGAGACAAAAATATTAAAAACTCAATGTAGGATGGGAGGGCATGTGTCTGCACAGAGTACGTACAGTAGGGAAAAGGGATGGCAGAGCAAAATGACAATAAAGCGAGAGCAACGAAGAAAGCAAGGAAAGGTTGAGGAACCAGTGATGGGATTTAAGTCAGACTGTAAAAAACATGAGGTCAAAACATGAGGGATGATAGGGAAAGGTAAGTTGCAAGACAGTTTTGCATGCAAGTACTTCCAATACCAAAGCCCAGAGAGACTCCAAAGGTGATTGCTCATTGCTTGCTCCAATCTGTGCTTCAATGATGTGACCTAGTAACGTACATGGAAATCAAAGCTATACAACAAAAAAAGATGTAGGGTTACAGCCTAGAAGGGACCAAGTTAACAAATCACAGAATCAATTGTGTAGTAAAAGACTTCTGAGATCATCAAGTCCAACCTATAACCCAACACCACCATGTGAACTAGACCATGGCACTGAGTGTCACATCCAGTCTTTACTTAAACACCTCCAGGGACAGTGACTCCATCACCTCCCTGGGCAGCCCATTCCAGTGTTTAATCATTATTTCTGTGAAGAAATTATTACAAAACCTCCCCTGGCACAGCTTGAGACTGTGTTCTGTCATCCTTGTTGGTTGCTGGAGAGAAGAGGCCAAATGTCTACAGGCTAAAACCTCATTTCAGGGAGTTGTAGAGAGTGATAAGATCAGCCCTGAGTGTCCTCTCTTCCAGGCTAAACACCCCTAACTCCCTTAGCCAAAGTTCTGAAATCTCTTCTCTTGCTGAAGATGTTTTGCTCCTAAATTAGTAAATTAAACAGAAGTTGAGAGTTTGCATTGTTAGACTGTTTGGGACCTGTAGGGTATGAAGTTTCTTTGCAACACTGGCTAATCAGAGGAGAAACTTTAGAAGGTTGTCCTAACCCTGTCATTACCATGAAGAATTGGAGGCAACAGGTACCAGTGCTAAGGCATGGATTTTCAGTGATGGATCCTGCATTTTCTCCCAGCTGTTGCTGTGCTGGCTCAGCGCATGTTACCTTCATCATTATACAGAAGCATTTACATTTTCCAAGAGTTACTTCTAAATTACTCATGTCAGTTTATTTCAGCTAAATATTTATTACTTGACATATCATTACTAACATCACCACTTTTGGAGCAGTTATTCAGCATATCCTAGGTCTTAAAAATATGCTGTTAGCCTCTCCCCACTAATTATTACATATTCATAACTTCCATATACTTATTCTGATGATACAGTCCCCATGTGCACATTAAATGACTGTCTCTTCGATGCTGCACTTTTCTTACACAAACAGCTTTTGCAATCAATCCAGACAGCATGAAAATACCTGTCCTGTCAGAACAGTTCATCACAAGAAGTTGAAATAACCAATTAATCACTGCATCTGCTTCAAACATCCCTTGGAGGCTTGCATTGACTGAGCCAATTGCCCTTTAAGAGTTTTTCTTTATCCCCAGGCACTTATGACTTCATTTGATCTGAATCTAATTAGGTGCAGAAGAATGTGAAAAGCAAGTCATTAAGACAATGGAACACAATCATCAACACTGAATTTTATAGCACCACCCATAGCAAAATTATCCTAGGAATTTCAGAGAGCAGGCAAATCGCCACAAGATAGTATTTTCAAGGCAAAGGACACTGCTCTAGTGAATCTGGTTGTAGAAAGCTGTTTCAAATTTGAAATACTGGAAAAATGGACTTCAGATTGCATTTTGAAAAAAAAAGGGAATAGGTATATATTGTGCTTTTGGAACAAATGTAGCAATTTCTGTCTAATATTTCAAGGAAAGAAGTAAGGGGCCAGGTTTGGTGTTTGCCACAGGCCATCCATGTAGCAGCAAGGAACTTCCATTTGAGTCAGCATTGGTTCTGCCCCTGGATACAGAGAATGCTTACTCAGAAGAGAGTGTAGTGTGCTTGACTGCCATGGATACTGACATTTTTTCTTTCTTCTGCTTATCTCTTTTATTTTTAAAATAATTACATGGATACCAAGATAGGGTTTACTCAATACTACATACTCCTCTTCTACCAGAGGTATCAATACATACACCTAGACTGACAGACACCTTGTCTAGACTTGCTTCTAGCTGCAAATGTGTTGGAATGATGCCTTCCATGTGAAAAATACTTCACAGTTTCAGACTGACTACCAATATTTTAATCCATTCTAGGTTTTCTAAAAACCTTTATGCACTAACATTCCAAATTCATGTGTGGTCTTTGAATTCTAATGACTGTTCTCCTATCAGCTGCTGAGACAAGAGAGGTAAGGTGTCTGATTTGATAGGACTGTAGCAGAATGGATGTGATGCAAACTTTAAAAATGTCACAGACTCAAGAATGACTAAGTACTCCAATCTCTAAATAGTCACAATGAAAATCAACAATTTTATTTTCCAGTTAGTTTAATTATGTTTCTTAGCATTTGGGACAAAACACATATTAAAAGTCAATCAAACCCAGAGTGAAACAGCATAAAATTCAAAAAGCTAAACATATAGATTTTAACATCTTTTTGTCCAATCTACTCTTCATCATCAACCTTTTTAATCAGAAGCCAAATAAACTGGAAAGTGTTTCAACGTGGTCTGGAAATTAAGAGCTGCAGGCCACTTACCAAGGGTTAGTGCAAGTGTTAGTTCTCAGCTGAACTCAGTAGTTATGATGGAGTCCAAAATGGCAAATGCAAGTGGGGAGGGGGAGGTGGTGGGGTGTGTGGTTTAAAGGAGTTCTAGACTTTTGATCCAATTTTACATGAGACTTTTGTACCACTATTTGAGTTCAAGTAACAGTTATTCCTTCAGAACTAACATTCTACCACTGGTGCCAAAATGAACTTCATCATTACCCCCAGAGCAAGTAGCAAAATATTCTAAGCCCACCGAAGACAAAAGCACGTGTCACTCCATGAGCTACAGCTGGCCCCTGGATAGAGATGAGCAGGGAGCCAGGGCGCTCTGCACAGTGCACTACACTGCACATCGCTGGAGGAGTGCTGAGGAGGCAGCAGGCAGCTGCCTTCAGCATTTTGAACCAGTTAAAATCTGTGGTTTTGTCTTCAAATTCAGATCAGAGCACAATACTGTCATGGCACCAGGTCAGACACATACACAGCTTTGCTCCCTCTGTACTTAAAACACAAGAGACATTGGTTGGTTACTTTCATTCTGACTCTGTCTGCTTGGGCCAGGGTTGGAGATGGATGCACCCATTCTGCCAACCAAGGCAAAACCAGTGTGTGAGGCAGATCTAGCCTGGACATGAGTTTTCTTGCCTTGTCTCATTCCAGATGTGAGTCAGGGTGTGAGCAGGTGTGTGGGCTCTGGGCTCACATGACAGCTCAGGCTATGAACTGAAATGCTAACTGTAGTTAGCTCAACCAGGCTTGAGTCATTTACATTCATTACTGCTTCTGATCCCTGTAGGAATGTTACAGTTTTCTTCACCTGAGTGATGTCTGTGAGATTTAAATAAAATTCTATTAAAATAAAATTTATAAGACACATTGAAAAAAGGTAATATTAGGTTTACAGTTGTTCTGGTTTTAGGTTTACAGTTATTTCAGGCTGCTGAAGCTGTTAAAACCTTAGTCTGCAGAGTACAGCAATATTTCGTATATATATACAAAAATAGAAAAAAACCTCACATGCAGTCAGCCTTAGGCATGCAGAACCTCTGTAATTATTAGAGATAAAAGTAGGAATTAGTTATATTTTTAGAAAACTTATAATATTCTACAGCTTTCCAATATATAAAGTCAACCCCTTGCTATGGTGAAAAATACAATATATTTCTAGACATGAGAGTGACCTAGTTCTGTTTTCCTGATGCTGTGCACATCAAAGTTGACTTCTGTTTCAGAAATCTCATCATTCAGTGCAGAAAGATGTTATGCTGAGTACACTGATGAAAGCCCTTGCCTCAGTCTTCCTTTCACCTGTGCTCAGTTACACAGACTGAACTTCTCACTTAGGGGGGAGTATGAAGCCAGCTGTACAGGGGCAAACAAGAAACAAAGTGATCTCACGGTTTAGCTCCTCCTATGAACAGAGTAAACACCACATCACCAAGAGGAGACAGATGGACATTGTTCACCTGGGTTTACACTGCTGCAGGAAACAAGCAGCCATGGAGTGAAGATCAACCTTAATGATGCTCTCAGCCATATGAGAACCAAAGTCTTGAGAGAATAAAGTTTGTGAGATATTGTTAGGGTTTTCGTGGGGTTTTTTTTTTTGGGTTTTTTTTTTTTTTTTTTGGCTATGGCAGGGTTCAACTTCTCACAGCAAACTTTGGCCCCTATTTTGTAAAGCAGCCCCTGTGACACACTTCCTTATTGAGTCAAGACCAATATTTTTGGCTGAACAAATGGTGGCGATTTGATTCCTTCCTTCCTTCCTTCCTTCCTTCCTTCCTTCCTTCCTTCCTTCCTTCCTTCCTTCCTTCCTTCCTTCCTTCCTTCCTTCCTTCCTTCCTTCCTTCCTTCCTTCCTTCCTTCCTTCCTTCCTTCCTGCCTTCCTTCCTTCCTTCCTTCCTTCCTTCCTTCCTTCCTTCCTTCCTTCCTTCCTTCCTTCCTGCCTTCCTTCCTGCCTTCCTTCCTGCCTTCCTTCTCCCCTCCCCCCCTCCTCCCCTCCCTTCTCCCCTCTTTTTCTCTCTTTCTTATTTTTCCTTTTTCTTCCCAGATTTGAGTTTAGTGTATTTAATTTCTTTCAGCCGATCTGACGCTTTTCTCGGCCCTGTCCCGGGGCGAGGGCCCGGCGGGGCCTGCGGGAGGCGTCCGTCCCAGGGCCCGGGCCGGCATGCCAGCAGAGCCCTCTCGTGGAGATGCCGTGAGGAGCAGCAGCACGGGGGGTTTTCCTAAGCACGCCGCTCACATAGTTTTCCTAAAAGAGCTAAGCAAAATTCAGAAAATGCCCACTCTTCATTTGACAGGTCTACAATGGGCATTTGGTGATGTAACCAAATTGCCTAGGGGGGCATGCTGGCTTAGCCAGCACTTGCTATCCTGGCTAGAACTTGTGTGCTTTTGGCCTAAGGGACTCAATTTAAGCTGATGTAAGTAAGTAGTGCTGAGTAATGCTATCATAATCATGTGAACAAATCATGTCCTCTGTTTCACATCCTAATGGCAGCAAAATTGCTTATGTGTGTGGAAACAAGCTGATGGAGGAGTGCTGTCATTGGCAAAGGTGACTTCACTAAGCTACGGTGGTGTGTCTCTCTCAACAAGGGAAAACATCTTTCTTGAGGCTGTGCCTGTGCTTCCCCCAGGGGTATCAGCTAGAAAGAGCCCTGATGTGTGCATACTGACTAAACAACAAAGAAAGCAAGCTAAGGTACTCAACTGCTCAGACTGTGTCTGTGAAGTATTAAATTAAATCTGTAACACTGGTGTTAAGTCATGAAGGTTTTTGCCAGTCTGTTTGTCCAGCAGCCTCAGTACTTTGTAAGCTCTCAATTACTGGAGTAAAACTACATCTTCCATGAAGAAATAGCCATGGTGATGTAAGGACATGTATGAATGTATAATTGGTTTTGCAGTAGAGTTTTTGCTATACAGCAGGAAATCCTGAAGTGTAGATGTAATCATAGACTGTAATCCTCTGTGGTTTATTATTTGCTGCCTCTCAAGAAAAATAGCACTAATTAGATTATTGACATTTGCATTTATCACTGATTATATTTTAATACCACTTACTTTGTTCTTCATCTCACTTGGTTTAATTATCAGTTCAAGGGTTTGATGAAAAGTCAATAGCTACTTTCATCAGGACACCCCTGGTCCTTGTTAGGATTATTTTCCCCAGTGTTCCTGTGGAACTTGCCAAAGCTTGCTCTCTGAAAAATGCTGGATCATTTCTGTTATATTAAAGGTTTTGTTCTCACGAGTTTTGAAAACACTGAAGAAACACGGGTAAATAACCTTCTACATCAGAAGGGAAATGTGCTATAGGACAGTGAACTTCGTGTTTTCTGGCCCTTAATTTGCTGCCATTCTTTCAGTAGGACTTAGTCTTCATGATGAATGACTCCTATGCTAACCTATAAAACTGCCTGACACCCTGTACTTTCATATCCTCTCTCTTAATATTACTTCCCAATCTCCCCTTTTACAGCATGTGGAAGGCAATTCACTTTTGTGGTGCTACTGGCAAAGCAGCCCAAAGAGGCCATATGGCAGCTAAGCCTTCTCAGCCACCAGGGAATGTGATCCCATTAAAACTATATTTAGCTGGCATTAGTCCAGCCTGGTGAGCTGTGACAGTCATGTTTCTGTGACTGTCAAGGCAGCAGAATCAGATGTGGGGCTTACAGAGGGTCTGTAGCCTGTACTGCACTGCATGTTGGTTTCCGAGACCAGAAATCCATGGCAGAAAAGAAAGAAAGAGGCAAAAACTGAGGCAGCAAATCTATTAACGGTATATAACCTCAAGAGGTTGTAACACGGAAAGAAAATGAAAGTTAAGCAAGGAAACAGAAAATGTGAGTAATGTCCAAATGGGCTCAGTGGTGTTTGTATCATGATACAGTCCTGTATCAAGGTGCTGAAGTGGGTCTTTGAATCTCCCACTGTCATGAGTCATAAATTTTTCTTGGCTCCTACACAGTCAGACTCTCATCATTGATCATCATTGATTCTACAGGATTGGGGATCCTAAGAGAGAGAAGACAAAGGGTCTGAAGACTGCAGACAAAAATAGTCATAATCCTGTGCATGCCTACTTGTAGCATGCCTTGAGAGCAGAGAACAAATTCATGTTTAACTTTATTGTTCCCCAGAGGTGCTGGCTCATGCTGTGCGTGCTAAATTATCCATCTTATGTTATCACTTGTCTAACATTCCTGATCCTGAAAGAACCTAATGTGCATGCTGCTGTCACTTTCTTAGTCCACAAAGTTCAAGGATACCATGGGTATCTGCCAAAGGGTTTATGTCAGCTATCTCTGTCTTACTAATGTTTTGCCTCTATGACTATGGTTTTTTGGGGTTTTTTTTTGTTTGTTTGTTTTTGGTTTGGTTTGGTTTGGGTTTTGTGGGTTTTTTTTTTTTTTTTTTTTTTGAGTCCAGGGGGAAACATAGTACAAGACAGGTGCACATGGTAAATTCAGCTCAGAGTAAACTGGTGAGGAATCCTAGAGGACATCCCCTTGAGTGACTTGTCTCTGTGAATCTGAAGTCTTTCCTAAAGAGCTGCTTAAATGAAAAATCAGAAAAAGTATAGAAAGGAAAGAAGGTGCTAAAAAAGGTGATTAATTTGTGAGATATCCAGGATTGCTTACTGTATGGGTATCCTGTCTCTTTGTTATTGCATCACTCCAAATGCACCCCTCATCCTCTAATTTTCTCCCTGATTCCACTGGATGACTGCATGTTGTTTCATCTCCAGCTGGGCTTAAAATCAGGACACTGTCTAATTCCCCAAGTAAAACAGGGAGACATGGGAGTAATCTTCAGTTTCCCTTGGCAGAGGTTTTTCACCTAGATTCCAAGTTTTTCAGGGGTCATTTGAGTATGAATGACCTCATTTGGGTCTTCGGACCATACAGATTTACATAGCCTTTTCCAGGGTAGGGAAGCATATTCATATTTCTGAAGATTCCTAATCCTACAAACACTAACCCTGTCCCCACCTCACTCTGTAGGAAAAAGATTGTATTTTGGAGCAGACTCATTCAGATGCCCCTGAGAAGCATGGCAGCAGGTCCTAGCCTAAGGGAGTTTTTAGGGAAATTTCAGTCTCTTCACAGAAGCACAGCATTTCCCTGCCATCAGAGAAACAAATAAGTGCATGAGGAAAAAGCTAACACAGATTTTTACCTGAAATTACCAGTAACACACTTGTCTCTGAAACAGATGAGAGGTGCTTAATAGACTGAGTAAAAAACAGCTGCTGAAAACCTCTGAAAGGTCTATGCATTTCTGGATCACTGGCCAGTGGCAATGTGAGATATCATAGAGCATCTCAAATAGGTTTTGATTTTTATTAGAGTGGGCATCTGATAGCAAACTAATGGAGTTTGTCTTCTTCCTACTCCCAGGGCAGCGAGCATAAGGGAGTCCCTCATGTAAATTGGTTTTATTAATTTCTTTTATTTGCTTACAGACTTACAGAGCTCTCTGACAAAAAATCAGGATCCTTTTAGCTCTTGAATCTGCATTCTGGGCTGAGATGAAAGACTTTTTTCAATGTGATTTGTAGGGTGAAGTAACAAAGAGAAAAAGAAAATTTAAGCAGACAAACAGAAAAATGAAAGAAAAGTTCCATAGATAAAGATACCTGTAATTGTAACACAGCCATTTTAGCCATGTGAATGCCCCAGCATCAGCTTTGCCTGCTGAGCTCTAGGGAGCTAGAGGTGAAGAGAAATAAGGAGCTGCAAGTAACATATGGGAATGTCATACATGGAGATTATGGAACACTGAGGTGACACTTCTGCAGCAGTCATGGACCATCTGGAGGAGGAGAAATGAAAGGAAACATCTCAGTTACCTTTGATTGGCAGATAAGTGCAATGTTAATCTGGCAATTGCTTTGCAAGTCCTGTTAAGGCTGTTTCAGGCTCCTGCAGCCTGTTCAAGCCTTGTGAATACCCAGGCAGCCTAATCCTGTACATCCTGTATAATGCAGGAGTGCTATGTCACTCCCAAGTACTAGTTAGTATCAGATGTTTCCTGAAAGCTCAGTGTTTTATTCACTTGGTTTTCCTGCTAACTCAAAACATTAAATACCATAAGTTCATATGCCAGTCAATAAAGGATGATGTCTACAGGAGTGTCAACTAACAAAATTAACACTCTTCTTAATACAGTATTAATAAAATGTTTAAATGCTTGAAAATTTGAGCAAAAACAAAAAGAGAAACAATTGTCTTGCTTAATACAGAAGTCTTAAAATCAATTAGTTTTTAGGCCTATAGGTAAAATTTCTTCACAGAAATCCAAGGAGGTCATGGACACACATAAGGAAGGTTGCTGTTATGCTACACTTTATTATTTAGAAACAAGGTACCATCTAGTCCTTCATATCATGTCTATCTAATTTTTTTTCCCTAAAGGTCAATTAACCTTTTAAAGCCCAAAGAGCACCTCTTGCCTTAAGCATGACATTAAGCTCAGATGTAATCATAGATGACTCATTTAATTATCATGGTAATTGCTATAATTTTTATAATACACCATGTTTAAAGGTCTAACTAGCTAAGAACTTTAGTTTAATGAACTGTCCAATTTCACTATAGGCAACACTCTTAATGATGCCTGTAATTCACACTACTGCTTTTGCTTTCTTCAATTGCCAAATCTGAAGTAGTTAAGCATATGTCCAGTCCTGATGGTAACCTAAAGCAATTTATCGTAATTTCACATTCAGTCATTTCCAAAAAGAAAATAAAAGTATAATGTGTTCTGAATTATAATTTTTACTTTAAAATCTCCTGCATCCCAATTCTTTGGGACAAGTAATCAAAGTTGGCAGTTCACTTATTCTTGTGAATGTGCCCATGAAGTTCTAGTGAAAATCTTCCTGGAGGTACACGTAACTTTGAGAGCTGACAAGCAGTGTTGACTTTCCCAAGGTATTCATAATTACCAAGGGCTAATTTTTCATTTTAACAGAAGTTCACAGCCAGGAGAATTGCCTAAGCTGTGAATTGCCTATGTACATGTAGGGGTACATTTGGAGTGTCAAGTGAGAAGATGAGACAAGTAAGCAATATCAAAAAGCCATCTCCTTATCCTCTAAGACTGAGCAGTGCTGGGGCACTGTAACAACCTTTCTTTCTCAGTTTTATGTACTCTTGCCAGGAATACAGAGAAAGAGTCTATGCTAACAGATGCAGGTACACAACCTATCTAAAAGTGATTAAGGAGGTCTTTCAGGAGAGGGAAAAATTCTGTTTCACTCCAATCTCATGAGCCAGATGACATTATTTATTTGTATTAATCTTGATTTTTAATAGTAAGAATGTTGTGACCCTTAATATGTAGAACAATATTATTCTGTACCTTTAAAATCTATGAAGTCCCTACTGCTCTTTACCATTTAGCACATTGCTAATAAGACAACTAATTAAGTTATTAATTAACCTAATTAATTGAGTGAATATTTTGTGTTTGGGTGCACTTCTACTGTAGTGCAGTGTATGTGGAAACCCAGGGGAGTCAAAGCTGAATAGTGTGTTCAAGACTCTCAGACACCAGAAATGTACAAATAAGCCAGACATTCCACAGTCACCACCAAAATTATTCTTTCTGCACACTGGTAACATGCTCTTCAAAGATCCTTCTTCCTAAACCTCTTTTTTTGCACAAAGATATGCAGAAATTTTCTCTGTTTGCAGTCCTGGAAGAAAATAAGTATAGAGGGTCCCTTATAAGATTATACATGTTAGGAGCATACTATGCAACCTCTTAATTAGTTCCATTTCCCCAGTGTGCACTCAATAATCCATTTAACCTGGATTCTATTAGAGGCTTTTTCTACCCATCTTGCTTCTGCTGCAGCCTTTTTCAGGCAAGTGACTTCACTATCATAGCTAGGACACGTGCTGCCCATCAGAGCTGCTCTATCACTTCCCTCCTCAGCTGGACAGGGGAGAAAAAATCTAATGAAAATCTTGTGGTTTGGGATAACAACAGGGGTGATCACTCACCAGTTACTATCACAGGCAAAACAGACTTGAGGAAAATATTTGAATTTGTTGCCAATCAAATCAAAACAGGATGATGAGAAAACCCCCAAATTTCAGAACACCTTTCCCTTCCTGCTGGGGTCAAACACCAGCTCTCTATCTCCTCCCGTGATGCAGAGGGATGGGAGGTGGGGTTATGGATTGTGTTCTGTTCATCATTCATTGTCTTTGCTGCTCCTTCTCCCTCAGGAGGACTCCTCACACACTTCCCCTGCTCCAGCATGGGGTCTTTCACACAGGAGACAGTCCTCCATGAACATGAGTCCTTCCCACAGGCTGCAGTTCTTCATGACCTGCTCCAGCTTGGCTTTCCCACGAGTCACAGACTCCTTTGGGCATCCACCTGCTCTGGCATTGTGTTCCCTGTGGGCTGCAGGTGAGTCTCTGCTCCCCCTGTTCCTCCCTGGGCTGCAGGGGCACAGCTGCCTCCCCATGGCCTGCACCAGGGGCTGCAGGGGAACCCCAGCTCTGGTGCCTGGAGCCCCTCCTGCCTCTTCTTCACTGACCTGGGTACTGCAGAACTGTTTCTCTACATGGTTTCACTCCTCTCTTCACTGCTGCTGTTACACAGCAGATTTTCCATTTCTTATATCTGTTATCCCACCATCACTGATGGGCTTGGCCTTGTCCAGAGGCAGATCCATCCTGGAACTGGCTGGCATTGGCTCTGCTGGACACAGGGAAAGCTTCTGGCAGCTTCTCACAGAAGCCTCCCCTGTACCCTCCCAACTACCTAAATCTTGTCACACAAACCCAATGCAATGGTACTTCATATTAAAAACAGATGGTGAGAGAGGCTCTAACCTTTGTGTCTCTGAACACTAAGCCCAAAATCTAGCCCAAGATCTGGTCTTGGACTGAACCTTATTCCCAAACAGGTATAAATGGCCTAGACATTATTTTGAACACCAAGGTTTGCCAGATTTCTAAAATCCGTCTTTCTCCAAGCCCTAACCAAGGGAGTGAGCTGAGCTTTAGCCCAAGACCCACAGATGTGTTAGAAAGTGTAAACTTGGGAGAGGCATATGTGAGCCTTACTTAAGTGCTTCCTATATTATTGTATCTGATGTGTTTATGCTTTTTGTTCCATAAAGTTATGTATTTATGTGTCTGCACAGTCCTCTGTACTATTCTTATCTGCCAAATTTATGTTGTCAGCAAATTGCATTAAAAAAGTGTTATTTTTCTACACAGATTATTAATGAAAACATTAAGAACTCACTGCCAATGATTATCTTTAGAAGTCTAAAGAAAAGAACCTCAACAACTCATTCTTCAGCATGACTCACAGTGTTCCAAACAATTAGATCAGTTTCTACTCACCTTAATGAAATAATCTTAAAATCATTAACCCCTTTGTTTCCTTCCTAATTATGATTGTTTCCATGTTCATATCCTCATCTCCAATGACTACATTATCTTTGTCCCTAGGAAGAGAGGAAAACAAGTTGGAACATGGTACGTTGTGATTCATTGCAACATAGCAATATAATGTTATTAGTTTTTTAAACATAAGGTTGGTCCAAAACGGGTTGGCTGGAGTTGTTGTGGACTCTTCATCCTTGGAGATGCTCAAGAGTCAACAAGACACGGCCCTGAGCAATTTGTTCTGATTAGATTTGCTTTGAGTTGATGGAGCAGGGACATCGTGGACAATGACCTCTGGAAGTGCATTTCAAATGCAAGTATTTAATGATTTTCTTTTTAACCACATGTTAAATGCATCAGAGACTAATGCATCTTAATGGTTTTTTATTTCTATTCTGTTCTCCCATCACAGTTTTACCTCTTGTTCTCCTTCATGTACAAGATTTAAGCGCTTGTACTGTATTTGAAGCATGGTTTTTCTTTCTTATTTTTTAGTGTGGAAACACAAGTACAATTACATGGGTATCATGTGTTCATAAGACAGTATTGTCTTACTAAATAAGTAACAGCAAAATACTGATTCATGAGGTCAGAACTTGAAGCATCAAACTGAGAAAGACAGTAGTTGCTGGAATAATTGAGAGAAAGGTAAGGTTTAAAATAAAAGACTATAGAAATGAATAATCCTTCCATGTAATAGAAATCAAACTTTGGCAAATCAGATTTATATCTATATGTGAGTATCACTTTTTGCTCAAAGATATGCAGAAATTCTTAAAAGATAATAAAGTGCCTCTGTGAAAGAAAAGGTCAAGAGATACTAAGGAAACCAGTCATACAAGATATTGCACTTATTAAATCCTGAAGCTCTTTCCCAGAAGTTTTGCCTGTCTGTGATTCTGCAGGCTGCAGGAGGAGCAGAAATGAAGTTTGTGAAAATATGACTAAGCAAATGTCCTAATTTTTCTTTTCATCAGAAGTACAGAATGAACTTAGGAGTTTTTGAGGTAGTCTGATAACAAAAAAATGGCAATTATTTCAGTTAACATCCTGGTAAAAAATCCTAGCAGGCTGTTGGGCTCTCAGAATTGGTGCTGAATACCTGAACTTGGCTCTGTCGTGTCAATCATTTACTTTAATTTGTTGTCCATCAAAGTCTTCCTCTGACTGTTCCCCTTTGTAGCAAAATTATGCCTTGGGAGATTTTACCATAATCTCACTGTGCCAAATAGACCTGCTTACACAGAGATTGCTACTCTGCTGCTGTTTAGAAAATTGACAGTTCAATATCACTGTAACCAGCACAAATCATCTAAGACTATGACTGAACACTGAGGATACAATACAGATATTCAGCTAACTTTAAATTAGCTGCAAGCATGTAAAGAATTGAGCCAAAACATTTTTCTTGCACAAAATATGCTTCCAACTACTCATGCTCATTTAAAACATGGGAATATATTTACAGAGAAATCAAATTTTTCTTGTCACATCTTACTTTGTCTGAACTTTAACTATGAACATTTCCACAGCTCCAGGGAGAATTCTCTTCAAGCTCCATGACAAATTAAAAATACTTACTACCAGCTTCATCCTGCTATAGCCTCTTAGTTATAGGAATTCTCTTTTGACTTGATTCTTCAACTTGATGTATGTCCCAGAAAGTTCTTTCACAACCACTTTCCAGTCAAAATCTCACCATCCTTTCAAATTCTTCTAAAAAATCTGTGATGTCACAGAAAGGACCTCAAACTATCATGGTCAGATACAGACATGTTTGAATTCCTTATGGAACTAAAAAAATGCCATCTCTCTTATCATCTTTTGCTTCTGAATATATTTTGTCCCATTAATCAGAGTTATTAGCTCATGATCAGACACTTGCAAGATTAATTGTGATAGAGGGACAAATGTCAAGAGCTGAATTTCTTTTGCTAATGTTCTGCTTGTTTACAAGGAATGTACATGAAGGTGTTTTCTTGCATATATTAAGCACTCAATTTCTTTGCTTTCACATGTCACATCTGAACATTTTGTCAGTCTGGGACAGAGAAGCTCTAATTTTTGCTGCTTCTTGAAATGTGTTTATTTTCTGAAGGATTATACCATTGTCTTCAGCCTCAAATGCATATGGATATCGAGCAGCGTAGTGTCCAACTTCTGATTGGGATCCCGTTGCTCTGAGTGATGTTTTGTGTTACTCTCTGTGGACAGACTTTATTGCTAGTTCCATTGACCTAACACATCCACCATCTGTGAATGAGCCTGTTATTCTGTATTTGGCCAATGACCCACTGCATGGAAGCTGTTATTACCTTTCAACCCTGTTTTAGACAACACATTACTCAAACACAGCTTTTACAATTAACTCATTCAAAACATCTCTTTACCTGACCTGAGGCCTGAGTCTTGTGGAAAATTTTTCCACCCTCACTAGGATACTGAAACCTCTATAAACAGCAGGATAGATTGAATGAGTCACTCCAGTTTAATCCTTCCTGTGAAATTTTACACTTCTGTGCTAATTGTTATGAATAATTTAATTCATCTTTTTCTGTGCTAACATCCAGTCACCAATAATTGAACAGATACTGAATTTCACTGCAAACTAAAATGGAACTGCATGGTAAAAAATCTTTCTGTATCTCTGTAAAATTAATCTAGATTCTGGTTCAGAAAAAACAAAAAAAGTTTAAAATTATTGCCCATAATGTTTAAACATTTTATGCTTCTAGATGGACCCAAATTCAGCAGCTAACCCAAGTAGGTTTTGCCAGCTAGTACCTTCCTTCACTTGCACTAGGTTATGTTTTCTTAGTTGTTCCAGACAGTGTGATACTGTCAATTTGCCAGTGCTTATTTAAACAATATGTTGAAGAAGGTTCATGTAACTTGACATGACTGTGGAAGGCTTTATCCTGCCCAAAACTTGTTGTGTGATAGCTAGTTATTGCTCAATACTCCCTCGAATTTGTTAGGAATATAATAAGGCATTTATACTCTAAATGTGTCTTTCAGAGCAATGGATAATTTTCCCATGTTTTATCTAATTTATCCTGCAAAAACCACAACATGTCTTCATATGTTTTGTATAGGTTAGAGACATTTTCTTTCCTCTCATTCAGCTATTTTTAAAAATTCTATTATAGAAGTTCTAGAGTCCAACAGGATGTTTAGAAATAAATGTACATAGCTATGTGTAAACAGTAGCAGTCCCAAATTCAATGGATCAGAAAAGTTTCTTGTTTTGTTATATAGTTTAATGGAAAAGTCAGAATTTTTTGTCTCCTTATTTCCATCATATAATAATAGTAGCAGTACTACTACTACTACTACTACTACTACTACTACTACTACTACTACTACTACTACTAATAATAATAATAATAATAATAAATGGAAACAGCATATTTTTCCTCTCAAAAAAAAAAAAGCTTTTTTTTTTCCTCATAATGTCCTCAGTATCATAAATCAGAGAATGTTACAATGTCACCGAGAGGTTGTGGTAGGCACGGAGCTGCAGTGCTCAGTACAAACCCTTACATGCAAGAGCACAGTAAAGTTACGGGGTGTAGAAGCTGCAGCAAGTCAGCAGTGGTGGAAATGCTATAAATCCTTCACCAGGGGCACAGCACAAGCTCCTAGGGAGTAGGCTGGCCTGGAATATAGCATGGATGTGTCTAATTCTACCCCATATTTGTTGTCTCTGACAATTTGTGTGATTCTGGGATGTGCTAGACAATTCCTCGTACAGTTACAATGAGAACATTGCTCTGAGGAGCACTGGATGGCAATGCACATCTTGACCATTTAGAGGCACAGTAATGCCCCCGGTTACCATGGTAATCAGCAAACTACTGTCAGCATGGACTTGCTTCTCCTCACTTTTGGCAACTCTGCTCTTGCTAGATACCCAGCACAAGGTCATATAGAGCCCTGACAGTGACAAGCAGCAATACAGCACCATTTTGAGAGGCTGGTCTCTTTGGGACTTACTTCTCTAAATCCAGAGAAAAATTACTGAAAAACCTCTGCCACACCACCTGTGTGAGAACAGGAATATGCTGCCGCTCTAAACCACACCTTGGACTGCTCCTTGAAACTCATAAATGTTGCAGCATTACTAGATGGACCAGATGTAGTAGAGGTCAGGTGCTGTGTCAAAAGAGAAACTATTAATCTCTGAACTACTCTAACACAATACTGTTGCTGGCATTCAAATATTGGCACAAACTGAGGCCCATATGCTGTGTTTAAATTGTGCAGCGGAGAACTGGTGACCGTTATTATCAGTTAATGTAACACTCTGGTCTGTCCCAGTTTCCTGAGATGCAAGATTATGTTGCTACTTCTACTCAAGAATGACAATTTTATTGACTTTTTAGTGGTACAAAATTACAGTCCTGCAGCCCTAAAGTCCCACTTAGCTCCTACATACTCTTTTGTTTGAAGGCTGAGTAAACTTTGAAATTCTTCAATGAAGAGATATATTATCATTTTTCAGAGTAAAAAAATACTCCCTCGAATTTGTTAGGAACATAATAAGGCATTTATACTCTAAATGTGTCTTTCAGAGCAATGGATAATTTTCCCATGTTTTATCTAATTTATCCTGCAAAAACCACAACATGTCTTCATATGTTTTGTATAGGTTAGAGACATTTTCTTTCCTCTCATTCAGCTATTTTTAAAAATTCTATTATAGAAGTTCTAGAGTCCAACAGGATGTTTAGAAATAAATGTACATAGCTATGTGTAAACAGTAGCAGTCCCAAATTCAATGGATCAGAAAAGTTTCTTGTTTTGTTATATAGTTTAATGGAAAAGTCAGAATTTTTTGTCTCCTTATTTCCATCATATAATAATAGTAGCAGTACTACTACTACTACTACTACTACTACTACTACTACTACTACTAATAATAATAATAATAATAATAAATGGAAACAGCATATTTTTCCTCTCAAAAAAAAAAAGCTTTTTTTTTTCCTCATAATGTCCTCAGTATCATAAATCAGAGAATGTTACAATGTCACCGAGAGGTTGTGGTAGGCACGGAGCTGCAGTGCTCAGTACAAACCCTTACATGCAAGAGCACAGTAAAGTTACGGGGTGTAGAAGCTGCAGCAAGTCAGCAGTGGTGGAAATGCTATAAATGCTTCACCAGGGGCACAGCACAAGCTCCTAGGGAGTAGGCTGGCCTGGAATATAGCATGGATGTGTCTAATTCTACCCCATATTTGTTGTCTCTGACAATTTGTGTGATTCTGGGATGTGCTAGGCAATTCCTCGTACAGTTACAATGAGAACATTGCTCTGAGGAGCACTGGATGGCAATGCACATCTTGACCATTTAGAGGCACAGTAATGCCCCTGGTTACCATGGTAATCAGCAAACTACTGTCAGCATGGACTTGCTTCTCCTCACTTTTGGCAACTCTGCTCTTGCTAGATACCCAGCACAAGGTCATATAGAGCCCTGACAGTGACAAGCAGCAATACAGCACCATTTTGAGAGGCTGGTCTCTTTGGGACTTACTTCTCTAAATCCAGAGAAAAATTACTGAAAAACCTCTGCCACACCACCTCTGTGAGAACAGGAATATGCTGCTGCTCTAAACCACACCTTGGACTGCTCCTTGAAACTCATAAATGTTGCACCATTACTAGATGGACCAGATGTACTAGAGGTCAGGTGCTATGTCAAAAGAGAAACTATTAATCTCTGAACTACTCTAACAGAATACTGTTGCTGGCATTCAAATATTGGCACAAACTGAGGCCCATATGCTGTATTTAAATTGTGCAGTGGAGAACTGGTGACCGTTATTATCAGTTAATGTAACACTCTGGTCTGTCCCAGTTTCCTGAGATGCAAGATTATGTTGCTACTTCTACTCAAGAATGACAATTTTATTGACTTTTTAGTGGTACAAAATTATAGTCCTGCAGCCCTAAAGTCCCACTTAGCTCCTACATGCTCTTTTGTTTGAAGGCTGAGTAAACTTTGAAATTCTTCAATGAAGAGATATATTATCATTTTTCAGAGTAAAAAAAATTTAAGAAGTCTGTGGAGAGCTTTAGTGCAACTGGTGTGAATGAAAATCTTTCTGCTGATGATGATGTGATCTGGGCAGGATGCCAACCTTGACTTTCTCCCAGTGAGAGCTTTACCAGCTTGTTATCAAAACTGGTCTCTACTTAAGCCAAAGCTTCAGAGCAACAATTCCATCTGTGATTTGAAACCTTGACTATTCATTTTACCCGCAGAGCTCAGCTGCAAAGTGATATGGAATAAAAAGATTAAACCCCTCTTTTTCCTATTCCCCCTCACCAGAGATTAACAGGCATTCAGGCAGCCAGTTGATTTGACATTCAGCTGCACATCTTGGGGACCCAAGAGTCACTGATAGGATTTCCCTGCCCTTGTTCTGCACTGCCTTCCAGAAATCTCTACCCTCTCAGGTGTTCTGAATCAAATGGCCCTGTTCTAGCTGATGGACAGGAACAAATTGCAGAGGGAAAAGGAGGATGAAAACCTCTTTAAATAGAAGAAAAAAAGCCTTATTGGTTATCACCATAAAAACATTGATCAAAAACTAGGTAGCCCTTAATAGTCCTAAGAAAGATATAAATAACAATAAATGAAAAAGAGAAAAAATGTATTATTTGATGTCTCTCTGAACTAAGGAGATATTTCCCCCCATTATTAAATATTAGCAGATATTTTTAATATTTCTACTAAATCAAATAATTGTAAGAGCTCAATTAAAGATTGAGATAATCATTAGGAAAAAAAGCAGAACCTATTCTTGTACTGCATGTTTTGAAGTCACTAACATTCAAGTGATGAAAAAAGTAAGACTGTCACTGAATTGGTTAGTATATGTGAAACAGAATTTATTTGCAGTACAGTGTGTTCTTCACTGACACTTGATAAGGGACCTATATAATCAAAATAAGTATTAAAGAAAAATGAAGGGATGTAAAAGGGTTTTATCACCATTATGTGTCTGAACTGGCTTTGGCAACCCAGATTTCAACCCCTCCAATAATTTGGTTTTCAATTGCATTTAACCCCTTTTTTGTTGGGTATTTCCTGGGGGGGAGGGGAGGAGGAAGATTTTCTTTTTAAATTACTGATCTAGATATATTAGCTCCAAAGGAAAAAATAAGTGTGTCTCACTGTGTCCTGGGAAGGTTTTTGTGATGGTCATCATTCACCCAGCAGAAAGCAACCACTTACACTGCTCACATGCAGTAAAAGCCTTGTATTTTGTCTCTGCAAGGGAACTAAATGAGAGCTTTAATCCTCTTCTGCTTTAGTGCAACAGTGGTAGTTATTTATAGAACTGCTCTGGTGATGGGTGGGTATTACAGATGGCTCTGTCTCACCACAGAACTAAATTAAGTAATTTGTTTCTGAAGGGGAGGTTTATTTATTGACCTCAATAAAGTTAATCTTGCTTTTGCCTAGAGCTCAACACACAAGTCTAATCCAATGGGCTCATTTCACTTTCTCTATGATTTTTCTATCTTTAAACCCCTAGGTTTGTTTCTCTTTACATCCTTTATGTTTAAATGTAACTCTCATTTCAGACCCCACTGCCTCAGGCATATTTTTGGTGTCTTTCTCTGTGAGCATTTTGATTTAACTGCCTGCAAACCAGTCAGAGACCCTTAAATGTCACGGAAATAGCCCCATGGATAAGCTCCTCTCACCAGAGAGCCTGCTGCATTGAAAAGGAGGATGGAAGCGGTCCTGCCACCCCTGGAGACCTCCAGCACTGTTTTCTCCTACCAGCTGCTTTGGTGTTGTGCATTCAGGCTCTGCTGCTGAACGGTGCCATTGTCACTCCTGTGACCAAACACTGCTGAACCCGCTATGGCAAAGTGACATTGTGGCAGCCAGGTCTTCTCCTGCCCTGCTGAGGCAAATCTGATCTTTCCCACATCTTCATGGTTCTGGCTGACATCATGGCATCCATACTGCTGCTCTACATACTCATAGTGTGTCTCTCATTTACCTTTTTAACTTCAGGAACAGAAAAAATAAAAATTATTCCTGAGCCCCTATCCAGAACAGCATGTTAAACATCACAACCCAAAATCCATACATAAATGTCATTAAGGAAGGAAAAAACCACCACACTTTACTGAAATTCCTCACAATATGTTTCTCTTAATACCATGCTACAGGTAAATCACATGCTGACTAACTAAATATTTTTCTACCAAATCTCAGGAATTGAGACTTGGTATTGGACTTTTTGTACCACATCTCAGGAATTGAGACTTGAATTTCTACAATAGAAATTCAAGTGAAGTGAAGATGGCTTGAGGGAAATATAGGGCCTCATTGCCACAGGTGTTGGTACATTTCTTGATGTGACCATGACAAGTTCACAAACCAGGAAAACAGAGTTTGCAATCAGTTGCTCCTCGCATAAATATAAAATTGTATTCCATAGCTCACCAGAACTATCAAAAGCGCTGCTTTCTTGCAGAAAACCAATTTCACTAAAAACTTTATTGTAGACTAATCTGAAGCTGTGAGACATACCTATGCCATGCAGATACTTGAGCCCCTTATCTAGTCTGGTAACCAAATACTGCAATTGTTGAGTGCCTGGAGATATTAATTTCTATAGGCAATCTGCCAGTCCATGTCCAGATACATGTATTCAAGAGATTTCTGCTTTTTTGCCTCATTTTTCCTTTTGGGGGAGTATTTGTACAAAATGCTAAATTCTGTAATCTTGCCCTACATATTGAACTCTTTAATTTACTTCCAAAATTATTTTTCAGGTCTTCTGATCACAGTAAGAATTAATTCAATGATCTATTGAATGTTTAAAGGTATAGTAGGGAAAGTAGACATTTTCTTTTAGTAATATTATGATTCCTCATTCTTAGTCTTCTGTGGAAAATTAATCTAGTCCTCATAGCACCCAGCAGCATTTACAGGAAATTGCATTATTGATTTTTTTAATATTTAGTTCATAAAATAGTACCACCTGTATTTTTTTTATTTGATGGTGTTGACATTCTAGGAAGAATCAGGAATTTTCTATATTGTCAGTAAGATACTGATGTCTGCCCCAAAAAATATGATCCATAAATATTTTTCCATAACCCATGAAGATTCTAGCACATAGAATGAGATTCCCCTGTTCATTGCAAGAAAAATACTTTACAAAGGTGCCTGTTTTTCTCCAGTAGCTGTGAAAGGAATGTCTTGCCACCTTGCTCAGCCTAAATTCTTGTTGGCTGAACCAGAGCAGAAAAATCTGTTCCCAAGAGTACAACAGCTCAGTTTTTCCAAGAGCCAAGAGGAATTCCATGCATGTGCTTACAAGGAAACATGTCTTCTATATTTTTCTACATTCTAGTTCTGTGTTTAACCTGTTACCTCTTGCACTTCACAACACAAAATGAAAAATATTTTTTAGTTGTTGGAAATAAATATTCTTGGTCTTTGGGCTGTATATAAGAAATATAGTGGGGTTTTTAAAAAAATTGAGTGATCACTATGTTGCTATGGAAAATGCCTTTTGTGGTTGAATATGTTTGGGTGACACACAGCAAGCAATTTCCATTGCCTCTGTTGTTAATCACTCATATTTGAGCTAATTCCAGACCGTCTTCATACTTTCATTTAGTTTCTAAAGAAAGGATGTTATACAATATTGAATTACAAAAACCATAGTGTAGTTTAGATATTACAGTGTTTGAAGGTTTTGCTGTATTGGTGGCTTGTTACTGCCATACTAGAATGAGGAACAACTAAAATTTTATCCTACCTTATTAAATTTATATTTGAGGTGAGTTTCTACTTAAAAATTATTTCTATTGGTGCTATAACAAACCCCACAATTTTTCAAGGTACACAGGAGTTGTTAATTTCTATTGAAGATTCAGGAGGGTCTTTATGTGCCAGAAACTCAATGTGGTCAATGAAAACTGATAGTTACTGAGTCCACATTTTTAAATTGTATTAAACAGGAGTTTTTTTTCTGTTCTGGAGATCATATCTGCTCAAGACACAGACTACCATGACCTCTTATGCAATAGCATAAAGTCATTTTTGCCAGAGGAAAAATGAATCAATGTTGTGTTTACATATTAATTTTAGTCCTACTTGTTCTGCCATATAAAACATTGTGACAATCAAAGTCATTTATGTTCTGATTGCTTAAGTGGAATCCACTTGACCCTGCCAGTGATTTCCCTGAATACCAAAATGTTGTGTTGATCATGTACAACGAGCATAATTTTTTCATATAAATATTGGATAACCATAGAAGAATATTTGAGAAGAGTATGTATACACTTGAAGATGTTTTAGGTTTTTTTGTTAATTAAGTGCAGAAATTTGTTGGAAAATGAAAGGTAAAAATTTCAGGTGAAAACTGAAATTTTTGGGATAATTATTTCAACTGCTTTTCCTAATGATGTTTACTAATCAAAACTAACATTGGTGTCAGTAGCATCAGTAGCAATAATCGAGAGCCTGAGTAGAGCAGTTTTGCTTGGAAGTGAATTTTCATTCTCAAAGACTTGCCCTCAGCTTCTGTCAGTAAATAAAGTCCATGGATGGGCTATAAAGAGAAAGTGCATCTGTCTAGCAGGAATTATCCAAACCTTCTTCCAATCTGTTCTCTATGGATTTTAATGGTCCTGGACTATTCCAAAAAGGCCATTTTTCTGCTGACTATGAAATTGTTCTTGAACAAGTCCTGCAGTTTAGATGGTGACAGCCTCTACTGGGACCTTGCACAAGGCATCATCACACTGTCACTATCTGCTCAGTATTATTTGTTTCCATCCATATGAGAAGGATTGTTCTGCTGAAAAATAAAAGAATGCAACCAGGCTATATGGTAATGTAATTTCCACATTTCCTGAGTATCAAAATATAGATAAGTAGATTGTGCCTGGGAGGCATTAATTAGATTCCTATGATAGGTGCCATGGCTTTACTGAGTGCTTTGTTCTCTATTTATTTATTTATTTGTTCTGCAGTTCTTAGTTAAGCCTCAAACACTTTTCCTACAATCCTCTTGTGCATAATTACATAGAAATAGATAATTACAGAGAAAAATCCTGGTCCCATAGATGTCACTCACAAAAATTAGGTCAATTGCCTCAGTTGTCAGAAAGCCAAGCTAAAACAGCTGGAGCCCTGAGCTTTTGACCTGGCCCTAGATATGCTTTTAACATCTCAATATGTTTGCTACTTTCTGTCTTCATCAGCATCAAATAATAGCCAAAGGTGGGCCAAGTTTTGTTGTTCAGGTGTGAGATCCAAGGGACATACAGCAATCTGGGAGGTGCTCAGACTGCACATCAGGGCTGCCAGAGCTCCTTGTGAGCAGGTACTCATGGGAGAAGACTTGAAAAAGGAAGGCAAGAGATAAATTGGAAGATTTTCAATGGGATTTGCACCTTCTTTTCCTGGATTTGATATCTAATACTTTGTATCCCCATAATAAAGACTTGTTGACATAAGCTTTAGAGGGTAAATGAGTTTTCAGAGGTGAAGGAGAGTAACAATACTGGTTATTTAAATGTACTTCTGCTTAAGTTTCCTTTAAAGACTAGGGAATATGAAGCACCACCAGATTATTCACATATTAATCAAGTATTTTGTTTATCTGATGCTTGCAAGGCTTAAATCTAAAAACAAGGAAAAAAAGCCCCAGAATGACCTTTATTCTCTTGAAAGACATTACAGAATGATTTCAAAATATGTTTTTCTGGTAGGAAGCCTACATCAATAATGAATTAGCTAAAGAGATAAAGGGTTTATTGTTTCCATGCCTGCTATTTACAGCTGTGATATTTAGACATGTACCATGCCCTATATAGAGCATTGTGAAGGTTGTGGAACAACCTTCTCAATAATCAGCAAATTAAAATAATATTAGGCCATTACAGAAACTTTCATACACAATCCCTCTCCCCCTAAAGACTGATACACATTTGCTCTATCTTTCCTCCAAAATCAATATTTACTGGGGGCATAAAAAGATTATGTCCCTATAATCCATGGCAAACAATTTTCCTTCAAGCCCACTCTACTCTCAGATGCACTGTAATCCTTCTTTCACTTTATCAAATATAATCCTACTCCTACATTAGATACCAAAATGCAGCTGTGCTGCTGCTGGTGCTGCTAGGACACAACTGTCTTCCCCCACCAGCTTCATCTCTGACACAAAGGAATCTCCTGGCAGCTGTGGCACAGGTTAACTCTGCAGTCCACATTTCATTTTTATCAGCTGGAGCAGCTCCAAGCAAAACAGATCAGGTGAAAACATGTTTATATTCATTTTAATGAACCAGAGCTAGGTTTCTCTATTATTAACATTCCAAACAACCTGGTTTGTCCTAACAATGCATGCCTTCTTTAGTGTTTGTGTTTTGGATTTTCTTTTCTTGCTATAAATTGCAGTAAAGAGTGCAAGATTGAAAAGATATGCTCTGCTGTAATTTAATATGAGGAGTTTGTTGTCGTTCACAAACCATTAACGTTGAATTCACTGTATTAGCAGATCATCAAAACTCCCTGCATTGTATTACCATCCAATATTCAATTTTCTAGCTTGAGTTATTCTTTATTAAAATATGAAGTGAATCACTGTACAGCAGGCAGTTTGCCAGGCAAAAAGTTATTAAATCAAATGCAGGAGGCATAGATTTAACTGTACTAGCCTCTTTTGTGCTCTGATTAGTGGCAAGATTTGTCAGAACACCTGCTTTAGTTTTTCATGTGACTTACAGCCCAAAATGCTCTCAGCCCCTCAGCAAGGTTTCATCAAGCTAGCTGCTTTTCAAAGACATCTGACTTTTGTTTGTTTTCTTGAGACCTGCAAAGCTCCTGTGCTGCATTAATTTTTACTTACAGAAATGGCAGCCACCTTCAGTGCTGTCAAAAAGATATATTCCCCATCTGACTCAGAGCAGGGCTATAATAATGGGATTTCTTATTTTTTAACTGCTAGGATTTTTAGGTGAGGATCCTGTTATGCTCTGCCTGCTTGATTTCCTACTCCAAAAGAAAAATGGCATGGAGTGGTTTTCTTTCTCAGAAAATTTGATTACATTATCCAGAACTTGACATCACTGAAACAATTTGCTCTAATCAGAACAATCATTTCTATGTTTTCTCTGTTCCCCTTGACTTCAGACACTGCAAGCTGAAAAGTGTTTTGTGCTTTACTAGAGGGCCCAGGGAATGCTGAAAAGCAGCCATTCAGTATTGCTGTCACATATCCTGTGAAACAGATGCTAACTGCCAAGAGGGGGAGCGTGGCATGGGCAGCAGTACAGTGACAGATAGATGTGACAGCAGTAGGAGGATGTCTTTCTGTTCCTTGAAGTCAAAGGAGACCCATGAAGTGGAGTCAAAGTGAGAAATCCATAAGGAAAGTAGCAAAAAAGCACCAATGGGGTCTCTGAGACAGACATACAACCAGGCTATGAAAGCACCTACATTAAGGAGACAGATTGATGGGAAGAGCACACAGAGAATGCAGATTACTTGGAAGACATGGAAATAGAGAAAATGCAAATTTTGATCATTGTTGGCCATGGTCTGTTCAGTGATGAGTGGCATGAAAAGAGGACTCTCTTCCAGTATAGCAGCTAGATGGTAACAAGGAAAAAAGATGGTAGAGGCGAGCTTAAAACAATTGATTGATTGTTTCCTCACACAAAAAGCTCTAAATCTCCATGCTTAAGGATGCGAATGTTTAAAGTTTGTATTGATTGAAGGGAGGGCTTGATGGGTATCTGAAGAGCAAATAATCTGTGTTAAAAAGAATATAGAGAAAATAGCATAGACAGTATCTAAATGTGGTTAGAGATTAGAGGGTCCTGAAGAAACACACTGCATTGCTCCTCCCACTCTTATTAGTCTTTCATGAGCATCAACATTTGTCTTGTCCTTCAGCAACAGAATTCTGGATTTATAAGAAACTTTAATCTGGTCCAAGAGATCAACTTCATCATCTGAACATGAACATCATAGATATTTACCATGGATTTCAGAAAACATGCAAGACTAATGAAATTTAATTAATTTCAAACAACTGACTCAGAAAAGGTTTGCTTAGCTGAGATGCTGGTCGTTTCAGAAAGCAATCAAATTCAATGAGTTAACTTTAATGATTTTCCTTCTGAAATTACTTCTAAAGTGTTGACTTTTTCATGCATTTTGAAAAAAGTCTACATCATGCAAGTGATAAGGGCTTATCTTGGTGGCTGTGATTAGCTGTGACAGGTTGAAAGTTAATTAGAAAGTTTAACTTGGTTTGATAAATGTCTGCATTTCACCAGTTGTTAATCCTAATGAAACATTTACATGTAAACCAAGTCTGCTACCAAGTCATGCAGGTGACAGCACATAACTGCCACTGCCACTCACATGCACATTCTCAGAACCACCCATATTTAACAAACTCATTTCAGGCACTTGTCTCAGGTGCTCATGAGTGTTCAGGAGCACTGCACATTAAACAGGGTTGCCCTCACTGCTTATTCCCATTCTTCTTAAAAACCATCACCTGTGACAAGAGAATGAGCTGCACCTGGCTCATGTGACTTGCTTGTATAAAGTTGATACCCATGTCACACCAGCCAAGGCACACCCTGAAGTCACAGAAAGGCAGCACAGAGATGCTGCTGTGCTACCCCATTGCTAAACCACCACCAGACAGGACCAGGGAAGGTAGGAACAGAAGGCCTGTGATATCACGGTCCCCATAGCCAGTCCCACACCATGCTTTGCACAGTCCATCCTGCTCTTTTCATTGGGTTTCTCTGTTCAGACGAGAAGTGCAGAGTTGTCATAAACGAGAGCCGAGCACCTTGGGTGGAAATGAGGTGAGGAAGGAGAAGAGCCTCCCTTACCACAGGAGGTCTCAACACCCTCCTCTTCATCAGGAGGTGAACCCCACAGGGAGCATGGATAATCAGGGAAATTAGCAGATGTCCCCATCCACAGCCCTCAGAAATCCCAGTGGGTCTTCTCTCCACAAGTAATGACACTTCTGTTATGCTTGGTGCTCAACATGATTCTCTTTGGAATTGTGTCCTGTGACAGAGCCTGATGATTCTGCCTTTCACAGCTGTAGGAACATTTCGTCACTGATCATGTTTAGGGAAGAAGCTGAAATGGTCTCCTCCCCCATATCATATCTCTCCTGTTGAATTAGAGATATTGAACCTGCTTCAGAGGTCAAAAAATAAGAGTCAACATTTCTGAAAGCCTGACCTAGATTTTTGCCAGCTTTAAAGGTCAAGAGATACCCTTTTAAACACTGATACTGGACTGGATTCATCCGATGTCAATAACATTGCTGGCCTGCACTGCCTCAAGGCTGTGAAATTGAGGCACTAAATTTCATTTTAATTTCCATTTGGTCTTGAAGATCAGCAGGGAATTGCAATAATTTAGTACATATTGGAATGCAAAGGAACACATCCAAGAGGGAGGAATAAAATCCCTTCACATCAGAGATAAAAGAAGCTCTTGTCAGTCACGGTTGTTGTCTTGGAAGCTAGAAATAGAAAGTCATCACTGTCTTTTTTGTCCTGTTGTCATAAGGCAGATTTTCTAAATGATGTGAAATTCTTCTTTTGTATACTTTGGGACTCAGAGCCCCAATTTATCTAATACTCAGCTTGTCTCAGCATGTGATGTTGTAGATGAAATACAGATCTTCAGAATGAATTATTATTCTAAATCATAAAAAACATTCCTGTCAAAGGCAGTCTCCAAAGGCAAAATGAGAATGATGATGTTGTGCAATTTTTACAAAAAAACCTGTCAATACAACTTGCTGTGTTGAACATTGACTCAGGCCATGGTTCTGCTTCTCTCCTCAGCTCATCTGGCAGATATGAAAACAGCTGGGAAATTCTTTCTGTTTTCAGTTTGCCTTCTCCAGTGCTGTATCCCTGGCCCACCAGTGAGGTTTAGGTGTTCCAAGGGGAAAGTGATAATCTTTCCAGCAAGTTTTCTGTATTAAGCAGTCTCCTCTCCCATCCAGTATTCATGAAATGAGTTTCTTTTCACTGTCACATTTAAGTCAATTGAGCTGAAATATGGTTTAAATATAATAGGGAAAGTAAGCTCTTTGCTAGTATGTTTATTTTTTTCTTCACCAAGACCAAAAACTGTAGCATTTGCACAGATTTTACAGAGGCTATCTCTCCACAAAGGGGTTCAGACACCACCACGCACCTCTCCTGCCCTACCGAAGTCAGACATTCCAGCAGCCAGAGGATGGTGCTGAAGCAGGACAGCCCAGCTCAGCTCCCAGGCAAGAGCTCCACCACTTCCAAGCAGGGGCAGAGCAAATCTGCACTCACCATCCAGACAGATCAACTTTGAGAAATTTTATCAGTCTGCCAAAACCCAGTTTTCAATTTGCTTAGTAGCACTCTGGATTTGGAATGTGTGCGCTGCAGAGACAGGAGTTCATACTTCACATATTCTTTATTCTCAGTTAACAAAGAATTATTTACATCTAACTAGGGTTTGAAGTGTTTTAGCGTTTAAAAAAAATAGTTTATATTCAGACATTATAATATTACAGACTGAACTGACAAAAAAGGCCTTCCTATTCTAAGACAAAAATTCTTTTTCAAACAGTAAAATTGAGGATTTTTAGCAGTTCACAAGAAAATCCAGATAAATATATGTAAGTATACAGCAAACCCATCTATTGCATGTTTCAAAGATAGACCTTGAACACATCATGTTAATGCCACCAATAAAGACCTTAGGGTGATATTCAGGTTCTGTGTAGAAGGTAAATTCCTTATCTATGTTTAGATTTGAAAAGTTTCTCTAATGAATTTTTGGGGTTTTTTATGAGTTTTTTTGGTGGTTTTTTTGTTTGTTTGTTTTTTGTTTTTAAGTGAACTAGGAATTTCAAGGTTTCTAAGAACACAAAGCAATGTATAGATGTTACAGGGTAGAAAAGGAGGTAGAAGAGAAATAGGGGATCCAGGAAAGATGCAGGAACAGAACTACAGGAGACAAAGTTTGCAGGTGGCTGCTGTCTCCTGCTTCATCATATATGTGTGATTTCTGCTGTTATATAGGCTTAATGGAATTTAAAGAGTTACTTATATTTTAAGAACTACAGTATTGCTAAACTAGAAGGGTTTTACTATCAAATATTCTCATACACATATGTAACACTGTGAAAAGATGTACATTTCAATTCCATCCAAACATCACTAGATGGCACTGAGAGCCCCAAAATTATTGGTCACAAGATGCAGTCATTAAAACAAATTATTTAGGCTTTATTGTATAAATACTTCCTTAAAATTCATAAGATTTTTTTACCAAAAGCAAACCAGTTTTGAACACAAATTCACATAATGTGTTCTGACATATATTGGTTTCTAATTTTCTCAAATATCACAGTAGTAAATAAATAATTAATTTCTTGTTCAATTTGTTGAAAGGATATGTATCATCCTTGCACTTATTGAAAGTGGACTGTAGCTTTTAAGTGCATCCCTAGGGTTCTTGGATTATAAACTTGTTTAATAACTGTAGTATGTAGTAACATGGTAGTGTGAGCAACAGAATAGATTAACAGAGATGGGATCATTAAACAGAAATAAAGAAAATTATCAGGACAGAACTAAATGGCATCTTTCAAATCTGTTCCAGTACTGAGAGTGCCAGCTGCCAAAGGCTTAGTGAGGAGAGTCTGATCAAAATCCAGATCCAGTTTCCCAAAGGAAATGATGTGACCTTGGACACTTTTATCTGAATCTCTCCATAGCTGCGGAGTTCACATTAGCTGGAAGTAAGATACAGGCTTTTTTTCCCACCATCTTTCAATTTTCCCAAGCCAGAAGTTCACATATTTTTGTCTCATTTCTAGCAAATTACTCTCCAGGGTTTTGTTGAATTGAGGTATACAATTCATGTTGGTTTCTCTCTTTTAAATAGTAATAAATATGGACTATTTGGGGAAGCTTTCACAAAGCAGCTGGGGAGCAATACAAATAAAGGATTATGACAGACATTTGTCAATAGCCAATTTCAAAACTTCTTTGAAAGATCAACCAGTGTGCAGAGGAACTTGAATAACTAAGAGATGTGTCTGAGGAATATTCTTGCAAATTGAACAGTCATAGGAGTTCAGGAAGGAAAGAAAATTTTTTCTTAAACCACACCATGAGGAAAATGTGAAGCCTGTAGTAAGATGCTAACAAATGCCCTGATGTTGTCATGGCTTTTCTCTCCTGCTCTGTTCCCACATATTTTTAATGCTTCTAGCTTATTAGATACAATATTTGAAATTTGTTTGTTACAGGAAGGGTTGTGGAGTTTCTGATATAGCACAGGTGTGGTGACCAGGTTTTCTGACCTTTCTGAATCTACTGTGACTGTTTGGGCACCTTTATGATTGCTGTCATTGAATGATTACCTGCAATTTTAAGGTGCAAGCTTTGAAGATCCCTTTACCTCAGCTCCTAGTTTCACTCACTGTAGATAATAATATAAAATTATTATACTACAACACTAGGAGCCACTTTTGGTAATAATAATTTCTCCCTCACAAATGAAACAAGGTTCCATTTTGTTAAAAACTCAGTATCCCCAGATCTTCCAAGCTGAGATGACCAAAATATTGTTCAAAGATTACTAGAACATCTTGATTGTGAGGGTTTAAAACAGATCATATAGGATTTCTTACTTTCAAGAAAAATGACTTTATTTAAAACGCTGTATCTTTATCATTATTGTATAAATGTTTTCTTTGTTTCCCATTGGTGTAAATGTGAAAGAGCACATCATGCTGATGCTCCAGTGTCACAGAGCTCAGAATCCCATTCCCCATGGCCACAACCAGACCCATCAGGTCACAGCTGCCAAATAGCCTCAAAAATCTCAGTGGTAAGGTTCTGAGGGGTCAGGAAGGGTTGGGAGCAGAAGAGGGAGGGTGATATATATTGATAGGGATTTAAACAGATATCCTTCAGGAAAACTATTGTCTGTGGAAATTATTCTGGTTCCAAAGTAGAATTTTGATGGAAAAATTAATGTATTCCAAAACTCTTACCAGGTGTCCAGGACAAATGGTATCAAATTATTTATGTTTATTATATGAAAGTAATTAGCATTCTAAAGTAAGTAAATGGCTTTGTGCTGGAAGGTGCTGCTGAATAGTGCAGACCCACTATGGATTCACTCTAAACTGTGAGTCTAACAGGGACTATGAACCTTTTAGCCCTCTGAATAATGAAGGGTATGTTTTGGGATATGGAGGGCAAGGAGATAATTCTCAGCACTTTGGATAAATGACACTTCCTCCATAGTGGATAAATTAATTGGCTCTTTTTCTGTTATATCCCTTCTGCAGAGGGAATTACAGAGACCCCCTCTAAGTTTAAATTACTTTCCAGATAAGTAGCACTACAATACCTGCTACTTTCACAGCCATGTCCATAACTGCCAGTATCACATTATTGGTGATTATTGGCCACAAGTGTGGCACTCATAAAATGAGAACAGCCTGTTTACACTTAGCCCTCACGTGGCTGTGACCTCTGCAAAAGGAAAAAGAAATTTCAGAATTCCCACGAGGCAAAGCAATTACAAGGAAAAGCCCTAAAATGTAATTTCACTATTTTCCCTGTAACATGCCAAACACCTGCTGGTTCCACAATGCTGGCTCCTGCAGGAGCGGAGTCAATTTGGCATTCTGAAGTGCTCAACATGTTTCAGGACAGCACCTGGCTGAGCCTGATACTCCATATGAATAGACAAAATCACCAGTGATTGCAATCTTTAAAGGGAAATACTGCCTTTCATTGTATATAGATCTTATCACCTAAAGTGGGTGTAATTAGAAAAAGTGCAAGTGGATGTAATCAGCTTGGAATGTGCATTGGGCAGTTCTTGAACCAGACTTGCAGCACTGACCCCAAGATAAAGTACATTATGGAAGCAATTTAAACTGTCTGAATTAAAGGAAAATTGGATGTGCAATATGAAAATCTCGAATCTTGAGGTTTGTTTGGGAAAGGTTTTCACTGTCAGACTTTCTCTCCCATAATTACACTTTTGTGTAAACATTCAAAGCAACATCTATTAGTAAATTTGTATTAATAACCAAAAACCACCACAGACACAAATCAGACATGAAAAAACCCATGTTCCCAGATGCTATGAGCTACTGTTTCTGCTTGTCATTCCTTTGTGTAAGTCTTAAATTCCTCTCAGCTTTTGCTGGAAAGATTCCCCCCACTTGTACCCCCACAGATGGAGTCATCTGCTTTTTCCAGGAAAAGCTTAACAAATGAGTTTTCGAATCTTAAAATTTTTACCAGCCACAAATATTGCACACACAGGCAAAGTCTGACCACTCTAATTTGGAGGATTGTAACAGTATCAGCAATCAGCTAATGAAATGTTCAGAAATTTTCCCTTCCCCATGGATTCCTATTCCCAGTCTCCATATATAATTCAGTTAATCCCTATCACTCATGCTATTTAGAACTGTACTTCATTTAGTCACTGTATCATCACATTTTGTTAACCTTACATTAATGGCATGCTAAGGACTAGCAGCAACTCCCAACAGTATTTTATTTGTACTTTTTGATAACTAAGGCTTGTTCTGCTCATTTAGAAATTTTTCTCTGATACAATTTGGTGGAACTTATCCCACTAGTTCAAGACCAAGTTACTATAGAGTATATTCTGTTTTCTTGCATATTTTAACAAAAATTCTGGTGAACTCATTATCTCTGTAAAGTGATAAAATTCCATGTGACTTGTTTGGGGCACTAGCATATGTTTATTTTATATATAGTAGGCTTTTTTTCCCCAGGAGTAGACTGTCATAGATGGCAGCAGCCAATAAGCACAGGCATCTGTTTCTTTTCTTTGTTGATGCTGAGTTTTCTTTATCTATTTTAATTTGATCATATATTTGTATTTGGACATTTGTTTAGTTGGAATGCTCTTTTACAGTCCTAAGAAACAGTTGCTTCTACTTTTATATACAGAAAATATATATTTAATATATAAAACACAATATATAATATATAATATATAATATATAATATATAATATATAATATATAATATATAATATATAATATATAATATATGTGTGTGTTTATGTATTTATACTTTTATAAATATTTATGCTTTTGAGTTCTTTCACTCAGAAAATGAGCAGTAGATGTGTCCCTCTCTTCCTCTCCTGTTTTTACATGACTAAACAAGTCAGAATTTTTCATAATTGAGGCATTTAGAAAGGATGCCAGATAAAACATCCACCTAACAGTAGAGGTCTTGAGTTTCAATTCCACGATGTCATCAGATCTTTACAGGTAAGTAGAACAGTCTGTGTTCTTTTCAATGCTTTATGTGCAGGTTAGAGCACAAACTGGAGGCCAGGTCATGTAATTGCTGACTCATCCTCACAATCCTCATCTGTCACCCCCATGCTTTGATGAACCCACCATTTCCAACACATAACCAGAGTCTGGATGCTTTCCCAGGAGTTTAGGCTTGCAGCTTTAAACCCATTCCAGCAGAAGATGATGCAGAACCTTTTTTCCTCCTGAAGATCTGCACATAAAGAAGGAAAATAGCACTGCCAGCACATGTTCCAGACATGTATTTGGAAGAGATCCATGTAGCAATTACAACATATATGCCTCCTAGACTGAGTGCCCATTTGAGAAACAGTCCTGTACAAATCATGATGTGGCTATGTTAAACAGTTCTTGAACTTGTGTTTATGAGGAAAAAACTTCAGATAACTGGGGAGTACTATACATGGGAAACATGAACACCTGTGGACTTTAAGTATCTTGAGGGTTAGATGGCAAGATGTTAGGAGCTAGATTTTTGATGTCTACCTATGATGGAAATTTGAAACTAAGTGATTGAGACAGCTTGTCCTTTGTTGTGTGTCTACCTTGCAGCCCTGTTGGGTTCTCTGTACCTCACCTTTGCAGTCAAGCACACACTGGAATCACCTTGCTCTGAGCTGCAGTCCAGCACATCTGCATACACACCTCCAAAATGGGCAGAACAAACATGTGCACCCGGCATCTGTTCCAAGAGACAATCACACCTTCAATGAGTCAACACCTGAGCTGGATGTCACCTGTGTGTCCAGAATTCAAGCATAAGTAACTTGGGTGTAAGTTTTGGTTTGCTGCAAGACAAATACACTCAGCACTTCCAGCTATATTGCTGGGTGTCTTCTAGGAAAGATTAAATTATCTCAGAAGTTCTACTCCTGTAGATTGTCATTAAAAAATAAATCTCCAATTAACATGAGCCCAGTAAAGGTTTATGTTATTTCTCTAGCCAAGATTCCCAGGACTTTTTGCATCCATTAGTCAATAAAAGATTGCTCACAGCCTTGTGAGAAAGATGTGCATTACTTTCCAAACTCTCTGTATAAATAAACTAGCTCAAGCAAGGTTAAATAATACCAGATAGCGCAGGAAATATTTAATCCCAAATTACTGCAGTATCTGCATCACTGGAAGAAAGGGTCAAAATTTCCAATGCTATTTTATAGTCAAAATGTATGAAATTACTTGTTCTGGGATTCTTTATTAACATACAGAACTGTCCTTCCTCCTACAGACAGCAAACCTATCTAATTAACCTGGGGTTCCTGCATTTCTAAGAAATAGAAGTCAGGTAAGATGGACTTTGCTCTTTCCCATTAACCAAGTTCGTGTAAGGAAGATGAGATGGGTGGTGTCACAGCTGCGCCTAAACACTCCGAACTAAGAGATTAAGATTATCTCACCTGCAATTTAGCAAACTACTGATAATTGATTGGACTGCAAATGTGGTGTAAAACACGTCAGCTCAGACTTGGGTCCATGGTTAATAGAAGAAAAAATGTTTTCCCTGACAAGTACCAGGGAAGGAGCAAGCATGCTGGCAGTCCCCTTGGCTGACATGCAGTAACTTATTAAAGTTCAGAAACCCACTAGTCTACCTGAACCATTAGAGATAAACAACCTATCACCCTAATTAAAATGCAGCTCTGGAAGCTGCCCTTCAGGTGTAATGGAATGTGCAATGCTGGCTCGATTCTGTCTCATACAGGAGGGAGAATGATTATGCAAAGTCATGAGTTCACTTTATAGATGAGGCAGTAATATTAATGAAGGAGCTCTTGAAAAGAGAGAAGCATGTGCAAAGCTTTCCTTGCAGAACAAGAGATTATACTGTCAGTGCTGAATAAAAGCTTGCTATGTACTAAATGGGTTTATTCTTAGTGGACATTTTCAATGTATTTTTTCCTGCATTCAGCTGTACCTTCTATAAAGTACTATAAGAGCTTACATCACTTTTATTTCGCAATTGTGCTTTTCTTCAGGAAATAAGCCTTGGCATTGGGTTGACATAAGGTCACCTGTGCTCCACCAGTTTTTAGGATGCTTTGAGACAGAAGTGAACAGGCAGCTGGATAGAGTGCAGGACTGCAGGGAAGGAAGGGGAGAAAGAAGGAGTGTCACAGCCTGGAAGCCAACTTGTCCAGACAAGAACTGTGGGAAGCCAGGCCACCTACTCCTCTTGCTGCTGTCAGGGGGATGGCACAGTGTCCTGAGCTGGTGCTTGTTGCAGAACAAGTGGCTTTGAATAAGTACCTAAGAAACTAGAGAACAAAGGCACTAAATGTTGCTATAAATGATTAATAATGACTCCATCTTCCTCCTATATAAATCTACAGAGATTTTCCTGTGTGAGCAAGAGGGGATTGGGAAGATTTGGGAAGAAGAACACGTTGAGTAATCGCAACCTCACAACTGAAAGCCAGTTTTGAAGTGGCCTCATGCTGCATGGCAATATCCTTTTGCTTTCTGCACTAGCAGGATGGGTGCTGCAGAAGGAAGTGCAAGCAGGCTGCATCCTAGTGTGACCCTCAGGGCATTGCAGAGCCAGGAGTGGACAGAGGCCCAAGAAATCCATCTGAAGCACTTTGCAAAACCCTTTAATTCAATTTACTCTTTTCCTCCATTTGAAGGATTTTCTACCAATGGAGGTGATTTTTTTCTCTGTAATAGGAATTTTTTTTAAAGTAGACTATTACTACAAAGTTCATTAATCACTCATCCCAAGCTTTCTGACAGCAGTCTGCTTCATTCCATTCTTGGATTCTAATTTAAAAAAAAATTAATTTAAAATTCTAGAAGCAGATTAAAATCAGCAGTTGTCAGAACTCCATTCTCTTCGGGAAAGAATTAAAATGGTTACTAGCCACTACCTTACTCCAGTCATTTTCCCCTCTTCCCTTATGGAATAATATGGTACTGAGAACACACATATTATCACTCACAAACAAAAAGAAAATAAATATCTTACAGCAGATTTCAGAACTATCCTTGAACTAGAAGCATGAAGAAGCAGATGAGACACTGAAATGCACTCTGAATTTAAATGGACACTTTAAAAAAATAATCTCTATTCAAGGCTAATATTGTGTGGAAAATTCACTAACAGCAAAATAGCTCAAAGAGAGGTCTCATATGTGAAAAGAAGCCATGGAAACAAGGAAAATCAGTCCTGTAAAGACATTCTTCTTCCATTTCAAAGCCTTTGCTTCTCCCAGGGTTCCTACATTGCCACTGAATATAATGGCAGAATAGTTGCACCTGCATTTCCTCACATAAAAGTTATTTTTAATTCAGACTGGGGACAGCAAAAACATTGACAGCCTAAGAATGTTTCCTAAGGAAAGGGGAAGACACAACATCAAGTACTGCAACGTTTGACTTAAACAAATCCAGAGAGCAGCCTCTCTTGAAAACAGTCAAAAGTCTTCAATAAGGCTACACTCCCTAAAATGGCAGAAAGTCAGGGCAATCTTTGCAAATAAAATATCCAAGGATTTTATCAGGTTTGCCTCTCTATGGATGATCTGTGAAATTAATTTCACTCTGATAGCTGCAGTGGTGCCAACCACAATTATTCCTGGTTTGTATTTTCAGCTAGTTTTTTTGTCCAGCACCCATTTGCACACTGTGAACTTCAGCGAATAATATTTTGTGAGCTTAGATCAGTGTGCAGGTCAGGCTCTGCTGGGTGCTGTGTAGGTCTTGTCAACAGCTTTCAGAAGGACATACAGTCAGAGCAAGAAAGTGCCAAGAATAGGGAATAATTAGTGTGCCAGCCAGACCACTCTGGAAAAGCGGGTTTCCAAAACAAATCTCACCCAATGTGCATCATCAGGACATGGCTTTACCCTAAGCAATATTTGAAGCAGCCAGTCTGTTGCCTCTGGAATATCCATAAGCCAGTGTTCTTCCCTGGGAAGAGACAAGAAAGGTGATGCAACATTCCACCCTTCCTTCCTGCAAAACAGACATTCTCAGCTCTCTGCATACAAGACACAGAGATGCTTTGTCTAGGAAACATCACCATAAAAAGCCAGATAGGTTAGCTCACAATTTTGCCACTGCCAGTCTCGTGGCAGCTACAGAGATTACTGCTTATTTCCATCTTACAAAAAAGTATTTAGAAAGATATCTTCTTGCCTTCACACAGCCAATCATGAAAATTCACAGGGAGGCAATTGTTCAGACCTTGGAAAGGCGCTTCCAACTGAGTGCTCCACACAGCTTCCTTCACCCTCTGCCCCAGATGGACTGACTGAGACATCCAGTCTGTATCAGCTGGTTAAATGAGAGAGGATTCACTTTGCTCTTTTGCCACAACCTTGCCTCAGTCAGGTGGGTAATCAAGCCTGGTCTGACCTAGAGTTGGTTTCATATGGATGCAACCCCATGATCCCCCCAGCTCATTCCCTTTTACACAATACAGAGATTTATTTTTGTGGAAGCATCTTTTCTGAAATTTAATCTCTTTGAGTACTGAGAGCTAAATTTTGCAGAGGGAAGGCAAATGAGAACATTTTAGCAGGTAATAAAGGGATGATCAAGCTCATGGGTTTTCTCATCAGGGATCCTTGTCTTGTGGTTGAATGATTTTGGATACTAATCATCCAAAATAGCGTGGTGTGTTGCGTTCCAATGACAGAATAGTTATTGTACAGATAATGCTTCAGACTGCATGGAAGAATGTGGTTTACTAGGTTATGACCTTGAGAGATTTTTTAAGTGGGAAAAAACTTTTATAGAAGCAAGAATGAGTTAGTAAGATACTAATTCCTCATGCGTTTCTGCAGTGAGAACGCCCAAAGGCACACTAACACTGATAGGTAATTTCTGACTCTGTGAGGATAATTTTGCACCATGCTTAAGACTAAATTAGTTCACAGCATCTTCTTACACTTCATATATTCGTAGACATTACCTGTATGATTCACCCTGGTTTTTCATGGGAAATAATGTGCCTCGTGCCACAGGTCTACATAGCAAAATCTAGACTCTGCAGGAGCATCCAGATGACCAGTGACATTCTCTGTTTGATACTGTGTGAATCAACTAGTTCCACTTCAGCAAAGAGCAGATTTGTGGTAATTTGAAAAGATGCACACTTGAGAATTACCCAATACTGAAAATGACAAAAGCCCTGAAGGCTTCAGCTCACAGATGGAGAGAGTTCTGATGCCATCTACAGAGGGCACACAGGAGGGGATGAAATAGGCAGCTTCTGCATGATTTCAGGCCAAGCAGCATGAGGTTTGGCCAGAAATCCTTTGGATTTCTCGTATAAAGTAGTGAGCCCTCATGTCTGACCCAGCATGGTCCTGTTGGCAACCTGTAGTCAAATGTGGCATTCAGAACACTTCCATCTGGTGTCTTCCCTGGAGGAGATGCAATAGTCATTCAAGTATGAATGACACTTGAAGAGACAGATGCCTCTTCCAGAGGCTGTGAAGGAGCTGCCACAGCACTGCTGCTGCTGCCTCTGGCAGATGAGGATGGCACCCAGAGACAGACCTTCCAGCCATAACTACCTTCTCCCAAATTCCCCTTGCTGCCTACAGCAGTGATCTCCCCAAGACAGTCATGGAGTGCAGCTGTTACTGGTCTTGATGGTAAGAAATTGAAGCAGCAATGGTTTCCAGATGCTGACAGTGGCCAGTGGAAAAAAAAAAAAAAAGAAGGATGCTAAAAAAAGATGAGTTATTTTAGGACACCTGAGTTTAAATCCCTGTTCAGAGACAAAGGCCACAGGGTAAGGTTTGAGATGTATTTTTAAGCAGAAGGATCTATCCCTGGCACTCAGAAATTTCTGAAGTGCCCTCACAGAGCTGAAACCCAGGCTTTGGACAGAGGACACGCTCTTTATTTTGTCTGGACTCCTCTGCACAGAGACCATCTTGGCTGTGGAGCCACTGTACCTCAGCTAGGCATTGCCTGGAGAAATGGCAAACAGAAACAGGCATAGCTCTGCCCCTGAGCTGTGGGGGTAGATGAGAGAGTCTAGGTACTGAACAGACCGAGCACAGAGGCAGTGTGACACAATAAATGATAAAGCAGAAACACTGTGAAGCAGCTGGTAATGCTGGAGCTGCAGGGTGTAGTACCAGGGGGAGACTCCAGGAGAATCACCAAGGCTCCTTTTAGATAGCAGGCAGCTGGAAAGGGGTCTCCCTGGAAACAGCCCTGAGACCAAAACTTTACTGATGGCAGCCATCTGAAGGCAGAAGGAAGAAAAACTCAAGGGTGTAAGGAACTATCACTTGTAGGATTGTGTAATTTACTATTAACATATGATAATTATTCAAGTCTTCCTAAGGTTCCCTCAAGTAATGAAGGTTTTCCTGTCCCTTTGGCAAAGCATTCAGCACCTGCCAGTGATAATGTGTTTTCCACTAAATTTGGCTGGGGAGTCATTTGGCTTTCTCAGGTTTCCAAGTGACACTTCACTCAGTTTTGGTTAGTACATTTACTGAGATTTTCAGTCGTGTTTCAGTTTTGTCTTACAGAGTCTAACGTTTTTGATAATAATTACATGACTCATATCCTTATGCCCTTGTGTTCTTTATACTCCTGGGTATAATGAACAGATTAGTCAGTGGTTCAAAAAGCAAGGGACAGAATGGCCCTTCTGTACAGTCCCAAATGATAAACAAAGCAATCCCTCTCCAGGTAATCCCTGAAAGGACATTTCATTTGTCTTATGGGCACCAGAGAGACATGAGAAATAGGAAAGATTTACTTTCTGTGTTTCTCAGTGAAGCCCCTCAGTGGCTCAAAAACAGTTATGGCTAGAGATTTTTTTTCTAGCCTTGTGTATGGACAATGCATCTGACTGCTTCATAAATATGTTTAGGGAACATTCCAACATTTGTGGGAGAAAAAACAAAAGAAAAAGAAAAAAAGTTTAAAAAATTAGTGTCAAATGTTTATTTTCTAAAGAGATCACACACTAGAATTCTTTCATAATGACTATTTCTGTTGTAACAGATGACTGATGGAGCATTAATCAGCTAATCTTCTGGCTTCTGTGTGCTAGAGTGGTCTTTTCTCATGCTATTACTCCTGATCCATTACCATCCCATTAGCTTACAGAATTGACTTATGGAGTGCTTTGGACATGGGGAAAGTAGACACTACCCAAAAGTGCCCTCTATTTTTATTAATACACTAGAGCTAAATTCTCAAGGATTGACACCACTAATGTATGAGAAACTGTAACTTGTCTGCCACTCAGTCTTGTAGGTTTGTGTAACACCTTATGTCCCCATGGAGAATGCTGACCTGATCCGGGATGTCCACTGCTTGCAGTAGTATCTCTTGGTTTAATATTAACAGATAAATTAACTGTAGGATTACAGAACAGGTGGAGTCTAAGCACACTACATTCTAACTTTAACAATATTTACAGTTCTCAGCAAACCACTTTCCCTGCCAGTTCCTGTTCTAGCAGTCACAATGATAAAAATTGTCTAGTGAAGAATTTTTTTTACACAGCCTACTTTGGACAAATACTTTTAGAAGAAAAAAGGTTTTTGAGCCTCAGAAATTCTCCCAGTACTACTTCTCTACTACTTTCCCAGTACTACTTTCTATTTCTATTTCTTTTCTACTACTTTCCCAGTACTACTACTACTTGAAAGTAGACACACACAGTAGAAACTTTTGCCCATCCAGGCTGTGAACATACTCTTGTTATATTATTGCAGGGGTTCCATGCTGTTGTCCCCTTACCTCAAAAGTTTCATACCTTCTTGGTGTTTCTTGTGGGCAGCTCCTCAGAGCACTGACTCTTTCTTCTTCACAAAGCAGCCAACTGACTCCAGTCCCCCCTCAACCAGCCACCCCATTCTTTTACAGCACTCTTCTTGTCATTGGTTAGAGCTGTGGCCTGTTAAAGTCAGGCCTGTTCCTAATCTTTGATAATTGGCCCAGCCGCAACCCCTTAGGGGTAAGATTACTTTCTACACTATCTTTATTTTCTTATATTCTAGCCCCCTACATACTCTCACTAAAAAACAGGTTAAAAAAATCCACTGATGTCCCAGGAAGATGATCGATCCCCATAATTCACATTTTGACAACAAGAATCTAAATAACCAGGGTTATATAAGTAGGACTGGCTTTGAAAAGAGGTGAAGAAGATAATTTCAGAAAAATCCACACTGTCTCAGTTCCAGTGACAAGGTGGCTTTTCCATGGCCCCATTTGCACTGACTGGTTCAGAGGGTTGAGAAAAGTCAGCCCCACAGCCCCTGTATTACACAGCCTGCACGCCTGCCCACCCCCATCTCCCTCTGCACCTTCTGGGGACAAACCATGCTGGCAGGAGGCTTCCCCAACACAGAGATGAGAGCAAAGAGGAAACCCAGGGGGGAACAGTACTGTCTTGTCTCACCTTTCCCTGGGCAGTCACATAGTGTCCCCTGGGTAGGGCTAGGCACAGGAGATGCAAGGAAAAAGAGGGACAGGTACTTTCTGGGTGCAGGCATGGAGGTGAGAGATCCATATGATTTCCCTGCAGACAGGGGGATTTGCTCAGCCTCAGGGCTCCCAGCTGGCCACGGAAGACAACACTTCAGTGAGCAGCTTTGTTGCTGACACAAAATTGATTTTTTTATGACCCAGTAGGAGGACAAAATAATACATTTAATTTTCAGCTTTGGGGAAGAAAACCACATTTGTCTGTTTTACTGAGGTCACTTAGCCTACCTTGCTTGCTGAGGCTGTGAAAAAATAAAACAGCTTTGTGGAGTGCAATGTGACAGAATACCAGAGATCCCCCTGACAGGAGCAACAAGGAGGCAGCTCCATCATGTCTGCCCCAGACACATGCAGCCCATTTGAATCACTCTTTTTCTGCAGCTTAGGCAGCCACTGACACCAGTGAGGTTAACTGCTAGCAAGTCAATTTGCATTCATGAGAAAGATAATGAGTGTATAGAGCAGAGTGGTGGTGAATGCAGACCAAAAGGAAGGGCAACTGACACAGCTGTTAATGTGTTAAATGAAATCAAACTCCACATTTTCTCAGCCAAATGTGCATATCACAGTGTATGTCTTAAGAAGAAGATATAGTTCTCCTCTTAGTTTGGAAACAAGATACAAATATAAAATCTACCAGAACTTTAGTGAGTGTGATCAGGAATCACAGATCCTTTATGAGCTTCCAAGATAAGGCTTAGTCTCCCTTAAAATGAATAGTGCAAACAAACAGGCTTCATTCTTGACTGTCTTCCTGCATCACTTACCAGCAATTCTGAATACAACCCTTTATTACTGTAAAAATAACTGCAGATGGCTCCCAGAAATGGACTCTGGGAGGCATGAAGGATGCATCTCCTCCTTTTTGAACTGTATAAGGATCTTCCAGATTTGTAAACTGCTCTAGGAAAAAAAAAAAAAAAAAAAAGGTAGTCTTGGAAAATAGGCCTGGGAAATATTTGAGTGAAAATTGATATTAACACTGGCTACAGTGAACAGGCAAAGAAAATAGAATGGTTTTTGTAAACTTATTATTCTTTGTCCTTAGCTTTGACAGTGTCTGTTTAATTCCTTGCACACCTGATGAGACACCTTTTCCTCTGTGGAGATCATTCATATTAAATGAATTATTAGTTTGTTCTGTTGCTTCAGTTTTAATTTAAAATATAATTCATAGGCAAATTCTGCCTTCCCTATAGATTTTATGAATTATAAACCATACACTAAATCCATTTTACTTAAACCAACAAATTTTTTCAAAATATAGGAGTTCTTCCACACTGTAAGAATATCTTTAGCAATATCTAAGTAGGCAGATGATAATTATTCTGGAGTTTTTTTGTCAAGTCTGTGAATCTGATGTGCACTAATTAGAGTTTTATGTGCAAGCAAGTAAAACTTAATTCTTCGAAGTTCTGAAAAGCTTGCCTGGAGGTGATAAGCACCACTTCAATGTGCCAGGCTCCTCTAAGAACCCTTATGTTAATGGGGCCTCTGTTATAACCCAAGCCTTCTCTTGTTGCCTAACAGAATTTGATGTATTCATTATAAATTGTGTTCCAAGTGAGAAATCCCTTTATATTTATCTGTCTAATCTTTGTGTTTCACTCATGGCTGGACAGACTGAACAGACAACAGTGAGTGTTGTCAGACTTCTAGGAATATCAGCTGTATTTGTGATCATCTTCCCAATTCTTATTTCAAAAATAATGTATGTAAGTGTATTGATGGAATGTAATAAAAAACTTGTCTGTAGTAACTGCATAGCATTCAGGAAAGTACTAGACCAAAATCTCACCCTCTAAATTCTTTATCTAACTCAACTCTTTAATGATGTGGCTCAAAATGGAATTAGGGTTTATTTTTCTTCTGAAGAGTAGTTCTCTGTACTCCTGTATTTGCAGTTGCTGTTCCACACCTTGATGCACTGGACAAGAAAAAAACAGGCAAAAATCACCTGAGGAACTGTTACATTACTATAATTATAACACTGACACTTCATTTTTTTGTTTTAAAATTGCTATTATCATTTTTTGTGCCCTTTCTTGTCTTCCTGCAAGTGTATGGAAAACATTTTTTGTTCAATGTACCTGATAAATGCCTTAAGCATGATAAAAGCTTGTATGTCCACATGGTCAAAATTTCATCCATGTTTTTAACTGTAAAAGCATTACTCTAAGTCTCTGTCTTTAAAACACTACCAGTTCAGTCCATTGGACAGTCTCCTTGACCAAGAACCTTCTGTAGATGTGTTTCTATTTCCTTAGAATGCCACTATACATCATTCACATTTCTGCTCAGGAGATCAATTTCTTAATTGCATAAATAAACCATTGCTTGTGCTCTGCATGATTACAAGAGAAGACATATATTTCACAGGTATTTTAATGGTGCAGTTTTATTAAGCAGTATTCTGTTTATTTTTATCATCATACTGTACTCAAACTAGAAGAAACTGAAAACCATTATTTTCAGTTAAAAAAGAAGTCAAGTTTTGAAGACCTCTCTCAAAAATTAGGAGCTGGAGTATAAAATCCATTATTTAATTCTATTATGATTTTTTGCTCACGTCAGTGTTGTGCATCACAATATATTACCAGGAACTAGCTGAAACTTTCTGTAGCCATTCGTCTAGCTGCAATGGGTATTTTGTTCACAGACAAAAAGTAGCTGCTTTTCAGGATTATGATGGGCAAGATCCACCCACTGTTTGAATTGTGTTGAGTATCATACACATTTAAGTGTAACAGAGTTATTTCAGATTTGCCATCTTTATCTGTGATGTGTTGGAAACTGTTCAGATTTTCCCCTCAGTCGTGATACGACTGCTATCACAAAAGATTCTATGTAGTTGTTCTGCTATGAAATTTTTTGCTGAGGCAAATACATGGAACACAGACTGGAGGTACAGAAGGAAAGGTGGAACAAAACACACAGGAGTGTCTGAAGGTGCCTGCACAGAAATGTTGAAAATTCACAGAGAATTTCTTGCTTCTGGAAAGTTTTGCCATTTATTTCTCTCTCAGAGCTGTATGCACTCAGTGTCTTCATGGAAAACAAAGATAATAATAAATGACTTGCATTGCCTTCTTAAAATAAAGACCTTTTTACTTACATCACCTTCTAAGTTGACTTACTTTTCTACCTAAAGTTTTGGCATGTTTCATAGTCTTTAAAATATAATGTCACATCTGCTCACATGCCCTGTATTCATTTAAAAATTTTAAGAAACATAAAAGATAATAAATTATAAGGAATAGGAACAAAAATCTAAAATTTTTATGAAAAGCTGATTAGAACACCAAATTACAAAAGTATTACACAGTTATGCTTCTTTTCTGAAACAATGGGGTCCCTCCAGATAAGATATATTTTGCCATGACTCTCTTAGCTGTTTAAGGGATCTGCTGGGTGAAACCTCTGACTAACTGCTCATTCTGTTTAGTGGCAGAATATAAACCCTACAATAGAGTGCAGTTTAGCTCACCTAGAGTACTGGAGTGGGTTTTTTGCATTTTAGAGTAAATGGGATGTCTGATATAAGAAGCTGCATTCTGCAGGATCAAGGAAACCAAGAACAAAGAATGGGTGTAGCTTAACTTCCTTTTGACAGGTACCTTTGGTCAGGGCACTGCCTAAGGTTGGGCACTGTTTGAGCTCAAAGTGCCATTCTGCTTCAGGACAACTGAACCAACTTCATCCAGCAGAGTGATTTAAATCTCCTGAGCACACGAATGGCAGGACTTTGCATTTCCAGTCACTTGCCCTTATTCAGTTCAGCTCAACAAGAATAACACTGAATTTTCACTGGGGAGAAGGGGCCTTATGTCCCCCTGGCACTGTGTCTGTGTGAGAGGCAGGGGAGGGGAGTTCCTGGCCCAGGCTTGTGGGATCTGTTGCTGCATGGCCACCCTGCATTGGTGATGTGGGTAACACTGGGCAGAACCAGCTTTGAGGGTAACTCAGTGCGAGCAGAATGACCAGGACTTCAGGTGCAGGTGGGGGATACATGTGAGAGGCCAAAACTAACCATTCAACTAAGGTAAGAGGATGAATGAGCCCTGAATAGATGAGGATTACAGCAGGATGGAGACACCTGAAGATAATGAAACTACTAAAGATACCTGAGCCATCTCGTTGGGGTTAATAGGAGGACAGTAAGGGAACCAGTATATAGGAGAGAGGAGACTCTAGGAAGAAAGGAAAGCTTTGACTTCCTTTGTTTTATGACTACCACTAGGAAATATTGCAATATTCCTTTATTTTCTCGGTGGTCATGAATGGGAGAGAAAAACGGGAAGTTTTTTGTAATCATCTTGCTAATTCTTACTTTAAAAATAATATATGTAAGTGTATTAATGCAATGTAATAATAAACCTGTCTGTAGTAACTGCATACCGTGCAGGAAAGTACTAGACCAAAATCTCACACTCTGAATTCTTTATCTAACTCAACTCTCTTATGATGTGGCTCAAAATGGAATTAGGGTTTAGCCTGCTCAGCAACAGAATGAGAAGTAAAGAAAGCAACTCTAGTTTTGTTCTTTATCATTTTTGGGGGGTGAAGGGAGCTACTGAGGAAGCAGAGAAGATTTGATTTGCATATCTGCTGAAGGAGTGGTGGGCAGAGTGGGAGGACAGTGAAACCTTTTGTATGTTTCTGAGATGAAGAAAGCTGTGAAAACTTGAAACCTAGTTTCACTTCATTTGGTCATTATTGTGTGGGGCACAGAATAAATTTAAAATGTTCCATTTTATTGGACAATGGACTTTTAGAGACCAATGCAGTATTTAATTAATGCTCTTATGTTCTTGTGTTTATTTGTAATTGCTGGTTTTTTGTCTTAGTATTCAATATGAATGTATTGCACAATTTGCATTGTGGTTAATGCTTAAAAAATCTAAGGAAAGGACCATAAGTGGGATATTTTTATGAGAGGAGCAAGAAATTAGTGACAGGAAATTCCTTTCTGATTCCTTTTTCTTTGTCCATTCCCCCCTTTTTTTAAGGGGTTTGAAGACATTAAAGCAGTGGCTTTTGCATGTGTTTTCTATGACAAGTTTCTCCTTCTGCCTCATTTAGTCCAGCCCATTTAGACTGGGGGTAATAATACATGAAACATCCCATTTCAGGATCAGTGAGACAAACCAGCAGTGCCCATATTGTCTTTTACAATGGCAGTAGAAAAAGCCAATGGGAGAAAGTAGAAGAGGCCAGTTGCCTACTGTCCACAAGACTTGGTTAAAAGATGTCAGAAGGTAACATACATCACTGCCTGTTCCCTTTAAGGAATTTATCTTCTCCTTCTTAAGGCTGTGATAATATCTCCCTTTTGCCTATTTTAAAGTAGTTCTACCAAGTGCTCTCTAGTCCTAGCATTGCAAGATGTAGTAAATTTTACCTCTGCATTGACCTTTCCATGACCCTCATAATTTTGTAAATTTTAGTCCTTTTTCCTTTCAGACTTCTCATTTCCCTTTTAAACAGCTTCAACCTTTTGAATCTTTCCTTATAAGACTGCTGTGACATCCCCTCAATCATTTTAGTTGCCTTTTTCTGTACCCTCTCTGGCTCCACTACGTTTTTCTTGAGGACCCAGAAATTTTGAATTCACAAGATAAGAGGTTTACATAATGGTGAAATTATGCTCCTTGTGTTATTTTCAGCACTTTTCTCGTCAATGATCTGCATTTTGCTGGCTTCATTATGGGGCCTTATACTGAACACTATGACAATGATTTTTGTAAACTGACTGCAATGTTTCCAAGATCACTTTCCTGAGCTGGAATCCTGAGAATCCTGAATTCTGTAGGTGCACTTCAAATTCTTTTTCTCTAGATGCACTGCTTTTCTTTTAATGAATTAGATATCTTTTTCTTTTTTTTTTCATTCAGTTTTGTGAACTTCTTCTGGAGTTCCTCACTGCCTATTGTAAGAGCTTGGCATAATTTTCATGTGTGAGGAGTTTTTCTCTTACCAGATCACTGGTGAAGAATATGAATAATTCTCATACTAGTCCCTGCTGAAATCCACTGCCAATATTTTTCCACTCTGTAGAGGGCTAGCCTTTATTTTCCAGCCTTTATCCTTCCAGTAGATAAAAGATCATTTTCTATAATCCTATTGCTATGGAAGGTTGGGGTTTTTGCATACTTTTGTCATGTAATCTAGTCAAAGACTTTTTGGAAATTCAAATGTATTATTCCCTTTGCTTATGTCATAATTCCAGCAGGCCAGGGATGATAGGACACCTCTTCACTCCAGCCATGCTGACACTTTATCAATAGACACTGTTTATCCATGTGTTCAGCAATCCCTTTCTTTTCTACAGACCTGTTCCTTTTTCTCGTGAGTCAGGCTCACTGCTAAGCAGCTCCCAGGTTCCCCCTCTAGCACATGCTGTACTTCAGTTACTACTGCAGAACTACAGCCAATAGCTCTGCAGGATTATGTCTCATTTCCTCCTGAACACTTTGGTGAATGTCATCTGGTCCTGGTGACTTATTAACATTTAATTCTTCTGGTTAGTCTGAATGCTTTGGGTATGCCTGCTCCAAATCAAACTATCTCATCTGAGCTCTCTGTTATAGAAGTTATTGTTATGGGAGCCTTGCCAAGACTGAAGTGAAGAATCTGCTGAGTTTCTTTGTTGTGGCTCTTTTTCTCTCAGTTTCTCCTTATTTCCAGTCCTCAGACAGTCCCATCATTTTCCACCCAGGCTTCCTGCTTGTCTGATAGGGATGTTTGACATCCAGGAGCAAGATATACAGCACCTTCTGGGATGATCTCTTCTCCCCTGTTTGAGTTTTTGAAAGCATTGGTACTATCACCTTGGCTGGGGTCCAAGACAATATTACTTTCATCCTCCACTTATCTTCCCTATGATGCTCATGATTTTATTGGCATTTCTCATATTGTATCTCAGGGGAACTCCTGGCTCAATAGCCTTGCCTAGAAAGCAAATCCTTTCCTTTCATGCATTTGAGCACTCTTATCCTTCTCTGGGCCTTCAATTGGAGATCTTGGTCTCCTTACCTATTCTTCTTTGCCTCAGTTGAACTCTTTGTGTGGTTTGGGATAATTTTTGTCTGGAATGTAATGTGCAAAGCTGAATATCCTGCAACCTTGTTTGTTTTCCTGCAAATAAATGGTGCAAAATTGTTTAGTTTCTTTCCCAGAGCTCTAAGTTTGTTACAGACCCTGGCATGGGCATTTGAAACTCTTTTAAATCATATATATTGTCCTCACTCTGCATTCAAAAAGCATCCTATATTTTCATTTGGGTTTTTCTGGGAACAAAAGACATGCATTCACATGAGGAACAGCGCTCATCATGGTTATTCATGCTCAGTCAAACTTAACAGCTGAACTAAGTTAAATCTTCACTATCTGTCAGGAGACAAACTTGTCAGAAAGCTAACTCTGCAAATGAAAAGCGTGCAATTTTTCAGTGGATTAAGAAACTTAATCATAATCCAAGCACCATTGTGCTGTGAGGCATGCTAGAGCAAGAGAGTTATGCAGCTGCAAGCCTGGGAAGAAAGGGCACGAACAGCTCTGGGAGGCAATGAGCCATGGCCAGACTACACCTGGCCTGCACACTGACTCACCACAGGTGGGACACAAGCAGTCACAGACTGATTGCAGGGTTGAGCTGGACGAATGCTGCAGCCTGGTGCATTTTGGACAAGCTGGGTTTACTGCACACTTGCACAGAAACTGTGTTGGGTGTTTGTGCCCTGGTGCTGGCAGCAGGGGGATGTGAGGGTGGCCTTTATGAGAAGAAACCAGGACCTGCCCCTGCATTGGGCAGACACAGCTCCAAATTGTTCCAAAACTGAGGCACCACATGACAGACAGCTGAGCCTGTTCACCATGCTGGTGGCACACCTACAAAAGTATATTTTAAAGAGGGTTCGAAACCTGCAGAGCAGCAGACAGAGAGAGGATGGAGAAAATGTGAGAGAAACAGCCCTGGAGACACCTGGCTCAGAAAAGGAGAGGAAGGAGGTGCAGACTCCCCTACAGCCCATAGCACACAGTGGAGCAGATATTCACTGTGCAGCCTATGGAGTTCCCTATGCCACAGCTCATGGATGCACCCTTGGAGAAACACGCAGCTCATGGAGAGCCCACATGGGAGCAGATTTCCAGGAAGGAGCTGCAGCACCCACGATGGAGCCGTCTGTTTGTGAAGGACTATACCCTAGTGGCAGGACTCGTGCTGGAGCAGCAGGAAAGTGTGAAGAGAAGAAGCAGCAGAGAGAAGCAGTCCTGCACAGACTGCAAACCCCTGTTCTCCATCTTCTTCATCCACCTGTTCCACTTGGGTAGGAAGAAGCAGAAGAGTTAGAAGATTGGGAAAAAAGAAATTAAGTTGAAGCTGGGAAGAAGGTCTGGAGTGGAGGGAAAGGTGCTTTGGTTTTGTCTTTCTCATTACCTTACTTTTCTTCTTTCTTTTTTTTAATAGGCAATATATGAAATCAATAATCTCCAAGTCAAGACTGTTTTGCTTGTGATGGTGACTGCAAGGGATCTCCCTGTCTTTATCCATGAGCTTTCTCACATTTTCTCCTTCTGTCGTGTTGAGGAGAGAGAGTAAGAGAGCACCTGGGTAGGTGTCTGGCAGCCAGCTGAGGTCAATTATTCAGTTGCAGTTATGATATTCCATGAATTTAGTTGATAAAAAGTTCAAAATGAGCTAGCAGTGCATGCTTTCAGCCCAGAAGGGCTCTTGTACCTTGGGGTGCATCTAAGGAAGTGTGGCCAGCAAGTCAGAAAAGGTGATTCTCCCACTCCAGCAACGTGGTCTAGTAGAAAGTGGGCCTTCCTAATGCAGAGGGATTGAAACCAGATAATCTTTAATGATCACTCCAACCCAAACCATTCTATGATTCTGTGATTTCTCAGCGCTTACCAGTGTCCAGGAAACAAGCAGGGCAGTAGGATATAGTCACATTTTTAGAAATCTGACAATCATCAAAAAATATGGTGTAAAAAGCACAGAAAAATGCAGCAAGAAATTATAAGAAATGTAGAGTTGGTCAGTCTGTACCAGATAATAAACAAGACACAAGATTTCATTTAGAAAAGAAGGTAATGTAAAGAATCATGGACATGGGAACTGCCAGCAGCAGCACTGTGCACTGCCTCTCTCCTCCCACTGCTAACATTCACAGCTGCAGTCAGAGTCGTCTGCGGGGCACCCGCCCTGCAGCAGTGATGGACAGGTTTCCCTGGGGACAACCAGGAATGGCCTAGAAAGTTCCTAGGGGTCTGCATCTAGGGATGGGAGCCCTGGGATGCAGTATATCCTTGTTCCTGCACATTGATTGAACACCTCTGCGGGTGTTCAGAGCAGAGTGTATCACAAATAGTCCACATGACCCTGATAACACAGAATAGGAATGTTTGAGAAAGAGGTGGGTGTTTCTTGACCTTACAGAGTTCTTTATTCAAGCAATAACTTTATTATTGCATAGTTTGCAGAAACTTTGGACCCAGTCCAAGCATTTGGCATTTTTCCAGCAGGAGGGTTTGTTGTAGTTGCACTTTCCTTGCAGTTGAGGGTATGGTAGGGGTGTGTTAGTTGTAAGTCTGTGCTGTTTCCCCCTCTTTCTAATTTTCTGTGTGCAGCTGTAGTAAGAACAATAACAAGCTCCTTGGAAAGCTGCAGTTTGGTAGGGACATTCTCTTCACATTTCTGCAGAGTCTGTTCTCTGGTTCAGCAACTACAGGACATAGGCTTAAAAATACATGGCAATACAATGACTGCAAAGCATCACTTCAAACAAATGAAAGAATGATTTAGCTCTGTGAAACTACTGTGTTTAGGACAAAAGAGCTAACAACAACAATATGAAACTGCAGGTGCTGAATCTGCATTGTTCAGGTGATCTGCCAAAAAACCTTACAGCCATCTAGAGACACTGTTGCACTCACTGAAGTTGGTAAAAAGATTTTTATGCATTTCAGTATGAAGAAGATTAGACTTGGCCATGTCAAATATGACAGGTAATTATCACACCATATGAAAAAATGAATTTGCAGCCTACTATCCTGTAGCATTAAAAAATGCACTGTGCTTTGAAAATTTTAATTACTTCTTTCCTTTTCACTCATTTGAACAGCTGAGTATGCAGCAGTTATACTAAGATTATTTTAATTGATAATTCCTTTTTAATAACACTGAAGATCAGTGCAACTCCAGTATTTGACTGATCATGCTCTCTCTGGAAACCTGTTTCAAATTATCTTCCTTCTTTCTTACACAACATTGAAGAAAATGAGATGGTAAATCCCAGCATTCATATGCCTGTTATATATGTGAGGGCTCCCCACTCCATCTCAGATTGTTCTTCCTTGGGTGTAAGTGTTATGACATCATGTTTCATTTTAAGTAAATGGCAAAATATTCCAGATTCGCAAAGGGAATGGATGATACTCTGGGAAAAATCTGGAGCCCAAAAGAGTAGAGAGTATAGGCTGCTTCCTTTAAAGACATGGATAGACATGCAGTGGGTAAGCCAGGGAAAAGCAGGATGGCAAGTGATGACCTTAAGACTACATGGTTGAGTGCTTTTCTGGGGAGCTGAACCTTCCTCAGCCACAGACTGCTTTTATGATTCTAGACTTTTTTTTGCATTTAACCTGCTGTCTTGGCCAATAAGTGATCTTCATGCCTTGAAAATTTAGGGCCCTGATATAATTATTTTTAATAGAAATTGGAATATATTGTGTGTTGATAATTTTGGTTTTCATTTCTCTCCCTCTGCTTATAGAATGAGAATAATGATACCACATAATGCAATAGTCATGGTAATTAATGGAGGTAAGTATGATGATGCTTTTGAAATACTTAGCTTATTCTGTTAACAGCAATTGTGAAAACTCTGTAAAGAAAATGCAATTTCTTTTTAGTCCAAACCATGGTCTGAGGTGGGGAAATGCCAAAAAATGTAGGTAGAGTTTCATTTTATTAAAGACAATCACAATGTCTGTACATTGAAAGAGCAAATTAAAATTGCACAGAGATCCTCAATTCTATCATCCTATAGGTTCCAAATGTGAATTTTTTCTTCTTTTTTTAAATTCTTCAATTCTAGACCTGATATTTAACTTTCATTCCTAGTGCTCATTCAATCATGTGAAGGTCTGGAAAAGCAGATGGTAATAATAACAGGCTATGCTAGAAAGGAACACAAATTTGGGAATTGTTTTCTGATTCTAAGATATGTATGTTAGTTATTACAGTGTCTTTCCTTCTAATTTTTTCCATCCTCCCAATGCTTTTCTGACATTCAGATTACTAATCTGCTGCTTCCTAATTCCTTTCTAGCTTCCAAAGGCTCTCAATGAACTTACACAGCAGTATTTTGTTTTGCTGCACTGCAGAAAATAGGGTGCTTTGCTTGCAGAGCTAAGAACATTCTTCTTTTAAAGAGATTTAAATGCAGTCAATCTTTGTCAAGCATAGCAAATGGCTCTTTTTCAACTCTAATTAAATTCTGTATCAGATTCTTTACTCATTTGGCCATGTTTCTCAACAAATTCAACCATTAGAGGCCCTGAGCATATAAAATTTAAGAAATGAAATACTGAAAAACCAGTAAGAATTCTGTATAATCTACCTAGCAGCCATGCCTGAGGTCACATGGGATGGCACAAGAAGCTGAAGGAGCTCTGCCTGTTAGGATCCACAATTGCAGAGGATGCAGAGTCCTGCCAAGTTTCTGTCCCCACAACAGAGGGGAGGATCCCTCCCTGCACCGGCACAATCACTGATCTGCTGGTGTGCCTGCACCTTTGTTCCCCTGTGTCATGCTGCACCAAAGGCATCTGAAAGGTTTCAGTCTGAAAGAGGCAGGTAGTGAAATTTTACATGAGAAACCTTTGCTTTGAACTTCCTTTGGGACTAGTAACTCATGAACATCATAATGTTATTCTAAGATAATCAGATTCAAAATATTCTTGAAAATGAAGCATTTTTATGTAATACTGCTAATCCACTCATCCTGAGCAGCTAGCCAAAATTGGTGGAGTTTGAGTTACTCTTTGTTGAAGCAGAAGTGGTTGGCAATGTGTTTCTTTGTTATTGTTCCCATTATTTCCAAACAGGCATCAAGCCCATATCTTTGCATTGAGGAAAAGGAAAGAAATAAAAATAGGTTATTCATTAATTTTGAGTTTTCTTTTGGTCTACATGCCCCTCTAAACCCCATTCATTTATTGCTAGCTGAAGTCATGCCCTAGAGCTGGAATCAACCTTTGGCCTCTGTCAACTTCACTGTTCCACTGTGTTCCTCCTTCTCTTGAAAGATCACAGCTCTACCAGTCTGTGTTGGCTTGATAGCACTCACATGAAGTCCTTCTGCTTTCTGCAGTCAGTTTTTTGCTTTCCAATAAATAAAAGTGATGCCAGAAAACCTGGTTTTGACTGAGAGTTGACAGAGATAAATCCCCACATCACATAAATTAGCATAAGCTATCTAAAAAGTTTCAAAATGTGATATGACAAGCTTGCATTTATGTTACAGTAAATGTAGAAATCATAGCACCAAAAATAAACTACACTAGCATGGAGGTTTCACTTTTATCATAGTCATTAGATCATAAAGACACCTCAGTTCCCAAATAACATTACTTTTAAGTTGCAGTATCACAGAAGTAACCATTTTTAAAAGCCAGTCAAGTAAAAAAACATAATTCAGAGTAATTAGCCAAGCAGCTGTGTCTGAGATGAGAGATTCAATTAGAAATTTAATTATGCAGAGCTTGTTTATACTGATATGAAAAAAAAGCATTCAGTCCAACCTTGGAAGTCTGTGGCTTTTGTTAACATTCCTATCGAGACAACTTTGAGAATAAAGGCTTTCTCTCAGCAAACAAAGTCTTTTTCTGAATAATTATTATCACACTTCACATAAAGCCATGATTCTGCATGCCAAGTGACTGATAGAGATATAGAAGTAGCCTTCAGTAATGCTCTGCTGGGAGTGCTGCTTGATTTTGAAATCAATTAAGGAGCAGTAATTAACAGCAAGATCAGAAATTTTTTTTAGCTATCTGAGGAGGTGAAATGGTATCAGAAGACATCCCTTTTTAATCTGCCTGTGGAATTATTACAGTCCCAGTATTTGTTATCTCTTGAGAAAGTGATCAGTTCTGTTCTAGCAGGGCAGAATTGGGCACCCCTGTTAGTACACCTTCTGCAACCACAGAAGGATGCAGAACAAAAAGAAAAAAATGCCCTTTACAAGTGTAACAGTGCAGATATTTTCATGGATGTTACAAAATTTGGATAGTCACTTGCACATTTTATCTCAGCCATTTTAGTCTCCTAACTGAAGTGCCTGCTGCTTAGGGTCTTATTTTACAGCAAGAGGGAGATATTTGTTTAAAGAGTTATTCAGCCAAACCAGCTGCAAGCCTATATCTATTTATTGATTCAAGAATGTTTGTTGGACAATTTATTTAAGGATCCAAAGCTTTTTTTGAACACATTTATTGTTTCCAGAACTGTCACAGAGCTGATGGAACTTTGTATTATTCACACAGATAGATGAGTACTTTATAAGTACATTGAGCCCTCAAATAATCAGACCACACCTCTTCTTGTTATTTTGCATAGTAGTACTTTTCCAGGGATATAGGACAGTCTATTCTTGGTCCTGAAGCAATATTACAAACAAAAACTATTACATTATATTATGCTAATATTATGTAAGACAGATTGTCTGTAGACTTGCTATTCTATGCTATTTCATCCACTCCCATAATATTAAGCATTACTCTTTTAGATGATGCAAATCTGTGTTAGCTATTTGCCTAGCAAGTCATATACCCAGAAATTTCAGAGGCATGTAGAATACTGACATTTTACTTTAAACTAAAGACAGAAACTGCTGTGTAAGATTAGTTATCTAAAACTTACTCCAGTGTCATGCATTGTACTGAACATTTAGAAAGTGGCTTGATATTTTCTGGCCATCTGTACAGGACCAAATGCACCACTGGTACAGGAAGGTCCAACTCTGATTATTTCATAAGCATTCCATTTATTTGCTTGAAGAATAGTAAATGTAGTCAAGGAATTTCAAAGGGTTAAGAGACCATCAGGAAAGTGGGACATGAACACATATTTTCTCATAACCCTATTATATATGAAAAATTGACTGTTTTCCATAACACAGTTATGACACTTCATGATCTGTTTATAACTTACTGTGCATAAAAATTGCCACTAAAAAGTCTTTCTTCATTTGTAGTTGCTGTTCAATATAATCTCAGATACCATAATATGTCCCTCTGTTTCAAGGGACAAATTCAAGTGTGAGGAAATGAGATTTTCTTTATTCTGAATTTTTTTTTTATTTTCCTCCTATGGACTGTGTAGCACAGAAACCTTTTGCACACCTGGAGATTTGCTTGTTGTTCTTGGCAGGCTAAAAGCCTGTAGTTACTAAGATAATAAGACGAATTAGGAGACAACACTGTAGTTACAGTAAATAAGTGCATCCACACAGAACTTCACATCAGCTTTGGTGTGAAACAAGAAGGGCAGACCACAATATAAAACTTTCTGTGGTGTCTGTATATGGAGGAGCACAAAGAGAAAACACTCACCCAAAATCAATCCAAACTCATCCAAAGAGCAATGGAGAGATGGACAAATTAACTATTGACTCACACAGGGTGCTTTGTGACTGTGGCCATTATCAGTGACATGCCAAGGGCAAGGCAGAATTGATTGCTTGGTCCTTCCCAGTACATTGATAGACATAGGTCTAACAAAAATGTCTAAGAAAAGCATCTCATACACCATCAAATTTTGGGTCTCTTCTTGGGGAATTAAATTAGGCAGCTAGCTGTTAAAAGTCTCTATGGCTCAGAAACAGTGCTAATAAAGTACAGAAATATACCCATAGAAACAGGAATAGATATGGCAATGCAACTTCAGGAGTGCAGTTAAACCCCTCTTTGTTATCTGAATCTCTTTGCTCATCTGAGTCAAGTAAGGCTCACAGTGACTGAAACAGGTTGTAATACAGTCTGCTGAAATTAGTTCTGCAAAATAAGTTACATGGATTTCATCCAGCTTCCAAGAGAGATGTGTCTTCATCCCAAAATAAATCATCACTGCTTCTGCCACTAACAGGCATCTGTGCTGGTATTTTCAACAGAAGAGCTGAAGGCACTGCCAGCAGATAGGGAATGGAATCGTTACTGCTCCTTAGGGCTGTCATTTGGGACAGGCACAAGACATGAGCAGTGGTAGGGAGCAAAGAGTGCCTGCATGTACTGCTGAGAGGCTGCAGCTCCCACTAACTCTGCCTCATGGCCTCATGGCCATCATCTGTCCTTCCACAGCTTTCCCTCTCAGGGGCTTTGTTTGAGCAATGTGTGTGTGTGTGTGTGTGTGTGTGTGTGTGCTTGCCTCACATTTTTTAAAGTACCAAAGAATTCCTTCCCTCTTTCTTTCAAATGGATTAAAAAATGAGGTGAACCTGCTAAATGATTTACCAGCACATATATAAAAGCTATTCTTGCTTCCACTACTGTCACTGGGCACAAAGCCAGGTTCCTGAGACTTGTTTCAGCAATGGTTGACTTCCATCTGTGGTGAACAGTGTTTTTCTAATTACTGACTTGTTGGTGTGATACGTTTTATAGATTTGATGTTCTGTATGTATTAATTTTGAAGAAAAAATTAGAGTATAAATTGCTTAGTATATTCTAAGTATGTATGCAGGAACCTTATTCTACTATTTAAATACAACAATACCAAGTATGTAATGCTGTCATTATTTGTGATCAATGTATTGTTCATCCACTTTTTGTGCTTTTGAGATTTCATTCAAGATTACTACAGTCCTTTTAATCAGCTTTTAAGTTGGTATTTCTGCCACCCTTACTAGGAAAATTCACGTGATCTCAAATTCAAGGACTTGAATATCCTGAACAGAAAATAATTAACTGCTGTCCTCAGAAACAACTAGAGATAGACTTGTGTTAGCCTTCTCTGAGAAGCAGTCTCTGCCAAGGTTCCTCTTCAGCAGCTTAGAGTATTCCTACCCCAAAACCTAGGTGTTACTAGGCCTTGCTACAATCAAAATTTAAGTGCTCCCATATGCTGCAGTAAAATATTGATAAACAATTGCAGTGTATAGTAAACACATAATAAAAAAGAGCTGAAGATTCTTAGGCAATTTAATTTATCATAAAATTTGGGGTTTTTTTATTATTGAAAAAAAAATAGCTCCTTATTGCAAGAACTAGAGGAATAATTCTAATTTGTCAAGTTTCATCTGGTTGTCAGGGTAAAATTCCTACAGAGGCTTTGATCAGCAGCAGCTTTTAACTCTCAAAAGCAAAATAACTGAGATGTTTCCTAGTGTTATAGTATCGCTGCAAAAAAATAAATTATACTGAGGTCATGTACAAAGGACAAAAGTTTTGGTATCTTTGTGAGGTTCTCCATCTTTTCACAAGTGTGCCTTTTTTAGACCACCATCTTTCAAAAGTAGTATGCTTTACAAACACAAGGAGTGTTTTACATACAATCTGAAAAAAGACCCAAACCAAACCAGTCTGTGAATTAAATGCACTTATTTTAGTGAGTCTACAAACTTCTGTCCCCACAGGAAAAGTATGCATCCAAATAAATATCAAAAAAATCAAAACCTTCTCTCAGAGATAAAAAAATTGACAACTTTATAATATTTATTTTATCCATATTCTCACCCTTATTTTTACAGTATCAACCTTGTGTTCCCAAAAACAGGTTTCATTTTCACAGATGCTTCTCAAGTATACCATTTCCAACAGTTAAATATTTAATAAGAAATGTCAAGGCTGCAGTGTTAAATGCTGTAACCTGCTACCACCATATTAATATTCCTTTCATCAAGCAACAATTTCAAAAAATTAATTAGATATCTTTTTTTTCAAGGTCTTAGATTGAAGATCTAAAAGGCATAGTACAATTGGAATTAATTTATTTTTTAATCTGTAGTTTAAGTGAAAACTGAGACAGTTATCTCTCACAGGCCTAGGTTTACACCACAATAATCATCAGGGCTGACAGTTTCAGTTTTGCCTGGGCTGGGGATCAGAACAGCTTAGGAGCTCTTCATCCTGACTGGAGTACCTTTGCAAACCAAAGTGGAAAAGCCTGTACCTGCTTAGACTTTCATACCTCAAGCCACTGTAGTTCAGGTTGAACTGATATTGCTTCACAGTTTTCTTTGCCAGTCTAGTGGGGAAAATCATATGGTATTTCCTGGTGTTGCAACAGCTATGTATTGCAACAAGTTATCTCCAACTACAAGTGTGTGTCAGTAAAAAGGAAGAAGAAAGAAGCAATAATTATATTAGTTTCCCAAAAGACCCTCTGATGGACTTTTTACAAGGACAAATGGTGATAGGACTAGAGAGAGTGGCTTTACACTGAAAGAAAGTAGGTTTAGATTAAATATTAGGAAGAATTAAGTATTAAGGAAGAATTCCTTTACTCTGGGGGTGGTGAGATACTGGAACAGGTTGTCAAGATAAGTCTTGCATGTCGAATCACTGCAAGCGGTCAAGGCCAGGTGGAACAGGACGTTGAGTCTGTTCTAGTGGAGGGTGTCCCTGCCAGTGACAGGGGGCTTAGAACTGGATGAAATTCAAAGGTCCCTTTTAATCCAAACCATTCCATGATTCTACTATTGCTCAGCTTACTCAAAACTAGCCCTTCTAGACAATGGAAATGATTACAGTAGAAATATACTGTACCATTCCTATATGTGTGCAGCCTGCTCAAACTCAGGAAGCTCTGGGGCAGGTTTGGTGGCTTGCTTGTATATGAAGAAAATAAAATTAGTTTTTAGCAGCTACTGCATCACCAGCTGTTTCTTCATTTCTTTCAGTATTGAAGCCTAATGGTTTGGTTTTGTCTGATACACAGGTTTACATTTTGTTCCTTGCTTTGTGTTGTGGGAGAGAACTCTCAAAGCATTGGGATAAAATGACAGCATTGTGTCCTTATAGGAAGTTGGGAAAGTTTCCAACACACTGGCTAGCAAGCATGTAAGGCAGATAGCCGCAGTGATGTCTCTTCATATGGCACATTTTCTATTCTGATCATGTGGCAAATGCCCATCTTGGCCACAGAAGTTTGAGGGGGAGGTCATGCTGTTCTACCTCAGGTCTTAAAGAAGTAACAATTCATGGATAGGCATTTATTCTGAATTGTGATTGGGAAGTTTTACACAGGTTTTACCAGGGTATGAGACTGAGATAAGAATACTTGTTTTCTTCCTTAGTGCTGAGCACCCTGACCCTCTGATCTCAAACTGTCTTGGGAAAGGATCTACATTGCCTGAAACCAGTGATATTGCAGGAATGTGTTGAGCAGCATGCCATTCTGCTGGTGAACTGAACAGAGTCAGAGGAAGACTGTCATCTGTTCAACCCTGCCTACTATCCCTGCAATCTTCTGTCAGACTGACATGGATCATATGTGTTTGCATATGTATGGAGCCTGATGGACCCCAGACACAACAGAGCTCGTGCAGCTCGTGCTTCAATACAAGTGCTGCAAAACCAGTGTTCAAAAGAGTCTTACTGCCAGTGCATGCCCAAATCAGTTGCACAGTGGCTCCCACATGCTGTAAACCTCTCAGGCTGTGCCTGCACACTCTAGCACAAGTAAGCACTACAGAAGTGGCTGTATGTCCTGGACTTGTGGACATGCAGACACTGAGATACTTAGAAATCCTTGACAAAGGGCAAAACCTCAGTAGTTCAGAAGGTGATTCCTGAAAGCAGTAATCAGCTGCTGAACTTGGTAAAACAAGAGTGCTCAATGCCTGGCAGAGCTGTGCTGCAGATTAGGTTTTTTAAGGGTCCCAATGCAAGCTCAGTTGTAATGCCAGACTGCAGTGTAATTGGGGAATGATGACCTCTTACATTACAACAATCAATTTCAATTCTTAGATATTTTCAGAGAGCTTGGAAACTGTTTAAACATTATATACACTAAACTGAGAACAGGAAGTGTGAGGGGATGTATTGGACTGGAAACACACGTAAGAAATTATGAGGATAGGCATAACTAAACTTCCACTGATATCTCTGACTCATCTGGGTGGGGTTCTCCACTCTGTGCCAAATTTACCTGAACCTAACCTTATACCTGTTAAATGCCTTTTCAGCCGTGTTTTTCTGACTAACCAGGTAGTCAACTGAGTGAAGCAGTTGACTCAGGAAAAATAACTTGCTCTTGAACCCAATATTTCCTTTTTCTATCCTGGATAAGTTTTAAGTTCTAAGACTGAAAAATCCTATCCAAGAGCAAGAAAAGTCACCAGTGGAGTTCCCAAGCACTGCAACATACAGAGAAATGAGACTTATCAAAGCAAGCCAAGAAAAATAGTAGCAGGAGCCTAAAGATACATAGATTCCAGATTAAGTCAAAACCACACAGAGGTTTTGCTTAACAAAAAACCCTGGAGTTTTATTTAAAAGCAGCTCATTAAACACAAATTTTGCAACAGAGTACATGAAAATGTATCCACAGAGGGACTGATTCAGCTTAGTTTGAAGTCAAAGAGAGGAAAATTGGAGACTGGGTATTTTGGAAAGAAAAGCAAGAAATAAGATCACCCTTGAGGCAAGAAACTTGAGTGTAGGTTAGCCTAAAAATGCTGTAACAGAGAGCAAAGCCCCAGCTTTGAGGTAGGCTCTGACACCAGCCTTTCATCTGCCTCCCAGTCACTCTGTGTTTTCCATCTATGGCATAGCAGTTGTTATCCCATAACATGACTGGATGTTTGCTTAAGCAAGAAATAAAGTTTAATCACCACATGACAGATAGTTTGATGCTAGATACAGCTCTGCCAGCAGTTCTTGCTCACATTTGTCAAAATTTTGCCTCACGTGGTTCATAGAGTTGTGTCCACACAAGGTGTTGTCCAATAAAGGCAACAGAAAGTTTTCCATGATTTCAAAGGAGTCAGGATCTCCCCCATATGATCACGTGGCAGTGTATTCAGCGTGACAGGGAAAGTGAGGATACTTTAAAACTCATTTAATATGTGCAAGGAGTATTAAGTAACTAGTCAATGGTGAATGCACTCCATGACTCGTCTTTGCCAAAACACATCTATCCTTCAAAAGGCACACACTCATTTGCATAGTTTGGTCTCTAAAATGCTCATATTCTCTGTTTTTGTCATATGACTGGTAAATTAGTACTGTTTTACAATCTCTTAAATGGGCAAATTAAAACTATATTCTTGAATGCTGTTCCACTGAAATTGATACAAAAACTTTCCTGGATTTTTCGTAATACTGGGATTTCACTCTGCCTCAGAGGCAGTATCTGAACATACTGTGTCTATCAGTTGTGACTGCTGACTGGAAGACAGTCAGATTTTTATTAACTTCAGCAAATATTTGCATTCTACAAATGCATAAGAGCCATTGTTATTTCCATTAGGAATCTAGAACCAATATTTTCCTTAATAGATGAGTCAATGATCCCTTTAGCTCTGTATTTGACAATGCCTAATACTATATATTTGCAGAAAAAAGGTCAGGAAAAGCCATGAACAGAACATATTTTTTTCATGGTATAGCCTACCATAATATCCTGCTTATTTGCAATAATGGAACTTCCATGGTCTTGGTTTCAGTTAGACAATTGTTGAATGTTAAGCAAATAAAATTTTAGAAAATACAGTTTTAATTGAATCATAGAAATGTGGAGGTTGACTGGTCCATTCTCACTCAAAGGAGGACTATAACTTGCCCTACCTTTAAGCCCTCCCTCATTATACAGGTTAAACCAGCAATTCTATTATTCTCTCAGCTTTTTCTTCAGGCTGGACAAACTCCCTGACCTGCTCCTACCCCATCACCATGTTAGTGGCTTATATTCAACTTCACATTCCCTGTGACCACCTCTGCCATGAGCCCTTCTCATCAGTGCTGCTACCCAGCCAGTTAATTCTCGGTGTATGGGCAATCCTGCTCCAGGGCAGAGCTTTGCGCCTCTGCTCTTACAACTGTAGGAAGTTTCTGTTAGCCCACTCATCAAGTTTCCAAAAGTCATCCTGGACTCAATCTCTGCTCTTTAGCAGGCCACCATTACCCTGATTTCATGGGTTGTTGGTAGTTTTCATCACATTTAGTAATTATAATTGTAAATTGACATTCTGCATCACAAAAGGGATATTAGAGCTTTTCCCAAAACATTTCAGTGTGAAAATACCTAACAACTGTGAAACATATAAAGAGCAAGTAGCTTTTTAAAAAAAAAATCTGGTGTGGCTTTGAAGTCACTGCCATCTCCATAGCTGTTTTCTACTCTCCTGTTTGTGTAGATCACCAAGCCAAAAAAGCATCAGTGCACAGGTTGTGTTGCCTTGTTAGGCTAAGTTTGAGACAGGAGCAACTGCATCACATAGGATTGGAGAAGAAACAGAAACATACTCACTCTGTGAGCTGAGCTGTAAGGGCTGTAAGTCCCTTGACTGCAAGACTAGCATGTGGGAAGTGAAAACTATAAAGAACAGGCAATGAAGTTGTTATTTTCTTTGGCTGAAGACAGAATTGGATGAAACATCTAAGGCACAGGAGAAGGCATTTAATTTTAACTAAGACTATTAATAGAAAATGCTGGACTTTGAAATAGTAAACCAGATTATATTATTATTTTTTGTGGTTCTAAAAAGCCAGTAACATTTCCATATAATGGTTTTTGCTTCTAAAATGGAGTATCATGTATAAGTACTTGAAAGATATATTGAAAGAAGTAGTCAGTTATTAAGTACTGTGAAGAAAGGGTTAGCAATAGCAGGGCTATATGCCCACATCAATATGGGAACTACTGCCTTGTCTTATGTTAAGGTATGGCCTTTGTAATTTGCATATCTGTGTACAGTCAGCCTGTCAGAACTCCATTAATAACTGTCTAATTTTATACAACAGCTTGTGGTAAACATATATGCACATGCTTACAGGATTAGGCTCTGATCTGGAATAAAGACTCATTAGAGCATCTGGAAGAAATGCAATTTTTTTAATATACAATAGAGGATTTTAATATTTCAAAATTTGGAATGAAACCAAGAAGTGTTAAGTCTTTTCATGGCAGGATGCCTCAGTTCTGGGGAAGCCTGTTAGCCTCACCCCCACATGTCTGGGGAATTAGGATTGCCAAGAAGCCACGAAGTGGAGGGTCCTGCCTTCCCAGCTCTCAGCACTCTGTCAAACCCAAGGCAAAACAGCCTGGAAGCTCAAGATCTCCTAGAACCAGCCAAACTGCTGTTAAGAAGAGAACTGGCAGGCTCATTTGTCTTGGAAACCTGCCTAGATTCCATTGGAAATTGGTCAAAAATGGAAATTCTTTTGCGGAACATTTTGATTTCAATGAATGGCATACCCTGATGAAGAAATGTTTTATCAGAAATTTTCTAGCCAGATTGTTCTCCATTGGAAGTAGATAAAGCTATTTTTATGGTGTTGGGTTTTTTGTTTTTTTTTTATTTGTAGGGTATTTTTCCACTCCCACATGGTTTGGTAAGATCAGGTTAATGAGCAAAACACTCTGAACATTCCGTGGCATTTGATTCTGAGGTTTTGCTCCAGGAACCCTCCCTTGAGCTGAAATCTAAGTTCCAGCTCCATCATGCAGGCTTCAGTTACTGAAATTGTTATCAAGTGAAGCTGATACCAGGAGATAATTAATTGATCTCTACTTCCACATTTCTTAAATGTCCATAAATGCTCTTAAGTTTAGAACAATTAATTGAACTAGAAGCCTGCCTCTGATTAAAGACCGGCATTAATACCAGATTAGTCCTAAATACAGGAAAGGGATATTTCCTATGAAAATCCTGGTATATCTTTCTGTAAGCAGTTTTTATTCACTTAGACAGCTTCTAATAGTGCTACAAGAAATAAAATCTTGTAGCCCCAAAAGGAGATTTAAAAATGTAGGATTTTCTGGTTATTTCAATTCTAAAATGATAGTAAGTAAAAAACCACGCTGTGACAGTAAATATATTTCATCAGTAGGCAGACGAATGTCAGACTGATGTCATTTGTAGCAACATTATGAAATCATTGAGAATTCTGTTAATGAAGAAGAAATGTTTCTTCAAACACCACAAAGACTAAATATCTTTCCTCAGTTAATCATCAGAGGCCTCATTATGCTAAAGAAAAAATAAAATCATTTAGGTGAGTGATCTAACCAAGTCAACAGGCCATGCAGATAGGAGGAATGTGGTGGCTGTAATATGGTAGGAGGGTTGTGGACTCGGTCTTTTTTGAGATTTTCAGGTGCAATCTTGGCAGATAAGACCTGAAAAAAACTTCCATGACACAGGTGCAGTACTGCTGGAAGAAAAAGGCACTGAGCTGTGTAATGCCAAAATTCCTGTGCTGCTCCCAGCAGTCTATCCTGCCCTGGTTCTATTAAAGAACACTGCTCCCACTGGCACTCCCAATGATGGATTATTGCATTACTAAATAAGGAGCTAAACCAATCTGTAAGAGCCTGTGAGTGTTTTAGAGAACAGGAATATCTTCAAAAGATCTTTTCCATTAGGAATCTAGAACCAATATTTTCCTTAATAGATGAGTCAATGATCCCTTTAGCTCTGTATTTGACAATGCCTAATACTATATATTTGCAGAAAAAAGGTCAGGAAAAGCCATGAACAGAACATATTTTTTTCATGGTATAGCCTACCATAATATCCTGCTTATTTGCAATAAAGGAACTTCCAGGGTCTTGGTTTCAGTTAGACAATTGTTGAATGTTAAGCAAATAAAATTTTAGAAAATACAGTTTTAATTGAATCATAGAAATGTGGAGGTTGACTGGTCCATTCTCACTCAAAGGAGGACTATAACTTGCCCTACCTTTAAGCCCTCCCTCATTATACAGGTTAAACCAGCAATTCTATTATTCTCTCAGCTTTTTCTTCAGGCTGGACAAACTCCCTGACCTGCTCCTACCCCATCACCATGTTAGTGGCTTATATTCAACTTCACATTCCCTGTGACCACCTCTGCCATGAGCCCTCCTCATCAGTGCTGCTACCCAGCCAGTTAATTCTCGGTGTATGGGCAATCCTGCTCCAGGGCAGAGCTTTGTGCCTCTGCTCTTACAACTGTAGGAAGTTTCTGTTAGCCCAATCATCAAGTTTCCAAAAGTCATCCTGGACTGAATCTCTACTCTTTGGCAGGCCACCCATTACCCTGATTTCATGGGTTGTTGGTAGTTTTCATCACATTTAGTAATTATAATTGTAAATTGACATTCTGCATCACAAAAGGGATATTAGAGCTTTTCCCAAAACATTTCAGTGTGAAAATACCTAACAACTGTGAAACATATAAAGAGCAAGTAGCTTTTTAAAAAAAAAATCTGGTGTGGCTTTGAAGTCACTGCCATCTCCATAGCTGTTTTCTACTCTCCTGTTTGTGTAGATCACCAAGCCAAAGAAGCATCAGTGCACAGGTTGTGTTGCCTTGTTAGGCTAAGTTTGAGACAGGAGCAACTGCATCACATAGGATTGGAGAAGAAACAGGCACATACTCACTCTGTGAGCTGAGCTGTAAGGGCTGTAAGTCCCTTGACTGCAAGACTAGCATGTGGGAAATGAAAAGTATAAAGAACAGGCAATGAAGTTGTTATTTTCTTTGGCTGAAGACAGAATTGGATGATCATCTAAGGCACAGGAGAAGGCATTTAATTTTAACTAAGACTATTAATAGAAAATGCTGGACTTTGAAATAGTAAACCAGATTATATTATTATTTTTTGTGGTTCTAAAAAACCAGTAACATTTCCATATAATGTTTTTTTGCTTCTAAAATGAAATATCAGGTATAAGTACTTGAAAGATATATTGAAAGAAGTAGTCAGTTATTAAGTACTGTGAAGAAAGGGTTAGCAATAGCAGGGCTATATGCCCACATCAATATGGGAACTACTGCCTTGTCTTATGTTAAGGTATGGCCTTTGTAATTTGCATATCTGTGTACAGTCAGCCTGTCAGAACTCCATTAATAACTGTCTAATTTTATACAACAGCTTGTGGTAAACAGATATGCACATGCTTACAGGATTAGGCTCTGATCTGGAATAAAGACTCATTGGAGCATCTGGAAGAAATGCAATTTTTTTAATATACAATAGAGGATTTTAATATTTCAAAATTTGGAATGAAACCAAGAAGTGTTAAGTCTTTTCATGGCAGGATGCCCCAGTTCTGGGGAAGCCTGTTAGCCTCACCCCCACATGTCTGGGGAATTGGGATTGCCAAGAAGCCACGAAGTGGAGGGTCCTGCCTTCCCAGCTCTCAGCACTCTGTCAAACCCAAGGCAAAGCAGACTGGAAGCTCAAGATCTCCTAGAACCAGCCAAACTGCTGTTAAGAAGAGAACTGGCAGGCTCATTTGTCTTGGAAACCTGCCTAGATTCCATTGGAAATTGGTCAAAAATGGAAATTCTTTTGTGGAACATTTTGATTTCAATGAATGGCATACCCTGATGAAGAAATGTTTTATCAGAAATTTTCTAGCCAGATTGTTCTCCATTGGAAGTAGATAAAGCTATTTTTATGGTGTTGGGTTTTTTGTTTTTTTTTATTTGTAGGGTATTTTTTCCACTCCCACATGGTTTGGTAAGATCAGGTTAATGAGCAAAACACTCTGAACATTCCGTGGCATTTGATTCTGAGGTTTTGCTCCAGGAACCCCTCCCTTGAGCTGAAATCTAAGTTCCAGCTCCATCATGCAGGCTTCAGTTACTGAAATTGTTATCAAGTGAAGCTGATACCAGGAGATAATTAATTGATCTCTACTTCCACATTTCTTAAATGTCCATAAATGCTCTTAAGTTTAGAACAATTAATTGAACTAGAAGCCTGCCTCTGATTAAAGACCGGCATTAATACCAGATTAGTCCTAAATACAGGAAAGGGATATTTCCTATGAAAATCCTGGTATATCTTTCTGTAAGCAGTTTTTATTCACTTAGACAGCTTCTAATAGTGCTACAAGAAATAAAATCTTGTAGCCCCAAAAGGAGATTTAAAAATGTAGGATTTTCTGGTTATTTCAATTCTAAAATGGTAGTAAATAAAAAACCACGCCGTGACAGTAAATATATTTCATCAGTAGGCAGACGAATGTCAGACTGATGTCATTTGTAGCAACATTATGAAATCATTGAGAATTCTGTTAATGAAGAAGAAATTTCTTCAAACACCACAAAGACTAAATATCTTTCCTCAGTTAATCATCAGAGGCCTCATTATGCTAAAGAAAAAATAAAATAATTTAGGTGAGTGATCTAACCAAGTCAACAGGCCATGCAAATAGGAGAAATGTGGTGGCTGTAATATGGTAGGAGGGTTGTGGACTCTGTCTTTTTTGAGATTTTCAGGTGCAATCTTGGCAGATAAGACCTGAAAAAAACTTCCATGACACAGGTGCAGTACTGCTGGAAGAAAAAGGCACTGAGCTGTGTAATGCCAAAATTCCTGTGCTGCTCCCAGCAGTCTATCCTGCCCTGGTTCTATTAAAGAACACTGCTCCCACTGGCACTCCCAATGATGGATTATTGCATTACTAAATAAGGAGCTAAACCAATCTGTAAGAGCCTGTGAGTGTTTTAGAGAACAGGAATATCTTCAAAAAGATCTTGACAGAAAGCAGAAATGACATAAAAAATCTACAACCTAGAGTTCAGAAAATCAGCTGCATAAATATAGGACTGGAAACTCTCAGAAGGGTGGCAAATCCACAGATGAGGATGTGGGGGTCATACACAGCCAAAGACAAGCATCAATAAATGAAATTGCTGAGGCAAAAAATGGAAGAAAACATCATGTAAGAGTATTGTGTGCCATAGATAATTTTATGTTGGTGATGCCTAAATAGGAAAGGTATATTGAGGTCTGGCTACCACGTTTCAAAGAAATTGTAATCCAGAGAAGGAGACTGAAAGTCTGTAAAACATTTTCTGTGAGTAAGGATTAGAGGGAGTGTGACAGTTTGTTTAGGGAACACTGAGAGAAAACAGAAGAAAAAATCTTCAAACAAGACTAGCACAAACAGGAATAGCACAGGCAAAGCAAACACGTGGTTCTCTGTATGTGATCACTGTAGATGAGAGGAAGAAATGAACATGCTCTACAACCAGGAAGGTTTATGTTGGACATTGGGATCATAACATGGATGGGTAATGGCATGGATGATTCAGAGAGACCAGACTCTGCCCCACCAGATGGAGTGTGAAGGAAACCACCATGATTCTGATGGGACATGGAAAGATGAATTAGGAGACCACCAGAGCCCCCTTTCAGCTTCTTGCTGACATCTATGAAAACTATGTGCGTCTTTATCTGATCAACTCATCAGTTCTAGCAAATTCTAAGAGGAACAGTTTTAGGGATAATTTAAACCGTCTTACTCAGAGAAATATCCTCAGTGAATCTGTAACAGAAATAAAGCGCTTCAAGCAGGAAAGTACAAAAAAAGAATACTTTGTGATGCAAATCTGTTACAGTAACAATGCTGTCTAGTCTGAGTGATTTTATTTCAGTATGTCTTGCCTAGAAACTAATTGTGCAACAGCAGAACAGACTTTCACTCCTCCAGTGTTTTCCTTTCCTCTCCCTTTACGCTCTGTTTTCAAGATAAAAGACTGATTGCAAGAAATAAAAGTTTAGAATTCAAGTAATGCCTAGATTGTTTGAAGTAGTTAATAGATTTTCCTTTCAACAAGACTTATTGCTGAAAATTAAAAAAAATAAGAAAAAAATAAGAATGTAAAAAATAAGAATAAAAAAATAAGAAAAACAAAACCTGAACACCCCTCCCTCTGAAAAAAACCTCAGCCAACCAAACAAAAAACCCTATCCCACAAACCAATTAACAAAGAAAAAAAAAAACAAAGAAGAAAAAGAAAGACAACATTCAGGCAAATGCAAATGCTGAAACCCCAAATTGCTGTCTGTTTTTTTTAGGGATGTCGCCAGAAGGGACTGTTAGCATTTTATTTCAGAAGTGCAAGACGTTTTGTGCACATGCACTGCAAGACACGTGCAAGTCACATTGCGTACAGCTAGTGAGGTTTCCTACAGAGACACAGGGTCAAAAGACAGGCTGTGCAGACCTGATGGAAGAAGTTCATGCTTTGGAGAAGTCTTCCTTCCTCTGGCTGTTGTGCACCTCTGCATTTCTAGAGGGGGGAGGGCGGGCAGGAGATTTTTCTGTCTGGACAATCTACAAACTGGTATTCAAGTTGAAACTTGAACATAAGTTTAACAAACTGGGTGAACAGACCCAGTAAAAGCAGAGGACAAAACACAAGAGTACCAAAGGGTGCCTGCCTTGGACTGACTTAAAAGCTGCATCTCCTTGTACCTCACAACATCTTTCCTTCCTCTGATGTTTGTACAGCATATTGCTGTGAATCAAAGCAAACATTCTTTCAGTGTCATTATTTGAACTAAAATGTAAGTTATCTGTAGTTGTATCACACGGAAATATGGGTTTAAAATTCAATAAAAATAATACTATTATTTTGTCAGAAAATATATTGTGGTGGGCGTGTACAGTATTGAAGCCAGCAGCATGAGAAACAGTTAAAAGTGCTGATGCATAGGGAGGGGCTGTCCTGCTGCAAAAAGGAGGTGTCAGTTCTGACAGGGTGCTCTGCTTATTGAGTTATCAAAATTGGCAGGTTCTCATACCATACCTCTTTGGCTACTGAGGCAAGCCTCCTCCAAAGACATCTGAGTTTAAGTGACCTTATCAACTCTGTAGTAGAAGGAAGTAACCAATGAGAAATATTTTTAATCCTAAACTGCTGAGCTCAGAAAACCACCATGACTGTGGTGAATAGAAAGGCTTCACTGCATTTGTTTTATTGCTCAGAAAGGCTGAACCTGTGCTCCAGCCAGAAGAGCTTTTGAGACAAGAATTTGTTAGCTGCAGGAGAAGCCAGAGTCTGCTTGCATTTCCATATGAATGTTATTGTGCTACTTTGAGATGCTCAGCAATACCATTGCTACATAGAGGCATGACCCCAGTGTGAAGATAGCAAGTGAATAGTATCAGAGGGCATATGGGTTAAATGAGGAGCCAGCAACTTCCAAGTCATTCCAGAAGTTCTCATGTTTCTGGTTCTTTTGCCCTCAACTGCAAAGCAATACTTTCTAACCTCAGCATCCAAACTGCCATGGCTGCAATAATTCAGTCTCAGAGTACTGAATCTTCTGACCATTGAAGAGATCACTTTTGCTGTGTGATCTTATGAGCTCTGCTGCCTCACTGTGTATCTGACACAGTGTCAGATACACAGTGATGGAGGCTTTTTATTCCTGAAGTTTCCACAGTTACCAGGAATCCTTTCACTAGATTTGAGCTGCCTGTACTAGCTTGAGCCTAGTCTGGTCTCTAGATAAATCCTTTTGACATGAATCCTTCTGCATTTTGGTCTGTTATACCCAAAGTGTGTTTGCTGACAAGTTCTCTTTTTCACTTTCAAGGACATTCAGATGCCTCTGGTACCAGTTCTGTAACTCTGTGGTTAGAGCTAGAATCCCCTTTTCAGGGCTGTTCCTATTAATCTAGCTAAGGATGCAATTTCTTTTCTGTGGTCTAGCCAAGCATGACAGTAGAAATGGAATGATCACCACTGCCTCTGCACTTTTTATCTTACTCATCACTTGAAGCTTAGATGGATGGGTTCTGATCATTCCATCCTGGTGAAAAATGTGTGAGGTGGCAGAATCCTTCATTATACAGGCTACTTTCTATTTCTGGATTCACAGGATTTTTTTTTTTTATAGTAACACCTAAGGGCCTGAGTACAGTGTCTACCCTGCAGATATTTTCTGAGCTGCCGTGTCTTTCTGCCCCATCACCCTGAGAGTTTTCTCAGAAGATGAAATTCTTTCCTTCCCACTAGAAAAAACACAGACCTGGTAACCACTGGCAATAGTTTGTATGTTGGTAAGACAGAGGGAGTGGTTATCTTGATTAAGTACTAAAGTGTGGGTGGACATGGAGAGACTGTCCATCAATTCCTCTCTCATCATTTGTGATGTGTTGAGAAAAACAGAGCACATTCCTCACACATTCACACAGGTGAGGGGAAAGAAGGCTGGAAACTCGTGGATTCTAGCAACAGGAGGAAGGCTCCCACTCCTATCTGCAGATATGCACCTACAAAATACTGAGTGCCCTGGCAGCAGGCTCCAGGAAAACAGTTGCACCAGCTAAGCCTGAACCTGCAACAACTCTGGGTGGAACCTGCAAGTGAGAGCAGGGGCAGGCTCCCTGTTATGGGGGAGAAGGTCCCTGTGGGCTGACCTCACCTGCTGGCAAAAGGCATTTTCTTCTTCCTGGGGCTTGTACCTCACATACTGAAGATAGACTTGTGGGGCCTTAGACTATTATCCTGTGCTGTTCTTCCACATGGGCAGCAATGATGTTGGCCATGGGAAGCTGTGAACATATTAGGCATAGCTCTATGGCTCTGGTAGCAAGGGCCAAGGACATGGTGGGCCAGGTGGTTTTCTGGTTGATCCTGCCTGAGAAAGGAAAGACAGGTCTTGAGGAGGAGTGGACAGACACTGCAGATCATCAGCTGGAATCATGCAGCTGGAATCAATAGCAGGGATCTGGTTTTTATGGTTATAAGGTCAGCAACTGCCAGGAACAGACTGGGTGCTTCTGACAGAGGGGAGCTAAAGCAGCTCTGCCATATGACTGACAAGAATGATAAGAGCTGTAAATCAGGGATGACAAAACAACAGGGGGAGAGATGGCTGCCTACAGCCAAGTAAGGAAGTGGGTGTGGGATGTGGTGCAATAAACAGAACAGAGGGAAAGAGGTCAACTCAAGCAAAGAGTACACAGCAACAAGAGAGTGCCAACGGTACAGCATTATGGAAAAAGTTCTCATAACTTTTCCTGGGACATCAGATCAACCTGGTGCCTTATCTGACATTCTTGTACATAAACGCATACAGCATGGAGAATCTACAATGGGGTTAGAGGTCTGAAGGCAGTTCCAGAACTACAATATCTCATTGGGATCACTGTGATGTCATGGCATAGTTCACACATGGGGGTGGTGCAGCTGATGGATACAGGATACAGGCAGTTTAGTGAGGACTGAGAGGGAGCAGAAGAACTGACTTTTTTTGAGAGACAAGCAGTGATGCATGGAGCTCTGCCGTGGGAGATATAGGATCTGGTTGAGAGCCTGTGGATCAGGAAAAATATCTTGCTGAAATGAAACATTAATAAACTTGGAAGAAAACTCCATATGTTTTCTATGACAAAGAGTTACATTTGGAGGAGTTTCATTGTGTGGAAGAATTCTCATGCTGTCACAAGATGTTCAGAGTGGTGCTCATGACCTTTTACAATGCAGCTCATGAACAATAAAATCTGTAGTCTGTCTTTCTCAGGACATCTACAATTTCCAGCTGGTGATGCTTGTTCCTGATCTCCATGAGAACAACCTCAGTTGGAAATGTTCCTCAGATGCTTCTCTACTAAAACTGGAGCACTGATTTAAGTTCCATACTCACTGTTACCCAGACATCTCATATCAGACCTGCTATTTTGGCTGCTTGAAAATTAACTTTTGATAACAACAGGGTGGAGTCACAAAAATATATACTGAATGTATATATTTTAAATTCTACCACATCATTGAACAAACACTAAATAATAGATTCTCTTTCAGACACACACCCATACTGTTTATATAAAAGTTGATAATACCAGTCAGAAAGCCAACAGCATGTCATGTTAAGGAAGATCTTTTCATACATGTTCTCACATGTTTGGAAGTGGCAGGAGAGAAGAAAGGAGTGAGCTTCATGTTGTACTTATACATTTTAGTTTCTATTTAAATTTAAAACACTCACAACTTGGTGAAAATTATATCTTCCAATTTCTTCAAGGCAAACTGCCTGTAGCATTCTCTAAGGAACTTCTCTTTTTTTTTTCCTCCTTTCCTCTCTATAATATTTAAAAGAGGGCTTAGGGTTGCATCTTATTTATCACAGCACTTTAATACAGGTGCTATCAAATGCAAAGTGTTTCCTATGACTGTGCTACTGTGCTGAGAAAAGTAACTTCTATGCCATGGATATTCCAAATTTTGGAGAAATGGGTATCTGCCTGTAATCTGAGTCTGGTTCATTCAAAGTGCCATGGAAAGATTTACTAGGGCAGAAGTAAATTTATAACATATGAACATGAAGTTTAGGCTTACAGGGAAACAGTACTTTTAAAAGTCACCAGAAATTGCTTTGATACCAGAAGTGAGAATCAAGACTGATGACTAATTAGAAGAACATCTCTTGCCAGCAGCAATAATTAACAGAACAAAGGTAAAGTACCTGAATGGGTTTGTTTCTGTATTTTACTTTATTTTAATTTATCTCTGTTATCCCTAGGATGCTAAATGAGGCTTGCAGTACATCTAGATTTCCTGTAACTACATAAAGGAAATGTTTTCATTCTCAACAAAACCCAAAATCATAGTAATGCTATGATTTCACTTAGTAAAAAGATGTAGTTATGAGAGAGACAAGAAAGTTCAGGTCATATGCTAGAGACACTAGCAAAGAAATTTGTCAAATATGTAAATAAGGTCAACAAGATCATCTCTGTTCAGGCCCAATGCACCCAAGTTCTTAAGGTACTTTGGTTTGTGATGTTTGCAAAATAAATAGGTACAGCTTATGTTTTTCCTAGACAGTGTAATCATGAAAACAAGCTATTTTGTTGATTTATCTTTAAATAAATATAAACATTTTTGAATTAAAAATTGCAAATTTAGAACATATCAGGTCATGATGAAACATTTAGAATATATGTGGCTATGAAACACATTCTGTTTCATGACAAACTTAATCTACAGAAGGAAAAATAGTCAGTTCATCACAGATAATAGTAAAAAGCAAACTCCTGTAAGTATAGATATTTATACTTCTTATGGAAGACCTCTACTTAATGGGAATAGCAATTTTAATACATGAAAAAAGGGACAATCACAAGACAAACTAGAAATAAAGAAGGAAAAGAGGAACTGTGAGCTTTCTTGAGACACTGGGAGGGCTGGCATGCCCCTTCTTCTTTGGTTCTGTCAGCTGCCACGTTTCCAGGGAAGTGTGACTCCACACCTTCTGTGTGTTGTGCCACCTTTTCAGCCAAGTAAATAATCAATGGGATTCAACTGCAGCCATTCACAAGGCTTAAACTTGTCAACCTTCTCAAATAAGTTCTCAAACTTATTTCTTTGACTTTGATACAGATGTGTTCTGAGGTATTGGTTATTGTGCAAATAATATTATTTCGTCTTCAAATAATTTGATATTGCTACTTACGTAATCTTTTTTATATGTTTGTTTCAATTGCAAACATTTGCTTATCAAAGGAGTTAACCTCTGTTAGCATACTGACTTTACTAATCTGCCGCTGTAGACAGTACCACCTAATTAGTAATCAGGGGAACATGGTTAAATATAATACATTAAGCACTAACTGCCAAAGTATTATACATCTATATCATCTTTTAGAACTAAAAGCTATAAATACCTTCTTTTTTGTGTAATGCTCCCGCTGGATACTCCTTTGCTTAGAGATTACAGTATGCCTGAAACTTCATTGTGTTGTGAAAATTTATTAAAGAAATTACTTGACTGATGTTCAAATAACCATCTCATACCAATCGGTCTCAAAGCATGCTATTTTAAAATCAATAAAAGAAATATCTATTGTCCAGAAGTCGTTAAAATAAGGCATGAATACTTCCTTTTGTCTACCTGACACTGATGATGTGCAATATGCCCTACATTTTGCCCGTGGCTTTGTTCTCTGCTAAGAGAAGTGCCACGCTGATTTTGTAAAAATGCTCTCTTGCTGGTTTGACAATAGTGGAATTTACAGGGGCTCGAGCTCTGCTTCCCCAGCACTTTCCATACCCACCTCAGCAATAGTCCAGCTGAGTTAGACCAGTGGAAATCTCCCACAAAATAAAATGCTGTTCTTCATGATAGCATCCCTACCCATCCCAACTACCCCTAACTCCCTACCTACCCCAGCTCATGGCGGGGTTAGAGGAAAATCAGTGCCAAAAAAAAAAAAATGTATAAAGAGACAGGGATTATTTTTTCTTCTTCTGCAATAACACAGATTGCCTCAGTCCTGCTGATCACCAGGGTTTTTGAAAGAACATGTTGGACTTTATTTTAAAACAGAAAATGCCATTTCTGGTCGGTAACAGAAGATAACTTCAGGTGTGTTTGTAAAAAAAAAAAAAAAAAAAAAAAAAAAAAAAAATATGGTAAAATATAAAAGAAAACAAGCACGAACATCTCGGTGTCCGTGCCGCTCCCAGGCTGGCTGTGGGGCCCGCCTGGCGAGCTGTGCGCGGGGCGCGGTGTGTGAGGGGCGCGTGGTGTGTGAGGGGCGCGTGGTGTGTCAGGGGCGCTCCCCGGCTCCCCGCGCAGCCCCCGCGGTCCGGGGCGGGGCGCGGGGCGGGGCGGGGCGGAGCGGGCCCGGTCCGCCACCGGCAGGGGGCGGGTGCGCCCTCCGCGCCCTCCTCCGGCTGCGCAGCGGCGGCGGCTCCGCTCGGTTCCTGCTCGGGCCGGGGCAGCCTTCGCGGCGCGGCCGCCCAGGGGACGCTGCGCGACCCGTCCGCGCCCCACAGCCCCGGTAGGTGCTCGCGTTCTCCGCGGGGCTGCGCGGGGGCGGCCCCTGCCCGTCTCCCGCCGGTCGTCCCGCCGCTGGCTCCCGGGCGCGCATCGCTCTCCTCTGCGCGGGGCGGCCGCCGGCTGCCCGCCCCTGCCTCCGCCGCTGGCTTTCCCCGGCGGAGCCCCTTCCCCGGGCCGCCCGGCCCTTCCCCCATCCCCTCCCGCCCCGGCAGGGTGAGGTGGGCCGGGGCCGCGGGTCAGAGCCGGACGAGGCGCTGGGCGGGGGCTCCGTCCCGTCCCAGCCCGGCGAGGGGGTCAGGGCCAGGCGGGGGGCTGCGGTGGGACGGGGGGCGAGCGCTGCCGGCGGGGGCCGCGAGCGAGGAGGAGGAGGAGGAGGCAGCGGGTGGCGGCGGTCGGGTCGGCAGGACGGCCCGGTCCAGGGAAATGAGGGAAACGCTGGCAGCGTGGCAGCCCCTTCCTGCCGACACAAAGTCGGCTCGGTGGGAACGCGGTGCTGCTGCTGCTGCTCGGCGCTGGTGGTGGTGATCCTTGGCTCGCTCTGTGGGGAACGGGGCCGCGGACGCTGTTGGTCCATGAGTTGTAGGGCTCAGCTCTTGTTTAGTTAAAATGCATCGTTACAGAGGGCAGCTCTGAATTCCTGAGGAAGTTAGGTGTGGTGTTTGCAGAGAGATACTTGTCGAAGCAGCCTGTGTGCCTTTGGTTACTGGCCTCTGAGTTGCTGAAGTAGGAAAACATATAGAAATTATGTATTTTTTGTCCTCTTAGATAAATGCTACCATATGTTAAGTCACGTGTTTGGCTGAACCATTAAAGGGCTATGTAACACACCTGATTTGTTTATTTTCCCATTTACTCATATTTAAAAGAGGTTAAATCACAACGTAGTAATTTCAGACTTGGGTGAAATCTTTGCCTATGCCAGGTATTTTAATACTGTTCGTGGCCTGTTATGCCGCACAGACTTGGAGCCCGTGGTGGCTCTTTGCTGATGAACGCCGCTGACTGCTCCTCTCTTTTGACAAAATATTTATTTAATATTAATTGGGAAGTTATTTAGAAAAGCTATCAAAACCACAGACCCGCACCAGAAATAGCTACCTAATGACTGTCATGTTGTTTTCTCTTCCTAAAATCTTTCGAAACTTCTCAAGGTATGAGTATCTTCATTAGCACATATTTTCCCTCAGGGTTTCTTTTAAGTATGAAGAAATCTTTTTGAACCGTTGATTTGCATAGTTGTTTGTGAGGCAAAACAAGTTTTGTGACTTGCTTTAAGCCTGCAGGTAGGCTCTTCACAAGCTAATAGCTTGCTATTGTCATGTAATAGCATCTAATCCTTGCAGGACTCCTTGCTGGAGGAAGCACCTGTTGGTTTCAGGCGTTGCTTCCATCCCTTTGCAAAAGCCCTGACCACTTCACCCAGTGAGAGTGGGGAATAAGTAGATAATAATTGGAGTAAATCGATAATAATCGGAGTAAATAGATAATAATCGTTGCTTCATGGAACCACGAGGTCCTGCCCAGCTTCTCTAAGCGCAGTCCGAGTGCTTCAGGGCGTGTGTGCTCTATATAACATGGTTTGGGTCAGAAGGCACCTTAAAGACAATCTGTTTCCAGGGCACCTTCCACTAGACCAGGTTGCTTAAAGCCCCATCCAAACCTGGCCTTGAGCGTTTCCAGGGATGGATTACCGCCACCTCTCTGGCAACCTCTGTCGGTGTCCAATCACCATTGCAGTACCGACCTCAGGGGCACACTGCTCTAATGCCTTGGACACAGGGCCACTGACTACAACTGAGAACTGTTAGTGCTTATAGAAGGGAGGGATGATGTACATAGCCTAAAATTGTAGTGGAACTTTGGAAAATTAATACTTAAAAGTGAATTCCTGAATGTTTGTTTTTTCGGGTTTTTGGGGAAAATACTAACACGCAGGAAACAGATTTTTAATTTTTTCAATAAAATCATAAGATGGATTGATACTGCGCCAAAATACCTGTGTACTTGCAAATTATAATGCAGCCTGAAGATTAGGTGTCCATAAAATGATTCCACAGCAGACACAGAGAACTTGTTCTTAAATATTTAAATTGATCAAAGAGAATTTGTTATTCAAATAGAATGTAGGTTCTGTTTTTTAAACTTGTCGTTCCAGTGGAGTCAGGGAATTGACATGTGAGTGTAATGGCTGCAGGTTTTTTGAGTTATATCACTAATCAGTTTGTCCATGAGTCATTATATAAGTCATACGTGTGTTCGGTTCTGGGTTTTTCACTAAAATTTGCTGAGACTGTGTAGGACTTGAGGCATAATTATTGTAAACCTCCATGTTTTACCTGCCAGTGGCCAGCTGTATTAGGCCTGTGATAATTGTTTTGCTGTCAACACTTTTGGAATTATTGTAATTGTTTTGCAGTTTAGGAGGAGGATCTATCTGAAAAGTCTCACGTTGTTCTAAAACCAAGATTGTACATAAATTCTCAGAAAAAATGTAATTTGCATAAGTGTTGGAAATCTGATAGTGTTGCAGTGAGATCATGACATGGGTGACCAAATCTAGCAGCCCAATGCTGCCTCACTTTGCCTCTCAACAGTCTTGAAAGTTGTCCTCTAATCTATTATTAAAGTTATATTCTCTTTTACTACATTTAGTTTCCTTAGTGAGCAAAATCATGTGAGCTGGAGCAGCCTGACAAGTGAGCTCACCCATCTTACCAATTTTCATGCTTCCTAATACTATATACACCTGAGGTCTCCTGGCATGAGGACACAATAGAAGGCTGATGAGGAAGTAACTTTGAACTGGTATTGCTGCTTGAAATCTCATTTCCTAGTATTTCTTAGATTAAGCATTTGTAACCTATAAATAGGTGCCCCGGCTTCTTGTTTCATCATTTAAAATTCTGTGACTGACCATGAATCCAAGCACAGCCTTCTCATACTTTTTTTAAGGGTATATGCATCCTGAGAGGACTTTAGGATTTTTTTTGTTAAAATAAATAAATAAATGAATATTTTTCTGGGCCATTTGTAACTCTGATTGCACCCTGTAATTTATTTCCATCTGCTTGTCTCAGTGTTATCCACAATTTAAATATCTTATCCTTCTTTAGTAGTTCATTGATGTTTATAATAAGTGGTGGATGACTATATTAAATAGTATTTCACCCAAGGTTCCTGAAATTCTGAACTTCACACTGAAGTTATCACATTAACAATAGTTGCTCTTCTGGAATTGTTCAACTGTTTTTGCTCCCCATATACAGTACTGTATTTTTATAATACAAAAATAGTTTGTATCCTGATTTGCAGCCTGAGCTGCACCGTAGCATTTTCCAGCCTTGGCCTCACATATCCTCAATGCCAAGAGAATGTGGAAAAGAGGAGAACCTCTGTAAGACTATCAGGACAGAGGGAGCTGCTGGAGTAAACTTTGCCCTGCATTTGATGTTACTGTTGAGTCAGTATTAGTGGCAGGAAGTTGCACAATATGTTTACCTGTGCAAATACATGCTAGTTCTCATGACAGTCCAGTTAAAATCTTAACACTGAAATTCATTACAGTCTCACCTCTATTCATAAGACTTGCTGGCTGGTTTCCTTCTCTTCTCCCACCCTCTCTCCAGTTGTCTTTTGTCTGAGGAGAAGGTAACCATCTCCTAGTAGTAAAGGTTGGGTTTTTTTGGTTGGTTTTTTTTTGATCTGTTTCAGTATCATCAGTTAGTTGAGTCATCATTTCACGAATGTTTAAGCTGGTATTTGCTAGTATTGCTACTGCTAGAAAGCTCTGACCTGCTCCCTGGCACTTAATTCTGCTTTGGATTAGCCTTCACTTTCTGGGGGAAGTGGTTGATGGAGCTGGCTGCTTGTGTGCTTGCTGGTCAGCTGAGTATTGGTAACGTGAATGGTTTTGGAACTGCATTTGAATTGATTCAGGCAGGGGTTTATTAAAGGAGTTCCTGTAACAGTTAGGTAATTTCTCTTAGAGAAGAGCATGATCCAGAGGACATCCCATCAGGAGTTGTTAGTGTATGCAGTGGTTGCATATCAGCATCTTTGTGTCAGCTGTGCATAGTCCCAGTGGTAAGGTCACTGTAATAGCACCTCAGAGGAGTTTATATGTTCCTAATGTGGTAAATTTCTGCATAGGTAATGACATACAGTGAATTGCTATGCAGCATAAATTTAGATTTCCCCACTCATGATGATGCTTAGATTATAACATCTCAAGGGATAGAAAATATCTGTGTTGGATTTTAGTTAGCAGATAACTACCAGTTGTTAAATAAATACTAAAGTGTATACAAATTGTGGAAATATATAATATATAAAAAGAACACATTGTGCCTAGATTTTTTTTTTCTCTGTGAAATTATTCCTCACAGTTATGGCTTATGGTTTTGATAGTGGTTGCTGTAAGATTGCACCTAGCCAAAATGTCGGTTGTGGATCTTTGTTCTGATATCTTCATGCTCAGGAGCCTGGAAACTACAGATTTTGGGGCTGTTTTGTGTTTCTTCAGTAGGAAGAGGTGAGTCACTCTAGAGCTGTTAAGAATCACGTCACTGACTGACTTCCTCTCCATGTTTAAGTATATTTTACCTCATCACTCACAAACGATGGCCTGTCCAGTGCTATTGTGGACCAGTAGCAGTGGCTTGCCTGCACCGCAGGAGCACTTTGGTTCTGGGTGCCTCATGCACATGGAGGTTATCAGGCACCAGCAGCAGTCTCCTATGTGCAGCGTGATCCCACTAGCAGTGTCGTGTAGGCATAGCATGGCGTGTGGAGGCTGCTGCTGCCGCCCTTCTTCCCAGAGCCGAAATGCAGTGCTTTCTCCCCTGGGTGCTCTGCTCAGCCAGTGACATGCTCTTTTCATCCTGCAAAGGCCAGAACCTACCCAAATGCTACCTCACATGGGAGATGAGTCGATGAAAAGGGGCTCCACAGTGGAGCATGGATTCCAGTGTCCCTTAGAACAAAGAGGACTAGAGACACCAGCAATGCTGTGAGCAGTAGCTGTCACTGGGGAGTGCCTTCCTCCAGTGTCCTCGTGAGATCAGCATGTACTTTCCTGGGATGAAATGAAGTAAGTTGGTGAGTGAAGTTCAGCAATTTGTCCTTGATGACTTTATCTATCCTAACGTCCTTCCATATGTGATATTATCCAACCCCTTGAAACACAGAGCTAAGATTCTCTTCAATAGATAGGTCAGCAGCAATGGTATGATTCACTTCACCACATATAAATAGTGTGGGTTTTAGGGACTGTAAATCACATTCTTAACTGTATGGATCAGTAAATTTTTATAACAATTGAGAAGAGGTCTCAAAATATGGATTGAGTGATTATAAAGCTAAAATTTTGTTGTTGAGTGGTTGTGTTGCTTTTTTTTTTTGGATTGGTTTGGTTTTGTTGTTTTATTTGCAGAAGGAATGTGGGTTAAGTTTCATTCTCTGTGGGAAGAATGAATGCCTTAGTACTTTTATCTCAGCTTCTCGGGATTCAGAAGAATTTTTCAGTGTTTGAGACTGGCTAGTGTGTGTGTTGCCTAAGGTGAAAGTACTGGCTTGATGCCACTAGCAAAAGCTTGTATGGACAGTGATTTGACACTGGGAAAGATTTCCATTTGGGAAAGATTTGTTTTGAATGTTAAGTTTCAAAAATCTCCAGCACAATGCTGCTTCTCGTGTGTATTTCCTTTGCTAAAAGTGAAACCACACAGTGGTAGTCACAACACAGGACATGCACCAGTAGCTGGAGTATCTATTTATAATTTTGGAATAAGCTTGGGTTTAATTTCCTACACGTATCTACATTCATTTGTTGTAGATATATTTTGATAGAAGTAAAATAAAATCTTGTATTTACAAGCAAACACTGTGGGTCTGATTCCATTGTCTAGAATACCAAGATAAATCTTGATATGTATATGGAAGAACATGATTCTTATAAGAAGTCTCATTTTTATAAGAAATTAATAATTTTACTTCATGGTACCATTTGTCACAAAGGAGAAAGAAGGTATGTATTCCTGAGTCACTAAATTTTTCTGTGTGGACAAACCTTTTCCCTATGTGGAGTTTTGTCAGAACCTCAGAGAATTTGTATGGATGTAGGAGTGCTGCCTGTAAGGGGCAACTACTGGGGTCATAGCCTGTATTTCCAGAAGACACAAGCGGTGCATGATTTTACAATAAAATTGAGTTACACTATTTATTTTTTAAAAGATATAATTTTTTTCCATGTGTGTCCTTCACTAATTTCAAATTAAATTAATTTTGTAAACATATTGGAAAAACTATTCATAGCCTAGCAGAAAAGTAAGCAATCATCTAGGTAAGAAAATGCATCCTGCATTTAAATAAAATAGTCTTAAATGACTTTGAGTGTCTCAGCTCTTTTGTCCATGGCATATAATCCAGGTTGGCAGAATCACTGGTTTAAAACCAGAAGTCACATAAGAATAGCTAATGCTGTCCTTGACATATCTAATTCACTGTGTGTTGAGTAAAAAAAACCAGTGCTCTGAACTGCTTGAACATAACACACTGAAGTATCTTATCAACAGAGGCTAGATTAAACACACTGTTGTTTCATTGATTGTATTTTACCAGGTTTGAAAAGCTAACTTTTTTTTTGCTTGTTTATTTGAAGGATTTTTTGCTGTTCTCTGGCAGGAATAAAAATGCACGTGCTAATCATTGAGGAATGCAGTTTGTGCTAAAAAAACCCAAAACCACCAAAAAAAGATAGTGTCCTAATCTACTGAAGTCTCTTGGAAATAAAATAAAAAAGCTCAAGTGGTTTTTGTTGTTGTTGCTTTTTTTTTTTTGGGGATTTTTTGAGTTTTTTTTTTCTTTTTGGTGCTAAGTAATTTTGAATACTCTTTTAACTGCAGTATAGTGTATGCTACTTATATTAACAAATAGCAGATATATACAAAACCAGGTATAACATTATTTGACCTTGCTAGAAAGTGTACAAACACTTAAGTCCTGATCTGGGGGAAAAATTTCACCCTGAACTGAATGCAAAGCATTTCAGGCTGCCACACATTTAATATTATATAACCTGAGTACAGATTTGCATGTAATAGTATAGAAATGCAGGCTTAATATTGAAGGGGATATTAGCTCACAGCTTGTGGAATTTTATCTGTGTTAAGAAAAAATGTCTCTGTTTTCAGACTTCTATGATGATTTACAGCCTCCTTTTAAATTTTTTTATTATCCTTGTAACTGTAAGGTTGTTTTTCTTCAATACTATAACTACAAATAGGTAAGCAGCAGCCAGAGAATACTGAGAACAGTTATTCTTAGCATTTTTTTGCATTATAAAAATAGATATTTAAAGTAATAGTGTCTTTAATATTTATTTTAGATTTGCTATAAATAAGTGTTTTTAAAAATATATATTTATTTCTGTAAAAATTTACAATTACACCTTGAAGATAAGAGATAAAGATGTCTGATCCTGACTTCTCTCTTTCACAGTTCCTTGCAGAGCAGACTTGATTCTTTTATCCCTTAGTTGGTTTATTTAGGTCATGTAATTCTTATCTAGATTCTTCCATTTGGGGATTATGAATTGAGATAGACTTAGAAAAAACTGCACATGGGTCCCAGTTAAAAGTCAAGATAGCACATGGAGCAGGGTATTTTTTGTTTATTTAGGCAGAGCAGAGTAATTGCTTTTTGTTCCATACACAGTAGTCCTATCAGTGCAGTTCACAATGAACAGTTACACTTTTGTGGCAGTATGACATTGTTGACCCCAATATTAGAGAGCTGCTATAATCTCTTTTTCCATTGCTGCTGCTTATTTTGCTGCACTTTATATCAATTTTGGAGTATATTAATTTCTGCTTTATTAAATATTGTTGTTGATTTTGGGACCTCTTCCTAATCAGCTAAGGTCAGAATTCAAAATTATCTTGACCTTCTAAATTCTTGCCTCTCATCTTTGCTTGTTTTTGTGTGCCCATTTTGTAAGCAGAATCCACTCATGTTACCCAGTTACTAATGGAAATACTATTATCCTGGGAATGAAATACACTAATCTACATGTTTCATTATCATCCTTCAAAACATTAATTACAATTGAATTTGAAACCCCTTTTAAATCAAAGTTTGTGGCAAGTGGCCACAGCTTTCTGCATGGTAAGTAGGGCAGAGGCTGTGCTCCTGTCCCAATGAAGTGTGTCCCATGGCACCATCTCTGGACAAGTGTTGAGAAAAGCCTGATAAAGAATTAACCAAATTGAATTGCATTCAGCTTGGGACTGAAATCTGCATTTCATTCAGTGTTATGTCAATGAGGCAGGATTAATGGGAACTGTTAATTTGTCAATTATCTCAATGCAGTTTCCTCTTGCACAATGATTCTAGGAGAGAAACTTGCATGATGACCACTCTGTCTGACACCTGAATGTAGAAGGAACTCAGTCTTGTGTTAGAAACTTTATATGATCTAACAAAATATGATGATAATTTGCTTGGAAGGATTATAGGTTGTAATTTTCCTAAACAAAGAGGTTATAAGCTTCCTCCAGGAAGGACTTAGCATGGTTCCCTCAATAGATGAAGGTTACTTTTAAAAGCAAGCATCTGCTGGTCTACTTAGTGAAACTAGTTTAGGTATGAACAAAAATACATGCAGTAGCTCTGTGGAGTTATCTATTAAATTTTTTTTGTATTTTTGTTGAGTATGTCATAGCACACAAGTGGAGCAGAGTGGGGGAAAGGCCTTTGTTTTTCTCTTCCCTTTTTTTTATTGTAAGCTACTGTTTTCTGTGCCCTATGGGAGAGCATTTTAGACTGTCTTGGGGGTTATCATACACAAGGATGCAGGAAAAAAAACAACCAGTAACCTCAACTCAGAGCTGTCTTTCCATATATCCTCTCCCTAGTAGTTTGTATTCAGCATAAATAAGTTTTTTCTGCATGGATGGATGTGCAAATCCATGCTGGGAACTGGACAATGACATGGCCAGCATTCAAGAAAAATTTATAACCTCTAATTTCTTGTCTTCTGTTCAGGTTCTTTTGTGGATAACTTTTTATTTTGAGGCACTGCTGCATGAGAGAATTTTTGTTTTCTTTCTGCTGTCCAAGTTGTAGAGCTTGACTGGAAAAGTTCCTAAATTCTGTGCTAAGAAAACAGTCTGAAGGAAAAGAAAATCCATATTTAAATCACATAATGCTTCCCAAACTCAGCCATTTTACTTTGCAACTTGAAGATGTTGTGTTGTCTGTTGCCTGTTTTGTGGTGTTTTTCTTAGCCCTTGCATCTCTGTGGGGTTCTGCTGTAGTTGTGGGGACACTGCCTGTGAGCCCTGCTATGGGCTGCACATCCTGCCTCAGTCTCTAGTTAGTGGTACAGGGGAGCCTTTTTGTACTGCCTGACAGAGAATGGTGTAGTAATAAATGATTATTTGTATTACTTGGCACTCATAAATCAGGAGGATACTTAGGTTCTAATTCTCCTGCCTCTGCTTGATGGAATGTTACATCAAAGAAGAGAAAAATAGTGTTTGGGTTATTTTGGCCCGTTTCTAAAGCAATCAAAGGAATGTTGTTGGTACTGCTTTTGTGCGTCTGATTTTGAGCAAGCTCACTTGTGATCCTGTGTTCTCTGTTTTTAAATGATCCTAAAATGTGCACTATTAAAAATACCAGACAAATTTTCTAATCAGTTCTCCAATTTCAGTTATGATGTCTGATGCTGAAGATGTGGAGTAATGGTCCATGAGCATTTATAAGGGTTCACAGCTTATCCTGTTTTATTCCTATTCTATCTTGAAATACTTCAAAAAAACAATCAAGATAATAAGTGTAGGAAAGGACTTCATGTCCATAAATTATTTTCCTGCTGCTGGAAAGTGCTGTGCAACTCTTGTCTGTACTGTAGCACTACTGTATTATTTGGTAAATCAAACCTCATGATTTTTCAGTATACTGTAATTTAGGAAAAGAATCCCTACATTTTTGAAATTCCTTTCAGTTTGAGGCATAGCATACTCATTTTTCCTTTTTAAAAATCAAAATGCTTTTCACACTTACATAACGCATATTCTTATTTGTTGATTGCAACAAATGATCCCTGAGATAGGCGAAAGGGGATAGATATTGGGATAAAAGCAGTTGGTGTGATCATGTGATTGTTTCACTTAGACTCTTCTTTCTGGTTTTGTTGATATTCTTGTTTTCATGCTTTGAATTCATGATGACGTGTTTTTGTTCAGAGTAGAACAAAGAAAGAAACTTCTTTTTTTCAGTGCAGACTTAAAACAAGCTTGTAGCTGTTCAAAGTACAGCCAGTGTTTATTGTAACATTGATATATTTCTGGGTGTCTGGAAGAAGAAGTCTAAAATAATTCTGTTCACAGACTTTGAAATAAAATGAGTTTTTCTGCCCTGACAGATTCTTTTTTGCCTTTTTACAAGACAGATAAATTCTAGTTTTCACGGAAAGAAGATATTATATGAGGATATATGTGTGGCTACAGCTAAATGGATATATTATGGTCTATAATATGCTGTGAGATTTCCTTTACAGTACCACATTAGCACTCAAAAACATTTGTCTGGTTTTAAACTTAGGTGATAAGTATTTTCAAATTCTAATAGAATGGAAAGAAATATTTCTGTATTTGCAGGTTGTTTTCCTGCTTATTTCTCTCCTGACCATTTTATTGTAAACTTGAAGGGATAGAGCAAAATGACAGTGTCTTTGGCAAAGAGGATCTGGACACAAATCAGAGACTTGAAGGTACTGAACTAAGTGAAGGCAAAAAGTTTTCTGCATAATACCAGTTTTTTCTCCCTAGTGTAGACCACAAGAACTATGTGGGTGTTTTGGTGCTTCTCATCAAATAATTTGTATTTCTAGTAACAGCACTTTTTCTAATGTTTTTTAAGGTAATATTTTTGATGTGTTTCAAAGTCATGGCATAGGATTGCAGAGGGTTAGGGGTGCTGTAGCTTTTGTGGTGGGGGTCTGGGACAGCGAGAGCTGATTGCATGTTTGCAAATGTGGCCTTAGTGTAGCTGATTCCCCCAATTCAGGGATCTTGTTGAAAGTCGAGCTGGATGTCCAGGCTCAGTGCAGCATGGGCCCACCAGGATTGAGCATGAGCATGGAGCAGAGCCAGGAGCAGCTCTGGCTCTGCAGGTAGAGGGCAGATTTGGTATGGCCTCTGGACCCTGCATTGCTTGAGGAAGAGGAGGTGGGAGCATTTGTTCAGAGCCTGTGGAGTTTGATGTTGCAGACATCTTTTGTGAAAAATCCTTCCTTTAGGATTTTTCCCTCCTGAGAAGCCGAGAGGCCTCAGAGACAAGATGTAAACAATTGGTATCTGCTACTGTGGAATGCAACAGGTGCACCTGTGATTGGCCCATCTCTGATGTTTATAATTAATGGCCAATCAAGGACTTCAGCTGTCCCGGACAGAGCCCAGGATAGCTGCTTTGTTATCATTCTTGCTATTCTATTCTTAGCTAGCCTTCTGACAACTTCTTCCTTCTATCTCTTTGTAGTATGTTCATAATGTAATATATATATAATATAATAAATCAAGTCTTCTAATTATGGAGTCAAGATTCTCGTCTCCTCTTCAACCTCAAAACCCTGCTTCCCAAAGGGACAATAGTTTGTGGCCCACTTTGACTCTGTGTGGTGACATGCTCTTCTAAAGAAGCTTGTGGATGCTTAGCCACTGTTTGCTTAGAGTGGTTTTCAGTTTATTCTGCAATAATTGGAGTACTAGGGTTGGTGCCTCTGTCATCGTTGACCATAATGTTATTCCTCTGGCTGTACCTATGAGTGACAAATGTGTTGTTACATTTCTGTAATGCAGAGATTAAAGTGTTGACCTTCTTTCAACTCTGTTGAATGCAGTTTTTGTAGTATCCTAGAGACCAAAATGCTTAAATCTTTTCTCTCCAAAGCACAGTTTGCTATGCTGTGTTGCCAAATAGACACTTGCACCCAGAAGCAGGTAGGGTTTTGAAGGAGTGCAGGTGGAGTTGTTGACTTTTACCACATAGCTTTAGGAAACTAAAGACTGCTTAGATAGACCTTTGATAAGTACTTAGGTCACAAATTGAAGGACTGAAAGTTAAACTGAATTTATAGGGGATTAGATGAAATTAGTGTTTTTTCAGAACACTTGTTTTGTGGAGAGACAAATGAAATCAAGATACGAGAAATCCATCTTAAATCTTCCCTTAACCATGAGTGTTAAGAAATAGGTATTCAGAACAATTGTAATTAATTTTATTGACTAGAAAATCTATGGGGTTTTTTGCTCATCACAAAAGTGCTTTTTTGGCTGTAAATATGGTGAAGTGGTTTTTAGTTTTTGTTTATTTTTTTTTTTTTCCGTAGGTGGCTGCTGCTTTAATGTAATAGTGTCATTAGCTTGCTGAACACTAAACATGAGAATAGCAGGTAAGTATGCTCTTTGAAATCAGACTTTGGTCAATTATAAAACAACTGCTATGGACAACTTTAACAAGTTGTGACAATAAGGTTTTAGAGTCATAGAATACCAGGTTAAAAGGGATCTCAAGAATCATCTGGTCTGACATTTCTTGTCGGAAGCACGCTCTAAAAAGATAGCTGTGAAAAGTGGCAATTTTATCAAACCTTTAGTGTTTGATTAGTCTGTCAGGAAAGCCGAGACCCTTGTGCCTGACTAATCTGTGTCCTGTTATGGGGGCCCTTCAATGAACTTCCTTTTCATTTGGGTGCATCTTGAGTGGTTCTGGTAATGCATACTTTTGTTACTCATTGCTGTAAAATTCTCTTGCTTCTCTGTTAGAGATACAGTCAATAAAATATAGAGCGTATGCTCAGTGAGGGGTGGTCATACATTGGAGGCAGGTAACTTTGGGATGATGTTGTGAGCTAATATTACAATTAAGTTACAAAGAACCTCAGTTGCTGGTTCAGGCTGACAGGTGCTGTGCAGGTTTATCAGCTACCAAGTACCATCTGATTTCAACAGAGGCTGACCAAGTTGTTTCTACTCTGCTTCACCTGTTAGCACGTGCTTGAGGTTTCAGATTGTGTATGTATGGAATTGTTGTGGGATAGGTTTTGAGCATACTCACAGCATTCCATCCAAGAAATAGCAGCTCTATTTTACCCTATATTTTTCATATTGCTATGACTTCCTCTAATTTGAGCCCTAGCCCAGCACTGTCCAGCCAGATTTTAAAATGGCCAGTGTTGGAGAGTCCACCACTTCCTGGGGGGATTATTCCAATGGCTGATTGTTCACATTGTGACAAATTTTCTGTGTCTAACTGGAATCTTCCCCACAATAACTTGTACCCACTACCCCTCTTGTTTTCCATGTGAGTCCTTGCAAAAAGGGAGTCTCCATCTTCTTTGTAGCCACCCTTGAAGAACTGGAACATGGTACTAAGTTCTCCTGTAACTCTTTTCTCAAGGCTGAACAAACCCAGCAGTCTCAGCCTTTCCTCATCTAGCAGGCTTCCCAGTCCTTTGATTATCTTCATGTTGGGTTGTCTCTAGATTGTTCATGTCTTCATCTTTTTTCTTTTTTTTTTTTTTTAATAGTAGGGTCCAACACTGAAGGGAGTGTAACAAGTGTGGCCTGACAAGTGCTGTGCAGAGAGGAGTAATGACTTTATTTCTGTCTGCTGCTGATGCCCTCGTTGATGCAGCCCAGCATCCTGCTGGCTTCTTTGCCAGCACCCTCCATTTGTATTGAGTTGGTTGTCCACCAGAATCCCCTAGTCCTTTTCCACAGATCTGCTCCCCAGCTGGGTAGATTCCAGTCTGTTCTTTACTCCTGGGTTATGATTTCTGTGGTAGAAGACTTTGCACTTGTCCTTGTTGAACTTCACTGGTAGTGTTAGCACATTCTTCCAGCCTATCCAGGTGTTCCTGAAGGTTGGCTCTCCCTTTAGACATGCCTCCTTCCACTCAGTTTGCTATCCTCATCAAACTTTGTCAGGGGACACCTCACTTAACTGGCATAACAGGCATTGCTGTTCTGCTTTATTGGTGTTTAGTGGAACTCACTTTGGAATTGGGATGGTGGAAGAGCAATCACCTTGTTAAAATGCTGTAGCTGATCTGCAGTGACTGCTTAAGCTGCTGTGACTTGACATTTTGACTGCAATTTCTGTAAGACGATAAAGGAATAAGGAAATGGCAAATGGTTGTCTTAAGCCACTTCCCCACCTCACTAAAATTGCTTTGTGCTGTTGTAAGTGTCTGAAACTTTCTGAATGGTTGCTGGGAGTTTGAAAACTGTAAGAGCCTTTTCATAGAGCTAAGTTACTGTAGTACAGGTTTTAAGAAACTAATTCTACTTGACAGAAGGGATAGTGGTTGTAAAAATAAGATCTTTGCTAATACAACATTAAAAGAAAACATTTTTTGACATTTTGTCACAGTAGAATAGCCTTTTTAGCAGTGGAATAAATCTGAGTTTCTGGTGCATTGCACTTTTATCAGTAGTTACAGTGTTATTTTGCAGAAGGAGAAACTGTTGCCTCTTCTAGAAGAAAATGGCACCTTTTCTAAGAGCTTGTTAATGCATACAATTTTTGTCACTACTCCTAATTTTGCTTTATTAACCATAATATGTATGTATACCTGGAAGCAATCTGCTAAAGTGAATCTGATAAAGAACTGGAAAATGTTCCAATTTTTGGGTACCTGATGAATTTGGAAAATTACTTTCCACACATGTTTAAGGTTTTTTTCCCCTTCTATCCAGCTTTTTTTTTTTTTTGCTAAAACCGCAAAGCAGATGTGGCAGCTCTTACAGGATGTTTCACCTGTAGCAAACATGCCAGTTTTGGTTCAAGTGCTTAAGGAACCTTCTAGGAGATTTCTTACTGCTTCTTTGAAGGAAGCACTTGCAGTTCAGTTGAAAAGCTCAGAATATAGGGTAGAGGGGATGGTTGGTCCTCTGACTGAGTTCTTGTTCATCTCACATGCTATATACTAAAACATGCTCTCCAAATGCCACTTGCTAGATGACACATTCCAAAATCTGGTACCATCTTGTGGTTTTAAGCAGTGTTGCTTGGAAAACCTTTACCCCATTTCTTAACATATTTTCAGCTCATCTGTCTCTCCTGTGCTTGCACATGGTTCCCTTCCTTTCAAGTGCAGTGATCTTTGGAGTTCCAGCATAATATTTTTAAGCTAGGTTTGCACCTGTGTTTTCTTGCATCATAATGTGTGTGCTCACACATGAAAAAGACCAAACTACAAGCAAAAAACCCTTGTATCTTTCTTCATCTTGCTTTTCTTTTTCATATCCACTTATCTTTTTCAGCCTTTTGGGAGGGTTGATTAGCATCTCTCATCCTTCTCAAGGCTGAGTAATCTGTCTATTTTAAGATTTTCTGAGCAGCCCGTCACAGCAGCAGTCTGAGATTTGCAGGAGTATATAGGTTTGTTTTTTTCTGAAGGATTTGGCTGGCAATCTGAGAAAAAGAAGCATGCTTTAAGGTTGATTCTTCCAACCAGTTTGATACACTGTGGTGAGATAGGAAGGCAGGACATTGATAAGATGCCTCCTCACCTGCCTTGTACTCTCAGTCAGTATTTTTAGTCAGTATTTTACAGTCAGTTAAGAGAGGAGTATACTGTAAAAATGTACTGCAAATTATGCAAAAAATTGTGAGGTTTGTGGCTGTATCACATTTCCATTTCAGATGTAAGCTGCTGCAGTGGTTGTGTGCTTACAGCTCTCCTCCCAGAAAGTAGATTGGCCACTCAGCACTGCCGGAACTTAGCTCTGTAAAACTTAGAACTGCCTATTTCAGTATCTTAAAAGGGAGACAGGAGAGGTACTGCTTTTTCTTACTTATTTTAAAATAGGCTTTGAGTCATGAAACTTATTTTCTGAAGGTCATTAATAAACATTTCTTGAAAAGTAAGTGAGAATGCTTGTTTCTGGTTGGCCGGTGGTTTGGGGTTTTTGTTGTTGGTTTTTTTTTGGTTGGTTGGTTTTTTTAATGTCACTCAGAGCTGACTGACCAGAGTAGCCAAGCTACAGTATATAAACAGATCCCTAATCACTCAGTCTGGGGCCATATATTAAAACAGAGGTAGCTCCATTTGAGAGCAGGAGGAAACACAGTATTTGTGAAGAGTGAAGAACCAGGTACTCATGGCTAAGAACATGCAAGTGGAATGGGGAAGGTGGGAATTTTGCCTTTGGACAACAGCCAGGTAGATCATCTTTGTTCATTTGGTTAAGCTGGATTTTCATGGAAGTCTGGTTTCTCCTGGCTGCTGAGCTAAGTTGGTATACTAAAGTGTCAGAGAAAGCATGGAGGGAGAGAGAGTTAAAACCAGAGTGCATTGCATAACCTGATGGATTGGTGCAGTTACATCCTGCATTATAATATCCATCCATAATAGCCATGCTTTTTTTCAGTTTTATTCTGTTTAGTGGGTCCACAAATGATCATTCTGTTTCTGAGTTCCCCAGAGTGTAATCTGATAGGCATTTCTCACGTTGCTGATTTTGGTAAACTAATGTTACCATTTGCAGGTAATTTTTTGGAATATTTTCTGTTTCTTAACAGGTGCTGCAAAGTTGGTAGTAGTCATAGCGATATTTTTATTGACGTTTTATGTCATATCTCAAGTGTTTGAAATAAAAATGGATGCAAACTTAGGACACATATTTGGTAAGTGATGACTTTGTTTTCTCTGGACATTTAATAATATTTACTTGAGCTTTTATCAAGAATATCATGTTAGTTTTGCCTGAGCTCTTCAATTTAAGAATTGAGTTTATCTTTAATATGTGTGCTTATTTTTTTACATATAATATGTGTATTAAATTATTTTCTGTATGAAATAATAATAATTTTGATTCTTTTGTCTGCCAAGGATACAGATTTTTATGCCCTTTTTTTTTGGTTTACTGGAAATGTACTCTTAGTGTAGAGTAATAACTTAGGTAACTTGAATCGTGTTTCTGGAAATCTGCACTCTGCCTTACTACTGCTAAAAGGATTTAGAATTTGTTTGGGGTTTTTTTCTCTTGTGTAGGTATACTACTGTGTTAAGTTGAATGTGCGATAATCAAAACATTTCAGATGTGCTACGCAGATAAAGATTAGCAGTTGAGGTGTCTAAACTTTTAGTCTTATTTTGAACCAGAATTTTCTTTCAAGGTGTTTTTTATTACCAAAAAAACCCCTAAACAATGATTGGTACATGGTGGAGTTTGTGTTCTTTAACTCTGTATTACTGTAGCGTGAGCTGCCATCTGAAGAAGAGCAGAGACATCGCTAGTAATCATTGTTGAGACAGAGGTGTCATTCAGGTGTCATTCAGGTGTCATTCAGATGTGTGTGTGGTGGGGGCACTTGTGTCTCTCCATATCCCAGGAGAGGGAATCATGAATGGTTGGGTTGGAATACACCTGAACTGCAGTTTGGGTGCATGGGGTTCCTTTCACCCAGTTTGGGTGAAAGGAACCCCATCCCAGTGAAGCTGTAAGGAGGGAATTAATTCACTTCAATCCCCTAAACTCCATAAATTCTCATAGGTTTTGGATCTCTGTGGGTTTTTGACTCCATAACTCTCTAAGAGCCATAAATGAAAGCAGTGCTTCTGAATGGGATTCCTAATCACCTTCATTCTGCTAATGCATGAAAGTTGTTTTTTATTGCAGCATAATATTCAGGTGGATTTGATACTTCATTTCAGCCAGCCAGTTTTTATAGGGGTACAGAAAGATTTTACATTTATAGGATACGATACAGCAGATGACACTTTAATAGTAACATCTTGTAAAACTTTCTTTTTTCATTTTAGCTAGATCAGCGTTGGATGCAGCTGCACGCTGTGAGTATTCATAGGCATGTATTACTGCTGTGCCTTGCTTTTGCTAATAACAGAAAGACTGATGAGTTTTCATAGTTACGAAAGTCTTAATTACACTTCAAATGCAATCAGAAACTAATTTTCCTCTTCTCCTGCTTCTCCTAAATTTCTGGTAAAGTCTGTTTTGTAGTTTTGGCTTGTGGCTTCTGATGATGGTGCCAGAGCAAGCAGCAGGGTGACAACAAGAAGTTGGAATAATGAGGTGCTTCAGGAACTTAGATTATTTTAAACTGCTATGTAACAGATGTGATAGTGTTTGTGTTTGCTCTCTTCCTTGAATTCCTTCAGAATATATTTGTCTGTTAGCCTACCTGTTGTGTTCTCTAAAATCTTGGTTTATTTCCTTTTGAAAAAGCTACAAAACCTCCAAGATACAAGTGTGGGATCTCGAAAGCTTGTCCTGAAAAGCATTTTGCATTCAAAATGTCAAGTGGAGCAGCAAATGTAGTTGGACCTAAAATTTGTGTAGAGGATAATGTGTAAGTATTTTTGCCTGTTGTTTGTAAGTGTCTCTTTCAAATACTTAAATCACTTTGCACACAAAATCAGCTGTTTAAATTAGGGTTTTTTTGCAAACACTTTGCAAAAATGTCAGTTTGTGACATGGAAAGGTCACATTGCATTATAACCTTATCTCTGATGAAGTGCACTTAATGTTCTGCACTAAATGCAGAAATGTATGTTGTTTTAACACATGCAAGATAGATAGCTTGCACTTTGTTTCAGGTTTATAGACTTAAGGGTTAGTTAGACTTTGTCAAGTCAGATGCAGACTTGTCTCTAAGTAACTCGTCCTGGTGCCTCTAATAGTAATTCAGTGAATAATTGTATTGTCTTTTGCAAGTAATCTTTTAAACTATTTCCTCAGTACCAATGTCAGAATATATTTTCTACTTTTTTTCTAAGGTTGTCTTCAAAAGGGAAAAATAGTATTTTAATGACTGATAGTTATTTAACCGTGCTGATGGTAGCTAATGTTAATAAACTTCATACAATTGTGAAATGAGGAAAGCAACAGCTTGAGACAGTTTGGTTTTAAGTCCTCTTTTTACTAATGTTTTTGACACAGTATTATCAGTAATACTGTACTTTAAGTATTTAACTGTGTACTCTCCAGTAAACCCCTATAATAACAATATTAGTATTTATTTTTAGACTGTGTTTTTCCTCTTTGGGTGATAATGAGCAGGAACAATGAGTATGCAGCTTCCTATGATGTAATCTAATCCACTTGATTTTGCAGGTGACATGTCAGAAGAGACATAATGTTAGTGTTGTTGGAAGGAGATTTTTTTAAAAAATCAGTCACACTTAACACTTTTGCCTTCCACTCGCATTTAAGCTACTCCAGTTTAGCTGTTTCTCGCCTTACACTATGTTAGTACAGATAGCACATACAGCAGCTGGTGCTAATGAATTCTAGAGCCAGTGGCAGCTTCTGTGAACAGCAGAACCCCACATAATAAATAGGATAATACATGTATTAAAAAAAAATCACTTAACTCTCCAAAGTAACTGTAAGGCTAGTCTCAAGTGATCTTAAGAGAAGAGTGTTTTTAGCACTAAGTAGCATTCCTGTGTAAGGCTGCTTAGCTCAAGCTTGCTGGCTGGTGTGGGAGTCAGTTTGCAGCAGAGCATCCAGTGTAGCTGGGGAGCTGCAGGTGCTCAGCAGGAGCTCACCTGGGCACCCACGGGCTACAGGCTGCTCCTTCCCTTTCCATTCTTACTGGTGACTTGCTGGGTGACCTTGGGCAGGCTGATCTAATCTCAGCCTGGTATTTCTGCTGGTGTTATGAAACATGCTACTGTCTCATTCTGGTTGCTTGATATAGGAAGCTTAGTATCTGTGAAGATTTAAGCTGATTCAATGATTAAAAGTTGTGGGAATGCAAGTAATATTTTAATTTCAGGATTGTAGAGTTATTTTGTTTGGGATTTTTGACTTTTTTTTTGTTTTTTTTTTTTGTTTTCATGTCTTACTGACTAATTAAATAAGAAGAGGTTTTTCTATTTCTGTCCAAAACCAAAAAATTCCTCTACTAGATATTTTGCTGAAGAAAGTGATGATAAAAAAGTAGTTGCTGGAGAAAGTCCTCTAAGAGGCCACAGCTGTTGGATTCTAAAGTCCAGCTTTCTTTGGCAAACATCTTTCTGAATTCCTTCAGAGGGGGGCTGGTCATGTCTGTCAGTATCCACCAGGAAATTTGATTGATATTAGATGATCTCCTGCTTTGCTCGTAAGAGGTTTTATTTTTCTTTCAAAAGCTCTTAACTTGTAGACTGTAAATTCGTGGAAGAATTCTAAAACTGATGAAGGGCTGCCCTCCTGTGAGAAGCTGTTGCACTGCAGCCTGTTGTGTTGTCATGGTGCACAAGCAGTCTCAATGGTATAAAGTAATATATCAGAGTCCTGAAAAAAACTCATTTCCTCTTGAGTAGCTCTTTTTTCAGAGATACTCTGTGAACTCACACTTGCAAAAAGGTTTTTCTTTTTCTGATTGCTTTGTGTTCTTCATACTTCCCAGACAGGACAGCAGGAATGAGTTTTTATAGTTTGTGAATGATACTTACAGAGTAGAGTTTTTTTCCTGTGTATTGATTGTAAGGATGTCACTTGACTTATGAAAGCACTAAAGTTGCTGATACAATTCAGAATGCAAGTAATTTGTCAACTTCTCCTTTTTATTATATAGATATTTTAATGTGAAACAGGATTTCTGTCAAGTTCAGTTTTGATTTCTGACAAGTTCAGTTATAGCCTTGTTCTGTATTGGGAGACTGTAATCCAAATTAGAAAAAAACATGCTGAACTCATCATTAAATTACTAATTATTGTAGCTGCTGCTTCATGGGTTTTTTAGAAGGGGCTATATTTACTTCTTTACCAACAACTTCTCCATGCAGTTCTACTTTAGTATGAAGCCAGTTGCACGATTGTGCACAGTTAGCCAATAGCAGAATGTTGTACTACATTCCTTTAGTAACTAGTAATTCTTGAATTCATCATTGCAGGTTTTATCTGAATCCATTATAACTTCATGCATGTGTGGAATTTTAGTGTCTAGTAACCTCAGTATTAGATATTTTTCTACTGCTACTTATTTACAGAGAATTTTGTAGTTAAAGGAAAGAAAATTTTTTTTGTAAATTAAGTGCCTACTAAATTTTGCAGGAGGAAAAGAATGGGTTCAGAATTTTATTGCCTTTATTAATTTGTGTACCAGTCCTTAGTTACCGTATGCTTTTCTTGTTTAGAATGTTTTCTTGCTCAGACATGACATGAAAATCACATGATCAGAGCAGAAATGATCCTCCAGTGGCTAAAATACTTCTGGAGACTTCTGGAGTTATCTACTAACCAGAATTGAAGTGTGAATTTCAGCAGGATATTTCAAGTATTTTCTTTCAGAAATTACCAAATTATAGTAATAGTTTTAATTTAAATCAGAGTTTTTGCCAGATAGTATAACTTAAGGGAGTAACAAAAGAATGTGAACTCTATCATCTCTGGTTACTAGTTCTTTAAAACCTTTTAAATTCACTTTGCCAAGAGTTGCCCTTATCTGGTAATCTTTCACAGCCTCTCTGAATACCGAGTCTGTTTCTGATAGTTGTCTATTCAGTTTGTCATTCCTCTAATTTTGGCTTCTGTCTTCATCCTGGATGCAAAACATAGCACCAGAGAGGAAGATTTTTGACATTCTTCTATGACAGACCATTTCTTGTTCCTAGGCTATTACTAAGAAGTTGTCAGGAGAAAGCTGACATGGAAGCTGTGTGTGTAAGGATGCATTGCTTGGTGTTCAGACATGACCAGAAAATCATATTGCTGTGGAAAAAATGTGAAAAAATTTTGAACATAATGGGATTGTACACATGTGCAGCCCTTTCCTAAAGCCAGCTAGGGAGGTTAAAGAAATCCTGATCAGGATGGAATTAAAGCATCTTCTAGAGTGTGTTTGTAACTAAGGACATGTGTGCAGCTATATGCTTTTGCTGAGATGCTTTCTTTAATCTCAGATGAAGGCTTTTTCATTATCTTAAATTATGTAATTGTTCCAAACTTGTATTTGTCCTGTTTTTGCTACCTCTTTAACCCTAGCTTCAAAATGTCAGTGCTGGGATATTTGGGGCCTGAAGGCAGAACAGAGTTCTTCACAGTGTGTGAATTGCCAGTGAACAGGGATGAGGAGGTCTGGAAGCTTCCTCTCACTGGAGTGGTACAGCCACCAAGGTCTAAGGTGGCACGGCATCCTCCCTGAACCTTAACATTCCTGTTACCTCTTCTTTACTGCTCTGAAGGGCTTCCATTTCATAGTGGGACTCTTCAGCCCCTTTGCCTCTCTTCAGTGTGGTCAAAAACTTACTGTCACAGATTCTGATATGCTTTTGGGATGGGTGATTGTAGGCCAAGAGTGTATGCAACTTTTGCTCAAAGTCCCATCAGTGTGCTATTTTTCTTGCAGTTAGGTTTCCTGTTACATGTATGAGTAGCTAAGTGCTTTGTCTTTCTTGTTTCTTCATGTGAATTTTAAATGCTTCTGTTCAGTTAACTTTTAAACTCATTAACTCATTTTTGTTCATTGTGTGCTTGCAAAAAAAAAGCTTAAAATGTTGGTTATGTGACTGTGCTGAGCTCCACAAATGAATATTTGCTTATTTTTTAGAATGTTAATAATGTAACTACATAAACAGCACTATGTTTGTGGCACTTTTAAGATACAGATGTACTTTGAAACCATGATTAAGCAATCAAATCAATACAGCTGGGGATACTTGATGTATTATTCTTAATTCAGTGGTGCTTTAAGAACACAGATTAGTTCAAGGAGCTTTTGCTTCATTTAAGAACTCATGAACATGTGGTCTTTTAACTATGTCTCTCTTAGAACTTGATCCTATTTAAAAACCAGAAATATTTCACATCAGAAGATTGCTTGATTAAAAATGAAAATATTTATTTTGTTGCAGTTTAATGAGTGGAGTAAAAAATAATGTTGGCAGAGGAATAAATATGGCCTTGGTCAATGGTAAGTGACATTTTAAGTGGGTAGATTTTCTTCATTTTCAAATTGTTTCTGAAATTTAAGATGAAATACTATGGGGTGGTTTAAGGCAAGCACCAAGGAGAAAAGGAAGTACTCAGCTTACTTATACAGAGATAATGTCAGATATTGGCACTGACACCTTGTTGTTACAAAGCAGAAAAACTTGGTGCATTTTTGTTTCTAAAAATGGATTGTAAAAATAGTAATGTGGAGTGTGGTGGTGACTGTCTTTTTGATACATCATGTAAGTTCCTAGTGCAAAACCAGAAAAAGACGTGAGATGTGTGCTACTTCTTTTGACCTTGTGTATTGCCACCACTAATTATACTGTAGAATGCATTCTTCTGTTGCTCTGTTTTCAGTGAAACGTCTTTAGCATCTTTAACAGTTTTGTTACTGCACACAAAGACCAGTTCATTATTTCCTCACTTGAATCAGTATATTTCGTCTATAGACTTTGTCCATAAATGCACCCTGTTAAGTAATCATGTTCTGGGTTCTTAATTTTCATTAAAACCAAACAAGTTTAGCTGTGTTACCTTGAAAGCTGAACTGACTGTAAGCACTGGCACATTTGTCTTTAATGTGTAGGAAATGATTCCTTGTAGCAGTGAGATAGCACTTTGTCATTTCACTGCAATGTAAATTGCTTTTATTTGCAGATTGTACTCAGATTTACACCATCTAAAGCATAACTTGAACAATACTTCCTAATCCTATGTTGCTTTCCTAAATTGTCTCAATCTGTTCAAAACCAAAATACCTATGTTTGTATTTTATAGCTCCAGTCTTTCTCTCTGTCTTCCCAACTTCTAATGAATGTATATGTTAAAAAAACTCCACCTTCCATCAAATACTCCTTTGTAGACAGCATAATAAGAAAAGGTAATGAGATATAGTATATAGTCCACTTTCTTCTATTTATTCTGGATGTTTAAATCTACTTACAGTAGTAAGTCTATAGCAAAACATGGAGTCTAATTTTAATCTTTGTGACTTTCCATATGGTGCAAAAGGCAGTCTATAGTTACACTGTCTATTTTTGCAAAACCAGCTTTAAAAAAGGCAGATATAGGAACTGAATATTCTGTGTTGGTTTTAGAGCCTGTGGGTGTTTTCATTTATTTTATATTCCACTTGAAGCAAAATCAGAATTTTGCCTAGAATCATAGAATTGTCTGTGCTTGAAGGGACCTTTTAGATCACCCAGTTCCGGCCCCCCTTCCATGGGCAGGGACATCTTGCACTAGACCAGGTTGCTTAAAGCTGTAACCAGCCTGGCCTCCAACACTTCCATGGATCTTCTAATTTTTTTCCTTTTACCTTTCCCTGCACTTTTTCACAAATCACTGCACTGTTTCCATAAAAGAGATGTTACCATAATTCATTTATCTATTGTGTTCTGCAGCACTTTGTCTGAAAGAGTGTAAGAGGAGTGGGGCATGTTATCTGTAAAATAATTTTGGCTATATTTGATGGCACCAAATGTTTATTTTTCTCTTTTCCTTCAGGTAAAACAGGAGAATTATTAGATACTAAGTTCTTTGACATGTGGGGAGGAGGTAGGTGCAATTATACTGGTCAGAGAGAAACAACAAATGTGCTTTTTTCTTCCTTCTTGTCCAGATTTCATTTGTCATGTGATTTAAGGTGGTAGTTAAGGGAGTGCTTCACCTCTACCTTTGTAATTGTGAGGAGAGTGCAACTTTAAAGAAACATAAGGAGTTGAGGTGGGAGGGAGGGATGTGGTTAATCAGACTTGTTCTCCAGGGTAGTTCTCATTACTGGTTATGTCTTAACACAATAAGGATTAAACTCTTTCTATAAAATAAGAGATCTCTGGTGCATTTTAGCTTTCTCTGTCTGCATCTTTTTATAAAGATAGATTTACAAATTTTTCATATATTCTATATATAAATGTTACATATATTATCTTTACAAATATTCTTAAAAGTAATGTCTTTGCCAAAAGACACTGCAGATGTTTAAACACAGAATTGTTGCTTATTTTTAAACAGTTTTATGTTCTCTTTCTTTTCAGATGTGGCACCACTTATTGAATTTCTGAAGACCATCCAGGATGGAACAGTTGTGTTAATGGCAACATATGATGATGGTGCAACCAAGTATGTAATTGATTTTAAACAGCAAATGTTGCTTAAACTTCTACATGCTGTTTAATACGGAAAAAATACATTGTCACACAACCACTTTTAATAAGATTTTGTCCTTCCAAGATGACAGATTTAAAACTATACTTTCAGTTTATTAGTTTTATAATGCAGATGTGATTTGGGCACAACAGAAATCAAACTAAAACTAAGTAGATATAGATGTGCTGATTCAAATAGGTCCAGGCATAGGAACATGATTATGAGAACCTACTTTGGTTGAAAGTGTCTGTTCCATCCAGCACTCCTTCAGATCAACTTCAAGACAGAGTTTGATGATTACAGGATGGCAGAGACCTTTCCCAACAAGCCTTGCCTGTATCTTTATTTTAAAGTCACAGAAGTTACTAATGTGAGCCTTGTATTTTTTGGCCTGAGTGTTTTACTGTTTCACCCTAAAGCTATTTAATTTATTAATATAGATGTAGCCTAAGAGGGTTTAGGTCTCCTGAAACATTGTCTTCCAGCTTTCATAACTTGGGTCAGTTTGAATAGATACTAAAAATTACTGTTGAATATATATTACAATCTACTCCTCACTTAAGTCATCCTATCCAAAGGATTGCTTTTCACAGTGAAAGTGGAAACTTCTTTCCTTTTCCTCTGTTGTTTTACTAATAATTAACTTTTTTGTAAATGTGGTCTGTACATTTTTTTCCTCTTTTGGTTCAATTTGTTGTCTGCAACTTGTCTGTATTTTTGATACAGAAGCAGCTTCCCTGTGACTGAGTCCTTACTTTGCAGTGTGCCATCTTTACAGTAAATAGTCCAGTGTGTTTACATTCACTGCTTTTAGGAAAAAGGAAAGTAATTTACTGGGGTATTAGCCAAGGTTGGATCTTCTCTCTGTTGTTCTGTTCACTTGTTTTGTTACTTTACATTTAACCTTCTTCCCTTTCTTCTTTGAAATTTTAGATAATAAGTAGGGTTAGTAAGCATGTACAGCTGATGATTTTGACAGTTTGTTTGCAGATAGAATGCAGCTAAACAAGAAGTCGTATTTTGCCTTGTCTTGCTGACAGACAGGATCTACTGCTTACTGACAATACTACAACTACCACTGGTAGTTGATAGTAAATATAAATGCCAGTTCCTGGAAACAAAATTGTGAATAATAAGTTGCCCTAATGGTTGAGAAAGTTGGAGTGTGGGTTGGGCAAATAACCTGCACAGTATTTAATAATTTTCATAATTTTTGCTGAAGTGAGTCATACAGCTATATTTCAATCGGTAGAAGTAATCAGAAGTTTTGTGTCTTGTTTAGTAATCAGGCACATTTAGTAACTTAAAGGAAGAAATAAAGATCTGCTATTTGGAGATTTTGGAATGATATCTTATCCTACAGAACTGTTTTCTTTTAGATACTAAAATTATCCTATTGGGGTTTACAGGCACTGAGCCATGCTAGAGGCAGCGTTCTGAATTTTGAGTTAACTGCCCCAAGCAGATGAGAACTTACTTCAGATACTCATTTCATTCTAGTAATCTAAAATAGCTTTTACCTCATCTAGACTTCAGCTTGAGCCTGCAAACAATGTTTACTTTAAAGGCTGACTTTTTAGTTGCTTGGAGAACTGCTAACAGAACTTAAGATGTGTAAGTTCTCACAGGAGAGAGGGCTCTTGGCTTTTGTTGGTGTAGTGCTAGGTTTATATCCTGGTTCCTTGAGATTATAGTACGGAAGAGCAGTGCTCTTTGCATCAGGTGACTTCAGAACTAGCCTTACCTGATTCTGAGAGATAGACCTTGCCCAATATTGACTGACTTAAAGTATATTAAATAAGATCAAAGCAGACTGGTGCACTGAGCAATGGAAGCTCTAAGGACATGTATTTTATTACATACTCTGGTTCACAAACTTCTCTGGTTTGTTCAAGGCTTAACGAGGAAGCACGGAGACTGATCGCTGAATTAGGAAGCACGTCCATCACTAACCTTGGCTTCAGGGACAACTGGGTCTTCTGTGGTGGGAAAGGAATTAAGACTAAAAGTCCATTTGAACAGGTTTGTGATTCTTTAACTTCCTGGAATTTAACAGCTTGCATTAATAGAGGCATAGCATGTTTTGTAATTGCCATGCATTTGTTCACGATGGGTATCTATTGCAGTACTGGCACGCAGTCTTATTTTCAGTTTTTTTCCTTTTCCTCCTTTTAAACGTACCAAAAAAAAGATTATTTGGCGACTCATAAATAAGAAAAAAAAAATCTTATATGATGTAGATCTTACTATGACAGTAACTAGATTATTCAGCTTTTTAGTGAATCAACCTGAAGAATTCAAAGCTTTCTGCCCAAGTTGTATTTTAGATGCACTAAGAATGATGAACTTCCAAGAGATAAGTGAGTAGTTAAGGTGTTGGTGTTCCCAGCTGTTAGCTTTGCTCTTCTCTCAAATTGCTGCCATCACAAAATTTGTGAAATAGAATATATTCCCATACTTTAGCTGTTAAAATTCAGCATGTGTCAATGTTGCCTTTAATTACTGGTAGAAGTAGCTTTGTACTAGCAGAGTAAGGATGTGTTTTTCTGCCAGCTTTGTAAGGGAGGGGAAATAAGTGCAGAAGCAGCGGCAGACTTTTGGAGGCAATAATGTCTTACCTGACTGTAGATGGTTGTTTGGTGGACATAAAATGTTCTTTCAAATCTCACTATTTGTTTTCATTGCCTTGCAAATTTAGTATCCTTATTTATTTTTACCTAGTGGTTCATGCTTTAATGTAGTTGGTCATTTCCTTGCTTCTCTCTTCCTAAGCAAACATCTGTAATAAAATTTAAAATTTTTTTCCCTGTGTGGCTTAACTTTTTACCATACGCTTGTCTGAGCAAATTATTTTAAATGGTGAATATTTACAGATTGCTATGTTTGATTCAAAGCACAAGAAGTTAATAATGTTTTTTCTTTGTCCATGGCCTGCAAAGAAGTACATGTCTTAAAGCTATGAGTTAAAGCAAAAGGATAAATGACTTCACATTAACGGCAGATTGATATTTTCCATTTATAGCATATAAAGAATAACAAGGACACAAACAAGTATGAAGGCTGGCCAGAAGTTCTTGAGATGGAAGGCTGTATCCCTCAGAAGCAAGACTGAATGAAAACAGAAGAAAAGGAAAAAGGATATGGAAGACAATGCACTTTCTGCTATTATTAGAGAGAGGGCTATGAAGGAGACTGTACTGTAAAAATTATTTTTAAAGCATGCAGCCATCTTGTCAGTGTGTGCATGAGCACTGACATTTTGAATATTGGGATTATTTATTGCTGACACACATAGAAATTCTTTTTGTAAATATGTCCAAAATAAAAGAAACATCCAATCATTTCTATGCAGGTTTCTTAAAAGCACAGTATTTAGTTTGCCTGTGGTAAATAATACTTGTAGATAACTGGCTAATAAATAATGTATGTGGACAATAAACAGATTGTGACAAATGTACTGTCCTCTTAACAGTGCAATGTTGCTGTGACTATGTAAACTTGGTGAATATTGCAGATTTTAGTAATACATTAATAAGGAGCTTTAATTTTTTTTTATCCTCTGCCTTTTTAATGGCATTATCAATTTTTATTAAAACTATTTGGTTATTCTAATACCAAGTGCTCCAAAAGTTTATTTTGTAGTCCCCTATCAAAACTGAGTAATCAGCAGACTACATGATAGTGTAACGCAGATATGCCATGAAAAGCACAAGAGAATTTTTTTTTCTATCTTTAGGGGATGAACTAAGGTAAATATGTAAATAGTATGTGTGATATTTAAAAGCAGCTTGGAAGAATTTGTGCTTGAAAGTGTTTGCTTTATAGAAGGGACTGGCACATTAAGCAGCAGTACTGTCGCTAAATTTTTCATTTTTTATTGCAGCTTTTGTACTGGTGCTTAACCATTGATTCTCCCTGTGGCAGTTCAGCTGCAGTGGATGTGTGTAATGGAAGAGCTTCCTCTTTTGGCTCTAATGTCAGGAATAAATTTCCCATTACAATGAGCCTGTTAGAAAGCAGTCTGCCTTCTAATGGGAGTTGTTTCAGGGTACACAGCTGTGCACCTTCACCACCTACAGTACTTCTCATGAGCTGAGGCAATCTCTTCTTCAGTGGAATGTCAGAGAGAGCACTGTGTCTTGGGTTATGCAATGTGTGACTTGTAAACTTAACTGACAATGTTTCCTTCATCCTTTTTTTTAATGGAAAAAAAGGACCAAGTTTAAGTGGCCTTATTCTTTAGCTTATATAAGAGCTGTGTGAAGACCTTGCTTTCTTTCTAAACTTGCATTTCTTTTAAGTAGGGCCAGCTTGAACTTTTCCTGAAACTAAATTACACCATACTAACTGATTTTATCCATATTCACAAAATTAGGGCTGACACAGAACTGGCTGCAATCTCCTGGAGCTTTGTGTTATGAATTCTGGTATATTCCTCAAAAACTTCAAGATAGTACTATGGGGCAAAAGCCACAAAGTATTTTTCAGGAGCCCACAGTGAGTTTGACAGAGGCATTGGAGATAGTATTATTGTTGATATTTTCTGAGTGAAATTCTGTGCACTAAAAATTTCAAGCAATATTGAGAATTACCTTGTAAGAAAAATAAATAATCTCTGATACCAGGGTAAGACTGGATTCTGAGTTGTTCTCTGTGTTTAACTAGCTTTTTAAATAATGTGGGTTTCCCTCAATATTAATGTGAAATAGCTATAAATGCACCTGACACAGTGCAACTGCTTTTGTTAAATCTTCCAGATTTTCCTGTGTAGGAGGATGTGTTAAAATCATAGGTATTTTTTCATTGAAGTAAAATCCCCTTTTCTAATCAGTTTGAAATTCTATTTCCTTACTTAAGGCTGTAGTGAAAAACAAATTGTGTAATTCCTGGAATTTTCACAGATTCAGTTCCGCTGGTGTGTATGCCAGTATTGGCTACACTGCTATCCAGAATAATACCAACATGGTTTTGAAGTTACTCAGCAGGGTTTTAAGAGGAAGAAACCCTATTTGGCTGCATTAGTAGTTCCCCTGGACTACATTTGTCTTCATTATTATGGCTTTGAATGCCAGTGAATATTTAATCTTTCTTCAAATTAAAAAGTTAAAATTTCCCCTGCAAAATTAAATGGAGAATGTGTGCCTTTATTAGCAATCCAAGTTGAGTAAAGATATCACGATTCTCTTAACCCCTTAAAGTTGTACCTGCAACAAACTTTTTAAACAATATATTTTAAAACAATGAAATGGTAGAATTATTTTTGTTGCATTTTAAATAATTTCAGTCTTAACTTTGATGGAAATCTTCCTCTTACTCTCTAAGCCATGTTCTCAAAGCTATATGGTATGGTTGGTATTAAATAAGACTCTTGCCAAATATTTATAAATTGTACTGGAGTGGCCACACAAATGGGGTCTCCTTGTTTTTCTCCATCACCATGCTCTACTGACTTCTCTGCCTTGAGTTACAGTACCCTGCTGCTGAGATGAACTCTCTGAAATCAATGAGACTTTCTGGTAATCCATCTGCATTTCATTTGAGTTGCCAAGCACAAAGATGACTATTCTGGCCTCTCTCCAGCTGGGGATATGAAATCAGTTGCAAAGATGAAGGTACAGGTGCACGAATACCTGTGTATGACAGAGCTCCAGGATCCATATTTTCTATATGGAAACACAGGTGATGGGAACATCTGTAGCATCTTGCAGACTTTTTGAGAACAGAGCAGCAAGGGAAGGGAAGAGAAAGGTTGTGAGGTATGTCTGCCTCAAAAATAGAGCTGTGAGAAGAGGGAGGGAAGGACACAAGAAGGTTTCAAAGTAATCTTCAGCAAGGTGGGATTCAAGGCACCTGAAGAGGACTTCAATGTAAATCACAGCTCTCAACTGCTTTACTAGTGGTGCTTTATATGGATTAATAGGAGTCCTAAAAAAGAAACTGAAGGAGGTCTCTGCCTTGATCTACCCTCTGGACCTTCCTTAGTGTCTTTTATGATCCAGCTTTTTTTTTTTTTCTCTGGGAAAAGCAGACCCTTTTACAGCCTTAGTTTCCTGATTGCCACTTTGGAAAAAGCTTTATTTTGCTCAGCATGTTTTGCTTTCTAGATTTCTTACTGTGCACTTAGTTTGCTCAAACATTGAATTGACTGCTAAATGCTTCACGTGTATGTAATGTCTCCTGAACTGTTTGGGTTTTCTGCAGTCTGAGTGTTTTTCAAGAGTAAGTGTATTAATAAGAGGCCAGGTGGCTAATTTCAAAAGGGGAATTAATACTTCCACCATAAGTGCTGACTGACTTTGCTCTGTAAGGATGGGAAGGGCTGCAGTGCCTCACTACCTGACTTGGATCGTGGCTAAGGTGGATGCTAAGCAAAGGACTTTTTATTTTTATTGATGAAATCCTCTTGAGTTTTAAGGCTCTAAGGCCATAGCCTAGCCTGAATGCAAGGGGCCTGTTAAAGAAACTTGAAGAAACCTGTAAGGCTAGATGGGAACTTTGAGGCTGAAGCAGGAAAGTGTGAGAACAGCTCTTCGCCTGTTCAGTGGTATCATGAGGTGTCAGTGGCTCCTGATGCTGTACAAGGGATGTGAGGGACCTTGCTTCTTACCCCCTGAGCACCAGACCAGCAGGGCACAAAATCCTGAGCTTCAGCCACACCCTGCTCCTGCCTCCCTGGGGCCTGAAAAGTGAAAAGTGGCAAGAGAGAACATGCTCTACTTGAGATGCTTCTTTGCATTTCTGATAACAGTAAAGCCACTCTTAGTTCCTCCTTGCTGCCTCCGTAGTTATTCCTTTCAAGGTGACAAAGACCTAAGGTATCCTTCATAGGTTGAAACAGATTCCTCAGATATCGTTTCCTGTGCTTAACTGTCCATCTGGGTGGCTTGGCTCATGTGCTGTCCCCATCTTCTTAGCTGAAAATAATTACTTTTTAGCAAGTTAAAAATGGATGACTGTCCACTTAGGTATCTTTTTACATTCTTCCTTGTCCTATGTTCTTCTCTCCAGAAAACTCAAACCAGTTCCTTTAATCTTGTATTTCAGTTGCTATAATCTCTAAATCTGTTATAATCTCTCACCTGTTGCCTCAGAAAGGTCTGCTCCTTTCTGAGGGTGTTGTCCATAACATGATATAGCTACAGGCTCATGCAAAGGCATGAAGAAAGGCACTCCAGACTGAGGAGGAATCATGCCTCCTTTTTGAGCTTGATGGATGGCAGTGGAAGATAGTGCTATCTTCTGTGGAACAGAGCTTCCAAATGTTTTTTCCTACCAAATGCTACACCAATTTTCATTAATTATCCTTTTCAGCCTTGAATGTTTTAGCATTTTTTTTATCAGCACAGTCTCAAGTTCCCAGGTCTTTGCAGCTGAATCACCCCTTTGAAAAACTTGGTGGATTTCTTGAGTTATGTCTTAGTTCTCATAGACGCCTCAAGAGGACCTAACCCACCACATGGATAACTACACCTTCAGTTAAGTTTTGTAGTATATTAGTTAATAAAATGAACATCATCTGTTTATTGTCATTTGAAGTATGCAGATATGAAAACTGTTTCAGAGATTTAGGATATATAGGGAGAGAGGTAGGGATCAGCACAGAGCACTGTAATACTCTAACTACATTGTCTGCTATGTAAAATACATAGAAATCACTCCAGCCTCTGGGAAGTTTCTGATCCCTGGAGGCAGCCAAAGCAGCTGCTTAATTCTCTTTCTCCTTGCTGATCTTGCAATCAATGAACAGGAAAAAAAAAAAACAAAACCAAAACAAACTGCTGAGTTTAAATAATATTTTAAGGTTATTTTAGGTGTCAAAAATTGTATTATTCCAAGTATGGTCTCAGCAGAGAGTATGATACTGTTCTGTCAGGACTTAGTGCTGTTCAGTCATCTCCCATGCATGCTGCCTCAGTCCTGTGGCACAGCCTGAGGAGCCTGTGAGTTTGTTTTCACTGCTGAAACAACCTGGACTCACAACTCTCTTCAAGGTCTTCCACCATGATATGTCCTCCCTATCCAAGTTTTCACAGAGAAGGTGTTGAAACCTCCTGTGACAGTGCCTTACTGGCATGCTGAGCACCCTTCCCCACAGACAGCAGATTTTTCTGTGGTCCCAAGATAATAATTTGGTCAGGCCAATGGAGATGGCCTGGCCAAATGTGGAGTAAAGGTCCAAATAGCAGATAAGGGACTTCATTGTTGCTGAACTGATGTTCCTAAAATAATCCACATAAGGCAGTGAAATACCACAACACAGAAGATTTTGTTTCCTTCTTCCTGACTTACACATCCAATAAAGAGTGACAGTTCAGAATCTGGTCACCATCTTTCCTGGAAAAATGACTGATGACTGGGAAATGAATTCTTCAAAGTAACTTTGAAAGCCTCAGCCAAACTGTCCCAAGTTTCTAAAAGCTGGCTGTTAGTATGGAAGAAGTTAAGGGATTGCAAACCCTTCCAAATTCCCTGGATTTCAGTGGGAATACTTATTGCTGGAGCTGGGATTTCAGTGTTTGTAAAATGCATTTAAGAGAATAATAAAAAAGAAAGTATGCAGAATACTAATTAACTGACCATTTAGAAAATCATAGTATTTCTCATCAGTGTGTATGAACTGCAATAGTTATAACCACCCTGATGATTAAAACCCCTAACATTTATGCATTTCTCTGACTAATTTCCCCCAGCACATGCAAACAAAATTCAATTGAAGGTGACTACAATATTAACAAATATCTAACCAACAAATCTCAAGGGCTGTAGTCTTATCACATTAGTTGTGGAAACCTTTTACATAACTTGCATAATTTAAATATTTACAAAATATAAACTTTCTTGTCTTATCAAAAATAGTTCTTTGCACAATTAAACAACAGTAATCCTTTCACATGATACTTTTTAAGCCAGGCATTAAATCACTGCATAAAAATAAACAACCTTTCACAGATGTAAAATAAAATTAAGCCAACATATGGAGACAGAGAAAGTGTTATCATTAACAGTTTAAATATTTTAGTGGTGTGAGCCAATCCATAAATTAAATTGTGCATTGAACTTACTGAAGATGCAACCTAATGAAAAATTCTAGCTGCTGATTCTATAAAAAAAATCTGTTTTAAAAAATCCTTTGCTTTATGGCAGATTCCTTTGGGCTAAATCTCATGTGGTTAATTTCAATAATGACAGTGAACCATCAGTGAGATGGTTGAATGTGGCAGGTTATTGCATAGAATTCAAGAGTGGGGTGACAACCAACTGACTGTGCTCAGATACTCAGGAAATGCCTACAGAGCATTTTATTTCCTTAAAATATCAAACTGCATTTCTGTCCCTTCTCAGGCCTGTCCCTTGTTGGTTTGAAGGACAACCTGTTAAAAATCCTGATGTTGCTGTTTGGTACCCCGTTCACATTCACCAATCTGTGCTCCTGCCTCTCTCCCCTGGGCACAGCTTGACCCTCCTTTTCCAGGCAGACACTGCTGAGCTCTCTGCAATCACACACTCTGCACATTTTGCAGAAGGCAGTTTTGTGACCGGCTGCAAAGCAAATGCCTCATGTTCAACAGCTGAACTCTTTCCCTATCTTTGTGGGTCTTTCTGAAGTCTGCAGAAATGAACTGTCTAGTGGATCCATCTAGTCCCAGTTTTAAAAGCACAGACATAAGGACTATGTCTAATGTGTTTTACAAACTCTCTTAACTCTTCAGTCTCTGGCTAATGAGATCTTGAGATTTCTCCACTGTGCCTACCCACCACACGGATCTTCAGGACATTTTGTCTATTAAATACTTGAAAAGTTTAGCATCTGTCTCTGCTCATGGAGTAACACGTTCAAATGTGTCATCAGGAGTCCTTTTTGCTGTTTAAGCTGTCCCTGCATGCAGCCTGATGTTTACTCAGCTGTCCTTTCAGTCGAGGCTCACTTGGACTAGCCATGGTGTGGCAGTACCTGTTCCCCCGGAGGCCGACCCCTGTGAAATCCCGCACGGTGACAGTGACTGCTGCCCCCGTGGCAGGGCAGCTGTGTGCAGCACACAGGCTGGCTGCTCCGGCCGTGTTTCCCGTACTCCACCTCACTTGCAGGTGTGTACGTCGGTCATGGTCTCGCACCTCCTGCAGCGCACGTAGCAGCACCAGACGAACTTGCACTCGCAGCGCTCCACGTGCCGCACGACGTGCGTGTTGTACCCGCGCCCGCAGCACAGCAGGTTGCAGCCCTCAGGGCCCTGCGACGTGCGGTTACATTCCCTGCCCTGAGTGCCAGGGATCCCCAGTTTTTGGTCTTCCACACAGTAATTGGGTGATTTGTTCACATACAGCAGGTCCTCTTTCCCAATTGGTATTTTTCTCTGGCTTTTCTCTTTCCTGCGTAGCTTTTTTTTCAGTCTGTCCGATATTTGTATGCTGTTTTCATACTTCTCCTTTAAAAACCGGCCAATCTTTTCAAAGGATGACATGGTTTTCCAACAAGTTTTAACAGCACAGGACCCAGAAACACCATGACAACGGCAATCCACAGACATCAGCTTTGCTACAGCCTGAAAGCAAAGGGAGAACAACATTTGGATGTGCTCTTTCATTCATCAGGAATGCTGCCTGACATCAGTAGCACAAAGGTCTCAAAGTATTTAATATTACAGCTGCCACTGCCATTTCCACAACAGGAAAGTCAGAGCACGTGTTAGGAACCAGGTTTTCCAGTCCTGGACCCCCACTATGAGAGGCATGATCTTCAGACTTGCTCTTTATTTGCAGTTTGCAATGGCCATAATGTAGCAATACTGATCACAACAGTGAAAGCTGTGATTTCTGGATGGCTTTTCATTCTGGAGGATCCTAAATACCTGAATGACATATCCTTTGTTGCTCCTCCCACTGCTGGAATGCAAAAGGCTCTCATGGGCAAAAGGGTCTAGTGGGGAACAGCAGAGGGGGAAAGCAAGGATAGGGCAGGTCATGGCACCCATCCTGTTTTGGAAGACACTGACTGGGCAAGTAAGTGTCCCGTTATGCTGCCTTTTAAGGGAACTTTACAGCTACCATGAAGACCACTAAACATTGGCAACCCTGTTTGTAACTAAGGCCACAGGAATGGCTGGAGTCACACAACAGTGCCTGGGCAGCCAGTGTGGCTCAGCACCCAAAGCAGCACGGGAGAAGGAACCTCAGGGCAAACTGTTGGAAGAGCAGGAAGATGCCCACAATTCCAAACTTTAGAGAAAGTCTGTCAAAAGACCCACCATGGCTTAGCAGAGGTGTCTTTGGCTCAGGTAATCTGTAGTAAATCTCAGGTGCTTCTCACTTACAGTCTTAAGCCCTGTTCTTTTAATTTAGACAAAACTAGTTCTAGTACGAGTTCCTAGTGTTTCCAGTTTCATAATGGCTCCATTTAACACAACTAGGTATTTGCACTCATTTTACTTTTATAACTGTCAATGTTTTAGCACGGTTTCCACAGTTATTGCCAACACTTAAATTAAATTAAATTCTTGCCAACAATAAATACTTAAATACTTAGATGAGTTACTTTTCCATGCCCGTCCAGAAGCAAGGGCTGGGCTGAACAGTAACTGTCTGACCAACAATGCGAATTTGAAGCCTGTGTTAAGCTTTTTGTAACATATAACAATTTTGGCTCAGTTTGTATGATACCAAACCTGAAATAACTGGAATCTGTAAACAAGCAGTAACTTCCTTTATCTCATATCTTTATCTTCAGACTGACCCAAACACTCAGGAGACAATCGATACAATACTTCCTTCTCTAACATCAAATAGTCATAGTATAAAATCATACAATTAGTCTTGTGACTACCCTCACATTCGAGTTTGAAAAAGGCACTGAAAAATCACACACGTACAGATGTATTACCAGATATCATAATTTTTGGGTTTTTTTACATTTGCATTAATGTACCTTCTGGAGCCATCCTGTAGATTCATAAGGGCCATTGGTTAGTAGTGTGGAAAGTCCATGTTGCCATCTTCCATTTTACTAACCTTTCCCCCCATATTTAATTTCCACAATTAAAGCAATTGGGAAATTTAACAGTAGGTGTGGATTTTAAATTAACTCATAGTAAGTTTGTCTTGAAACTCCTCATGCATCAAGGCCAATGCATGTTGAAATTAATCCTCTTTGAAGGAACCAGTTTTACCAAAACATGGGGGTAAAAAAAAGAAATCAACACCCCAACTACATGATGTTTATTAAATTTCATCCTGAGTCTTTGCTTATCCCTCAGCCTCCACATATACTATAGACTAGCTGCTGTCAGTCTATGTCTTTCTGAAACTGAATTTAAAAAACAGAAGAAAAATCTAACATCCTTCTCTGTTTGCCCCTGAGAAAGCAGTTTCATTTGTGCCAGTTCCTAAGCCTTGATTCTGCAGTGAGATCTGAGACCTGAAATGCTACCAAGCCCCACTGGCCCTCTGCAGGACCAGAAAAAAAAAACTTTAAGCCCCAGACTCTATATTGATAGCTCAGGCAGCACAAATGTCATCCTCAGAATTCCAAAATGCCAAGGTATACAGCAAATGAAATGAGCTATTTCTATTCTATGTGCTAAACTGGGACTTTTCATCGTGGTGACTGTGGTCACTGAGGTTTGGGATGGGTCCAGCATGGTTACTCTATTGGTTTCACTGGGCATTGAGGCCTCCTGACACATTTTGCCCCAAGGTTTTGACTCAGTCTTGAGCTGGCATTTGCATAAAACTCTACAAACCTTAAAAAAACCACATGAACAAAGTGTTTGCTTGGAATCACACCTTTGGTGAATAAACAGAAACAATTTGTAGGTGGAGGTTACTATGGAAGCCAAATATGCAAGACATTCACAAAAAGCATTAGCAAGGAAGAGCAGGCATGTGCCCTGACCTAGAACAGCCAAAACAAACTAAACCTGGCAAAGAGGTACTCCTGTACAGGAAACACTTCCACACGCTGTGGGCTGCTTTTGCAATTGGAGATTTTTCTCCACTACTGGAAGAAATAACAATATTGCAACAAGCAAACTCTCACCCATGAGCACACACAGATTGTTTTAGTGGCCAATCAGCTGCTAGATAATATTGGTAGATACCATCTCTTCTACAGAGACTAGTTTCTCTTTAATAGATAGACTTGACCTTGCTCATATCTCAAGAATCTGCCAACAATGAAATCACTGGGTAGTCAGATTCATTAAGATGTAAGAGTGATTGGGGCAGATGAGAATTTAAAATACAAGGACAAAAAGTCTGTCAGAAGACAGATGACCTACTAAAATGTGAATATCAAACACAATATCAAAAGATAAATTTTACACACAACTTAAAAATAGGGAGGAATTAATAGCATTTTTCCTATTTTGAATAATAAGTTATTTTTGTCAAGTAACTAGAATTTCAAAGTAGTTTTAAATCATATTGTGCTAGTAGATTTGTAAGGTTACAGATGTAATCCTCATTTTCACTGCAGAACAATAAGGTACTCACTAAGGGCAGAAGGACCCAGAAATTGTCAGAGGAAGCTCTGGACATGCCTGGTAGGTGCTAAGGGCCATGTGGGCAAATAGCCTGGCAGACGACACTCAGAGTCTTTCTCTGAGGATGAATTAAACAAAAGTAGAGGGAGACAGAGTTTCCAAACAGGAGCAGAAACTGATGTTTAACTCTTAGACTGAAATCAGAATATAAAAATGTGGCACAGATTAGCAGTGTATGAATGAACAGATGAATGAAAGAAAGACAAATGTGATTCAGTGTCTTGCTTACCAGGCAAATTTTAAGCCTGGACTCAAATATACTTTAAGTTGCCAGCACAGGGAGGTGAAATTTTGCTTTGCCTGATCACAGAACATGCTACTGCATCTCAGTCTGTCCCATAAACTTCAATGAAAAATCTCCCATAATTGAACATCTGGTATAATTTAGGGATTAGGCATCTCCTGATGGTGCAAGCAAACCTAAGATTGTACCTATAGAGCCAACATGGCCTTCAGGTGGGACACAGCACCCGTGTCTCAGCAGTGCACAGTGACTGCAGGGTTACTGGGACCATGACCTCCAGACTGACTACACAACCAGCGTTCTGTTTCACCTTTGAGGTTCATATGGTGAATCTGTTCAGTTATTCAAGAACTAGTGAGAGGATTCTCCATATGAAACAAAATTCCATGGAGAGCTTCAGAGGAGCACTGTCACAGAAACCTGGAGGATGGATGTGTCATTCTGAGCAAGCCGGGACAGGCTTTCCTAGGTGGGTTGTGGAACTGACTAATAGCTTGTGAGAAATGAGCAGGGTGGTGACTGAGCTGGGTCCACCAGCACTGTGGTCAGCCACAGACCCATCTGAGCAGCTCCTCCTGCCCCTGTTGCCACTCAGCCTTGGTGGTACAACACGCACAACAAAAGTGCAGGGTCAAGTGATGAGCAGGGATCAAATCTTCTGTTTTTTAAAATTAAACCTGAGAGAAAGATCATTTTTACACTGCCTTCCTTTCACTGATCCACTGTGCAATTAACCGAGGGAGCAGCACAGGGTGGCAATCTGCGGCTAGAACAGACAGATGGGGCAGAAAGCAGAGACTGATTTGCAGCAAAGAGTGTCAATGGAATCACAGTTTGCATACCCTCTAATGCCAGTTAATTCTTAACACATCCAAGCTGAGCTTTCTGTTTGCAGGCACTGATCTCAGATGTGAGACAAGGACTGCCAGTACTTGTTTTGTCACAGGAACCAATGCCTGTAATCAAATGTCCCAAATTTCAGACACTGGGAGAACTAATATGATTATTCATGAAGACAAGCACATGTCCTACCAGAGGTGCATCACTTAAGAACAGTTCCAAACTTGGTGAGTCTCTTACCAATCCATAAGCATCAGTAAAAACAAACTCTCCAAACAAGTCCGACATTAAATAAATTTCCACAAGTGGAAAAGTGAGCACAATTTTTCCAGCAGTGAAATAATACTAATACAATGATAGAACCCATAGTGTCTGACTCCCCACATCCTTTTGTATAAGGAGCAGAAGAGTCCAGATCACATATGCACACCTACGCACACTGAAAATTGCCTGCTAAAGGATGATGAATGTTTACCTTGTAGCAGAATAAGGATGCAATCTGAACCTTCTGAGAGTTGGATTAGTGGACAACTCAAAAGACAAAGAGTTTTAAAATTTTTATATGTTGATATGATAACAATGAAATGTGGAAATATAAAATAACATTTTGTACTGAAATAGGAGAGAAACAAGAGAATTCTGCACATACCAGTTCTCTTACTAACTCCAAACAAACAAAGAAGTACTGTCCCTGGAAGACTGCTCTTGCAAGACACCAAACCAGGAAAATTATATTTATTACAAAAGGTCATAAGATATCAAAACATCCTTCTTGTAAGCCCCAAAACATGAAGACCAAGATTTTTCAGCATCTCCTAGTTAAGATTTGAAAATACAAAAATGAAAAGTTATGCTAAACTTCAGATAATATTGCTGCTAGAAATCCCAAGTGCCAACAACAAACATTCTTCTTCATTCTGGACAGTGATCAAAATATTTGCTTTATCCTACATTTTTCCATTAAATTACAAAATATTTATGCATGGAAGCTGACTATATATTTCTTCCTTAACTATCTCACTCTACAAATATGATAAACAACTCTTTGCTCTTTCCTTAAGGAAATAATTTAATCTTCTGTTCCTCTTATTAACATCTCCTCCTACAAGATACCAATCACCTTTCCTTGGAGATGATTTAGCTGACTGACATCTAATTAAACTCATAGTTTTTAGATCTCATCTTTTACTTAGGTTTAAAGTTTGTTTCAACTACTTCAGTTATAAAAAAGGGTCTCTGTCACCTGGAATCATGGAATGGTTTCGATTGGAAGGAACCTGAAAGATTTTCTGCTTTTCCAACAACATACCTTAAATGAAATAACACATATTACCTGTAAAAATCACTTCAAATTAAAGTAATTTTCAATTATACCACCATGGCTCTTATGATGGCTTACTATGGCTATTCCCTGTCTATGGCAGATAGGGAAGTTGATTACAGTAAAACCCACTGATGCTTTTTCCAGCTACAGGAAATTTCGGGGTCCATCAATATGTGTAGTCAAAATCAGATGTTTTCCCTTTCTTTTTTTTTTCCCTTTAACTAAAGCTGTGTCACTGAGCAGAACAGATTTAAAGTATTATGGGCCCAGAGAGAGCCATTAAAGATGAAATCTCCAAGGTAAAGCAAAGAAAGTAATTTTAAAGGAAAAATAATATAAATCTCTGTCATTCCAGATGAAAGGTCCAAGCACTAGATTACAGGCTCATATCTTCCTCTACAGGCTATGCTATTGCTGCCCCCATTTTACATCCTTTTCAGGACAGGAAGGACAATCCAATGTCACATACCCAAACACACCATCTTCCTCTGCAAGCCTGGTTGGAAGTTCTTTGGACTGAAAAAAGCCATCCAAAATCAGTCTCCTTTCACTTCTTCAATGCAGGTCCTAACCAATGAGCTATTTGAAGGTTTCTATCCCATGTTTTTAAAGAAAATATTACGTCTTGATTTCTCCTCTGAACAGTGTTACACTTGCACTCTCAGGTGTGGACTTCAGACTGCAGATGAGTAATGAGGCCTTGTGTCCAGCTCATCCAGCTCTCTAATTTAGTATTAGAGAGAATTATAAATGCAGGTCATGATAATAACAGAATAGTCAGTGACAAAAATCATATAATATTATGATGATAACAGGACTGTTTCAAGTTTGCTACTGAGTATCAAATATCTAATAAGATAAATTTACTATTTAAGCACTGCAGATCTATTACTTATTTTGTGGCTTTTATTTTAACATACAGAAGTTAGTTGGTTAAAACCAGCTCTGATTCTGAGTTTCTACATGTTTCTTTGGTGATGTTGCTGCCGTTCCTGCCACTGGCCCCACGGATACCTGCAGCCAAGGCCTCACCTCCTCTGGCTGATGTCACTTTGCCAATGAAGGCGATCGAGCGGCTGCTGCCACACCTGGGTGACACCCACCTGCCTGCCGGCCTCGTTGTTGTGCAGGTCCATGGCCACCAGCCCGCTCTTGCCCGTCACGTTCTTCAGAGGCGCGTCCAGGAACTTCCTGCTGAAGGCCATTCCGTAGTGGATGTCGTCCGAGCAGCCGCCCCAGTGCCAGCCCCCGCTGGCGGAGCCGCCGTGCCGCAGGGTGACGTCGCAGGAGCACTCGGTCACGTTCCCCGCGCTGCAGGAGCGCGTCACGGCGTGCACCAGGCCCGCCGCCGCCACCGCCGCCACGAACGCCGTCTCCTTCGTGCCTGCACAGCCCGGCATGGACACGTTACCCCAGAGCTGCCTCTGGACACCCTCCTGGCACCCACACCCCAAAACAGAGGGCCCCAAACCCCAAACTGACCCCTCAGCCCATAATGGGATCCCCAAACCCCACACCGGGACCCCAAACTGCCCCCAAACCCCACACAGAGACCCCACGCCCCACATGGGCTGCAGAAAGGGACTTTACAAGCCAGATGATTATTGAAAGGGAACAGTTACGAGTTTGAAGTCATCACAGCTTGGTCAGTAGTGTGGACTTGTTCAAAGCAGTGGATGTTCATACCCCAGAACGACTTCAGGGCCTCTTCATGTGGCCATGCTATCAATAATGCTGCTTCTCAGTACTTGTACTGTCACAGACATCTTTTATGAAAAATCCTTTCCTTGGGATTTTTCCTCCTGAGAAGCTGAGAGGCCTCAGGAACAAAATGTAGACCGTGATTGTCTGCTGCTGTGGGATGCAACAGGTGGATCTGTAGTTGGTCTCATGCAGTTGTTTCTAATTAATGGCCAATCACAGTGAGATGGCTTGGACTCTCTGTCCGAGCCACAAGCCTTTGTTATCATTCTTTCTTTTCTATTCTTAGCTAGCCTTCTGATGAAATCCTTTCTATTCTTTTAGTATAGTCTTAATATAATATATATCATGAAATAATAAATCAAGCCTTCTGAAACATGGAGTCAGATCCTCGTCTCTTCCCTCATCCTAAGATCCCTGTGAACATGGTCACATGGTACCATGCAATTTTTGGTAACTTCTATCTAAATCTGATTCGGAATTTTATTTGCCACAGAAATTTTCAAGCCAAATAATAAATGAAGAATCAAACTCCAAGCGAACCACATTCCAAACCCCTTACTCTCCACTCTGCTTTTCACTGTTCATATTGATTTGAAGAAGAAAAGGTCAGTCTAAATCTCAGAGAAGCTGTCATGATCCCAGGTTACTTTGGTACAGGGCCAAAACTTACCTCATGCTAAATCTAGCAAACATTGATGTTCTTCTAATTCACAAAGGTTGCAAAGAGTCCCAAAAGTCTTAAACAAGGCAGAAATCAGCACAAAGATATTTAGGCCATGTGCTTTTCCTGGAAAAAGCTGGCCATGGGAAAGACAGCAGCATGAAAGGCCTTTACTTGTTAGACTGGCTTCTTAGGCCTGCCCCATCCTCTGAAACTTCTGGTATGATGTGGTGCCCAGCCACACACATTACTGTGTTGAGTAAGGCATACTCTAAGCAAATCGAGTATCATTGAGTGGTCAATAAATGTAGCTGAAATTTTACTGAAATGGGGCAATTTTCACTGTCGTGAAAATTATTTATTTCCAGTCTCCAATGTTTCTGCTCATGGGCAGGAATTTTCCTGTTTGTTTCTCCTGTTTGTATTAGTCTGTGGTGCTGGTACCAACATAAAAGGCTTCCACAGTCCACACTAATGAAGCTGTGTGGGTGAGCAGTGGCACTCATTTATGGGTCTTCAGGAACGGTCCTTCCCGTTGAACAGAAGGACTAACACACATATGGCTCCATACAGTGGGGAAAACTCCCATTTTCCTTTTTTCCCCTTTCCTTTTTGGAATATGCATCACTTTTTATCCCTCACTTTATGTTTTCACTATTAAAACTTGGGGGTTTTACACTGCTTTAGTACAAAGATTGCATGAACACAAAGTGAAGTACTACAAAACTTAAAATCACATCACACAATCAGTGACCAGGGAGCTGAAAAAAAAAAAAGAGTTGCAGGATCCTTGCAACTTGCAGGAAAGCTTTAGTGTGACATTTGATACAAAAAACATCCTTGTTTCAGTGGAAATTCCAGCAATTTCATAATTATTTTATGAAAAAAAAACCCCTTTGGTTTCACTGCGCTGATCAATATCACATAACTGAGCACATAGTATATATTTTAAGCATTTCACATTGTATTTAGTGCCCTGAGCATTTTACTTGCAAGTGATCTTTCTTAAATGATATGTCATAAGCCCACTTATTTAGTAACTATGACACAAGGGGATAAACCCAACATAAGTTCTAAGAACAACAGTATTTCAATATAGTTAAGTGGATCTACCTACGGGCAGTGCCATCCACGGACGTACTACGCGAAAAGTACAAGAAGCAACAACGGCGTTGCAAAGACAAGCGCAGGTTTGGTCTGCCCGGCGCATTTCGTGTGCCCGCGGTACCTGCCGGGACGGCGGCGGGCACCTCCCTGCCCGGCTCTGCCCGGCTCTGCCGACGGACACACGGACGGTCCCCGCCGCCGCCGCGGGGCTCCTGGCCGCGCAGACCCATTCCCGCGGGGCAGCCCGGCCCCCGCCCCGCCGAGCGGGCAGCGGTGCCTCGGTCGTTCACTCACCGCTGCTGAGCTGCTGCCCGGGGCCGGCGGGGCCGCGGCGGGCGGCGGGCGGCGAGCGGCAGTCCCAGCGCTCGTGTCGGAACTGGCTGCGGCACTCCTGCAGCCCCAGGCGCGCTCCCTCCCGGATCGCGGGCATCAGCTCCGGCTTCTGCTCGCACAGGTCCTGCTGCCGGCGGCTCAGCGGAGGGCTGGCGCAGCCCGGCTTCTCGGGCCCGCCGGCGGCCGCGATGCCCAACCACCTGCGGAGGCAGCGGCCCGTCAGCGCCGGGCCCCGACGGACGCGAGGGGACGGGCTCGGCGCAGCCCTCCCACCCTGACCCCCCCCGGCTACTCACATCCAGGTGCTGCCCGCGGCGGGGCACAGGGCGAGCAGCAGCGCTGCCCGCAGCAGGCTCGGTCCGAGCGGAGCCCCGCGCCCCATGGCAGCCGCATCCAGCCCCGCCGTGCCGCCGCCCCTGCCCGCGTCCAGCAGGGACCGAGGGGGACCGTACCCAGAGGCACCCCTACTCGAGTTTGTCCCCCTCCAGGGACAGGGGACAGCTGGCGCGGCGAGCCCCGGCCCCCGGGCGGCCCTCCTGGGGTGGCTGGGCTGGCAGGGAGGGCGGCGGGAGGGGACACATCGGGAGCGCTCGGTTCCCGTCAAGGTGAGAAAGTTGGGATTGATGTTTTCCCCGGCTCCTTCCCCGGCTGTGCCTCCCCGCCCGTGCATTGGCCGCCCGGGGGCCGGGGCGGGCCGGGGCGGGCCGGGCAGGGGCGCGGCGGGGGCTCCGCTGCACAAAGCGCGGCCCCGCACGGCCCCACACGGCTCCGCACGGTCCCGCTCCGCTGCACAAAGCGCGGCCCCGCGCGGCTCCGCACGGTCCCGCTCCGCTGCACAAAGCGCGGCCCCGCACGGCCCCGCTCCGCTGCACAAAGCGCGGCCCCGCATCGCCCCGCACGGCCCCGCTGCACAAAGCGCGGCCCCGCACGGCCGCGTCTCTGCGGCGCTGCCTCTTGGGCTGTGAGGAGTGGGTGCAGTGGGCTCCGGGCGCAGCAGAGCGGAACTGAGGGCAAAGGAACCCGTAGGTCTGCAGCGATTTAATCCGCAGAAATGAGAGAGTGTTAACACATCACAACATTCTCTACACTTTTTATTCCAATCTTCTAATGCTTTAGCAGTGTTAACTGAGTCAGCATCAGTATTGATTAGGACAGCATTTGTTCACTCCTGTTAACTCCAGTGAGGCAGTCTTATCAACTGCTACCTCGATCGCTAGTCCTTGGTTACACATTAAAAGCCAATGAGTCAGCTAGCACCTGATGGAGAGCTGCTGTTGGCACTCTGGACTTTCAAGTCCTCTTTGATCACAATATATTGCTGCTTCCTTCTGTGTAAGCAAAACACCTGCACTAAAAATAATCTGGATAAAATGACAGATCTGTAAAACTTTGATTTGACACAGTTGTAAATTAGTGAAATAGCTCTTGTGGACTGACAATAGCTCCAAGTGAAGAACACAATAAATCATCTCAATGACAAATGAACTTTTTTATGAGTACAACATCTTGGGAAATAATCACGTAGATGTGCTGTTTTCCCTTGCCTTTTTCTCCATGAACGTGCAGAGATGTTTTAAGAGCACAGTCTGTGGTCTATTTAGATCTAGAAAATGATGCCTCCTTCCCACTTCATGCTTATGTATCTGCTCTCAGAGCGTCTCCAAAGCATCATCAGCTCTGGGCAGATTGCTCATGACCCCACTAGTTATTTAAACCTTTCAATATAACTTATTTTCTCTGTTCTGAATTTTAGCCTAGAGAACATCTGCTTGTGGTTGCAGAGGAACTTAGACCAGAGTGAGGGACATTGGAAAACAAGGAACCAGCCGTGAAACAGGCCTGAACCAGCCAAAATGCGTGGGCTGTGTCAGAGAATTATCTAATTATTCCAGGACACATGGTTCATTTTATCCTCTTTGCTGCTTCCTGGCTCCATCTTCTAAAGTTAACTCAGAGCCTTGGTCTAGCATACGTGGATTCCTTATGTGCTGCTTTATCTGCTCTATGAATTTGTCATCCACTCTGAAATTATTTTTTCCTGCAGGTTCTTTAAACAAGTTTCTTCTCTGTGGTTGTTTGTTAGTTTTGTTGTTGCTGCCTTTTTTTTATTTATTTATTAAAGTTATTATAGATCTTTTGGTTCTAAATTCTTATATGTGAATTTTTCTATAGTAGCTATAGAACTTTATATACAAATAGCAATGTAAGATTTAAATTTTAAAATACTTATTTCAAAAAGTCCAATCCTATTTGTAGCATTTCATATATGGCCCCTTAAATAAATAAATCACCTTTCTGTTGGGTTCTCATGGGGATCTGATTTTATGTACATTTTTTGCTACAATTATCTTTGCCTAGTTAGGGAAACCCTTTGATCGTGTTTCACTCTACAGTGAAACACTTGCAATTTGGAGGGCTGATGCTAAAGAAAAATAATATTTATTGTAAGGAAGTTCTTGAGATCATCCAGTTCAATCTCTAGGAGTGACTGGAAACAAACTAAATTTTTCCATGACCATCTAATTTAAAAAAGTTTGGGTTACAATGTGTTTGAATCCTAATCTCCCATCTGCCTTTCTTCCCATCTGTTTCCCTTACAGCCACTCCCCGTTTGCTGTCACAGCCGGGCTCCCAGCAGATCCCCATCCTCTGCCCTGCTGAGCTTCAGCCTCCTGCCTCCTCTTTACACCACCTCTCTGCTTTATTCCCTCCAGCAGCACTCTCTTCCCCAGGCAAAGGCAGCACATGCAGCAGTGTTCCTGTTGGTCTGGAGCCCTGTGTCTGCATGCGGGTCAGTTGGCTACCAAGGGCAGAAGGGCAAACACTTTACCTTGCACATTATATGCTTTCCAAACTGGCAAAGAGAAACAACTTAGAAATGCCTTGCTGATCTACCAAAATTTATTGTAATTTGTCAAATGTTTCTGAAAGCTGAAATTCTAATTAACTGATGCTTCAGAGGCCTCTCTGCTGGAAGACCATTCACTCCATCACAGAAGGCAACATGAGTGGGATGCAGAGACAGTGAAGCAGAATCCAAGCCAAGGTCAAGTGCCAAAATTCAGTGAGAAAACCTTACTATAAATCAGGGAAGATAATTTTACTTTCTGCTTATCTTGCTTTCTCTGGCCATGGTGGGGCTTTTGTGGCCATTCAACTAAAATGCCCATATTTTTTTATTTTAAAAAAGAAGAAAATCAAATGTCAATAAAAGAAAAAAAAGCTTTGAAAGCTTTGTTCAAATTATTATTTTTCTCCTGGAATTTCTGGTGCCCGTCAGAGGCATGAACAGAACAGAACAAACTGCATTATCCTACCTGTACATACAATGGTGTCATTATCCCCTTATTATTAAAATGAACAGAGGAAAACCTATATCAGGTTATACCTTCAGCTATGACTTTTATCACGTGTGGTGACCAAACTCAAAATCTGTTCTTCTAACACAAAAAGCACGCTCTCAATCCCCCTCAGTGCTTGGCTGCACGATGTGCCACCACTCTGGGAACAGCAGATGTGCCAGGTCTTTGCAATGAAGGAACCTTGCAGGCAAAATAGTGCTACCCAAGCACAGCCATTGCACCACGGGGGTGGTGAGAGTACTGCCCTTCAGTGAGGAGGGACATGAGGAGAGATGTGCAGAGTCCCTGGACCTCAGGGCAGGAGTCCTCGTGCTCCTAGTGCAGTGCTCCATCCCAGTGCAGCATCTCTTTGCCAGGGGATTGTCTGTAGAGAAGACTCAGGAGTTCAATAAGGTCAGGCTGGCAGAAGTGAAGTTAGGAGAGGAAAACCGAGATGCTTCTTCTGCCCTACATGGCCTTCCAAGATCCCTCTGCCCCTTGTCCAGAGGTTTAACATTATTGCTGTTATTCATTATAATTATACCTGAAAGTACACTCTTGCTAAATCAGACGTAGCATGCTGAGTTCTCAAATGACTGGGACAGCAACTAAAATGCATCCATCAGTGACTTGTTTTCAGATGGAGACTTCACAAACGGACCTCACAAACATGTAATGGTTCCAAAGCAACCCCTGAATATTATATTTATAGCTGCACAACACAGTACAGAGAACCACATTTTCTATGTGCATAGATAATATAATATATAGGATATATAATAAAAAAGAGAGAAGTAGCACCTGGAAAGTGAGGAAAGGACATGCATGCTTCTCACAATCCCTTCTGTTATTGCCAAAGGATCCAGAAGAAAATCAAGCTTTCTGGAGCCCATAACTCCAGATGGTTGCTGAACCAATGGCTGAGCAGGTCTTCTGGCAGTCTATATCTGCTGGTGATGTGCTGCCATGAAAGCTGGGGCTTAGGGAGAGAGGACTCAGTCTGACTTTAGAGTCTGATCTTTCCTGTGGTCACAGGTCTGGAGACAGTGTCCTGGGCTTACTAATAATTACAAGAGTGCTTGAGAATTGCTCATTTTTTGGGGAATCCTGGAACTAGGTATGGGTTTCTTCTGAAGTGCTGTTAACAAATTCTGTTCGCAACATGGACCGTCTAAATGTAGGTATTTTTTAGAGTTACACCAGGGAGATATTTTCAGCCTACTATTATTAAGTAAAATTCATCAAGGGAATGCTGCAAAGACTCCAAAGCTTAATGTGAAAGATGTGGGAATAAAATCCACTTATTAATTTAGATTTCACCCAGACTTTGCTTAAAGCTAAAATTAGTAGTAAAATTGTATTTGATAACAGTGCCCCTGTATGGCATCAATGAATTTCCCTGGTTGTTTTGACTATGATGAAAAATGCTCTTGGACACAGGATTTAATGAAAAAAGGAATTTTTCACTGACTTAAAGTTTACTTAATGTTTTCTTTGCACTTAAAGCAAAATAATTAAAAATTTTTATTTTTGGTTTTTTAGATCAAGTGCACAAGACTAGAGTAGGTGCTGCTGGCTGGTGTTGCAGAACTTCCAGAAGGTAAATGTGTTGTTCGGTGAAAAGAGTAGCTCAAGTGCATGAAAGAATCCAAGTTACTTCAGTGCACAGAGGACACCTGGAGGTATTCCTTATTTAGTTTTAAAACAGACTCCCCTGAGGATGTAATACCACTGCTTTGTTGATGTATGTGTAAGCTTCATACAGAATTTCCTGAGATAAGCAGGATCAGGTACTGTGTGTGTTTGCTTATGCATGGTGTACAGAGAACAGCATGCTTGCTCCCAAAGAGGTCACTGAATTTTACGTATAATACTGGTAGAGGAAGAAGGAAGAACTGCTCCCCTAGGAGCAGTGCTATCTACAGCACAATTTATATTCGCACCTGAACTGATAATTTGCATTAACACTTTCCACAATACCCTTTCATAGATGATTTTGTTACATCTCCTAATAGAGACATGATTCACACACACAGAACTGTTGCCATCCTGTGATGAGAGAAGTGACAATCAGAGAGCTATTTAATTTTCTGGTGTCAGGGGGTGCATCATCATCAAATCCATTATCAGGTCCTTGGTTTCTAACTGCTAATTAAATTTCTAATGATCTACTTATTGTTTGAGTGAGGATAATGATAGAAACAAGAATCTACTCTGTAACTCTGCCATAATACAAAGCTCTGTTTGTTATCTTCTCATTCATCAAGGTATGAATATGTGCTTAATTTGCAAAGCATTTGGTCCAGTGGTCAGACTGCTTGCACCATACATGTGAATTTACCTACAGGGACAGTTTAAACAGAGGAAGCTTAGGAAGAAATGTGAAAGAATGATATTGTGTGAACAAACATGGAAGTAGTCCCTTTCTACCCATGGTGTAGTGGCAATGGGAAGAAATTAATGGTCTACTTTTTCAAGTTAAGAGCCATTCAAGTTATACAACAGCATTTAAAACACTCCAGATTCAAATAATTAATTACACATTTCCCCCACCCCCAATTTCAATGATCTTTCCCATTTCAGTGCATGAATTTTATCTTTAGTGTCTCAGCATTTTTCCTTTATGTCCCCAATAATCCTTATTATACTTACCCCATTCCCACTTAGTACTTTTTGATTGATAAAATTGAAAAATATTAAAAAATTAAAACCATATACAGTTACATTGTAAATAATCCAAGGTCCATATAAAATTATATCTTTTCACTGGTAATGAGCACTGCAGATTTTAAAATCAAGGTGCAAGAAACTCCCTAGTAAGAAAGCAATCTGTCCCTTCATATATGTTCACTTGAATGTCAAATGGCTACAGGACACCTTGTACTTGCAGGTTTTATAAGACTGTCAAAATTTTTGTTTTGGTTAGATGACAAACATCAAATCCTTCTTTGAATCTGACTAAATCTTGCTAAGTCAGTGTTAGATGTTACCTGTTTCCTGAGCCACTTCCTTATTTCCTTTCCTCAGGGATTGCCTTCTTCTCTTTTTCTAACAATTTTTTCTTCTTTGACTGGGCCTGGCACTGGACTATGTGAACCCACTTAAACCTTTTAACGCTGTTGTCAAAGAAAGTCTTTCAGGTTTGGAAACCTTACCCTTCTTATATTCCTGTAGCTGTGATGTTTCCCCACTGTTGCATAAGACAGGGTAGTTGTGGTTTAAAATGTGTGTAGCCGTGGACAAGATGCCAAAGCCTACAGGGTTTAGGCTGTCCCCAACTAATTGAACTCTCCTAAACTGGCAAGTTATCAGAATAGCTGGGGTTTAACATCTCAGCAACCTTGTAATAGCACTGATCTAAATCATGCAAAAGTTAAGGCCATGGGGATGAAAGGAAATAGTTTAAACTGGTTTAAGATTTTTTTTTTTTTTTTTTGTGCCTTTCCCACTGGTAGTTTCCTATTGTGCTTGTAATTCTTTATTTAAAAACTTCCATTTATTATTGTGTTCTGAGATGTTTGAGCAGCTCAACAACTGCAAAAACCTCCAGTGACCAGCAGTGAAAATGGGGTCAGTGTGGAGCTTGAGAATCTACAATTTCCTCTACTCCCGAGGAGTAGGGGAAGGAGCGAGGAGACATCAGTATTCCTTAGCATGGCATGGGCAGCATCAGCCATGCCAAGGGATTCATCCTGGTGAGCAGGGCAAGGCAGCCTCCACCCCAACACCTTTCAGGAGGTGATGCAGCCAGGTAGTCTTTGCTGGAAGAGACAAGCAGGAGGCCATGGGCCAGTATTGCCCTGGAGCATCCAGGTGATGCCAGGACTCCATAAACACATCTGATGGAAGTGCCTGAGTGCTTCACAAGTGCAGTGGTTAATCCTGACTCCCAGAGTGGAGCTGGGCAATGTGTCACTCCCTCTGCCATTCCTTACCATCCTGCAGGGACAGGGCTGCTGCTCAGATGCCTGGATCTCTGGCTTGTTGTAGTTCCTAGGGCATGTGAAAGATTCCCCAGACAAAGTGTAAAGGGGTTCACAAACTCAGGTGTAAAATTAAGTGCCACGGTGCCATAAATATCTGTTCTTAATAGTGCACATGGTATTGAGTTTCTCCTGAATGAACAAATTATTTACAGCCTCAAAAACAAGTTAATGACATTTTCTGTAGAAAAACAAGCATATTTCTGTAGTCTCAATACACTCACAGCAAATGCTTTCAACCTCTGTTATTGCTCAGAAATTCAGCTATGTTGTGATTCAAAATTTTCATGCCATTTAGGTAGTGAAGGACAACTGGCAGGACCATCAAGTCCTTTAATTTCTCATTTCTGTGAATATAATCCATTTTATTTTCAGAGTTTTCCTCAGCAATTGCATTAGAATTTGCTTGGGCTCACTACTGCCCCAGCTGTGCTTGGTACTTTTGCATGTGAGAGTCTGACAGGTGCTTCATTATTGTCCCTGATTTTTTTTCTTTTTATATCTATGACTATTTCAGCAGAAGTGATTAGGAAATATTTTTGGATAATGAACTGGGAACATAGGCTTTGTGTTACTCCTCAAAATTATTTTCCAGTGCCAGACATCCCATTATCTGTGTTTTAATGGAACATACATCCTCTTCAGCTGCACTCTGGGAGGTGTTATCTGCAAGGATCCAGGAGAGTCCGTTTGGTCATGGACAAACATCATGATGATATACAACAGGCCCGGTCCGCACCAAAAATAGGGATAATGAGCCTGTTTTCCAGAAATTACTATCTTTAGATCTTTACTTCATCTTGTGTTTTCCAAGGCTTGTTACACATCCATATCTGTTGGAACAAAGGGGAAGAAAGCCCTAGGGGTTTTCTATTTTTATTGTCACACAGCTGACTTGGTTAGCATGCAAATCTAGTATCTCCATGCACTTCCTGTTCATCTCATCCTCAGGCTATAGAGGATATCACAGCATGCTGGCCAATATTATAGGGCATTTAACTGGAAAGATTTTGAGACTGACTTGGTGATACTTGACTTGTGTTTTGAAGTACAACTTAATGGCCACATGTGATTAAAATCTTTCATGACTGTAGAGGGAGCATGACAGTGTGATTCAGGTGTAAAAATACATGAAAGGGAAGTCAATATATTTTGTTTCATTGCAGATGTCACAAATTTTGTATTATCACAGTTATGAAGAAATGAAGTACTATTTTTATTTTTACATTTGAGATTGAAAATGATATCGCTATCAATGTCAACAGTAATGTCTTCTTATGGTAAATGTAGGTATTGGGAGTTAAGAATATACTGACAAAGACAAAACAAAAATATAAGCTGAATTTAAGGAGAGAGAGTAAGTACTGATCACGTATCTTTACCAATAAAAATTACTTGTATTCTTATAGAAACTGGAGAAGCCAAAAATTAATGCAGCATAGCTCAAAGGGAAGCCTAAATACAAAATGTTAAGTGACTTGTATGTATTCAAAATGGAAGGAAACATTCTCAAATCTGATTATAATCTTCAGAGTTTACAAATATTCCATATGGTCGAGATTTTATATCTGTTGATACTTTCAAGGAATAAGTGGCACTGTCTGTGCAGTATAAATAAAGCAGAAAAAGAAATGTCTGGTGAATTAAGCTATGTCAGACTATATTGACATCATATGAACTTAACAGTAAGCATCTACTGGATCGGATCCCTGCTGCAATATTGGAGAACAAAGATTCATTGTATTATTTGTGGCTATAGAAGGGCTGTATATTAACTTTAAATTTACCTGCCTTACAAAAATAAGCAAATGGGCTTAAAAAACATAATCAGCTGTGAAACTACTCCCTAGCTGTAGAATCTGTCACTTTCAGAAAGCAGCCAGGAACTATGGAAACAACTTTTTTATAGAAGCTTTAAGACCCTTAAAGCTGCATGCTGAGGTGATGTGTTACAAGGGGGGAATGCTTTACAGTGCGACTCCTGAGACCACTTGTGCATGTGTGAGTGTGGGAGTTGGTGCAATTTACTCACCAAATCCCAAATCCCCCATGTTACGGGAATACAGCTCCACCTATTTAGATCAGGGGTCTCCACCTCAACAAAACCAAAGTTTCCTTCCTTTAGTACACTGTCTCTGTATTAGAATCAGCTAAAAAGGAAGCCATGGCTGTGTAAATTTAGTTTCACCTATACAGACACAGGGGTGTGGAAGATAAATGGACAGGTAGGACACATCTCTATGAAAATAGGAATTTGGTGAAATTAATTAGCTGAAGAATAAAATGAGGGAGATGGAGGAAGAGATGGATATTGTAAGAGAAAATGAAAACTGAAATGCATTCCCACCTTATTTTAATTTTTGACCTCTTACAACTTTTGCTTCCAACAGGTTTTAGTTATGCAGTGGGCCTGTGTAAACACAGGCGCCTTGTCTTGCTCACAAAGCCTTCACAAAAATAAAGCTGATAGAGACCACAGCTCCACCAGTTGAGAACTGGACACTAGTCAGCTGGCTTAGGTGATGTGTGGAGATTGGAAAAACAGGTTTGTCATTTGTTCAGAGACAGGGGAGGTGGGAGGGGAGATGAAGAAGTAAGGAAAATGATGGGAGTGGAAAAGAAGGGCCAAAGGATTTTAATGAGGAATATTCAAAGAAAGGCAAGAAAAGGAAAAGACTGGAAATATTTTTGTTAGAGGATGACAATTATTTGTTTGCAGGATTCATCAAGATGTGCCAGGAGAATCTGTGAATTCCTTGCATGCAGTCATGTTCATAAAGCGAGTGCACCTAAGTAAAGCATGAGCAAATCTGAAGAACTTTGGGCTTCAGAGGCTTGTCATTTTCTGACCATCTGGAGGATCTTGTTGGGGATATTTTTAAACAAAAATGTAACCAGTTGGAAAAAGGAGTCTAGACATGAACAGATCCACATATTGCAGCTATGTGGATCCACATATTGTACCTATGTGCAAGACACAGCATTATTTGGATTCTTGGCTAGATGGCCATAAAATATTTATGGATCCAGCAAGCAGATGCATTGATTACAGTTCAATATGTGACCATAACAGGGAATTCTCTTACGTGCTTTCATAACAGTTGTTGAATCTGTCACAAATAACCTGGAAAGATATGGAGAATTTCTGCTGGATCTCTCTATTTTCTCCAAAAGTAACAAGATACCATGAATGAACAAGCCAGGATTGGACCTCAGTTTCCTATTTCAACTTGCACTGCCATCAATATTGTTGTGTGGTGAGAAAAAATCCCACAAATATTCCATCTGAAACAAAAAAAAAAAGTCTAGATCCTTCAATATAACTTGGTGAAAGATTTGAAGACTCAAATCCCTATTTAAAATCTACTGGTGTTGTGTCATAGCATTTTTACCACAGCCCTCGTAAATCAAGCCTTGAGTTTTCTTTCATTTTATATTGCAGTGCACTGCCACTTGGACATTAGCCATACTTTTCACTTCAGCAACTTGTCTGTGGCTGAATTACTGTCAAACCATTAAATGTTCCATAGGACTTTTCTCCTCAGATCCTCTATGCTCTGCATAGAAAGCTTTTGCTCAACAGAGGTAACAACAGCCTTGACCCAGGCAACAAACAGTCAGTGTGGTGTTTTCACTTACAAGCATCCCAGAAAATGTATGATCAGGGTGATGGAAAGGAACAGGACCATCCCAGCTTCCCCAGGCCCCAAAAGGGTGTAGAAACCTCATTATGGTTCACAGCACAAGGCTAGATCTTAAATGCCCTAGTGGAATAAATTGAAGAGAATCCACCTCAGGTAGCATCTCTTCTGAACACGAGAAGTCTTGCTAGATGTGCAAGTGCTGCCCTGGTCTGGCACATGGCAGTCACTTTGCTTGCCTGAGACTGGGCTGTGCTACTGCACTGACTCTTCCAGTAACTGCAGGACCATATTCTGTAGTGTTGAGATGGTGGCACTGTTATTTGGGGGTTGAGAGCTTATAGGCAGCTCTGCATCTGTATTGACCTCCCCACTATCAAAAGAGATTGTCTGGAGTTTGTCTAGTCAAAATTAGAAATGACTGTGAACTTGAGGGCTGATAGTCTGTCCTTCATGCCTTAGGAAACAACCCCAGTGCCCAGGCTGCAGGAGCATGGAAGATGGCACAGCAGATATTAAATGTGGTAATTGCAGGGTTGTCTAGACAGACAGACAGACACTCCGGTCCAGACTGGCTCCTGTGGAGTGACAGATCACTCATTTCAATGACTTGCATCTCTACTGAATTTTAATTAACAGAAGTGTGAGGAGCAGGTGTTAACTTGTTTTATGGATTCGTTATAGTCCCTCAGGCTCCCTAGACAGTTAGATATAGTTACCAAACACTTAGAAGGTCCTGCTTCTGACCCTTTTAATCTCATTTACAAACTTGTTTTTGTAGCAGGTATTTATTCACATTAAGAATATTACTTTGAAGTGAGGCATTTAAACCCCAGGAGGTGTGGACCAGTCCACCAACAGCACTTCAGTGGGGATGGATGAGCTTTTTCTGCATCTAACATGTGGGGAGATTGTCAGCTCCCTCCTGGCTCCAGCTCTCCATTTGCCTTTCCCCTCTATGTCTTCAGGGACACAGATTCACCCTGTCATAACTTCTATCTCACAGCCCCACTCAAACCATCTGAAATTGCACAAGTTAGCTGGCACACTACAATTCAAAGAGGTGTCTTCTGTACTGTATTGTTTTGTGCTAAGTGAGGTAGAGAGCAATTACATGAAAAGCTACAAGCCCCACACAGAGCAGTGACGTTGGGGCGTAATTTTGTGTGCTGTGCAGAGATGCTAAGGGCACTAAATTCTTCATGGAGCCAAAATGGGGAATATGGCCAAGGTTAGGGTCATTTTTTAATGCCTATTAGACATCTTTCCTGCATAGTGGTCAGCAATCCCTAAATTGCTTAGGCTCACAATGCACTTCTGGTACAGAAATAAATGCTAGAAGCTGGGTCCTTCAGATACCAACCAGGTACCTATCTCTGATATTGAAAAAGAATCTCTGTTGTTTCCTGGAGTTATGTGCCTGTCAGTTTGGCTTTTCTCACAGAAACAGACATTCCCCTAGCCCTCTTGTAAGGCAGTAGGTGGAGATTTGTTCTTCATTTACCCAAATGAAGGGTCTTAAACCTGTATATCCCATAGTACCACAAAATGTTCTGCTCACCAGCAGGACTGGTGTCCCTCTGATCAGTGCACTGTTAAACATGCAAGCAGCTCCAGGAGCAGAGTTTGAGAATGTTCCACGTTATCCGTGCTGAAAACATCTCCTGGTGATGGTGGTGATGACTTTGTGATCAAGTTCCTGCAGTAAAGGAGCAGAAGGGGAATGTAAAAACATCTCTCACCTACATAATGAATCCTACAGACACATCTCCTTTGAACTGACATTCTTCTCTCAGAACTTTGTGCATCAATCAAAAAATCTGAGTTTCTTTAGGTTGCCTTTACAGTAAGCAATATTGTAGAAATAATAGACACCTCTAGAGAATAATTCAGATTTTGGTCTTTCTATGACAATTACAAAGAAGTCAAGTGTGACCACAATCATAATTACAATGCCTTTGTTAAATATGTAGGAAAGCTGGTTTTGGTGCCTGAGAACAGTCTCTAGAAGCTGTTGTCCTTGACTTCCAGGCTGGCCTTGATCCAACAGGCAAGTTTTGAGCATGCCTGCAGGCTCTGCTGTATGCATTTCACAACTGAAGGTGTGTTATTTTGATAACTCCATCAGGGCTACAGTACTGAACTGTTCTAGAGACTGAGGAGCCCTGCATTAAGGGATTACTAGACCCTGAGTCCTTGTTATTGCACAGAAATGATGCAATGCAGAACTTAGGGACCTGTAACGGGTGGAGCAGTAAGACCTGTTATGATTTAACCTTTTACCATCAGTAGTAAATCCTGTTATATGTACGTGTTTTATAAGAACTGGGCAGGACACAGTGTGAAAGGATGTTGAAATAGGATTTTACAGTAGCTAATAGATACTATTTGCTGCAAAAAGATCTCAACAAAGGCCCTGAGCTAAAAAACATCAGTCCACAAAAATCATCTTTAAGTTGTAATCACCCCAGTGAAAACTTTAGTAGAGCACAACTGTGATTCTCTGTTTCAAAGGAAGCCATTTGTGGGCTAGACCGTGCTGGGTGCTGCATCATCTAATGGCTTGCAGGGCCAGGTTTTCAAGGCTTAAAGTGTTTTCTGTCCTGTTACGATCAATGGGGAATGGCAAGTTTCTTTGAATGCACTGAAGGCATCAGAGCTATCATAACCAAAGCTTTCTGTAAATATAAAGAGACTTTGGAGCTGGCATATGGAAGTAAAGGAAAAATACCATTCAGAAGTAATAAAACTTCTCTCATCTCTTAGATGATTTGACTACCATCTGGGGAGGTTGCACAATCATTATCAGGCAGAGTAGAAATATTACTTCAAACTTCTTAGTCCCACAGAATCATAAAATAAATATGGAAGTAGATAATGACAAGAACAAAAGAAAACATAAGAGATGTTTTTGGAACATGGCAAGTGAGAAACTCTGCCAAACACAGATGTGGTCTTCCAACCCTCACAATAATCCATATAATTTACTAACTTTAAAGGGCTCCTGACAACATTAATTTCACACACTTGATCTGCAGTGAGCCCTTCCTAACTGCCTTGCCTTGTCAAGAGGTGTCTACATTGTCATCCTATTGCAAAGGTCCCATACCTGCTTGGTGATTTCTCATGGGCAGGTCCTTGCAGCACCAATTCCCTCTCTCTTCACAGCCCACCCAACAAACCCCAGCTCTCCCCTCACCCAGCTAACCCACTCTTTTGTAGCACTTGTCTTCTCATTGGACACAGCTGTGGCCCATTAAGGGCAGGCCTGTTCCTAATCTTTGGTGATTGGTACAGCTGCAACTCCTCAGGTGTGAGACTACTTTCTGCACTATCTTTATTTTCTTACATTCTATCCCTCCACATGTCTGAGTCATTTTTATTCCTTACTCAAGGGTTTTAGTTCTGCAGTCTTGTCTTCACCCAGAGTCTACTCAGCACCCTTAGAGCAGCACAGGGGCAGGTGGGGCAGGCAGACACTGAGCTGTCCCTGCTCAAAACAGATTTAAAAAATCACAATATTGAAAACACCATCTGCTGTGGGGACTACATCCCCACAATGAGGTATGGGAGGGAAATGCCCACTGCAGTGACTGTGTGAACACACCTCACTGTTAGGCAGGAGCATGCAGAGCAGTTCACTCCCTTCGTTTCAGGCAAGCAAGCAGGGGGAAAAAAGTTCACAAAAGCTGGGAAAATACTTTGATATTTGAGTTTCAGCTGAAAGGGAGGGAATCCTGCTCCTCATTAGGGAAGTTCAGTACTAGAGGAAATGAAGGTGATGCTTCATAGATGCTTTCTTTCATAAAGACCCTCAGATTTTATTTACACATGTGCTTGATCTTCAGTTCAGGGCTGCTTACTGTGGTGTCCCTTGCCAAGGCTGTTGAACATGCTAGAGGCCCTGCAGGAAGGGCTGCCCACAGGTGCCAAGAGCTGGCCCAACAGCCAGATGAAAAAACATAGTAATGGGACAAGTCCATCACAACACAAACTTGTGCTGCAGAAGACCCTGTTGTGACCCCACAGGCTCATCTTGACCATTGCAGTTAATGACTTGAGTAGCTTTCTAGGACTCTTAGCTCCAGGTGCTGGCCTAGACTGACATGCAGCACTATTTTTAGTGCAATATAATCACAGGTGAGTAAGCCTAAAATGCACAGTGTCTTTTTACTGTGTAGTCAGAGCCTTTCTGTTCAATGGATACCGTGAAGGTACCAGCAAATACTTCAGGATGTGTACTAGCACCAATAAAAATCTATGCCTGCATTTTACACAGACTGCTCTGGTGTTTGGAAGATTTACACAGGTAAAGATGGTAGTGGAGTTTAAAAGATGGATTTTTGCTTGGTAAAGGCAAGCTCCATGAAGAGCTAAGTGCTAGTGAAAACTACTTAATACAACACAGCTGTTTTAAATTCATCAGAGAAAATCACTGCCCTAGATAAGAGGCTTGCTCTACCCCTGCTGTATTCTAGTGCTTTTGGTCTTGACAAAAATGTATTTTGAAGATTAAGACTGAATTTGCAACAATTATATCTCAGATTTCTAAGGTCATCTGAGAGAAAGGCTGATGTGGAGTAGAGCAGGTGTAGATAGTCAGTGAGGTAAGGCAAGCCAGATGCAAAGCTAGCAGGCAAACAAGAAGGTAAGACCATATTTTTCATGTGACCCTACAGAGACTTGTTTACCAGTTTGGGTCTATGCCAAATAGTTCACTGCACCTCTAAAAATTGCTTTACTCTAAAAGAGTAATCTGAAGATCCCTGGACTGCAGTCAACTTAATATCATACATATCTGCATCTTCAAAGCATTCTCTTTGGCTCAACATAGCAACAGAATCATAACTATTAGTGGTTATTTCAACCTTGAGGTAATTTGATGCCTCGCTACCCCACCCACTAAGCAAATAAACTTACTTTGATGTCCCTTTAATGTGTCACAGAAGAGAAAAATAAAGGCCTTGTATTTAACAGTGTGAAAGAGATTATTCTAAAGATTATAATTTTCAAATGAATACCAAGACTAATGTTAAATGTTGTATTTGCAGTCCATTCTTTCAGCTCCCTGAAATCTGGCAACTCTGATGACAGAGAGGACTTGTCAAGGCATTTCCCTACAAAAAGGGAAACATTTTTTATTCCAAAGTCAGTCAGTTAGTCCGAAGATATTTATTTAGATGGACTTGATCATGGTGGCCAGGTACCCTGCTCTAACCCAATTCACTGTTCAACAGCTGTTCAACATCTATGTGGACTGATATGAGAGGTGAGGAGTTGCAACTCACTGGACACTGGTAAATCGTGCTCCAGCTTCAGCTGAAGGCATGCACTAATAACTGAGACTACTCCTCTGTATATCAGAGTATTTATCATGCAACACAGTTACATTCTGACTCTACCTGTAGCTTTAAGTATGCCCTAGTTCTGTTCTAAGCTCTGCCTGCTCCCAGGCAGACATGGAGCAGGAGACCCCACTTCTCAGAGTTCTTGTTCCCCAGCCTAAATATTTCAATCCCACCACTAATTCCAGGGCCATTCATGCCTGTATTAGGAGGTGGATCTCAATCTGACAACCAGGTCCTTTGCTATTTTAATGGCAAGTAATGGGACTAAGGTAGATATACGGACTATAGGAACACTTTCATGTTTATTCAGGCAAAATGTCACAGCAGATATAATAACTGTATAGTAAACTGTAGATAGCAACATGTGGTCTCACTGGAATTCAAACACAGTAACCCTTTTATTGTCTTAATCCATAAATTTTAAAGCATATGAGCAAGCAATCCTTGCATGTGAATCTCAACTCCCATCTTTCACATAGATAGAGATACTAGATATATTTTAAAGTTAAATAACAAAAATGTAGCTTACTATCCTTTGTTTATTCCTAAGACTATGTGGATCATACATAGTGTTGGAAACAGCTTATTCCAAGAACTCTTTTAAATAAAGATCAATTTGCAAATTGTACCAATGACTTTGTACAGATATATTAATGTACATAGACATGTAAAAAATAGAAAATACACAGGAAAATATACACTTAATACATTTGAAAAATATAATGATTTGGAAAACATTAAGACATCTGGGTGTACAGCACATGTAAACCATTTTGTGGTGAAACCAGAACTGATGAATTGCACATTCACTGATATCCACTAGAGTATAACAAAGTCAGCTCTTTTCTTTTCATCACTAAGCGGATGTTTCAGCAATAGGTTTTAGCTAAAAAAAAAAAAAAAACTAAAATCCCAGTAATGGCTTAAAAACATTTGTGTACAGAACAATAAAAGTAACAGCATGTGGATTTAAATGAGCTACAAAAATCTTATCAGAAGCAGAACTGTAATATACCTATCATTGATCATCTTAATACCAAAACATCTGGCTGCATTTTGCATCTACTAATATTAATGATGATATTCTATCCTTCAGCTTTAAGGTTGTGCAGCTCTGGATTTTCACACCCAAGAGAATATATTACATCATTTGCATCCAAGTATGTTTTTTAGATAATCATATTGATCAAAAGCAAATGTTGATATTTTCAGTATTTATGCACAGCTCCTGACCTATCTTTCATGTAGATCTCCATGCCAGGGAAAACCTTACATTGAAATTTGGGGATATTTGCTGTAAGCAATCAGCAGCATATTATACAGAAACAGATATATTCACATCATTTCACTAATTTTGTCATTATCCAAGTTAGGAGCTTTCTCAATCTAGTGAAAGGTGTCTTTAATTAGGTATGCCAGATCCCATTTTGGAGGATATTCTCTATCATCTAGGATGCCAAACTCCATACTGCATGACAATTTCCTATTATAACTTTACATATCTTACCTGAAGAAGCACAAATTCACAAAACTACAGCTGGGCACACAAACTGTGGATAGATACAGGATCTTAGGCAAATACTAAATGTTGTGTCATGAATTGCTACCCCTAATTCTACACAGGGCAGTCCCCGCCGTGTGCTACTAAGGCAAATAAGATGATTAGTAGTTCCTTGCTATAATTTGTTTATTCTCTGACATTGTTTGGGGCTTCCTTTCCCAAAGAAGATGCTAGTGGAGGAGTATATGTAAAATTGTGACAGGGAAACATGACACAGAACTCAGCAAATCGTTTGTTAGACTTGCACCCACCTGGTTAAAACACCCTTCTCTAATGCATGGTGGTACAGTGGTGCCTTGACTGCCTGCTGTGTGACTGGGTGAATAAAAATCCATAACTGGAGAATTTTTAGGGACAGCAGTCCTGTGGGTTGCCACTAATCCTGGGCTGTGCACAGTTTCCCATTGGGTACCACGGCTGTGAATGAGTGGGCTGCAGCACTGTGGGAGGGGACCAACACATATCTTCTCCCTGGGGTGTCACCCACAGAGGTCTGCAAACACTGGGGATATAGCTGGGCTACATGAAGCTGCAGTCCAGAGAAGGTCTGAACTGAAACTGGCTGTCCATGCCAAGCAAGCGATGCTGGCAGTACATTCTGCTGCCATCACATCACACACTTCCTATGATTGATAAATTAACAGATCCTGAAAATCTTATGTGTGCTTGAAAGGGGGATTTTTGTTATGTTTGTGGTATTGGCTTCACACACTGGCAAGTATTTTATAAAAAGTCATTAAAGAAATGGCACTTCTGTGCAGGAGGAATACATGACTGGCTTACAGGCCAAGGTAGACACTGAAGCGCTTATCTAAGCATTCTTCCTACATATGGACACTCTCCTAAACTGGGACCACAAATAAATTAATGTTAACAAATTCACTATATTTACATGTTACATTGAGACAGTTTCAATCAATCTCAAGTATAGGTAATCGATCTCCCTATTAGCTTCAGAACATACAAAAAATAGAGTAGATATCTGTTCCATCTAAGATACAAAGAAGAGATCTGTTTTCACTACAAACACTAGATTTCAAAACTCAGCATCACCAGTAAAATGCTAATAGACATTTTCAGATTCTACAAACCAAGTGTCTAAACAGAAAAGGTTTAATATAGAAGGGAAACCTGTCCACATAAAATAAAACTCTTTCAAACGGAATGTAGTCAGTTTCTAAATACATTCAAATATTACAGTGTCTCTATAAATAGAAAACTAGATAGTGCTGAAGACCTAAAACAGCCCTTTCCAATTGTTCAAGTGAATATATAGGTCTCTTTTTGCTATCAATAATACACACTTGCTTGAACTACAGCTGTTCTAGTCTTTGGCAACAGTTCAAGTAACTTCCCCTCTTCTCTCCTTTGCAGCCCTCCATCTTCCACTTTCACACAGAAGAGTCACCAGGGCATATCTTAATTTCATAAGGTTTTTGGGAAAATACCACATGTCCCAAACTCTCTTTGTGTGTATGCAGTCAGCCAAGGAGGCATATCTTAATTCACCGCAGTCCTTCAATTGTCCTTTAGGCAGTGGCACTTCTCTAGTCTTGGTGCTACATCCAAGAGAGGCTATGTGCTGACAAACTCCCTCTTACGTGCACAGAGCCTGCTGAGAAGGATTTCAGAATAAACTTGATTTATTGGACCTCGGACATGATAGGGGGACTGAGAATTTGTTGCATAGTCCTGCAGTTGTGATGGTTTGCTTTGACTGCCGAAATATTTCCCCAGCGTATAGTGTCCCGATAACGTCATTGTTATGTGTGGCCTTTCTTCAGAGGGATTGGATTTCACCACCTGCAAAAGAAATGACATATGTGAGTGCTTTCTGCCTGCACCTAGAAAGACAGACTCACAGCTGTGTGCACAGAAATGCTGAGGCAGTTGTCCATGAAGCAGGTCCTGATACTCTTACTTTGAGGTGCAAGTTGCTCATAAACATTATTTTAATGCCCAATTTGTTATGTTGCAAACTAACTAAAGAGCAAGATCTTAATTTTTTAAATCTACATTCATAGGCCCATTATACTCAGTCATTTGACTTTGTAATGCCTTTGTTTATTAGACTCTGTTGCCTTCATCAGAGACAATTTACGCAAAACAAAACTCATGACTGCTCCAAATTGTAGAAAGGTTTAAATTGTGGTCTGATACCAAGTACTTGAGGCACATATAATGTGTCTCAGCTATGAGCCCTGTGAGAATCCCTCATTCTGACATCCTGATGCAAGCTGGCCCAGCCTCACATTGAGATGAAAACCCTTGTGTGTTGTGTTTCTTCAAGAAGGGAGTTATGGGGCAGTTTACATCCCTCTCCCCAGGACACCACAGGGACAGAACCACAACATGATTCAGTAACTTAATGTTGAAGAATGCTTCACCTCAGCCCCTGAAATATGGACAAAGCTCTGGGATTATCATGTGTAGCTTGTATGGAATAAAACTGTGTTCATGGGACTAAAGTGAAAGGTATGGCTGTCAGGAGTTTAACGACTGGGGGGTGATCTCCAGTGAAATGATGAAGGTCTTGTCTCAGTGAATACTCAGTCACTGAATAATGAAGCAGCTTTGAGAGAGACAGAACCTTGCACAAATGCAGGAGAGAACCTCAGCCCAGGCAGTGGCAAACCCAGAGAATTCATAAAAGGTGGTCAACTTATTTTTAAAATAGTATATGTATGCTGACTTAATAGCTCTGATGCCTATCAGTTTTCCTGCTGTGTCAATCACAGCAGACACTTGAAAATGCAGAATTAGTTTATTAATGCACATATTTATGCTGAAGCATGTTAGCTTTTAAAAATATAATGTATGTTTATATACATTATAAAAATATAAATATAATGTATATTTACTGTCACTGAACAATCAGAATCAACACTCATATGCAGTGAAATAAATAATATAAAATTAGGTGCGAGTGAAGAAATAACATGTGCAAAGGTTTGAAAGACTGAGCAGAGAGATTTTGAGGGAGCTGGCAGAACTGAAAACAGACCAGGAATTATCCATGTAGAAAATTAATATATCCTCTGATCAATTTCATACAGCTAAGCCAAGGGCAACTATTTATTTTAATGCAATTACTGTAGGTTCATTTTTCTAAATTAGTGCCTTAGATCTTGCAATTATTTCAAAATGATGCCACCTTGAACCAATCAGCCAAACTGCATTCCTGTTAGGCATAATCTCCCAGGAATGCAATCTAATGTTCACCCAGCCACCAGCAGCCAGCCACCTATTAAGATACAAAAATCCCACGGTTGCTAATTTCTTTGTAGTGATTATTATTTCATGCCATGAAAATAGGAAATCAATCTGAAATTAAAAATAGCTTCTGTAATATTTGTATAGTGCTGACCAATGTCCATAAGCATTTTCAAAGAATGAGGTAGATAAAAATCAAGTTCTCATGTGTGCATAGAACTAGAATTATTGGGCAGTAAGTGCCAGGGTTATGCAAGATATTTTGTCCCAGCTCAGTATAATCCCTTTGAAAATCCAGATCCCTTGGAAACCTGAGCAAAGATTGCAGAGTCTACAGAGATGGAGATTTCTATGCTATCAGGGTCACCTGAGACCCTCTGAAATGGGTTGGTGGGAACTCAATTCTTCAGGCCATTCCAAGGAAATAGCTTTCTCTTAGCCAGTTAGTGGGAGCTCAATGAGAACTGCTGAAGGCATTTCAGTTCTTGCTTTCTGACTGCACAGAATGGACAGTCCCCCATTTCTGCAACACCATGCTTTAGCTCAGATGTCATTTACACAGGGGTGCCATCTTCTGATACTTTAGGAATGTCAGTTTTTAAGAGAAAGAAAGCGAAAGTACAAAGCATGAGATTTAATCTATCTCATCTGGTTTCAGAAAACACGGAAAGTGCTAGGGTTTCACACAGTGCTCTTGGCTCTGTTCTTGGGGGCAAAATGTCATTTTTCTGGTGCAAACTGCTTCAGCACCTAATGAAACTCCACTTGCCAGGATGCAGAAATAAGCTGATGACAAAACTATTAAAACTAATGAAGTATCAAAAGAACTCAAGGACTTTACTTTTGCTTTCCTCAAGGATCAAGTCTGGTTTTTGGTGCATGATGGATTCTATTTGGCATATCTATGGCTCCTTCAGGCACAATGACTTTTCCAGCCTCATTAATAACAGCTCTGTGAGCTAAATTCTCTCCTGATCCTCCCCAGAAACACATACTCTGTTGAGATTCCTTCAACAGAGAAGCAAGACCAAATCTGCACATGAGCTCATACAAAGTGATGGAGCAGTACATGAAAAATGCTGATGACTGATCACGCCCTGCTGTTTTATCCACAGAATTCCATACAAAGCATTTGAAATATTTAATTTTGAAGCTCTCTGTTTCACTCACAAGTCTGTGGAAATGGCAAACATCAGCAATGACCCACAAAAACATCAGCATCTGGGCTCTAGATAAAAAGGGTCAATACAACTGTCTGGGTAAAAAGGAGGGAAGCATTTGCTCCATGGGACTATTTATCAATCCCATTAATATCTACTCTGTGACTTACTCCCTCTTTTCCAGCTTCATTTGGACTGAGCTGTGTTTGCCTCTCTCAAGTATGGAGCAGAGTGGATTAGAGGACTGGTTAACTAACCACAGCTGCTGATGCTGGCACCAGAGCAGGCTAGAGGCCATGGCACTGGCCTGAAAACATGTGAGTTGCTGTGGAGCCTGGGGTGGAAATGAGCTGTGTGGTTGATGTGTGGCACATGAGCTCATGTGAGTCTGATAACATCCCCAAAAGAATTCTATAGATTTCAGTCAAGAAAGCAGGACTACCAGTGTGAGGGAGAACAGTCAGTCTACACTTCTGTTTGTCCAGTGGATCACTGTAACTATTGCAGATTATTTTTTCTCAGACATAGGAAAAGAGATATATAGCAGTAAGATTGGTTCTTCAATTTTAAGCTCCATTTTCATTGTACTTATGGTTTGATGTGAGTGTGCTGAGCTGTTCAGTTAGGAATGCATCAGTCAAAAACCCATGAAACAGTAAAAAGAGAAACTGAGTCCATGCAGAAGCAGCAGAGATACATAACACGTAAAAAATAACACAAGAACCAGGAAACTGTGCAACATCCTTTTATACCTTTGCAGAAGGGTATGTTCATTTTTATTTCACCGCTCCAGCAGTTCAGCACATCCTTGGGTGGCCTAGCACTGGCAGCAGTGATGGACAAGTGCCACCATGCAAACTGCTTTCCCCACGATTTGTATTCAGGCTAACTTTGAGTGACAGATGCTGACCTCACCATGTACCTTGTTGTTTCTAAGATCTAACAGTTAAAATATCTTAAATACCTGGGAATGATATAAGCGTAAACTATTACCTCATGGAAATGGCAGCCACACTTCCCTTGCAGGAATTCTTTGTAGCGTCCCATGGTGATGACAAAGGTGTCAACCACTTCATAGCCCAAATTTTTTGCTGTATCCAGAATAATCAAGTTTTCATTCCACAAGTTTTGCACTTCTGCCTGCATTCCAGATAAAATGTTGCAATGTCTTGTCAGGATTGTTCAAAGGTTATTGTGTAATGGAAAAAAATAGCAAAACTGCATTTTGAACAAGCAATTACATTATACTACAGACATGAATTCCTATAAATTCACTCTCAAAAAAAACTAAGCTACTACTCCAAGACTGATGTAGGGGTTTTTTTTCAGAAATTATAATTACTTTTCCGTAGATGTGCAGCTTCTTTTATAGGAAGATTTCATGATTGTTTAAAATATAATTCTTGGGTAATGGTTTTTAACATATACTTCACTAATATGAGGTGTAATTCAGAAAAAAAAATTCCAATTATAAAGTTTGTCTGTAACAAATGGTGAAAATGCTCCTTTAAAGAAAAATTCAGCTTCAAATCAAGTTCATTGAGGCAGTTGCTTAGAAAGGACTATAGGCCAATAGGTATCTTAAATACAGTTATACTGAAGAACAGATTATTATTTTTGAATGTACTTCAGGAAGACCAAGAATAGAAAAAAAGTTAACTCTAAAGATGGCAAGGCAGTGGATTTAACATGGCAGACAAAAGGCCTTTGAGAGTAGCTGGGTAATCCTGAAGCCTAGAGCATTCAAACCACATGGGTAATTTGGCATATGATTCCAATGTTGAAAGGGAAAAGAATGTTGGTTACGCACTGTAGCTGATTTCTGGAGTTTTGTAAATTTAATGGAGAAGAAAAATTCTTCGGAAGCCTTTAATACTCTGTCCTTGCCTCACATACCCTGGATTGAAGCTTTTCATCCTAGGACTGAACTTTGCTGGAAACTATGATGGGAGCTATGAAAATGTTTCTTCGTGTTGATGACAATAATTTCCTTACTTTACTCTATTTAGGTCCTCCAGATAAGTTAAGAAAATTGTTTGACTCTATTAGAAGACATTCAGTAGAAACAAGGCAGATAGGCAGTACTAACTTAGACAGAAAGAATGGGCAAAATCAGACAGGGCAGCCTCTGTATCAAAGAGAAGGATGAGAATAGCAGGAAGTCACACACTGAATACAGCAGTGTGTTATGGTTGTAAAAAGATGTGGGCACTAGTCCCCAGTGCTCAAGGAGTGCTGTATGGAATCTGTGAAAGGCAGTAATTTTCTCTTCTCAACACCTGGGAATAGCTGGAGCATGACACACAGAACTGGTAGGCATAATTTACTCTGTTCTGCCTTCCAGTGCTTCTCATCCATGCATTTTGTGTGTGTTCAGTAGAGAATCACTGTCCAAATTGTAAATAAAAATAGTGAATTGAGTTGCACAGTGCATTGAAATGAGCACATTTGTTACTTTGAGAGTCTTGGGTGTGATTTAAACTGACTGTAACATCTCATTAACATGCAAATAACAGGCTGGATTCACTGGTACATTCCAGTTTCTCTGTAATGTTCTGCCTTCACAGGTGGGTTAAGATAGATTTATTGAGTTGTGCAAGCCAGACAAGTGAATTGGATCCAGCAGTAACCACGGAGGAAGCCTGGGGAGGGCCTGTGTGCAATGTAGTATGAGGAATAATCTGCTTATCCCCAGAATGATCTCTCAATTTTGGCAGCAGGGTTCATACTGGAGCTTCTTCTGGTTCTTGGGACAGCTGACCAAGCATGGCATCTCAAATGGCTCTCTGATTGCAGCAGAATCCATGAAATAAGGAAATTGGTTTGAATCACTATCAAGCAGTATGAGCAAATATAAACATCAATCTTCCTTTGATCCACTTAAAATGTGCTCAGCAGACATAGCATATTTTGACCAGACAGCAAAATTAATGATGAAATGAAAAGTCTTCCATAAAAATGTATTCAAAATGTACTGTAGCTTACCTGTGACAGAGAATGGATTCCATCCACTGGAAGGTGAAAGCCCATCCCTATGGATTTGACAATTACCAGGATATTTGATAGATTTTCCCTGTTTTGCAAATAAAAAAAAAAAAACAACAAGGACACACTTTTTACTTAAGAGACACATCAAAAGACAATGCATGTTTTATTTTTTTCAAAGTCACTTAAATACATACCTATCAAAAAAACAAATGAAAAGTTTGTTTATTTTTTTTTTTGTTATTTCTCATAATTTACCATATCAAAAATTGGGAAAACACCAAGTACATAGCATTACCTGCTCAACACCTTTTGGATAATTTGCAGGTGATTGGAATTAAGCCACTGAACACCACCTACAATTAATACAGTCTGGTCTGTGTTCTCCAGGGGACGTGATCTGAAACCCAGAAAAGAAAAACATCACATGTTGCTTTAAACAGATGGCAAACATTTTAACTACATTGCTTTGCATTTCACTGAACTGTATCTGGCACCCTGACCAGAGGCCTGATGTAATTTTCAGCTATTTTTTAACCACACAATATGATCTGTGCACCTTATGTTTTATTGTTTACTGACTTTAATTGTAAAATGTGTTAAACACATTTGTGACTAGAACAAAAATGGAAACAAGGGAGATACAGAGTTTGTGCAGTACCTCTGCAGCAGCTGTTCCAGTGCTTTTTCAAAAGTCGGTCTCTGGTTTGCGTTCATCCAGAACTGGGGGTAGTAGGAGTAACTGATAAATGTTTTCCCCTCATTGATATTGTGATAACATTTAACATCATGAGTCTTCTGCCATTCCTGAAGAGTCTTATTCACTCTTTCAATTAGATAATACATCATCCCTCTGTTAGTTGAGTCACCTATAAAAAGAATCTTCAGATGGAAAAGGTATGACTTAGAAGTTGTACAATACAGAAACCAAAAGCAAGGAAAAGAATACAGCTTGTTGGGAAGTTTTTAAATGCTTCTTGTAATGTTCCAGAAATATCTTTGTGAACAGCCTATACCCTGGCATCTTAATATTAAATTTGTCCTTTAGCAAAATCTGTGTGATTTGATTAATAAAAGCTGAATTATGTATATTAAATACAAAAAGTACAAGTTATAGATGGCTATAACTGCAAAATTAGCTCTACATCTTTCATCCTTGGTGACAATTTCTTTTGCTTAAGTTTATATTTACTTCTAATTGCTAGTACACAATTGCTCTCATGATTGCTTGCAGCTTCCTGATTTTTCCTGCAGTTTTTCATGTGGTTTGCTCCTGCACAGCGAGTATTGGTCTTCTATAAATGGGATTCATTAGAATTTACAGCAAACTATCACACACACACCCCCACACCCACACACCCCATGAAGGACGTGGCTGCTGTCTTATTTGTAGAGAGATGGCCTTTCTGCATGTTCAAAGGGGAAAGCAAAGGGGGTTATTTGGGTGGAGGATAATCTGAATAGAGTCCTGTCATGTGTTACGTGACCACCAGAAAGCATCATGGCCTGAAGGGAGTTAGAAATCCTGACAGATGTATGTTAAGTATAGCAGTCTCTGCTCAGCTACCTTGAACTTGCAAATGAATAAAGTCAAATTTGGGTTTGCTCCTACTCATTCTGTAGATTCTCTGAAAAAACAAACATCTCTGTATGGGGAGACCACGGAACCTAAAGTGTTGTGGGAATTTTTTTTTAATGCTATTGCCCTATTTTGAGTGGATAAGACCAGCATTTCCTTCTGATGAAGTAGGTAATAGAAGACAAGTCTAAAGAGTAGGAGAACCCAGGTTCATTGTGGTTTGCCAATGGAATTGTGTGCAGAATCAATTACCCCAATCAGCTCAGCCAGAAATCCAAAATGAGGAGTAAACATGTAAAACTGGGATTAAGAAACCCCACAGAGCCATCACACAGTAACAGCCCTGTTCTCTGCACAGAAGTACTCAGCTTCTCCTGCCTCCTCTGGCACTCAGATAGTTGGCATCCTGCAAGTTGGGATTTTGTTTTTTCATTTCTTAATTTGATTTGGAGTTTGATGTTTTACCACTTCCACCTTGAATATTTGATTATGCAAATAAAATTCAGACTGCACAAGATGACATGTTTAAAGATATATTTCCAAAATTGTTTTTAGAGATTTTATGTGGTACAGGCATTTTGGACTACACTCTTCTAACACATCTATCTACCTACTCCCTTCAGGAATGTCACAGTTTTGAAAACTGATTCCACTTCCCACTATTAACCTACTGCGATTAAAAATAAGAAACAACCAATGATAATTCCCACAGAAGAGAAGGAATTTCAGATGAGCCTACTCTCATCTCATGTTAGGGCCAAGAACAGGCACAAGAATGCCTTCAACTTCCCATGCCTTGACCATTGTGGGCTGAAGAGAAGCCCTGATAGATTATTGTGGTAGCAAACAAATTAAAACTAGCACTGAGCTCATAGAGGCTCTCCTAATGCCTGTCCCAGACCTCTCAAAGCCTCTTCATAGAGGAAATTCTTAAACAGCTGCTGTTCATGTTTGTATTGCACAAGCATTTCTCTCACACACAAGGGGATTTCCACCTTTTCCTATCGTGTCAGAAGAAACCTCTTTAAATCAAGCTTAACATGACTCACAGAAGTCAAGGATCCTTGGATCCATGGAAGTACTGGTTGGATATCCTCTTTCCCTCTCTGACAGACACATACATGCATAAAATTATTTACAATTAGGAAGACAGTCCATGCTTAAAATATGTCCTAATTCTAAAGTAGGTTAACTTGAGGTTTTAAGCAACAATTCTTTTAGGTTGCAAAATCTCTTGATTCTCCAGCCTGTCTATATCCATGACAATTTAATCTCCATTTCATAAGCCCATCACTGGAGTATCTTGATGCATATCTATTTAAACAGCAGTTCTCAGATACTTGCAGGCAAGGACATCACAAGCTTGTAATGTGGGTGAGAACATTTCTGTAAAAAGCCAACACATCATTAGCAGAATAACAAACAGGCGCTACCAAGTTACACACATACAGCAGTTGGTAGAACATACAAGACTGCTTCTCTTCTAGTATCATATGACAACATTTTATTATCATAGCACATGGGAATTGCAAAGAAGCATATTCAGCTATTAATTACACAAAATTGGTAGGCGGGATGTTTTTATCTCATTCTAGTGTGACTAGAATTCTCATCATTGTTTTCTCCTAACTATATTTGATCTAATCTCACCTACTACTGATTTAAAATAGCAGAAAAACTTCCATGGGAAATAAAGAAGAAAAGAACCATGGCAAGTGCCAATGAACAGGATGCACAGGTGTCTTTTTTGCCAATATTGTGCATTCACTAGCAGGTGAGGTATGAAGAGTAATGCCAAACATTTCCTAAGTCTCAAACTGCAGAGCATCAAAGATTAAGATCTCTTTCCCATTTTCTTTTTGTTATGTCAAAATTAGAGCAAAACACATACGCACATCCCAATCCACACTATTACATGATTTAGCATTTTAGGGCTTTGCAATTTTCCTATACCTACATAGGTACAAACAATGGACCCATGAATGAATTTTCAAGTCTGCCCTGGGTACCTTTCTGGCCAGGTGTGGAGATGGAAGGGCATTATGTGCAGTCATTCAGTAAACCCCTACTAGAAGAAACTTAAGATCATGTCTTAAAGGGTCAGCTCTAGTCTGGAAATGCTGTGATGCTGGGCACCATATGAAAATATCAGGTGGGCCATAGCATATTACTGTTGTTGTTGTCCTGATGTTCTGAGAATGTGAAATAGGTGACAGGAGTCAGAGCAGATTCCTTTGGAACTAGATGAAACAGCCAGCTTGTTAAGGCCCTGACATACTTCTTCAAATACCATCACAAGACCGATGCGACTGCACTCAGTCTATTTCCAAATCAGGAAAGAGAAAGACAGCAATATCACACTGGGTAAGAATACAGCTTGTACACTAGGGAAATTAACCTAGACTTTTAGAAACAGGTCTGCTAAGAGAATAGTCAAGGCTTGCTGCAAGTGGGAAAGAAAGAAATGAGCCAAAGTGGACTTGTACAGAAAGACAGATCAAAAGGGTAGGTCATCCTTAAAGATGTCAGTCAATTAGAGTAACCAGATTAGCTTACAGTCATGAAGCCTTTGGTTGCTCAAGTAGGTATGAGCCATATCAGGACTGTATCACTGGCATCTGGTAAATTTGTTTAACTCCGTCTTCCACAGTGAAATCACAGTTTTTTTGAAAGGTATGAAAACTAGGACAGCAGTATGTGAAACCTATGGCCCCTGCCCTCCAGCTCTGAGATAGAGCTCTAAAGTCTGCAGTCATCCTGTGGAGACTGTGTGCTGAGATTTTGAAGGGAATGCTCTCTCATAAGTCTAGAGAAGATCTCAGACAGAAAGACAGGTGCGGATTTCTTGTAATTTGATGCACCCTGGGCTGGCAGACGCTTAGTACATCATCAGCACATCTGCATACACACTGCATCCCTTCATTAAGATTTGGTCTGTATCCAACCATCTGCTTCTAACCATTGGTTCAACCATGATGTGAGATATGAAAATCCTGTAAAAAACCCCAAATTCTTCTTTTTCTTCTCCTCAAAAGAAAAAAAATTGAAGTGAACAAAGAGGAAATCTGTAGATAATTCTACCCTCTTTGCAAACTGCCCTTGTGCAGAGCTGGCCAAATACATTTTGTTATGGTGTGGAGGCCATCAGAAAGCATCTTTCAAAGTTCACCTTTTGCAAGTCAGTTTCATTTTTAGCAAATGCTTGGAGGACTCAAAGGCTAAAATAAGTGGTGCTTAGCCTGAGGAAGAAAACCTATGTCTTTCAACTAACCCAAGAGTTCTGATGAATTAAAATAATCTCTCAATGTAATTGAACGTATGGTAACTAAAACCACGTTTATTCCTATACAGTTAGATGAACTCACTGTGGTTACATGTCCCATGTAGTATTCAATATGTTTTGAACAAAAGGGTCCAGGGATGGTTCTGTATTTATCTCTATGATAATAATGAGGAACATGATGGCTTAGATGTGTAGAGTAAGTAATATCTCTCTTTTTTTACAAGTCTGGCACAAGACTTAGTCATGTTCTGTTCAAGCTGATGGGGCAGTTGTCTGCAGGATGACTAAATGATCAAACATAAGGTTATAATTTTTCCATACAAAGAACAACACTTCCACACAGACAGATGTTTTCACTGTCTTCTGTTGCAAATATTTTGTGTGAAAAATTCCATTATAGCTTAAAGGCTTTGAAAGATTGTGTAAGCATAGAGGAATTCACTTTTTAACAAGACCTATCATTAAAAATTAACCACACTTGGGAAATTTAAACACCTGTAGGTTCAAAACACTGCTTAACTCTAAAATATTATTAAGAAATCATAAGTTAAAATTCCTGTTTTAACAGCTGAATTTTAAGTACTTCAGCAAATATTACCTTTTCATATTTCCTGTCCTTAATTACACATGACTCAATGATATTTTATTATAAGACTAAACTCTGGTTAGTATTTCTCAATGATAAGCAAAATAAATATCCCTCCTGCTATTGAGACCAACTTTCTATATACTGCTAATTGGATAAATAATTACCTGTTTGAGCCCATTTTTAAAAGTACAAAATCAATCTTGTACAAAATTCAAAGCATTATCTTAATACATTTGTATATGTCTTACAGTAAAAAGTCATTAATCACAGCTACAGAGAATTTTGTTGAGCCAACATAACACAGATATATTTTATTATGATGTTTAATATTTTATTATGAAGAACAATTTATTTGATCCAATTAGGACATGTGTAGGGAGTTCCCTAAGAATGAGACAGTCAGCATCTCATTACCCTTAAAGTGGAAGAGAAAAAAGACTGCTCATATTAAAAGTGGACTGAAAGAAAATCTACTCAGCCAGAACAACCTTAACCTCAGCACTTCAACATTTTCGTTTACTATGTATGAAATACAAACATATGACTGACTATTCTTGCTAACACATCATAAAGCAAAAAAGGCCTCATTAAAGTGTTTCTCTGCATGTACATATTTTCTCATGTCTCCATCAGCTTGACTGTTATTGTTTCACTACAGGTGGTCTTATGTTTTTATGAAACCAAATATCCTGGTTTTGGGTGGGATAGAATTAATTTTCTTCCTGGTAGCTGGTACAGTGCTGTGGTTTGGATTCAGGATAAGAATAAAGTTGGTAGCACACTGAGGGTTTCATTGTTGCTGGGCAGCACTTACACTGAGTCAGGGACTTTTCATTCTTTCCCTGCCAGAGAGGAGGATGGCACAGGAAGATGGGAGTGGACACAGCCAGGACAGCTGACCCCAATTGGCCAAAGGATATTTCAAACCATATGGCATCATGTTAAATATTAAAACTGGGGGAGAATTGGTTGGGAGGCAGCAGCTGTGCTCTGGGATGGGATGGGCATCAGTCAGTGGGTGTTGAGAAATTGCACTGTGCATTATTTTGCGTATTTATCATCATCATCATCATCATCATCATCATCATCATCATTCATTATCATCATTATTATTATTATTATTATTATTATTATTATTATTATTATTATTATTATTATTATTATTACTGTTTCTATTTTCCCTTCCTCTTCCATTCTGCTAAAACTGTCTTTTTCTGAACCCACAAGTTTTATCTGTTTCCTGATAGTCTGCCTTACCCTGTGGGCAAGTGAGTGAACAGCTGTGTGGTGTTCAGCTGCCTGCCAGGTTAAACCAAAGCACACAGAAACAACTTAGTTCAAACAGTTTTATATGCACACATATAAAGAGAGAGAGAGAAAGAGATAGGAGAAATATACCAAAAGGGAAACATGGTTTAGAGTGATGACTTTAGAAGAATAAACCAATTCAATATACATCTGTGCAAAGGTAACAGAGGTAATTCAGCAGATTTCTACAGCAGCAAAGGTTATCAGACAGTGTCAGGAGACTTCTGTAAAAGATGCAGAATGGGAAACAAGTGCTATTAGTTACAGAGATTTTTCTCAAGGTGTTAATGTAGGTCACTTAGGATCTGTCTGTCATCTGATACTAGAATAGATCAGTGACCTCAGAGAGTTAGAACATAATGAAATTTGAATTAAGAAATTAAGCTTCACAGACACTCATTTAATTTACTCGATTTTAATAAACCCTTTACAAATGCTGTCCTGTTTTTGACACTCATGAATATGAGTGGTCAGATTTGGGATGTGGAAATGTCAGCAAATCCTCTCAGCAATATCCTGGCAATCCACTTCCATAGTGGCATGTTGTTCCTCTGCTGTCATTCCATGACCTGACCAAGGGGCGGTTGCTTGTCAAAGCAGTCTGATGTCCATGGAAATTAAAGACAAAAGCAAAGCAATTAAATTCTTGAATATTTTTTTTCTGTGGTTAATCCAGAAGAGTGTGTTTTATACATGAGGAGCAAATCAAGCTTCTCCTCTGTCATAAAATGCAATATTTTTTTAGAAAAATATTCTAGGAGTAACCCACAGCTCTACAGTAACAGAGAAAACCGCAGGCAGAAATAAAGCAAAATGACAATAAAGTGCCTTGTGCAGGGCAAGAAATTTATCAGAAATTAGGAAGAATTTAATGTTAACTGAAAGACTATTGGTTTTGGAATTGTCTATATGGAAATGCTCTTGGATTTTATCAAAATGCCACATTTAGTAACTAATTTCTTACCTAGGCAATACACTTTAAAGAGCTTTATAACAATTAATTACTTACTTTCTGGATACTTGTATCCTCAGTAAGGTACCTGAGCCTCAGATCAGAGCTCTCTCTCAACAGTATAACAGTCATAGCATGCTTATTAAGGAGACCTTGTATTTCCAAGCAATCACTTTAGAAGCTTCACTAAAAGAAAAGAATGTGCGAGAAGACTTGGTAAGATTAGTGTGCACAAGCAATGCCATGCATTAGGTATGCAGCAGAAGAAAACCAACTTGCATGTGAGACCAAACTGTGACAACAATGCAAATATATCCTCCCTTTGCTGTCCTTGTGTACTCACTGCAGGTCTGACTGGTAATGACACACACCATAGGTATTGAAACTCCAGTGGTGTGACCTAAGATCCTCTATGAAACAGCAGGAAACTGTGTCTGAATATGAGGCTCAATTATGGACTAAGGTTGGTTTTGATCCCTGTGAACTTTTCACCCAAATATCTCTCTAGCTAAAAAGGGATTTTTGTCACATATCAATCTTAAAAATGTTTTAAAAGCTTCAGGACACCAAATACCCAGGTAAATAAGAATGAATTTGAATGTAAAGGCTGGTACATACCCTTCTGCCCTCCACGCAGCGCTGGAGCTCGGGCTTGGCCAGCACAGAGTGTCGGCAGCCGTGGGGCTGCCACGTTATTGCTCTCCAGTCACAGGTCCTGTTGTCAGAGCAGCTCAGGCAGGGGACAATCCATTGCCCTGGAAAACAGCAATGAATGTCAGCACCTCCTCTGTATTCTTCCGAGTGGTTTTATTACACAGGAAGCAAGATATTTTTGGATATTTTACTCATGTATGAGTTAAAAAACCCTCATAAGGGACTTTTCCCTAAATTAAATGCCCTCCCAACCCTTTGAAGAGACTATTTCCTGTCACTGTGTTATGCCCTTTTCCTTTAGTTAGGGTGGGAGTCTTTTCCTTTCCCTAAAAGAGCTGCAAATGCTCAAATTTGATAGCCATTTGTGGGTTCATTTCTCACTCCATGTTGCCTTTCTTGTAGCAGCTTGTCCCTTCTCAACAGAAGGGATATGAGAAAGAGAAAATGGGTGAGGAGGTTGAAAGCAAAAAGAAAATACTCACACTCAGATATGTCTGAAGATTAATTCTCATCTACAATGAAACATCTAAAGTTTGGATGTATGGCTGAGAGCAACTGATATAAAAATGAAGCAAGATGAAGACTTTCCTTCCAAAACACTATTTTTTTTTTAATTTGTGAGAATTCAGAGGACTGTCCCAGACTGCACAAATACATTTCAGAAAATGATAGTAAAGTGAAATGAATAACAGATGTGATTTACTAGAGCCTGATCTTATTTACAAAAATGATTTTGAAGATTAGGAACACAAAGTGATCAGTGGGCTTTCGTAATCCCTTATCTAAAGTTAAATGATTTTGTTATTTTGATTTTCTAAAACTATTCCTTTGCAAAATCCTACTAGAAGCTTGCAGAATTTAATTTCTGAAGGAAGACAGAAAACTTTTGAGTTGCCTTTGTATTCAAATGAACAAAAGAAGCTATTTTTCTAGATTTATAAGTACACAGTACAGACAGCATCTCCCAGTGCCTATGTAACTGCAAGCAAAACCTCCTTTTGCTCGTATTAAAGGCATTACACAAAGAAGAGTGCAGAGGCCTAAGGTCCTTGTGTCAGTGCTATAGCACAGATGGGTTTCTCACCACAGCCCAGAAAACAGCCCCAAAATTAAATACTTGGAGATCAGACCTGGCCTTAGAGTCTGTCCCCACCACCACTATCAGGCAGCTGTGTCTGATGGATTGCTGCTGCACAGGAAGCTACAGCAAAAAACCCCAAGGCTGCCTTTTGACATTTCACCTGGCCAGGGATTGAGGGAAGGCTCAGCAAAGGATCCTCATGGCCTTGGGAGAGTCAGCTGCTACCTCAGGAGCAAAAGAATTTCCAGGGAGGCAGCCTGTGCTTCTACTTAGGCAAAAGTCCAAGTGACTATGTTTTGGAAAGTAGTAGGGTGAGTAATCTTAGGAGATAAAGAAGTTCTTCCAAATAAAATAATTGAGAATTTTTTTGTATGGGATCCCCCATGGGTACATCTAAGGGACAAATACATCCCACGTTGCCACAACCATGCAATACCAGTTTCTGGATATCCTGCACAGCTGCCCCTATTCTGCCCTGTGCAGAACATACACCACTCTCAGATGCACTTGTTAATTTGGAGAAAATTAGAGCAGACTGAACCTAACCAAAGCCCTGGACACTGGCTTTGAGCACACTGTGGTTCAGTGAGAATAACCCAGCTTTGCCTGTTCCCATGGGCACGGGTGCCTGTGGAGGCTGTGCTGGGCAAGCAGCCCAGTTCACAGCATGGACAGAGGAAGGAGGGACACTTGGGACCATGGTGGGAGGGTGCAAGCAGGAAGATAGAGATACCCCATGCTTCTTACTCAGAGGAGTTTCAAACTTGCATTTTCTGCATCCTAATCACACAGCCGTTAGAGGAAATATTCCCCACTCAATTAAGCACCACTTTAAAGTTAAAAATGCATTAGGACAGGAAAATAGCATGCTTATAACCTGGTAATTTTTGTGTGAAAAGAGAGATCTAAACCTTGGTCCCTAAGAGAGATCCTATGCAGAATTTTTATCAAAGGGTTAAATTGAATCTTCATCTGAAGTTACAAAGTGGATAATCAGGTTCTGGAGCACGGAGTTCTCTTCCAAATGAATACCCTCCTCTGCTGGGACACCAGAGGCTGAATTTAGGCAATTTCTCTTACTGTAGCCTCCCTGTGCTGGCTGTTGTGAGTCCCTTACTCATGCTGACCCTCCCTTGTTCCAGGCTGTGGCCTCCTGGCCACCACTGGGGCCAGGAATACTTTGACTCTCCAAAACTTCTATTGCCACTTGTGGATCTTGCTGTTGGCTCCCAGTTTGCAATCCATGACTGAATGGTCATTCCCAGCTTCACAGCAGTCTCATGAGGAAGTCAAAAATGCCAGGTCTCCAATAACCCAGAAACAGGTGCCATGCCAACACTTTTTACTGCTTTGTATCTTTTGACTAAGAGCAGGGACAGAATGGTTGGTCGGTTTGAAGTCTGGACTCAGACCCTACCACTACTGTAGAGGTCTTAATAAATAATCTGAGAGATGTTTCAGGTAGTGACCTATATTTTAAAATTACATGAAAACTCAGTGGTTTTTTTTCCTGATGTTGCAATTTTTCTTTCAACCCAAATATATAAAAGTTCTGGCAATGTCTAAAACATATGGGATTCCTCATCTTAGAGAATTTTCTTTTAAACATCCCATATTTTTACAAACTGATTTGGTTTAAGGTAATAAACTAGAAAAGTAGAACTATATAAAATGAATATTGAGGAGCCAAAATATTTGAACAATAAAAGTTTAAACCTTGGCAACTGAAAGTGAAAAGTAACTTTTGAAAAGCTTCTTTTAAATACTTTGGTTTATATTCAATAGCTCCCTAGTTATATTAACAAAAAACAGATCAATTTTTGGCATAGGCTAAAGTTTAGTGGCAAATGTAAAAAGATTTGAGACCATGGATATATGGAGATAAATTAGTATTTTTAGGAAGCACTAGCATTTAATGCTAACAGAATAATTCCTGGTTTTGTATTTACATAGGTGTTTTAATGATGCATGAATATTTATGCATTTTTAATCCAACTATTATGAACATTTCCTAATGTTGCAATTTCCCAACAGTTGGTCAATGCATTTTTAACCTTCAAAAATAGGACTGTGTTAAAAGATAAAACGAATCACATAAAAAAGAAGACAACATTAAAAAATTGCAAACAATATTAGTTTGGAAATTAGGCTTATTTTCTATAGCAATTTTAAGTTGCTCTTTCCTCACTTATATAAGTCAGCAGCACATAATGCAGCTTTCAGCACCATTTAAATCAGGTGCTTCAGGCAAGAGCATTAACACTGGATCTATCAGGCAAGGGAAGGTTTACCAACAATTAAGTGAATGAGAGCAAGAGAGACACACTGTTAGTTTCTTCACAAATTAAAAATTGGCATAATCATACTTTTATGAAAGCCTGTAAGTAGGAGGTTTCCACAGGAAGGGTGAAAGCTGGATTTTTGGCTCATTAGAGGAGTTATCAGTTGTGTACATAAATCTTTTGCTTAAGATATTAGATTAAACATTGCCAGTACTCCCTAAATCTGTTCTCATAAAATGGCATGAAAAGAAATATACTTTCAAAAAAATTAGGATTGCTTACTTTCCATTTAAAAAATATTAGCCTAAAATCAAAAGTTTTAACCAATAACAGCTGTATACTTAATTTGATAGTTTTGCTTTTTCTTTCAGCCTCTTTCATTTTTATTTATCCTTTTACATTGTCACAGCCACAATTAAACATATTTTGCTTTCAAATTAAAAATCAAGGTTTTTCTATACTGCCAAACAATCATCACTGTAAAGAGAAAATACTGTTCTAGCTTGGTAATTCAAAATCTAAATATTTAACCTACACTGATGCTAATTTTTTGATTTATGATTGCTTTACTTTTGTATTTGGTGTTTATTTGGTACCCTAAGATCTTCAAAAAGCTTTTTCTCTGAGAATAGGCTATGGAAGTATTTTTCTTTTTGTTCTAGCTGTATTTATGAAAAAGACAAAAGTAAAAACTATGTTTTAAAAGACATGACTGTCTACAGAATAAATAGCCTTAGGCCTATGGACTTATGTCCAAACTGAGATTTACTCCTTGTAACCAAGGGCCACATTCATTTAGTTGGACATCAGTGTATGTCTCTGCTGGACCCAAATCCAGACAGCTGTTGAATGCAGAGAAAGATCACACAGAATTATTTTAAACTGGATACAGTTGTAGGAAGAATGGAAAGTGGGATATAATTAAAACATATGCATCACAGGAACAGAAAATTAGAAGTGGATCTGTGATATCTTACACACCAGATTTTGTTATTGCTACAAACCATATTTCTACAGACTGCAGTAACCTGATTCACCTGCAGGAATTTAGCACAAGTTGGGTTCTCATGGTCTCTTTTAGTTCTCTTCCTCTCTTTCCCTCTGAGAAGCCAAACACACAGGTAATGTCTGCTGACTTCTGTATTATTGGTAATGCAACAATATTGAACAAAGAGCTCATTTTGATATGATAGCCCGGTTCAAACCAGATGTGAATCAAAGGAGAACTTCTGAAAGAAAGAAGATTTTTTGGTAGATAAATCATAATTTCATTCTGTGATGTAAAGTGAAGGAAAGACACTTCCTCTGTTGTATATTTCAATTTGCATTTATTGATTATAAGAGGGACAGAGAGAGAGAGAAAGAGAGAAATCGTATAAATTAAGTGTATATTTGGTTAGGTGCTGAGCTTCCTTTAAAGAGCAGTGCCATGGTGACTCGGAGAGGAGGAAGTCACTTCTGTGTTTGGCTGGACCCTAAATTACTGCCCCTGCTGTACGTCAAAGGATTAGAAATGATTCATGAAACCCTGGTTTTCTGAACTATAAAGCAGTCAGCAAATTTTACCATTAATGTCAGAGGAAGTAAGGTGATATCTTTATCTCTGCTGCTCCACCTCAGTCCCTGTACATAGCTTGAGGACAGTGTATGACACCTACTTCTGCAGAATTTTTGAGTTATCTTCTGAGGGGAAATGACATGGCTTGGCTTCTCTTAAAATTTAACTTATTTAAGAAATATTAGTGCTTTAGCAGGTAATTTGCCATTTGCCATTCTTCATTGCCAGGACTGGTATATCATTTGGCGGCTATGAATTTGGAATGATTAGTTCAATTTATTGTGCATAGGTTAGTGCACGTCCATAGCAAAGAGTTAATATTGTTTCTAGTTTTCCTTTGAAAAGTACACAAGTTAATTTTCAGAAAAAAAGGGGGATAAAGTACAAACCTTTTGTGTCTCCAGCTTCACAGGTCTTAAACACTGTCTGTGAAATTGCTGAGAGGTATTCATGAGAGAGAGGCTGCAAGCCACAGGACTCCTCTGGGCGAATCTTGGAACCACAGTCCTGAAATAAATAGAATCTGTGAAAATGACAGCACTGTGCCCATCCACATCACCTTGAAATCCTCTTCAAGAGTAAAAAATTTATTTGGGATAGTTTCGCAATTAGTTCATCCTTAGCTCTTCAATATGTAGTTTAATATGAAATTTAGAATCCTTTTTCCATTCAGACAAAGGTTTTGCAATAAATTATCCCATTCCATAGTAAACATATAAGATACTACATTTGCTAAAGATATAAGAAAATTTATTAAGGCAGACAGATACCTTTCATGTAACATCACGCTGTCTCTACATATTATACAATCTCCACCTATTTGCCCTTAGGAATTTTGTATGCCTATTTGTAGTCATATGGGATTCATTTCTGTGATGAAATGCCCCAAAATAGCTTCAGGAGATACAGGTGCTTAAAGGAAAAAAAAATCTATTTTCTGAAATGGTACAAAAATTAATTTCACAACTGTTACATAATATCATTCACTGTTGCCATGAAATTATGCTACATCTAAGATGCTGTGCCTAAATTGTACCAATGAACAAAAGACAATTAAGTCCTAACAGAGTCAAGCTACTGACATTAGTAGAATATGTGCCACTGCACATAGCAATATGAACACATCTTGGAATTTTGTAAATACTGGTGGTTCTTGATTATGCAATCAAAAGGTGAGATGAAATAGTTGTCTCACAATTATTCCAATCTCATTGAAGTCCATGGTGGTGAAAAAAAATTAAATGAAAAAACATCTTCCCAGTGACTTCAGAGGTTTATGGTAGTATTTGTCCACAAATAAGCCACAAAACAGTGGGTTGAGAACCCAACTTGTGGGTTGTCCTGTTCTCTGCTTGATCTCTCCAACTAGGGAAAGCTGTTATGACAAAATGAATGGCACAGTATCTTCTGGTATTAAACTGTGTTTTGGAGTCTCTGTACACACTGGGTCTGGACACACTGTACAGCTATTTAACAGTGTAACTTCAACTAACATTAACATCAGAAAGTTCCTACCTTACAGTAAAATAATTTGCAGACGACTTCACAAGACAGACCCAAATTCCTGAATGTGCTGCCATTGCCCTCAAGATAGTGCCATAAAATAACAGGGATTTTCTTGTTCATTCTGCCTAGGGAATGTGTTTAAGCAAACAAAATTTTATTTTAATCTCATTTCTTGGGCAATACCATTAACAACAATTTTGTGTGGCTGTTTTTTTGCTAATTACAACCAACATGCAGGCAACTATGTAACTGATTGCCTTTGACTTTGTTGTGTTTTCCAAAGTAAAGAACACTGATTGAATTTAATTTGTAATTCACATCTAAACTGCCATGTCATGAGAGATTGTGAATTGCTGAAGAAGACTGATTTGTTTCATTTTTACCTTTTTAGGAGACCATCATTGACATATTTAATATAATATGCAAAATGAATCTATGGCAGCTACAGATTGACTGCAGCTCCATAAACATATGGCACACTGAGGGTTTTTCTAAATGCAGGTAGATTTTTTATTGTTTTCTTCAGGTGCTGTGGTGACATGACATCCTTCTTTCCTTGCCCAAAGATGAAACATCTTGTGATCTTAAGTATGTTTACAAAAGATACTCATGGCAAAGATGAGAGCCAGACATGTAAACTTAAATGATAGTTGTTGCTCTGTGTCTGCTTTTCCTGCAAACCTTCCTTCTGAGAAGGGAGACATAAAAAGGCCCTTGTAATTTCTGGATTAGAATCAAAAGAAAAGTTCCATTGCATTATGTACTTTAGTGCACATTTAGGATTGACTATAAGATCAGTGTGGCTTTTTGCTAGTAAACTTTCTTTTATCTTTATGGAAGATTTTCTGGACACTAGCAAATAAAAGAGGAATAAAGCTTTCTTCTGTACATCTACATAGCTTTTAAACAACATCAGTTGATACTAAGTGAGTGAATATTTCTGGAGTCCATCTACTATGTGAAATGAAAATTTCCTTGTCTCTTTCAGATCACACTACAGTGAACCTGATTCTTCATAATGTTTTAGTGTTTAAGAGATAAAATAGATTTTCAAGCCTGTTACACTACTGAGTTTTCTCAATTATTACCTTCAAATTATTTGGGGCTATTAGTTCATGATATTTCATTTATTTACAGTCTGGGTGCCTAATTTAAAGAAAATTTTGTTTGTTTAGTTTACCTTTGAATAACCAATAACTATATTTTCTCTCAATTATGTACTTACGTGTATAAATATACATACATAGCTTTATTCAGGCATATATAAATAGTAAAAAAAAAAAATCATAACCAGTTTCAAAATTACACAGTAGAGACAGAGAGAGAGCTGAACAAAGCATTATGAAGCTGACCCACACTCATGCAGCTGATGTCATGGGATGAATGTTGTACAGTGAAGACCATTGTAGATGCAGTAATGGTTCAGATTCAGAAGTCTAATTTAACTATTAATGGATTTTTAATTGCTGTGGTACCTTTTTCACTACCTCCACCTTAATGAAAAATTATTACTCTGAAACTGCAGTAAAAGGAAAGGTAAGAAGCCCTTGACTTTCCTGGGAGAAGTCATACCATGAGGAACAAAATTTCCATCTGTGTTTTAACAGTTGGTGCTCCAGCAGTGACAAAGCAAAAAAGTTACTTTTAACATCTACACCTGCTGCTACCTATCAGCTCAAGAAGGCATTTTTAAATACAAAGGAAGGCTTTTCAGTATTTTTATGGAATAATCCAACTCTGTTCATTCACAGCTGTGGCTAAAACCATAATTTTTGGTGGAAGTAGACCTTTGTTAATGAATGGAGTGCTTTGGAAACTCCCATCCAGAATGCCTGCATACAGGCTCTACAGTCAGCTACTCAGTAAAAGACCTTCTGGCATTCATATGAAAACCCCTAACAATCATTGGGAGTGGTGGGCTCAGTGCTGAAAAACAGGCAATTTCTGCTTCAGTATTCATTTCTGAAATTCTACCCAGCCCAGACCACTGAAGACTACCCCGACCAGCCTCATAAAGGATCAATGTATCAGAATGTTTTAAACTAAATAACAAGAGAAATATAACTAAGATCACAGGAATTTGTTTTAGTGTTGCATACAAGCAATATGTAGCCAAAATCCTGCATCTGTTTAACATCCAGAACCCATGCATGGGTGAGAGCTGGTGGATGAGATAACCCCACTGAGTGTTCTTGGTAAAGAAGGCAAGAGACCCCTCCAGCCATCAGCTCTGACCCTGTGGTCTCTTGGCCAGCCTTGCCCATCAGCCTGGCAGGTCGGTCACGCAGGCACCTCCTCCAGGCACTGCAGCCCTGCCTCCTCTCATGCTGTGCCAGGGCTGCCTCACTCCTTTTGACTGCACTCTAGACATGGCAGAATAAAGCTCCATGTGAAAGAGCTAATTTAGAGAGCTTTTCTTCTGGTCTTTGTAGGCTCACTGACTGAACTTTATTGGATCTGCTTCTATTTAAGCTGACCTGAGTTTCTCATGAAATTCTTTCATGTTTCTTTAGTCCATCTTTTTTACTATTTTACACATAACTAAAAATGAATGAAAAGTGATTAAAATGATGCTATGGAAGGACTTCTAATAAAATTAATCAAAGAGTGAGCTCATGAAATAGGGAAACTATATCATATTGCTAGGGAATAAATTGTGGGCAGATGGATTAGCTCCATTTCTATCAACTTTCTTAATATGGCAGGAATAAATGAGGGAACAGTTGGCATATTGTCCTCTATTCAACTGTCTCCCTCTGTCCAGCTGCATTATGCAGTGATACATGAACCTCTAAAGATCCAGAGGTTCAGGCCAGTTCAACACCCAAATTGACTAGATTGAACTGAAACTTGTGTGTGTGCAAAATAAATCTAGAGACTTGCCATAAGGAGACGACATTCTACCAAGAAATTTCAGTTCTCCACTGCTGTTGGGTGGGAAACAATGACTATAATTAGCCATCAAGCACTGTCTAGGACATACATAAATGACATTGTCTAATCAAAAGACAAACAAAGCCATTAAACAGAGAATATAGGACTAATGGGATGAACTCGTGGAATAACATGTTCTTGTGCTGCAGCTAATTTTTAAAGCAAAGAAACTGTATTTCATATCACCACAGTATTTTTTAAGGAACCTAATAAGTTCTATCTGCAAATATGGGATGATAGTTTCCCAATGATCCCAAAGACTTTCACAAATAACACATTAAAAGACTATGAGATGTTCATTTACACACAGATCTGGAAGGGGCCATAAAAAACTATAGAAAAGGAGTCTTGGCACTCCTGAGTGGAAAAATGCAGTGCACAGACATCAGTAGGAGATCAGGAATGATACGAAAAGCTGAGATACTGGTCATGTTGTCAGGGCATCAGAGACCAGTTTCATATGTGGATTAAGTACAGCCATCAGTCTTAATTGCTTTTAAGTTCTTAATTGTGTTATTCATGCTGTTAAAATAATATTATTTTTTCTTAAGAATAGACATTCCCAAATTTCTGCATATAAAATTTCTTTGACAATAATGTCACACACTTCAAACAGTGACTGAAGATTGTCATAACTACTGAGTACCTTTACTAACTGCTAAAACATTTTGAAAATCCCAGTAGATGCCTTTCCACAAAGACTTAAAGCACTTACTGTTTATATGGACAAATAAATTTCATCCTGACACTAGAACAGATGCAGTGTCTTCCTCTGCACTCAGAATGCTAACCTCAGAGAAAGCTATGAAACTGTTTCAAGAAAATATTACAAGCTTCATAATACTAGTTCAGTATCTTTTATGTGCATGGGGAATAGAAAAGAATCCTTTTAATCTATGAAGGATTTTGATTCAATTCCATTTTATATGCACAACATCAGTTAGGCCCTATCTGCCTTCCTGCTCCCAAACAGTTCAAAGTGCTGCATTTGTGAGCCATAGAACAAAATTATTCACATGAGACCTAAGGAGCATGACTCTTAATCTAGCAAAGTCATGTGAATTATCATTCTGAACAGCTCAGAGATCCAGCAGAATTAGTTGAACCAAGACAACTGAATGTGAAATCCAACTCCAACTCTATTAAGAACAGAATATAAAAACTTAAATTTTGGAAAATGTTTCAAAATGTGCATAATTATAATTACAGAGGGGTTTGGGGTTTTTTTTTTTTCAGTATTTGTAGTTCATATCTGCATGGATTTTTCAAGTGCTTTCTTAGCAAACATGTTTTCCTCATGAAGCTAATTTTTCCCAAGCAAGAACAGTAATGATTTCCAGCTTGTATGCTTTATAAACAAAGTACACAAAACAAGAAAGAAGAGGAATTAAAAGAATTTAGTATTTACTCCTCCCTAAAAGGAAGATAAAACAGGAACAAGGAATAATAGATAAAGAGAGGCATTTTGCTGTTTATGTTCTGGTGTTTTTTTAGTTTAAAAAGTGATACAATAATGTTAACCTGGAGACTTGAAGAGCTCCATCAGTTTTCGATTCCTGTTTTGTCCTCTTCTCTTCATCTAAGTTTTTAAGTGCAAGCTCTGAATGTGAACTGAGTTGAATTCTGCCAAGTTCACTATTTGAAAATGGGGAATAGCTTGAGAAAACCATGTGCTTTGACAGTGCAAAAAGTAAATGTTTTAAGTGATAACCAAAGGAATCATTACATATTTATGGTTCTCTCAATAAAGTGCTGAGGTGACCCTGAATCTTTTCCCTGGTAATTAGGTAAAAACGTTCAATATTAGCTGGGACATCCTACAGTCTTGTGGCTTTTTATAAGGAGCATTCATCTCTACCCTCCTATGCTCAGGGTATATGGCATTCACAGATCACACTGCAGAAAGATCTACACTCTAAGCCTCCTAACTGCAAGAAGCACTTGAGCTCTAGCCCCTTTGATTTTAGGCTATGACCTTTATATCACAGCCATGACAAACACAGCAGAAGTTCTCAGACTGAAAAATTATCACTACAATCAGAAAGCATGAAAAGGGATGAAAGGAAGAATGAACAAAAAGCATTAGTGTTCCTTCATGATTTCTTAAGTTGAAATACTGTGACAATGAATGCAATGCACTGAAAAATCATGTTAGCCTAGGACTAGTTCCAGTGAGCTATACATCTGCCAACACTACTGTTGAAGCTGCTTTTCACAGTAAGCAAGGCTTTCAGATATGAACTCATTGTTTCAGGGTATAGTGTAACAAAAGTACTTCTCATTTCTAGCACCAAATCCTTTAGATGGTGAAGTACATTTATTAACTTTTTTTTTTTTTTTTTTAGGGTCTGGGGCATGCTAAGGTTAGGATTTGAAAGAGAGATTTAGGATGCTTGAGTCCAATTCACATCTCTCTCTCTTATTTTCTGTATCTTGGAGCTCCATCCAACACTATTCACCCTTGTAATGTATCATCTCAAAACCCTCATTCAGTTACCACCATCCTCCTAAGTGCCTAATTTTCTTGTCTTGAGCATAGGCAAAGCCACCCACAGCTCACAGAGATATGTAAGTTGGCCCCTTCAGCACTAACAGAGTTTAAAAATTCCTTTGCCAACAGTGCTTGATAATAGGTGTTCTCAGGACATGTTCTCAGGGAGTGTGCAGTGCATAAAGCAGTAATTGGTATTTCCCTAATAGAACATTTTCCTGTGATGTAGAAAACACAATTTTAAGTCTCCCTTTCAACTGATTGGCAGCAGAGATTTCAGTTCAAGCTCCCAATGTTTTCCCTCCAGCCAGGGGGCTACAGGGTATTCTGGTCAGTTCTGTCTCAGGCTCTCACAAGGAAGCTGATTGCATTTGCTTTGAACACACAATTAAATACTGACTTCTAAAGAGCCTTGAACCCACTGTGTCCATAGACTAGGTGTGTTTAAGGAACATAGCCTGAAACTGGATGGAGGGAGCACCATTAGGTGCCTGTTAACTGCTGTGAGAGAAAGGACTGACTGAAGTAGGTACTTAGATCCCGGAGACATCATGTGGCAATTCAAAGTGGAGGACAGGTTCTCTTGTAACCTAAGACTGGATGTTTAATTCCCATAGAAAGGTAAATTGAAGATACTTTCCTTTCCATATCACTATCTGTGGGGGAATATATCTGACTCCCTAATGACTGTGCTGGTATGTAGAGAATCTTCTCAAGATTTACAAACAGAACTCTTCTATTTCAGGTTTAACAAAGGGCTGTACCCAAACTTTTTTTTGTTTTGTTTTGTTTTGTGTGTGTGTGCTTTCTTCCCCCCAGTTATATCTGATGTTCTACTAGAAAAAACATTAAACCTTTCTCTGCAAGCTTTATCTCACCCACACTCCCTCCACAGTACATAATAAACCTAGTTACACTGCTTGGACATGTTCTGTTTCCCTAGACCTCAGGATCCCTAAATCTCTCTCTGTCTCCAACTGATTGCCTTGGACTCTCCTTGACATTACCTGAACATCAGAAAAGGAATGTTACATTGATTTTTTTCAGCAAAATATTAATCATGAATAGCAAGCCTGGTGACTGCCAAACAGGATGCAAAAGATGCAAAAGAATGGAAATCTGCAAGATCAGTTCAGTAGGACCACTGATTCTGTTTCTTTTGCTTCCTTTATGTGATTAAAAAATTAAAAAAAAAAAAGGCAACATCAGTATTTCCTCTCTTACTCTAAATTTTCTAAACTGAACTTAAAGGGACCCAAAGGGCTGAAAAGGTATTAGTGAGCCATGGATAGACTGAAAATAAGATTTCAAAATGTAATGTAATTTACATAATTTTGGCTTCAGGGCAAATTAAACTGTTTTTTGTTTAAGCAATTGCTTCACACACTATTTTATACAGAAATTCACTTCTCCATGGTATGGTATATATTGGAATACACATCACAGCCACACATGGTCTGGTGAATATTGAGAAAGCCATTTACACAGGCTCAGAAACACCAGGTAGAAGACTTCTGAAACTGTTTTCCCAGACAATGCCAAAAAAACCTGTGAGTTCCTGCCTTTTGTATAAAGACAAAGTCCACATAAGCATGGAAGCTTCACTCTAAAGGAAACTACACTTGTATGTGTGGGGAAACAGGAGGAATTTCCCTTTACACATCTGCAATCTGCACTGACACGTGTTTGCAGAGCAGCCACGGGCTCTGATGCTGCCTGTCTCTAATGATGGCCCAGGGAACACACAGGGTCAGATCCTCAGAGCAGCCCTGTTCAACACTTGATTCATTTCAGTCAATTCCCAAGAGCCAAACACTTTCCACTTCAGACAACAATATCCCTGGTGAAAGGTCCTACTTTTGCTCACTGGGGAGAGTGTTCCAAATGGTTTGTCTGCTCAAGCATGAACTGAAAAATAGCACCCAACTATATACAGACAGTCAGGGGACACGAGGCCCCCACTGGGTCACGCTTGAGCCTGAGGACATGTTTTTCTGTGCAAGGCCATCTCATCCACTACTGCTTCTCATCTGAAAGGCACCAAGAAGAAAAGAGGCACCTGAAATAGGCATGTGCTCATTGCAATGACCTCACTCTGGGCAGGGGTGATCCCTGCATCTTTAGCTTTCCCAGCAGCTCAGTGAGAGGCAGGTCATAGTGCCTGGCAATCTTGCAAGCAGCTGCCTTACCCTTCTTTATTTGGCTCTGCTTTTAAAGTGACCTTCAAAAAAGAACCCATCTCTGATAAAGGATCAATCTCTGAGGCTTTTCTGGCCAAAGATCAGACCCTTCTCTTATTAAGACATTAGGCTGTTTGCTTAAGTTAGTCAAGAGACCTTGAGAAAGTATATTTTTAGATAGAGGGTATTTACACAAATCTTCCTAACTTTAACCAGCAAATACATAATGAAAAATGTATTACTGATGTAAAGTTTAGGCAATGTTGCCTATACAACAAATGTGAGGGCTAAAATTAAGAATACGTAAATGGCACTAGAGAAAGTATCTGTGCAATAGTCTGGACTCACGTGCAGTGCATGGATAGGTCTCCACCCAACACTATCCATAACTGCAGCTGCAGCTACTTATGTTCAGAATGTGCTGTATAAGCCCATGGTAGTGCAGAAATGACTATGACTTTATGTATGAAAGAGAGTCAGATGATGGGAAGATTAAAGTGATGGGGTTTTTTTCTCCTTTCTTCCGCTTCAGTTAAAAGCTTTGGTAAAAATAAAATTACTTGAAAGGAATTAAGTGAACATCATTTGAGACTAAATTTTCTTGGAAAACAGTCATAACAAAGACTGTATCAAAACAGAAAAGATAATACATTTACAGACAGAATCTGGTTATCATTTATGCTTCCCTTATACCACACTGTGGCTTACCATAAAAAAATAACATAATGAAGGACTGATTTGACTTTGAAAATCATTATGTATTTCATTCAAAAGAGCCTCTGAGTTAGAATATTTTCATTGATGTCTAATAGCTGTGACCAGCACTAGATTTCACATATTCCCAGATATCATTTAATATACACAGCTGGGACACAGAAGTAAGATGGGTAAGTTTGTTTTCCTAGAACACCTAAAAATCTAGCCATGTAGTGATTTATTTTCTAAACTATAATGGGTTTGAAAATTACTCTAATGAATTTGCAGCATACTGGCTGTTATAATCACAGAAGTGAATATAATGGATTTTTACTAACCATGATCTCTTTTAAAAGATACTGAGCAAAGGTTTGCCTTCTGGTGGACAGCAGACTGAAAATGCAAGCTTACAGCTTGATGGCTCACTGAACAACAGACTGCATGCAGGTAGCTCTCACACATGGACAGAAACAGATTGCATGCAGTCAGTGCCAAATAAGCAGGCTGGAGTTAGAATTTGCTGTGCTTTCTCCAAAAGCCTTCTTGCAGTAATTTACTACAAGTACTTGTAATTCAGCAAAAGTAATCAAGCAGCCAGTAGTTGAACAAGACCTCCCTCAAAAAAACCAACTACTTCTGAAAACCAAATGATGTGCCTAATGACTATATTTATTCTATTGCACAAGGCATGGTAAGTGATGCTGAGCTGAAGTCTTGCTTTGATAAATATTGAGATCACATAGCACAGAGATGGGACATAGTGGAAAAAGAAATTTAAAAAAAACCCTTACAAATCAAAATTTAGGCTCTGTCAACAAGGTATTAAGGCAGTTAATTACATCTTATTGGAAACAGAATTTCCCCTGACCTATACAAATAATTTCATACAGAATTTCCCTCTCCCTTATAGGGAGACATCTGGAAGATTTCTGTGATTTACTTCAGGTCTGGAGAGCAAAGAGGATGCAAATAATGCAGTCAGCGTAGCACAACAAACATAATTGAATCAACGTGACTCAGATTGTTTCCACTGAGATGTTAGAAACACGTTAACTACTGTTTTTCTCATAAGGATAGAGGTTACACTTGGATCTGGGCAATGTTGCCAGCCCAGGTGAAACTCACTCACCAAGATTCATCGCTTCAAAGAAATAACTCTCTGTAGAGCTGTGGACTCCTCCACCTTTTGTAAGTATTTTGAGTCAGCCTGTGAGGTGTTTAGTGTTTAACTTTCTTGCCTACTAATAAAATTAATTACTGTAAATTCAGCTTTCTGGAGATGTAGAACAAGTTTTTCCTTCAGCAGAGTTGGCATGGATACAGTCACATCCTGTAGCAAAACCTTACACATTATGACTCACATTTTTTTTTTCTGATTGAAAGGATTATTTAATGACAAGAAATGCTCCCTGAGCAGCTCTAAAATAATGGACTGAATATTATAGTTTCAATATTTTTGCCTTAGATGAACAGTCTAGCTGATGCATTGCCCTGGATCTGCCTATACTCTTAGTTTTTAACCATCTATTTTTCAATTTCCTACATTTCCTCAGTAAGATAATGGCTATCTCGAACAACAATTTTATGCAGAGTGTCTTCCCAGTAGTAAAGATGCTCTACAAAAGGTCCTAAAAATTTTGAACCAATCACACAGACCAAATGCTCTCCAGTGCCAGCTCTCTTCCATGTGGCAAGGAGCTACAAGAATTTACTGTGGACATTGAGACACTGGCCCTGCATCAGACTAGACTGTTGCAGAAAATGAAAATATTTCCAGTTTAAATCAGACTTTGAGGATTTACTACCAACAAAAGGACTGAGATAATGAAAATTATCTATTTCAACAAATATCAGATTACAGTGTATAAAGTGTATGTAGCATACATTAGGCTCCATTATATACTGTAAACTGTAATCTATATTAGATACATTATATTAATTTAAGAACAGTTAAATTAAGTATTAGTGCAAGGATGTTGTCATCTTACTTTTACTTCATTTTAATTCCTTCCTTCCACATCCTTTTTACAGCCTTTTTATAATCTGACAACAGTAGATATTGTATAAACTTTACAGTCTTTTTTTATAGGATTACACAGATGTGGAGCAATTTTGCTGTGCTGATCCTCCCATTAATCTGTTAATAACCCTTTCTCTCATAAAAATGGCATTTCTGCATGACTAAATCAGAGGAGGATACCTACAGAAAAAGTACTGATGTTTGATAACTTCTTGTCTTTTTCCAATTATTGTTTTGTACTACTACCATGAGAAAGACAGTAAGAAATCCTGAGGGAAGGTCAGAAAATGGAAAGGTAAAAGGGAAGGATATGGGTATTATATAAACAATAAACTGTTTTCTTGGGACAAATGACTGTCTGTGATGTTATGGTAGCTGAATAGAATTGCTTAAATAATTGTTTTCAACTGCTAAAAAATATTTGGAAATATTTTGAAATTCCTCTATTTTGCAATAATAAGCCTACAGTGCTGAAAGAATAACATAGGAGGAACCAGCTCAAGATTGGCTGCTGCAAGCACTGCATTACTATTGTCATAGTAAAGAGTCAACTTCAAAGAAAACATGTAGTAGATAAAATCTAGCTTACCATTTTGCACTACAAAATGTCCATACAAAGACTGATTTTAATGGAACACCACATAGTGATTGTAGGGATTAAATAAGGTCCTTCTAGGCTGATGAACTTCATCATCTAGCAAAGTGGGGAATGAAAAGGTCCAACACAGGCCCAACAAATGACCTCAAGGCAGCTATGAAATCGCTGACATGCAGAGACTCCAAGTGGCCTTCACACTGCCAAGATCAATGGCTTAGGGATGATCCTACTTCCTCCTGGTAAAGCATCATAAAACTATTCACTGTGTCAGAATGCAAAAGTGAAGGTTCATGTAAATGAAGGTTGGATTTGATGATCTTGGAGATCTTTTCCTGCCTTAATGGTTCTATGATTAAATGAGACTTGAATGTGCTGGAAGGCATTTCATGTAAAGCAAAAAAAGCTCTCTCAGTCCTATTCTGCCTTTCTCACCCTCCACTAACTGACTGAAGCAGTGAAGTTAGTTCTGAGTTAAAGCCAAACAAAAGCTGTGCTATAATTATTTATGAGTGCTGGTGGTCCACTGGCAGTGTGCTACTCATAACCAGTTTTCCAAAGAAGTTGGACATTTCCCAAGATATTTTTTCCCTGTCTTCAGATTGACCTCAGTGTCAGCTGTTGAGTACAATTATTTCTAAGGTCCACAAGACTACAAGTACCACTCCACAGCAAATACAGCAAGTTACAAAAGTAATTTCTATTGTTTCACCATGCTTTCTATTGAATGTCACAAATGCCTGAAGCTAAAGCAAAGTATAAGTTCCCCGAATACTCACGTTTGCACCCTACTAGATACAACTCATATATATAGGGTTTTTCCAACAGAGCAGCTCTTCAGGTCTGTTTGTCCTTCTTGTCTGAAGTACCAGGTCCTTAATCTGAAGCTTTCCTCATACAGATATAATAGTATTTGAAAAATGATAAACTGTCAGAAAAATGACAAAGTAGAAGCAAGCTGGTCATAGTTTATTGTGATTTTATCTGTAATAACTTGCTGCCTGCAAAACCCACCTGTGCAATGTTTAAGAGGTTGTCTAACCACATATTTTTTCTTCACATCTGTCAACTAATAGTTGGGATCTGTTTGCACAGTGTAGCTCTGGAATACTATAATATTTCCACAAGTACTTCTGGCTTATAAAGCAAGAAATTAGCTACCTTGAGGCTGTGGTGTACCACACAGTTTGTGGTAATTGGGTGCGGGGCTGCTGCCCAGCCTCATCCCCAGTGGGCACAGCTGTGAAAAGCAGTGAGCAGCACTGAAAGCCATGAGCCCTGGAGTGCCCAGGGGCACTGACCAACCACCAAAGGGACAGAGGGCACACAGGTGCAATGCATGAACATGAGGGGTATAAAAGGTTGGGCTAAAGAACAAGGAGGGCAGATGCTTGCAGCCTTCTGAAGTGGTGTGGTGTTGCTCTGTATGGACAGACATCTGAAGCCTTTTGATGTGGTTTGGTGTTACTCTGTATGGTTGGATTCTTAAAGCCTTCTGAAATTGTATGGTGATACTCTGTGTATTATGGCAGTCTTGACTGCAGCATGTGCTGTGATACTGTGGTATGTTCATCTGTATTTTATATGTTACAGTGGTAACACTCTTCATATTTTATAAATTATATAATGTACTTCAAATGTCAAATCACAGAATTTCAAAACAAAAAGATATTTCTAATCATTAATATAAGCAAACACATTTTAGTTTTGAATCTTTCATATCATAACAATTTGTGGCAGTCAAAGAGCACATTGGGTTTGTTTTACATCCCTCAAAAGCGTGCATCTGCTTCCATACAGTTCACAGAATCACCGAGTCACTCCACTTGGAAAGGACCTCAGGAGGTATCTAATCTAACTTCCTGCTTCATGCAGACTCAGCTATTAAATCAGACCAGATTGCTTTGCTATTCTGCTCTTGAAGACCTTCAAGAATGGAGCCTGCCCAACCCCACTGTGCATCCTGAATCACAAATAAAGAAATGTTCCCTTACATACTCCTAGCCAGAGACTGCACATTTCAATTCATGACTATCAACTTTTATTCTGCTGTGAACCTCTTCCATAAAGAGCCTGGCTGGACTCTTGTCAGCCTCCTCTTGCACAGGAAACCTGCTACAAGCTCTCATGGAAACCTTGTGCATTCTGGGTTAGAATAGACCATCTCCCTCAGCCATCCTTGCTGAGGCAACTACTGCAGGCCAAAAATGCTCTAAAGGCTTCCAATGATGCAGCTTTTCATTCACACACTCACAGGAAACCTGATGGTGCTCATTTTCAAGATAGGAGTGGGAATTCCTTTAGTTTAGTCAGGGAAGGCTGATTACTAAATATTCAGGGAATTTATATGCCAGACTAAGTCCAGTAGAAAACACAACTGGAACATCTCTGTAATGTCTAAGAGCCTAATGGAAATGGCCTCAATTTGCACTAGGAGAGGTTTAAATCAGGCAATAGGAAAAATTTCTTCACAGAAAGAGTTGTCAAACATTGGAGCAGGCTGCCCAGGAAAGTGATGGAGTCACCATCCCTGTAAGTGTTCAAAGAAATGTGTGCATATGGCCCTGGAGGGCATGGTTTATTAGTGAACAGTGGTAATGCCTTGTTGATGGCTGAATGTGACAAACTTAGAGGTCTCTTCCCAATTTTACAATCTGATGATTCTATAATAGTCATGAGAAATGCTGAGATGTAGGAGATGCAAATTCAAATCCTTTATGTACTGATTGATGTGAGTTCAGTTAGTGGTTTAAGTAAAAATTTCTCCAACAGGGTAAGAAATGACAAACTCTAAAGTAGGAGTTCATCTGGCCCAGGAATTCTGCTCCACTTTAGGTTTCATATATTTAAAAACAACCAAACACAAAACAACAAAAATCTTTTTTCTGTGAAGTGAAAATAGAACTCCTAATTTTATCAGAGGCACTGTACTTGTTGCAATGAAGTCTTATTTGAACGACTGAAAGATTGCCAGGTCCTCTATTTCTTGTTGTTACTATTTTAGAACCTACTCAGATATTGTGCAGCTTCAACTGAAAAAGGAGCTGTAATTTAGCACTTGGAGTTCACAATTAACTGGTTATCAGTTCTGGTTTATAAAGAAAAGATACTTTTAGCAATACCAAATGCAAAATATATTTTCCTTTATAACAGTTCTGCTTCCATCATTAGGGAAAAGGACATAGTTTCCCATTCACATTTTCCTGCTTTAGGATCACATGATTAGGATTGAGCACTCATACTAGTACTTTGCTGGATTGAGAACAAAATACTCAGCACTTCATTGGAAGAACCACTTCAGTTCCTGGTTACAGGAACTGGTGTTACAGGCACAGAGCCTTCTTTCTGTAGCATCTTTATTGTAAGAGTCCCTTTTCACAGATAGTATACAGGAACGTCACAGGTCTTTTCTAAAGCTGCAAGACTGTTTGCAAAAATTATGTAAAGGCATAATTTTTCAACGTCAGTGAATTATTTTTTACCATTTTCACCTAAACTATAATTCTGGTTTAAAAAGTGATGCTTATCTCTTATCTTTGAGAAGGAGAAGGATAGGGTTGCTATTGACTCAAAGAAGAGCTATTTTCTGTAATGTTGTGATGGCATCTGTTAGGTTCTCCACCTCATTCCCTGAAGGATTACTTTTCTCCATTCACTTTACTGAGTGGCCTGAGAGGACTCTGAAGGACTAATGATCCAGCTTAGACACCAGAGAGATGCTCAGATTTAAACAGGGATAAACACCTCCATTTTGTTCAGGGGGTCTTCAAACACACTAGAGACGTAGGGAATCAAAGCAAATCTGGATGTATTTAGGATGACTATGTAATTCCAAGTTGTCTTAATTTTTTCACTATAAACTTTTTATGACAGTGGTAACCTATTGACCCAAGAGCACTGTGTCATTCATATTTTGGCATACGAGTTGATTCTTCTATTCTGGCTTAACTGGAGGTTCTATAAGTTTTGTCACAACAGCTGAAGCCATTTTGAGTCAAAGAATGGACAGTAGTAGCTTCAGAAGTTGATTTGGATGGTGCCAAAATTAATAGCCTTCTGGATGGACCAAGATAATGCCCATATGCCACAGAGGGAACTTACTGTAAGTATCTCCCTAACAGAAATGCTCCCATGAAGAGCTGATGAAAAGAGAATGCTCCTGTCAAGAGGAATGAACTTCATCCAGGTCCTTAATTAAGTTTCCAAGCTTCTTTAAGTCCAGCATTTGCTTAGCAAGTGAGAGGTTCAAACCCATATCCAAAATAAAGTGTATGATGTGCTCTTTCCCTCTTGACAGAAATCTACACCAAGACTTAGACACCATATATTTCTTTGTTCTTCCCATGAACAAGACTTTTCCAGATGGTCCTTGTTTCCTTTCTAAGTTGTTATTTAGGATTAATAGACACTTTTGAAGGAGCCTTTTTGGCAGGCAGGAACTTAAAAACTGAAAAGAATAAAACCTGCATTTTTAAACTTCTGTACTGTATGTTAATTTGCTTTGCTGTTCATATTATTCTATTGCAAAATAATAAGTCCAAATAATATTTACAGGTCAGCTTTTTTCATATTTCAATAGCTTTTGACAACTAATGATGACTTTCACACCTAAAGGTAGGGAACAATTACAAAAGTATGTGACTGGAGCAAAGCTTTATAACTTTAAAGGGTGAGAAGTGGACACTTTGAATTTTTATTTCACAGAGGCAGAGCCTTCATTCTTATCACTAGTGGGTTTATTTTTCTATCATTTATTTAAATATACATAAAATTCCTAACAGATAATAAAACCTTGGATGAAGGCGAAAACCTCAAGCCATATAAAGAAAAAGTCAAAAAAGGTTATGAAATTATACTTTCAAATGAAATCATTACTGGAAAAGTGGTTTCTCTGCTCAATTTCCTTCATCACCAGTCTTTCCCACCCCCTGCCCTGTTTTCTCTTCTTTCACTTCCTTTTCCAAAGCAAACCTTTATGCAAAAATCATGTTACCTCTATAATGAATTTACCCAGTATTTATAAGAGTTTTAGGAATTTTCAGTGGGTGAAGAGCTATATCCACGACAGGTCAAATCCCTTTGGATCAAATGCTTTCAACTCTGCTCAAGTACATGTATACAGTTCAGCACCCTGTAAGTCTTCAAGCCTGAACATCCATCATCAGATACCCAATAGTCACAAAGTGGTACCAAGAGTTACAACATCAGGTTTGAACTACTTGAATTTCATGTGCTAAGGAACACCACCAACGTCCTGCTAAAGGAGTTTGTATCACATTGCCTACCTCCTGTGCATGAGACTCATGTAACTTTGCTTGCATGACTTGTTTTAGTCAAACATATTTTATCCAAATTGCTCAGGGTATAAATTACAGAAGATAGGTTTCATCTGATCAAATATTAGGAGCTGACGCGCAGACACTACAACTTAACAGCTAAGCCATTCAGACATAGATAAAATAGATATTCAGAACAGATCAACTGAACTGTGACTTAAACAAGTAATTCACCCCAGTACATAGGCATCCAAAGGAACTAGGTCACACTGCTGAAAACAGAAGGCAGGTAAGATGAATCCCATGCACAATGTGCAGACCGAAAAAATACTTTGGTCATAGAAGACTCTCCCTTCCATCCCACTGTTGTATTTTCAATTTTGCAGAGAGCAGGAACCAAGCAAAATGTTTGTTACAGAAGGTCAATGCAAACTGTTAGCTACAGGAGCAGCAGTCAGAAATGCACATGGTAGCTCTTCAGGTACCATGTCAATTCTCTGGCAACTTAGCAAACAAATGTCTTTTAAGGCTGCCATAAAGCACAGAGGCAGCCCATATGCATGTCTCCATTTTTCTTACTGTAAGAATAGTAGGCAGCAGAAGATTCTGTTAATATTTTTTCCTATAGCAACCCAAATATAAAACTTAACAGTCCACAATAGGCAGCAATTTCTTTCACAGTTTGTAGGAGAAGCAGTCAAAGAACACAAGAGCTTTGAATGGGCTTTGGAAGCAGGTAATTGTGGGCAATAAGCCACAATAATGAAAAACAGAGCTTTGAAGCTAAGCTATTTTCAATATGTTGCTTTCAGAGGGAGCAATAAAATGCATTTTGAGGAGACAAAACACTTTCACATTTCTTTTTTGGTGGATTTACACAATTTTCTGTGCTTCTGTCTGAAGTTTATTATTATTAGCTTAATTTCTTGTTAAACAGAAAAATTAAATTCCTATAGAGTGTGGTGTACCTTTGATCCATGACTCAGTTTTCCATCTGCTCTTTGGTGAAAACAGCCATGAAACACAAAATTATTGAAATTGAACAGAGCAATTACAACACTCCATTTTCTTTTTCTGAAACAGTATTTTTTCTACCAGAGGCCTCTGTTTTTATTGATTAACCTTTCTGACAGAGCCTGGTCTACAATGCCTCATCTTAATTTGGCCAGTCAGGCATTTAAACGCTGTCAAACTTAAACAACAGGGAATAAAGAGTTTATTTCCTAGCATAATCTCCGGTGGAAAGAATTAATAAAGAAGGTGTGGATGATGTATTGACTCTGCTTTTCTGGGTTTGTGCCTGGAAGAGATCACTGAAAGTGTCCCTTGGCTAAGGACAGCACGATCTCACCTACCTGGACCAAACACCAAACTTGCACAATAAAGCCTACACCTATTTTTGCCTTCCATAGCATTATCCAGCAGAATGTTCCCACACAGAGGGACCAAGTTGACATTTTTAGATTCCTATGGCTATTTGTGAAGTCTTATCTGGGCTTAAAATATGGTACATGTTAATTTTTGTAATTAAAGTCAGCATTTCTGCTGGACAGACTAAGCATAATCTCAGTAATTGAGACTGTTTGTTCTTTTGCTTATTTAAAATATGTGATCCTTGAGCCTTCGTTCACTGGATTAAAGCATCAATAGAGTGGAGCGTGTTTAGGTAAAATTTTTAACGCAGTGTTATGCCTAACATACTCCTGCTTAATGATGTGTATGCAAGCACAGTTCAAATTTTATTTTCAGAAACTAGATAGATCCTGAAGCTAATAAGTCATTATACGTTCTGACAAGATATGTTCAGCTCTTCTGGTATCTGTGTGTAGCAATATTAAAATTTTTAAAAGGCATTATTTCAGTATTTATGTGTGATCACAGGTCTTCTTTTTGCATCTGTTTTTTTTTTTTTTTTATTATTTCATTTCTGTCCTATTTTAGTTCTGCTCTTTCAAAAGAACAGGGGTTTAGATACTCTGGCTTTGTTCAGAACACTACAATTTAGTATAAGTTTAACAAATATAACCCAGCTGATGCTAATAGATACAAATGTCTCCTAAAGTAGTTTCCCATATTTATGTTGGAACAGATGTTTTATGTCTTTATGTGTCCTTGGACAGTGGCCATTGCACAGGACTCCAACAGGAGATACAACAGGAACTGTGTGGCTAAAACACGTTTAGCCACGTTTGTTTAGCAAATGCATCTTCCTTTCAGCTGGAATTGCCACCAATATCAGTGGAAAAACCAGGAAAAATTGTAACAATTTTTCTTCATTGTGCACAGTTGACCAGAAATGCAGATAAAATGTTACAATTTTCCTATGAATATGCTGCAAATATGAAATATTAGAACTTTACCTCTTGTGACCATATATCTCTTCTCAAATCTGTGCAAAGCGCTTTCTTCAGATAAAAAAAGAAATTTAAAAAAAATAGTCTGCCTTTTCAATTTTGTTTTATGAAGTCAATATTTAGAAAAAGTTTCCTGGCAAATTGAATTTTTAGTGACTAGGCTGAATTTCTGGAAAAGCATTAGAGCAGCAATATACAGCTAGAGATTACTTTGCTAGCAAGTAAAACATGTCTGAATATGTTTTTATTTTCTACTACAACACAGTTTGTAAATTTGAAACTAGATAGACATAATAGCTTGTTTTGAACAATGGGTTAAAGTAATTGCTTTGCTCTTATATTTTTATGAAAATCATAACACCACAGTTCTGTTGACCTCCAACAACCTCATAAGTCTTCAGCAATCATAAATTATTATTTATTCCCAATCTTTATTCTCAATCCTAGCTTTAACTTGAGTTGAAATCTGTATCATGAGTTCACCTTCAATTCAGAGATTTCCCTTCTCAAACTCTTCCTTCATTTCCCTAACGTCCATATGTATGGTTACATAGCTTCATAACAGAATGTTTACTGGGTCAAAAACAAGGGAAAGGTCTCATTGTTCTAATGATGGCATCTGTCCCAACCATTAGCTACAAATAATTGCTTCCCAAATTGCAATTGTTGGCAAGGAACATCCTGGTTTAAAACCCTCTTGACCTTTAATTTACAGAGAAAAGCATTTGTGAGCAAGATTTCTGCCAATAAAATGTCTCTAAATTATACTTCTCTCTTGTTTCACTTCTTTAAAATTGAAGGGAAAGAGAAGTTCTTAAGCTTAGATAGGAGAAAAATAAATGGATAAAATCATTAGCAGTTCTACTTTATTTCCAGTTTAGACTAATTAAATGCAGTAGCATAGAACAGCTTTTTACAAAAAAATCGGAGTTGTGAGAATCCTGGACACACAAAGCAGGATCAAAATCCATCAGTAAAGAAATCCACAGGGTCATTTAGGTCATCTTCTCACACCGAGGCAAGATAAGTGTACCAGCAGTTTTACTAATCTCACTTCCAGTAAAGGGCATTCCACAACATAGCTAAAAAATCTGTGAGAAGCCACATAATCTATCACTCATTAAATGCTAGGAAAAACCAATTGGCAAAAGGAATGAGCACTAATGCTCTTTGCAAAATATCTGCTTCACATCTATTATTTCTTCTTTACAGGACCTTCCCTTGTTTCATAGATGAATTAACTAACCATTAGTAGAAGGGAATTAATTCACAGGGCAAATAGCAATTTTCTAAAGACTTGCAACTATAAAGTTAATATTAAACAGTGCAATACAGAAGAGACTCTGACGTGTTAGAACCATGGCTGCTGAGAATTTTAGACTTTCTTTGCTAACAGGCACTGACTCCCAAGAAAACACTTCACATTTGACCTGAGACTGTAGAGAAAGCTTCCAAAATTGAATGACAGAACTGAAATTATAAGCATATAATTTAAATAAAAGTGTGTACTATCACATAATAGAAAAGTTAAAGTTTTAGAATATAGTAATATATATAAAACAAGACTGAAGTTTTAATACAGAGGCTAATCCTTCTTCTTCACCTTCTTCTTCATGAGTTTAAGTAATATTGTATAATTAGATAAAAAAATCCACATTGCAAACTACAAGTAGTTAGTTATTAAGTTAAAAGCAAAAATAATTTGTCATTTCTTAATTAGACAGCTTACCCATAAAAGCCTTGTAAAGAGAGAGATAGAACTCCATTTTTAGTTTATTAGCATAAAATACTATGGAACTCACATTTTGTGAGAATATTATATAGATAAAGACTAATAAACATCTGAATCCAAATGAGAAAGACTGTCTCACACATTTAATTCTGACCCTGACAAAAGAGAAGATAAAACTCAACAGGCATGAACCAGTCTTCCTTCAAGCACAAGAAGGATTCAGAAAAAAGTGAATCCAGAATTCTAAACCAAAAGACCTCCTAACAGAAAACTCCAGGTTATTTATGCTCATTTCAATTAAAACTATTAAAAGTATGAATTCATCTAAGATACTGATTCCTAACCCCAGTTACTTTTATGTGAATATGATCAAGAGAAAAATTCTTCAGAGTGGAATGGTTGATTAAGTATGATATGAAGGAGTACATTGCACTCTTTGGACCTTAGTCAACTCTATCTTTCAAACTGTCAGAAACAACAAAAACAAGATTAGGGTTTTTTATTTGAATGTGATGCAAATAAACAGTTGTTTGCAAAACTGTAAATACAACTGCATAGAAAAACAATATTAGTAAATGTGTTCCCCTTCCTCAGGTGGACTAACTTGTATGAGAGTAGTAGGACATAACACGTATCATACTTAGCTTCACAGTAAGGCAATTTTGGCACAAAATTGCTGAGTGGGGAGTTGCATTCTGACTTGGCAGACAATGCTCCTGCCTTACATTGCCAAAGGTCCAGAGGTTGGAATCTAGCTGCAGCTATGTGTGGGATATGTACACAGCAAGTTCAACCTCCAAATACACCCAGTCCCTGCTAATGAGTTCTGTTCACTTGTATGCCTGACTGCCAGCTGGCAGGCACACAGTCTTATTTGTGGGATTTAGCAAATTGGAAGGGCTACAGTCAACCCAGACCTTCAAAGATAGGTGAAATTTTGCTAGATGCAGTGGAAATATTCCCTGATTTTATTCTTGGGACACATATACAAAGTAGGTGAGAAAACTCACCTAGGATTCCTGTGTACAGGAATTACAGAAAAGACATACTATGGGATGGAGTTACTGTAAAGTAATCCATGGAGCTGAGGCAATGTCAACAGTCTTGACACTCAACTAATTTTCATGGACTCCACACATTCAGACTCAGAATAATTTAGGCTGAAACAGACTTTAGGAGGCTCAAAGCAGGCAGAAATGTGATAACTCATTTATTGAGGGCTCCAAAGTATTTCAACTTTCACATACTGCAGTCTAGTGAACCTGGTTAATTTTATTTCGAAACAGTGTAGGAGAATTTCTACAAGAAATGACTTCATGTTTGCTGAGGAAGCAGTACCAAACAGCTGACCAGCAGTAATTGAAAGCAATACAGCAGAGACCTGGTGCATCCCACCATTTTGTTAACATACCTCTAGCCAAAGATGTCCCAGTCAAAAGTTTTAACCTATTCTGGAATTAACTTTCTCAATCCAGTTTTGTCTGATGTTCCTCCTTGGAGTCTCAATTTGAATTGCCACAAAACCATAAAAACACAGAATACCAGGTTGGAAGGGACCCCAAGAATCACGTGGTCCAACTTCTTAGTCAAAAGTCTACACAAAATGACCCAGCACCCTATCCACTGAATCTTAGGTGTCCAGTGTTGGGTAATCCACCACTTTTCTTTGCACTTTGTTTCAATAACAGACCTCATTGAGAAAAATATTCCTTCTGTGTCCAAATGGAATCTCTCCCAGAGTAATTTATATCATTACTCCTCATCTTTTCTATGTAACTCCTTGTAAAAAGGGAGTCTCCATCGTCTTTGTAGCCACCATTTAAATACTGGAACATGGTGCTAAAGCCTTCCTTAAGTCTTCTCTTCTCAAGACTGAACAAAGCCAGCAGACTTTTCTCATCTGGCAGGCTTCCCAGTGCTTTCATCATCTTTGTGCTGGACCCTTTCCAGCCTGTCCTTGTCCTTTTTGTGTAGTGGGGACCAAAACACAACCTTCCAGGTGCAAATATTTTGTCTTGGATAAAATCCCAAATGAGTGGATTTTTTTTATTTACTGGAAAATTAGGTTTGCACAGCATTTAAGGTGACAGAGAACCATCTTTTTGTACATCAATCCATCATCAAAATATATAAGAGATCAAATTGGAGACACAGTTGCCTTAGGACAACTACACTGATTTGGAACTGTGAAGAATTCCATAAACCAGTAATGGAAAGCTGCTCTGAAAACTGACTAGTCAAATATTTTGATCCAGGATGATCACTGGAATATGATTCAGAAGGAACCATTAAGACCACCAGCAGGACAATTATTTAAGGTGCTGTCACACTTCTTATGAAGGACAAAGCCAGTCAGAAGAAGGACACAGAAGTACTCATCTTGGATCCATTGAATCTCTCCTACTAATGACATATCACCAATGAAACAATTGGCTGGGAAGCAAATTACTCTCTCCTATCAAAGAGCTTTCTGAGGAATAATCTACCTATTTTGTTACATAGACCAAAGAACCTGGAGCAGATTGAGAACAACAGAAGGAGGCCACTAAGAATGAGGAAGATAGGACACAACTGAGTTGGGGGCAGAAGAAAAAGAAACTAGGAGCTACATTCCTTTTATTTTTTGGGGTAAGACTGGAGGAAGCAGAAGGACATTCTTGGTTGAAAGTTCATTTTAGGAAAACACTCACCTAATTGCTTCAATTCCAGTATGCTGAACCAGCCTTCAAAAGAAGCCTCTTTGGACATCTGATAATCAAAGTAGGAGTAGAAAAACTGAAAGCCTGAACAGACAATGAATCAGTATTTCTGAACCTAATTAACACATGCATCAACTAACTTCCAAAGGAATTATTCACATTTTATTTTAAAACTTGCCAAGATGATAACAAAAGTATTTCATGCCTTCTATCGAACCACTATTTATGCTTTAGCCCATTCTTTAAACTAGAATCTTTAGTTATATGCAATAATTCAAATGTGAAATTTGGTGATTTCTGAAACCCTAAGTACAAAAATGCTCCTCTCAAATGAAAATAAATGATCCTGTCTCAGACCTAGGGTTAACACTGCAAATATTCAAAGCAGCATATATCTGTTAAGTTTCTTTATACTCCCAAAGACAGCCAGACGTACAAAAAACATAATTCAAGTTGTTTCATTCCATTTTCTGATGTGCTCATTTCAAACAGGATCTCCGATGTTCCCAGGAAAATGATATTATTAAGGAGACTAAATCAGTCTTTCAGACAGTGAATGAATGGTTCAGTCCTTCATGTTATTTTCCAATTTAAGATCAGATGCATTATGATGCCCTCGGTCCTGCCTTGGAAGCTGACTCAGATGCCTAAACAGTTTAGGTAAGGTGCTAAAAGTTTGTCATAATCAAGCACTAGATTAAAACAAATACATCTTACCCACTCTCCAATAAAACACCCTGACCCAAGCTAGCAATGAACAAAGGTAAGGGACAGAAATGTATCAGTTCCCAGACATTTGCATTTAAAAGAGTGCTGTTAAGAAAGTGGAATATTATATGTCATTAAATCATCACATAATGAAAGCAATAACAATGAGTTATGGGTTTGGCACTGATCCACCAAAGTTTCCAGATGCTGTGCAAAATGTACAAACCTCCAGTCTGTACTCAATTACAAAGCTTCAGTTACTTTGGTGGGGTTACGCCAAGCTGAAACAGCAACAGCTGAATGCAGGCTCAGTCCTCACTTGCAACAATAAAATGCAAAAAGTATAAAACAGCTAAAGAAAAAAAAAATCTAAGTTTATTATGGATTACAGTAAACTGCTGCATAATTGTAACGTAAAGTATACAATAGATCTGAAAAGAAATGCATGAATATAAGTAAAATAAAGAGAATAATCTTTCCCTTATTTTACACAGAAGAATTTAATGCAGTTAATGTTGAATTCTCTGCTGGACATTTCAAGACCCTGTTTCTCACAGTCTGAATTTGCTTTCAGGTAGTTTTGAATATATGTTAGTCATCAGACATTTTTAAAAGACTTCTGAATATTTATTATTAGTTTTGAAAATACATCCTAGTCATGTGTACAAATCTCGAAATGTGTGGCCAAAGCTGTGTGCACAACTGAAATCAGTATGTGCAAAAGTGTGTTTTTCAAAGCAGAACTAAAGATGGCTGGGATTCTGTGAGCCAGGCACTTTCTCATCCCTCAGCAAAAATTCCTTGAAAAAAAACAAAAGTGCCAATTTATCCTTACTACTGCAAGTTAAGAACTGCTAATAGTGAGACATTATGCAAGTTTCTTCCACTGTAATCTACAATGTTGTGTTTGCTGTTTATATTATGCCTTTAATAGAGATGTCTTTTCTTCTGGAAGGTTTTTTGCCAGGTGGCATTGCTTATCACAATAACTGCTCTCTTTCTGTATTGATGTGTTAGTAATACTGGGAATTGCTGATGTATAAAAGCTTACAGTGCTCCTTCTCTATCAGGAGATAAAGGGCCTGAGTCTTAGCCCCCTGCCAAAGAAACTCTGGAGAAGCCTTCCATGGGCTCAGGTAAAAGGAAATAGAGTGGCTCTCTCTGAGTATTTTCTACACCATCAAGAAAACTGGAAAGTTAATGTATCTGCTTAGCCAGGAATTCACAGGCCATGTCCTTACATCCTGGATCTCAAAGTCCTGTTCACCAACAGCCTCTAAAGTGCTCAGTGATTTGGTGCAATATTTAAGAGGGCTTAATCCTGTTTGCAACACGGGGAAAAGGTCATCATTGCAGGGGGTCACTGTATTCTGGGTTTCACCACCTGTCCTAGGTGACCTTAAAGTCTTTTGTACTCATCTTCCACTTCTTCTTGGACTGCAATCCAATCTGCTTGGATTATTTGAAACAAATATCCAATCTATTTTCAAGCTTAAACTTTTTTCCTGACACCTACTTTCCTCTTGCAGCTGGGGAACTGGAAGGTTTGTGAGAGTGGAACCTGTGCGTGAACTTTCACAGTGACTGAGCTGGCAAATGTTGTACCTCATCCCTAAGGGAAGGTGGGTGACTGGGAGCATCAGCTCATGCAGAGCAAATTTTAACCTCATTCTCCTCAATCTAGATACATGCTCAGCAAAATTCTCAAAGGAAATAAGAAAAGAAGAGAAAGTTGAAAGAAAAAGGAGAGGGAGAAAGAAAGAGGAAAATTTAAGACCTATAACATTTCATACAGGAGGAACAAAGTACCATAACCTTGTACTGGTATTAATTTTATTTTGCTACTCTTGCTCTAAACACTAGCCTTAGTTTCTCCAACCCTCTGTAGCAGTCAAAATATTACAGTGGAAGACTGAGCACACAACTGAGTAGGGAGCAGCAGTGGCAGAGGTTATCAGACAAGAAACCTTGAATACCAGAAATGAGGTACCAGTGTAAGCGTGCATGCCAGGGACTGAGAGCCACTGCTATAGATGCTGTTCTTACATGGCAGTTCTGTTCAGTGAATTTACTGCTTGTAGAGATAACTGGAGTACTTTCCTTTGGTCACTGTAACCCATCCATATTATTTTGATCTCAGGGTTACTAAAACAGAAATAAATTCTTTAGTCGTGTGTTCCTGCCATTTGTTTAGTGGTATACAGTATGCATACTGCAGAGCCTTGTCTTGTACAGCCACAGGAAGAGACTCTGCTTCTGACTGGCCCTGCCTGTAACTTTCATTTAGGTTTCAAGTTTTCAGCCACAATTTGAATTTTAGCTTAAAAAAACCCCAACAAATCAAAACAACTCCTCTGAATTGTTCCACACTGTTTTAAGAATGGAAAAGTCATATCCTAAGATTTTAATGTGAAGAGTAACACACAGTCCTGCATGATGTATCTACATATTTTTGATTTTTTCCCATGATCAAGTTCCAATACAGAATTCTTGTTGCATTTTTTTTCTCATACTCTATTGCAGGATGTTCAGATCTTCATGAAGACCTCAGCTTAGCCTCTACTCCCATTGCACAATCAGCTAGAAGATTCCAGGTGCTCTGTTTACTCCTAAATTAGACTTGTCCACTTATTCAGTGAAAAGAATACAAAGATTTGGCAAAAGGAAAACTTTAAGTATTTAACTGCAAGCATAAAGAAACAGAGGAGTGGTTGATTTGACAGTAATCATTAGTATCTTGCAGATTTCTGACAAATGAAAACTCTGTGTTTAACAGTGAATTTAGGAAAGAAAAACATAAAGTCGAATTTGGCAAAACACATAATGTGCACTGTGTAACACTTCAGTGCATTTTATAATTAAAAATAAAAAATGCTTCAATTATCTCTTGATCAGGTAAAGCATTCTTTGTATATACCTCTTTAGTTTTCAGTAAACCAGCTACAGAATACTTGAAAGCATTTGATTTTATACTGCTGATAAAATGTTTCTACAGAAAAATTTAAAGGTACATTCAAGGTAATGTAAAGGAACAAGGTAATATTTCAAGGTAATATTACAAGGGAATATAAAGCAACTTATAGCCAGTTGAGTACTTTATTACTCTGTTCATAAATGAGTAGAAAATATGACAACTTGAGGTCTGAAAAGTTACCCAAGTATGATGCTCACAAGATAGAAGATCAGTCACTCCAACACAAAATATACACTTAAATTTTCTCCCTCTCCTTTGATTACTTCCCCTACTTGCCAAGGCTCTGGCCCAATGGAATGCTAAAGCCACTTGAGGACTTTCCAAAATTGCATGTCTTTGACCTGTTTTCCCCCCAAAATTTGATCAAACTCCATTAGCAGATGAAGAAGACTAGCATTTTTCATTTTCATAGTTTTTCATTTTGAAAGGGACATTGATGGTGGACCTAACAGATACTTTTCCACAAACATGTCCAAACAAAACAAGTGAATGTTACTGATGGACACATAAACAGGAAGAAAGACAGAAAGAAAACATAAGGAATAGGAGGCTATATTCTTTCTTTGTTTGTTCTGATTATTTTAACAGATTATATTCCACCAATTTGTAAAGACTCCAGGAAATCCCACTGCAAAACTAGTTCAGAAGACAGTATCCAGGCCCCATGTTGTAGAAGAAAATCTTTGATACTTATCGACTCTGTGTAATCAATGACTATGCTTCTCTGAATTAATAATGTGATAATTCACATAAAAAATTAAACATTTTTTTATATCTAACAAATGGTCACTTTTCATAGATATCAAAGCATGTCATCATGCAAAAGAGCAAAAAGACTTAGAAGACAAAAGTCAGGAGCATTGATAGCTACTACAAATGTGTTTCTATTTTAGGAATAAATAAATAATGACTGTCCTAAACAAATGTGAACATGGATACAGCTATACTCATCCCAGACCTAATAAATATAGCTTAAGACTTTGGGACTGAAAAGATGGAGACATATGGTATTATTCAGAACAAGTTATCCCACTGATTTCAGTGGAAATGTCCAGTGTGGGAAGTTAAGCATGCATACCACTTTGCAGAAAAACACACTAGATCTTCATGTTTTCCCTCTGAAATCTCATCAAACCATGGGGATTAGAGGTCCCTGAAGTATTTTCTGTCTTTTTGCTGTTACTGTATTGTTGGTTAGTTCCTGCATTCTATTAGTGTTCCCTTTTGTCTAGAATTTACTTGGCAACTCTTAGAGATTTTTGTTACTATCATAACCAATTTCCAGTACATCCAAACTCTCTCACACTAAAATTCTGAAGTGCTAAACATCTGCTTTAAAAAAGCCCTCCAAAAGCATCACTAAATGAAAATTGTGCAACTTTTCTGTCAAGTATTTCATCTCTTTAAAAAGATACTATGGCATATTGCACAATAAATTTGCTTAGGAATGCTTTAGTTTTGATTAAAAGAAGACAATCCATCGAGAAGTTTTTTTTTCCAATATAATTTTTTATTTATATCTGTAGCTCAATAGTATAAAAAACACTAGGATCAGGAAAGGTATAGCACAATGGGGACAGTTATCAGGAGTATCAGTAAGGTTTTTGAGTTGTGATAACATACTTCATAGAAAAAAATTAATATAGCCACAAGAGGTCATGGAAATTACCTTACCCTATCACCTGACCAGACAGCAACATTCAAGGTATTCAGGATTTGGTACAGGTTCCAAAACACAGGTATCTAGGGTCACTTGGATGCATTAAGGTACATAAAATGATTTTGAACATACTGAGCACTTACACAATCCTCGTCCCTTTTGGATCAGCAGCTTGAAGGAAGATGTGACACCAAACTTCTGATGAGGTAAGAAGTGAATATTGAGGCAATTGATACCTGCTCCCTTTCTCTTTGTATCTTTTTCATGTGGCAGCTCCTAGTGGGTTCCTTGATCCTTTTCTAAAGTGATTTCTAAAGTGATAAAGGAACTCAAACTGAGAGATCAGAGTGACTGGAAACATTCCTCAGCCCTTCTCCCAGCAGAGCCTGGTATGGCCAGGAAAAGGCTTGTGCCTTTGTACTCCACTGAGGCCAATCAAGAGAAAGCTGACTAAGGGATAGGCACGACCTTGAGATATCAGGATAGTAATTTATTTAAATTTTTAAGCCTTTTTGGGTTCTTCTAAGATTTGAAGATCTGTTTTTGGGTTTTCCTGCTATTGTTTTTGGGTTTTTTCTGCTATTGTTTGCCATCCATGAAGAAAACATAGCCACATATGGAATGTCTGAAGGAAGAAGAAAATAATGGGAAATCCCTAAAACACAGGAGCAATGATTCCATAGGAAAGCACAGGCACTATTTTTATTGCAATCTATTAGTGGTATGAAGTGAAGATGTTGCAGCTGTCCCAAGGTATTTTTTAAATCAAGGCACCCTACAGGACTGTAGTGGGTTTGCATGGCAAGCCTTTAGTACAGGAGGAAGCTATAGGGGTGATTTCTGTGAGAAGCTGCCAGAAGGTTCCTCCATGTCCAACAGAGCCAATGCCAGCCAGATCCAAGATGAACCAGCCGCTGGTCAAGACTGAACCAATCAGAGATAGTGGTAGTGCCTCTGCGGTAACAGGGTAAAGAAGGATATAAAATATTTATTGTGCAGAAGTTATTGGAACCAGAGAAGAGAGGGCTGAGAATATGTGAGAGGAGCTATGCAGACACCAAGGTCAGGGGAGAAGGAGGGAGCGGAGCTGTACCAGGTGCTAGAGCAGAGATTCCCATGCAAAACCTGGTGCAGACCCTGGTGTGACAGGCTGTGCCCCTGCAGACTGTGGAGATCCACAGTAGAGCAGAGATCCATCCCCAGCCATGGAGGGACCCCACGCTGGAGCAAGTGAATGCCTGAGAGCAGACTGTAACCCTGTGGGAAGCCTGCACTGCAGCAGGCTCCTGGTAGGGACCTGAGAAGCTGTGGAGAGGAGTCCGTGCTGGAGTAGGTTTGTTGGCAGGACTTGTGATTGCATAGGGGCCCCACACAGGAGCAGTCTGCTCTGGAAGGACTTCACTTTGTGGAAAGTGACACATGCCAGGGCAGTTCATGACAAAGTGCAGTCTGGGGAAGGACTCACACTGGAGAAGTTAGAGGAGGACAGTCTCCCATGGGAGAGATGTCATGCTGGAGCAGGAGTAAGGACTGCTCTCCCTGAAGAGGAAGCAGCAGCAGAAACAACATGTGGTGAACTAGCCATAACCCCCATTCCCCATCTCCCTGCACCACTGGTGGGGAAGAAATAGAGAATCAAGAACAATGTTAAGCCCAGGGAAGGAGGGATGGGTGGGAAGAAATGTGTTTTTAAGGTTTGTTTTACTTTTCATTATCCTACTCTGATTTTGATTGGTAATAAATTCAACTAATTTCCCTAAGTCAAGTCTGTTTTGCTAATGACAGTTATCACTGAGTGACTTCTCCCCGACCTTATCTCGACCTACAATCCTTTAATCATATTTTTTCTCCCCTGCCAAATTTAGGAGGGGTGTGCTAGAGTGGCCTTGGTGGGCCTTGGTCAAGCCTGGGTCAACCCACCACAAAGATATATGAGGAGTAAACATAAATTAAATGAACAATTCTAATGGAAAAATAGACAGTTTCTCACACCTAAAACAGAGATACAGGTTTCATTCAGAAACTTTCAAATCATAGAATCACATAATATCCAGAGCTGGAAGAGACACATAAGGATCATTGCATTCAGCTACTGGCCCTGCCCAGGGCAGCCCTTGTGCCACGCCCTGTGTCTGAGAGCATTGTTCAAACACTTATCAAATTCTGTCAGGCTGGTGCTGTGACCACTTCCTTGGAGACCCTGTTCCAGTGCCCAAACATCCTCTGGATGAGAAACTTTTCCTAATATCTAGGCCAAATCTTGTCTGACACAGCTTCATGTCATTAAAGTAAAAATGCTGGCCACAACACTGGCCACAAGTTAAGTGAATTAAACATAATCACAGACCTTTAAACCAAATGCTCTAGAGAAGTCAGCATCTCTTTTGCAGGGATAACACTGTGTAAGTGAAGCTGGCTTTATTCTGCAATGACTTTCAGAAGAAATTTTTTAATGGGGTTAAACAGAGGAGGCAATGCCTTCCTTAGAGACAAAGGAATAAAAGAATGACAGGCTGAGACAACAGTCCACCTGTACCACATATTACTCAAATTCTTTTACTGAAGTCCAGAGGACTTCTGCATATGGTGGCTCATTGTCATGGCTGTTTCACTTTTCATGCCATACTCAGACATTAAGCCTCTCACAACTGCTCCTTCTTAAATAAACTCCAGAAGCCTTTGATCTGTTTTCTGCAAGGCTTCCCAGCAGATATTGGCATCTACTTCATTTTTCAGACAACACCAATGGAATGAGACTTATGAATAACTTCTGTCCTCTGAAGTAGTCTGGTTGCAAACAGCTGAGTACATGCCACTCAATGGAAGATTTATGATCAGCAACAGAAGATTGTTTCCCTCCTAAAACTTCTATATTTTTAAAGATGAGAACCACTGCCACTGTGGGAAACACATGAAGACAAACAATTTTACACTGAAGATCCAACTGTGGTTGACACTAATTTGGAAAACTTGTAACCAGATTAAAGTGTGAGGCATCTTCAGGTGATGCTTAAAGTAGAATTTTAAAATTTATGCATTTTATTATGAAGTACAGGCATTAGCTTCAAGGCATCAGGTATCTGAGTTTGCATTACCAGTCACAAGAATACTAAAAACACTGGGGGAAAAGTCTCAGGTTCTAAAATGAATTGCTACAGCACTGAATACTGCCAGTAGCATACTGCTGTGTGTCACACAGAGATGTACATTTAAATGAACAGTCTGAGATAACTGGAAAATATGCTTGATTCAATACAATTAAATGAGAAACAGAACTATGCTTAATCATAATGATATGAAAAAAATCTAAATAAATATACTAAAAGTATTGCAAAATAGACCACAATAATTCTTTGTAAAGAGATCTAATTCTGCAAAACCTAGGGATCCAAACATAGTATGAGAGGAATGGTTTTTTCTTCTTTGAAATACAGCAAAATACGATCCCAACCAACATTTCTCAGCAAATAGCTGGACTTTAGCAAAAGGGCAAGGACTCATTTTAAGAGTGGGAGTATATGTAAAAGTAGGCAAATAACCCTCAAGACTCCATTTAAAGTTCAAGCTAATTTTCCTCCAGTAACTAGCCAGACCCTAAGTCACCCTTACTGAGGTACTCATGTATTCCACTCTGTTTTCTGCAAGGCATTCCATCTTTTCTCTATGAATTTAGTTTTAACCAGTCACCAATTTCATTGCAACATTCTACAAATAATTTTGGCAGATTATTATAATTTTTTATATTTATTTCAATTTGACCAAATAAAAAACAGACCACTGGTTATGATTTTCATTCATAATCCTTAAGTTAACAAGTACCTGTAATGGCCGGATCTTCCTATCCTAAAGGAAACAAGACTGGACTTGATGCTGGCCTGACTGCAGCTACTCTGATGTGATTGATTTAAATTTTTCCCTTGTTTATATGTACACACTCTAGCCCTGAACAAAATCAGAAAATCTTACTGTCCACCAGGATTCCACACTCTTTTATGTTGCATTATGTTTAGTAAACACCTAACATGACAACATTCATCACACAGGTAGTTCATTTTATTTGTGCAGCTAATAAAATAGATTGAAAGCACACACACAAAGGATTAAATGGCCTGAATTCCAGATGGCTTGCTTGCTCCATAAAGTAACAGTATCTGCTGAGATGATCATGGTACTGTAGTTTTCTCCTTACCAAATACATGCAGTAGGAAGTTTTTCTCTGCTCTTTTGTCATCTTCTTTGCTGCTCTCTTATTTCATGACCTCTCAGTTAATCCTTCTATTCTTCCTATTAGCGAGTTTAAGCAGGCAAACTTCAAACAGACTAGTGATGGGTCACAAGGTTTAATGGGCATGTAGATAATCATCTAAATTACATTTCTGCAGCTGATGGGCCAGACAGGCTTAGAGAGTAACTTTACCAGCTTTCACTGTTAATCAGCAAGGATTGTGTGTCTCAGTATGTATCTGCCTTTGCCTGCCTCCCCGAGGGCCTAGGTCATACTGACTGATTAACAAAGGCAGCTGCATTAGCTTTCTTCTCCTGAAAAGTGTGGCATGGAGGCCCAAATGACTTGAAAGGCAAATGTGACCACAGCTCAAACACCAAGCACTCTTCTCATCACCGTGGAATTGCTGGCCCTCCTCTTGCAGGTTATGATACTCAGCACAACAGTTGTTGCCAATTTTCATGATCTGTTAACACTTAGGAAGCCTTATGCTGAAGGCTCTTCTTTCACATCTATTGTGGTATCATCAAGGGGAAAATTCAACAGGCTATTTCACATTTTCAGATGAATTTGAGAGCAGCGTATGAGGTGAACCGAAAAGAATACACCAATTGAACTGTCAAGTAATGAATGCCCTGGATTTCAGCTTTGAAACACAGACTGTAGAGGGCCAGGTAAGGAGAATAACAGTTCTCTGTAGCATACAGATATTCTACAGCTACAGAAATAGCAAAGGATCTATACTGTGAAACTGATTTTCTCAGCAAAGAAAAATGTATCAAATCTGAGTCTCTTCTTTGTTATATATGGGTAATTTTGTTTTATTTAAGTGATTGTGTTTTATACTTACCCTGATTCCAAAAGGAACAAGAGCGTGGTGGACTGGCTTCCTGACTTTGGCAGAAGTTTGTCCTTCAGGTGTTGGACTCACCTTGCATAGTAAATGCTTTTCAATGACTCATTTTACTGCTCTTTATCAAGTTGTTAAACAAACACAAAGTCAGACCAATTAAACTATGATTATCCATGCAAGAAGCTTTTACCACCTTACTTAGGAGCACCATAGGCAGAAACAAGCAGTCTTTAGAACAGTAAAGACTTTTTCATACATTTATAGCTCTGTACAGAAAAGAATCTGACAAGCCAGCTATGATTCTATTTTGGACCTCAATTAAGAACATTCTACAAGAAGTTACTGAGGAACAAATTAAAATAATCTAGAACACTAACTTCCTTATTTTTCCTTTTAATTTCAAGAAAAGAAGTTGGATTCTGAGTTTCCCAAGTTTTTCTAGATGAAACTACAAAGCCTCTAGGTTTCTGTGACCTAGGTACAACTACTTCTGACTGATGATAGAGACATATATGAATTAAACTAAATACTTCTACAATTCTCCAGTCCATGAAGTATGCAATTTCTCAAGCTTCTTAACAAGGGTGACCAAATTTCCCACTTTCATCATGGACTGGCCCAGAACTCAAGAACTGAGCCATTTTGTGATAAAATCTTCAGGTTTGTTTGAGGTATTCACTGAGATATGGAATTATCCCACTTCCCATTTTTTGTGTGGTGGCCTGAGTAAGTTACTGACACCTGGAGCCACAGCATCCACAGCCCTTTCAAGGAGAAAAAAAATGGTCAAACCTCTATATGAGATCATGAGACCCACAGCAGGATTTTGGTCATGTCCCACCCATCTTCTTTATTAAAATGGCACACAGGAAAAACAATCTGCATTTCAAATATACATTGTGATGGTATAACTGGAAGAGGTGATAGCCTTTATGCAGTGCAGCAATAAAACACTTCACTCTTCATTGTTCTGTTGTGCCATTTGGCTGAATTGCAGAATTATAATTTTTGCTTTTATTTTACCAAATCAGAATTTTATGACTGTCATTAAAAGTCTAGACAAATTGCTATTAAGACTTATGATGACATTACTATTACTCATTAGACTTCCCTTTATATCTTCATAACAACCCATACTCTCCACAGCTTTTCAATGCCAAAATGCCACCAATAATTTCTACTAGCATCAAAAGCCAATGTGATTTTCACTAGCATCAAAAGCAATTATTTCTGGACATGCAGTAGAAGGTACATTCTTTTCTACAGCCTCATTTTTTGATCCTACATGTTAAGAAATAAGTCTAGTTAGGTTAGATACAAATTACATGGAAGCCAAAGGGAGCCTTTTCCCTATTCAAAGGGCTTGAATTAGGATATTTTTATCTTCTTTTACTGTTATACACATCACAAAATTTGGCACAGAAGCCATTACTAAACCCAAATGACAGCCTACTTGGAGAGTCCCAGAACTGGAAGAGCTGAGGTGTACAACTGTATAACTGAGAACATGCAACTTCTGTGTACCTCAAAAGTGGCTCCAGACAGTTTTACCGTACATCCCTCATGAATATGTCTGGGAGCAAGGCAGAAAGTCTTGCAGAGTAACAAGCTCATGTACCAGAAATTGTGATATTGCATTAGCATGTAGCTGGAATGGGCTGTGTGCCATGTAGCACAGGCACTTAGTTTGTTCCTTGTACTCAGACCAGCTTGCACAGTCAGCACAAACAGCCCCTAACTCCACTGCCACATCAGCCTTTTCGCGAGTGCCGCCATTCACCAAAAAATGTAACCAAGGCACCAGAGAGCCCTGGGGCACACACAAAGCTATTGGAGTTTAACCTTAACAACAACTTTTGCTTCAGTACAAACTGAAATGACCATTTATAAAAATCCCACAGATTTATGCTCAACATATACTTTGCAAATACTTCACCCATGTGCCTGTACTGATTTGTCTGTGATTTATAAAGTGGCACTCTGATCATGCTTGTAATACTTTGTGTGCTGTCATACAGTGCAAGTTATTTCTAATTAATGAACTTTCTCTTCATGAATCAGACAGAATTCAATACATTGACAGACTGCAAACACTGACACAACTATTTACCCAAAACATAAGCTAAATATTTCAGTTCAGAAACTTTGGATGACCCCTTCTTCTTCCCTACCCCCTTCAACTATTATGCTTTTAAATGTCATTGGAATTTCTAAAATTGTAAAGGAGAACTGCTGAACTCAAACTTTCAAGTTTTCATACTTATGTGGTTCATTCAAAGACCTGTAAGGCTTTATGCTTTACTGAGCAGTTAATTTTTAAGTCCTGAAATTGTATAGTTGGAAATGGAAGCATCAAAAGATTATGGGCTTCACTCTACCTTCCTAATTTAGCCTAGTTAATGTAGGCAATGCAAACTGACCCAACATGGGGATTGAGACAGCTAAGCTAGGTTCCCTGTGGAATCATGGAACAGCAGCTGGTAGAGGAAGACAGAGTCCTCAAGTACATCTGTTCCTCTCCAGACATCTCAGGTGCCTGGAGAGGGAAGGTAATATCATCAGTACAACACAGGGCATGACTCAAGAACCTGCCTCTGCCTGTCCAGTGTCTGGCTCCAGCAGGGCCTTTCTGTAGGTAGGAACAGTCAGAAGGAAGCAACCCATCTAGTCAGGCTGGGCCAGGACCCCCACAAACACTCTTTCTCTTGGCCTCAGGTTGAGGTGATTTGAGCATGTGGCTCCCTCTTCTCCCTAAAGGGCCATCCATCCACCAAGCTATAGCTCTCTGCCTGAACTGCACCACAATGCAGCAATGCATGGAGAAATTACTGTGTAGGGCAGAGGGAGGAAGCAAGAATAAGCACAAAAACAGTCTGCAGTATGAAGAATCTTTTGCAAAAGTTAGTGCTACCAGTTCTCTAACAAAATGTAATTGATTCCAGTAGTGTTACTGGACCTGTATTATATTAAAAACATCAAAAATAAGAGCAAAGAACAACCATAACTGAAAATCTAGATATGTGGGATGATTGTCTGATAACTTAGCGCAAACAAAAAACCACATATCTGACAAAAATTATATAAAAATAGGTTTTCTGATAAACTCTTCCAGAGAACAGTGTTCTCCCAGGAGCAAAATTGCCTACCCAGCATTTACTGTCATCTGTCTCCTTTCACAGCCACCCACAATGATTTGCTGCTATTATTTAAAAAGACATTTTAATCCTTAGGTTAAAGGCAAGGAATCAGAAAAACCTGGGTCTCTTCCAGTCTGTACTAGCAGTCTGTCATGGGCTCAGAGATAGCAGTGTATCTACAAAATCTGCACCCACAGCACTGTATCTGCCCAGCATCTCCCCATCCTGTAGCACCATAGGGAGCAGCTATTGTAAGGCTGAAATGTCCCACCATACATCCCACTAGCCAATCATACCAGTCACAATTTAACTCCTTGTTATTTTTAGTTAAGCCATTATGAGTTTCTCCTTGGCTAGTTTATGGGCAGATCTTCATCTTCTCTATCTTTAACATGTCATGCATACTCGTGGGATTACATTAGTAATTGTATGAAAGGGGAGAATGGCCTGAGCACACAAAAGAATGGAATTGTCAGGTCGTTGAGGTTTATCTTTTATCATATAATTTTCTACTAATGGAATTTTAAGAAGTTCTTATCCACAAGAGTGCCAACCAAGGAAAAGGAATATTGGAAAAACTGAATAAAATTCTCAGTCTTTAAGGCCTAATTATTATAAAAACTTAAAACTTCTTCTGGTTAATGATTATAAACCAAATTAGTTCTTTGGTGTCATCCCAGTCACTATTGGCTTATAATTGGTTGAATAATTGAATCAGTATTCATACAGATTGTTTCAAAGCAATTTATCCATCAGTAATCTCTGTAACACACCAATTCCCAAGTGCAGTGCACTGTAATAATGACAAATGTAGCTGCTGCTACATAGAAACATCCACTCTCTTCAGTCTCTGCCTGAAACTTCTGGAAACATTTCCTGGAGGGTATCTGGTATTAATCTTGAATCATATGGTTAACAGGAAACTTAGCTACATAGAGAAGACTAAGCATAACAAGTATAAAATCAGGAGTGTAAGGAAAATACTGTAAACTGGAAGACTGTACACTTTTCTCCAAGCAGCTGGTGCCAACATGAACTTGAGCCTTAAAGTTTGGGCTCTGTAATGTGGCATCCCCAAAGCATTGGAGAGGAAGATGATGATCCTGGTCAGGCACAGTCTACTGGAAATACAGACTAAAACTATAAATTTTTATTCCATGCTCAGAGTAAGAGATGCCTGAATAGAAGCACATACAGACTCATTCTTTTGCTATTCTTTTCCATTTTATTCCCAAGTTGTGCCCATTGCTTTGTGTTGCCTCTTCAGAGTGCAACAGATGTCCCACAGAGAGCACTGATTACATTAACTTGTGACTACCAGATGATAGTGCAGACTGTCTATGAAGTTAACTTTGTAGGTGAAAGATGAGCTTGACTCCTAGAACATTATATTAATTCCTTCAGATGATGGATTAATGCTCTGCTGTGGTTTTGGGACATTTCCTTAAAGCAACAGATGCTGGCTGCTGATTAAGATGTCAGCCTAACAGCAACATCCTGATTCTGAGATCCAAAAGGAGTTTAGCACGGAACTGCATAAATGTAAAGAATACCCATCACAATTGTTAATTGTTCCTCTGACTCATCTACAGAGCGATGCTTTAAATCATCACAAAAGTCTCTGGTATAATCAAGAAAATGCGGTAAGCCTTCTGTCCCCAGTGGGATAGATGTTGACAAAGACAGAACATGCTGACTATACAAAGTTTGCTCTGAGATAAATACACAAATTAACCCTCTACATGAAAATTAGCTAAATGTATTTATTATTCACATCTCTCCCTTCTGCATCATCTTAAATATACTTTTTAAAAGCACCAAGTTGTGTTGTTAAATTTAGGTCTTTGTTCAGTTTATGCTTACAGTGAATGGTGATTAAACATCCCTTGATCTTTAAATACTTAAAAACACCTTCAAGTAGTTTTCTAGATTATTCTAAGATGTTGTTTGACCTAGATATTTAGGAAAATCACTAAAAAATTCAGCAGTTTTATGCAAGTGAATTCACTCATAAGTATTGCCTGGCATAGAGAATGGAAAGAATTCAACTGTATATTTCTGTCAGGACAGGTAGTCAATCAGTATAACTTGGAATTGCTCCCCTGAAATTAATTGAACCATGTTGACATACAGCAGTTGAAGATGTAAGACCTCAGCCCTTCTTTTTATGGCAGTCTCTCTCTATTAGCTCTCTATTTTGTGCCTTTCACCTGAACTGCTGACAATTTAACACATGTTCAGTTTGCTACGTATTTGCTCCTCAAGGCTATGTGAACCTCACTTTGTTTTCCCTGGGAAGTGGGTTGCAGTTACACAGAAACAAAATAATGTATAGGTTAATAGCAACGCAAAAGTACTTCTAGTGTTTTGTGTGTTTTCAACCATAAATCACTTCTACAATTTTTAAACATGAAACTCCTGCTCATTTAAGATCAGGAAGAGCTTTAAACCCAATCTCAATGTGAATTTCTTTAATAAAGAAAAAAAAAGCTGTCTTAACAGTACCCACTAATCCTCCTGTGCTCAGCAGCTCATTTCTGCCCCCTCCCTTGTGTTCACATAGAGAGAATGACAACCTTATCCTAGAAACTAGTTCATCTTAAAAAAAGTGTTCCCATCTGGTTCGTGAGTAGCTGCAGGCAGGGAAAGGGATGCTTAAGCTGGCATTACTCCTGGAAAACATTACTGTCATACTGCGCTCTCACCACTGTTTCTGAGGAAAATTTAGACTTGGCTATTTCAGATCTAATGACTGAGCTTTTTGGTTGTTCCAGACACTCCATCCTTGAAAAGAATCAGCATTCTGGGATACACAATGGATAAAATATCTAACAGTTACACCAATACAAATTCTGAATGATAAAAATTTTTAGTCAAATAATCCTCACTGAATCAAAACATCCTCTTTTGAATAACAGCAACAACAACAACAACAAAAAAAACTAAAGCTAGTTTTTTTTTTGTCTGGGGCATTTTTATGTTGTTTTCTGAAAAAATTTCAAAACCACACAAAAAATTTTTACCAGCTCTATACCTGAGAAGGCAGAAGAAAGCAATGCACGATTGCTCCTATAATGGATATTCTTTTTTTTTCTCTAAAAGGGAAGTAAGCTAAATTTGCAAATAACATACAGTCTGGTTGCTGATATAATTAGACTGTAGCTCCAGAGATGAACTTTCCATGCCTTTTCAAGCAGAACACTCAAACTCAGAACTGCTAAGAGAGTCAGCTGCTGCTACAAAACCCCAGCAAAACCCAAGAGTCTGTTCACAGTATTTACAATGTCCTTAGGACAGAAGAGATGGGTTGTTTGTAAGGGTGGTCACACTGAATCTGGAAATTCGGAAAGGGCTAGTGTGCATCCAGTCTGTCCTACTACAGGAGAAGCTCTTTGTTTCTCTCCTAAGCTGTTTGGTTGTTTTTGTCAGGTTTTTTTGGGGTTTTGGGGTTTTTTGGACATTATTTAATATTTGCAAGGTTTTTGAAATCTTTGCATGAAAGTACTTGGCAAAGAGTTAATATGTGTTTCTATAATTGACAGTTTTTACTTCTACTGTCTGATATGAAAAGCTTTGCAATGGCAACAGCACACAGTTTAAAACAAAGTAAAAACCATTCTATTTTCCTTTGGAAATGTATAACTTGAGCTGAAAAAAATAGGTGTTCTCATTTAGGTATTCTCTCTCTTGAACACAAAAATGAAATTATTTCCTTTTTTTTTTTAAGGCCTTTTCCTTTCTAAAGATTTTTTTTCATCTCTACTGCAAAAAGTTTATACAAAAGTTAAATATAGTTAGTATGCTAGTCTTAGGTCTTAATTGCTTTTTGATCAATGGAAGTTTAGTAGACAGACAGAGAAATAAATATGTTGTTGCTAGCATCTTGTTTCCAGCTGCATTGCAGCTGTTTAGTGTTATATGTCAGCAATGCTATGCCAGTATCTCATAAAGCTCTGTTTGGCTTCTTAAGCTATCAGGAAAAGAATATGATAAAAGGATTTACAAAAATGTAAGAGATAATAGTACATAAGAATAAGATGTTCTATGAAAATCAGTAAAGTTTTTGAAGCTGTTTTGTAAGTTCATTCTGTCAGATCTGTAAAAGCTGTAGGACAGCCAGAACATCAGCCCACTGCACTGCACTGATTTTGGAATCAAATGTACAAATGCACAAAAGAAAATGAAAGAGAATGAAACACACTGTGCTATAAAATATAGCATTAGCTATCCATTGCTTTCAATATAAATGCAAACCCAAATAAATATCTGTAATTTTAAAATACAACAACAACAAACCAAACCCCAACTCACCCACAACCAACCAACTGTCTAAACAAAGAAACAAAACAAGTCATGTGGCAACAGGACACTGTAGGTACAAATAGATACAGCAGTTCATAGGGTCAAAAAAGGTTCCCTAAGAACATCAGTAGTTAATCCCCATGATTGCAACTAGGCAAATATTAACAATCAGAGGCAGCATCCACACATTTCAAGTGAGGCATAGATAGGTCTGTTTGCATTTTAAAGATAATGGGCAGTGCAAGAATGAATAAAATATTTTGTTCTTTATGACAGTATGTACATAGTCTGGGATCTTTCACTTGAGAGTGATGGTGATAACTCTGTCTTAAGAGCTCACAGGTTTTTCTGCTGACTGCACAATTTTTTTACTATCTTCCATATCACAGTTTCAGAGGTGATAATGAATAATCCATATGTGTTTGCATTTTAAAAGATAATGGGCAGTGCAAGAATGAATAAAATATTTTGTTCTTTATGACAGTATGTACATAGTCTGGGATCTTTCACTTGAGAGTGATGGTGATAACTCTGTCTTAAGAGCTCACAGGTTTTTCTGCTGACTGCCTTGGATTTTGACTATCTTCCATATCACAGTTTCAGAGGTGATAATGAAATGGCACTACTTCTTTCAAGGAGACTTAATCTGAATATTGTCAGCAATTGCATAAAATTAGGTTCAAGAAAAAAATCAATAACCTCTCCATTTGCAGTCCAAACAATACTGTCAAAATGCAGAACACCAAGGCATGGAAGGCAACCAAATCTGCTGAAGGTGCTATTGTGAGATGAGAGTTTATTCTCCACTAATTTGGTTTTAATGGGGATATTATAGCTGCTATCAGAAATTACAGGAGACAGTGTTTTTTTCCCTTTTTAGGGATTGCAAGGCTTGGAACCACACACTTCTCAACTCAATACCTTGAAATTAATCCAGGATTATTCAACTGCATGGGAATTGCTAGATTGTTGGAAACCACATCCCACACTCTGTCTTTTTATTGTAAGCTTCCTTGTAGTATCATCTTGCAATGAAACCTGAATATCCTAAAGAGATTAAACATAAAAGAAAGTGAGGAAAAAAAGCTGCTGGATTAGAATTTTAACTGAAGCCTTCTATGAGAAAGGCCACACCACTATCAGTGGCCTTTCTCTCCTCAAATGTGATCCCACTTGTGCCTAGTCAAGTGTCCAAGTGTCCAAAGACTCCATCAGCTCATGTTGTATTTATCTTTTTTCTCCTAAAACAGGGTTTCATTACTAAGAGAACAAGTATTCATGCCACTGATAGGAATGTATCAACTAGCTCTGCAAGACTGCATAATTTTCTCTGGTATGAAGAGCAAAATGTAATGATGCTGTTTAAGACCTGAGTTTTGTGTTAATAAAAAAAATCATTCTAAGCAATAGGCAATACATTCTGTTCTAGCAAATAGGAAAAAATGCCGACTTTTAAATGTTTTAGAAGTCATTTCTATCTCTAGCTTCAGCCTTTGTTTGTTTTTTAAAGGCATTCTCTGATAAGTTTGCCTCTAACATATCTGAAAGTTGTTTTAGAATCTCATACTGTATCTTCACAGTGCTTATTAGATACCACAAGAATGCTTTTCATCTCATTCTGACTCTAAACTCCTGAAGTCATCCTAGCTCTGAACAACTGTATTAGTTAGAGGGTAGTTATTCACAGAGGAGCAGAAAACCAAGCTCAATCAAAAGAGATTTCTAAAACACTTTTCATTTTTATCAGTCTAGATCTCTTTGCCTTCACAGTGCTTCAAAGATTCACACTCAGTCTCATAAATGTATCATAAAACATTAACAACAGTGTAAACTCTGGTGTCGGGAGATATTTTTGAGGTTGAATTCCTGTTCCTACACTCAGATACTTGTCCCAAATAAGGAAACAAAAAGAGCTTTTTTCACATCTTTCCAGCCAGTGGGTTCTCCTAGTAATATAACTCTAGTTCAGCTTACTGCTGTTTTCCTTTTCATATTGTCATACTTAAGATGTCAAGCATGTTGCTGTACAACTGAACTGAAATCTCAGCTAATATATGTGTTCAATCTTATTTTACTGTAGCAACTACTAGATGTAGGGTTGAGTCAGTGCAAATAGCAAGAAGATGGTCCTTGACCTTTTGAGCTTTCAAGAAAAGTCTAAGAGAAGAGACAGAGAATAGGTGGAGGGCCAGACAACACCATAATCAGGTATTCAGGTCAGCAGTCAGTAAACTATGACTACTACCTACATTTTCTCTGGCAGTCCTGATTTGCAGATTGAGATAATTATTGCCAACATAGAATTTGGTATCAACATTTATAATCTCCTTGACTCCTGTTTTAAGCCCTAGTGTTTATTTCTCCACAAGAAAACAAAATCCCCACCCTGGTCTCCCAACCTATTCTGCAGTAAATGGAAAGAAACCAGGGAAGCAAAACAAGTTTTGCTAAAGAATATAGTAAGATCTTCATACAGAAAATAAATAAAAATAGGATTAGATATCTGACATGAACAAGCATGACAGTTTCAACACAATAGTTTTGAAAATTCTGCTTCCTGGTTGCAGAATTAATTGTGACAAAATATTTTACTCCTGGATGCTCTGGAATGAACCCATCAGTCCTTTTAATCTGCCTAAAATTCCAAAGAAAAATGCACTGCCAGTGATTACCATTTATAATGCCACTTCCTGCTTTGAACTGCCTGGTTTATCTTTGCCCATCACATCAAGCAGCAGCCAACATTTAGTCCTCAAACTCTGGAATACAAACAGCTCTGATCCAGCATGTGTCCCAGGTTTTCTCTCTTATGCATAATATTTTTATCACTATAGTTTCACTAACTGATATCTTCACTGTTACTTTCACTAGCTTTCTTTCATTTTGAAGTCTCATTTAGCCTGAACTCCCCTTTCCCAGCATTTTTAAGCCGTATTGGATAGACTGCTCTTTTTTTCATTCAACAGACCCACTCCTTCCTAAGGACTGCTGTTTGTTGGGAGTAAATTATGTGCATTCCAAAGTTTGTATTTGGATAAATGTGACGTAAGCAACAGTCATCCCTTCCTTTGGAATTATGAGTGAGGCTTTTTAAATTGTGTTTATTGATCTAGAATAAACAGTTTTCATTCATAAATTATGTAGCAGCATTTATCTAGAACACTGATAAATAGACTGTCATAAATATCTTTCCTGGTAAAAGGATTTCCATGGCTCCAATGTCAGAGAAAGACAGTTGTGAAAAGTTATAAGAAAGTTTTGGCTGACCAAGGTAAGGATTACTTAACCTGGAGCTCTCCAATGCATGGTAACAGGTACTTACACTGGGCTTGCCTTTTATATCCAAATGTTGCAGAAATGCTGTATTATAGACAATCTCAACAAAAATTAATTTATACCATGGGATGAACAGAAACCAGCTATTACTAATGTGTATAGCAAAAGAATGCAGAGGCAATACCTGCACAAAGCCACACATCATGTAGTCATCAAACAAAGGGAGGCTCGGGCGGTCCTCTCGATAAATCGTGATTCTGTAGCTGCTCACAATCTCAGGGCTGGGCTGCGAATCATCCGTTAAGAGAATGATGACTTTGTTCAACCCAAGGCCAAGGGGGTAGTTAGCTGTGCTGTATGACAAAACAGGAAAAAAATTGATATAAACACTAAAGAAACAAAGATTTACCCTCTTTTATCTATGGCTGCTAAACCTCACTTGCTCCTAGAGACTGCTACTTCTAACATTTTTTTTTTCTTACAAAATACATGAGCTTTTAAATAAAAACAGTGCAAAATAGGATTTGTAACTATTTGAAGATCTTTCAAGAAGAAAAAATATTGAGAGTGAAATTTAGTGAAAACAGTGACAGTGGCAAATATTCTGACATGAAATCTGTGAATGAAATCATTAGGGACAATAATTCCTGACAGGCCCAAATTTGTGATGAAATCAGCAGGGAGACAAATGCAATCACAAGTGTAGCTAGCTGCTGAAATTGTCCACTAGCCACATATGATGGATTCCCAGACAAGCTGCTCAGAGAGACAGACCAGAGCAAAGCTGAACTGTGCTCTTCTTCCTTTAGCAGGGAAATAAATGCTGAAAGGCACAGAACTGCACATGCAGGGCTTTTACTTTTCAGTGTAAAGAACATCTTGCTATTCTTTTTCATTCTACAAGGAAGAAATCTTTGAGGTTTTCACAGATATTCATGTTGACTTCATGTTAACTTCAGTTAACATCAAAACAGGAAAATATCGGGGGGAAGAATTTAATGACATTTAAATGATTTAATGTTTTTGTTTAAGTGATTTAATTTCCCTGCCTTGGAAACAAAAAAAATTCTGGAACATTATAACATATTTCCAAAATTAAGTTTTGACACTCATATTTTGTTGATCATACCTTGGCCCTTTCTTGTTGTCCAGGTGTACACGGCATTGACAGTTAGAGGGTTCTGCTCCTATCTTCACTGTCACCATGTCAAATGGCACTTCTGCATAGTATTCTCTGATCTTTGGGTTAAACTGAGGATTCAAGTCCAACTGTGGACTGGTGAAGATCTGTCTGATATGAGATAGGGTATCTTTATCTGTTCCAAGAAGATATTAAAGAAAAAAAAAGTGAACTTTATGAACATTTTGGAACAAGATGCAACTTCTGGCAGATTGATACCATGTACAGTGGCAAGATATTTAATGCCTAATGATTTGAGACTCATAATCCTGCTGCAAAGTTTTAATGGAGTTTGTAATGGCACTTGAGAGAAATCTCTAGGCCTTGGAGGGATTTTAAACATTCGGTGTCCAATCACTTAAGTCCTAGTCACAAAATTCAAAGCCTGGGTAAGCCTTTGAAAATGGAAGGATTAAGTCTGGGGATCTGTCTCTAGTTAGTTAACTGAAACTTAAAGAAGAGGTAGGCCAAAATTCATAACCTGCTTAGGTACCAGGCTGTGTCCAGGCTTTATGTACAAGTGTAATTTCCAATAAAAATCAAAGTAAGTTAGACATACGCTTACTGTTCATAAGAACAAGTCACATGGAGATATCAAGACCCATGGGGTCATTTGCAGTACATCTGGAAGAATGTTTTATTAAAATTCCTATATCAACAAATTCCAGCTCCTTTCCTGTGTATGAAATCTCCACAATCAAATCCTATTTGCTCAAATGTGTCCTTTATTTCATAGTGTTTGCCAAATTACTCATGAGAATATTTGCTGGCAACCTACTTATGACAAATATTTTAATCCAGCCTATTGGATTCAGATTTACAGTATAACACATTCAAAACTGCTTTACACATATATTCATTAGTACATGTTTTAAACTGGGTGCTTCAGAAAATATTACAGATAGGAATCTCCTTTACTATAATAGATGAAAAATCTTGTGGCTTAAAAGACTCGAAAATGATGCAAAGATTTTTATTTCTACTTTGAAATATCTGCCCCAAGAAACAAAACAGGGCGATTTGAGAACTCTCTTTCAGAGTTTAAGGGAAGATATACCAATGGAAGAACAGAATTTGGGCTAGTTTTGTAGGGAAATAGAGACTTACACATGGACACAGAGAAGGTATTTTAAAAACCCCCTACAGATGAGAAAAAACATTTCTCTATATTCTGTGTATGCCTTATTTAAAAATGTTGTCTCACTGCTAGCTTAAAAATGAAGAGGAATTTCAAAGTAAAATTAATTGAGGTATTTTTAAAATAAAAGTATCATGTTAGAAGTTAGAATGGTGACCCCACTCAGCCAGCCCAGGAGTACTTCTGGTCTCTATCTGGCACAACAATACTTTCTAGAGGCAGCATGTGATCAGCAACTGAGGGGACATGCGGCTCACTGGGTAGAAAAACCTTTCCACCATTTACAAAGGTGGCCCTCAGATAATTTGAGAATGAGGAAGGCAGCAGAAAGCATTGCTACCACCAAAGAAAAATTTACATCTTTACAGATCTTTAAAAATACTTTAAATATTCTGACAAGCAGATATTTTAGAAAAACTCCTCATCTCTTAAGCAGCTCCTTAATACTCCAATATTGAGCTGAAGACAAAGCTTAAAACAAAGCTGATTAAACTCCAGACAAGTCTAAAGGTTTTTCCACATGAACAAATGTATGCTGAGGTTATTGGAAAGAGGGGGGACAAAAGTCTATTGAAGTGTGACAAGTGATCAATGAGTTCTGGAATACTCCCATTAATATGCACATACAGCAAAGTTTAATTTTGGTTGTGAGGCTTATTTAAAATAATATTCCATTTATTGAGTTTGTATAAACATTCTTGATAGTTCAAAATTCTTTTTTTTTCCCAGTAAAAGTTTACAAATACTCCATTCACTTAGAGATAATGTAGAGAAACCCAAGAAATTTTTTCAAGAATTTTTTTCCCCTCTGTGCTCTAGAAAGATATTTACTTACCATAACTGCATTGTCTTTCTCCAGTCCTACTGGAATAATGCAATGCTGAAAGATAAACAGAAACAGCTAATAATTTTCTGTTCTCACTCTGATTAGAGTTCTATTGGAGAAGTAACCATCTTTTACTTTTAAAAGACACACTGTATTTTTATTCTTTACAGTGTGAGATCTTCACTTTAAGCTTGCAAATGCTGCTCCTGGGCCCCACATAGCAACTTACATGAGATAAGGAAGAAATTGGTCTTTTATATGTAGTAAGCAAAGACTTTCCAGCTGGAATGCAAGGCAATGAGATCTAAATCCACATTTAAATAATAGGAAATAATACAGATAGGAAAAACATACTATACAAATGATCTCACTCTGAACCCTTACCTTCATGATTCTTCCTGAAGTCAGAAGGAACATTCTGCTTAGGACTCATATTTTCTTGAGAAAGTTGCCTGTCAATTCAATAGCAAACATATTTCTACATGAATGGAAGGAACAGAAACAATGAAGTATTTTGCAAAAAACTTAGTTATGGTATCCCAGGGCACACAGTATTTTAGTATTCTCCATAGAAAAATGAACCTTCTGGATTCATATTCTCAGCATTAGAGATATTACCTGAGTGAACATAATAGAAAACACACATTCCATAATACAGGGCAGCACATCACATCAATAGAAAAAGAAATGAAATATAGTTGCCTTGCTGGAAAAAGGAACAGTGGATGTAGCCAAGGAGAAAATAAACCATATCTCTTAACTGCTTCTATAATAGGGGTTTTTTTTGCATATACTCGAGATTAAATTTTGACTTTGTTCAAAAATAATTAAATAAAAATGAAGGCATGTCTCCAGGGGATTATCTGTGCTGACATTAGCATGAATCGCCAAAATGGAACCTCTATGTGTTTTGCTTTGTTCGCAAATTCAAAACAAATTCCTGTGTGTGTGTGTGTGTGTGTGTGTGTGTGTGTTTTGTGTGCGTATATGTAAAATCTCTGTGAAAAAAAACAGAGTAATTTACAACAAATAGTCAACATGTCAGTGATGGCCATACTGTGAACTCTGGAGATTTTTTCTTTCAAGTAGAATTTTGGTAGCATTGTAGAAAAAGGGGAGTAGGCTTCTCTTCAACCCTCTAGCTGATAAGACCTTTTGGGAGGTCCATTAGCATTTCTTGAAATTTCCACTGGTTTTCCTCTGAGTGTTTCCTTTAGAAGTTCTCTTAATGCAGCTTGTTCCTGGATACTGCAGCTCAGATTTTGAGGGACATAAAGCCACTGTCTGTGCCAAGGAAGGGAGGTCACAATACTGTTCTGTGCATTCATCCATCACTGACGTTTCAACAGGAGCTTCTGCAAAGCAGTATTGAGGTCAATCATGGAAAAAGGTAAACTGTCCAGTGATAAAAAATTCCCAGTGATAAAACAGATTTCTGCATTAACTCAATGAGATAAGGAAAGAAGCAGCTGGCAGACCTGTGTGTGCAGGAAAATGTAGTTCTGAGCTTGCAGTGTCTAACAACCACCCTAAATCCATGCAAATTTCCTTACCCACTGCAAAGGAGACACTTAAAAAACTCTTGGAGGGGCTTGCTTTCCAAGTTGTAAGTAATTTTGCACCCCTCCTTCTGCTTGTTGAGGAAGTAAAAGCTAACATCTGTCAAATACAGTTGTATATAGGTAAAGCCTTATAAAATAAGGGCCTTGTTACCCTCGTAAATTCATGGCTCAGGCCTGCTACTTCAGCTAAGTAGAAGAGGACTATCCCAAAGTGACTCAGCTGAATTAGAGGTAGAAAAACAAGTTATATAACCATTACATGTTCACATCATAGTGTATGGTGGTTGGTTGGATTATGTTTGTTATGATTTAAAACTATGTAACTGATAAAGGCCTGGCTGCTTAAAAAGGCCTGGCTTTTGCAATAAAGCAGCTCTCCTTTGCACCTGCCTGGGGACTCTGTGTGGTTTTGCTTTGTGCATCTGGCACCTGAACAAAATAAATTTTTTCTCTCTGCTGTTCCTTTTTTGCTTGCCTGGGCCCAAACCCTGTTTTACAGTGAAAGCAACATGTCTTAACTGTATAAAATGACAGACTTTGATTTAGTCAGAGAACACCTCAGGAGTGCAGCAGGAGAGCCACCACAACTGCACGGTCCCTGTTCACAATGGAACAGCATGACCTGTATGAATCTCAAATCTGTAGAGGCTGCAATTAACTTCAGATAGCTTTAAGAGATTTATAATAACTATATCTGATTACAGCAGAGTAGCAAAATGTAATATTTGGAAATCATATTAGAGAAAAATACTCAGATTACAACATGGCCAGCAGGACTGGGGCAGTGATTATCCCCCTGCACTCAGCACTGGTGAGGTCACACCTTGAATCTTATGTTCAGTTTTGGCTTCTCACTACATGAAAGATATTGAGGTCCTGGAGCATGTCCAGAGAAGGGTAATGAAGCTGGGGAAGGGGCTGAAGCACAAGCCTTATGAGGAGTGGCTCAGTGAGGTGAGGGTGTTCAGCTGGGAGAACAAGAGGCTCAGGGGAGATCTTATCAGACTCTACAACTCCCTGAAAAAAGGTTGTACCAGGTGGAGTCATTCTCCCACATCATAAGTGATAGGATGAGAGGAACCTTTCCAATATTAATGACTCTGTGGTTCAATGATTTATCTCTGCTGCAGCCTGAGGTTTTTAATCACCAGCACCATGAAGGTTTCCTTTGTCCAAGCTCCTTGCAATCAGCAGAATGATATGATGCAGTTATGAAGCTCCTCCTAATACAGAGGGTTTTGCAGACTCCTTTCCTTCACATGCTGTTACTCAAGAAAGGACCATGCTCTGTTTGAGTGGCCCCCTGTTTACTTCGGTGTCTCGAAGGTGTCAAATACAGAGGCGCTCTTTGCCTACACACTTTGCAGTTAGCTCCAATGAAACTAATGTCTGGATGTCAGTACCCTTGGGGACTGCATGCTCACCAAATGTACCTTGCAGAAGATTCCCAGTGTGTACATCCCAAACTATTAACTGTGAGCCTGCTCTTTAGGAATCTCTCTGATTCAGCAAACAAGAAAGGCAAAGGGTTGACTGTAGCAATAGTAATATAGCTCTGATTGTCATGCAATCAGATATAAGCAATGAAGGACATGTATAAATAGAATATTTCACAAGATTTAAATATAAAAAGAGAAAAAATAGTCACTTCAGGTGTCTCTGATGGATATGTTAGTTGTGAATGGTGCAACTTTTAACAGGTCATAAACTCAAGATTGAGACCATATTTCAATATTCAGCAGAGTTATGAATTTTCTTTCTTTAGATGATGTTATGTAGTTCTCTCTTCAAAATAAGTTCTCTATTTTGTAGAGTGTTTGTTTGGCTTCAGTCACAGTTTCCATGAAGGCATTTGGGTCCCTAAATGAAATACCTTGTGCTGATCTTCAGAAGTGAAATAAAAAAATCAGATGCAAGAGTGGGATTAATTTCCTGGCTCTTAATCTGACTGTCTCTCTTGTTTCCTCCTTCCTTCTGTCTCTCACTCCTCCCATTCTAGGTCAGTGATCTTAGCCTTGTCTTCCTTTGTCATTGCCTTTGTCATTCCCATAGTACAAAACATGACAATTTCTCAGACTTCCCTGGTAATTGACATGACCAAATTAAATTCCAAAAAAGTATTTTCAGCCCAAATTCAGTCTGAGGGCTGATGCTTCCAGTTTGAACTAAAAAAGGGCTTGCATATGAGAAGCTAGAACCACTTTTCCAAATACATCAGCTGATTTCAAAAAAACATTTGCAGTTTTTTGACCTGCTTAGGCTTTTGTTTGTTTCAGATACAGAAGGGTTAGCTTTACTCACTAATCTGATTCTTCCATGCTATCTGACATAGCCAAATATACTCTCCATGACAACTCACTGCCCCTATTCCAAAAGGCAGCAGTTACGTATGTCCTAGTCATATCACAAGTATAAACTGCATAGGGTTGAAAAAAAGTTCATAAAAAATGCTGAAATTTTTTTTCAGAGTACACGGTTAGGTGTAATATCTTATACTGATACATCTGAGGTGGTCATTTTCACCCAGGCTGTAATTATTTCATTATTGAGATGAGTTTCTAGAGTTCTTCTTACTTCTCCTGTGGAAGGAACTCAGAGGGTTCACTAAAACTATTTAAGGTTACAACACTAGTCATATAGATGAAACGATTTAAAGTATGTAGACTAGGAAAGATCTTTATATCCTGCCTTCATCCTAGAGAGTCATGATCAGTGAATGAAGTAATTGTACAAGACCTCAGTCAGAAGTCACTACTTTTTCCCATATATTTCTTGTCTGTTTGGACAGTCAGTTATGCAATCACTAGATTTGATAAATGGAAATACCAGTTTTCCACAGTCAGAGAAATAAGAACTGTTAAATAAATTGACCAAACAGCCTGGCCTTAACTGAAGAAAGTCAGGGAAAGTGTTCTGATATCAAAGCTGGGGGGAAAAAAAGATTAATCAAGGCTCAAAGAGAATGCATACCTGAGTTATTTGGGGAGTAAGTACAACTAAGCTCTTTCTTCCTTGCAATTAAGTATAATCACATGTATATCTGACACATGCATCACTCTCACATGCATGTAGCTAAGGGAGTGGAAGATTCTGATTTAGCAATGTCAAAGGACATGTTTTTTTATCCAGTGAATGAAGAGAAAGGTGTTATTAGCTTAGCCACTGCAGAAAAATAAAGAGCAAAGAAGCAGATTGGCCTATGCCCTAGAGAAAGGTCATGGTACTTCTACATATTTATATGCATACAATAATGTTGAGCTTGAAGGAGAAAAAAGAGGCCAAGGGGCTTGCTCAAAGTGAGTGAGTGGCACAGCTTAGATTAGAACAGAAAGCTGCTAAAGGCTGGTATGCTTTGATATGCAAACCTAAATATTTCTGCAAAAGGGCGAGGGCTTATATATGAATGCAAGCAGCTGCATCTTTGAGTTACTTCTTACGGAGAGAGATCAGATTGGTCGGCAGTAATAATAATTTAGCACTTTCATGGAACTGTGTATATTTAAAACTAATAAACAGATAGTAGTATAGTGATGAAGTATAAGCTCCCTTTTACAGTAAAGCAAAAATCATACAGATAATTATTGATTTGCTGAAATTTGCCCAATTCAATGAGGAACTAAATTAAAACTTAAATCTTACAGATGCCTTATATATTCACTATAGCATTCTCCCAGCAAAATATATGTACTAATATCATTCACACATTCATCTTGAGACTCAGTGGAATGGAACATACACATTGTCTAATGTGCCTCTGTTCCCAAGCCCTGTTTGTACACCATAAATGTCAGTAGTCAGTATGGTATAGATATATATGAAACATCATTAGCTAAGAGATAATGAAAACAGAAAACACATTTTGAAAAATTTTATACTAAACATACAGTATACTATGATTACTCCCTCCCTCCCTCCCTCCCTCCCTCCCTCCCTTCCTTCCTTCCTTCCTTCCTTCCTTCCTTCCTTCCTTCCTTCCTTCCTTCCTTCCTTCCTTCCTTCCTTCCTTCCTTCCTTCCTTCCTTCCTTCCTTCCTTCCTTCCTTCCTTCCTTCCTTCCTTCCTTCCTTCCTTCCTTCCTTCCTTCCTTCCTTCCTTCCTTCCTTCCTTCCTTCCTTCCTTCCCTTCCTTCCCTCCTTCCTTCCGCCACTTCCTTCCTTCCGCCACTTCCTTCCTTCCGCCACTTCCTTCCTTCTTCTTCTTTCATTTCCTCTTTCTCTCCTCATGAAAGTTAAAATTTCTTGCCAAAAGAAAGTGGATCAAACCTTGTCATTACAATATTTTTCCATCTTTTCACAAGGAGTTAAAATTATGCTCTCAGAGTACTGTGCTTTCTGACCTGTCTTTTGTTGGACAGAAAATTTGGAGCCAATCAACTTTATTAATTATTTTGGAAAAATCTGCACCTGAAATTTTATATTTTCTGTATAGTTTTGCTTTTAATTGCTGGATAAATTAACAGTCTTAACCCTGAGAAATGCTCCTGATTTAGAGTTTGCAGTTGTTTAGAAAAAAAAAATGTACCTAATTAATCTTTCTTTAAAAAATTTACCATAGTTTTAATTAATTTTCAATCCAGAGTCCTCCATATTAGATAGAGAAGCAAAACCTGTTCTGTTTAGGAACCTAGCTACAGTTCTGACAGCAGAATGGCTGTCAGGGCTCCAAATGGGATGATCAACCTTCATCTCAAGGGCTGCAAGTACACATACATCTACTGAAGGATTTAGGTTTATGATGCTCACTGGAGATATTCCAAGTATATAACTTGAGAAACTACCTTCAAAATAGATAATAGTTATCTTACCACTCTGAAAGATTTGTATGTGCCTCTTTATTCATGAACTGGAACTGCTGAAGGACACTGGACAGCAACCAGTGCACAGTCAGGACTGAATTAAGCCGCCTCATTGGGTCTACCATTCGATAGAGGTCACGCAGCAGCATTTGGATCTTTGGGTGCAGAAGAAGGGAAAAGCTGAGAAGAAAGACACTGATTTGAGACAACACAGTATGATATTTGTAGAGTGCAAAGATGTGAAAAATTATCAGAAGACAGTATATACAGCAAAGGGCTGGTTATATATTAATGTACTTTCCCACGTACTTAGAAAAGGACTGTCATGCCCAGCCTTGCAAATCAGGATTAGCAGTATTGACATGGAAGTTGATCTCCTCTGCCTCTGAACTGGCCCTGAGGCTAGCTCAGTTGGTCAGAGAATGAAGCTAAGGTTACAGGCTCAATCCCTGTATTGGCCATTCACTTAAGAGTTGGACTTGATCCTTCTGGGCACCTTTCAACACAGATGATTCTATGAATTCCAGATCTATTAGACTCAATGCTTCTTCAGAAAGTGTCATCAGTCTCCATCCCTAATTCTCATCCAGGAAGTCTCACAGAAATTCTGATGTCATACACACTTTCTGAACAACAGACTCAGTTGCAAATTCTTTATTTTCTGAATACTCACCATTTGCCTCATTAACTGTGCCTATTCACAGACACTGTTATTCCTCCATGTTCTTCTCCAAAAATGAATTCAAAGCATGAAGAAGAGAACATATTCCACCTGCTTTTTTTGACACTTTTCATCTATATCTACTCTCTGATCATGATCTCAGTATTGTACTTTTTCTAGCCTGTCCACTCACTCCTGCTTTTGCTATTTTCTCACCACCTCATTAGTCATTTACATGGTTCTCCTTCTTTTCTTTTCCTTCTATTTCCTGGTCTCCATTTCTGCTTTATCTGTCCTTTTCAGTGGAAGCTCAGCTCAAATACTCTGTTCTATTTCTTTATCTATTTAAAATTAAATTCAAATGATCCACCAAAGTAAAATCAGTGTTACCTCTATCTTCTTGCTTCCATGGCCATCCAGCGTAATTACATATGCCACACACAGCAGAGAATGGTAATGAGGGAGAAATGTTAAGAGATTTACATAAAATATATATCCAATAAAACAAAACCCTGTTTATTTTACCAGCTCAAATTGTCCAAGACTCTTCAGCTCCTTTATGAAAGTAGTCATTGAATTTATCTCTTCCAAAGAGAAACATTGCTCATCTTCTCTGTTGTTTGCTCCATCCTGGGAAGGAAAGGGCAGCATGTTTGGGTGAAATCACATGGAAAGCAATGTGCTTTCATTAGACCCCAACCCCTTCACTGATCATAGGAACAAGTTAAGCAGCTCTCCACCAGCCCCAACCTCAGCCAGCCACCTCCTAGATAGCTCATCCCATTTTTCAGTCTAGAATAAAGCAGACTGTGCCCTGGCTTTGTCTAGAAATGATAGAAGAAACTCCTGGTCTCTGGAGCACGGGCTGTGTAACCATATCACTGCATGTCTAGATATCTGCAGCTTTCTACTTTATCCTGACATAAATTTAGAACCCACGACCCTGTTTTAGCCACATCAGTCCCAGAGGCAGAAGTTGCCTGGATAATTTAGTCCCTGTAAGTCTTTCAAGCAACTGACTCCTCAGAAAGGCATCCTTAAAAGTTCTCAGACTGAGAGAAATACTGCTGAAAGAGATCTCAGCTTGTCAGAAATGGTTTTCACTAATGAGTAAAATTTATGCAGATTCTATAAATGCAAAAAACAAAAAAAAATTCTGGAACTGGATCTTGCATTGAGAATAAGACACAAAGTTGTAAGAAGCAAAATTTAATTCTGATGCTCATGGATTTCCATGCATGCGTTAACCAATTCTGGATGAAATTGTGAAAACACACAAACCTTTATATTGAAAAAGGACCATTAAAAAAATACTGTGAAAATTGATTTTTAAAGCTTTAAAGATATCTTTCAATCACAGTATTTTTGAAAATTACATAATTTGAGAATAGAATTTTTACAAAAAATTCAGTTGTTGTATATAAAAACAGTTTTACTCCCCAGAATACAATAAAAGGTGGTTCTGATTAAATAAATCCTTCATTCTATAACTTGGAACCAACAATTTCAGAAGTACACAATTTAAAATTAAATATTTTCAAATAATAGTACAAAAAGTTGGAATTAACTACCTTGCTCACAGATGGTTCATATATTTTTTGCAAAGCTTCTAGGAAACTGGATGTTGAGGATTCATTAGATAAGAGAAATTTAAATGTATCTTCAAAAAGAAGTTCTTTAGAAATTTGGTCCTGAGTAGTTGATTCATTGTCAACTTGGAAGTCAAAGTTTTCATGCACCTGTTGGAAAAAAAAATTAAAAATGTACAGCTTAAATAAAAATTCCAGTCTTCTCACAGCAATAAATACTAAACTCGAACTTTAAAGAAGGTAATAATAACACAAATTGTCAGGTTATGAAACAACAAATGCTGTGCAACATCCTCTGTCCCAACTCCATACCGCAATGTTTGCTGCACTCCAGTGGACACAGTGCAGTGCTGCAGACACATATGAACAGATTTTTTACTGTATTTGATTGGAAATTTGATTAAAAATATAAAATATCAGATTGTATGTTACTATAACTCATGAAAAACTCATGTGCTAAGGATTACTACAGATCACCTGTTATTATGGATGAAAATAGTTTTACAATATATAAAGACAACAAATTCGTTTTTTATGAAATATGACTAAAACATCAATAAATGCAAATATAGCACCAATATGAATAGGTTGCATGCATACTATAAATTCCAAAGTATAATATTCAAAGTCAATGTTGCATTAATTATCAACAGCTATTCTCTAGAGATATTTGTTTTTTCAGAAGAAAATACTAAATCCTACTGATCTACTATAAACTTATGGGTAACGAATAATAGTTGAACAGTTGAATAGTTGTTACCTTCTATACAGGAAGGTAAATGTTATGTTTTCTTTTTTAAGCTCTTCTGGGATCATTTTTTTTACAGTCTGGTATACAATTATAGAGTTGTTATGACGTAGCACATTTCTTATACTAGCTAAATAAGTCTTCTTAGACTAATTAAAAATATTGTCTTCATGGACTTTTAAAATTCTGCAAACTTCCTTTCATATGTGCATTTTTCCTATGTGTTTAAAGGATTTTTTTTCCTGAAGAACGCAGAGATTGACTGCACTGTTATTACTAGACACTAGAACAGATTTTAAGTGGGGATATATTAACTATTTTTTGTTAATATTTGTATATCATAAATATAAAGAAACATTTTATATACCTAGGCATATACATATTCATGCGTATACATGAGGTAATGAGAATAGCTGGAAAGCAGTACAAGAATTGCTTCAGGACAGGTTGTTCTGAGGCAGGAGTGGTACAAAAACTGGCACAGGTCTCATTTCCTTGGTTTTAAGGGCCTTGTGGATCACCCAGGAAGAAAGCAGCACAGTGCAGGTCAAAGCAGGTAATGAAATGAAGAAGTACAATCCAATTTATGGAGAACATTAATTTGTATTAAAAGCCAGTTGTGGCTTTTTAACTTCCTCCATTCATCTTTGGTCTGTCACATTTAAAACCTAACTCCCCTTTCATGCAGTGCTTCCTATGGATTTTGTTTCACTGACATTCATTTGGGGTATTTGTTAATCTTTTAATGTAAACTGAGAATTTTGCACATTTTGATGGTCTGGTGAATTTCATCATGGGATCTCTGACTTTTAAAAACTGGTTTCTTCTACAGAAACTCTTCACAATCAACCAAAATAATATTAAAGTGTTGGTACATTTCTTAGACATTTGAGGGTACCTATCAAAGAGGTTTTTCTGCTGTGTTCTTGGTGTAATTTTGTTGAGTGAAGCAATAATTTGTGCAATTTTCTCACCTTAAGAACTACTGGGTGTATGGGCATGCTGAATCCAATGTCAAAGGTTAGCATCTGAAAACACTGGCTGCATCTGAAATACAACATAAAAGGAACCCGTTTCAGTGAGGGTAGGTCCTGTTGTGAAATACAGAATTGTAGAATAATTTAGGTTGGAAAAGACCTTTAAGATCGTTGTTTCCAACAATAAACCTAGTGCTGCCAAGCCCATAATTGAACCATGTCCCTCTACACAGTAAAATTCAATACATACACAGGTCCAGAGAAGACATGCAGGAAAACACATGCAGAGGTCAAAAAACAACATGCGATACAGACTAAATAAATTTCTAAGAATAATCAGCAGCATTAAACACAGAAGGAGTCAGACTGTGAGGTGATGAAAATAGTGCTGTATAAAAGTGGTTTTAATGTTTGACATAGAGGGAGGGGAATTATCCTGAAGGAAAAAATGCCTTTTGAAGAAAGTGAATGAGGTCCTGCAAAAGCTTTGAAGATATTTGGAGGGGAAGAGATGTTGAAACACTCCAGGCTCAGTTGAGCAAAGAGCTCTGCTGCAGCTATGGGGATGTTTGGAGGCATGGACCAGGAGTTATAAGCAAGTCTTGTGTTACACAAACAAGAGAGTCCATTTCATTGGCAAAAAAGGGGTTTTGGACCACTGTCAAAATAGCTTCATCCCCATTACACTCCTCCCCTCTTTGCTACCCTCTCCACTCACAATGTAAGCTTTATTCTCAACTTGTGTAAGTCAAATAATGAGCTTTACATTACTGCTACTAAAACACCTGGTTCTCAAAATAGCTTAAACACATAAATTTAATAAATAGCAACTTATTTAGTGCTTATCATAAAAATGTCAGAGATGGGACATAACGTACATAGAACAAATAATAATTTTATTTAGTAAAAATATTACATAATTGAGGTTGATTTATGTGTAAGAATTATAACACTAATAATAGTGATTACACACAGAAATGTGACTGTTGGTGCCTAAGTATATTTCACAGCATACACTTTATAAAGTGTTTTACAGTGTCTCTTGTTCAGATTGCTTACTAGAGCCAGCTCTGAACAATCTGGGCTACTCTAGCATTAAATATTTGACATATGACAGAATGCTCACTGAAAGGAAATACAGCTTTATGTATGTTAGGACTAGCCCAATTGCAAGTGATTTCTGTTCATTTGTGCTGCCTGAAACACTTCATTAGGACAGCATCTGGTTCTAAGTATTCATCATAACATTTTCACAAACTAGTAACACTGTGGATATTGAAGAGCTGTACTCCTTAAATACAGCATGTCCTTACTTTATAAAGAAGTATGAAATAGACGGGAATTTTTTATTTTTAGATTGTTGTATCTTCTGCAATTTTTATTCTCTTCTAAGGAGCTATCTTGACACTATCATTACAATGATTACTGCAAGTCACTTACTGATTGAAAGAATTTGGTCCTGAGGCAGATGATTTGCTGAAGACCTCAGTTATAAGTAGAAGTTTGTTTATAGCCTCCTTCATGTTGTTGAAGGCTTGTTGGGGAGAACTGTTTCTGAAGAATATCTCAAAAAACCTTTGCAGCTGTGAAAGAGAATACATATATTTTTGAACATTTACAGTAAATCAGTGCTTAAAATCATAAATTAAAAGACTGATAGAAATAAAAATTGCCTTGGAATATCATCTTCAATTCCTGTTCATTTGTACAATAAAGTGCAATGAAAAGCTCCACACAGCACACTAATAGAGAATGATATTTTATTTACAAATAAGTATATCAGAAACAAAATCTGTATGAATGGTTTTAAAAATATTGCTCAGAATCTAAGCTTACTTTGATAAAACCTTTTGTTGTTACTGGTTCTAGGCAAAAAAACCTCAAAACACCGCTTGTATCTTCATCAGTCGGTAATAGCACACTCAAAGTAAAAGCCTTCTCTTTTCCTAACATACTGTGCCAAGGGCTGTCCCTTTGGGCCTTGACTACAAATCCTTACTCCCAGTTAAGAAGCTTTAAATAGAGTATAGAAGAAAGATGCTGGGAAAATGATCAGCCACTGCAGCCTGTGTTTTGGGCAGGTTTTGTAGTATCAGAGTGCTTGGTGCTAAGAAAGGGGCTGCCTTTGAACCATATTTCCATTAGAGTTATCATTGGGCTGAGTATACCCTCTGCCCAATCATCCAGACATTTAACAAAGATGCTGAACAGGAACAGACCCAGTAAGGATCTCTGCATACAACACTAGTTCCTGGTGATGGGCTATGATGGGCTCACATCAGAACTTAGAGCATTCTTCTCTACACCCTTGTCCACAGTATTTTCTAGAAAGTTTTGGAATCTCCCCTTCTGAGCATAAATACTTTCAAGCACACTGGTTTGCACTGGCACAGACGAATGGCTTTCAGTTTCTTCAGGTAGCATATTGCAGTTAAATGTAACAAGCACTTTTCAATTTCCTTTTAAAAAAATACTGTAACATTGCTTACAACCAGCCATGGGTGATACTTGAATATGCAGCTAACATTGATCCTCCTTTGCTTTTGCTCTCTTCAGTTTCACTAACTCCATACAGTGGTGCTGGTAAATAATTGAAGGATAGGAATTTGGTCTGTTTGCCTTTCTGTTATTATCACCTCTGTTTTTATTTCAACAAGTGATTGCCTTTCCAAGTTTTACTGACTAAAAGAATGGTGACCCATGCACAGATCTGTGCTGAAGGTATATAGTGCCTGTGACTTTATTTTGACTTTTTAGTTGCTAAATTAAACTTCAGGACTGCAGGAAGTGGTTAGGCACAGGTTGCATGTATAGCCTCCACTCTGGTTTTTTTATATTTGCATGATGCTGAAATCTTGAATTAAATCACACTGTATTTCTATACTGTAGAATGTTTTCCATGTGTACTGCAGTTCCATGCACCTATGGAGCAAAGGAGCTGCAGATGCATTATTTAGAGATTATACAGCTCCTCACATCACAGTCTATTTCATCTCCAAAACAGGCTGAGAAGGAGTCCTTGTTTCCCAAAGCCTAAGACTACCAAAGCTGTGTTTCTCCCACAGAGTGGTACAAAGATTAAGAACATGAAGCTCCACATTTTTCAGATCAGTTCTGATTCAGATTAATCTCCAAGGGAAATTGTTCCACTGCAGTTCCTTGTTCAGGACAAAACCAGTTAATTAAACTGTTCATGTGAATAAAGAAACAAGTTAAAATGAAGGCACATCTCACCAAGGTGGTTAGTTCCTTGATCAGGACAAACACAGTTAATTAAACTGTTCATGTTAAATAAATTTAAAAATCAAAATGAAGGCCCATCTCACCAAGGTGGCTCTTCAGCTGAATTTTGCAATTATTTCCAGCACCTCTGCCAGATTCTGCGGATAACTTACATTCCCACTACTCTGGCTTTCAACTTTTCTCAATACCCAGTGGGTATCGAAGGACTAAGTGAGAAGATGTGCTATCGTGCTGCACAGGGAGCATAAGGAGTTGAAGAGTTTAATAAAGAGAGATGGGGATTACTGCAAGGAAGAGCAAGAGCACCATTAGCTCATCTCCTCTCTCACCATCAATCAATTTCCAAGTACATAAATTCAAAGGATACATAATGCATACATTTCTGGTAACAATAGATGAAGACAGGCTGGCTTGCCCTACTGGTACTCAGAGCATGCTGATGGCTATTAATAGTCAACTGTTGCCATCAAAACAGGCATTAAAATAAAACTGCATCTCCAAGAAACTGTATTTTAGTTACAGCTCTCCTTAGCCAGCCTAGAAAAGAAACATTGCTCAACAGGTTCTCATTAAGGGATATCAGGTTTTAAACCAATGTTTATTCTAAGCCAATGGCTGAAAATAAATATTTAGTCAGCCTGGTTCAGGACCAATAGAGATGAGATGAATACTTCAGGTTAAATTCCAATTCATTAAAAAAACCTATTTAAACAAGTTCAGATAAGGTTTGACTTCAACAGATTACACATGATTTACAGCAACAGATAGGAAAAATTTAAAGTCTATGGATTAAGGCTGATAATGTGTGAAAATCTGCAGCAACCTCAGGTTCTTCTGAGTGAATAAAAGTATATCAATATCTGTGTTCAACTGCAAAATACTAAAGAGCTGAAGGTTTCTTCAAGTGACCACCACTGATGCTGATCCTCTCCCTTTCAGAGGAAACAGACCGCCTGTCCAGCAAAATGCACCCTCACCATTGATAGAGTGTGATTAACAGAAGCATCGAACAATTTAAAGAGGACAGAGTAGGAAATACTGCTGGCAATTACAGGAACCTATTCTGGGAGAAACCTGACCTCTGGCTGGCCAATTTTTAAGCAGAGGAATAGGGTTTAAATTTTAGTAGGCTGTAAGACTAAATGCAGACATGCATATTTATTTTATACAATGACACCATTATATACAGAACTGCAAGATTTCTCAGAAGTCTGAAGGTGTTCACCCAAATGCTGGACTCATACAGTTGGAGGTATGTTCCAAATATTTATGTAATGCCTTACAGAAGTGTGCAAATGCAGTCAAGTTACGTGGACCAAGTACACATTTTCTGTAAAGGCAGAATGTACTAGAAATGCTCTTCAGATTAATTTAAACTCATTGACCTTTCACTGCCCAATAAATTCTTGCTTTAGGAAAAGCCACTGGGGAAAAAGAAGGCCAACTCAATATTAACTTTATGATGCTTTTTCTTTTACCCATTTTGACATCTAGTTTTTAAAATCTGCAGTCATTAAAATTAGCCTTATAATCTCAATGACACAGATCCCTCTGGGTCCTCAAAAATACACTGAATCATCATGTGAAGGTCTGACACATTGAAAAAATGCAATTTAATTGACAAAGGAATTCTGATTTGCAGACTTCATGCATAGAGCCATGGAGCCTGAAAGAGTGGAAGAGTGTGGCACTCACTGGGATGAAAGTTATGATGACTGTAGTAATTCCCTCAAGAAGATTTTCCTCTGGCAATTTTTCTGCAAATTAATTTCTCAGGAGAGCTGCTGGGGCAGCCTGGGGCAGTTACCTGAATGGTCATCTGAGGATTGCCTTGAGAAGAAGTATAAAGCCAAACTACAGTGATCTTTCTGAGATTGCCTTCTAGCTCAATCCTGAACAATCTTGCCTCCTGATGAAACAAACAAGAAAGATTTTCCTTATCTAACATTGGGAATGGCCATAAATGCAAACTTAGAATACCTTCCTTAATTGACTGCACTGCTTAGCTCTCTGCTGATTGTAACAGGCGTTCAGAGAGACAGCTCACATGAAGAAAATTCTCTCAGGTGCCAATACTGTAGAGGAATCCCACACTACAAGACTGCACGGCTTATGTCTATGTACAAGCTCAATGTCTAGGTTCCCTTTACACCTCACTGCAGAACACAGATCCTTGAAGAGCATAATTTATGCCATCCTAAAGCAGATGTCTCAAAACAGTGACATTAATTGCAATCTGAAACTGCTTGGTTCCCCTGGAGAATCTAAGTGAGACACTGAAGACAGACAGGAGATCTATCACTGGAGTGCTCACACAGCCTACCCATGGACACCACCACCTGCGTGCCTGGAATATGCAGAACTGTCTGGGATGATTGACCAGACTTAACCATGATACAGAGGAATGCAACCATCAGCAATGTTAAACTGTAACCAGGAAATTAAAGAGTGATTTTTGAAACAAAGAAGTAGTCAGCTTGGAAGATAACAGAAAAGGAGCAGAAAAATTTGCAGCAGCAGAGAGAAAGTGGAGGAGTGGAGAAAGCAGTGGTGGAGAAAGCAGCAGCCAAAACCTGGTCAGGCACTGCCACAAATCAGCCTGCTGGCACCACAGCTTCTGCCCAGACTTCAAGGAATACTGGGATGTAAGGATGGGCACAGGTCCTGCATGGGTACATGTGAAATGGGCACCCACAGAGCAGGGCCCCCCACTTCTCCTAGCTGAGGAGCAGAAAGAAAGGAAGCTGCATCCCAGGAGAGCAGGACTGTATCTAACCTGTGTTGCCTGTGAGATAGAGGCTGGGTAAACACAGGTGAATGAGCAGATGCCACCAGAATTTCAGAGTATTTACAGAAGGATGTTTAGAAATGTGCAATGTTCAATGAAGTGTTTTAAGTGCCTGGTATAAGGATTTATCTTGTCTGTTACTGAAACTGATAGAAGGTATATTATAATTACTGGCTGCCAGCTGTTTGTATATCATCAGTTAGACACTTCTGGGTTTGGTTAGACAATGTGAACTCCTACATTTTTTCCTGTAACAGTAACTGCCCTTTGGGGGCATGGATGAGCTCTAAACTTACCTCAGAGGCAAAGAGGTAGAAGAAAAGAGAAAAGAGACCACTACTGAGTAATTCAATGCAATTTTGAGGTTTACATTTTGGCATTTAGAACATCCTACTTTACAGTATTCATGTGAATCGATTTTGAAAGACCTTACTGGTACCTAGCAGTTGTCTTCAAAGTGACATGGCAGACAAAGGATAAGAGTTGAAAGTAAGGTTTATGTCTCAGGAGTGAAAGCATGACCTCTGATTTTCAGAAATTACTCCTTTTGAAGTAGCAAAGGGCATGCTCTCCAGATTGTTCTGCTGTGCACTGGAGCTGTTGCACTTCTTCTGATCAGCTGGATCTTCAGGCTATCAATGTCTTAGAGTAATTGCCTCTTCTTGAAAATAGCTTGAATAAATTCAATAAATCTCTAAAACTTTCAACATAGGCTCTATTCTATCAGTTCAATTTTGGACATTCATTCTTCTTACTGAGTCTATCTTTGGTGAAATTTCTTCACCAGGTCCAAATAGTAAGTAAGTAAGTAGCTGTTCATAGATATAAAAATACTGGTTTACATACAAACAAGAATCTCCTTGATTATATGTATGGAAGTATCTAGATATCTAACATGCCTGCAAGAAAAAAAAACTAACTCCACACAGAAGGCCAGGAAGAAGCTTACTTTGCAATGAAGCAATTTCATATATTTCCTGCTAGCACAGGTGGACCTTTCTGCTGACCAGAGCGTATAAAAATAGTCAAAGGCCATGTAATGGGAGAAAAATGTACCCATGAATCAGGTACCAATGGTTCCAGAATAAAATACAGAGAAAACAGTTCAGTAATTTATCATAAGTTTATTGCATTAGCTTCAGGTAGATCTGTTTATTCTATTCCTGATTTATTGTTAGGATGTGCCCTTTCTCTGCAGCTCTAACATGGCACTTGATGAGAGGGGAAAACACATTAGTGTCCAACTATTTTTTACAGTAGATTTCCCAGTTCTGTATATATTTTTCATAACATACAATTTTTTAAAAAAAGATATTAAATTGTCCAGAAAAAAAATATTCAGAAAAAAACCCAACATCTTGCCCCTTAACACTTTCATAACTTATTATGTGGAGAAGAAAAGGCCATCTGAGAAAGGTTCCTTTTCTCTAAAACTCCTTGCTTCTAAGACTAAGTCCAAAAGCAAAAAGCCACTCACCAGCTTCAGCAACCATAAAATTAGGCTTTTTGACTGAGTCTGAACTAAGAATGGTTTCCCAATTCAGTTCTGACTTCTTAGAGGGAAAGTAAAGGTGATTTACTAACAGTATTTCCCAGGTTGCTGTGAGGACCAAAAGTGTATTATCTCGATAAGGGAAGCTGGAATTCAGAAAAAGGAAGAATGAGAAGAGAGAGGGTAGTAGGAGGCAGGTGTAGGAAAGCTGGAAGCCACAGAAGGTCATGCTTACAGAGCTGACTGGATTGTACAGCCAAGGCAAGAGGGTATGTGAACTAGAAAAACACCAGAGAGCCAGGATAATAGTGGAAAAGCTTATGACATATCCACATGTTGCAGAGGACATTTAGTCTCAAGCTCTTACTTAGCTAAATAGGGATGTTCAGAATGAGAAAAGCAGAAAAGAACTCCAGGAAGGATTTTGTTTGTGCACTGCATGACAGGTTGACACAGATGAAGATGAAAAAGGAAGGATTTCTTATTCCTTCTTTTAAGACAATAATTAAGGATATGGATTCCAGTCATATTTGAGTTTGCTTAAGTTTTAAAGCAAACAAATACTCTTTCTCAAGCAACACATAAATAATCTGTACAGTACCATTGCTCAAAGACATTGCTAAGACCAAAAGCATTTGTGAATTTAAAAATCTAGTAGAGAATTGCATGCAGAAAAGCCCACTGAAGCTTACTAAACATCAAGACATACATTCCACTCCAGTTTTGTGCTTCTAACCCTGCAGGTTACCAGAAATAAATATAGTCTGCCTAGGGATCACTACCACTTTATGTTTGTCCTGTTACAGAGTTTCATGATGCTCTCTTGACTGCCACAAATGGAGTGTCAGACTAAGCATGTCTTTGATCTCCCCAGCCCACACTGACTTCCATTCTTACATCAGTGAAAAGAGAAATTATAGATACCATGGGGAAAGAAAACAGAGATGGCATTATATTATGTCCAGTCTCCCAGGAAGAAGAGCATTACAGCACTCTACAGAACATAATAAGTGAATTTAATTTTAGTCCCAAGTAAACATGCAATCTAATTGATTAAGAATTGATGGTCATTTTTCTTTTGTGTTTCCTCCTGTAAATGACAAGGCAGTGATATTAAATTTGAAAAAAATTTTAAAAAACCCCAACCAAACAAAAAAACCCCAAAAAATTAAAATAAAGGAAAAAAAAATCCCAAGCCTTTCTGCTGTTTGCAAGCATCTTGCTCTTTATCTGTATGTATGTTTGCATTCTATCTCACTTTAAATATGTGTGGGTGATACTTCAAGTAGTACCAAAGCTGGGCACTTGAGGGCAATACTGTAACTTAATTTCCACCATACTCGGCTCTAAGCCAGACTGCCACGTCATATTAAGAGATGGATTTCCTGTAAAGATGAGGGTCCAGTTTTATTTGCATGTATGTTAAGTAGAAAAAAAAAATTCTTTACTCAAGTTTTCCAATGCTTAATACACAAAGAGAGTTTCAGTTATAGTGATTCACACCACAGCAAGTTTAACAGCAAACTGCTTTAAATAAATTATACTTACTGCACTTCACAATTGGAAAATTACTTAAGAACAGAATTTAATCTAAGCACATCAAGGGTTATGCAAGAACACCAGTCAAGGAACTCAAGTCCAGGAGGCACCTGTCTATTTTGGATGAGCAACAGGATGATGAGCCATAGCAGGGGCCACAGGAAGTTGCTGACAGCACAGAAGAGCCTCCCCTGATGATGCAGGATGTGGTACCTCTGTCTACAAAAGTGCATCCCTTCATAAAGCACTGGATCAGGTGGGGAAAGGTTAATGGCAGAGCAAAGGAAGGAGTTCACAGCGTGTTAAGCCTTGAAATAATTGAACATAAATTACTGATTTGCACACCGGCTTCTACAGAAGAAATAATTATTAGGGGTCAGAATTCTTCTTAATGTGCATACATAATGTCAATAAACACAAAAGGCATTATTGAATACATTAACAGAGACCCTTCCTTTAATTGGTACAACATGCAAAATACAAAGCTTCTATTTTATTAGTAATTTTTCAACACAGAGATAATCTAAATAAGCAGTTTGCAGTCCTCCTCAAAGAAATTGGGCTATTACACAAGTGTCACATCTAAACATCTGTGCGGCAGAAAGCCATTCTCTCCCCTGCATCTCTTGCATCTTCCCATGCTGGGCCCAAATTTGGAGTCACACTTTTGTTACCCCTTGACTGCACACAAAATCCTCATGCCAGCTCAGGATTTACCTTCTTTGCTTTCTGAAATGAAATACTAAAATATGTATAATCCAGAGAAAATCTGGCAGCTGGTGAGCAAAACACACTTGAACTCTTCCTGAACTGCCATTTGACCAATGCTTATTCAAGAAATCATTCTGAAGTCATGCCACTATGATTATAAAAAGCAAATATGCATTGCAAAAAATAATTTACAATAGTTTACTAACAAAAAGGCAGTGGGGAATGCAGTATTCTTTTATGAAACTCCTGTTTTCTCTTTACACAGTTTCTCTCAATTATTGATATCATATAGCTACCCCATCTCCAGGATGTTTTAAAATCTCTTTCATATATCCCACATTCTAGTAACTCCTAGCAACCATAAGGCATTGTTGTACATGGGAGATCAAATTTTAAACATACTTAATATACTGAATTTGTGACAGCATATCTAAGTTAACCACAAATGTGGATGAATTTCTCATTAAAACTGTTGAAATTATACTGGTACAAGAAAAAATTTCCTGACCAGAGGTTTACAGACACAGAGGAGATCTCTAAATTATGGAACAGCATTACTGAAAGCAGATTATCAAAATGATTCTCATCTCTGCATTAAAAAACAAAACAAAACAAAATAAAAAAAACAAAACAAACCAAAGTCTCCCCTCTATGCTTGTTGAGTACCCAGTGAGTATTCTGTCAATCAGGGCAAAAACAGGTCTTGGAGATTCTGTCTGTATAGACTACTGACAGGTTGAAGCTTCAAAACGTGGCAATTTCCACCCTATACAATAGAGCTGGCAGAAACTTGAAGCTTAGGAGCTTTCAGGACCAGGATCCTTGGCTGGTGGAAGCATGCATTGCCCCAGTGGCTACTTTGGGAGAGATGACTCTCCTGGCATTGTATGTCACACTGGAAAGTGATGAAGAGCTCAATGAAGTTCTTGAGAAACTTGACAAAATCTCTTAACAAAGGATATTAATGGCTGCATTTGCCTTTTTCCAAGTATTTTCTGGTGGGTGACCTGCCTGTTTGCTGTGCATCAAGCACAGACTCTCTATATGATTTTTCCAGCACTGCTTCCTAGCCACTCTATGAATTCCCGGTGTCCCCTTTCTGGAAGCTCTCACCCCCTTCCACGTTCTTTACAGGGCACACTGTGCTGAGAGGCAGCCTTACACACCCCCATTTCCCATCATTTTGTTAATTTGCATTTCAATGTCCACATCATCACAAATGTGCTTTCTTTCACAAATGGTGCCTATCTTTTATGTATTTTTCACAATTTTGATGACTCTGAAGCCATAGTAAGGCATAATGCCACAACAGCAGTAAACAGATTGGAACCACTGTAGATGCACTGCTATTTCCATCTATCATCTTTATTGCTTCCTCAGCTGCCAAAGTGCTCTGTAAATGGTGGCTGGAACTCTGTTCAGCAGACTTCCCTCAGTGGGAATTGTTTTCCAGAGCCATATAACAATTACTAATGACTACTAGCCTTTAAAGTAGTCCCTACCTCAGCTGCAACAGTGATGCTGCTGTATATTGTGCTATTTTAATAAAAATATACCAAAACTGAATACCAGGGTTTCAAAGCAAGTGACCATTACTCTTCATAAATGTAAATGGAGGAAAATACATGCCAAAGTAATATATCTCCATGGGCTTCCATAGCTTAAGTGGAGGGGGGGAAGAGAGAAGTAGATTCAGCTCACCTAATTTTGGAAATCCAGAATTTGGCATGTTCTCTAAGAATGTCATAGCCCATAGAAGGAAGCAAACACTTTCACCAGGAAACTCATTCCAAAACTGGTGTCTAAATTAAGTGGGATGATTTGTTTTCTAGAGGTGTCTGTTTCTCCAATGACTAGAATTAGATAATGAGCTTAAACTAGGCACTCCACTTGTCAAGAGCTAAAATTGTAGAACCAAATGGCTGATATCATCAACAGTCCTGACAGTGATACCACAGTGATATCAGACTGATGCAAAGCCATGACCTGCTCCTACCCCAAGAAGGCTACATGGGCAAAGCACACCCATCCTTTAACAGCTGCTGCAGGAGCTGATGTATGCAACATCAGGAAATCACTGCCTCATTGGGAACTTAATTCTTCAAAAGGGAAGAAGCAGCTGCACAACTGTAGCTTCTTCATAAGGAGCTGATGTGTTACAAGCACAGTCCTTGCTAGAAGAAGAAAAGAATGGGAAGGCTTATTTGCTGAGCAAGCAAGATGTGGAATGAGAGGGGTATCTCCATGCATTTGGAGATGTCCAGAATTAATCTAAGGCACATATGAAATATCCGTCTTCATAAAATTGAGACCATGGGGGAACCACCCTATCCATGGTATACTTGTATACTTCCTTCCCCTTATTTGGAAGTGCCCTGACCCTCCTCTAGTCTGTTTTCCTGCACCTAAAAAACTGTTTTAAATATTTACCTTCCCTTTTCACAACTCTTTCAATATCCCAGCAAAATTTGCTACTGCATGGTAGCACCCACACTGCTGTGCTTTAGAGAAAACTCTGACCTTGCAACTGCTGTCAAATGTGACCAATAAAATTGGGCTTGGACACCTGAAAATCCCAGGGCCCCAGTGCATGGGGCAATGCTTTCCTGCTTTATGAAGCAAACTCCTCTTGTTCTAAGAAATGAAAACTGTACATTAGAAGAATGTTCACTGTAGGCTGTGGGCTGCTAATAAAGAAGGAATAAAAGAGAAGAAAGGTATTGTCTAGTTTTCTGTCTATGTACTTTGCCTGAAAGATGAAAAACTGAGGAAATTAAATGTTTTACCTTTATGGTAAAATGCTTCTTCTTGGGTGGATGCCAGACAGTGGTGGTTGAATGAATGAATGCCCGCAGAGGTGTTAAGGATGTCACAAGCACATATGCTTTGATGATTACAGAAAAGTCTTGAGCTTTAAGGACATCCTTGTGGTCTGATGTTGATACTTGGTTCCTGGAAAGTAATAAAAAATATGTAGCACTAATACAGTTCTTTTGCAAATGAGCTATAAGAAAATAGTGAAATAGTGAAATTAGTGGAAATATGAAATTAGCCCTTTCCCCCCCAAATTAAGCAATACAGTAAAAAAAGTAGGCTGGAACAAAGCTTTACATCAAGTAATTTTAGTAATTTCAGCATTTTTAACTCTTAGTTTCCAAACACAGGAAGCAACTATATTTGGAGGGAGTGATGTTTGAGAGTATATATGGGTAATTGCATTGTGGGAATAATTAAGCACTACAAATCCAGGCTATTCAGAGTGAATGAATAAATCAAGATTAAATTAAACATTAAAGAAATCCAAGCATGTTAAATAACAGAAATGCATAGTCAAGGTACCCTATTTAATGCTGATTTGTAGTGAATTCAGAACATCCCCACCCAACCCTATGGAAAGGCTGCACTATTCTTAGCACTTTCATCTGTAATAAAGGGACAGAAACATGTGGTGCTGCATATTTCCCCTAATGAAAGCCATATACAATTATTCCAAATATTATGAAAGACTAGATATAAGGTATAACAAATCAGTTAAACCTAAGAATTCTGCAAGCAACTTTGTTTAAGAAGTGATGCAGCTCTCTAAAAACTGGCCTATAGCTTCCATAGTACACACAAAGAGAATCTGCCATAAAAACAGAATAGAAAAAAAGCAAACCCAAGAAAAAAACCTGTTATTTAAAAGCTCATTACTTGGGGAAATCTGAGCTATACTTGTACATATTCACAATGGCGTTATTAATCTGTCTGTTAAAATCTCTGAGCATCAATTTACCTCATAGAAAATTCAATGGGAAGATGACTATAGAAATTATGGGTCTCTAAGACTGATTACTGATAAAAGACAAGGGACTCTTCTTCCATTTCTGTGTAATTTTTGGCAATATGTGGCCTTTCCAGACCTCAATTTTGCTATCTGTTAAGTAAGTCTAATAACATCTATCTTAAAGAGAAATTTTTGTCCCCTCTGCAGAATAGCAGATCCTCAGAACATAAAATTTGTGAAATAGTGTGATGTAGGAAACAGCACTTGATAACAGACAAATTACCAAGTTCTTCTTGGTTCTTCACCTTAAGGGGGGATCTCTGTGCAAAGGATTACATATGTGTGTCACTGGTAGGGGCAAAGCAGGGATAGGAGCAGGAAACAGCTCAGCCACCATGAGACGTAAAGGTTCAGGGTGTCTCTGGGTCTGTATTTATTTGTCGAGGTGTTTCAATGCCTCAAAGACTTAGACGTTATACCCAAAACATGTGCAAACTTGGCTAATACAGAAAGAAACATTCTGCAAGCATGAGATGCAATACATCCAAGTGCAGAATACAGAAACAGACATTCTGCAAGCATGAGATGCAATACATCTAAGTGCTCCATCTGCTGTGGTCTCCTCTTTTGCTGCATTCTGTGTCCTTGACTCCCAAATAACTTCATGCCTAAGCACTGGCAGTTTCTGAGGGTGGGTCATCATTAACTTACAGCTTTGTGCTCATGCTCTGCTTCCACCAGTGCTGCAGATGGGAGGCATGTGGCTGCTCAGTGACAGTGCTGCCCTGGGACACATTTCGTGTGGGGCTAGCCCTTGACAGTCCAGGCTGGCCAGAACAGTCTGGGGTCACAAGCGGGAGCTGCAGGTCTGAAAAAGTACCAAGGGGATGAGAAAGGAAGTCAGCAGAGCATTGAAAGCAGGGGTGGTCTCCTGCTGCTAAGGATTAAATTACAAAACACAATAGAAAAAAGCTACCAACATCAGATGAAAATGTAAAATAACAAATGCTGAGACAATAAACATTTTTGGATCTGCTTCACCCCAACCAAGCACTCCCTTCCAGCTGCAAGCTGCTTAGCTCCCACTCCCACTTCAGAGGTGAGTGCAGCAATACTGCATACAAAAAGCATCCCCTTTTTCCTTCTTAAGAAAACCTGAAATCCTTGATTTCCAAATATAGAATACCAAAACTTACTTCCTCATGGAGCACTAATTACAATTAATGGGGATAAGAAATTTCTTTGAATAAGGACCAAGGGACTTTGCTACTGTAATAACATAGCTCAATAAATAAGCTCATATCCTTGTTTCTGTGTTCACCACTAAGGCTACAATTTGCAGGTACTGAAACCTATGGGAGTCTTAGTTCTGCCACCAAACACAGTGGGAGCAGGACTGATATACCACAGTTCTCAAGCTTATTGAGGCATGTGACTATTAATAGGAATCAAAATATTGTGATGTGAGATCAGTCAAGGGGTAGCATGTATTTTCTGCTTTTAGTGTGCTTGATAAAAAGGCACAAAGACCTTGTGTCATTATTTCATGTAGGGTAGTATTCATTAATTCTAACACACCTCACATTTCAAGTTCTTAAGTAATGGTCAGGAAAAATCAAGCTGTTCAAATTATTCCCAAACCTTATTGCTTTTCTTTTCTTTGACATACTGCATTGTGCTATGGTATAAATTTATTTGTAGAGCTTCTTTTCTAAAGCATGCACTCTCAACCTTGGTACATGAAATGAAAAATAAAACCGAAGTTGCATTCCTGGTCATGAGCTGTAAACAGACATTTAAAGAAAAAAACTACTCATCTATTCATTTTCCCAGAGAGCCTGTTAAAATGACTTTGTGATTGTCTGTATTTATTGGCTGTTCATCAGATCAGCTCGGCTCAACCTTCCAGTCTCAGCTGGGATCTAGAATTAATCTGGCCCTCTGCCTTACACGCACCATTTAGCAGGATTAAAGAATAATCAAAACCAGGCAGTTATTTCATAAAGCACGTCATGCTCAAATTATATCCACACTGACATCTTTCTGTTGCGTTATGCGTTACAAGTGATTGGAACTTTGCAAGTGACTACCTGGTTTTTGATGGTACAGTGACAAAAGCAGACTGCTCTGCCTACTTGACTGTGTAGTGACTACAGGAGGAAGACAGTAAACTCCCATTAAGTAATTTATTTAGCAGATTTGTTTCTGAATATGTATAGGAACCAGAACTGCAAAATCAAGTTGTATTTTTTCCATATCTGACTTGATGTAAAGACAAAAGGCATTTTAGTATGGCAATTTCTACCCTGTAGATAGACAATGGCATTTCACCATGGTAATTAGCAATGGTCCCATGTAACTACTCCTATGCAACACTTTAGCCATTTAAAAGAAAGTAAACATTTTATTGAAAATAAGAACATGGCAGAGAAGGGCTGTACAGGTCATTACCCAATGACAAGTGTCTTTTCCTTTTAAAAACAGGTTTCTAATTGTGTTGCTGAAGCAACAAGTAACAACTCACATGACAGAGATTGCAAATAATGAGATGAGGTTTCCGTACCTGTATTTATCCCTCTTAAATGAGAATTTTAGCTGTTTCAGGGAAAGAAAAAAGACTTTGACATTAATTCATTTGTTACTATGCAGTGGACCATTTCCTGGAGCTGGATATACCAAATTAAAACAAGTGGGTAGAGAGAGATGAAAAACAAAACTTTTCTCAAATTCTCAAACTACAGGGTAGAAGATCCTTAGCATTGCCCTAAGTCATTGCAAAATGCCTCAACTTAAAAAAAAAAAACAAATAAACTCCAACCAGGCTCCCCTCCAAAAAAAACCCCCAAAACCCCCAAACAAACAAAACCAACAACAAAAACCCAAAACAATAAAAAAAACCACAAACAAAAAAAAAATCAACTGCCATGTCTTAAGGAAGAGAAGGTTAAACAAATTTCAGAGGGCTGATGATTAGCATTGAAAACTAAAAATGGGCAATGCTCATAATTTATGCCTCTTGTATAGACCATCCTGTTTGTATGGTACCTTACATCCCTTTATTGGTTTTGTGTTGGCATTCCCCTGGGAGACAGCCCATCACATGGGGGCTCTAAGAGGTGAGAGTGTCACTAGGTGCTTACACCTTTGAGATGACTCAGAGCATGTACACCATCAGGCAGAGTCAAGAGGCAGTGACAGTCCCTCACTTTGGCAAATCTACTCCTAGCAATCAATGAACACAATTACCATAATAATAAAGAGACATCAGTAGTGTTGAACTGAGCACACTCAGCTGGATCAGTTCTCATGGCAACTCTTCACCTGCTCCTGCACTCAAAAGCAGTAACAGTGTTTATTAGAACTGTGTATTTGTTAATCAACTTTATCATCAATGAAAATTAGCCTGCAGTGCCTTTACTGTTTGCAGTAATTGCCATGTTTTTCCATCTTGAAATCACTCCACAAGCTGTTGTTAATTAAGCAGTCCTCTTGAAGTCAGTAAACAACATCAACATTTTATAATGAAAGAGGTGAAGCAGGCTCAGTGGTTGATGTGTCAGGCACCTTGGAAAACAAAGTTAGAAAGAGTCCCAGCATCCTAATACCATGTCCAGACTACATCCCCTCTTTCAAAAATCCAAATCTTATTATTTGTTATTTGTAAGTAGTAATTTTTGTAGCAGAGTCTAAAGATAAAAAAAAAAAAAAAATAAAATATCATTTTCTTTTTACAGTGGCTACGCAGTGATGGAAATGTTACACAAAGTGCTGTTTTTCCTGAGGGGCAACTGCAGGCTTTGCCACAAGTACTTGTTGCTGCTGCCATTTTTGATGTTCAAGTGTAAAGCAAGAACCTATGGCTGGATCTATGACCTGCTTTCACTTTGAAAAAAACAGAGTTTAATCTCCTTGAAATTCTGGCTTTAAAAAGATTTCTGATGCTGACATCTCTGGAATGGTACCACTGAAAATACCAACAACACCCCTTTACCTCTTCCTAGGGTGTTCACCGTGAGGCCATGGTGATGTGATGAGTAAGGAGGCCACTTCATGTTCTCGCCTGAATTCACACAATAACCACAGCAGCAGGTAGAACAGACATGAGACATAAGAACAGCTGCATGGTACATGCAAAGAGGAGGTATAAAATCCACCAAAGCAAGTCAATACGTCTAGATCAAAAAAATGGAGCACCTCTTTGTCACACACACTGGTGGCAGACACTATTCTGTCAACTGCAGCCTCTCAAAGTACAAATCAAACAGATCAGTTGACAGTGACAACTGATACCTAAAGCAGCAGCCTCACTGACATCTAATGAGGCCTTTCAAGTTTTTTACAGAGCTATGACTTCTTGCTCCTTCTCCCCCATCTCTGGTTCACAAGTTATTTACTTGTCTTTGGCTCAGAGTTCTGAAGTGTAACAAGAGATTCAACACATACACAATAAAGAATAGCTGATTTAAGCTGATTTACAATGTGTGGATGAGCAAAGCATTTACCAATAGCTAGAAGAACATTTGGACAAATTAAGAATTCCTGGAGCAAAGCCAGGCTGCAGACACCTGGACTGGTTGTAAATGTAAAATGTAAACCTAAAACACTTAGGTTAACACAAACATCTGGTGAACTGCAAAGGCAAGGAATTCAGCAAGAGAATACTCTACCGGTTGAACTAAGTAATGATTGACTGAAAGAAAAGGAAACAGAAGATGAATGAGAACATGTCCTTTTCTTTATCTTTCCTTCTATAGTATCCTTTGATGTTACAAAGAAGGTTGTGATGTGGGTTTTTATTAATTTCTTACTTTGTACAAGATCAAATAGACTATTTTTACGCACTTCAAACATGGAACAAGGAATAATTAAGACTATTGTCTGTGAGAAAAAGGTCATTTTGTTTCTCAAGTGCCCATCAACTGTCAGATCTGTTACAAACATTTCAGGAGCAATTAACTCACCTTGGGAGCTCCTGGTTGTTTAATGAAGCACAAACCTAGAGATGGAATGAAATGCAACTGAAGTGCTGTGCTTTGTTCTGAGGCCAGCACATTGTTGATATCTTCCATAAAATGAAATTATGAACTCAGCACATTTGTACTTGCAAGTACAAATTGGTTTTCTTTTTATCAGGAAAAGCATTGTTTTAGAACCTTAAAGCACACTGATGCCTGAAACTGTACAGCAGCCTTTCCATCTGCCTTATGGATGTCTTCCTAGATTTTCATAGTGGTAGTTTCTTTCTACCAGGAGCCTCAATTCTCTGATATGGGGAAAAAAAAAAAAAAAAAAAAAAAAAGGCACCTCATGACATTTGTCAGCAGTTTCTACAGTACAATGTTCAGGAACTACTGATAACAGGTCCTCTCTGTCAGCCTTGCAGGTTTGCATTTCAACAGGGCACCTCAGTGAGCTAGAAGGAACTCCACATTGCATTCTGTTCTGGGATCATCCAATTTCCTTATTAGTACGGGCTGCTGGAGCACAAACAGCTTATCTGTGATACAGACCAGGCAACTTGTATTGCTGCAACCTGGCCCTCTTCTACAATTTACAGCTGGGCAATTTTCCAGCCTCTGCTGGTTGGAAAGGTGTGTTTAACAGCTGAAAAGATTGCTCCACATCAGGAGATGCCTAAAAAGCTTTCACAGATTCTTAGGCAGACTTCTGAGTTCCCCAGGACAAGGAATTTTGATCAAAATAAAACCTAGTAACCTTTGGCTCAATCAGGTACAGCAATCTGCTCTAAGCTGTGTAACTGTGAAAGCAATGAACATTGAAAATGAATTTTTTTTCCCATTTTTCAGTGTTGATTTTAGAGGATGGATGATTTCACTTGAACTACTGCCTCTACATGCCTTGAGACTTTACACAGAAAGCAGATCTATTCCATTCAATTGCCTCCTGCTACCCATTTGATTTTTGGATTAAAAGATTGAAACAAAGACTAGTAATTTACTATGGCTTACACATTATGCCCTGAGGTTTCTAAAGAAAGAAAGAGAACCTTTAGCACTCACTTTTATAACCTATGCATTTAGAAAAGTGTGGCTGTGAAACTCAAAGTAGATGATGAATATTTGAAGGAAACTAGAAACACTAGGGGCAATCCTGGCCCCCAGTGAAGTTCTGGAAAAATCTGCATTGAGTTCACTGGATTTTGATTTCTTGCTTGAAACTTAATAAGTGATGGTCTTGATATGCATTTTGAGCTTTATTTGTGATGTTAACACTGATGCAAGTCCAATATCCTGCCTACTGCTGACTACTGATTCAGCTGCCCTTAAGAGCTTTTCACATTAAAAAATGCAGTGATCCCACCCTCTGTAATACCCTTAAAGCAACACACTCTGTATATTTAGGATGGAGAAATGTGAAACTACTTGTCATTTCTGGAAGTTTAAACTATCCTAAATAGGTTTAATATTAAAAAAAAAAAATTATAGTAAAACAGATCTAGAGGTAAATGAATTTAAGCTGTGGGTTGAAATGCACTGAAATTCATTGTGAAGTTTCAGAATTAAAAAGATAAAATTATAACAGTTCTACATTTGTACGATGCTGCTTGTTTTTCCTTTTAGAAACATCAGCAAATACTTCAGCTTCAGTTTAGATTAATCACTTATCATGTTTTTGGCCTCTGTTTCGGCAGGTGAATGAAAAACAGTATTTACAGTATTTATAGTATTTGTGTCTTCATTCCTAAAGCATCCTAAGAGTTGAAGTTAGAGGTGTGGGGGTTTTTTCCAATATTTTTCAGAAGGGCTGCTTCTTCTGTGTGCACCCTTCATACTAAAACTTAATTACACAGATAAGCTATAAAACTTTGGAAAATGCAACTCAGTGAAAATGCTGGCTGAGTGTTGCATGATTAGAGTCACAATTCTGTACTAGTGACAGGATAGATTATAGAAGAGTATAGGGCCAAGTAATTAATTTAATTTAACTGCTTTACTTCTTTTCAAAGTACTAATATTTGTTGTTACATTGCTGTTCTTATGTAGCTGAGATTTGACACTGCTGTAAAATCAATGAAATTCCTGCCCCACATAGTTTATAACCTAATTAACTGGAAAAAATCAGGTGCTGGTTTTACTAGCAACTCTTGAGGCTCTTATTAACTTCAGTAGCAGAAAGGTAATAGGCACAAACCTGATCAAAAGTGGTGTGTAAATATTTGTAAGGGCCAAAAGAAATGCATCCCCCTACAACACAAAATTAAGTTCCTGTCTCAGAGATGTTGTGTTACAACAGAAAATAAATTTGACCTTTAACTTCTCTCTTCCACAGGTGGCTCCACTGAGTTTGCTTCCTACCCTTGGGTCATAACCTTTCATGTTGACCTCCAGAGTAACCCAAGGGCACTGGGGAGAGGCAGCAGGAGAAGAAAGCACAGGGTTAGCACCAGACCATAAACACATCACAGAGTGGGATGTGTCACACAGCTGGACTATCTTGGCTCTCCCTCCCATACAATTTCATTAGGCTCATGCCTATCCCAAGACCTTCTGTGTGGTTAACCCTGCTGGCCAGCCCAGCAGGAGATCATGGGGGCATACAAGGCTGGCAGACACTCATAAAATCTCTGCACTGGTGACACTAATAAACAGAAACACAGAAGGAAGGCATACAACAAAAGTAGTACTTAAAAAAAAGATCAGTGATTTGCATGGGTAGAGAAGACAGCTATGCATGGCATAGGCTGGGCACTGGAAGTGATGAAATGAGACAAATGCTTACGTGGAAAGACAGACTAGTGTGGATTCCTTAGGGGACAGGAAAATTAGGGAGGCAATGCCATAAGTAGTTCCATTACTTTCCAAGGCAAAACCTGTCAAGTATAATATTTGTTGTGCATGCATGAGGATGCCTTTTCTGTGCCCTATACTGAATCGGAGCAATTCTATTCACATTGTGGACTTTAGTCCTCTCCATTGTGGAAGGATAGAATGTAAGAAAATAGTGCAGAAGGTAGTCTCACATCTGAGGAGTTGCAGCTGTACCAATCACCAAAGATTAGGAACAGTCCTGCCCTTAATGGGCCACAGCTGTGTCCAATAAGAAGACAAGTGCTACAAAAGAGTGGGTTAGCTGGTTGAGGAGAGAGATGGAGTTTGTTGGTTGCTTTATGAAGAAGGTATCAGTGCTGTGAGGAGCTGCACATGAGAAATCACTGAGAAGGTATGGGAACTTCTGAAATAAGTTGACAACACTCCATCTCTTGGCTGGGAGTGGTTCCAGGAAGCAGCCAAGCCCAGTTCTAAAGCCACACACAGTGGGTTACCAGGTATGAATACCTGACATCTCTTTGATAGTCATTTTCCAACCTCAGAGGTTTTCCAGGTCTGGGTCATTTGCAGGAAGATTTAATTTCCAGATCCCTATGACTACTGCAACTTTTGCTGACCTGAGCAGTAAATGCCAGGAGCCTTCCTTGGTTCTCCATTAGCTATACCAGAACTTCTCAAGGACTAAGTCCCATATTGAGAGTAGCCATCAGGCATTTGAGTAAAAACTGGGCCAATTGCCCTGCAAAAGCAGAAGTTCAAACAATCCCCTCAGACTGCAGCAAGTACTCTTCCATGTTGAATTCTAAGTTCTGTTACTATTCTTATGTCTCACCACAAATCCATTGCCACAAATCCACATGCCCATCTTCCAGCAACCCTCTCTTCAATGGCAATCCAATTTATCTACACACAGCATGTTGGGTTTTTTTTAAACCTTTTTTCTCTTCTACTCTTCTTCCAGACTGATTTTCCTAACTTTTCTCTCTTCCCAGCTTCTTTCCCAAAAAGCAGTCATCACTGGTATATGCATTATTTCCCCCCACCCCACAGAGACAGAAGCAATAAGAAATGTCAGGCTGACAAGAACTCTTTCCATTAAAGAGAAAGAGCAAAGAAACAAGCATGGGCCTGGTATTTTGTATAAATCATTTTCTTTCCCATACAATAGGGGTATGAGAATGGGCATGCTGTCTCTTAAATACAAAGCCTAGCAGTTTAAGAGTTGCACAACAACAAATAAAATAACATCAAAAAACCCCAAACCACTTTACCCCTGCTTATCAACATCAACACTGTCACAGCCACAGTAAATCCAGTATACCATTTTCTCAGCCTTGCTGCCTGGTGTTTCTTTCTACAGCTTATTATGTCTTTAATTAGAGAACATAATTCTTTGTGTTTTCCCTTTTACAGGAAATTGCTTGGCTCCTCGAAGACTGACTAAATGACAGTAATAACAAACCAACTGATCCTCTTTAACAGGAATTGCAAAGAAACCCTGTTGACTCAAACACACAAGAGTGAAAGTACATAACTGATTTGAAAGGAACAAAATGTTCTGTGGAGGAAATACTGATGAGAATTGTTCTTTCTGTGAATAATTTTTAAACTGAGGATCAAAAAAATCCTGCTAATTTACAACTTTGCTGTTGTTGGAAAGAGAGATCTGTTGGAGAATGCAAGCAAAAGAAAGTGGAAAGAGCTGGCTTTATCAGATGAATGGAAGGGGGAGTCTCTGAAGTCTCACCTCTAGACTTTTTTGCTCTAACTTATGCCTTTTTGTCCAGTGAATCTGAAATCAAATTATTTACCCATCTGATTATAATTTCACCTTTTATGGATGAGTTCCACTCATTCTAAATTACAGGTTACATCCAGTGATACTGAATGGGATTAATTCATGGTTTGAAACCAAGGTCTGGTCTATACAGAGATGACTCCAGTGTGTACCACAGTCTAAATTCACATTCCTGCCAGGTGCTGTTGTGCAATTGTTTTATTTCCCTTCTTAAATATGTTATCCCAGAGATGCTACCACCATTGTTAATGGGCTTGGCCTTGGCCAGCAGCAAATCCATCTTGAAGCTGACTGGCATTGGCTCTGCTGGACTTAAGGGAAGCTTCTGGCAGCTTCTCACAAAAGCCACTCCTGTGCCCCCCCCACCAAAAGCTTGCCATGTAAACCTAGTACAGGAGAAAACACTGAATGGCTTAATAAAAGAGTCATCTACAAAGTGGCTTGTACCATGTTTATGAACAGCAGTGAAAATGCACATATTTTAAAGAGAAAGCTCTGTGTGTACTAAGTACCTCTTTTGTTTGTGGTTTTGTGATAGTAAAATCATAAAAACACTGCAGTTGGTCTTTCTTCAAGTAGCAGGGTGAACCAATGTCTTTTGAAGGCAATCTGTTACAACGTGAGCAGGGCCTACCAATTTCTCTAGGCAGTGGTGAGACATAACTGGAGAGCAAATATCTGCAAAGACTAATTCAACACACTTTTTTTAAATACATGTTTTAAGATAAAAAGAAGTATCATTTGTAGGTATCTCTCCACTGACTTAAATGGAAGACTAGAATACTGCTTTCAGAAGATACACACTTCTAAATGGCTAAACGAGATGCAATGAATCCTTTCCTTCTGTGTTAAATTTAGCATAGATATAAAAAAAGGGGAAAAGAGAAGGAAGTTTAAGTAGACCTAATACAGTGCACAACATTTTTTTTCCCAGTTTTTATTCAAACATAGATTTTACCCATGGTAAATTAGAATTCCTTGGAAATTTGCCCATAACCTTTAAACATTTCTGGTTGATGATCTTAATACACAATAAAGGCTTTTTATCAGTAAATTATGTCTGGACAGGAACCAAGCTCTGACTCCTTCTCCATGCCACAACATTTTTGTAAAGCTGAACAAACATATTACACCAAACCCAGGGCACAGAAGTGTAAATACCAGTACATAATATTAACACAAAACAGTCCAAAAATAAGACACTTATAGCCAAATTATTTCTGCAATATGCAACAGCTGAAAAATACAATGTCTTTACCTGGAAACATACTGTATAACTGTAATCTATATTTTAGTGTGTTTAAAATGGATTATCAGTCTTTTATTTTTTCCCTCTATGCATTCATGACTAAAAACAAAATAGAATTGTAAGTTGACAGTCTCATTTCAAAAACTGCTCATGAGAATTATTAAAAGATCATCATCACATAAGCATATTTGAAGAAATCAAATTACCTGAAAAGGCTTTTGCTATCTGGCATAATCCCTCTTTTCTGCAAAGAAAATGCTGGATTTCTGGAAGTAGGTTTACCTGTATGTAAAAAGAGAAGCTTTAATGATTTAATTCAAAAAGTGCTCTTTTTTCTTCAATGGAAAATGTCTTCAATGGGTTTCTGTTTAATTTATCAGAGACACCTCATGTGCAAAACTCCCATCAGTGTCAAGAGGAAATGATGACTTTGCCCTCCCTACAATGTTAGAATAATGAAGTTAAGGCGTGGACTCTTCCTCTGTGTTCACAGCAATGCAAAATTTTAGGTCTATATCTCTGCCTCTGGCTGCTGAGTGTTGACCCTTCCCTGTCCCCTTTTCAGTCTCTGCAGCTTCTCTGTTCTGTGCAGTTACCAGCCACTGTCTCTCCCTGCCTGGAAACACCCTATGTCTCTGGAATTGCTTTGCTAGAGACCAGTAGTAAGCTAATGTAGCTACATCACAGGTAGGCTCTGCAGCAAAACACTGTGCTGCACTTTGGTATGGACATGCCAGCAGCAAGTCATGTTAGTTCAATATTTAAAGTTTTCCAGAGGAATGGGCCATCTGGTTTAAGTCCCTGCTCTGCTGCAGACTTCCTGAGAGAACTTGGACAATTCCTTTGATCACCTTGTGTCTCAGTTATTCATGTGTGACACATCTGGACATTGCAGCATGCTGTCAGGATTATTATATTGTGCAGCATTAGAGGCTCAGATATGGTAATATGGGCAGAATGAGAAAAAAGCAGTTTGCAGAAGCCTAGGGTGCTTTATTATCTGAGCATATTCAAAGCATGTATATTTCTAGCAAACTATAACTGCCATAAAAAATTCACTTTGCATATACTTTGATATGCATCCTGTCCCAGGGAACCCCAGTGTACACACTCAAAGCTCTGACTTCTGTGGACATCAGTGGATTTTTTATCACCAGAGGCACCTTTTAAAAGCAGCTCCATTTCTCTCAGACCCTCAAGCTGGAGTCAATAATTCAGAGTCTTGCCATTATTATTATTTTAAAGTATTTTTTACTTAAAATGTGAGTCAAATTGTATCTGTAGCTTGGTCACATTTTATCAAAGATTTCAGTTTGCATCACTCATATTTTTATCAACAGGTCAGGTGTTTACATAGAAATTACATATCTAAGTAACCTAACCATATCTAAGTAACCCAAACTGTGCCCACAAGTGACAAAAAAACCAAAAAGCAATCCTGAAAATACCAAGATAATTGGTACTGCTGTTGCTTTGGACCATGAGGAAGAAGGTTGCAGTGCCAGAGCAAAGAACCACCTTGAAGGCCCTGGTCCAGATTACACATTATCAACTGTAGGAGCACTGTCAGTGTTTGGAGAAGTGCCTAAATTATGTTTACAAAGAAGGAATTACATTAGGTTAAATTCAGTAGTGATATAAGATATGAAGCTTAAATTCATCCATCTCTATCTTCTGTCTATACTACCATTCTGAAATATTGCATGCATTTTCTAATTGTTTCTCACCATTTCTAAATTCTCTTTTCCAATAGGGAAAATTACTTAAATAATTTTCCTTATAGACACTTTTGCAGCCAGACATGCAGATTGAGGGCGGCCAAGAATGCAAAAGTTCAAGCTAAGGAAGAAAAAAGGGAAACTTGACAGAGTTGGAACAATTTTCAGTATTTACACTGAAATACTTACAACCAAACTAACATACTATGCTCAAATGAGAAATTGATTTTGATAACTGGGTGTGATATAAAGAATGAAATGTTTGTACCTGACAAGTATTTGTCAGTAAATAGAAAACATGAAAAAACTAATTTTTTGCTAAAACATGTTGCTGCAGTATAAAATAAATATTTGATACTTCTCTTTTTATGAGTGAGGGCTGAAAATATGGGCTATCCTGTCCTTACATTCCCACAAAGGATAACATAATAATCTCATACCTTCTGGAAAAGCTCTAGATTATGCAAATCTTCTGTTTGAAAGCAGCCAGTGCCACCATTTTTTCTGGAAGATAAGCAGATGAAAAGATCCCAAGGGTTCATACCACCTATCCAGAAAGAAAAGAAGCACTTTGAGAAAGAAAATATCATGCAATTCTTATTTGCATAAAAAATACTTGGAGTGATATTTTGAAGAACAGCAAACTGTTGGAGAGCTAATTACATGAGCAGCTACAGGTGGCAGAAGGATAAAAGACATTTGCTACCACATTTCAAGCTTTGGAATTATATTTAGATGTTTCACAGTGGGCATTCCCTGTTCTATCTGCCTACTGATGTCCAAACCCTGCTGCTTGACCTGTTTAACATTCAGATATTAAACAGTTTGGTAACGTGATGCTGCTTTAAGTTGTTCTTTTTTTTTATCTGAACTCCTCAATATGCATGCTTATAACAAGTATCCAGTACATGCAATGTGACATTCTGAGGTGTTTCTTTAGTGGCAAATAAATTTTACAGGAAGTATTACTCTTCATGCCATTGCAAACAGCAGGGATTTTGGTGTAGTGGATTCCTAAATATTAAACACCAGTTGCCAGAGCTAGAACTGGTGTACAAGTGAGGATTAGATTGCTAGCTTCCTAGCTAATGTGATGCTTCCTTCCTGGGGCAAAGCTGACCTGAAGATACAAAAAGTCCTTGAACTTGCTCGTATCTCAGCATGTGATATGGTGTAGAAATGCCACTGTTGCTTCAAATAACCTTGGTCAGCTTCCTCACATGGTCATTTGTTTTCTTCTGTATACAGCCTTTGTTATCTGGACCAGTTAGAGGTGGTGGCAGCTCACAACAGAATTATTACATCTATTGAGGACACCATGAATATGTTCAATAAAGGGTAAATTATTTCATTGACAGGAAGACAGTCAGTAATCATGAACTTAGAAACAGAAAGGGCAGTCAGAAAAGCAGTACAGCATCCAAGGGTACAGAACCAGGTCACAAAGCTCTCTGCAAAATAGCTATTTCAGGGACTGGTTGGCTCTTTTTCCCAGAGTTGGGAAGATTACATGTATTTTATTCCATTTTGTGCTATCCATCTGTGATACCTTCTTAATTTTATTAGATTACCCCTTTAATTTTGTCCCACAGATGGCCCACAGAGGTATTTATTTTATTTATTTCCTTTCTTTCTTTCTCCAGAATGTATTTTTTTCCTACCCCAATCATGATTACAAATGTCAAGCAAGGTAAAAATTCCACTTAAGGAGATTTAACACTCAATTTATGTTAAGTACAGTAATGAATTGATTGTGTAGAATGGATCCAGGACTATGAAAGTAACTATCACTTTTTTATGTTTATAAGCAGTGTGACAAAGCTGAAGAGATCAATTTTCAGTTATACTGCATTTATTACTGTAACAAGTCCTTCAATTTCACATTATGAGAACCAGTATTATGGCATAAAAGTAATTAGGGTATATGAAATTTAGGCAAGACAGATTCACTACATGCTTCTTTGTGAAAGAAACAACAAAAAAAACCCTGCAGGTAGATAAAAATGTCACCGATAGCAAACAAACAAAACATTAAAGAAATGTACAAGCAAATACCTCACTTTAGTGCAAAAGTTTGGCAGTGCTAACAACCTACTCAATGACCTCACCAGCTATGTAATTATCAGATAAGCAAGATGTTATGCCTCTGACTAGTAAACACCTTTAAATAAATCATTATAATTACACATAAATCACAATGCCTAGTTTGTGCAAATTGTAAGAGAGCTGGAGGGAACTCCATTTCTCAGAAGCAGTTCATTTCCTTCCCTTGTTTATTATGACACATCCTGCCCTGGGAAGAATTTGATCCCTGACTCCAGAGGATATGCTGCACTGTGTATTTGCCTTTAGGATACATCAGAGTGATCAATATGAATGCACCTAAGAGAAGAAAAGGAAAATGTACCCTCAGATCTGGTGTGCTTCTGAGCCAGTGCCCAGGAAGTAAAATAGTTCAGGAGGGCTTGAATGCCTGCCATTACTTGTGCTTTCTATTCAGAGCAATTAAGCCTTGAGCCAGTTATTTCAGTACAGAACAATCAGAACTGAAACATGTCTATTTATAGAAGTCAGGAGACTTCCTATTAGAAAAACAGTGTACACCTAGTGCTGTCTCTCAGATTCAGACTGACAGAGCAATGTGACTCCTACTTAATTGTATTGATATATTCCTCATAATCTATACCTGAAAAAACATTACTGGAAAACAAAAACAAAAGAGTCATTGGTTACAACAGCTATTTAGTCCTAGAACAGCCTCCTCTAGGAATCCATTTTGCCTCAAATTTGCCCATGTCACTCCTTCCAGAGCTTAATCTTTTGTGGAAAATGAACATCTATGATCAGGAAACCAACAGTCCGTCTTCCTTCTGCACATTTAATAACAGAAGAACTATATCTCAGGAAAAAAAGTGCTACTGTTATTAGTATTCCAACAACATCACATGAGCTATGCAAAGGACCAGAGATCCCTTTCAAAGAACTTATTGTCAAATAAATTAAAGCTACATACATGTGAGCTAAAACAATCTACAATAAAAGACAAAGAACAATTGTGGCATTAATATTAAACACCATCTGCATTGAAGGATTCATGTTTCAAAATGTTTCTAGAGATTTCATTAAGAAGCTTTCTAAAGTCAATAATATCCCATTTTCAATGTACAGAGTTTTGCTGCTTTCCTGTAGACTTCAGACCAAAAGCAGGATTTTACAGGACATTTGAGGGGGAAGGTTAAAAAGAATGCTTCATATCTGAAAAAAATTAATTACTAGCAATTTGCATTAAGCTTTTCCCACAGAATGAACTTTGTCTGTAGTTATGGAAATTCTGTTTGCTTTATCCAGCAAACCAGTGGAGCTCAGCACACAGGAGCTGTAGATCAGTTAGATAACATGAAATCACACCTCATGGAGATACTCTCTACTCTGCATTTTTTTGCACTTGGACAAGTAAAAGAGTGGTAACAAGATGAGACCATGCAATTGCATGTTCATCTGCTCTTTGAATATCTTTTCAAATCAAGATAGTTTAGTTCAGCCTGTTAATCAAGGCCTTGCATGCACAAGGAATGCTCTTCTGCAGAATTATATCTAACTACGCAGGCAAAGTGAGCTTTAGGTGGACACATGCTGGTAGCATGAATCTTTTATTCACCTGTCTTTTGCCAGCTCTTAGCCTCTCCTCTCCTGCAGTCTTTGTAGCCCTCATCCAGCCCCATCTCAAAAAGTATTTGTACCTGCAATGTGTATTTCATGTTTACCTAAGAATATCAAGCCAAGTTTCTACTTCAATTAGTAGAAGTACAGCATAATTTGATTGAAATCTGATGTGATCACCTTTTAGTTTGAATGAGTCAAAGAACATGCTATTCAATTCAGAGAGCAATAACTTCCAACTGAAATTTGATATTATGTAAAAATTCAAATTTTCAATGAGATAGCACTGTTTTCATTGGCTTTGACACTGATTTGTCATTTGAAATAATTGAAATAGCTAATGTGAAAAAATAATTAAAAGATAATAGTCTAGGGAGAAAAGCAAACATGCTCTTTAGCAGCAGAAGAAATAGCAATGCAGACACCAATAAAAACATTTCACTTTTTCTGTATAATATTCTGCAGACAGTTTTTGTATTCTGATAAATTAGACCAAAGTTAACAGAAACCAAATGAGAACTGTAGGATTTAATGTGGTTTCAGATAAATTTCAAGAATTTCTGAAGGTGATTTCTCAAGTAAAGTGATTTTATTCCAGGTTTTGAAATGATCACATTCTCCCCATGAGCTATGGCATTGGAGGCTACATTTTGCAGGAAAACTGTTGGATGCATACACCTCTGTAATTTTAATCTCTCAGGTATATATTATTTAATTTAATCAAATTACTATGTTTAATGTTATTACAATAGGCTGAAATTTCATTTTGCAGTATTAAGGTTCCCATCCTGAAATTTGAAATGAAAGAACTTGGAAAATCAAATAAAATTTTCATCTTTCATGTTTATCTTCCTGTATTTCATTCATTCTAGGAAATAAAAAAAAAAAAAAAAAAGCACTTGGATTTGTTTTTATTTTAATCTCAAATCAATTTGCAATGTTGCATTTGCTCACACTACTACCTTGAAATTAATCAGTTTATGAGCACTAGAGGAAAAGAAGACAACAAGAAATAGCCAGCATTTATCAAGAGCATATTACGTACAAGTAGTCTCCTTTCTTCTGACAGAGTAACTGAGATAGTTACAGAATTGAGGGTAACCGATTTAGTGAACAATGCAAATATTAGCAATGAAACCATGACTTTACTGAGTCTTTAGACATTGCTTCCACATAACATACCTCTGAGGTGATTGCACAGCTATTTGAAAAAATGAAGTTCTAATCCCCTATCAAAGTGGATTCTTCTTGAGCAGAACTTCAAAATGTACTTCACTGTACATTCAGTTCTGATCAAATTTTTCAGTAACAAATTGAATAATGGAATAATAAGTGCATTTATAAATAGCAAGTGATACCAAGATGAAAAGAAGTATAAGGACTTTGTAGAGCATGGTCAGAATTCAAAATAATTCTGATAATTGGTCCAAATTCAACCCAAGCGAATTCAAAACAAGTTAAAAGTGCTATAGTTCATAAGATTAAATCAAATGGAGAGGTACAATTTGCCATTGTAGAGAGAGCACTACTGCAGAGAAGGACCAAATTTATAAACTGCATATGAACTGACAATACAATATTGTTGCCAAAGGCAAAAAGACCAAAACAACCAACAAAGCAAATATAAATAACAGCTGTTGGCAAGTATTTATTGATGCTGAAAGAGTTGAATCCACTCCCTTAAAATTTCAGTTTTAATTTATTCCATGCCAATTCCCCACAGAATTCTAAATAGCCCTGCAGATATCAAGAATTGTAACCAATCCTGTTTATGAGGGTAACAGTGATAACAATGATCAGGGGTTAATCCTTCTGCTTTCATTTTGTGTCAGTCATATCTTTCCAGTAACTCTGTTCCCCGGTTTCAGTAGAGGGTTAGAAAAAGAGGATAGATTGTGGAAGACCTCCTGCAGGGGCTGACTTGGATGTAGTCAATCCTTTGTCTAGCAACTCACACAGTGATGTCTTTCTGATTTGGTACAAACCAGTTTGCAACACACCATTGTTTTAACTGAGTGTCAGTGCCTTCTTGGTGCCTCACGCTGACCTACAGCAAGGAGGCTGGAAGGGGACACAGCCAGGACAGCTGACCCCAACTGGCCAAAAGGATGTTCTGTACCAAATGATGCTGTGCTCAATAATGAAAGTTGGGAGAAGAAGGAAGAACGGAGCAGGGGTGGGGAAGACACACCCATTCAGAGTGGTGGCATTTGTCCGCCCAACTAATCTGTTTGGTTACATCCATTATGAAGCTCCTGTCCTGGGGATGGCTGAACACCTGTCTGCTCCCAGGAACTGGTGACTTAATTCCTTGTTTTGCTTTGCTTGCAGACACAGCTTTTGCATTCCCTATTAAACAGTCTATCTCAATTCATGAGTTTTCTCACTTTTATCCTTCTGATTCTCTCCCTCATCCCACCAGGGGCAGATGAGTGAGGAGCTGGGTGGTGCTTTGCTGGTGGCTGGGGTTTAACCACACCACCACTGAATAAATTTTTGCCCATCCAAAGTCAGTTGTCTCTTTAATCAGTGGAGACAGGATAAAAAGTAAGCATTTTAATTTGCAGCAAAGGGTACATAAAGAACAGTTTCTAAACACATGTATCAAGTACTGGAATACTTTACTCTAGAGAGGCTATAGAACCGCTGCTAAGGAAGATCCTGAGATTTTTACTGGATGATTTTTTAAGAGCAATTCGTGTCAGCTGTACTTGAAATATATTTTCATACACCTCTAAGTGCATGGATGTAAAGAGAAGATTTTCAGGAAAAGTTATTGTTTACATATTGGTGCATTCAACTGTATTCTGTTGTACTTATAGAATGTGGTAATCTTGATCTGTAAAAAAAAAAAAAAAAAAAAAAAAAAAAACAACTTTTAGATTAATGCAAGTTTTAGCTTCATGAGTCATGAATCCTCATAGTATACATGGGAAAAAAAAAGTCAACCTCCTCTGCTCCTGAATGGTAATGGAGGGAGCACAGATTGTACTGAGTTGGGTAAGGAAGCACGTATTTATGGAAGTAGCATTTGTGCACAAATCCCACTTCAAACTGGACAGAAGAATGTGTTGGACTTCAACCCTGCCGTGTAGGCAATTTATAAGAGCCGATAGTTTGTTAGCCAGGAGTTTAAAGTGGAAGCACTAACAGATGTCTGAAAGACAGAACTTCTGCCTCACTGATTGCCTCTGGATTCTAGGCTGAATTTTATGCTCTTGAGTGTCTCAGAGGGCAGCAGCATCAGGCAGACTGTGACAGGGTATGGGGATGTGGGAATTCTACACCTCTGATGATCTGAGCTTCACAGATAGCAATCCAGGGGAAAATATCCTTTGAAGCCTATTTGTGGTTACAGCAGTTTGGCTGTCTTGTTGTGCAAATATCAGAATGCCGCTTGTTTGAATGAACAGTTTTTCTTTGTTAATGACATGACCTCTTGCAAGTTTTTGATATCCCTACTTCATTTGTAAGACTTTTCCTAAAGGAATGTCTCACACCTAACTGTTCAGAAAATTTTCTTCTTAAAACAGTAGTTATTGGAAGCATTTTAATTTCTCTTTTGGTGTGGTTCTCAATGGTCATGAACTATTACCAATATGGAATCACTACAACAACAATGAAGAAACAATCACTCCACATGAGTGATAGCACAGGACAAGATGGTGAGGTTTCTGATATATTTCTAGACTGCTCTGGAAAGCAGCTATTCACCTTCCCATATGCAAATCTTTCACTGTTTCAGAGTGTGTTTAGACTGACTGTACTGTGCCATAACACACAGCCCCATAACCAACCACTAGCTTATCTGGACAAATTAGGCTAAAATATATTGTCACATTAATTGCAGTTGAGTATTTTAAATGTTTAAATGTAAAAAAATACTCTACGCTTCGCTTGATGCTGAGATGGTTGGACACAGTCAATTCATTCACAAAATACTTTGTGCAGTTGCTGTGTGGCTGCCAGGGAAAGGCTGAAGGAATCCTGAGGACAGTCACTACTCACTCCCCTTGAGGATGATCAGGATTTTTTTTTTGGCTCAACTACTCCCTAACTAAGAGGGTTTGAAGTGTCAAGGGAAGCATTCTTTGTAGAGGAGAGGCTGGTGTGAACCAAATGGAACCAGTTTAATTTCAAGGACAGTTCATCTATCCCTGAACAGCTTAGCACAAAACATTGCCATGTGCTCAAGAATTAATGCTCAGTCACATCTGAGTTCAGAATTCGGGCAGTGAAATAGGCATTTGAAGTTGTTTGCAGTGCCTCTCATAAAAACAGAGTAATGCTTGACTATCCTGTATCTGTTCTGCAAGTGCTGTGGAGGGATATTGGGTCTAATTACAAATGGAGAGGCATAATGCTTCCACTCTTGCCTGAAAGAAAGAATTATTTTATTACTGTTTATTTATATCAGAGACCAGTTTCAAGCCTGCTTTCCTTGTCAATTAAACGTAAATTTCAAAAGTAAAAAACTAGCATTACAAGCCAAGAGCTACCTGTTTCTATCAAAAATATTCTCAAATGTGTAAAGATATTTTAGTTTCTCTACCTGGTCTCAAACTCTAAAACTGCCTTAGACCTAGCTACCAAGTTAAAGAGTTACCATCTTCCTTACTGGAACAATTGATCATATACGATAGATGACTTTCTCTAAAAGAAGCAGAAGAAATCAATTGCAGGCATAAGCACAAGAATGGAGAACAGACAGGACAATCCTTTCTCCATTTACATCATAGCCTATGCAATAGATTAACAATCCTTTCTTCAATCAATAAATTACCATACTATAGCAGACAACAAAAAAAGAAATTTCAGACCTGCAGCAAACGTTTTAAAATTGGGTTTTCAATTTGCAGATAACTGTCAATAAGACAACCAAAGGTAGCAAAAAAAAAATTAAATTGCAGTATTTTTAAACTATATCCATATACTCTTCAGTGCAACCATAGAACAGGCAGAATACTGGAAATAAAAGTGCATTCAAAAATTACATTAGTCTGACACAGGGAGAAGAATACTGCAGTATTGCAAGGCAGGTGCATTAGATGGTTCTCAGTCTATCCAGAAAAGACTGTCAGGCTAAGAATAATTCTCCACTGAGTTGTATTACAGACTGCAACTCTAACAACCTATAGGTTTTATCATGGCATAATCTGTAAAGGTATGAAAATATGCTGTCAAAATACTTTCTGAGCTCTAGTAGAGTTCAACAGCAAATAAAAGGAAAATATGCAGTTCTGACCCAATAACAAACACATTGGGGCAATTCAAACACTCAAGCCTGTAATTCCACTTCTGTGCTTACACACCATGATTTGGATGAATATTCAGATTACTTTGGTATGTTCTCCACACATGGGTATTTTCTGCACAGCAAGCCTCAGTGAAACTAAATGCTCCTAATAATCCAATATGGCATGCTCTTCTTGTATGCAAGTAAAAATAACTTACAACCCCAACTGCTCCCAAATGCTGGAATTCTTACTTTACATGCATTCAATACTCAACATAAGGCATGACAGTCCAAGCTGCTATATATGTTTCTCACCCACACACTGTGGGACTTAGACCTAACCTTCAGTAGGATGGAAGTACTTGGTACCTAATTAAAGCAGAGATGTCACAGATCCACCAAAGCTCAGCTAAATCCATCTGTGTAGGTGTTTTCTTACCTTATGTGAGGGTAGAGAAGGAAACTGCCTGACAAAAAAGACAGATGGCAGATTGAGAAATATTAGAGAGAGGCTATTGAGAGTAGATTGGCATGAAGAACCAGGTGAAATCTGGAAGGAGAGAATGTGCATGTGGGAAGAAGGGTCATGCAGCTGAGACATGCAGGGACCAGGCTGCACAATGGAGCCCAGAGGAACTGCAGCAGGTGGGAGAATTGAAATAGCACCCTGCCCCAGCTACTCCCAGGGACATTGCAGGAAGGGGATCTGACCACAAAATACTCTTCTCTCTTATGCACATGCACACACACACAATCATGCACAGAGGCACAGTTCTGGGTGGGGTAACCCCAGTAACCCTGCCAGAGAGGCATATGCCCCTGCCCTGGTACCCCCAAGATGTCCCTGGGAGACTTCACCACAGTGCTGAGCATGGTAAGTGAACAGGAGCCCCAAAGCACCTTGGGGACCTTGTGGAAGCACATCCTAACTTGGATGAGTGCGTACATAGAACTTAACAACAGGTGGTACTGAGGTGCCCGCCCCACTAGACTATTACAAAACCTGCAGATCCTACTTTTATAAGGAAAAGTCTGGGTTTTTAGAAAGGAACATGCAACAAACAGAAAGAGCTGGTGGCTGGAAAGAAGATTAAATTTGAAAGTAGTTCCTAGGAAGGAGGAGCTCTTCCCAAGGAAACCAAATTACCAGCTTGTGATTGCTTTCCATCCTGCATTTCATCCCAACATTTCTACCACTCCCACTCTTTGCAACAGAACATTAGGTACCTGAGCTGAGAAGCTGTCTGAAGGATGGCACTAATGAGAATTCATCATTGACCTTAAAAGGTAGAAATGGGGCTAGAGCTGAGAAAACAGCCTCTTCCCTTCTGTGGATATATAGCAGGCTCAGGATAAGCAGCTATGGAGTAAATGGGTTTATTTGTCTTAATGTCCTGTCTCATTCTAATTACAATGAATGAGAATGCCAATTATAATGTTAAAATAATGATGTTTGATCACGTATGCAAGAAACAAAACCCCATATTTTAAGATCCAAATCACAGACCTCGATCACAGCAATTAGAACACTCAGGCACCTACACTTATCTTTGTTAATGTGCCAGGTTCTGTAATATCTAGGAGATACAAAACAATACTGAAAAAAATAAGCTTGGGAATAAAGGCAATGGCTAAAATAAACAGTGTCAGGACACAGGCTCAACCACTGGCCTGCAATCATCTACTGCTTGTTTTCTTCTCCCTGGGTGGCCATGCAATGTCCCAGGAGACTGCCTAAGCCAGTGACAGTTCCTAAAACTCAGCGAGAAGCAGGCCACCCTCAGTCAGGGAAAACAGTTCAGATACATGGACATGAGCCATACTGCATCACTTGTCCTTAGAGCTAGGGAATTGACCCATTTTATTTATGAGTTAGATAAAACTGCAGAAGACAGTGATGCAATAATTAAATCATGCCTAATGTAAGGGTTTTTAGCTGCAGCTCACAGATACTGTTTTCTATGTATCACACCATGCTGCCTTTCACTTCTACTCACCTGGCAGGCCATGGGGTAGTGGAATTCCATGATAGATATGGACTGCCATGTAGAGCATCCATAAAACATGGACTCTAAAGGAGACCTTAAAATTATCTCTGCAAACATTTTAAAGAAATGTAGGGTCAGACCTCACTTTTGGAGATCAATAGATAGCCTCATATTGTTAGACTTGCAAAAAAAAAAAGTCTACTGTAACATCTATGGTGTAAATCATACATACCATGGGGCTGGGTAAAGGAAGAAGAAAACCTGATGCTGTCTCCTACTTCACATATCTTCACTTCTACCCTTAGAGCTTTTTTTAAAGCCCTAACACTACATTCCAAGGGAAAATAGGGCTAACATGTCAAGCTCTATGTATTTAAAGTCCATTACTTCAGCCTCATCTTTATAGAAAATTACCTCAATTATTTTTTGTTGAAGAATGACTTCTAGACAGGCTCCACTGATACTTGGCCTCACTGTGGCTGTGAAACCTGAAGTGAGAGAGGTTTTTTATACACTTGCTAAAGCCAAATGGGAAAAAAAATTTAAATGCCTAATTCCCATTTAGACAAAAAAATGCTTCTTGATTTGCTCCAAAATAGCTGTATCTTATTCTTATTTTGTCTATCAGCCTGTTGAACAGTATTTTGGTATGCTGATATGTTTTCTATTTTGCTTATTGCAGGAAAAAAAAAAAGTAGTGAACTGGTTTTCTTCCAAATAAACAAAAATGATCTTGTCTTATTTCTCCATTTTACACCAAAAATCCTTCAATAAACAGATCAACTGAGCTGTATTCTCTCAGATCTAAAATAACTGTGGTTCTGCCAGATTGATCTTGCATTTGCAAAACACAGAATACTCTGTAAGCTCTCTCTATATATACACTTTTAGTAGTTGCTATAAATTAAAACTGAAAATCCTTTTTATAGCTAAATATTTATTTTTGAAAGCATTACCACGAATGTCAGAAACAAAGTCATTACAACAATAATCTTGTTATAGAAACACTTTATGACTTGAACAATTTGCTTCAAACTTTCTAAAATGCATAGCACTCAGCTCCTCTGTGCTTCCCTCTATCAGCAGAGGACTGTATTTTATTTATGTGAGGCACCATTGAGGAAATATGTTAAGACTATATTTTTTTAATCCTGCTATCAGCTAAAGTTGCTCAAATCCTAATCCACTGTTACTTTTTAATCCAAATCCCTTCAATATTTTGCCTTTCTGTTTTGAAAAATTGGCATTGTTTTGTAAGGAAACATGCCTGCCAAAAAGATAGAAAGTCATGATATGAGGGTTTTCTTTTTTAATCAAAGGTAGGGTGCCACTTTTAGTAATAATTTTCTGTATGAAATTTTTTTTCCAGAAATCCAAAGGATCTCATAATTAACTGGAAACTGAGAAATAGTTTCAATTTCTGAGAATGTCAGAGGAGCCTCTATTGTCTTTGACATCTGTGCAAACCAGGATTAGCTCTAAATGGACAACCTCTGGGGCTGAGTAACAAAATATTCAATATTACATTAAAAAATCAACTCTAAGGGAGTACAGTGAACATCAGAAGGGTAGAATAATCATGAAGAAAAGGTTCCCTTTTGATGCAAGATAAGCCAGCGTAACAACAATACATTGTGTGAAATTTTCAGAAACATGTTCTAAACCGTGGGTGGCTACTGCACTTTTGATGTCTGGAGTGGCTTTGGGATGCAGCATTCAAAAGAGCTGTCAGCTGAAAGTGGATGCAGCTGGAGAAAGTTGGAATCTGAACCTAGGAATGGCGTGGGCTAGCTGCAAATTACAATGAAGGCCTACACAGTGTATAAGCTTTTTGCTGCCTGAACCAATAAAAGTCATGGTAGCCAAAGTTAAAAAAAAAAAAAAAAGTGTTTTTGTTTCAGTGGTATATAATGCCTCTACCTAAAATGGGAGCACAGTGATGAAAGGCAGCAGCACACTTCTCACAGCTGACCAGGGCTCAGAGCCAGGGACTGCATCAAAAAGGGTCCACAGCTTCCAGCAGCCAAATCCCTGAGCAGTCCTGACCAACAATCCCTTACAGAGAGTGCTCTGGCAGGACGGTGACAGGCTTCTGGCTAGACTGGCTGACATTCTCCCAGCACCTATATTAGCAGACAATTATCTGACATTTAGGAACAGACATATATATTTATAAAACAGAGTCACTGCTTGAACCTATCAGAGCCAGGATTCTTTTTTTAAAGGGAAGCTTTTAAAAAATACTTTAAAAAGCAATTGTATGCTGTTACCTTCTTATCTGACACACTACAGTTATAAAAAATTACCTCAAAGCTTTTTACAGGATTTGCATGTTGCTAGCATATTACAAAGCAGCTATACTGATGCTTAAATCCCTTGTATTTATTTAATTTCAGTAGCTGTGCACATTGCTGCTTTCCTTTGGCAAATGTGTGGATCTTCCTGGACACTGGTGTTTTTTAGATTCTGTTAACATGACATAATTTATTCCAGTAAAGTTTTAATTTTAGCTCACTGTGTAATCAGCATGTATCATTTTAATTATTGTAATCTCTAAGTCAGCCCCTTAAATACCACTCTCCACTGGACTGTATGTTCTGTTTAAAAAGTAAATAAAACATTCAGAGAAAGATATATTTGGTACATTTAGGACTCTAAATGCTATATTTTGGTTTTACCTGGCAGAGCTCAATGTCCTTATACTTTTGTTATAAACAAATAAAGAATTTCATTTTCTAAATAAAAAGAGTGCATTTGAAACAGAGGATTCAGTACAATCTTACAGAGGGTTTATTTTGGTAATACAAAGAAATCGTTTGTGTGCTCTTCTACAAAGCATGAACATGTTCTGCTAGTAATTAGGAAGAATACATATTGTTCAGAAAAATATATGATGCATTTAGATTTTCTAACACAAAACCACAGCATCACATTAGAGAGCAGAATTCATTTGTGTGTGTCAGAATCTTATGTCTTGTACTGAAACCAATGATGTGTGTGGCATGAGATTAATTGCTAAAAGCAAAACTAAAAAGTGATCAAGATAATGTATGTTTCTGGAATGCATTTCCTCCCCAAAACTAAATGAACTTCCATGTTACGGAAGCAGTTCAAATCCGTTACATGCTTGTAACTCAGTATGCTCTGAGGATCACATTTCTACTGATTTAGCTTGTTTAGGAAGCTCCTTGTCTAACTACATACCAAAGAAGTGTTTCTAAAATGTGTGCATTATTTGTCAAAACTTAGCTCAGGACTCACATGACATATATTTTGCATTAGGAAACCAACCAGTTTTGTATACTGTTGGTTATATACTTGTACCAACAGTTAACCAAAAGGATTTTGGAAAGTTACATCTGCTAGATTTGAATGTACACATGTATTTGTATGGTAACCCACAAAATATTTCTGTGGCTAACTTCACCATTATTATTTTGCACAGTATTTTAAATTACTTACTTATGATAGAATGATCTTGTGCTTTTGCTGGCATGCTAGGATCTCCAGTCCTGCTTATTTAACCTTACCTCCACAGGGTTGTTTACACTTTCAGAACCTGATTTCAATTTACTTTAATTTTCTCAGAGACTTTTGTATTTATAAAAGCTGAGCATCTAGTGACCTCTCTATTCCTGACATTTCCTTTACTCTCCACTATGAAAAAGAACAAAAACCCCAGTGTCCCATTTCTGTTCCAAAAAAACTAAACTGCTTCCTTCAGTGGGTTGGTCCTTGTAATTGAAAATGGCAACCAGATGTTTACAGAACACACAAGAAATTTTCCTTGGGGCCTTTAGTCTTTAGAATTGTTTCCTAAAGTTAGCTGGATTTCATAGAAACTTGTCTGAGGCTGAAATAAACAGCAACTAGAGGCTCCTCCTAACTGTATTCTGAAAAAATTTTAAAAAGGAAAAAAGAAAAAAAGTTAAAATTAATGTTTCTTACTCTAGTTGATGTATTTCTAACTCCACAGAAAACTATTCACTAAGGGAGAAAATTTGGTTCTCTTAGTACTTATTTTACATGCCATCCCATGAAAAACATCTGTGTTTCACAATACACTATTTGCTTTCTACTTTCTCAAAGCTCAGCTGGCTATTATCTAATCATGACTGATTTTTGCTTCCTTCCCTTTCCCCCACTCCTGTCAGGAATAGATTCTCATAAATTTTGGGGGTTATGAGAATATTTTGCATTTTAAGAAGATGCTCTAAACTACATATTGTTTGTTCCTCCAAGCTCTGAGTCACCACAGCTGATTCACACCTGAAATCTGTCCATCTTTAGAAATCATCATTTTCCCTCCTCAGTTTTTTGTCTGCCTGATTTTCTCAAGGGTAGTCATATATTCCAAGAAGTCTGTGAGACCATCTTGTTATCCCACCAGGGGACTCACTACACCCAACAAAATCTCTTTACCTTTCAAGATATCAAAGATTGAATGCTTCACAGCTCCAGGGAATCCATTTGATTACTTCACTAGCTTTACTCTCAAAACAGATTTCCTAATAACAACTTTGTTGTAGTACATCATGCCCTGATTACTACAGGCATGATGAACAGATTGCTCTTTTTTCCTTGGCAGCAGAATTTGTTAACACTTTGTGAGCACCTCTGTTCACCCAAACATACCAGCCTTCACACTCACTGAAAAAAGAGCATCACTGTGTCCTCCTGTCTCTAGCACCTTCTCTCATTTTCACTAATTTTGCTGATATGGTATGTCTTGAAAATGAAAAACTGATGTCTGACAGTCACCAGCCACAGCCCTGGGGGCCTCTGAAACCCATGGCTGCAGTTTATTCTCTAGACTAATTAGCAGCTCTGAGGAAACTGTGACTGGCTGCACTTATGAAGGAGCACTTCTGCAAGTGCTTGCTGCTGGCCAGATGTCAGCAATTAAGCTGATACTTTTCCTACTTAGCCTCTGGTCAAAAGTATGAACAGTGAGGAAAACAGTGAGAGGTGATCCAATATGCTAAAGGAATAACATAAAGATATATAGCAAAGAGCGTGGATTTCATCCTAGTTCTGACAGTGACTCATACAGTTTCTAGCCTAGGTTTCTCCATCTGTAACTGATGTGGCAGCATTTTCTGGCCTTGTAACTTCAATTGCGCAGCAAAGTGAACTGAGTAATATTCTTCCACGAAAAATGTAAATTTTCTTTAAAAAGTAATTTTTTCCAAAGGATACCCAGCAAATCAAAATGAAAAACTGACAAAGACTGACTTCAAAAATTGCTTTTGGGGAAAATCAAATGAGAATTGTCCTTCATCTGTACCCCCCAGCCACTTTTTCAGTCATACAATATAGAGAGACAGAAAACTTTGCATCACTCCACATCAACACCTGTGCTTGCTCCTGAAGCCTCATGTTCCCTGACATTCCCCAACACCAGCTTTTACCACAGGGAATGACCACTGCTGTGTACAAAGAAGTAAATATACTGTCTACAGACAGCTAAGAGGGGGGCAGCAGAGGCCTTATGTTCCATAATAATACAATTCCCAAACAACCATTTTACAGCAAAATGAGTTATACCTGGATAAATTCACGTGGCTCTATCAATGAGGGGGTATTTATTCCTTGCTGTAATATGTAGTAGTGCCACTTTAAATACCAGACAGATCTCTTGACCCAAGTACATAAAGAGAAAGGCCAAGATTTGCTCAGATTTGCTCCCATGGGTCTGTTGTCTCAATCATCCCTTCCTGTTGCTGGTGCAGCTCCACCCAAGCACCACTCCCACATCTGCTAAAAGCTAGATCATAGTTGCTGGAACTAGGGCTTAGTTTACACAGCCAAGTATTGAAACATGGTATGCTGTTAAAATGGCAGAAAAAAGGACATAATCCAGTGTATCTTGACAATGTCATAAAATAAGAAATAACTATGGATTTAATATTCTTTGCAATATATGTAAATTTAAGTCTCTATGTAGTATATGATCCCTACTTAACAATGTCAGAAAAATGAATAGGACATGAAAATGGTGTTGATTTCCATGGAAATTGACAGAAAAGCTAAACATTGAACAAAGCTAAGATGGTTTCAATACTTATGGAACAATAAATCATACAAAACAATCCCAACCCACATCAATATTTGTACTGTAGCGATCTTTCTAAAGGCATGGCTAAAATTTAATCTTCAATGGATGTCATTCAAACTCCAAAAACAGGCAATAGTAAATTTTAAATACTTAACTGCACTTTTTAAAAATTGGAAATGATCATGTAAAAGCAATACTATGAAAATGGTTTATGTTCTTTTTTAAAGTCCCTCATTGCAATTGTAAGAGCTTCCACCAAATTACTAACACTCTAAAGCAGCAGGGAGCATGTAATGTTATGCTGCACTCAGTTTGTCAGGAGCCTGAATACCTGTGCTTTTTTCCATGGCCAAACTGATGGGCTACCACTGAGCTTATGCACAATCTTTTCCACTCCAAGAGCTACAAGTAATGACAGAATTTTGCATGTTATTGATGAATGAATTAAAATTGGCCAGTCAGATTTGTAACATGCAACTGCACACATTTCTTGGAGCCTGAAGGTTGCTGAGATTTGAATAACTATTAGTAAAGGTGAAGAATTGAGAAATGAAGGAAATGCCTATTGAGGGAGGGTCACCAAAGAGTAATGAGGGCAGGCACATTCAGCAAAGGACAGAAAAACTGATGGCTCTGTAAGGAAAGATAAAAATAGTTTATTTATCTTTTAAGATGTCATCTAGGCAAAGTACAGAATTCAGGAAAGATTCAGGCAGCAGGCAGTAACTAGAGAACATTATTTTTGGAGGGCAGAAATGCCTACTAGAGAAACAAATTTCTGAGATAAAACCTTCCTTTTAAAGTATGTTGTGAAAATGTTGGCAGGGTAGCACAGAGACATAGGGACACACACATCCTTTACTGTGCTAACAGAGATGAGAGCTTCTCAGACTGGAAGAACAGGGAAGAAGGCAGAAGACACTGGAAAATATTTGGCAAGTTCTTCTATGGTATTTGCCACTCTGGGAGGATCTAAGAGGACTCTGAAGCCAGGTGGTTCATCTCACTCATCTCTGATAGAGCAACACAGCTCTGTCCTGGGCTGGGGCAAGGAAGCCCAGAGGCTTGTACAGCTCAGTCTGGCAAATCTCCCCTGAGAAAGCCTGGAAGTGCAGGGCTTTCTCACTCCTCCTTCTGATCCTTTTATTATTTTCCATGAGATTGTGACACCAATTTCAACCCCCTCCAAGGCTGTGGCAAAGGCTTATCTTGTTCCAGAGGAGAGGAAGGAAGACCAATCACACTACCTGGCAGACCAAACAAATGTGCCATTTGTAGATGTGCTGGCCAACACAACCTGGTACCTTTCTTATCAGCTGTTATGATGAGCTGTTTGCTCATCAGCAACTTCTTTTGAACTGCTTACTTCAAAACAGATTTACTACAAATATTTACTGGTGACACTGACCATGTCAAAACAGATTTCCCAAGGTAGTAATCCCAGCTCTCTGCAAAATCTGACTATTCCATCATCTGCTACTAACACAGTTCTAACGCAGTTCCACCTCTCTATCTCCATCCCAGCAGCAGACAAAGAGATATGTTAAATTTACAGCAAACTGGCTCATTTAGGCTGCTGCAAAAGGAAGTCTCAAAGAGCTCAAAACAGGCACAGGTATCATCAGTCCATGGAATTTTCCCTCCATGTGGGTTTAATTGCTAAGGAATGGTGAAAGCACAACTACTTTTTGTTCAAGCAAAGCTGCTTGAGAATTCACTGACAAAGCTATTTTTCAGTGAAAAATTAGGGGTTTGAATAACTTATGTTTTACTGCAGAACACATCTGTATGGATTTTTGATAGCAAACCCATAAACCACAGTCTCTTTGCCATGATTAAAAAAAAAAAAGTTTTTTTTCTTTTTAGCCAACTGCTTTCCAGTTACCAAAACTCAAAATGGTTTTGGTTGGTTCATAAGAACTGAAAAATTTCCACTGAAGAAAACTATTCCCCTGATGTTTCTCTCTAACTGCAATGAACAGTGCTGCAGTCCAGGTGTTGAGGATCTTTCTGGAAGATCAGTGTGCAGAGCTGTCACATTTGGGTTTCAAACAGCAGCAGAACTGGTCCAAAAATTCTTAGCAGGCCAGCACAAAAAAAAGTTAGGAATGTTTTGTGGTGAATTTTTTTCCATATATGACTTAGCTAGAGTCTTGGCTCTCAGCCATTCAAAACAAAAAAATCCTTTCAAATTTAGAGTGAGCTTTGAAAGATACACGAGTAAGAAAGACTGCACACAAATAAAAGCACCCGATACAGCTGCTAAGAAATACCAAGTAATAAGAAATTACTATTTTTTAGATTTTTCACAGCACTCACACTCTATGTTTCTCAGTTCATTATCTATATATGTTTTAATTGAGGCCTAAAGGAGCATATTTTTAATAACATTTTAGAAAAATATTATACCAAAACATAGCTCAAAATACCCTTCTCCAGAATAAGGAGTACTCTTCCCATGCAGAGGAGTAAATCCCACCATTTACTAGGGAAGAAAATTAACTTTAAATGTAATTTGCTTAGCTGAAAGAAAAGATCATTGTATTTCTTGTTTTTAAAACATAACCTTAAAGCTAGACACTTACTTAACAAAGAATAGTTAAAGGCAGTGCTACTTTTTGTTCAAGCAAAGCTGCTTGAGAATTCACTGACAAAGCTATTTTTCAGTGAAAAATTAGGGGTTTGAATAACTTATGTTTTACTGCAGAACACATCTGTATGGATTTTTGATAGCAAACCCATAAACCACAGTCTCTTTGCCATGATTAAAAAAAAAAAAAGTTTTTTTTCTTTTTAGCCAACTGCTTTCCAGTTACCAAAACTCAAAATGGTTTTGGTTGGTTCATAAGAACTGAAAAATTTCCACTGAAGAAAACTATTCCCCTGATGTTTCTCTCTAACTGCAATGAACAGTGCTGCAGTCCAGGTGTTGAGGATCTTTCTGGAAGATCAGTGTGCAGAGCTGTCACATTTGGGTTTCAAACAGCAGCAGAACTGGTCCAAAAATTCTTAGCAGGCCAGCACAAAAAAAAGTTAGGAATGTTTTGTGGTGAATTTTTTTCCATATATGACTTAGCTAGAGTCTTGGCTCTCAGCCATTCAAAACAAAAAATCCTTTCAAATTTAGAGTGAGCTTTGAAAGATACACGAGTAAGAAAGACTGCACACAAATAAAAGCACCCGATACAGCTGCTAAGAAATACCAAGTAATAAGAAATTACTATTTTTTTAGATTTTTCACAGCACTCACACTCTATGTTTCTCAGTTCATTATCTATATATGTTTTAATTGAGGCCTAAAGGAGCATATTTTTAATAACATTTTAGAAAAATATTATACCAAAACATAGCTCAAAATACCCTTCTCCAGAATAAGGAGTACTCTTCCCATGCAGAGGAGTAAACCCCACCATCTACTAGGGAAGAAAATTAACTTTAAATGTAATTTGCTTAGCTGAAAGAAAAGATCATTGGTTTGGTATGTAGACATACTCTATTACTTATTTCTTGTTTTTAAAACATAACCTTAAAGCTAGACACTTACTTAACAAAGAATAGTTAAAGGCAGATTTATGCTGCCATGAAATGGCAGTAGAGTCTTACTCTTTGCCTTAAGTTGGCAAGCATTTGACTTTTTTACATAATCCAACATCTGCTGGAAGCTGTGGGATGTTTCTGGAAAATACCTGACCTTTTTATTATTTTTTTTATTATTATTACTGGAAAAACACTACAGGAAGTACTGATTCTAGCCTGTAAAGTATAAATATCCACAGTTAAGCTCATTTCTGCAGAGGCAATATTTGGAGTGTAAAAGCTGTACAGGAGAACTTCAATCTGAATTCAGCATTGTAGAAAAATCTAGTACAGTTTTTTTTTTTTTTTTTTTTTTTTTAATAATTTGCAACTGAATTTGGCATACCCACTTCCTTGGCCATTTGAAACAAAAGTATTTCACAGAGATGGTGCACACGGTCCCCAGAGATACCAACTTTTCTCTGCAGCCCATCTGGCATTACCAAAGCCTGCAAGACATGGTGTGTCTTGTCACTCTGAGATGGAAAGTACTCAAGGCAAGGAGTGGCTAAAAGGTGACTACAAAACTAGATTGAAGTAAGAGTGAGATAAGACAATTTACTACTTCTTGGTACAGCCTGCCAAAGAAAACCACATGTACCTCATTTTCAGGAAAGTTTCTTAGAGAAACTTGAAATTAGTGATGGAATTTTGAGCGATCTCAAGCATGCTAAGTAACTGTAGTTTTTTATCTATGAAATTATCCAGTTTGTTTAAAACTCAAAGCAAACCTGAGCTCTCTGGAAGCTCCAGAATTATATTGCAAGCCTGAATGATGCAAAGAGTACACCCTTTAGCACAAGAAATATCCAACTAGACCATTTTTCTTCGAAAAATAGAATAGAATAGTACACAGAATAGTAGCCTGTGTACTTTTTTCAAAGCCTTCCATTTTCTGAATTGACTTCCAAGACCAAATTGGCATCACGTTTCAGTTCATACCTCTGAGGTGTCCAAGAATACTCAGACATGGTCATCACAGATCTAACTGGTGCCCAAGTTTCTCTATCAAGCACAGTGTAACTCTACACAATAAAGATACAGTCCTTTGTGCAAGAGATCAGGATTCTTCAGTAGATCAAATTTCAAGAGGAACTAAGAACCAACAGTAATCTATCCCAGATTCAGCATCAAGTGCTGAATATACTTGTTCTATATTGTGTTCTTTAACAAATTTATGGAACAATCAAAACATTGCTAGAGGAAAAAACCTTCACACAAACAAGTTTTCTTTAGGAGAGAAAAGGATAAGGTAGAAAATGTAGCAGGTATGTGTTTTGTTATGAAACATTCTATTGAAAATCCCTCAGTTATATTGATGAAGTTGGTATGAGAAGTCATCAGGAACCAAACTGATCTGATTTAGTTGACAAGACTATGATGAACTACTCTGCTGCATTTTTTTAGAGAAGGATATAGCTAATGGAAGAATCACCTAATGTGAAAAAATATCCACACATCTGAGAAGGGCTAGAATTTGGCTTCTATCAATACTTTTATCAGAGCTTTTTTGCTTTCTGTTTGTGGAAGAACACTGGATCAATTCCACATTTAGTGATCACACTTATTAATTAGCATATTAACTAAGTCAAATTATTCTTACTGTGATAAGGGTCCTCATGGCTCAGCTCTTCCACGAGTCCCCTGTTTTCAAGGACGGTGACTGTATATCCATGTTTTGCCAGGATGCGCTGACAGAGCTGACGGTCAGTTTCATGGTGAGCAGGAGGTGCATACAGAACTGCTCTTCTCGTGTGGCTTCCAAAGTACTGGAGAATGGAGGCATCGATCTACAGCAAACAGTGCAAAGACAATGACTGTAAGATAGAACATTCCTCAGCAGTACAAAATACAGTTGTTGCTTTTCACAAAATGCAGCTAGTAACTCAGTGTGGCAACAGTGAAAATAGTTCTAATATAATTAAGAATTCACTTTATATCAGGTACTTCGGACCACAAATTCCATTTTGTCTGGAGATTTTTTCTATCTTCATTTTGAACTGATACTATAAAGTTTTAAAGCTCTGGTTAGGACTCAAGGATCTTTAAAAAATGTTCTTCCCTTTGTGGAAACAGCTTTCCTGAAATCTGGGCTGCTCTGGTGAGCTGGTAACAGCAATTGCTATCTGTCTTTGTGGCTGTGGTCACCTGAACAGAGAAGCCTTGGGAGGTCCCATGTGAATTGTTCCAAGAAATGTGGGTCCTATGCAGATGGTAAGTGCAGGCATCTGAGTTTTGCTACACAACATTATTAAGAAAAATAAGAAGAGTACTGGGGTAAAATCAGACACAGGAATCCTAAACAGAACTGGAGATCAGTGCTCTGGAATGTTAAATGGAACCTTGTCAGTCCTTTTATTGACTTATTAGTCCAACACCATCTAGCCCATAGGAGGACTGGCAGAGAGACTTTTATATAGGAGCAAGTGAAAAGGTATCTGATGTCCCCAGTGAATCTCAATGAACACTTGGATTATCTACCACTTACTGTCTTCCCATATAGTGCCTAGGGACAATGGCATTTAGAGAAAACCCTTCCTCTGTATCTACCCTGGGGTATGAGCTTCTTGAAAGAAAAAAAATGGAAAAGAGTCACCCCAAACACACAGTCATAGTGCAAACATAACATTAATTTCTGAAAAGGAAAATCACTGGGCTGTTGCCATCAGATCTTTGGGTAAGGGGGATATTTTATGTCTTAAATAAATGTGGCGGGCTAACCCTGTCTGGAAGCCATGTGTCCACCAAAGCCACCCTACCACTCCTCTTTCCAACTGGACAGAGGGAAAAATACACTGAAAGTCTTGTGGGTAGAGATCAAAACAGGGAGAGGTCATTGATTGATTACTGTCACAGGAAAAACAGATGCAGCTTGGGGAAAACTTATTTGTTTGACAATAAATGGAATCAGAGTCAGATAATCAGAAATGGAACGAATACACCTTTCCCCCACCCCTCCCTTCTTCCCCGGTTCAACTTCCCTCCAAAATTCTCTACCTCTCCCCCAGTGGAGAAGGGGAGCTGGGACTGGGGGCTTGGTCAGTTCATCACACTTTGTCTTTGCTGCTCCCTCCTCCTCAGTGGGAGGACTCCCCACACTCCTCCCCTGCTTCAGTGTGGGATGCCTCCCATTGGAGACAGTCCTTCAGGAACTTCTCCAACATGAGTTCTTCCTACAGGCTGCAATTCTTCAAATTGTTTCAGCGTGGGCCTCTTCAACTGGACCCAGTCCTTCAGGAACAGACTGCATGGGTTCTCCATTGCCTGCTGGTGGATCTCTACTCCACTGCAGACCTCTGTGGATTGCAGGGGACAGCCTGCCCCACCACAGTCTTCACCAAATTCTGCAGGTAAATCTCTGCTCTGATGCTTGAAGCACTTCCTCCCCCTCTTCCTTCACTAACCTGGTGTCTGCAGAGTTGCTCATCTCATACATCCTCACTCCTCTCTCTGGGTTGCACAATCACTTCTTCCCACTTTTTAAATCTGTTATTCCAAAGTTGCCACCACCATCACTGATGGGCTCAACCTTGGCCAGTGGCAGGTCTGTCTTGGAACTGGCTGGCATTGACTGTGTGGGACATGGGGGATGGGGAAGCTCCTGGCAGCTTCTCACAGAAGCCACCCTAATAGCCCCCCCTCAAAAACCTTGCTGTTCAAACCCCAGTAAAATAAAGCATAAAAATAGGTTGCTCAATGTGGGAATAAAAACACCATTAAAACCCAATACTTTATTTTGGTGAAATATATTTGTCTTTAGGATTGAAACATACCAGCAGGGATTAAATTCAGGTCATTAAATTAGTTCTGTGCAAGTTTGGGAATTTCAACCTGACAGTTGTCAGCAGTTGAAAAGTTAAGTTATGAAATAACTCCTAATTTTAGTAAGCTTATCACTGGAGATAGGAAGCACTACACAAACAAGTCACCACATTTTTTGCACCGTAGACTAGACTGAAAAGAGACAGATACTTTTATACAAATAAATTTCGTTCAAGATGTGTCCAGTTGTTTATAGGCCTGGGATCTACTGCTAAAGTCACTCTTCTCAGCAGTGTATCCCCTGAGTGTGAGATGCAGTTTTCCATTGTGCTTGGCTGAAGTGTAAGCTTTTCTGCAGCAGTAAAGAGTACAAACTATTTCAGAGCCCTTGCTTCTAACAGCAAATGTTCTTTTGCTTCAAAGCAGTCATTGCCCATGGAAAGCATTAGAATTATTGTTGAAGGGACCCTGAAAAAATCTCAATACAACACTATCAGTCTTCCACATATACTCGCTAAATGTGCAACCCAAAACTAGTTTAGAAACTGAGATATTCAAGTAAAGGTTGATCACTTCCTGGCCAGAGCAAGCACACATAGCACAGGGTGAAGTCATCGGAACTGTGTTAGGTCACCTGTTTGACAGCGTTCCTGACATCCCAGGATTTTTTAAACAGTGTTCTCAGATGGCCCTTGCCCACCACAGCAACGTCACTCCTGTCCCCTTCTGCCTTTGCCCTCCTTCCTCTCCTCTTACCGTCTCTATTTCCTGTTCTCTTGCAGCGCCAGCAGCTGCTGGCAGCCCTTCCTCTCCATTTCCCTCCCTCCCTCCCTGTTCCTAAATCCAGCCCTTGTCCCAGCCCCCCTCTTGTGCTCTCTCTCCTTTCTCTTCCAGGCATTCCAGCCAAACACTTCCTACTTTCCATTTCACTTGCATCGTGGAAGAGACCCAGGAGATACAGACTCCTCTTGCTTTATTTTGCAAGAAAATTCCATTTCCCATCCCACGTGTGCTGCAGGGGTGAACTGAGGACAAGTGGGGAGTACACAGGGGCTGCAGACCAGACAGTCTCGCTCCAGCTCCATTTTTGCTGGTGATTGTGGCTTCTCCCGCTCCCGTCCCTCCCCGCGCCGCCTGGGCCGAGGATCTTGCCTTGGATGTGGCGTTACTTTGTGTGCCCCCCTCCTCACTAACAATTACCACACTTCTATTATGCCAGGAAAACACACCTTTCTGCATGGAAGCAAAGCCTCTCGCAGTGTCACCTCAACTATTTTGTTTCAAATATTAAGAGGTCCTGCCTCAAGCACCCAGCAATGGCTCCGTTCCCCTGCGGCCAATACTCCAGGGCCAGCATCCCAGGGCTCCCACTGGCACATCTGCTGCAACAGGCCAGGAGGCACAGGGGACAGGGACCAACCAGCCCCGAGGAGTCCCCAGGGGCTCAGTCCGCCTGCCTGCAGCGGGATGTGCCAGGGAAGATCCCGCCTCAGCCTCAGCCTTGATGCGGAAGGCATCTTCCTCAGGTCTCTGGGGAAGGGCTGCAGTGTTTACAACGCTCTGGTTTGGCAGTGACGAATACTCAACTGAACACTGATAGCAGCATAGGAGCGGGGAAATAAAAAAAAAAAAAAAAAAAAAAAAAAAATAGGAAGTTCAGGCAGTGGCAGTGACCCGGGTCATTTCCACAAAACACAAAGGAAATGGCCCGGAGCGGCTCCACAGGGCCCTCGCAGCCTCCGGCTCCCTACCGGGCGCCGTCCCCGGGCTGGGGATCACAGGGCTCCAAGAGCCCTCACAGACAGAGCACAGCACCGGCTCCTCCGGGGGCTTTTCTTGGGGCACTCCGGAGACACGCAAATGCCGCTGGGGCAGCTGCAGTCCGGAGCCTGCTGCCGCAGTGCTGGGTGGGACCGAGCAGGGACACACATCCACCGGGGCCGCAGCCCCCTGCCCACCGCCCGGGCCCTGGGTACCGGCACTGGGTACAGACACTGGGTACCGGCGCTGGGTACCGGCACTGGATACCGGCACTGGGTACCGGCACTGGGTACAGGCACTGGGTACAGGCCCTGGGTACAGGCCCTGGGTACAGGCACTGGGTACAGGCACAGGGTACAGGCACTGGGTACCGGCACTGGGTACAGGCACAGGGTACAGGCACTGGGTACAGGCCCTGGGTACTGGCACTGGGTACAGGCACTGGGTACAGGCACAGGGTACAGGCCCTGGGTACAGGCACTGGGTACAGGCCCTGGGTACCGGCACTGGGTACAGGCACAAGGGTACAGGCACTGGGTACAGGCAATGGGTACAGGCACAGGGTACCGGTACTTGGTACAGGCACAGGGTACGGGCCCCGGGTACTGGCACTGGGTACCGGCACAGGGTACAGGCACAGGGTACAGACACTGGGTACAGGCACTGGGTACAGGCACAGGGTACAGGCACAGGGTACAGGCCCTGGGTACCGGCACAGGGTACAGACACTGGGTACCAGCAATGGGTACAGGCACTGGGTACCGGTACCGGGTACAGGCACAGGGTACAGGCACTGGGTACAGACACTGGGTACCGGCGCTGGGTACCAGCACTGGGTACAGGCACAGGCTACAGGCACTGGGTACAGGCAGTGGGTACTGGTACTGAGTACAGGCAGTGGGTACTGGCACTGGGTACTGGCACTGGGTACAGGCAGTGGGTACTGGCACTGGGTACAGGCACTGGGTATAGGCACTGGGTACCAGAACTGGTTACTGGCACTGGGTACTGGCGCTTTTATCCACTTTTATGTAATTCTAATGCTTCCGAAGAGCTGCAATGGCATCTCTGGGACATAGAAGCAATTCAGCAGCCTAAATTTAACAGCTTGACCTGATGTCTAATCTGGTACTATTTAATAATATGAAGTATCTCCACACCTTTTAGGGGTACTTGCTTGAGATCCATGCTTAGCGTTGCTAAATTTATTTTCTCTGCCCTGTCCTTTCATAGCTATTTGCAGTCCAGGTTATACATGCAATGTGTCCTTCTTTGTTTGTTGCCAAGCCAGTGTAGTGTAGGGTGGGTTGTCAGCTACACAGAATTTTTTTTTAATCTGGCCAAGTGCATGCTTGTAGGAGGTGATTCCATGTTTTTTTCCAAAGCTTTATACAAGATGCCTTGCATCACTGGACATGCTGATCTAGTTACTACTAGATGTTTTTCAGAATTTCCAATATTATACCAATAACAGTCATGTTTATATATTTAAAGAGTCTGCTGGTTTTCATAAAATGTTTCTCAATCATAAAAATGAGGTCTGGGCAAGGAGTTAGAACAAGAGAAGCAGCATACAATAGATGAAAATAAGCTGTTCACATATTTCCACGTTTTATGGTTCTGATATTTTTGGCATTCCTATGATTTTAATGTACAACAGACTCAGACACACACAAAAAATGGATCCATAACATTTAAAAATTTTGAGAATAATTGGTAAATGGTCAAATGTTCCCATGTCCCAACAATTTTTTTAGCTCTTCCTCAGTTTGAAGACTCAGACTATTTGTTAGGAGGTCAGTTTATTACAGATTCAATGTATCCTACATGAAAGGCATTGCTAAGAACATCTGCAGCCCATGTCATACCTAGAAAATGGTGTGTTTGTCTCCACAGAAATTAATGATGCTTTACAGGCAGGCTGAGATTTCCCATGTGATTTTGGATGAGACCTATGTCAGCTTTGACATGATATATGTGCTCTTACAGCTTACAAAATATTGCACTTAGCTGAGTCACTGACCTCATTTTAGGACAATTGGCTGTTACACAGATGATCCACAGCCTTTTAACAACTGGTCCAAACAAACCAGAATGGGCTGCAAAGTAAATAAAAATGCATAAAAATGAATTTTGTAATTTTGTTTTCACTTTACAGAATAACATGAAAAACACAAAAGAAAACAAATTGAGCTCCATTAAAATTTATTAAAGATTTTTTTTAATTGTATCAAATGTATACTCCTTTGATGTCTTAACAAACAAGATAAAAGGCCCAGTTTATATAATATAAAAGCTGAAGAATTATATAACCATCCTTTTGGAACTGAAAATAGACATCCATTTTCAGAGCTGCAATTCTTAGTTCAGTCTGTCTGCAACTTCCAGAGAGCTGTGAAGTTCTCTATTAAAAAGAAAATGTTTTGACATTTCCCTTGAAACCGGTATATCCAATTCTAGGTTATGAATGTATGAGGATATAATTGATTCTACTAGTCTCTGAAGCTTTCCTCTATTGTACAGAATTTCTGGGTTGTTCCAAAAATCTAGAATTGGTCAGTAACTGAATCTTATGATGTATAATTACTGTTTTTGTTTTGGCCAAGAAGAAAATAGTGAAGATATTTCAACTTGAAGAGAGCAAAACAGTTCCTTGGCAGCTCTTTCAAATTCCAAGAATATTACATAATTCCATAAATATTGATGCATTGTCTATGCCTGGAAAAGAAGCAAATATACAGTTTGAACTGTTGCCATAGAATTTCACTGACCATCACTTCAACTGCAGAAACAAAATTCTCTATCCTAACATAATGGCCCTACTCATGTCAGCCTAAGCTTCTCTCAGGAAAGAACTCAAAAACTCTGAATCATCTTTGCAGCTACCCAGTTCTGGTGTCATTAGTCCCACATTAGCTTGTGTGGATTACAAGCAGCCTCTTTTCACACTGAGCTAGCCAAGACTGTCAGAGACTTGGTCCAGTAGCTTCAAATAACTTGACTGCAGCTTACTTTAACCCCACTTCTTCCTGCAGGTACTGAGCAGCTGCAAAAGAGGTGCATGAGCCACTGTGCAAACCAAAAGCCTTTTCATGTAAGCAGAGTGCAACAAAAATACCACAAAGGAAAACCGGCCTTATAAAAACAAGGCCAGCACCATTAGCAATATTCACAGGCAGCCTAAATTCCCATTTAGCTAGCAAAGGAAGTCAGCATCTACTTTTCCTACTAAATACCACCTAGCAGAACAACATTACAAAAAATACATGAATGGGAGTCCAGAAAATATTGCACTATTATTGAACAGCATCAATATGAAGAATGATAATAAAAACTTAGCATGTGGTTCTAATGCCCCAAGCCACTCATTTATGGGACTATGCAGATGTTTATTAGCTCAAATGTGACTTCTAAATTCCTTTTTGTGTTTGCATAAGAGTTCATAGAAATAGTAAGTTGTTCATACTACCATTATATTTAAAAGTGTGTATAGCTGCTGTATCAAGAAGTAAGAGAGAAGTTAATTTCCTGTTTCACTTTCTGGAGGATATTTAAATGTGTTTGCATTATGTTCCGTTGAATTTCTTAATCAGAAAAGACTGGGTTGTAGAATGAAATGGCTGGAATGTAATTCTGCTTTGAATTGTTTGTTGGATAAATACAGAACAAGCAATTAGATTATTGGCATTACTTTGATGGCTGTATCCTGATGATATTATAAATCCAAGAGCGACACTGGAATTATTTGCACAGTAATCACCAACACCCTGAGCAGTAAGTGCAGAGTTATTTTATCAAAATGCTTTTTGCTTTATGCCTGCATGTAGAACATGGTACCAATGCGTCCTTCTCAAAGTTCCCTTCCTGCAAAGCCTCCACCCTGCCCCGTTTTTCCTGACTGCTACCACAATAGCCTTGCCCTTTATCACCAGAATATCTCTAGCTATCTGTTCAGTAAAAATAGTTGTTTCCTTAGTGCCATTTCATTTTACATTACAAAAGGGGAAAACAAATATCCTGCTTTCATAGGGGCAACGTGAATGTGGTATCATTACCAGAAAATCAGTCATACCATACCCTCCTATGTGGATTGCTTGCTAGTTGCAACAGGTTTCATACTAGCAAAGTTCTTTGTTCTTTTCACAAAAGTTCTCATTCCCCCACTTATTCTATAAAATAGCTTTTAAGTTAAATTTATTTAAAAATGGATGAAACCTTAAAAATGGATCAAACCTTATTATGCATAATGCAATCTTTTCTATCCAGAGCTCTCACCACACTCCATTCTGCATAATAGCAAAAATCATCTTTTCTCATTCTATCATCTAGCTTCAATTCTCCTTTTTCAGATATTTACATTTCAAAAGTTCTCATTAGTTTGTCTTCTTTTCTTTCCACTTCCATTCTCATCTCCCTTTCTCTTCCCTTACACAAATTCAACCATCTCTGTACACAATCTGTTCTGTACTTTCTGAGGTTACTGTTACTTTGCAGCTGTAGTTCCCTACTCTCCTACATCTCACTTCCTTTCCCTTCTTCCATAACAGACTCTGCTCCTATCTCCTTTGTTGCCTGCTTATTCTGTCTGAAGTGGGCATATTCCATTAAAAAAACCCCCAAAAAAATAGAAATGGAGATGTGTCTTTACAGCATGAAATTAATTAGAATTGTTTTTAATGTCAGCATTACTTCATGATGAATTTTGCATTAGACACAGTCTGACTTCCATTAACTGTGAAGTCCAGCTTTCTGCCTCTGATAGAGTAGAGCAGTCAAGTAAAGAGAGGATAATCCCACTCTGGATGTCCAGTGTTCTAATGTTCTAGTAACATTTCTCAGCTTTTCAGTAATTTCACTGTCAATTTTCAAATATATATGCCTGGCCCAGCAACCTATGCAAGATCTTCCTGGTTCAACTGGATCTTCCTCTAGATGTTGGTTAAGACTGAACCATGATGTTTCCCTTTTTTCCCCCCTTCTTTTTCTACATGGTATCCTTCAGATATGGCCACATCAGGCTATCATCATCTTGAATCTTTCATACTGTCCACTCCTAGGAAATGATATTCTATCCTGTTTGTTCAGAATGAAGCCATAAAAAGCCTTTTCTTATCCTTGCTGTTTGTTCACTTCAGTACAGCTCCTCTTTGAGATACATCTTTTACACAAAACATAAGTGGCAGGTTCAGGGCCTTGAAAGGAAGACAGCTTTTTTTTGACACACCTGTGGTATTTAATTTATTTGGATGCCTAACCCTCTCATCAAGTTCTCACATAATCTGCTGTGTATCTTCTCTGTTTTCTTTTTCTCAACTGGCCTAAATAGCCAGGGGATGTGAAGCAAAAGTCTGCTGAGTATCCATGAAATAATCTCCTTCAGAACCCAATTTAAAATGGGATTTTTTTTGTTTGTTTGTTTTTTGTTTAAATGCATTCACAATGGCTGGAAAGCTAGTATGCCCAAAAAAGTGCCTATCACAGGAGTAATAACTATAAAAGGTAATTAATAATTTCCACTTCCTTTTTCTCCAGCTGTGGAAGAAATAAGGAAAAGAAAGAATCTTGCTTTCCAGGACCAAGCAGAAATTCCCATTGCCAGTATGGTGAACCAGGCTCACAATTTGAGCCTGAATGTAAAGCTTAATGGCTTGGGAATTGGACCTTTTAAGAAAAAAAGGAAAAGTGGTTTTGGGTCCTCTCTGACTGAGAAGGCAACTCAACACCAGGTATCTGCCCTCCTAGAAGCAGTACAGTCTAAATTCCTTCTACCCAGCAGAGGTACACCATCTACCTGGGAAAAATTACTTGAGTGCAGAGACATCTAAATTGCCTCTGGCTGAATTAATTCTGTGAGTGGAAGCACAGCTTGACCAGATAATTAGCTCTTCTCAAAACTGGCCAAGAAGCAGAGTTAAATTACTTAAGATAAGTGTAACAGTATTAGGGCTGGCTGGTACCAAAAGTATTTCTGGCACAATACTGTGCCAGGAAAACCACACAGAGGGCTTGTATGGGGTTTTTTTGTTGTTGCTGTTGATACCTATTCCAGTTTTGATGCTATAGCACCAACTCTTCTCCCTACTATATATATTCACAAATATTTCATCATTCCTGCCCTGCTAAACCTGCAGACAGCTTTCTGCTGGAAGTAGTATCACTCTCTACTGTCTTTAATGCTGGAGAATCAGAAATAAGCCTTCTATTTTTCATGCTTCAGATATTAACATTTAATTTTGTACTAGAAAATGTTGACCTCTGTTTCTGTGAATTTAAAGCTTCAGGAGAAGATCTCAGTCAGCTTTTAAAACTGTGTGATACCAGAGAGAGGAGCACTATGAGCTCTGCCTGGTTTTTCAGGCTGTGAATGAAATCTGCATTTTTGCAATTTTTAAAAGACAGCTTGCACTATGTGCCCAACAGAAAGGGCTCCATCCCAGAGCATCCTGGTTGACACATTTTCAGATGTAATTGACAATGTCCATCCCCATGCTTCTTCCATACCTGTCTGTAACTCTCCAAAATGAGGTGAAAGTTGATATCAGAAATCATCAGATACCAGAAACTGGTAAAGCTGGACTTTTCCTAAGATCTCTTCCTTTGCTTTCAACATACGGCTCATAAAAGATGCCAGGGTTTTTTTGTTTGGTTTAGTTTTGTGGGGGTTTTTTGAGGCACTTAGTTCTATGCATACTCTGAATAAAGAAATTATTAGATTTAGGAAGGAGATTTTCCCCTGTAATAACAATCAGAACCAAATTCTCACAACAGGCTCACAGTACTGGATGTTTTTCTGAAGGAAGCAAGAACAAAACCTGCCCCTATGCAGAAGAGAATCTGCAGCGTGACATGCTATCACTCAAAACTCCTAAACACTATGTGCTGCCTAAAAAATACTATCACCAACATGGTCTTATTTTCCTTAAAATTTATTTGTGAACTTTGATTTCATAAGACATGCTGCAATGTCTGCTTTAAGTCACTGTTTAACTGTATAATAGATTCTTTTTAATGCATTTAAATTTTCTTGCTGATTATTTATTGAATAAGAATACATGCATAAATAGTTAATTACAGATGTGAATAACTATATTTTAAAGTATTTTTCCAGGTTAACACATGAAGATTTTAACCAGAGCTTTAATGAAAAGTTGTTTCCAAACTAGCTCCCGTCAGCGGGCACGTGACTGTAAAATAAAACAGTGTAAAGTTTCAACAGTGACATCTGTCTTCGATGTTACTGAGTGCCCAATAAAATCAAGCCAGATAACAGTTCAGCTATTTGAATAAGCAGTGGATGAAAACACATAGTTGAAGAACACACTTTCAAAGCAAAGTGGTAGAGATTTTTGGCAATGTTTGTCTTTTCTGTTCTCTGAGATTATTATTCAGCCCACACAACCAGCAGAGAAAGTTGGGAAACAGAGAGTAACTTAGAGTAACATCCCAACATGTGCAAGACATTTTGTTCATCATGCTCTAGAGGAAAAATTCAAGACAAACAGGGAGCCAGCTATGGGTGGTCTTAAGAACTTGAAAATGAATGTGTTAAGGCAGCACAGCTCTGAAAATATATCTGTATGGGTTAACATACACACATCTGTACTACAGGTCCAGTATGTGCATGTCATAGTCACATTCAACCACGTATGCTGGAGAGGAGTTAGGAAAGCATGTTGTAAAAACAAAAGCTTTCTTCTCATTTCAATTGGCCAGCACACCAAGTTGGATGTCAATCTGTATTTTTTCTCAGGCAATTTACAAAAGAAGACACTACAGATATTTTCAGCCAAGCAGCCTACTAGCAAATACTTTGCCATTATTTCACCAGTTCTTGCAGACACTGAGTAGCCCAAGGTATGAAATGTTCTTTGACATTACAACAGCAATGAGTAAAAAGGAATGGACTGTTTCTAAAGATGTAATACAATGCAACCTGCATGTCAGCTGTGCTTATTTCCCTTTAAGCTGTAACTATTTATGTCATACTGCAGATCAGATCTGAATCTGGATACCTAGTGTACTAAAAGGTCATTAAAATATAAAATTATGACAAATGCAGCATGTGCTGTAAGAAAAACACCCAGTATTTTAAGAGTTAAGGTTAAAGAGCTCATGCCACAGTTATTCCCCATATCTGTTTTTGATTGTTGCAGAAGATGCACTTTACAGCTGCTCTCCTAAAATCAATATTGCTGACCTTTTAGACTATGAACTCTGTCTAATCAAAGAAACAGCCTGGTACTTTTTTTTTTTTTTTAATATTTGAACTGCTTTATGTGGTTGCTGTCCATAACTTGTGAGGTCTAAATTTTTTTAGAATTTTGCTAAAGTTCTATATAAAATTTTAGCATAATGATTATTTCACAGTGTACTATCTGCTGTACCATTAGCAGTTCCTGTATAGGACTGAAGGAAACCTGAAACATTTGTGCTAGTGCTGATCACAGATTCCAGAGTAAAAATAACTACCTCAGTCTGGAGACCATTTAACAAACTACATTTTCCAACAAAAATAACAGCGTCTCCATTTGTTAGGTTTTAACACCCATCCTAGGAACCCAATACAAAATAAATATGAAGTCAGGTGACCTATGAACAAAGTAAAATTTGTGAGACAGAGATTCCAAAGTATAATACAGTGTGATTTGAAACTACTCTTTTATTTCTCAAATGCAGTTTTGCATTTGAGATGCTGAATTTAACTTTTATTTCTCAAATGCAGTTAAATTCAGCTTCTCAGCAGATCCCAGTAAAGTTCAGAGCTGACGAGCAGATAACTTGAATACAGGGCAGCTGCAGTCCCTGTGCCAATTAACAGCCTCAGTCACTTCCATGAAACCCCACTGGCTCCTGATTTACGTGCCTGTACTGTAAAGCCTTTAAACCAATTCCCAAAGCCAAAATAAAGCATGGTCTGTGCAGCAAACTGAAATCTTCCTGGAGTCACAGAGCAATGCCACATTTCAGTTGAAGATTTCAGGATTCCTGTGTTAATAACAGCACACTGAGGAGCTGGTAATGGGAATGTGCTTGTGCATATGCTGCTGTCATTAGATCACCCATTTGTTTGTATACAGATCCCAGACTTCCAAGCTTAGGCTAATTTTAGCTGGACTCAGATGATCCTGCCAGACTTGCTATCCCTCGCTTTGCTAATTATTGCTCAGCACTCTGCTCCAGCTGACTTACCTTTTTCACTGTCTCTGAATTGCTGCCAGGGAGGAAGCAGTGAATGGTGCTTGGGGAGACCTCCTTGTATCTTCCTCGCTGTGTTTTAGCCAGTTTGTTGGGTGCAATCCCATTAACAACTGCCGAAAGGATGCTGCTGGTCATGAGGGGAGTCAGGGTCTGGCAGAAGAGACAGAGGGCCACCACTAAGGCCAGAAGGAAGGGACGAGGGCGACAAAGCCTGCGGCATCTGGGGACTTGCCCACACACCATGGCCTCTTTGCCGACCTCACTCTGCCCTTTGCCACATTGCAGATGCAGTCCAAGCAGCCACGTCTTGCCAGGGTAAAAAACGTCAGAGGCACACTTTACCCAAAACTAGCATGAATTTTCCCATTTCTGCAGCTGAGTGTTTTCCTGGTGCCAGGCAAGAAGTCACAAGTTCCAGAGGAGCAGAGGTTTGGGGAACAGCTTCCCATGGAGTTACTGGAACAACCTGTGGAAAAACAGCAAGTGAGCAGCAGCAAACAGCAGCACACCATGGGGCATCCTGCAGGGAGATGTGGAGAGCTCTTGCACTCCATGCTCTCAGGAAAACAAACCTGCCAGCAGACAGGTGAGGAGCAGAAATCTTCACCCCCTTTGCAAAAGGAACTACTTATTCAGCCAGACAGTAGTATTCAAGAAAGCAAAAGGTTAAAGCTTAACATGTCCTGTCCACAGCTGAAAAAAGTAAGAGAGTGTACCAACTTTGTGAACAATCGTTTGCTGTTTTTTCTCTCTTGCATTCTCAATTCCCACTTTGTTTTTACAGTTTCCTTCATTCCAGTCCTTTTAAATTTCCTTCTTCCTGTTAGAAGGCACAGCTTTCTCTCTAAAAGTGACAATTTATCTGAAAACTGACAGACTATGAAGATTTTAATTTGCATTTGTTTTGTCCAGATTGCAAGTTCAAAGTTAGGTTTACTTACTTGGTTCTTACCCTGTTTGAAGTTTTCCGTTCTCCTCTAATGGGCTGCTGATTAAAACCACTTGGAACAACCCTGGCTCATGATCCCAGCTCGTCTCACACACTCAGGAGGCAGGCACACGCACATAACACACACCATCTGAAGCCAGTTGGACCACAGACTTCATATAAATAAGGGCTGGACTGCTCAGAGGGTGGAGCTAAACTGGCTCTGCTCAGAGCAGGCACAGGATTTGGAGACACAGCCTGAAGTCTGGATGGGGAATGAGAGGTGTCCTTGCTCACACTGCATGCCTCGAAGCCACCATCAGTGCAATTTTTAGAAAACTGCTGTTACAGTGATTAGCCTAATTGAAACAATATTAATACCTTTCAGGGAGAAGCCCCTGCAGTATTTTAATCCAGATTAACAAAAAATGTTGTAAATGAAGAAGATTTACTTGGACATAAGCATTGCTGACAGAGCAGTTGTCAGTAATTTTCCATAGTAGATATAATATCTCATAGCAAAATATAAATAAAACTTCTTGCTGATGTACAAGAGGGAGAGAAAGGAGGGTGGACAAAAATACTCTGATGAAAGCACTTAGTATCTAAGCCAGAGAAGGTCTTAGTTACTACTTCCCCCTACTGACACAGGACAGGGACGAGACAGATGGGAACAGTTCACAAACTCTGTTATATTTATAGACCAGAACTTCTAATATAATCAAGTTCTTTTAGCTAAAAATATCTGTTTATAAGTAATCTATTTTATCTTCCATACTTAGTTAACGATTTTTGAAAAGATAGTTCTTCCTACACTGCCTCATATATAAGAAATGAATGTTGTTACAATTACTTTGAGCCAATCTACACAGTTTGGCAGCTGGAGCAGCACTACCACATTAGAGGCCTATAAACAGCAAGGAAGGGTGGACTATATATTTTTTTAAGCACTGATTTTTATTCAGCTTTAAAATTTCTTTTTTACCCCCCCAAACAAAGCCTATCAGTTTGCAGACAAAGAAAAATGCCATCAAAGTGATTGAATACCTCATGCAGGACCTCAGTGGTCACATGCACTGCATTTTAGTTTTATGTCTGGGATTGTAGTTGCCTGAATTAGACTCCTGGGTTATCCTGAGCAAGAAGAGACTACTCCAGTTGCCTGTACCCTGCTGTGATAGATGCTTATAAGGCACAGAAGAGCTCCCATCTTTGCTCTCTGGAGACATGCTCTTGTGCTCCCTCCTTCCCAGCATACCAGCTCACATCCTCAGCTGCTCCACTCAGCCTGTGCTGTAAAACATCTAGCAAGCCAACAAATCTGGCTAGAGGACATCAGAAAACCATGGTTTTCCCTGCAGCTTACCCTGTGGGTAGGTCTCTTCCATCCAATGGAGAGGGATACTCAGGGAGCTGGTACACTCAAAGGAGGATTGCAGAGACACTACTGCCAGCCTATCTGGGAGCCACAGTGACACCATCAACAGAAGAGGAGACTTGCTTTATTGTTATAAGGTATTGTCCTGCAGATTTTGGCATGCCCTGATGTCTGGGCCCACAACCACCAGCTGTGTGGGTGGCATTTGCATGGTTGTCAACTTCTCTCAGATTCCTAGTGAGGGTATGTTAGTCAGAGCTTTATGGGCTATTCCTAGAAGACTGGATTAAAACCATTTTATAGAGATTTGGCTTAATGATTGCTTCATAATGTGGAGCTCATACCTCCTTGGAGAATCCCACACTAGAAAAAAGTAATCTTCTCTGTCCCCACCCCCTGCTCCCTCAGTCACCTGCAGCACAGCAAGTAACTGTGCTCTCCCTCCAGCCCAACATCCTGTTCCCCTTTCAAGCATTTAAGTGGAGTCTTTATCATCACATTTTGCCCAATATCTTCGAGTCAATTCATCCTTCCTGCAACCCCCAAACCATTCATGGGTCCCAAGACTTCAGGACAAGCTGGAAACAGATGAAGGAGTTATCAGCAGAGAGCAGGTGGATCACTCTGCCTCCTGTATATTCCTGGGAGTCAGCCTTCTATCTTTCTGCTTTCCCCAGATGTTCTGAGGAGTGAGCTGGATTTTTTTCCATAATTTGTGGGGTTTTTTCATGACAATAGCATGCAACGCTCATTTCTTAGAATGTAAATACTTTCCTCAGTCACAGTTTGAGTGCAATGAACATGATTCCTGTTAATCTTTTGAATCAGGATCCCATTACATTTCTGGGCTTACATGTCTACTGACTTACCTGACCCCATTCTGACACTTCAGAAATTAAGTCAGGAGTATTGCATATAGGGACTAATTCCCCTGACATTAACTAGACATTTAGGAAAAGGATATAAGTGGATAAAGTGTCAGGCCTCCTGGGTTTCAAATTCACAAGAAAGATTCTTCAGTATATAATAGTCAAATAACTGTTGGTGAGATCAGAACTATTCAGCTAAGTATTTATATTCATAGGTATATGTGTGTATTTCAGAATTTCTAGCAGAAAGGTATAAATCTCCTCTTTCTGAAATACAAAACAAACTTAGTATTGACCTCCTGTTTGAGATTCCCTGACCTGTTCCTTCCAGTGGCTGCTCCCATTGCATGCATTAAGGGCTCTCTAGCCCGTTTACCTCTTCCTCTTCACTCAGGACTTCTTGCCTGGCTGCTCCCTACAGCAGCCAACTACTGTTCTGCTCAGCATGAGGCAAGGTTGTGCCAAAACCAGCAAGCCATGACTGTCAAAAGTGATCTCCAGTGCTTGCAGACAGAATCCCAGTTCCATCTGCATCATCTGGAATAGTTTAAAGCTACCCTGACACAGAAAAGGTGAGAGGAAAGTCGCAAGACTTGCTAAAAATTCCCAGGGACTGGGATTTGAGAGGACTTAGCCAAGGTGCCATGCAGGCATGTAATGTTCACTATTTATCATCTCACTGGGGTTTTAACTCACTCGGCTCATACACACACAGCTTCCATTTTACATGAGTCTCCATGTTTGTTCAGTGGTGAAAGCTACTGACCACTGAAAAATTATTTCCATGATCTAAACAGTAACCTGGAAACATACTTGCCAGGAGCAAGGAGAAAATATGAGGCACAGAAAGTTAACAGGAGTTTAAGGTCAGCTGAATACATATGTCTTATGCATGCTTAACTTCACTTAGAGATCTAACATAAACCATAAATTAAGTCTAGGTATAAGTGCTTGTAAGATGAAGTCTTAATATAAGAAAACCATTTAGCATCAATAATGTCACCATAGAGAGGCTGCCAAAGAGAAAATATGTTTAGAAAAAACCTTTTCACAATTGCTCTTTTTCTGGAGAAAGTTTCAAATTTCAAAGCATAACATCCTAGCAACCATTTCTGTGATAAATGAGATCACATGAAAAATAAGTGCAAACTGATAATTTCTAAATTAGCTGATATTCAAGTGCTTGTAATCATCTGTCATCTTCACAGAGCAAACCTACATACAATTTTCATTGTTTATGCTCAACACTTTAATTTCTTTTTTTTTTTTCTAGTATGCTAAAAATTGTGCCATGGGCCATAAATTCTCACTAACTTCAAAAATTAGTTAAAAACTTCAGGAAGAATAGGCCTCCATAGTACTGTAAATATTCAAGCAAAGCATCTTGTTAAGCTGTGTTGGAGAAAACCAGCTTAGCTCCACCCTCCCTGATTTTTTACTTGTCCATAATTCATTCCAGACTGCAATTAGATCCGTAGTGTCTTTAATCCTGTGTGTGGTCCCATTATAAGCAGTGAATGGGGAAGAACAGAACAAAATGAAGAAAACAGGAAAAATACATTACTGTTCTGCACATTTGAAGACTTGATCCCACTGAAGTTAAAATCAATCCCAGCTTAGTAAAGGCCCAGATTCTCTCTCCTTGTCCTATTCAACCATGTAAGTGTTAGTGATAGTGTGATTTTACTCTGCTCCAGAGAACAAACATTCATGTCTTAAGCCTACTTAAGCTCAGCTCTCTGATTTTGGTTCACAGTGAAAGCAGGCAAGCAGAGAATCACAGAATCACAGAATATGCTGTGTTGGAAGGGACCCATAAGGATCATAGAATCCAACTCCTGCCCTGCACAGAACCATCCCCAAGAGTCACACCATGTGCCCAAGAGCATTGTCCAAATGCTTCTCAAATTCTGTCAGGCTGGTGCTGTGACCACTTCCCTGGGGAGCCTGTTCCAGTGCCCAAACACCCCCTGGGTGAAGAACCCTTATCTAATATCCAACCTAAACCTCCCTGACACAACTTCAGGCCACTACCTCAAGTCCTCTCACTGATCACCACAGAGAAGAGATCAGTGTCTGCCCTTCCCTTATGAGGAAGTTGTAGACTGTGATGAGATCTCACCTCCATCTCCTCCAGGCTGAACAGACCAAATTCCCTCAGCTGCTCCTCATATGGCTTTCCCTCAAGGCCTTGACCTTCCATGTGGTCCTCCATTGGGCACTCTCCCATAGCTTTGTATCTTTCTTATATTTTGGCACCCAAAACTGCCCTCAGCACTCAAGGTGAGGCTCTCCCAGCTCAGAGCAGAGCAGGACAATCCCCTCCCTTGCCCAGCTGGCAATGCTGTGTATGATGCACCCCAAGACAGGCTTGGCCCTCCTGGCTGCCAGGGCACTGCTGACTAAAACTCAACTTGTCAGGAACCAGGACCCCCCAGGTCCCTTTCTGTGGTGCTGCTTTCCAGTATTTCATTCCCCAGTCTGCCTGTACATCCAGGGTTGCCCCCTCCCAAGTGCAGAACGTGTTACTTTCTTTACCTCTGCTCCTGCTCTTTCCTTTCCTCTCTTCCTACCTGGTGGTGCTGCTCATTAGATCTTTCAGGAGAAAGTACACAGCTGGGCTGTTTTCTGCCATGTGAGGGAATTGAATTGACACCTGGGGAGTTCCAGTGGGCCCTCATGCTGGTGCAGGTTAAGCAGCAGGAGAACGTTATTGAAAGATAATGAAAAAAGAGGAAAAGAACAGGATCTTTTAGGCAGTGGCAAAGCTCAATACTCAGCTCATCAGATTATCAAACCTACCAGCTTCCCTAAAGTTTAGGTAGAATCTGGGCCAATCGAGTTATTTGTTCAGAGGCATCTCCGTGTCTCAGGCGTAGTCTTCACCACTGTGTTTTGGCAGAAGGGTTACAGTGAAACAGAGGTATCTTAATTTGTAAATGTTAATTATACAGCAAGTTGCTTGACATGAGGATACAGGAAAGTATTTGAAGACCAAAGTCTTATTAATATACTGGTTCCTGCTTAAATGACAAATTTGAATGTCATAAGGAAGAAATCAATCAGAAAATTCTCTGCTTCTCCCTGTCTACATTTATTTGCTGTCATAATCCCCTTGAAGCAGTTATTCAGAGATAAGAGATTTATGGATTTTGTAGCCAGTTTGATTGCTCAGACTCACTGGTTATGTTTTGGGAGAAAGAAAGAAACTCTACAACTTTATGGTATAAAGTTGTAAAAGTTGGTACATTTATTGGCAGCGCTGTGCGCATGCAGAGTTAGCACTCTTCAAAAGGCATGTGCACTCCTGGGAACTTCTGGTCTCTTTTTATCTTTCTTTCAAATACATATGCATATAGTTTCACAATAGATTCATACATATTCATTTTTTACGAATTATGCGTGACATTGTCACTAGTTCTTTTTATCAGAAAGAATTCTTGAATTACGCTGACTTAGGCCTTGCATTACTTTCTGTTTTTCTTCTGTCTGTCTGTCTCTTGTCTGTTACTATCTCTGCCCTGCAGTTTTCCCTTGAGCTTCAGCTTTACAGACCTTTTACTCTTGTTGGACATTTAACTTAATTCAAAATAGATTTTTACTCTAAGAAATTTTTTACTCTGTCTCAGTTACTGCTGAGAAATGGATAAGAATCGCTGGTAATAAAAAAGTGCCCAGATTGGCTGCAAGAACCAAGAACAAAGTGAAATGCCTTGTGACCTCTAACAGCATCTGTGTTCCTTTTCACTTTAATGAATCATTTTATTTTGTGATGCTCCACATAATTTCTCTGGCATCTTGTGGGCCCCCCTCTTCTTCACACTTCAGGTTAAAGTATTTGACGTTCCATTCTCAGGTCTTCCTACAAACCTTTCCTAATCTCTGTATCTCTGTTGTCTCTCAAGATCATTCTCTTATTTTAACACAGTGAATAATCTCTTTGTGTAGGTGATCTCAATCCTTCTTATTGTCTTTCAGTTACATTTTCTGGGTTTATTATATGAAAAGCATTTGCACAAATACTCTTCTACTTTCTCGTGCACTTCTGTTGCAAGCAGAGTTCTTCACTGCTTTGTACCTGGAGAAGGGCTCTGTAGTGCAAAGTAGAGCTTTAAGTGCTTTAAGTGGACCAGCAGTATTTTCCTTGCAGTCTTTCCTAGCTGCATATATTCAGATGAAAATGTTACCAAAACGACCAGTGAGAGTGGAAAGAGTATGAGAATACCAGTGTCATTGACTGTCCCAGCCACTCCCTGCTGGCTCAAATGGTGTCTGCAATGAGGGTGTCCCCATTCCTCACCAGCTGTTGCATGTATGGGAACATCTGCCCCACACCAGGCCTGTGTCCTCCTCCCTTGGCACCAGGTCAGAAGAGCTCCCATAAGGAGGTGGGGAGAGGGAGAGCAAGAGGTGAGTGTACCAGTTTGGAGGCTACTGCTGAAGGAAAAGATTAATTCCTCAGCCAGACCTCCAGAGTAAGAGCAGGATGTATCCTAAATAGTGGCCTGTGCTGTGGGAATGTACGATGCTTGCAAGCCAGTCATGGAGTGTTTGAACAAGAGCAACAAATATGAAGGAAAGAATCATTTGTAAGGACATTTTGCATAGGGAGGAGAAGCATTTACAAATAATTTTAATTGTGATGTTTAACCTTCTGCATTTTGTTTGTTTGTTTTTGAAGTTAATTGTTCTAGATTCTGTTTCAGTAAACCCCAAATGCAGAATTGAAATGTCATAGTCCTCCAGGTCTTCTCACAAGATCCTTCCTCATCTTCTGTGTAAACTAAGTAACTTCATTGCCATGTTCCCTTTTCACTTTAGCCTGGCCTTATTATGTGAGTATCCAAGACTAGTGGTGTGCTTACTTTTTTGTCCTGTTTTACACCATAAGTGGACCCAATTCAGTCCAAATGTGAAAATAGCCAAAGTCACCCAAGAATTCATGACACTCACCCCCAAGAACTGTTTTTTATATAGCTGTCTCTCAGAAGCAGTGTCAGTTTCAAATAAACTCATTTTAGGAAGATGCAATAGAAAAATATAAAAATACAATTAGACTCCTCATTCCATAAACACTCATCTTCCAATTCACCTCCTAAACTGTGTTTGATTCTGTCTCCTTATCTTTGGCTGCCTTTCTTCCTTTTCACTCTGTATATGATAAGGAATATGCTCTCTTTCTTTGGCGAAGTGGTTGCTTTGCAGAGACCACTTAGACTTTTCACATTACTATCACATTACTATCTCAGTATCTTCTAGGTTCAGCGGTCCTCTGATGCTCCTTTGCAGCATAGAAACAAATGAAAGTCTCCTACAAACAAATTTTGTCACTTCTATCATGTCCATTACACAGGGATGTAATGCTCTCGGGTACCTACAGCTGTTTGTGCTGGCCTGTAGATTATTTAGTCTGTGCTGGTGCAGATGGGGTGCCTGCCACCAGCAGGCTTGACAAACAAGCTCTGTAGTTCTGCAGCAATGTTTCCAGGTGCCAATCATTTCAGACATTCTGGTCATTACATTTTTGTTCATCCCAGTACAGTAAGCATCCATGCAAACACAAAAGTTAAACCACATCATGGTCTCCACTGTGTTCAGAGGATATGTGGATGTTTTAGGCACAAAACATTGATTTTTGATTTTTTCCTATCAAAAGGCTTTGTACTGATGGATATTTGTTTACCAGAACTCTTCTGTTAGCAAGGAGAGTTTTAAGGCAACCACATTTCACAGAAATGTTGACTAAATGCTCAACTGTGCCTCTCAAGCCACCCATAGGTTTAACTAACGCCATCAAGGCCAGACATTATTATATATGCCAGAGTATATAACAGTTTATAAGTTTGTTGCATTCTCTCGGTGCTGCCAGAATATACAATGAACCAGCTCAGAAATGTGTCACCCGGGGCACTCCACATATTGTGAATGTATATGAGAAATTACTGTACAAGTGAAGATGCAAGACATGCTATTTTGTTGTTCTTATGGATAGGCAGGAAAAGATAACAGTATACTTCTTAACTTCTCTATCTGATTATAACAGTACAGCTTTTCTCACAAGCCCAGCTGCCTCAGCGTGATTGCTGCAGAGCAAGATAACAGCAACCACTGTGGCACAGAAGTTACCTTCGAAATACCTTTAAGTACATTACATCTTTTAAGCACTGACTTTTGACAACCTACTCAACATGGTATTTCTGAAAGTAAAGCTGGAAATTAGATTTAACCATTTTTTACATCTTACAAAGCCAGGTGGCCTAAATAAATGGAGTGAAGGAGGCCACACAGAACATCTGCATTGCATCTGGCATGAGTCTGATGAGTTCTTTGTGTCCTGCCCCATGCAGAGTCACTACACTGCCTCTCAGTTCTGACCTCATGGGCTGCACAGCTTGCTCAAAACATGCCTGATGGGCTCGAAAGCTGAAATTGGGGAGGAATGTCATGTGGAACTGTTGTGGTACAGCTGGGAGAAGGCTGAACATCACACTGCCAGTGGGTGATCTTGACCACTTTGATGAAACAGGTCATGTATAAAACTAGCATTCCAGGCAAAGATCTGTTGAAAAACCAAGGTTTAAGGAAGATATTTCTCAGGTCTGAGAGATCTAAAATATTTTGCTGTCATTTTTCAATATTTCACACATAATCTGAATTGTCTAGAGGGGCTGAAAAGCAAATAAAAGCATTTTTGTTCTTTGTCTCATTACTGGTTTGTTGGAGCCTGTTTCTTTTGTGGGTTGTTTTGTTATATTTTTAAATTATGGAGTTATGTTCTAGGACTAAAAGTAGATGTAGATGTACATAGGATTTGATTTTGAAAAAAATTAAAACATAAGCAAAATACAACCAAATCTGAATTGCTCTGAAATACAGTATGAAGTAGCTGAATAGCCTCCCAATACACTTTTTAAATTTAATCACTATTTCTATATAACTATGTTTTGATGAAATTTTAAAACTAAAGCATAATAAAGAGACTCTTTGCTTTGGAAAATAATGTACAACCAGGTAGTGCCAACACTGAAAATTAATAAAATTTATATAAGGCTGATAATTAATTCAATTTATAAGAGTCTTTGGAGAGAGAATTCCAGACAATTTTTGGGATTGATTTAAAATCACACTATCATTTGCTAAATAGGAAAATTAGGTTACAATTTTATGATGTGCTGGTGTAATTAGGAACAATATGTTTTGATGTCTCTTTCCTTCATGAGTTTAAATATGACTGCTTAAGATTCAAACAACAGGGAAGAGGAAAACTTAGAATCTTTTGTATTATAAGGCTTGTCAGCCTCCAGAGCGAGACATTTTCAGTACATTCCTTTCACCCTCTTAACAGAAATCTTTAAGTAAACAGCTGTGGGTGAGTGTTTGGAAAGCACTTTCAAAGTGAAAAGTACTTCAGCATTGGAAAATCTTGAACATTTATGCAGAGAATAAAAACACCTTAAAGTTGGATTTTCATCTCTTTTCTCTTTTTGAGAATTGTCTTTCATTTCCTTGTCCTGGGCTAAAACTTCACTGAGATGTTTTCCCAGTATGTATTTTAGATTGTATTTATGTCTTAAAAGGGCAACCAACAATGTGATAGAAGAGATGGGCACAATTGTTCTGATGTGACACTCTCAAAGGCAATCATTACTTCTGAAATCATCACTTCTCTGTGCAAAAGCATGTAAACTGTAAATCTTTGTCTAAGAAAATTTCAGCTCTGGTTTAAAATGATTAATACATAATTTAGGGTTTTTTTAGGGCAATATTAAAGTAACTCCTACCTTAACTTCTGGTTATTCCTCAATTCCTTAGTCATTCCAATACTATTAGGCTACCAGCAACATCCCTGGGATGTATGGGATACCTTCCTAAACTAAAATAGTTAGTCAACACTACTGAACTGTTTTGTTTTCCAGACCTAAGGAACACAGGTTTTTATGGCCAGTTCATTCAGCTATTGGCTAATCCTTCAATCTACAGAATCTGCTTTCTTTAAAAGCCTGAGATTAATCTAGCCCCAAATAACATGACACAGAGATTAAACACACCTTTAAATAATTTATGATCAAGAACAGCATATCCAACTGAATTCATGACAGCAGATGCTCTAGCTTGTCATCTTTTCATGCAAAGTACATAACTGAACATTTACTAGAACAATTTTTAAATATGATGAGCACTTATTTTTGCACATCAACCCCTAATAACAATGTAATTTGTATCTTATTAAAATAAAAGATAACAGAGCTGTAAACCAAATTTCTTTTATTATCACAGGGAAAACTATTCCTCTACATCTAACAAAAAAGGATTCCCTGATTCCGTAGCACTTCCCTGACTGACCCCATCCAGCACCTAACTACACTCACACTTGGGAAGTTTATCTAAACATCTGTCCCACATGTCCTTTTCTGAAAACAAAGCATAAAACTTGATTTGGAATTAAAAGGCTAAAACTCTGAAGGCAGAAGAAACATTAAATTATCTTCACATTGCTCCCTGTTTCTGTTTCACTAATCCTCATGATTGCAAATACAGTATAACTATTATTTTTTCTCCGAGAAGAAAGGCTTATACCACCTTGAATAGGAAAACCAAGTTAACTGTCAACTACCTAACTGACTAAATCTGTTCAGCAACATGGATTCCTCAAAAAATTTGATATTTTTGAAGAAAGATATAAAAATTGTAGCTGGACAACTGCATCTAATCCCCTCATTGTTCTCTTTAGCTTGAAAAACCTTTTTTTTTATTGGCAGTAGCCCATTTAATAGATGTGAGCAGACACCTTTGATTCAATGACTATAATGTTGCTTAGTAAGTATTCAGAAAGGAATAGAGTTGCCACAATACACAGTAATCTTCAGAAAGTAATGTACAAGGCACAAATAGGTATTAGGTCTTTAAAAATACTAACACAGTTGTGGATCCTAACATTGTTCATAATTTTCTACTGCTTTAGATAGATTTCTTGTACAGTCACGAGGCAAGTATTTCTCTATTCTAGCTGGAATACACTAGGGGTTTTTCTTTTCAACACCTTCAGGATTTTTTTTGAGGACTGAATAGGGGAATTTTTCTTATCCCTATAAAAAGAGAACAGTTAGTATGCAGTTAAAGTAATGTTTATAATCAAGACTTTAATGAACTAACATAGGAAATTACTGGGGGTTTTAAAATATAAGACCTATAGAAGGACAAGCCTGAAAGTAGTAGTCATGCAACTTATTGACAACTTTTACATGCTCAAATAGCTCTGAAATACAAAGATTTATCTAGAGGAAAAAGCTGCTCGTTTTTGTCTTTATTGAATACTATATGAATATAAAAGCAAGATATGGATTTGAAAGTGCTAAGAGGAACATTACTGTAAATTGGCATAGATACACTGAAGTGTGACATTTTTCTCCTTTTAGTTACATTATTCTCAGAGCATTTTTGTCATATCAGGGAGGAGTAACAAAACTGAAGGTACTATGTTCATATGGTGTGGCCTACCCTGAAGAGAGTGTAAAAACTCGAGTCTTATTCCTCTTGCAATTCTGCTTCTTGGAGATTTTAGTCTAAAAAAATTGAACACTCTGCTGTCAAGGTAAAGGCTGTCTCTCTTGAAGAAGAAAAATGTATGGCCTAGACATTCCAGTAGAATGAGGAGGGAGATGAAAAAAATCTTGCCAAGAAAAGTCAACTCACAGTGGAAAGTACCTCCCTGGTGAGGCAGAACAGAAAAGTGAAACAAACCTCAGAATTTCTGACCTTTACTGTGTCTGAATAACATTTTGCAAAGTTTGGTAAAGAAGAACGCAAATTATTCCTTGCTATTCAGAGAGTGGGATTTTCAGATTAGTATCCATTAAAGTATTTTCTCCCCCTTTTTAATTTCAGATGTAGAATAAACAAAAGTTACAGCTCCCCAGTGCACACAGACAATACTCTTTAGGAGAGATAGACAGTGTTTTGTTCCATTAGAGTGCTTAGCACATTGGTTCTCAGTTTGTGGTACTACAAATACCCCTCATCCTAAAAGTTCATGCAAATGCTGGAACATTGACATGAAACTAAAAGAACTGCACTGCCTAATGCTGAAGGTCGCCTAACATAGTGTCTAGTATCAAATAGCTTTCATTGAGTACCAGAGGATTTTAGAACAGTCAGAGGCAACCTGGAACACTTCCCTCAATGAACTCTTTTGACTCCTACTGATCAATCTTCAGTGAGTTTCTGATCCAGGGATATTAGCTATATGTTCCATTTTGTAATGTAAGCATGCCACATGTGAAGAAATGTTGCTCATTTTTTCATTTTGGACTGGCTACCTTCATACCACTACTTCTATCAAAACACACACCTTTTTACCTCACTACTTAATTTATAGAGATCCCTGTTATGTTCTCTTGGAACTGCCTCTTTGCCATCCAGAAGAGTCCCAGAAAATTCATCTATTCCTCAGCTATGTTGTCATGGTACAGCTTTGACCCTCCAATTTGAGCTTTTTCCTAGCTTTGCTTTTTGTAAAAGAGCAGACCAGAATTTTACACAAGATTGACTTAACTGCAATTCAATTTACACAGTGTAAAACTGTATTGTGTTTTATTTTTCATCTCCTACTGAGTCATTCTCAGCACTTTTGTGACCTGCTGCTGAGGTTTCCATAAAATTACTAGATAACTTCCAGATCACTTTCCTACATAGTAATCCCTACTTCCTACTTTAGGGGACTCAGCTGCAGGTAAAGTGAAATCTAAGTATTATTTTATATTTTACATTGTTTTAGCAAAATGTTTAAATACATTTTCCACTTTATCAGACAGTCTGTCATGAGATTGGTCTGATGCTTTTAGCACTTTCCATTTTTGGGTTTTTTTTGAGAAACAACATACACGCAAATATTATGTTCCCATTTAGGCCTCTTTAACTGACCTCTTATGTAACTCTTGAGCAGCAGAGCCCTGCTCTTCATTAGCAGTGTGTATTGAGGATATTGCTGATTTATTCCTTTAATTATTCAGTTTTCTAAATAGCAGTGTGGATGTCCCAATCAAGGGATGCCCACTCTTCAACCAGAGCACCAGTGATTTTTAAGAAGCTTTAGTGAGAGACTTTGCAGCAGTACTTACCTACCTAGGGAAGTGTCCAGCAGCATTATTGACCATGAGGCATGAACTCTCTCAGTATGTAGCTACCCACACTGCTCAGTGCTTTTACAGTCTAATCACCTCCTGACCTGTAAGCTTCTTTTGCAGGCTTCCTATTTAGATAGCTAAAGTATGTACAGGTTTTGTTGTTCTACATCTCTGACTTAGGTATTGTCTTTTTTTCCACATTTGTCCATTTCTGTTTTCTTGACACAAAATACTAATTTACTAACAAGTTTTTTCTTCTTGTAAATTCTCTAATTTCTCAATGAAAAAATAATTTATATTTCCCAATGAAACAGGGATCCAATATTCACACTAAAATTTGAAATTTTATTTTGGATTTGTAATTTTGCTATCATCTTAGGTATGGTTACCAGCAGAGTGAGAGATTTTGCCGTACAGAGTCTTAATTCTCAAAGGACTTAGTTCTTAGCTCTTGGGACAGACATTCAGTTTATGGAGAGCCTAGATTACTGGTTGATTATTTAATTTCAATTTATAGCCTGGCACCAGTTTCCCACAAAACAAACACTTTGTTATCTCTACTGTCTCAACAGCCTCACTTAAGACCACATATTCTAGTCTTCAAGTGGTTTTTTTAGACTGAGATTGCCACAGAAATATATACACAGTGGGTTGAGTTCCCAGTTTCAAGGGAACCTTAGTTAACTGCTTCTTGCTGTTTATTTTCATGAACTTCTATCCTATTCTTTTGCCAAAGTCTATTTATCATCCATAATCACATTTCCCTTCTTTCACATCTACTTTTCCTGAGTTCATGGACTTTAAATGCCTACTTTTTTCATTGTGAAAAAGCCTGGTGTGACAGAAGCCTGGTTTCATTCTCTACACATAGACTTATTCCTAATGGACCTATCTGGTTTTATTCCCTTGACATTATTTGCCCGGTCATGCAATGGAACTGCTTCCTTATCTCCCTCTCTTCTCTTCATGGGTCTGGAAAGCTACCACATGACGGCCACAGTCTTTCAGCCTAATACAGGGCTTTATTTCAAAGGGAAAGCATATTTTTTAATGGTGGGAAGAAGAAGGAAGGAAAAAATAGGCATAAACCCCATCTTTCTGTTCAGTGCTGCTGCATTAAAGAGCCAGAAAAAAAAAGAAAACTTTAGAAACCATTTCAGTGAGAGAACTTTTTTTTGACAAATGTACAGGAAACATTAATCTGAGGAGTTGAGGTTCTTTTATTTTACACCTAATACAATTCAAATTTAAAGGATAACTTGCACAAAAAAATAAACACATTTGGTATAAAAATTTATTGTCACTTTAACACCTTTTTTCTTCTTATGGCCCCCGTCTTCTCTGGAGCAGAAACATATAAAGACTAATGGCACAAGTTTGTTGCATTCTACAGCATTTTTTGTCTTTACATACTCAAGTACCCTAAAGGACAACAGCCCGCTGTATACAAGAACCATTTTCTTCAGCCTGCTGAATTAAGTTTCATAAAGAACCAAAGCTATAAAGGCATTTTAAAAACCACTGTCTCTTTTTCCTTTCAGAAGCACTGACTTTTTGCACTATTAATATACATAGTGTTACGTAACAGCTCTTGAGTACAGTACATGCAGCAGAATATATCTGTTGTATATAAAACATACATTTAAAATCTTGACTTATTGGAATTTTTGGAAGATTGAGTACTTGTAGAATGCCCACTGCTTAGAGAAAATGGTTTGATAGCACAAATATCTGCATATGCTGGCCACTGGAACAATCCAAGGCTCACTGGAATAGTATCTGTAGCACATCAAGGTGCATAAATAATTTACCTACAATATTAAAACACGACTTAGCAAAACCAATAGTTCAAGATCTTATGACTGGGGGCTGGAACTAGAAGATCTTTACGGTCCTTTCCAACCATACCATTCTATGATTGCTAGTTATCTTCAGTGGTTGCAAGGAAGTGTGCTGAGAGTTGCCCCTCCCCTATCAAGTCCTTTATAAAACCTTTATTATGCAATTTTTTTCCAGATGAACAAACTTATTTATGCCTACTGCCTCTTCTCTTCATTGCAGCTGTACACTGTGGACAGTACCATTTCCCTTTTGGTGCTTCTGTCAGTCCAACACATCCATAGTGGAACCACTCAATAGGGCACTGTAAAAAGATTTAAAAGAGAGGGTTTGTGATTTGGGTTTTTTTTTCAAAAATGCGTATCACAAATACAATTCTATGAAAAAGAAACATGAGTGGAAAACATAGATTCTGTATTTCACACCAGTCACAGGACAAAACAAGGAGAGGGGAAGATCTGCAACATACACTCAGTACACTAAGAAAAGTGATAAAAATTCTAGGAGTCATATATGGACTCACATTACAGAGCAAAATAAGTATGTTGTGCTTTGAAATACTTAGTTTAACAAAGAAATCTTATCATTCACTTCTGTTTAAATGTAGTTTTCTCAATAAATACATTATTATATTCAACTGTTCTTTGAAAACTTTTTTACTTGAAAAAGACAAGTCTTATTAGTAGTGAAATAGCTGAAAATTCACAGAAATAAAGGGTATTTTGAAGCAGGGCATTTTCGAACCTAGCAAAGGCTGCAGGTTTCTAAAAGAATCTAAGCTGTGTGGAGACATGAGAAGTTTCCTGAAGGATGGTTCAAATCATATGCACTTTACTCTAAAAAACTCTACTCAAAAACAAACTTTAAAAAAAGCAACTCCTACATGCAATAGTTATATGTATAACTCTCTCATGAACCTTTTGAACTTCGTTACTTACATCTTGGTTGTCACAGCCTACCATTTCACCATAGGACACCTAGTAAAATAAGAAAAAAATCCCTTAGCAATTACATTTTGAAAGGGCCAACAGTTCAGATTTCTTCCTTTGAGGAGTTTTTCCATTAATAGCAGTAACAACATTTTCATTTTACTTTTTTTACACACCCCAAACACCATCATGTTCATAGTGAATTGATTTTCCCAAACTATTTATACAAAAGAAGATACGTCTGCATATTTCAGATTGGATAAAAAACTAAATTCACTGCAAACCCTCTCAATTTTTTTTTAATTTAATTATTCCTGAAGTCTCCATTACAAGATTTAAAACTCTCCAAGGATATCACATCACTTAAAAAACAGACTATTTTTAGCTTCAACAGTTAATTATTTACACCACCATTAAGTAAATAAAACAGATCAGAAGTTCAAGAGTAAAAATACAGGTTTTTTTTAAAATTAGCATTCAGAGAAAGAAGTTCAGCTACATCAAAACAGCAGCTGTAGTTGTATTTCAATTTGGAGGCCATCCTTACCTGATTACAAATACAGTAACGTGGCTCATTTGGATCATAGGTCCAATCAACCTGGCTATTAGAATCAGACTCTGGTATTACTGCTGTTTGCTGAGACAGTTCTTGTGCCAGCGCAGATGAAGAAGAACATGATGATAGAGAGGAAGAAGAAGATGATGATGAGGACTGCTGACTTGAGGATTTGTTGTTGTTTCTGAGGAAGAGTAAAAAAAAAATGAAAAAAGTGCATAGATGATTTATTTTCTGCCAAGTGAAAGAATCACTAAACAAGTACTTTGTTGACTCTGAACTGCTGCAGTATGTAAATCCCAAAGCTATCATTCACCATCACATTTCATTCAACCACTGCAAGCACTGGAATGCACCCACTGTATGCTCTTGGAAAAGGAAACAAGTCACACCAGCTTACAAGTGCAGGACGTGATGCTCTAATCAATGGAATTTAACAGCTCTAACTGTCAAGTGGCTTTAACAAATGCTTTTATTCACAAAGGTTTCCATCAATAGCTTTGGTGTCAAGTCCTTATAAAAACTGTTACCAATAAAACAGGAATTTACATATAAATAATGTCATATGTCATGTACAATAGATAACTGTTTTGAAGATGACTGATTCTCTGTTAATCTCCACTCAAGCATCAGCAATCACTCCATAGGAATGGTGCCAGAATAAAATTTCTCTGCTTTTGCTTATAGGTCAGAGCTGACACCCAAGATATTAATAGATGAAAAATGCTTCTCAAACAGCATTATTAACTGAGTTGTGAACACACACAAATTTGAATGACGAGAAAAACTCAAGACAATTTAAAAGGGATGGATATTTTGAGATAAATTCTTTCAAGTACAAGTTCTGATTGTTGAATGTGTTGTGACATTGCGTTGTTAAAAATGTTTTAAAACTTCGATCAGAAATGAAATTCATTCCCTGTTCTACATGGTCAGTCATTAGAAAGTATCATGTTTACTTGGCATCAGACATCTCCAGATTATTTCAAAACCATCTACAAACCATTGCACAGTAATTCCCAACAATTGCTCTTAGATCAATCCTCTCCGAAACATAGAAAAGTGAGGGAAGAAACTTGATTGTATCTCAGATAAAAAAGCAGATCAATAGACTTTGCTTAAAGAAAAAGAAGCGGGAGAACTAAAGAACACAGCCCTACACAAAAAATGGCCAAGATGCAGTAACTACCTTCTGCTGATTCCCCCCCAGAGATATTAAATACAATGTATTTCTATTATGGCCCATGACCTTTTAAAAAAAAAGCTCATCTGCCTTCAAAGTTATAATTACAGTCAACAAGTAAGAAAACCTACTTGCTTTTTCTGCCACTTCGTGAATCTGTGGTTGATGAACTTAACGTCTGAGTTAATGTAGATGCCAGAGCTGATGATGAATATCCAGCTGAATCTCTGGACAATGAAAATTCTCTTCCAAGCTGAAAATCATTGTTCTTAAATGCTTCATAGCTGGCTTTTAGACTGGATGTTCGTCTTCCCTCCTTCATCTAAAAGGAATGCTGATGTTGTATCAGATTACACAGTAAAGCTCCTACATAAGGCTGCTAACTGCTAATGATATGCACAGGTTCACTCATTACCTTGTTAATGAAATTATGTACAGAAAGCAATAAAATGTGTGAGAACATCTTCCAAGAAAAGTCAGAAAACAAGCTGTCCCTGTAGGCAAGCTATACAGGATGAAACTGTCACATATTAATAAATTCTAATATAAGAACTGAATTACATCAGCTGAAAGTGATCATGGGAATTCAAATTAAAAAAAAAAAAACAATCACTAGCCTTTCTTCTTAATCATAAGCAGATGGCAGAATGACAAGAATAGTTTGACATTACCTGTGCCGTGGCTTGCACTGCTTGAGCTGCTGCCATGGTAATTGCACCGGCCCCGGATCCTGAAGATAATGAGCCCAGGTTATATGATGCCAATGGTTGAGAAGAGTTTGTATTGTATGCATTGTTTGAAGAGGATGATGAATTACTGTTTCGACACCCTTGATGAACAGAACACATTTATGAAATTCAAAATGAAACTAAATTCCTTTGCATTTTAAGAAGAGTTATATGACAGCCAGTGAAAGAGGAGGAACTCCATTTACGCATGAGAGCAGTCTAATCATTTGGAAAAAAAGTTTTAAAAGTAATTAGACACAGCCAGTATTTGTTTATGGGGAAAAAAAAAAGAAGTTTGTTCCCTATCTATCCTCATGGGCAAGGAGTCCTTTCAGAAAGGCAGCTCTCACTATGATACTCAGCTATTGAAGAACAGATGCAGCTGCTATACCTATGCCTACATTGAAACAACTCTCACTACTATAAGCATCAAGGAGAGGGTAAGAATGATTACACACCTATACTGTTTCTGAAGTAAAACTTCAAACAATCTTAACTCTAAAAACTACAAATCAGTTTTAATGTAACACAATTTCCGGGGTCATCTGCAGAATGACAGTTGCTCAAATATAGCTACATCTTATTTGCAGCCTCAAGTGAAGTTTCTTCAAAAGAAAACTGAAATAGACATGACTGAAATGACTTAAAACTGACTTAAAACATGACTGAGGTAGTTGACTTACTGTAACTCCTTAGTCTTTTATTTTCAGAAAAGAAACTATGAAACACCGTAATATTGAGAATAGGCAGAAAGGTTTAGGTTTTTTTAGTCACTATATACAAAAAGACTTTTCTTTTGACATAGACAACACATGAAAACAATTTATTTTTGGACTAACTCTTAGAAAAAGGTGTGAAAATTCTTTTCCCTTACTTTGGAAACTGTTGTATGCATTTTCTTCCTGAAAATAATGCATTCATCTCTTATATTTGTACTACTAGCTGAATGAAACTGTACTGTTATCTTCTTCAAAGTGTAAATAAAAAGAAACAGCCATCATACAGCTGTTAAATGACAACAAAGCAGACACACTTCATGGAAAACACAGATGAGTAAGAATGCCTGCAATTTCTCATGTTTAAAGAGACTGAAAATCCCAGGGAAAGGGGTTTGTATCAGTCTCTGATTGAGGACTGGCTGAATGGCAGATCCCTGAAGGTCTTTATTCATAGCACAGGGTCTAAAATTCCACAAAGGAAAGTGCAGTGCACCTCGAGAAGAATAACCCCATGCAACAACACAGGCTATGGGCTGACCTGCTGAAAAGCCACCCTGTGGAGAAGGACCTCAGGGTCCTGGTGAACAACAAATGGTCCCTGAGCCAGCAGGGGTCCCTGGGGGGTAAGAAGGCCAACGGTGTCTTGGGGAACATTAGGAAAAGCATGGCCAGCAGGTTGAGGGAGGTGATTCTGACCCTCACTCAGCCCTAGCAAAGCTGCACCTGTAGTGCTGTGTCCTGTTCTGGGGTCCTCAGTACAAGAGACATGGAGCTCCTGGAGTGGGTCCAGTGGAGTGAAAAAAGATGATTAAGGTACTGGAGCACTTTCCTTATGAGGAAAGGCTGAGGAAGCTGAGCCTGTTCAGCCTCAAGAAGAGATGACTGAGAGGGGACCCCATCACTGTCTGTGAGCATCTCAAGGGAGGATGTCAAGGGGATGGAGCCAGGCTCTGCTTGGTGGTGCCAAGCAATAGGACAAGAGGCAACAGGCAAGACCTGATGCTCAGGAGGCTCCACCTGAATATAAGGAAGAACTTCTGTACTGTGCAGGTGGCCACACACAGGACAGGTCGCATAGGAACAGGTTGTCCAGACAGGCTGTGGAGTCTCCCTCACTGGAGATATTCAACAACTGTCTGGACACAACCCTGTGCCATGTGCTCTGGGATGGCCCTGCTTGAGCAGGGAGGCTGCACCAGACGACCCACTGGGGTCCCTTTCAACCTTACCTATTCCATGATTCTGTGATTTCAGAAGACTAACTCACAAATATAATTAAGTTTCTCTTCCTCTGACTAAAAAGGAATGAAATGAAAGACAATTAGGATTACCTGGTGTGTTTTCTTTAGAAGCATCTGATGTCAGGGTAGATAGAAGAGCTTCAGATTTAAACTTCTTTTCAGGAACATGATCTGTTGTACTATGGTGAGATGGATTGTGTTTCCTTTCTAAATGAAATAAATTAAGAGAAATCTATTCAGCTTGAAATTCAAATTATGCTAGCACTTTCAACTAATTCCCACTAGCAAAACCTATTTCATTCTTGCACTTCTTAACAGACATGATTAGTGTTTATTATACTTTGTTTTCTCCTTGCAGTGATGGAGGGGAAAAAAGTTCTGAACCATCTTTTTCCTCATACTTCTCAAAAAAAAAAACAAAAACCCAGAGGAAACATAAAAAGTGGCCATCTTTTTAAGTTTCAAATACTTACTCTCTACTGGAGTGTGAGAATGGGAGTGATGGTTATTCACAGGCTGTGCTGGTGTATCCAGCTCCAGAGACCCTAAGAGGGAGGTAAGAAGGACATGAAAATTGAGAGTTGGCACCAGTTTAACTTTTACATACTAAAGTGATTTTTTAAATATTAACCAAATCACAATGCAGTTATATTTATTTTAATCAGAAGAATTTTTGCTGGAGTTGAAACCCTTTCTATGGTACAACCATGAACCAGTGAGATTAGTTCTCAAATAAAAATTGGTGACTACTACTGTCCAACTGTTGAAATCAAGAACTTAAGTCAAATAAGAACCAAGGACATTGCCCTCACCAAACCACTTAATCAAATGAGTTGCAGAATGGCTGCACTAAAAGTACTGACCATCTACACCAGTATGAACTGAAGACTGAACAATGTAAACTGTATAAACATGGCATCTTGTTCCACTGAGTCTACCTTGTCATATTCAGTCAAAACTCAAGAAAACAGCAGTTTCCTCTTTCAAGAAGATTTAACATTCAAAAGAAAGGACTGCAGATCATCATCCAGATTTTCTTAACATCCAAAATACACAGAGCAACAATACAAATAAAAACAAAACAAAAAACCCCACAAAACCACCACCAACAAACCCCACACCCATCCCCCCCCAAAAAAAGGAAAAAGTCAGGTGTAAATCCAAGTATATGTCTAAGAATAACATTTCTTGTAAGATGAGGCTAAATGATCACAGCATAGGAGAGACTTTGGCTATAAATTTGCAACAATATACACTATTTTGTCCACCAATCTCTAACAAAAACATTTTGAAGTAGTTGCAATACCTACCAACTTACATTTAGCCAGAAGACAAAACAAGAAAGGAATTCACATTCATTTTTCAAAATCTGTATCCTCAGCATTTTTTTACCTCTTCCAGTGCTTTCAAAAAGCACTGAAATACATGAGTAATACATAAATATTACAAAAGTTTAAATATAATTATTCTAGAAGAGGATCAAAGCATAAGGAGCTATTTTGGCTGAGAGAACTTCAATCACATTATGAACTTGCCCAAAGGCTGCCCTCTGGTGGGACTTCAACCGTATGTATTTACTTACTCTGAAAGCTAAAAATGTTAAGTCTTCTACTTTTAACTTTATTTAAAAACAAACAAGGAAACAAAACATTCAAACCAAACAAGCCTTAAAGATGCAACATGCAGTCTAATGCTTCCCTATTTTGATTTCTTGAAATCCTATCTAGCAACCTCTCCAAACACATGGTTCAACAGAAGGTAGCACCACATCTTAAAACCAACTGGGATTTAAACTAAAGTATACTAGTCCTTTTCTGTAATTGCTAGTTAATGAATAGCATTTAATTTAGAGTTTTCTTATATTGTGCCTGCTATTTGTAATAGCAATTACAAATAAAATAGCCCCAAACTCCCAGCTTATACAACTCAGCCACAAAAAGTTCCAAGAAAGAATGCTTATTCCTAGTATCTCCCAAGTGACTCAAGTAAATTTTCACTATCTTTGGCTATGAGGACAGCCACTGCCTCCATAATCACAGTAGTTACATCAATTCAGAAATTTATCACACTTGAATTTGATGTCTAAATGCTGATACATACAGAAAAGACATATTCTTCTACACCAAGCTGGCAAAAAAAGCTGTAACTTTACATTTTTATTCACATTCTAAATACCAGCATGTTTGTATTTAACATGCAGGTTTCTTACCTAACATGCTTTTCCTTCACTGGCCCATTATAGAACAACCCATTCTTGCCCCTTTAAAATAGAAAATCACCAAGTACAAGGAAAACTAAAATAATGACCCTTCTTAAGTTTGGTGGCCATCAGTTCAAGGAAGAAATGCTACCCTTGCAATTGGGTGGGTGGCATGCTTAGGCCAAAGTACTTGGCTGAATACCTACAACCATTTTAAAACAGGTTTAAAGAATTATGTATCTTACTGTAGCAATTCACAAGGACAACAGTTGTGTGAAAAAAATATTCTACTTACTCAAATATATTTTGATTTCACTGGTATAAATCAAGGTTGAAACTAAAATTTGAGAGTGGGTTAAACTAAAATTTCAAAGTGGGTTAAAACATAGGTGAAAATACTGGCAGCCACTAACAAGCATATGACACTTTAATTCTGCAAATTGACAGAAAGTCTGTCAAGTTCTTAAAGAAAATCATGCATACTTACGTCTCTCTAATATTTCTGTAATTCCAGCATTATCTGCTTCAAGTTCCATTTTAAATTTTGCGAGTTCCTGGTCCAGTTTTCTCAAGTGACGGTCTACCTGTTTGTTAGACAAAGCAAAAATAAATAGCATCCAGTTCTAGAACATGAATATCTACATCCTTAATCTCAGGCTTGCTAAGTATTTCCCTTCCAGCAATTTTGTACCACACAGCACTAAGCACAGTAATGCACAAAAGGGATCTTCTTGGTCACCTCCATTTCCCTCACTCAGCAGAGACACTGTTGTTAACACCAAAATGGCACAGGGAAAGCTCCAAAACACTTCTTTTCAGAAATAAAGATGAAGAAGACTTGGAGGTGCTCTGGTTATGCAAACTTACAGGGGAAGAGAAAGAACAATACATGACATGGACTGTAGTAGAAATTGGGCTGCTTTGGGGAAATTTCAAGTTCTGAACTGAAACCTGTGTGCAAGCTGTGTACTACTATAAACACCAATAAATTTGGTGTGTACTGAGTCTCAACTGAAAGTGGAGACTCCTGTGTGTTTCAGCAAACTATGACATGCTCTTGGGTATTAAAAATTAACCAAAAAAATTCTCAACTCACTATCATGAACAGAAACACTACATTCCAAATGCTTTCTACATCTGTAATCATACAGCAAAATTTGCCTATCTTTATTAAAAACTGGGAGGTTTTTCCAGTTACCAGCTAAGCAAAAGAGAAGGGGCAGTTCCAACTCCTAGAATAAACTTTTGGCTAGTTGTAGTGAAACTAAAGCAGTTGTTTTATGTCTTCTATGTTTGAGTGTAGTCTGACTTGCAGGTTCTGTTCTCTCGTAAATGCAAAATAAATAAATTTTAAATGACATGCCATCCCTCTCTGGGTTTGGCCATCCATCCCATTTTTCACCCTACAAATAATGCCTCTGCCCAAGGTGTGAGCAGCCAGCTTCTCCAGGAGAGTTCTGTAGGAAACAGTGTCAAAAGCTTTACTAAAGTCCAGGTAGACAACATCCATAGCCTTTCCCTCATGTACTAAGCAGGTCACTTCATCACTGAAGATCAGGTCAGTCAAGCAAGACCTGCCTTTCCTACACCCACTCTGCTTGGGCCTGATCCCCGGGTTGTCCTGCTTGTGCTGTGTTATGACACTCAGGATGATCTGCTCCATGACCTTCCCCAGCACTAAGTCAGGCTGACAGGCCTTTACTTCCCTAGATGCTCTTTCTGACCCTTCTTGTACATGGGAATTACACTGCTGATTTTCAGTCAATTGGGACCTCTGGGAAACACCCAAAAGTGGCTCAGTGACTTTTTCCACCATGTCCCTCAGTGGGGAGGATCCCATCACAGCCCCAGACTTGTGTGTGTCTAAGTGGCACAGCAGGTTGTTGACTCCCTTGAGTTATAGGGACTTCATTCTGCCCCCCACCCACTTGTTCCAGCTCAGGGGGCTGGGTACCCTGAGAGCAACTGGTCTTGCTATTAAATATTGCAGCATTTCAGGCATTAAGTACCTCTGCCTTTTCTTCATCCTCCATCACTGTTTACCTCTGTATGCAGTAAAGGATGGAGATTTTTTCAAAGCCCTTCTTTAATGGCTGATATATTTTTTAAAGTATTTTTTGTCTTTCACAGCAGTAACCAGATAAAATTTGACTTGGGCTTTGGCCCTTCTAATATATCTCCCCACACAACCTCATAAAATCCTTGCAGTCTTCTCAAGTTGCCTGCCCATTCTTCCCAAGCTGATACACTCTCTTTTTCCCCCAAACTGAAGCCAAAGCTCTGTATTTAGCCAGGCTGGTCTTCTTCCCTGCTGGCTTCTCTTTTGGCACATGGGGATGGGCCGCTCCTATACATTTAAGATTTTGTTCTTGGAGAATGCCCAGCCTTCCTGGACTACTCAACACTGCATCACAAGGGATTCTCTCAACCAGTCTCCTAAACAGGCTGAAACCACGCATTAAAATCTTAGGATTTCTAATACTATTTCTCTGATTTATATTTAAGTGACACTTACTACCCAAAATTCTTAAAAGTCAATAAAATATAAAATGTTTCTTTCATCAGAAAAACATCTGTATGCAGACAACATAAAAGTACAGCACACTGCAGCATGACTGCAGTGCTTATCAAAATGCTTAGAACTTCCCAGGGCATAAATTTAGGTAATTCACCACAACTCGTGTCCACTTACCAGATCATATATTTGATTAGCCAGTTGCACTTTTTCATCTGCATCTTCCAAAGCTTTATAATAATCCTGTTATGAAGAGAATTAAAAAAATATTAATGTAACAGAATTAATTTCAGTAAGTTTAAGCTGCTGTTGTGAAGCACAAAATCTAAGTCAAAAGGACAAATTTAAGTCAGTTTTCAGAAAGACTGAAATTTTACTGTAAACAACAATCATCTAAATTTTAAATGAGTGATATATATCAATTTATTTTCTCTGTGTTAGAAAAAGCCAAATTACATGAAGATGACACTTCCTACTAGAATGATATTTAAATGTCTGCAATAAATGCTACAAGAAATTAAACAATCTTGGATTTATTTTATATTACACAGCGTCTTGTTATGGACTTAAAATAAGAGCGTGTCTTTTATTTCAGGACCACCACAAATCCTATTGCTCTTCTTATGTTGAAGTACTCTGTGGGGAAGCCTTTCCAGCACTCTAGTTAAACAGAGATAATATTGTATATAATTTAAATTACTTTAAAATAAGTTTCTCTAACTCATGAGTGCATTCTAAATAATTTGAGTAAAACAATCCGGAAGTCTCCTCTAACCCATGAAAATTCACAGACAAAACTTTTAAAAAAGATATGTTTTCAAATACTTTTACTTAAGATTTGAACATATTTTACTGCCTTTTAATTCTCAATTCCCACTGAATAGTATCTTCTGTGAAAACTACTTCAAATTTTGATTCAACGAAGTCAACAGAAAAATTTAATTTATTCCAGTGGAGTCAGAGCTCTGACCTTTTTCTTTTTCAGAATTTAAAAACCTATTTGCATTAATTAAAGAAGAAAACAACCCTTACCCAAATTAAGGGCTGAAGTAGCCACTGTAGGAGACTACAAAGGAGCTTCTCCTGACAAAATGATGGGCTACATTGCTAAAAATACCATCACCAATGCTCAAGTATTGAAGGATAACACAGAACACATTCATACTCATGTTCTTACTCCTCCCTCTCTCAAGCTAAATAGACCATATGTATAATGTGTAGAAGGACATTGGCAGAAAATCACAGGAAATGCTGAATCTAAGCTTGAAAAATATCCTCTAAAAGAAAGCACATTAACTTGGGCAACTTCACGTCACACAAACAGAAACAAGAAAATCTGAGCTCCAAATTTAGGAGCTCAGGCTTCCTCACCATTTCAGGATTACATTTTTTTAAATGCTAGCACGTGCTCTGTAAAACTTCAGAGAAATTCTTGATCAAAGAAACCTTTCACTCACTTTTCTCCTCCAAGGTAGTTCCATCCACCTCTATGAAAGCCCAAGGGAAGGCACACTTCTCAACACTTAAATCTCCCATCAATCATAAACTATTTTTTCCTAAGGTTGTCTTAGTTTGCAAAAGAAAAATCTGACCCACTCATATGATATCCTTACTTTTTTGATTGATGTCATTTGTTCTTCTCTCCATTCAGGTTTGTTTTTCTTTGCATTCATAAAAAATTCATTTACCCTCTGCTCAAGCTGATCCATTGCATCTGTAGCATAGGGAAAGATTGAGACAAATGTTATTTTTTCATGTACATAAACATTAGAAAATAAGGGGAAATTTTTTTCTCAAACAAAGTTGACAGGACTGAGGTGCAAACTATTAGAGAGGAAAAAAAAGAAAAAACCAAAACAACCAAGCAACAGTGGACAGCGGAGGGAAATATTTACCTTAATTTCCAAGAAGCAGAATTGCATTCTGGTAGGATTCTCATCAAGGTTCTTGTGCTCTCCAGCATGGGACAGGCAGGACTCCAAGTTCTAAAGGTTTTTTGTCCCTAAGAGCAGTGGTAGTGACTTAAAGCACGACCCAAACTCCTCACCCAGGGCTCTAGACTGCTGACTTTGGAACATTCTAGCCAGTTACAAACTGAGCAGGAAACAAAATGTTCTCCTAAGAGAAACAGTCAAATACAAAACCAAATAATTGAAAAAAATTAGTGTCTCAAAAAGGCAGACCAACTGAAGAGCAAGCCCTGCCTCTAAGTCCAGGGCCTCTCCACCGTTTGCTAGGAAGGGTCAGGGTGAATTGAAAGCAGTCACAAATTATTCCCTCCACCCCCAGAGGAGTAAATGCACTGATGAACTATTATTTGGACAGGAGTCTCACTTCCATGAAGTTGAGATATATCATAAAGGGGGAAAAAATAAAACCACCCATTTTCTAACATTAACTATCTCTAGAAAGGAAAATGTCAACCACAAGCTATTTTTTTTCATTGTTTATTGAGACAAGAGCAGGGATTCCCTTCCCTTTCCCCTCCACCCTTCTCCCACTGAGTTTACTATTTCAACAGCTGGACACTTGTGGACTCAACAGCTTGCACATTTCCAAAAACATGCAGCTGCCTCAGTCAAACTAGTTTGGACAGCCTTGCTAGTGCCAGGATAGATGACAGTACTGAAGTTTTTTTCCCCAGCATTCTCAGTGACATTGCCCAGCTATCAGTTTTAAATTAAATGTGACAATGCACCGATCACCTACAAACTTCAGGCTCTGCGTACAAAACACCTAAGAAACTTTCCAGAAACCACCATTAAAACTGGATCACATCTTGCCAAAACAAAATGCGAATTAATTAATTAGTTCAAGAAGCTCATGAAACCCTAAGTATGATTTACTCTGAAAATCCAAGAGGCCAAGGGTCTTCCCAACTCTTTGAAAATTCACAGCTAGAACTGTTTATATAAATAACCAAAAATCATTCATACTCAATGATCAAAAATATTAATAAATTGTCTTTATACTGGGAACATTCAGGACCAAAACCAACAAGAATCTAACAATTGACTGGACAGAGCACTATTAATCCCAAGCCATAACAGCTGGGACATAAGTTCACATCAACTTTATTTAGACCCAGATAAAGTAGTCAGACAGCTCTGGAGTAAAACAGGCTAAAGCTGGAGAACCTGAACCATGAGCATTTTCCACTTGCACCACATAGAGAACATTAAGAAGCCTCAGAGGCAAGCAAGAAGGACACACTTTATATGGAGGCATTTAAAATCTTTGTTCTTTGAGCAAATGGCTCTAACTTGGTCCAAAAAGCCAACAGACAAAATGTTCTATCTCCTGTCCTCTGAGCACAAACATCTCAAGTGTTATTCCAGTGGCTCCATAAAGAAAAGATTTTAAAAGTATCTTCCCTCTTCACTTTTAATTGAGGACATGTTATCAGTCTGTGTAAACCTGCCTAGGGGAAAATTTCCACAGAAACTTGGTCTCTCCTGAAAGAGCAGGAAAGGCAAAGGCGAGTTCAGGTCAGATCTATCAAATTATACGGAAAATTCTCTCTGCTACACTCAACTTCATCCATTTTTTCTTGTGATGCTATATTCTGAGATACTCATTTCTTAGGTCAAATTTCCCAAGAGAGTTGCCAAAACTGCTATGAGAACAGAGTCCTTTTTCCAGATACTGACATTTTACCATGAAATCCTGATAATCCATGATTTTAACTTAAACAGAGAAACACATTTTATGCTTCATGTGGAGCCCAGTTAAAGCTCAAGAATCAAGTCCCAACTCAGATGATCTTTGCTTTTTCCACAGCAATCTTATCAGAATATACAGCAGACAGACCCGGTTTATTGTTTCTTCCAACTACAAACAGCAGGACCTGCCTCAGTAGCAGTCAGTGTGGTCCAAACAGGACAGAAAAAGTCAGAGTGAACAATGACAGTAAAGCAGAACAGCAGAGATATCTCTGAATTACAAATCATGTAGATTTCTGGGACAGCATCACTCATCAAAGTACTGCTTTGAAGTACTTCTGGACACGCAAACAACCTCCAGGTTTGCACGTAGGGTTCATCATGCAGTTGGGCAAGTGATGCTGAAGAGGTGCTAGTCCAGAAGTTTCATAAATGTCTGGATACCCTGCCAATCATTGCACAAGAATCACTGAAGTACCAAGGTCTGAGAAAATTTTTCTCTACACCTAAGGTTGGTCCTAGTATGCAATATTCACTGTCATTTACTATTTCCAGTAATACAACATGGAATGTTATTTGTCATTTTCAGTTAAAGCAGAGGAAATGACAATCTGCTATCTTGGTGCTGCTAGCTGCCTCAAGTTCTCAAACACACCTAAAAAAACCCCAAAACCCTACTATTTTCTTTGCCTTCTTATGGAACAGAACTAAAATCCGTGAACTTGTTCCAAACTATCCAAGTCAGGGCTCACTTCCCCTCATGATACAGCTTGGTGATAGCAACTTCAGAGGTGCTATGTCCTAGAAGCAGCCATGACAGTTCTCACAACTTAAGCACTGAACTCAAGACAACATTTAGGTGATAATATACAAAAAAAAATCCTATAGACAGTTCTACATGTGTTAATAAGGCCTGTTAAACAGACCTGCTGGGTCCACTGAAGTAAATATCCAATGGAAAGCACTTTAAAGCATTATAGAACTGTTGCCCCTTAGCGCTGCATTTTGTATTCCTTTAGTGTTCCCTTGTTATTTCAGCCTCTGCTCTTTCTCCTCCTCCCCTTTACAATAACCTGGCCCTTCCATATTGATGATTGCTCTCATCTTTTGTGCAGTCGCAGTTTCATTAATGAATACTTTTTGATCACAGTTATAGATAACCATATTAATTGTGTGTTAAATGACTCCAACAGCTACCCAGAGTGTTACAGGACACCTAAGTCCCAGATGTGATTGCATTAGAAAAGATGAAATGGCAATGCAGCCTGAAAACAGCCTAAGGCAGTGCATTACATCAGGATATAAGCAGATAGTGATCTACAAAGAAACTTGAAGTGTATTTGTATTTTGTATAAAATACATACTTATACAAAAGTAGGCATTTATATAAAATATAATTTGTATAAAACCGAAAGTATAAAGTATATTTGTTTGCATGTCAGCTAGGGCACAAAGGGCCGAGCAAATGGCACCTTCCCATGTTACCATTAGGGAGCTGGCTGGAAAGTTTCAGGGAGAGCATGCCGCTGCCTACTGGAAGGAGTGGGACATAACTCATGTTCCAAGCCACCATCACTGCTCTTAGGGATCAAAAATCTAAAGAGTTTGGGACGTGCCACGGAAAATGCCTTTGGGAGCAGCACAAGCCCGGGAAGGGAGCTCCGCTCGGCGGCGGGCGGGGGCGCGGGGCGGGCCGGGGGCTGCCGCGACAGCGCCGGGGGCGTGCGCCCCGCCCCTCGCCTCAGCGCCCGGCTTGGCGCTCTCCGCCCGCGGGAGACGACGAGACGCCCCCGGGCCGAGCGGCGGTGCCGGAGAGCCGCGGCAGGGCTGGGAGGGGGTGCGACCGCCCCGGGGCAGCGCGGGAGAGCGGGCGGAGCTGCTGCCGCGGGCCGGAGCGGCGCCGCTTCGCCTCCTTCCTTCCTTCCTCGCCGGCTCGGCCTTCCCGGCCGTGCCGCCCTGCGGCGGGGGCGCGGCGGTGGGGCCGGTGCCCGCGGGGCGGAGCGGAGCGGGGCGGGCGCGCAGGGGGCGGGCGGAGGCGGAGGGGGCGGGACTCACGTACTCTGCACCTGCAGGTCCATCTCGCGCATCTCGGTGAACCTGTCGCGCAGATCCATGGGAAGCTGCTCGATCACTGCGGGGACACGGGGGAGCGGGAGAGAGGGGGGAGGGAGGGAGGCAGCCAGTCAGTCACTCGCTGCCGTGGGGGAGGGGGGGCGCCGCCTCCTCGCCGCGGCTTTCCCCGGCTCCCCCGCACCGGCCGTGCCCGGCCGCCCGGCGCCCCCGCCGCGCACACACTCACTCTCCAGATAGTCCTCCAGGTACAGCATGGCGGCGGCCGGGCCCGCGCCCAGGGGCTGCTCGAGAGCGGGCGCTCGTCCCTTCCAATATGGCGCCGCCGCCAACAACACCAGCACCTCGACTCAGCGAAAACAACATTGGCGGCGGACGGCGCTCGCCGCGGCCGCGCCGCGATTGGCTGCTCGCGCCGCTGACGCGCGCCGCGGCCCGCGCTCTGCCGCGCGGCCTCACGGGAAGTGTAGTCTGTGCTGGGTGAACTGTGGGAGGCTGCGCGTCCTGCCCGGCGTTGTCGTTCCGGCCGGTTTGCGGTCCGGGGCCATTCCTGCTATCCTGGGAGCGTTCCCGCGGTTCGGGGCCGTTCCCGCGATCCTGGGAGCGTTCCCGCGATCCTGGAGGCATTCCTGCCTCACAGGGGCCGCGGCACTCTTGTCCCGGAGCAGCTTTGGGCCCTCCGGAGCGTCCCCGGCGCGACCGCCTCGCCGCAAGTCAGGCGAACGGCAAGGGAAAACTTGCAGCTTCTTGACCAGGGTCGAGCCTTTTGTTTGTCCGTTGTTGTTTTAAATGCTCGCAGCCGGCAGTAGTTCATGAAAAGCGTAGGAAACTGCAAAACTAATGAATTTGCTTCAGTCCGTGACCTCTCACGGCACAAGGTAAAAAAGCTGCTCCGTTCAGCGCAGGTCCCAGGTACGGACAGCCTTAGGAGAGGAGAAACGAACGTGGGTTTGGGGATTGCTGCTCAGAGTGTAACACAAAAGTGGCTGACAGCATTGATTGCCATCCAGTTACAGTACTCATTGCAGTAATTCACTTTCACGTGTTTGGGACTGGGTTTTTTCACACAATTTCATTCCCACAAATAGTCCTTTTCATCACTCTTCTATTACTGTTATTTACTGCTTTTTGCATGGGATGTTTTTGAGGGACAAGACCAATGGAAAGTAGTACTTTACTCATGTCTGAAGTTTGTGTATTGTGAGTAGTTCGTTAAAGATGACTGATTTTGGGAAGTGAAGCATACATTTTGCATATAGCCTTTATGAAGATCGATGTTAGTAATGTGTTCGGTACACACGGTATAGCAAGCATGTTGAAGGGTTTTTCCTTTGCCATTAAAGACGGGGGAGAATGAAGAAGGTGTAAAAATAAACTCTCAATAACTTTGCAACTTTGTGAAAAAAGTGCTGCATCAGTGTGGTCACTTTCCATACTCACTCCATCATCTGCCATGTAGTCTGCACTGCCAAACTAGAAATATCAACTACTCTCATACATAGAAATGAGAACAGATTTTAGAGGGTCATTAAGCTCAGTTAGCCTTAGTGGAAATAATCTCTTACATTATTGCTCATACAGATCTTTCCTGTACAACTTCTGACTAGTGTAGGCATAACAGTATTTTTAGAGTTTTGTGTGGGAAATTACTTGGCCCAGTTTGATATGTAGAACACAAGATTGACCCTTTTTGGGAAGGTAAATGCCTGCACTTACTGAAGTGAAAGGGTTTGATGCAGCAAGAGAACTTAATCCATGCAAAAGCAGAGCAAACTAATGACATCCCATATTCATTAGGAGAAAAACTAGGTGAATTTAGGGGACATCTGAATCAATGGCATCACTTTCTTTTATGCTTAGTTGCAGCTTTAATGATTTTTAAAGAAAAAAAAAAGTTTTAGACATTTGGGAAGAACAAATAAGAACAGTACTGTAAACAAAGACACCACTATTAGAACCACAACTGAAATATGGTCATAGAGTAAGTCCCTACCATTTGCCTCATGACCAAAATCCCAAGACAGCACAAGACATGGGGACATTGTGACTTCTCCTCATCTTTGCAAGCTTGGGTATAGCTAGCCAAAATCTCATTGAGGCCTACTGTGCCCATGTATTTTATGTGCATTGTGGTGCCCAGACCAAGGAACACAGCTCTTGGGGCTGTGTCTCAGCCGTTTCCATCAGTAATGGCATGTGCCCTGTGTCTGTTAGTGAAACAGGAAAATGAAACTAGGCTATGCCAGCAGAATGACAAAGTACTAGTGGGGCTGGCTGCTGGCTGCGAGGTATGAGTTCCCCCTGTTTATGTATAGTGGTTTATTGTAATGTGAGAATCTCTTACAGAAATAGAGACCTGCTCAGAAAACTGTTCACTGTAGTGCTTTACAGTAAGGGATGGCAGGGGATTGTGAGGTAACAGGAAAATACAATTCAGTGTGTTCACTATCTATTGAAAAGAAAACAGGAATTTATTTATCTACCTGTAGTCTTCTTTAGTATTTTTTAGACAAATGAAGCAGCTCATATTTTTCATTTCTGCCCATACTAATTTGTGTTGTATAGTCAAATGACTAGCCACACCAGCTTCAGTAGGATTGCTTGTGTAAGTCCTGTTTATCATGACATACCAATGGCATACCAAACCGAGTTTAAGCTGACGTTTAAGAAGTGATAAGCCAAGAGACCATAAAAAACAAACTGTTTTTACATTAGAAAACTTCCTGTTGCTTATAAATGCAAAGAATTAACTCTATTGATTAACTCAACTTTTAGAACAACCTAATTAGAACAGCTCCCGATAAGGAAACAGGGATTAATGACTGTTTATTGGAATGCAAATACAGTGAAGAAGAACTAAACACCAGCTGTGAACTCAAGGTAAAACATTTAATTTGTGAATTACAATCAACATTGCTCAAAAAACTCCTTTGCAACTACAGAGCTGCTTAGCACAGGAAGCGAAGGGAGGCCACAGGAACTGCTGTTTTCTCCTGTTTATATAATGTTATTAATGTTGATGGCTTTTCTCCAGCAAATGTTTCACATAAATCATGTTTCATCACTGTGACGGAGTGATGGCACAAAGGAATATTACAGATGCCCTGTGATCTACCTAAAGCTAATTGCTTGCCTAGGTTTCATTAGTTTTCAACTGACAGGGAAAAAAAAGCTGAAACACAAATTTGTGTTCCGATGTGTGCTTCTCAGATGGGGGTTAAGATTTTCAAATCTCCCTCTCCTGCACTTACCCATTCCATATCTCTGTAATGCCCTTTTCTATTCTAATTACTTCTGTCTATTCCTGTGTGTAGAGCTGTTTGACACATCTAACTCCCATCATTTCCATCTTTGTGTTGCATCTGCTGTCGATCTGTCGATACCACCCTTTCTTTCTTCCTTCAAAATCCATTCTATCTTCTGAGTTGTATGATTGCTGGAGCTTTCTGTACCCATTCAGGACTGTCACAGTTTTTTATTTACTTCAGTACTCTGATTTTTAACTCTTGTCTAATACAGTGTTTCTGGACTTACAATCCTTATGTTTTGTTTCTTTGTTTTCAAGAAGGACACATTTCTAATGATATTATTTGAAAAAATCAGGAAAGACCTACCTAGCCCATCCCTAGACTGTTATTCCAGGTCTCAGCTGCTGCTGGTAGGTTCCTGTGCTTTGGTTTGTCACAAGGGAGCCTCCCTGCCTGTGGCATGCAGAGGTTGCAGATGTGCATCTGTGTGTTTCTCAGGGCTCTCACAGAACTCCCAGAGTGACAGCTAAGTGGCATCCACCAGAGCCTACATAAAGCTGCAAGCCTGGGTAGCTCTTAAACTACCAGAAAGGAGCAGTTTGCTTTTCTTTGGCACCTGCTCCTGCTGCACTCCAGCAGTCCTGCGTGGCAGGCCAGAATCCATTCACCACGGTGCACTGCTGGGAGCATGTGTTGTGGATCACAGCATTCCCAGCACTTCTGGCTGCCACTGGCACTGTCAGGCCTGCTGGTCTCCTCACATGCTTTCAACTGTTTTATTGTAATTCCTCCTCACATCCTGTTTGTTGCCTGCTAGTTTTCTGCTGTTGCAGCTGTTTTTTCCATTCTTTCCAGTCCACCCAGTTTTGCAATCCAGCTGTCCCTCCCAGCTGCCATAGGCTCCACCATCTCCCAGATCCCACCCTTTCTGCTGCTGCAGGGGCATCACCCACAGCCTCACTCTCCCTCTGCAGGAAATAACTATCATTCCTGCTGCACTGCACACCATGGCTATTGGAGAACATTAGTTAAATAACTGAATTGTCTTGAGACTGAGCACGATGTAAGGATTACAGCATGGTTGTATTTTTTCTGAGCAATCAACTTTATGTAATGGGAAACTCCATCCAAAGCTGGATCTAGGAAAAAGCTGTGTCAGAGTTTTAAATACATAATGTTACTCTGGTCTATTGCAGCACTATGCAGGAACTTCACACTTCTGTGAAAGAGTCCCTCAAAAGGGAAAATTTGGCCCAGGAATATTGTGCCTGGATGGTAATCTCTCTTGAGAAATCAGTTTCCTTTTCTGCTGATTACAAACTCTTGCATTCTGAGATTCACATGCCTGTTTCTGGAAGAAAATCCATGACCCCAGATAATTAATTTGCTTTAACAGTCAACAGGAAAATGGAACTGCCATTTATCTTTCAGCTTGACTATGTGTACAGACTCAAGCAATTATATCTCCATCTTTTAGTTAATTTTATCTGCTACAGACTCAGTTAAATTTGCTTGCAGATTTCAGTTATTTCCTGAAAATCTGCAGGATATGAGCAATTGCTGTTTATATATTAATCACTGAAATGTTTTATCCTGACTTCCTAAGGAAATAAAGCTTACACGAGCAATCCATATGTTTGTGTGAATATTCTTTATCTGTTTTTCATTCTGCCGTATCTCTATAGAATGGACTAATTTCAACCTAACTGAAAAAAAAGAAGTTGTTATTTTAGAGATTAATTGTGTACTTATTAGATTCTTTCCTGCTGCTAATAGTTTTGGATATTTTTCTCCCTTTCACTGAGGAGAAGATTGCTGTATGAACCTTCAGTGTAGTTAGACTCAAGAAAATCTACTCAAAAGCCATGAGTACCCAAACCATAAAAAAATTTTCTGCTGATAAACATAACTTATGCCCAAGGAACCAACATAAGCAGTTTTGGTGCTCATAGAACATCCCAGTTTGCTTGATTTTCTTGCCATCCTGGATATTGGACCATGTGGCAGTAAGTAGGAAAGTGATTATCTTAATGATTACTTAAACATTTTAAGTAAAATTTGACACTTCAAATGTCTTTCAACTATTTATCTGTAATGAAAGACATTTTCTGCCTTTTTCTTTTCAGATTTATACAAGTATTTTTTCCATGAGGCCAGGACATGGCTTGTGCCTGGAATTGGCTCATATCTACTAGTTTCCATAAAGAAATGCTATAAATTTCTGGTATGCCATGAGTGGCACAGAAAAATGTGGGATATGACTCCATCTAAGCCCTGTGCTGATCAGAAGATGTGTCCTCTGAGAATTGAGGTCTGCAGATGGAGGAGGTAAAAAAAATAAAAGAGCTGAAAAGTCTTGTGCTCAGAGCACACATCTAGGAGATGACAATACAATTGTATTACTCTCCACTCAAATTTGTGCTCTTGTAGCCTTCTTTGTCACTGAGGGAATTCACAGAAGTTGCAAGTGGCAGCAGGGGAAGGAAGTAACTGAGAAATTTTCCAAAATAATGGCATTATGACTGACTGAAGTAGCACAGCTGGCCCAGGAGAGGATGCAGACTTTGAGGGCAGGCATGAATCTTCACTGCCTCTGGGCTTACACTGTCAGATACCTGAGTATAATCCAGGAATCAACTCTTTCATGGTTTCAAGAGCTGTGCAGAGACTGAGGCATTCAAGAAACAAGTTCAGACTCAGAGGAATTACAGGAGGGATAATCCTTCTCACAGAAGGCAAATACCCTAACTTCTTACCAGGGAGAGAAGATGTACTGCAATTTAGCATAAGAATGAGTCCACCTCTTTGGTTTGATAATGTAAAGCAAAACTTTGGGAAAAAAGGGAGAACAACCGAGTTCCTTGAAAATTTATTACCATATGTATTCAAAGTGGTAATAACATTGTAGCTGTGATACTTTCAAAGATACAGGCAAATGCTCTTTCTGGGGAAGCTAACTTAGATGACAATTATCTTATTAAGATGTATACAATTGATGAAAATACAGACAACTTGGAGAGCACAGAAGTTCCTCTCCAACTGTCCTATTGACTTCTGTTTTCTGATTTTTTAAACTTCCACATGATCTAAATGTAGCTATTTTAGAAGTATAGCTTAGCTTACAAATGAACTAGTCCTATTCCTTACTGTCTTGCATCAGCATACTTTAAGGCTGTTATGGTTTATTATTTTTGTTCTGAAATGCAAATTCATGGTCCCACATGTCGTGAGCCCTGTCATGTTAGTTCCTACAGAATAAAGAATAAAGGGTGATGACAGGCTAAGTTAATACCTAATTTGTTTTCATCTCATGCACTGGAGGGGTAACCTTACCATATTTTTAGATGCATTCTAAAGGTTTGCAATCAGCACATACCATAATGATGTAAGAAATTTCCTCATTTTTGCATGTATGCAAAAATCCCTAATATAAGCATGTACAAAGTTATTTGAAAATGCACTGTGAAAGCAGAAGAGGCAGTAAGTACTATTGCAGTCCATTTTAGAAGGATTGTTCTTCCTCCAGATTCTCAAACATCTCCATTATTCTGATACATTTCTTTCCAAAAGAGAAATCTAAATCTTAAGCCTTCAATATTTTTTTAGTGCACATGGGGAGTTTGCCACACTATGTGTCAGTATTGTATTTCAACCAAATATGAAAACAATTACACAGTCACAGTCACTCTGGACTTTACTGGCATAATAATAGTTGCAATGAACAGCCTACTCTCAGGGTAGCAAGTGACAGGAATGCCACAGCTTTTCTAACATGAACAGAAGATCTTACTAACAAAAGTGGTAATTTTGATGAAGAGGCTCTACTTTAGAAAGTTTTCACCTCTCATTTTCATGCATGTTGCAGAACTGTCTGGTCTTCTATATTTGCATGTTATAGCAATTAAATTTGTTTGTATCCCAGAAGTTATAAGAAATAAGGGCTTTACCAGAAAAGAGAGTTACTTTGCAGGAGGCCACAAGTTAATTTTACAGAAACTCTGAGCTAATGTGGCAAGGGAATGTATTTTTTAAAGGGAAAAACTCCTTATTGATAATTATTTGTCAATAATTTATAAGGAAATTACTAAAATTACTGCAATTTTTTATATCAATGCAATTTGAAAAAAGAGCTAGTATTTTTTTTTTTTTTAATAAAAATCCTATATTCCACTTAGTTACAACCTCAGATCTTCTTGGCTCTTCAATATGTGTCTGCCCTTAAAGATTAGTGCAAACACTTGGGAATGCAGTTGACTGGGAATTCTTCAATGAAACAGTTTTTTAGCTGTAAAACACTCTGTATAAACGAATATGCTTGCAAGAACCTAAGTGCTTCAACAGGGCTTTTACTGAAATGCAATACTCTAGAGAGTGAGAGCATAATAGGTAATAGCCTTATGGTCAGGAAACTCCTGGGAGTTAAGCAACAAATTCACAAGTGTCTTCTGTCTGATTTAGGTTGGTCCTGAGATTTTCTTCTTCTTGATCTGCCTAGTGTGATAGAAACCACTCTGGAGCTAATCCAATATTCTCTGTGGTTATGATTCTGGGTACTCAGCTTCACAGCTTTGTTGCAGAGAATTTGAACAAAATACACAAATACAGAAATTCATAATCCATCTCCAGAAAAACCACTGTAGGGTTGATTTCCTGGTGTCTGGATCATATTTCTGGGATAGGAAGAAATGGCAGACCTGCAGACTGAATCTCAGCCTTTCATATCCCAGGCAAATTCTTCTTACTGCCAGGCTATTACTTGTGCATTCATTAAATTGCAAGTGCTTAATGATATTTGATAAAGACAAGGAACATTTAAGAAACCTTAAAAAGTTTTACAGGATAGAAAAGCCCAATTTTCTAGTCTAACCTGATACTCAATATCTTTCATCGGTAGGGAACAGATTTCATTTCAAAAATCTTATAAATTATTAAAAACTCATTTCAGTTTGACTGTGATTATATTTATATTCTGATAGAATTAACACTAAGAATTACTTTTGTTAGCAGTGAAATCTGGTATTCCATGATTGACAATGTTCTCTACACAGAAAGGGAGAATCTTTCTTGAAAAAATTGACAGAAAGTGCGAAGAACTAACTTCATATATCTTCCAGGACAATGTTTTACAAATTTTTGAGAAAAATACAGTGGCTTCTAGATTATGTGCCTAAGGCATAATGTTAAAACTATCAGGTCACACCATGTTGTAATTCAGTAACAACTGCTAATAGCATAGTAAGAGATGAATATTTGGTTATGATAGAAATAGGTCTTAATTTTTTTTTATTGTGTATGTCAACCTTTCTTTACTGCAATTATCTCTGGGCTGTTTTTCCATTTTGAGGATAAATGCAAATTCAGATTATAAATGATTCCTCCTAAAGAATACTTACTGGATAAAGAAAAGCTTAAAACAGTATGTCTTAGCAGTTATTTTCTTTTGTAAACAGGATCAACTCAAACAGTGCTGCCAGACGATAATGATTAATGGTTCAAAACACTATAGATCTGCATTATGTAATGCATCTCATATCCTTGAAATGAGGATTGTAATTTGTCATTGTTGTCTAGAGCTAAAATTACAACAGGTAATTTGCAAGAATAGATTGTAGTGTTTTGTAATTACTTTTTAAAATTCATATGGTCTTATATTTGAATAAATATTAGGTCTCAGAGCAATGCGTTAGTTTTCTGTGTAGTGACGTGCAATGGCTGGAAAATCAATTACACCTTTTTTAGCTAAAATGACCTCTATCCTATTTCTCATATGGTGTGGTACCCTATAGGTAGTACCAGAATACAAGAACACCTCCCACCAAGAAATACTCATTTTCTACTTTAATTTCCTTATCTCTACTCAGCCATGTGACTGGCAGGGTTCACAGCTAACCCTTCAGGTTACAGCACATTCTGACTGTTCATGGCAATTACTTTTTGGTCTCTTGTCAACCCTTACAGGAGGCTGTTTTCTCATGGGCCCTCCCCAGAACCTTTCCTTGCCACTGCTGCATGCCCCTCGTTCACACAATGGCCTTGGCTCATACCAGATACATGGTTTATTGTAGGCTGTAGAGTTCATTAAAAGGCACATGATAATTCATACTAAAGTAATTTCTCTCTCTGAACCTCTCTGTACTCAATGGCAGAATTGCAAAAAAAAAAAAAAATTATGTAAGAGATGCCAGATAGAAAAATCTGCTTCACAGCAGTTTGTTTCTCTGGGGTGTTGTTGTTTTTGTTGTTGTGGGAATGCAATAAGAAACCAACATTTTGTGTTGTGATATTGTCAAATGTGCTGTAATTGTCTGAATGGGAAATTCCATTAAATCACTGACTTGTGGTTCTGGAATTGCTCAGTGACCTCAACTGCTGGAGGACAGCTGTAGTCTGCCTTCTTTATTTACTGATGCTGGCTCATAAATGTATCTTGCTAGCTTGGACAACAGAGACTGGTCCCTTGTGGTCCACTTTGTTGAACTTGAGTGAGGAATGTCTGCCCCTGCAAAGAAAAATATTTGGTTTCCAACAGAGAACTGGAAGTTTCTGTGCCAAATGGGACAGTATTTGTAACAAGCTAGAACAGAATGGAAAGAAGATTAAATTATTGTGCTAGGACTGAAAGTTATTATATAGGTACCTAAAACTGAAATACACCTATACAGGTTCTTGCTTACTGTCATTGTTCTCCCTTTTCTATTTTCAATCAGTGTTAACTGCATAAAACTAATGTGTAGTCATTCCCTGGTATTTTCTCTAAAAAATATAGGCACATTTCCTTAAATAGGCAGCAAGCAATATGGTCACACCAAACTGTTTAAAAGAAGACAAGTGCAGGTCACATCAGTCTTCAAAGACTTTACAGGGTCCTGGAAAAATTCATAGTAGCCAGAGCTAAATGCCTTTGTATGTAATATCACATGTACATTTAAAGTACAGTCTGGAGGTAGGTACTTTGTGTCTGCTGCCTGTCTCAAAGATGTGAGAACTTATTTGCTATTAAGAATAAATGTATTTTATGGTTTTTAGTTCAGAACCAGCATATATGAATCAAGGAAAACTGTTGTCATCTGATGATGAGTTCAGCTTTAATCCCTCATTCAGGACTGAATTTTAGTCACCCCCTTCCAAGCATGTATCTTCTCCATGTATGTGTATATATTTGTGTGTGAGCGCACATGTATATATACATGTGTTGGTACTCAGCAGTTGTTCATGATAAAATTTTTCATTATCTGTCCCTGCATAATTCATTTCAGTTGGCACAATGTGGACTTAGAGCCAGAAATTGAAGAGATAGGAAAAGAAAAGAATGCATATTTTCAGTGAAGAGATCTATGTGGTTCTATAAAAAATTTTTATGCAACTGAATTGAAAAAGAGCAAAGAGAACATTGTAAAGGTAAGCTATAGAATTTAATGCAATGTCATAAATTTGTTGTATTTTATTAATTTATCTTAGAGATTATGTGAGGAAGTAATGGTCACATTATATAATGTTGTGAGTTTATGTCAAAAAATAAAAAATATGCATGCTTGTATAAGTTCTATTAGTTTTAATGTAATTTCTGTGGAGCCCTGCTGGCCTCCTTACCTCTGGTGAGTTCTGAGGGATTTTCTGTAGAGACTGGTCTTTGGTCTGTTCACAGGAAGGCTGAAGGCATGGATACAGCTGGACAGGACACGTGCCTTATTCAGTGAATTACTAGTCGCTATCATTTACTGCCTTACTACAGCAGTGACAAAATAGTAACAGAGAGCAGAACTCCCATATCGGGTAACATACACACGCCAGCTGTCCCTTTAACCCACTGCTCTCCTCTTTTCCCATAAAACCTTTTTTTCCATCTTTAATTATTATATGTCTTTCCCTTATGAATAATAGTTTGTTTACAATGTCACATCTTCAATACCCAGTGAGTTACGGAAAATTCTGATATTATAATAGAAATAAAATACTTCACATTGATATAAGACACACAGAAGTTTGCATTTCATGTTAGTTACTATTTGTGCAACTTTAAGAAATGTCTTTGCATCATTTACACAGGTGCCATATGATGTAAGGAGCATGGATGCAACAACATTGAATGGCAAAATCAGGTTTTGTAAGAGCTTTATCTTAATCGCCTTCAATTTTTCCATATGTTCCAAGTATTTTACACCATATAGTGAACATGAAGCATAACAGATCTGTGGATTGAAGGATGGTAAGTTTCATTTGCACAACTTTTGAAATCGTTACCATCCTGTTTTAGTAATAAAACACTTTTGTTCCTATCATTAATTGTATAGAAAAAAAAGACAGAAAGCATGTACGTACTTTTTATACATATCTTCGTACTTTTTACACATATCTTCATAAGATAGTGTGAGGAAATCTCTCCTAGTGGAGACTTCACTCTTAAGAATGTATAAATAACGGTGATCCTATTAAAGGTCCATCACCGGGGCCACACTGTGTTTCATGGAAGAAAGTTATGGTAGAAAATGGTTAGTTTGAGAGGGAACCCAAGGAGAACCTGTTACTTGTCAGGTGAGCACAGCCACTGTTCTATCACTTTCAGGATGAAAAGGATCACTATCAAAGGATGCTTCCTTCACTGAATATAAATTTCATATATGAAAGAGCTTTCATTTAATTCTTTGTATTATAAAATTTTGAAAGAAAAAAGAAAATGTACAAGATATAGTTCTGTTCATAAAAAACAAACATTACGAACAAGTCAGATTATTACTTTCATAAAATTGCATCACTCAAGCTTAGTGACCAGCTTACAGAACTAACAAAATATTAAACCTTCATGCTCTCAGGTTTAGAAAAGAATAACAAACAATGGTGAGAAACTGTCAAAGTTTAAAAATAGAGCATGTAGCTGGTAAATATATAGGTTATATTTAAGACTGATAAGAGCTTGAAAAAACACTAACACAACTGTAAATAATAAGGTACATATTTAAACTAGGATCATGTCAAACATAACTCCCATTTTTGTTGTTCAGCCAGCTAAATTTTTATTTTTTATTTGTACAGCAGGGAAGGTTTCTTTTTTCCTGTGTTGCTAAGTAAGGTACACTCTTAGCACCTTATATATAATGGCTTGAAAAAATCCTGCTCACCTCCGGCTGCAATTTAATCATCTCATGGCTTCAGAGAAAGAAGGCACCAGTGTGGACTGAAAATGGGCAGATATAGTAATAGATGAATTTTTAGGAGGTGATTTCTTTCACATCAGGTGGTAAAAGCAAAGATTTACTGAGGAGTGCTTATTGGAAAATTAAAGAATTATCTGACCTTCTGAAAAAATAAAGACAGAGAACATAAGAACTGTCAATATGAGAAATAAAAGAAGAATGGAGAAGCTTACAATGAGGATCCTTAAGTTGCTATAAGATTTGTGTACCAGAATTCAGGATACAGAAAATGAAAAGAAATTGTTGATTATAACATTGGGGGAAGAATCAAAATAGATTTATTGGTATGAAAGAGGGGAAACATGGCACAGAGTAACACAAGTAAACATGAAAGAAGACTGAAAGAGTGCTGAAAAGTCATGGTCACTCATGAAAGACCAACATAAAGCCAGTCAACATGCTGGAAACAGTGGCTGGTCAAAAATAGTTTGGATGGTCATCTCCTAGACTGATCAGTGTTTTAATGAGAAAATTAAACTGGGTATTTTTTTCAAGAAATGCACTGACTAGCTTTGACATGTTTTTTCAGATTTTTTTTCTGAAGTGATTGCTCTCTTCCTTCATCAATAAAAAATTAAAATGTATTACTGTAGAAATTGGACTTCCACTTCCCTTTACCTCTAGTTTTCTTGAAATTTGTTACCAGTGAAGCTTTTCCCTCTCAATGAAATGTTCTGTGCTTCTCTTGGCTTGCTAATAGTCAAACATAACATCTGGCATTAGATTTTGACACGGGTGTGGACTCATTAGTTTATAAAGCCATATAAAAAATTTAATTGTCCTGCAGTTAGTTACTATTTAAGAAATGGATTTTATAGGCAACAGAGGATTTTTTAAATGAAAACAGAGTTGAACATTCTGCAATGAAAACTGCCATCCCAAGTTCCAGAAACTGGGGAGTATATTCTTGGTGCTCAGTGCAAGGCTGTGGCCAACACTAATCACTCTAGCACCAGTACAAAGAAGGTGTTGTTATGATGAGACACAGATAAAGTTCTTTTTGCTTATCTCCCAGACCCTGTAACTCCTTATAAATCCAAGATGTCCCCAGAAGTGTCCCCAAAAGGTCTATTACTATTTTAATTAGTTTTGTTTCTAAAATACTGCTGCATGTAAAATTTGTTCTGCTTGTATTTTTAATGTCTTACCGAATAGAATTAAGTACTTTTCAATAATTAGGAAGCATGAATATTAGTCTAGGTATTCAGCTGCTGAGAAACCTGAAAATGAATTCTAACTTGGAAAACAGATTGACTTCTTTTTCATTCATGAAAAAAAGGAAAAGGAAAATACAGGCTAAAAAGATTACCTGAGGTGGGTCTCATTTGCAAAAATAACAGCAATATAAACATGTATTACATAAAAGCCAAAGTAATTAATATCTGTACAGCCAAGTGCATAAAGAAGTAGTTCATACACAGTGAGAACTATAGCTATTAAACTAGTCTATTAATCTGTAAAGCAAATTTTGTGATCAGTTAGCAATTTTTCAGGCTCGAATAAGACATTTTATGGGAGTCTAATTAGATTTGTGTTTCAGCTCTGGGAATACCACTGTGTGCACTTTTTCTAATGCTTTATAGGCCTTAACAAGTTGTTCCCAGGACACTTAATAGACAAGTCACATTTTCATTATTCACTGGAGCCTTGAGTACATTTAGGACACGTCCTGCAGAGCTGTTCATTGTAGTGGTTCAAGGACACCTAGTGCTGTGGAACAAATGCTTTATTTACAAATATAGATTTAATGAGTTTCTGAAGCGCAGTAAGATATCCTTTCATCCTGAAAGAGCTGATACATACTAGTATGGTGCAAACAGAGCAGACAATTCAAATTAAAACATGTCAGAGCTATCAAAAGTATCCCAATGGTGTAGTAGTGAAGTAATAGTTCTTTGATAAGCAATCCCCTGGGACTGTAATGCCATTTTAACATCTTCCAAATGTCATCTGGATAATCATGGATAAATGACAGCAGGTAAGTGTCCAAGTCACTGATATGTTAGCTCAGAGCAGACAATTCTCTTTAATAATGATATTTTAGTGTTGCACAAAATTGAGCTTTAAGGCATTTGATTCTCTAACTGTATTTTTCAGAGTTGCCTACAAAGTCGATTTACACTCATTCTAGCATTGCCAGGATGTTATACTAAAGCTGTACAGCAGTTCTGTACCCTTGTTTGTGCCCAGTATATCTTATGTGGTGGATGATGTAGCTGTGTTCAGCCACGTTGGTGCCAAAGGGTGGTGGCACAAGAACTGATGATGTCCTGCACCACCGAGTGGCAGGCCAGTTCTGCATGCTTATGTCTGCATTGCAAATCCAGCATCGTTCCTCAGTCCCTCAGTGCCGTGTTGTCCATAGGAGTAATGCATCAGAATTTCAGTAACACATTGTTTACATGACAAGCAGCCAATTGACCCTTGAAAAAGGGGCTACATTTAGGCAAGGTAATATAAAGAGACTCTTTGTGGTGGAAATTTTACCAAAAAATGCCATACATTCTCAGCTGCCTACTTAAAATTCAAAATACTTGAGAATTACAAGTACTTGAGAATATAATGGGGTTTTTTGTTCAGATGAAGCTGTACAATATTTCTGCTGTATGTATTTATGAAGTAATACTGTATGTCTTGCAGCAAGTGTATAGAGGCTTCACAGAAAAATCAGAACCTATGCAGAACACCACTCAAAAAGTGCTAGCTGAGAGATGGGCCAGGTTTAGGGCACAAGCAACCTACTTCAAATAACTTGCAGGAAGTAGAAGAAAATATGAAGGAAGTCACAGTCATCCACTGTCCTGTGAAAAATTGTTTTGGATTCCAGCTGAAATGAAAGCTAGTTATTTGCTGACTCTCATGATTCTAGCCTAATAACTCTTGCATACAGTGCTTCACATTGCAGAAACGTGAGACTGGTTACAACATGAAGGAAAAATATGGTTGTAACCTTGGTCTCAGTCATCATTCTGTGGAGAAAGACCAGCTTTTTTAGCTTAGATAATGTCACTGCTTCCATCTATAAGTTCAAAGCAATTAAAACCTACCATTTGACAATTTAAGATAATCCAGAAAAGAAAAGATGAATTGACAGGCATCCTTCTCATAAAGATTTGCCATGCCTTTTATAATTTTGTTGTTTAGATAAGCATCTTGGCAGGTAAATACCTTTTTTCCTGTAAAAATCCAGTTATCACACATCAGAGTTAAAAAGCCATGGTAAAATCAGTATCTTCTGATGTGGGAAAAAAACTCACTTTATTATAATTACAATAGAATTGTAGCTAGGCAACTTCCTTTTCTTTCCTTCTATGAGGGACATCAGTCTAAAGCATTTGTTTCATACTTCCTGCCAGACTTTGTAGCAATAGCAAAGTAATATATAGTTCTTCATACAACGTCTTTTTTTCTTTTTCAAGCCTCAACATCCCTCCATCATTCTCCAGATTTTTACATTCTCCTTTGTCTCATCTATTCTTTATGTCTGTTAATTTCTACTTCTGTCATTTTTGTCTCCTGCTTTCACCTGCATCTCACTCAAGCCTCCAATGACAGTTTCAGAAGCAATTTTCATGGGAACTCTGAGCCAGCCAAGGGGGCTTTCAGATCCAAGGAGAAGGGAACACCATTTATGTTAAGGCATCTCAGGTACTGTCACTTCAGGCTTTGCCATCAGAGGACTGGTGTAAGTGATCGTCCTGGTTTCAGCCAGGACAGGGTTAGAATTTTGTGGTAGCTGGGAAAGTGTGTGGCCAGACTCTACTGTTATTCCATATGACCCCATGTCATTGCCAGAGGTGGGGGAAAGGGACTCTTGCTTCCCAGAAGGGCATTCCTTCAGGTAGAGAAAACATGGCAAATGGGTGGAATGGGTCAGTATTCTTTTATTATTGGGGGTTTCTCTGTGTTTTCCTTTCTCCGTCTTATACCTTTTGTTATTAATATTGTTGCTGTTACTGTTCATTTTCTTATCGCATTTCTGTTTACAGTAAATTGTTCTTATCTCTCAACCTTTGTGTTTTGGCCCTGCCATTGCATGGGGGGAGGGGAGCAGTGTATGCTCTTTTTAGGGAGGAGTACTAAACTGGAGAATAACATTCCTGAACCATGACAGTGATTCAGAAACAGCCTCACCTCAGAGGCTGTTTTTTAAATATGTATATTTACATATTTTTAATATGTATTCTGGATAACAATCTCAATGCAGAGAAGAATCTGGACAAGATACTGAAACTAAAAAGGAAAACCAGATTTAGCAGTAGAGGACATGTAGAAGAGGAGAAGGAAAAATATGGAGATTAAACGAAGGACAAGGAGAAAAAGAAAGAAGGTGAAACAAATGGAAAGAATGGGAAGACTTATCCCTTCCCTGTAAGGCTGCAAGAAAACTGATGATTTCTCTGCTAATTCTTAATCGGACTTGAGCTCTGAATCCTGTTAGCTCTGAATCCCATAGTTAGATGGAACAATAAGGTGTGACAAGTGACCAAAAGGCAGCTACGTGCAGAGTACATATTCACCTTAGCCAGTAAGAGACTTTTCTATAAAAACGTATTTCATATGCACCTTCACAAAGAAAAACTGCCCTAAGAGATAATTTATCAAACACTGAAAAATAAGGAGGTGTCAGAATTAAAGATGTTGGTGAATCTTTATTCCCTTATTAAATTATGACATCAACTTTAGTTATACAATATATGCATTCTTCTCCTTGACCCCTGCTTCATTATGTGCAAAGAATGAGCTTTTTAGTATACTCTTTTAGCCTCTTTCAGCATGATGTCTATATATCTTCCATTATTAAGTGGAAATAGCTGTTAAGTTTTAGCTGTTAGGACAGCCATACATTGCCTGCTGGTTTGTTTTGTGACTCATAGCACACGTGTTTCACAAACATTCCTCCACATTTCTCTGAAAGAACAATTTTATCATCTCTTCCCTACAGCTGTACAACACAAGTATCTGAGAATTTGACCTAATCCATCTGAGTAGTTCACAGTGAGTTACATTTAATATTTCTAAAGGGCAGTTCCCAGTAGCTTCAGATAAAGTCATGAATGTTTAGTATTTCTCTGAATCAGCCTGTGAGATCTCAAGCTGGACAATGAAAAGAGAGAACAAAATAACTGCCTGGGAAAAATGTGAATAAAGCAAGTTGCCACACAGGAACTTTGCAGTGGAGACTGACTACATTTCTCCAAAGGGGCTGCTCTCTTGTCATGGGATCTCTTTTGTACTTCCACAGCACCAGGGCTCTAGGATAAGAAGTGTCAGCAACCTTGGTAACTAGCAGTGCTGTTGACACATCAAAGATAATAAAATGTGCTCTTTGCTCATGTAAAATCTCCTGTTGTGCCTGAAAAGGAAGTGTGGACTATAATCCACGGGACTCTGAGGATTACTGGTAAGAGCCTGAAACTTAGAAAACTTCAGAGGTGGTCCTTTGCAAACCTCATGAAGTTCAACAAGGCCAAATGCAAGGTCCTGCACCTGGGTTGGGGAAATCACAAGCATAAACAGAGGCTGGGAAAAGAATGAATTGAGAGCAGCCTCAAGAAGAAGGACTTTGGGGCACTGTTGGAAAAGAAGCTCAGCATTACCTGGCAGTGTAGGCTCACAGCCCAGAAAGCCAAATGTATCCTGAGCAGCATCAAAAGGAGCGTGGGCAGCAGGCTGAGGGAGGGGATTCTGCCCCTCTACTATGCTCTGGTGAGACCCCATCCATAATATCCCATACAGACCTGGGGTCCCCAACTTGTTTGCCTAGTCACTGCTGCTGCTGTCCTCTAGTTAAACAAGGAGGACATTCCTCCCCAGTCAAAGTGTGACCATGAGGAGACCATTGTTTACATGTTCAAGTAAAACCAAGCTCTAGAGACAGAAAAAAGTTGGTGCCTTTTGATGCCTTTGTTTCAAAAGAAAGAAGGGAACTTCTACCTCATGGTAGCAATGCTGGGTTCTGTTACAAACATGCATTTGCAATATAGGCTATTCCTGAGCCAACTAGAACACCTCCCATTTTAGAGATGTTTGTGTATCTGATAATTTTTTTCCTAAACTAACCTCCATCCTGTGCTTGACATTAAACCTGTTATTAGAGAGGCATATCATTGGGCAGACAGTCATAACCAGAGCTGATGACCAGACATGAACCAAGTTTAAAAGCAAGGCAAACCAGACCCCACTGAAGTTAAGAAAGGTATCAAGCAAAGAGCAGAAGAGAAACATAGAGATAAGGGTTCTAGAGGAAACAGCTCAAAGAACAAAGGAAAGGGAATTAAGTAATTCTGAGTCTAAAGAGCAGACAGATCTGGAGCAAAGCTGAGAAAGCTAAGCTAAGCACATAAGACCAAAATACAGAATACCATTACAATCAAGTAAAAGACTGAGAAGGCAAGACCAAGTGATGAGATGCCTACCTGAGACTGTCGAGCTAGCTTCAGAAATCCATCCTGAATTCAGTGTTGATGCTGTTAGTCATGCAAGTTACTCATTGCAGGCAGAGGTCAGTTATAGAATTTGCCTGCCCAGGCTAAAGCTGGCAGGGACTTGGAATTAAAAAGCCATTTGTAGAAAGGAATCACTTAACTATCCTTGAAACTTTACAAATACCATGGAAGTTAAAGGGATCACAGAATTTTCACACCTAACAGACAATGTGTCGAAAAAAAATATTAACTCATTAAAAACTGCCATAGTGCCACCAAAGATGTTTCTAGCTTATACTAAAATCTTGGAAATAAACCTGTCCATGAACAATTTGTTCATTGGAGTAGACCAAGGAGAGTAGATACATCACAGAATGAAAACAAATATGTGCCAAAGTACATCCATGTGTATGTTCCTCCATTCACTGCTCATCTGAGTAATTTTAAATGCTATGGTGGCATACAAAAGGTCATTATTTAACTAATTGCTTTTTCAGTGATGAAGTTTCCTGCCAAATATTAACAGATAATTATCACCTATAAATTTACATGCATGCCTGCTGCTATTGCACTCGATCACAGAGTTTAAATTAAAGACACTTTCAGCCATATGCTGGATGGGTGTCTTTAGTATCCACTGCTGTTTTTTTCAGGTTTCCTGATGAGGAACAGCTTACAAAACCATACTGTTGTATTCATGCACACTAAATGTCTATCAAACCACACCCTTCTAATAGATTTTGAACCCGTGGGCTAATTTCAAGTACATCTGACAAAGAGGAGCTTACAGATATAACTTACAGATACTAAGTTTCCATCAAATTGAAAATAGGCAGATAAGCAGAGGAAAGAAATTATTTGAGTTAATTGAATTTCCATCCCCCTCTTCTGTCATTGATGGAAAGACTGTATCATGAACATTTTATTTAAGTCTAGAGAATTCATATTAGAAAGCTATTGCGGATGTCCTGTGACAGAAAAAGAAGTCTCTCAGATTGTAGTTTATTAGGCATCTGAGAATCCAAGCAAAAATACCAATCCACAAGGCTTTCCATGCTCATAAGTCTCTGTGCATAAAATAAGCATTACTTGCTAACAGCAAACACATATTTCAAAAACTTATAAAGACCTCCACCATTACACTTCTGTTTGTAAAAAATACTCTCTTGTCTTGCCCTAAATAAACAGGTTACTCTTTAGAATGTATGGGAACTGTCTGTGTACTTCTTTCCCAGTGCTGACATCATGGAAATATCCCAAAGTTTGACAGCCTGGTGGAAAGCAGTATTCCAAAGAGACCTTGCTTTTGCCCCTATAGAGTTGAGCAGACATTCATAAATAGGACCTGTTTTCTTTAGATTTTGGGCAAAATCTCTTCTGGAAAACTAATATTTTAGCTAACAACAAAATGATAGTGAAATTGTTTAATCAACTATGGGACCGTCTTTATATTTGTGATGAAGTTGCTGCAGCAGAATTAAAAAAATTAGTCTGAGAATGTCTTATGACCAAAGACCTCAAAGAATGAAAACTCAGAGACATAAAATCTTGAAGTGCCATTTTTAGTGGATTTTTCACATGTAAGATGTCTAAGAGACTGATTTTCTTTTTCCTTAATTTCATTATCACATTTTAGAAAATCCAAAAAATATCTGAAATGAGTAAGAGAACTTCTTGTATGCTATTTTAGGAATGTTTAAAGAAAAAATCACTGAGTGTAAGACAATGGACTATCTTTGTAGTGCATTTTTTATAAAATTTTGCTCAAGCAATGTGCTGTCTTCCCAGAACAATTAATAACACAAACACAACCTGAGTTATTTTTATGTTGGTTTAGATCAGATTGGTTTGTTCTTAGCCAAGGCTGGAGCTCAGTTGTAAACTGACACTGTTTTTGTAAACTGGCATAGATTCACTGAAAATACCATACCTGTTCAAGATCTAACTGACTGTGTTCATGTGAAGTCTTTAGTAATAAAGAGAATGAATGGTATGTAAACAGCAGAATGAATGTACAATGTCACCTTTTAAAAGTATCTGTTGCAGCTCAATTTGCCTTACTTGGGTATGGAATTATCAACATTCACTGAAGATTTTAAATGTGGCTACTACACTTCCCAGATGGGCTCCTGATTTCACAGAAGATCAAAATAGCAGTTAAAGCTTAGCAAATTTCAAGGAGGAAAAATCTTCACACACCACTTTTCTGCAATATACTTAACTATTTTCAACTTTACTACAATTTTCACTTATATAAATTTGTCATAAAATCCCTGTTGCATGGGATTTTAGGTCCTGCCATGTTCATTTAACTTTCTTTTAAGGAGGAGCAAATACACCTGAAGACTCTGCCCCAGTTTACCACAACATCAGCAAAGACTGAAATTAAAACTGAATTGAGATTCCACCAGCAGCTTCAGTGATAGGCATTTGAATATCTGGACTTTGTGTGGTTTTTCAACAAAAGACATTTTTTCTTCAAGAAACAGATTTTTCTTTGGCCTTGTAAGAGCTAGATTTTATCCATTACATCCTTTTTCCTCTTTCTCAGCTTTAACTAGCAGTTGTTAAAACAATCTTTATATATCATGAACTCAAGAGTATTTTCCTGTTCTAGTTAAGAAATATTTTTCAGTATATTTTCTTCTAATTTTTGTGATGCTGGCACTGCAACACCTTTTTATGTATTAATGGAAAATTTGTTACTAATCTGCACATAACTCCGAGTTTTAAATACAATTCTTAGTTTTGAAATATGTGTGTGTATATATATATACACATTTTGTAACAATACAGACATCAGTATCAATGAAATAGAGTAGGTTTAGACTGGATATTGGGGAATAAGTTCATTACTGTGAAGGTGATGAAGCACTGGAACAGGTTGCCCAGAGAAGCTGTGGATGTCCCATCCCTGGAGGTGTTCAAGGCTGGACAGCATGAAGCTCTGAGAAACTTGGTGAAAGGTGTTGTTTGCAGAGGAGCAGAACGCCTTTCAGAGGGTGTTGGAACTAGATGAGCTGCAAGGTTAAGAGAGGTTGGAACTAGATAACCTTTAAGGTCCCAACCCATCCTGTGATTCTACAGAATTCCTACCCTGATCACCAGATGCACACAGACACTAATGGATTTCAAAGGAAGGATGACTTTTTTCAGCTCAGTTATGTCATTTCTAAGTTCTATGTACATTACGGGGCAAGTCAACTGCCATTTTCCTTAATAACTACAGATTTTGACCATTTCTAGAATAGTATCTCTCCAATATGATTGCTTTTCTAAATTTGCTGTTTAGAAGAGGGATTGGCTGCTGGGCTATAAATGACTGATTTGGGTTTGATGTTGGCAGAGTTTAATTTTCGGCGCTGGAACCTTGTGAGATGCCTGTAAAACACTGCAAAGGCCTTTCGTGTGGCATGTGCCACCCTGGGCCAACGTGTCACAAGAGGGGGACTTCATGTCATTCAACTCCAGGCAGCCCACCGCTTAACATCTCCCCTGAAGGAAAAGCCACCAGCTCCGAAGCCCCGCCACAACGAGGGTATCGGGCACCAGCATGTGTGCCAGCGGCACAGCCCTGCCCGGGAGCCGGGGCACAGCCTCGCCGGGGGCACGGCCGTGTCCGGGAGCAAGGGCACAGCCTCGCCGGGGGCATGGCCCTGGCCGGCCCCGTCTGAGCACAGCTGTGCCCGGGAGCCGGAGCACAGCCTCGGCGGGGGCATGGCCGTGCCCGGGAGCCGGGGCACAGCCTCGCCGGGGGCATGGCCCTGGCCGGCCCCGCCTGAGGCACGGCCGTGCCCGGCCCCGCGGGGCTCTGTCCGCTCCCGGACGGCGCTGGCGGCGGCGCTAGGACCGGGCGGGCGGCGGCGCATGCGCGGGCGCCGCGGGCTGGCGGAGCGCTGCGGGCGGGGCGGAGGGGCCGGGGCAGCCGCGGGGCCGGGCCGGGCCGGGCCGGGCCTGACCTTCGCCGGGACCGGACCTTCCCCCTCGCCCGCCGCAGGGCATGGGCGCCGAGGCTCCGCGCTGCGCTGCCTCGCCCCGGCCCCATGAGTCCTCGCCGGAGCAAGTGAGTGCGCGAGGCGTCCGGGCGGTAAGTGGCCGCTGTCCCACGGCCGCCCTGCCTCCCCGGGGCAGCGCGTCCATCCTGGGATGAGAGGGAGCTGGCGTCTCCGGGCCGTGCCTCCGCTGCCCTCAGCTCAGCTCCGCTGTGCCTCTGGGGTAGCCCGCGGCTTCCCCCTGCCCGCGCATTTATTATTTTTATGAGAACAGCTCACCCCTCGCTGTCTCCGGGCGGGGCGGGAGGGGAAGGGAGGCTGCCGGGGGTCTCCGCGGGGCGCGGCCGGTCCGGGCTCGGCGCGGCTCCTCCGCCTCCACCTGCGCGCTGGTCCCTCTGTAAGGCGGACTCGCCCACCCCTGTCCCCCTCTTCTCCTGCAGGGCGCCGGCGGCCCGGCCTCGGGAGGGAGGATGTGGTGAGAGGATGGGGCTGTGTCCCGCGGCGGGTCGCCATGGCCAGGGAGGACTCGGTGAAGTGCCTGCGCTGCCTGCTCTACGCCCTCAACCTGCTCTTCTGGGTGAGTGCGCCGGGCCGGGCCGGGTCGGGTCGGGCAGGTGCCATCCCGGAGGCGAGGGGCGGGCACGGCCGCGGGCTGTCCGCGCTGGGCCGGGGCCGGAGGTGCCGCCCTGGGGCAGCTCCCGCAGGGGATTACATTTTACTGGGGGAAAAATGCCTTTGGAAACTAGTAGGAAGTAAAATTGAATTAGGGTTACTCATGGGAATTGGTGTACCTGTAATATGTAAAGAGGGGATATATTCACGGGTGGCTTCTTGACTGGGTGAGTTTCAGGGCATCCTGTGACCCAAGATGAACTCCAAGCTCTTGAAGGTACTTGAATAATCAGCCCAGAGTCTTTTTTGTGCATTCAGTGGATAGATCCTAAGTGACAGGCAAGACCTTTTGTTTTGAGGGTTTCAGTCAAAGTTGTATTTATAGCAGCAGGGTTTCTCACTCTCAGCACAAGTGGGTGTGATCAACTCTTGTTCCTTAAACTTTTGGAGCTTTGAAGAAACAGCGGGATGGATATTTTTGCAGTCCTCAGTCATTTGCAACAAATGAAGTCTCTTTCACTTGAATAGATGAGATTTGTGTATGGTAAGGGATGCAAATGGCATGACAGCGCACACCTGGGGCTCACACCTGGGGCTTGCATCAGGGCTGGCTCCTGAGGTGCTCTGGACTTGAATGATGCAGGGATTGGACCAAACCTAGTTTATATCTGATTTTTTTTCTACCTGCATCCAGCTCTGGGATCCTCAGCGCAGGAAGGACATTGACCTGTTGGTGTGGGTCCCGAGGGGATCGTTAGAGGGGTGGAGCAGCTCTTTTGCGAGGAAAGGCAGAGAGGATTGAGATTTTTCAGCCTGGAAGAGAGAAAGCTTTGAGGTGACCTATTTGTGGCCTTCCAATACCTGAAGGGAGCCTACAAGGAAGATGGAGAAGGGCTGTTTACTAGAGCACGTAGTGACAGGACAAGGGGGAGTGGCTTCAGACTGAAAGGGAGTAGGTTTACATTACATATTATAAAGGAAGAAATTATTTCTGTGGTACTAGTGAGTCACTGAAACAGGTTGCCTAGAGAAATTTTGTCTGCCTCATTCCTGGAAGTGTTCAAGCTTTGAGTAACCTGTTCTAGTGAAAGGTGTCCCTGACCATGGCAGGGGCTTTGGAATTGACATGGAGTCCCGTGATGACTGAAAACTAAGTGGAAATCAGAATATGAATGAGAGACAAAACTGTTAAACAGCATGTGGAACAGAATGGTAATTTTTGTGCAAAAAGGATTGCTTTGTTCAAGCTGAGGTCATGAAGCCTTTGAAGTCCTGAATACAACTGTGCAGGACACTGTCTGCTAAGGTCTGACTGTCAAGCTCTTAGAAGAGAACATCTGAAATAAACTTCAAAGTATGTCCTGTGTGCAGCTGTCCCAGTATGTGTGATAGGACTTGAGCATTTGTCATTTCCAGCTTGGTGAGGATAGATAGTGCATATGAAGCTCCTTAAGATGACACAAATGGCTGGTCTGATCATGAATACTGCTGGAAAACTGAAGGTGCAGATGGTGGCTGCAAAACACCGCTGTCTGCGTTATTTGGTTGGGTTTTGGGCCTGTGGAAACAGAGGAGTGAGAGAACTTTGTCAGTCACTCTGCTGCTGTCCTTGTAGATTCTCCATAGTATTGCTTGTAAATGTACAGCTGTATGCTCTGTTTGAAAATAAACTTTTTTTACTGAGCGCAGCTGATGAGCTGTGATGTACCTGTGTGTGCATGAGAGGGAGGCAGGCAGGAAATGTTGTTACAATGCTTTCTGTCACTCTTGACCTAAAGTCTGCTGAGCTGTAAATAATCCATAAGCAATCAGCTGAAAGGCCAAGGCTCAATTGTAGTGGGTCATCATGTTTTATAATGGGCCAGTAAATGTACTGCCTTTTCTGCTCCAGAAAAACATTGGTTTTGTGGAAGTGAGTGTATTGCTACTTCAGGACCTGCAACTTGCAGAAAGGCTTTCTTCTTACAAGATGGAAATAAATTCATCATCAGTGCTTTAACTGTTGTTTATTAAGTTATGGTGTTGGTTATAGACCTGATGATACCTTTCTGGAAGCTTTTTCCATGGTCAACTGAAGCATGCATCTGACTGCAGGAAGTCTCTTTCATAGCAGTGGAAGTTGCATTTTCAGGACATCCTTAGTCTTCTAATTTTTCTTTGGCTGTGGTTTTTTTGACAGTGCCCTGGACAAGGAATATCCTTCAGACTAAATCCTGCAATTAACATTTGGATTCATTCTTCTGCAATCCTCAGATATATTTATATATGGGTATCACTTCTTGGCATAATTTGCAAGACTGAGGGATCCAACTTGATTCTATGTTCTGTAACACTACTGTTTCCAGTATATTAAATTCTGGACAGCCTAATAAAAGAGAAGACCTCCAAAAAGGCATGATTTGGTGTTTTGTGGTCAAGACTTAGTGCTTAGCTAAGCAGCCTATTTTAGCAGTTCTTGAGGGAAGACGTGTTCCTACTGCTGTTCTTAGGGACAGTGCTGGTCTTTTTATATCTAGAGAGTGTGTGTGTTGGGACTTGGAGAAATTTAGTTTTGGTGGCTTTTTAAATATATTATATGCAGTTTATGAGACTGCAGGGTTTTCCCTTCTGGTGGGGGCTTTGCTGGGTTGGCAAGCTCCTGATGCTGTCCCAGCTCAGTAGCAGTCGTGGGTGTAACATGAGTATCCTCATTCATTTTGAGCACTGTATGACCTGTCCTCATAGAATCCTTCTTTGCCACGCTTTGCAGTGCTGCCACTGTTCTGTATTTTGCTGTGGTTGTTTTCCTGGTCAAACCACCTTTGCAGCATTTATACCAGGCAGACCTTCAGTCAGAGAACGTGGTCTGTAATAATAGCACAGACACATCACAGGAGATACTGGAGTGCAAGTATCCCCTGTGGGTTGTGCTAGAACAGGAGCTGGCAAATGTTGTTGGATACAGGGAAAATTCAGCCTCCTGGCTGCTTACAGTAGTAGTAGGGGATGAAGCAAAGCAGTAGTTCTGAGATGTACAGGTTTGTTCTACTTTCCTTTGCAGCTTAGCCATGTATGTTCTTTAAAAAAAGTTATTAATAGTTGAAATAGATGAACTAGATAGTGACAATAATGCAACCAAAAGCAATGCAACTAAAAGCAATACAGTAATTTTATCAATTTTTTGGAAGAAAAGCAAAGTATAACGTGGCAGGGAGTGCATGAAAAAGTCTTCATAGACTTTCTGTCTTGAGAAACTAAAAACTTTTTTTTTTTCCTGGTGAGCATGTGAGGCAGGAGCAGCTGCTGTTGTGTCATTTGTAATTGAGGGTGACTGTACTGTAGTGCTGCGGACAAATCAAAGTTGTAAGTTGCAGTTGACTGTGTCACAGGTGGTAAGGATCTCTTAACTGATGATTAATAGTGTCAGTGGATGTTTGAGCCAAGACAGTGATGGTGCCACTTTTCTTTCACCTAGTGAGCTTTTTCTGCCTGGGGATATGCTGTTTCTCTTGAGCAGTGTTTAAGATTTCCTTCAGCAGTACCATTTAATTTCACTTGTGTGGTTCCAGCCAATAAACACTTCTGGCAGGTAGTGGAAATTGTTTTCATCTATCTCAAGCTTGTGTTTGTGAAGAAAGTTTTTTAAAAAATCACATAAAATGAAAGTAGAGCATGTTTCCAGTTAGTTTTCCATTTGAGTACTTTGCACATGTAAATCTAGTTTTCCTATGTGTACTAATTGAGAACTCGGAGCAAGTGAATATGAGTGTTGTGCTAGGAAGTAACTAAGGGTGGTTGGAAGCAGTGATATTTTATTTCCTGTTTTATCCAACTTCAAATGCATGTGTTGAATCTTGTAATTTTTTTGCTGTGTTTTTCAAGTCTATTGTGACACAAGAAAGAAATCAGTCTGTCCTGCCTTCTGTGAAACCAGATTCTGCATAGAGGCTGTTTCTCCTGTGTTTTGACTTCCACTCTTGCTGGTGGGATTTGTAGATACTTGGAATGAAAATTTTGGGGCAATGTTATAAGTGGCAAATAATATCCATTGAAATGAACACTGCCTGGCCAGATACCTGTAGCACAGTAAACTGTGTTTTAGGCTAATATCCTCTGGTTTTAGAGACTGCAGTTGAGACATGTGGAATTAAAACCTGCATTTCTTAGCATACTTTGTATAAAGAAAATAACTGTGGCTTCTGTGGGAATATGCTGTCTTTTTAAAGGAATGCTTTCAAAAACTCCTATAGGAGGAGTTTTAAAGGACCAGAACTATTTTTAATTCTGGTATTTGAGAAATCTCTTACTTTTTGGTTTCTTTAGAAACCAATTTCTTTGGTTTCTTTCTTTCTTTCTGTAATATTTATACGACATTGTTGCATTACTAGACTATGTCCTAACAAAGTAGAGTTCAGCCATAAGTCAACTTTATATCTTCCTCTATATAAATTTTTATTCCAAGTATCTTTGTAGGTGATATGACTCACCCTGAGTGACATATCAGCTGTGAATTGCTGGATGGGTTTCTGGAAAAATGTCCTGAAATAGTGTGGCTTAATGTGCAAATGGAAATGGAGAAAACAAACCCCGACCCCACCCAAATGTTAGAAGTTGCATTAAAATGCTTTTTAATTGCCATTCAGAAAGAAATGAACCATGGACACTTTTTTGGTAATACTCACAATTAACTCTGTGGAACTCATTGCGTCAACCTGGAGCATGAATCACAAACCTGTGCTGACAAGATTTGAGCCCATAGCTCAGGAGGAAGGAAAATTTCAGGCTGTCTGTTTATACTGGTAGACCACAATCTGGAGCAAACTGGAAGGTTCCATCTGGCGTGTAGGTACTTGTATATTTTTTCTTTCTTTAAATTCACATCTCCTTTTGTAGAAGGCAGCTATCCAATTATTCATGAATCTCCAGTACCCTGTGCCCAGTATGCTCCTGTACCCTGAAGATTCTCATCTTGAGTCTGTGACAAGGCTCTAGACAAGGCTCATAGATTAATAAAAATTTTTTAAATATCTTGTAGCTATTTCACAAGGTGTAGGAGACAGTTTAATTTTGTGCATTTTTATAGGACTATTTGATTTAAATAAAAATGCAGGTTCATTTTAATCATCTTTGTGTGTTCATGGGTATTCATGTGTAAAACAGGAAAGTTAGGTATAAACCCACTAAAAGCTAACATGTAGTCCTGTGGGTCATAGGAAACACGTGCTCTTTTTAAGTGTGTGTGTGTATATGTGTGTATATATATATATATGAGTTTAAAAATAATTTGCCTGCATCTCTGAGATTGACTACTGTCTGTGAATAAAAACAAACTCTTAAAGAAACAAAATTAAGATTATATTGTATATATGTGAAGGCACATCATGGTGATGTGTGGATTGTGGTATGGATTGGGATACTTGACTTGTGAGCATTGCTCTGGATTACCTGTGATGAGCAGCACATGCCTGTTCCTCCCCAAAGCAAAAGATGTCTTGACTGTGAGATGATTACTTTTGAGGAGAAAAGTGGCACAAGTCATGTCCCAAAAAGAAGTGCAGTGCCTGAGTAGTTGTAGAGAGGGTGCTTGAAGAAATACATGCACTTCTTTATCATTCTTTGCTTTTAATGTACCCTTGTTTTACACAGCCCAGAGGTTGATGTGGGTCTGACACACAGTAGGACTGTACCTCAGCTTTGTGTGCATGCTCTTGTTCTTTCTACTGTGCTTCCTCTGGGCACCTCGAACAGCCACCTGCTGAAAAACTGGCTCATGTTCCCTGGGAGGGTGACCTCTTAGCAGCATCTCAGTGCTCCAGCAGTTGCCTTACTGCAAAGTGGGAGTTCCAGCCCGTGCCAAATGTGGAGCAGGTTGCTAACTCGGTGTTGCAGCTGTGCAAGCAAACCCAGATTCAAAGTGCAAATATGAACGTGCTTCAGCTGTTTACTGATGTGGGAGGGGACCAAGGCATAACCTTGTAGGAAGCTTAGCTAAAATGAAATGTTGGAATATCTATGGAATCAAAAGTGTTTTTTTAGGAAATAGGGAATTTCCCTTTTTTATGGGCAATTCTTTCTCTAAACATATAAGTTTTGCCAGGTAATACAGAAAAACAAGGCCTCTTGTTCCCCCTCCTCCACCCTTATATCCCTCTGTCCCAAAAAAATGTAGCTCTCTGTTTATCCATGGATCTGAGTTATCTGTGTTTGTTCAATGATCTGAATATTGAACCTAATAGTGAAAATCCTGTAAAAGCATTACGGCATTCTCATGACCTTGTAGTGATGTATCCCCTCTGTCCTTTGGTAAGGGTTAGTCAGAGCTCAGACTACCCAAATCAATTTTAACAGGAGGATTTTCACAAGGCTTGTGTTTTAGTTTTTGTTTGTTTGTGGTGGGGTTTTTTTGTTGTTTTTTTTTAACTAAAATTATGGAACAGATTTTGCTGAATGTTGTCATATCTTGGAAGTCATTTCCTTGTAGCCAGAAACCTTTTCATGCAAAACAGGTTGCTCTGTTGTGCTGGTAGTCAGTGTTTCATTATGGATATCAGACGTGGCCTGAAGATGTTTACCCCATCTGTTACAATAGAAACGATCATATGTGATTTTTGGTATGGAAGATACTTTTAATCTTTTCCTCCAATTTAATATTTTAAAAATATTCTGAAATTTGAGCAAAAGTAAAATGAATGTGCTAGAATGTTTAAACGAAAAAAAATTATGAGAGTGTGAACACAGGTGTGGATATAGCAAGATCAATTGGACTTGCTTCCTTAAAGACAGAAGTCCATGTTTAGTTATTAATTGGAAATGCAGATTTATTTTCCAGTTTAGGTATGGCCTCAGAGACACTGAGAGTAGAAATTTCAAAATATAATGGCTTAAAAATATACTCAATGAATTGCAGATGATTTTGTATTTTAATTTTGATGTCTAATTTACATAAGAGAGTTTTAAAGACAATTTAAACTATGCTTGGAAATGATCGCTCCTAATAGCTGAAGTCTGTTGTTGGATATTTTAATTCATTTTTTGTCTGAGAAAACTTAAGTAGCTTAAAAAACTTTACATTAGAAATTAATTTGAAAACTTCATACAGTATTGTGCGCATATTGCTCATCTATAAAAATAGAATATATTACCTAAGTTCAATCAGTGTGAAAATATATTTAAAATAGAGCATTCCAGTAGGCATAATTGTGAACTCCTCAGTGTCATGTTGATGACTATAGAACATACTGTGACAGTTCAGAATTAAACCCATAGTGACTTTTGCAGCCAGCTGCAACCAATAAACGTATTTTATGCATACTATCATGTCATACTTACAGCACAGCAGACTGGCTGTCATCAGAGAAGCTTGAATGAGAACTTTTTGGGGAAATGATGTTACTGCTAATGTGAGAATTGTCTTAGCAGTTTTGTCATAAACTTGTGTTCTTTCATCTGATTGCTTGATACAGATTTTAACTGTATTATACATATAAATCTGTTTTGAAGCCGTGACTGAAGTGGGGACTGCCAGTTTTTTGGGGCCACTCTTTTACCATCTTTCAAATGAACCAACAATAGCAGTAATCAGGACCTTGCTCTTGCCCATGACTTCTTGAAAATCACTTGGCAGTGAATTGCAGTGATGTGCCCGCTGATGCTTGCTGGTGGGTTTGGATGTACACCAAGGTTTTTGGGGAGGCTGTTAATTGTTCCTGCCGACTGAGTGCCTGGACTCAGTTGTACTGCTGGTGTTGATGGACTTCTTGTGCTGCTGGCTGAAGATCTGCATGTGCTGTAGGTGGTGTGAAGTGGTGGATGCCTGGAGCTTTCTTGATGTCATCTGGCACTTGAGGATGTTTAGTGCTTTTACAGGGCTGCACATCTGCACATTGAGTCAGCAGGAGGCTGTGGAGGCCAGACATATGTGTTGTGTTCTTGCTGTGATTACCTTGTGGCTATGAAGCAGGTGAGCAAGTGGACTGATGGATGGGAGCTAGTACTTGATAATCTTTTGTCACTAAAATAAACATCAGTCATTTTGCAGGACAGTCTGGTGTTGCAGAGGCATCTTTCATCCATCAGGGTGTTGCTGCCCTGAGGCTCACTTCTGCTGATCAGAGGGGATACAACTTTTTCCACATCATTTTCTTCTGTTAGTGAAGAGCTACCAAGAACTTGCTGGCTTATGTGCTGTGAAATACACCTTTTGTAATGAACTTATTTCTGAATTGCTATTTTGAGTTATCAGTTTGCTCTTTTACGGGCCTCTTTTTTTCAAGAGGAGCCTCTTGAGTATTTGCCTTCACTTTCTGCCCCATGCCTTTCTGCCACCCCAGCTGGACACTGTTACTGACTGTCATGCCTGTGAATGAGGTGTGTCACAGCACTCTGGCTTTCATTCAGAGTAATAATTCACTTTGGACTTTCTTGAAAATACGGTGCCCAAAGGTGCCTGACTAGGAATTTGATTGGTAGGAGAGTGTTGCACAGGTAATTGTGTGTAGCATCTATTTAGCAGCGAGGTAAGGCAATATGCTTGCACTTTTTTCAGTCATGCTGAACTAGCTCTTGTGCAATATAAGAGTAGCAGAAATTCAGTAACACGTGAAGCAGTTAGTGGTGGTGAAAACATGCCAGGTACAGGGTGGGTGAGTAGTTGGGCAGTAGCCTGGCTTTCACAGGCTTTATAGGTGGAATCTATAGGTGGTTCTTGCATGTAATTTGCATCAGCAAGAAACAATAGAAGTTGTTAGTTATCTGTACTAAAGGAGAATAGCCAGGGAGAAACTAAATGGGTAAAATCTTTCTGAATGATGCAAGAGGCCTTTCATAGAGAGTTTGTTCTTATGAACTGAAATAGTGTTCATGTAGTTATATTATTGAAGGTTATGTTTCCTAGGTTGAAGGAAGCAGTCCTTTTCTTCCTTATGAAGCTGCTGTTCATAAATGAAGGAGTCACGTTTTCTGATGTGATCATTGAGCATTTCTGTAGAAGTCACATGGCCATGTGTTGGCCTCAGCTTGGTGATGTATTTCCTAGATTTTCCTTGGATTTTATATGAACAAAAATACATATCTAGGTAGAGAAAACTCAATTTAGGCAGACAGAACAGAAATTAAAGTTCTTGTCCTTCCTGATTTGCCTTTGCATGCAAGTCCTTTTCTGTTAGAAAACTGAATGATTCTCTTAGCGACAGGACTCTCTGCTCAGTACTTTGGTCTTCAGGAAGTCCTTTCTGTCCCCTCTGCCTTTTTTACCTGTTTACTCTGTGATCTCCCTGTTGTCTGTGAGGAACCTGAATGCTTCAGTATGCTGTCAGATCTTACCTCTGCTTAAAGAGCAGCTTATCCTTCCTCAAAATCCACCACCTCTCACTGCTGTGTACAGTGTGTTGCCGCATGCTGACAGCTGAAACAAAATTGGTGCAGCCTGAGAGTGCCTAATGGACAGCAAGGAGCAGGCAGTCCACTAGTCTGCTATGGGAGGAGGAATATTATTTAGAAAGCTATCATTTTTCTAGTACTGCTCTTCTAGCAGGACCATCTGGCTCTTGCTGAAAGTTTCTGAGCAGTGTTTTGATGAACTTCTCTGTAGGGGGATAGAATATAAGTAAATAAAGGTAGTATAGAAAGTAATCTTAGTCCCTAAAGAGTTGCAGCTGAGCCAATTATTAAGGATTAGGAACAGGTCTGATTTTAACAGACCACACCTGTAGCCAGTAAGAAGAGTGTTATAAAAGGGTGGGTTGGTTGGTTGAGGGGCAACTGGAGTCAGTTGGCTACTGTGAGGATAAGGGAGAGTTAGTGCCTAGAGGAGCTGCCTACAAGAAACATCAAGGAGGTACAAAACTCTAGCAATATGGACCCCTTACAATATAATGACAATAGAACTCTTGCACTATAACGACAACACTTCTCACTTTTGAACACCGCTGTTGTAAAATGAAGTAAACAAATCGGATTGCATCTTAAATGTATCTTAAATATTTTACCATAAACAGAGTGGGTGTGTGAGCTAATGGTTTTCTGTGTGTATCAACAGGCCTTTCAGGGAGATGTGGAGGGTTAAAAATGTTTTGTGTTGCCTTTTGATAACAAGAAAGTAGGCTGGCTGCTGGTAGTCTGCTTTACCTCTCTAGTGTTTTTGACTCCTTGTGTGATGTGTTTGCCCGATGCATTCTTAGGCAATGGGTGGGAGGAGTTTATTTAGGAGGAGATTCCAGTCATCTTGTTTTCCTTGTTCCTGCAGCTTCCTGCAAATAAGACAATAGAAAATGTTCTTTACTGTTACTGTTTCACCAGCCAAAACAGATCCCACAGAGTATAAAGGACAGGAGTGAATATAGTAGGCATGTAGCATGCACTAGCTTCCAGGAGTGTGCTTGCAGCATGCCAAGCACCCAGCTCCTGCAGGCAGCACTCACGGCCAGGGCAGTGCCTGTACTTTGTGCATCAGATCTGAAAAGCAGGAAGAAGCTTTGGGATAGCTGCTGGGACTTCAGTGAAATCTTAAAGGCAGAAGTAGTTTGCTGTGGGCATGCTGCAGGCTAAGGAAGCCAGTAAGGACACAGAGTGACTTTTCCTATTAGGTTTGAACCACTTAACCTGTTCTTAACACACCTTCAGGGAACTATGAGGGCATGTGAGAAGCTAGATGTGGAGGACCACAGGGGAGATTAGCACTTCTTACTGGTTTAAGAAACTGTGAGTATAATGCTGATGTGTCCTGTTATACTCCTATGCAGTTCCTGAAAACAGCAGTATTCAGGAAAGTCTGCATGCTTAGGACTCCCTCCTTCAGCGAGACAGTGGTGCTTCTGAGGTCCTGCCTCTTCTGTGGCTCAGGCCCAGGTACCCCCGTGAAAAGTGAGTGGGGAGTCCCTTGTCTTCTGGCAGTACCTCTGCTGCAGGAGTGGCAGAGCTGGTGCTGTCACAGTGTGGCAGGTTCTGAATGTGTTGTTCAGATTTGGCTTCTCAAGAAAATCAGAGGGCAGAGCTTCTCCTGGTAAGTTCCAGGTGTGCTGAAGTGTACGATGGCATCAGGTGACAGAAATCCATGTCTGCTGAGGTGGTGGTAATTCTAGGTTGGGAATTCTAGCTCAGTCTTGGGGATTTACTTGCTGTAGGAGCAGTCCTGGTGAAAGTGTAGTGGCTTTATGCCTTTGAAGTGTCTGACATGTTAGATACCCAAATCCTTTATATGGTATGTAATTGAAATGCAATTAGTTTTATTTTCATTTTATGGTTCAGGAAACTGAGATGTACTGTTCATGGTGTGACTGTGTCAGAATGAGCAAGAGTCAGATTCTTCTAAATTTAACCCAAGATAAATCTCCTCTCTTGAGTGTCTGTATCAGGACTGTTGTATCAGGTTTTTCTTCACTAGCTGTGTACCTAGGCATGGTGTCATGGTTTCCTGCAGACTGATGTGTATCACTTGTTAGCCCTGAAGTCACTGATTTTAGCAGTGTAAGCACTCCCTGTTGTTTCTATGGTATGTTGGGCAGTGGTGGGAGAGGAGCCAGCAGTAGCATCATACATGGAAAAGATTATTGTCACTGGCACCCTAATACTTGGGCAGCAAACCAATTCTAAGCATATAGAAGTACAGCTTTGGGGACAGTATGTTGTTCAAATAAATGAATGCCTGAAAGATTTTAGTGATGATTGATCCTCTACTTAAATTATGAATGATCTTGTAATTTGCATTAAACACATGATAAATAACTTAATGTTTTCTTTTTAGTTGATGTCCATCAGCATATTAGGGGTTTCTGCTTGGCTGAGAGACTACCTGAATAATGTTCTCACTTTAACTGCAGAAACAAGGTAAATAAAGCTTTAGTTAAACTTCTAATCTGTGTGGGTTACTGATAAGGGTAGATGTTGTTCATTCTGTGTGGTAAGCTTCTAAATTAGGACTTTCAGTTAAAGAATCTTTCAGTTAAAGTAATCACTGATGTATTGGAAGGTGAATTTTTTGCCACAGTTTTGGCACCAGTTGAAATTAGAAAAAGGGGAAAGGTAGGGTTTTTATCATGTGCCTGTCTCTTCTGATAGGGATCAATTTTTGGTCTGTTGACAACATATAATCAAATTATCTTACTATTTAGTTTTGAATACTTTATTCAGTCCAGGGATTTAGGAATTCTATTAATTTTATTACAGCAGTGCTTATGAGCCCTGGTGATGAAACAGGGCCTCATTGTGCTGCATACTGTGCAAGTGCAGAACAGGAAGATTACCTTTGCTCCAGAGAGGTTTTGGACAATGCAGATTTTGGTATCCAAATGCAGCATTTGGCTTTAAAACCATGTTGAAGAGGTTTTTTGTAAGGTGCTGGAAAGAATGCATCTGCTAATCACCATTTTATTCTTAATGGCTGTATTTTTTTCTTTTATATCATTTTTTTGTGATTGTGCTTGTTTTGATTATTGTTCTGATTGGTTTTTAGGGTGGAGGAGGCTGTCATTTTGACTTACTTTCCTGTGGTCCACCCAGTTATGATTGCAGTCTGCTGTTTCCTCATCATAGTTGGAATGCTGGGATACTGTGGAACAGTGAAAAGAAATCTGTTGCTCCTTGTCTGGGTATGTTTCATAACTTCTGTTTTGTTTCAGGAGTGTTAGAAAGGTTTTAATCCACAGGCACTAGATAAATACTGATTATTTTTTATTACCCTGTTGAGTTATGGTATCGGTGAGCAATTGTAATTGCAAAGCACACAGTAGGAAATAATTTATTGCCTGAACTGCATTATGCTGTGACTGAAAGACAAGCAGTGTCTCATTTGCAAAAATTCACTTCATTTAGTAGAGGAGTTGCTGAAGGGAAAAATAACTCAAACTCTTCAGTACTAATAATTATAGGGACATGAGTCTGAGTACTCTGAAATAAACCCATATGCTACTGTTTTGACTCCTAGCTGAGCAACAGCTACCTAACCTAGACTTTGCATTATTCCACTGCCGACTGTGTGTGTAAAGTAACAGCACTTGTAGGTGATGAAAGTTAATTCTGAGTATGTTCAGATGCTTTGTCTTCTCTTACATGGATGTGGAATTTTGCAGTTGCATTTGGTTGTGTGCAAGTTTAAAAATAAATTCCAAATACCCATCTTTTTCCTTCATTTGGAGAGTATATAACTGAGTTGACAGCAGCTGAAATGTAGTAGTCTGTCCTGCACCAGTCTTTGTGTGTAGTTTAACTGTGATGTGGTTTTGACTGTCAAGGGAGCCAAACACCATGTTCTTTATCTGGAAGTCAGTGAATTTGAGGACAATTAAAGAAACAGTCAACCAAAAAAAAAAAGCCACTCCTTCAAAAGCCCATCAAGTTCACACAAATTTTAAAGGTTTAGATTTAAAACTTTAGACTGTTGGCAATACTGAGATCCAAGAGTGCCATGTATCTGTATGCTTCTTAAAAGTGTAGTTGTAGCTCTTTGCAGAATTGGACTGTTTTTTAACATGAAGATAAGCAGGATTCCGAGCGCTCTGTAAGTTGAAGAGAGCAGGAGCAATGAGGTTTATCAGAGGCTTATCAGACTTGACTACTGTAATTGCCGTAGGAGAAATCAGACAGCTAGAGTCCTTCAGCTCTTGGGAATATCCAGGGTCCCATGCAAGTAGAGTAGGGCTCCTGCTGTTTTTTCACTGCACTGTGTGTTGGATTCTCACAGAGTGCATTCAGTTGAATTTTTCTTGTGGATCTGTGCTGGCTTGAGTATGTGACACTTAAACCTCACAGATTTTGTATAAAATGACTGTAAAACACTGTAAGAAATTGGCTGAGAATTATGGAATCTTTGCTTTTCTCTAACAGAAATATTCTAACTGCAGAATAAACAGTTGCAAAACTTTACCGTGGTCTTGTATTATTTTTTTTTTAATTTGAGAGGGTTGAAGAATGCTTTATTCGATATTTCCAGCTGAATGTCTGTGACACAAGTGTTCCCCAGTTGCAAGAGAGCAGTGCTGTTTCTCCTTTTGGATATTTTGTTCAGCCTGTGTGCAGTGTGAAGATTGTTCTTTCAAAACTATTTTGTTGGGGAAAACTCTAATTTAAATTTGAACATGTTTGAGTAACAGAATAGTCATGCATTTTTTATTTCTAGATCTTAACTTTGCAATGTTGAAATCAATGGAGACAAGTTCTAAGACAATTACTTAGTTATGGGCATGTGTGTAAGAGTAATGGATTAATGTAATTTCGTACCATATAATTATTTCTCGAGAAATCTTTTTTACATATCTTAAAACAATGTTTAATATATTTTTCTTTCATCAAAACATTTGAAGTATTAAAATATTATAAACTTACTAATCTTAGGGGGTTTTGTAAGGGTATAAGATTTCTTTCATAATGTGTTCTTTATTTTATAGTGGTGGTTGTTTTTAATACTAATTAAATTACTTAAAAGGTAAAAGTAACTATATATATGATTTTGATCAGTGCCACATAGTATCTGGGGAAAGAAAAAGCTATTTTTGGTATTAGCTTTGAAAAAACCCACCTAACTACTTCAAGAGATAATGAACTTAAAACTAGTTTTGACCTTCTGTTTATTTACACTGCAAGTGAAAAGAAGAAATAATTTATAGCCTTTTGTACCATCTGGAAATAAATAATTTGAAGTGTGTTTAGGCAGTCAAGTTAAACTAAATCAAAACAAGACATTTCTATCATTTTATGTTGCAGTATTTCATTTTCAGGAGCTTGAGATTTGCTCTTGCTAAAAAAATTGATAAGCATAACTAAATTATATCTTCCTAAATATGTCATTGTCTTTGATGGATTGTCAAGTGAATGCAGTTATGTTATACCATACAGAAGTATGCTGACATAAGTCAATGCTTCATTCATCTGACTAATCAGAAAACTGATGGATCAACAAAATGAGCTTTTGTTCAGCCAGATGAACTAAAAGAAAAGAACCTTCATGTAAAACATTAACAACCTCTTCAATCATGCTTTTAGTCTTCTTTTTGAAGTACATGAAAGCCATAATGATGGCATGCACAGATAATTGGATACAAGTCTTGACGTTCCTGGCAGCATGCTCATTGCAAGTGCTGATGTTAATTGAAATGGATTTTTGGAAAATGTGATAAAGTGTAAAGACAATAAAATAAATATAGTGTTCAGTTTTAATACTTTGATTACATAATCATTTTCATTTCGTTCTTAAAATTTTGTCTTGGAGTTAAATGCTTGAAACATTTCTGTCTTCACGTGAGAGCATAAGTATAGATCAGACTCATGTTTGTTCAGCTTAAAAGTAGGAAAATGTAAAACCTCAGTCTTCTGAGGTGCATGCTCTGGACTTTTTGTAGAACCAGCACTTTAAAGCTATGATCATTTCAATTTAATTACTTCAGAAATATGTCCTGAAGGGTAGTTAGTCTGAAGAGTCCATGTGTATCTTGAGTTTCTATATTTTTTTGTGTGTGTGATTGAAACATTCTCATGTAAAAGTAGCTGTGATGCCAGCCTAAAGGGGAAGATCTGAGCTTGAAGTCACTGACTTGGATGCATGAAAAGTGCAAGGATGGGAGAGTCCCAGTTTTATGGTGGTTGGTACAGTTCTTTCAACAAGATTGCTGCTGGATTTGATAAAAAATACTTTGCCTCTCTGAGGCTCTGTTTTAGGTTGTTTTCAAAGTTTCTTGTGCACATTGCCTAACTGAAAAAACCCAAACCCTAACAAAGTGCATATATTCTTTAAGAGTAGTAACCTAAGAATGTGGGTGAGTTGTTTTGGTTTTTTTTGTTTGTTATTTTTAATTTTTTTTGGTTTTGTCTGTTTGGTTTTGTTGTTGGGGGGGTTGTTTATTTGGTTGGTTTTGTTGATGTTGTTTGGGGAGTTTTTTAAATTATTGTTTTATTAAAATAACAAAAGTAAGCTCTGGTGCTTGGCAAGAAGAGCTTAATGAAAATATTACTGGAAAATAATTGCTGGCTGAAATTTTCATTGCAAGTTCTTGTATTTTTAACCATGACTTTTCTGTAACTGCAGCATTCAATCAGCAGAGGATTCAAATTTGTGTGTGTTTTCACAAAGGGGAGAACTATTAGAAATATTTGATGGTCAACAGGGCAAATCCTGTTACTGATTTTTATCACATAGTTGACAGAGTAATAAATATTCCTCAGAGTTAAATATTGTTAGACCCTGTTGGTGTGTGGTTAAACAACTTATTAATCCAGTTCTGGTGGAACCTGGTTATAAATTGGACCCTGGTAGACTAAGCTGTGTATTGAGTTGAAACACAACCAGACAAACCATCATTAAACTTGTGGTTTCTGTAAGTCTATCTAAAGAATGCTGATATACTGTTGACTGTATCACCTCTTGTGGCAAATTCTTCTATCTCATATCAGTCCATGTGGATGCAGGGGTGACAGGGTTGATTAAATTTGGACATCTGCTATTTTGCAAGATACCAATAATTGCTAATGTTTTCTTCCTAGAAGGCATTCTTACTCTGTGTGAAATGTTAGCTGCTCTACAGTACCACAGCATCAGCTATTCTGTAGTACTTATGACTACAGTTGGCAGGAACTAATATGAGACTTTAGTGATAACAAATTTTGTTGTCTGTTTTTTTTCCCTTTTTGTGGCAGCATGTGTTTCTGCAGTAATATATAGTATGGGTTATTTGCTCTGTAGTAAGAGAGGATATTTGTTCCTATCCATGTGGACTCTTAGCACAGTTACAGCTGCTCCAATACCTTGTACTAACATTTGGCACTGGAATTGTTTACCAACCAGAAGTATTTCTTAATTATTTAGATACCAAGCATTGAAGGGAAGAAACAACTAACAAACATACTTGGTGCAAACCTGTGCAGTTTAGTATTAAGCTGGACAGACTGAGTTTGTATTTTGTGGCTTTTATCAACAGCCCATTTACAAATGTGCTATGAGTGGGAGGAAGACAGATTCATAAGAAAGGTTGGCCTACCTTGTTTGAAAGACTGGTTTAAATGTGTTTATAATACTGTAGTTCAGGTTTGATGAGAAGACAGTACTCTGCTAAACCTCAGTTTTAGATAGCCTAACTAAGGGGCTGGACATTAAGCTTGCATTCTGAACTGTGCTGCTTGTTTAATGTTCCACTGGAAAGAGAAAATACACTGAAAGTTCAACAATTTTTATTATACCTCAGTAAATAAGCATCTTTCTCAGAAAAATAGAGTATTTTTTTCTTTCTATATTTCTAACTTTGTATTCAAAGAAACTCCTGGAGGTGATGCCTGTACTAATTACTATACATCTTTTTGCCTTGAAATGGAGAGCAAGTGTCTTTCCTATTTAGATCAGGATTTTTAAGGTTCAGACAAGTTTTTTGATTTTGAGATGTATTTTGGTGGTGCCACAGTGTTGCCACAGAGCTCAGCCAGGCTTTGCAGGAAGGTGTGCACTCTCCAGGGCTCCCATCTCTGTGGAGTGGAGTACATTGGTCCTGTGGTTCAGTGCCAATCTCTCTGTCTTCCTGTGTAAGCATGGTGCATTTTGTTAACCTTGTCTTCCCTGACATAAATAAATCCTTGCTGTGTATGTCTTTAAAAGACTTTTTCCAAGGCAAGTGCTTTGAAACAGTTCCTAATTTCCTTGAGTGGGAGAGGGAGCCTGCAGAGGAGACAAGATCTTCCTGGCCGTGTGGGATATTGGGAGTTGAGTAGTGATGAAGGTGCTGCCTGCAGAACACAGCAAGCAAGAGCAGCTGTGTGTTTGAGCAGCATGGGGAAGCATGACAGGCATTGCACTGGTAGGAGTGTCCAGGTCGTCTTGCAAGTACTTGACTTAAATCCAAATGTTTGCTGTGATCATGGTGATGGTCTGCTGCTTTCATCCAGGCACTGAGCAGCTGCCTTGAATGCTCGGCAATGTTGCAGAGGCAGTGCAGCACTATTTGGTGCTGTTATCTAGCAGCTCCAAGTAACAAGAACTGTCTGGCCTCTTGAGGGCAGTTCAGGGAAATGCATTTGACTTAGGATAGCAAGGTTGGATAGTGCCATTAGGAGGCCATGAATTTTCATTCTTTTCTGTATATTTCTTCAATAGTGTAGAGGCCTTTGCTCTTGCTTTAGGAAAGAGGCACAGTGCTGAAGGGTAAATAACTATTGGCGATAGTAATTTCATGTTTTCAGTGTTTTCTGCATGACACATGCTGTCTGGACTCCTGTGCCACGCTTTTTACTGCCTGCCCTTCTTCTAGGCTCACCTGATGGGAAGCGACTACTTCAGTTTTGGGGACTTAGACCACGAGTATTCATTTGGCTCCCTGTCGCTGTGTTTGGCCTCATGGTCCTTTTGGAGCAAGCCTTGCAGCTCTTCCTTGTTCCTGTTTTCCCTCATTGCCACCTGTTACACTGTTAATACTACTTCTTCCTTCCAAGTTCTTGAAAATCATTGATAGCCAGGGCAGTAGAGGAGAATGAAACAGCACCAAAACAGAAAAAGGCTCTGGAATAATGCTCCAAGGTCACAAAAGAGGAGGGAAGATAGTAATAAAAGGGTTGGTTAAGTAATGGATGTGGGTACCACAAAACCAAAGAAGAGACAGGGACTGATATGATTGTAGGTTCAAGGCACTGGGGTTGTTGAAGGATAGAGAGCTGTGAGTGATACCAGGGTGGGAACGAGGGCTGCTGCATCTTGACTGAGAAAAGATGGAGAGCTGCTGAGATGATATATGGTCTTGCTGCTATAGTGTGGGGTTTTTTTCCCCCCATCTGTCCTTTCCAGCTCTTGTTTTCTCCTGTTTGCTTTGATTTTTTTGATTTTTCTGCTGAAATGAATAGGAAATGGGAGAAGTTCCTAAGAGCAAGGAAGGAGTATATGAATCCACAAAGCCTAGCCAAATCTCGGTGTTTTGTCTGAGACACAGACCAGCCTCACTGATGGGGTATGCCTTGCTGCTGTTGTTCAGCTGCATTCTTGTTGCCACAAACTGAGTATGGGTGGATGTCCTGCCAGGTAAATTAATCTCTTTCTTGTTGAATCATATAATTTTGCCTATTTAACCACAAAGGCACTTTGCTGTGTGCATGGGGGCTGGTTTTATATCATAAGACAGTTTTATATCGTAAGAGCATTACTTCACTCAAAATATTGATTGTTTGAAGTGCCTTGCGGTATGCTGAAGGAGAGTCATTGTGTATCAGCACCAAATAGGTCTATTTCACAAGAAAAAGGGTTTTCTTGACTAAGGAAACATTTTTACGGTGTGTAATTTCCTTGGTAGAAAATAAAGAGCAGGTAGACAAATGAAGGAAGCTGTGTTTTGAAAAATCTGTGCAAAATAGGAAACTTTAGGTTTTGATATAAATCTTATGAAAGAGGGGAAGAAAAAGGGAAAGGGAATATGACAAGCCATAAGAAAATCATGGTGTAATGTCTGTCTTCACTGATGTCCTGTTTGGTACTTTACGTAGCAATAACCCTTATTTTGGGAAGTTCACTGACTTGAGGTAGTTGAACCCTTAGTAAATAAATCCTAATAATTGTTTGAAGTGTGTATTTGCTTATTTCCAATATAACATCAGTTTACATATATAAGCAAGGATAACCATTAAAGTTAAAATTTACAACAGGTGAAGAATATCCCACAAGAATCAAGGCTGTGAACAAAAATCTAACCATTCATAAATAATTTTATTTAGTTTTTTAAAAAACAAATGGCTTAGTAAAAATAACTTGGATACATAGCTTTAAAAACTAGAATGTTCATTGCCATAAAAAATAATTTAAAAAATACTTACAAAGTATTACAAAAAAGAGGTGGACTTTGCAAAGATTGTAGACTTCAAGACATTTTGACAAAATGTTGTGATCTGGGAGACCAAATCTAAGATAGTAGAGATGCTTGATCATTTTTGTGTGAAATGTATTTATTTTGAAGAACTGGATGACATTCTGTAGCTTATGTTGCAAGTTGGTGGTTTCAGCTCATTTCCCTGTTGACTTTTGGCTGCATCTCTCACAGAATTCTGTATTGTCAAGCAAATAAACCAAATTTGAAATCAAAGTGATTAATGGACTGTTAATTCCTACAGGGCAGGGCTCAGGGTGCAGGGGAGGGAAGCAGGGGAAAATTTGTGCTGCTGAAGTGGATAAACAGGATGTCAGTTTTCCATGCAGATTGTCTGACTCTGTTTAATGAGTGTTTGCTGTATTTAAAAAAAAATAGCTGGATTAATCATTAAAATAACCTTGTTAGTTTGTAAACTGACAAAATAACGGGAACCATAGCTTCTTAGTTATTGAAGGAGGAAGGATTTGTTATGTTTCACACAGAACAGTAGAACAGTTCTGGTTTCTGTTGATGATCTAGTGGTGGTGGTGGTCATCTGAGGTTTCCCAGAGGGCAGAGAGATGTTTGGATGGTTTATATCTCAGAAGATCAAGGCTGATGTTTTCAGGCTGTTAGCAATTGGGAAATGCTATGCATAGCTCTTAAAATCTGCTGGCATTTGCTTTACATACCATATACTCTGATCTTTTAGAGGTTACAGTAAGGTTTCATTCTGCAGCTGCCCTCTTGGAATTTCTTTCAGCCCCTGCCCTTTCCAGATCTTTCTTCACCTCTAATGCCACATAGAACATGTTGCTCAAGAAAGCAGAGTGAGACAGCAACTCTGAGGGGAAGAGTTGTTGATCAGCTGCTCTCTGTTTGCTCTAGAATAAGGGCTGGGTTTTTTCTCAAGTCTGAAGGGGGAAAAAGGGGGTTTGTATCTTCTGGGAGATAAGTGTTTGGGAGGAGAGTAGTAAAACTTGAAAAAAAGATGTTTATGAAATAAAATGCAGGTGGTGTGAATGATGATTCCTTAATAAGTACACTGATCCTTTAAAGAAAGGTGCATTTTCTCAGAAAATGAAGGATTTCTACAATCTTCTAGAGAGGTTCTCCAAAAGCTCCCCATGCTCTCTCTTCACTATATTGCAACTTCTGGCTCCAGTACTTATCCCCTGCCTGCCACTGCTGTTTGTTTCACATACAGTATACACTCTTGCTTTCGCTCTGTCTGGAAGTGAGCTTAAGCAGTCAGTATTTTGACTGTGTTGTGTGATGGGATATATTTGTTCTCTAGGGATTAATTAAGTAGATGGTGAAGTCTCCTCAGGTTGACAGTACAGTTCTGTCAGAACAGAAGAGCATGATGCAACATAAAATCAAAAAGGTTTGAGTGAGGAAAAGATAAACTGAACCATTCTTGTGCCTTTCTAGTTCTGATGAAATTTGGGTTGACACAGAATCCTGTCTTGGTTCACGTTCATGGCTCTTGCTTCCAAATCACATTTGCAAGCTGCAAACAAAATGATCCCAGGTATGAGTGGGCTCAGAGGAGCATGACTGGGCATGTGTTCAGGTCTTTGATTCTCCTCGTGCATAGGCTAGCAGCATGGTTTTACTGGTTATAGTAGCTGCTTGCTGATGAAGCTTTTCATAGGTCAGTGGCAGCAAATTACTGAAGCCATCAGTGACAGAGTGAAAAAATGTGGAAAAAACCCCATCACTTCCACAATACACATGGGTACACTCAGCTTTGTAGTATGGCAGCTCTTATCTGCTTGAGTTGCTAGGCAGCAGAGTGCCGTAGTGACCACTAAATACCCCAAGTGACCAAATTGCTGTTGGAGCTCCTGGTGTTGGCTTTGTTTGGGACAGAATGTTCACACAGGGTTCAGAAGGACATCCTCAGAGGACAGTCATGCAGGTGGTGTGTCTGTGCCAGTAGGATCAACATGGTAGCTGAAGTAGGGCACTGGCTATTGACATTGCCCTGGCTGTTGCACTGAAGGAAACTACTGTAGGGCACTAGAGTTTTAACTCAAGTTTTCCTTTGCTAAATGTAGTTAGAATTCAATATTTCTGTAGTTAGAATTCTAAATGTAGTTAGAATTCAAAATCTCTGAGAAGAATTTAAAATCTCTCTCCATGTACTGTGTTTTCTTAGTGTTCTCCATTATCCTGTAGCCATGTTAGTAATGGAAATAGGTCATTTTTCACCACATCTTTTTGCCTGTTTCCTGAAAAGCATAGACAAATTACATTGGGTTATTAATTGGAGGTATCATGTGGTGTATTCAACACAAAGTCTCTAGAACTACAGTGAGAGTTTTATATTACATATCTGCAGAAGATTGTTGCCCACTACAATTTTGTTACCCCTAAGTTGCCCACAATTGCAACAAAAAATCCTGTACTCAGAAAGTTGGAAAGCCATGAGAGAGAGATTTTTATGTTGGGAGACACTTCACGTGTCTGCTCTTTGCTATTGCTCTCTGAACAGAATGGTATTTGTTGTAAAAATTGCCTTTTAAACCAATGTAAAATGCCTTAGATTCAGTAAAAGTGATTTTGTGCTTGCAGTTGCTATTTTTATTTGTGTTTTTGTCTAAGTGATTGAGATGATGAAGAAAGAAATCTGTTCCTGGAATATATTTGGTGGTGGTGGACATTAGCTTAGTTTGGTAGAATGAATGTAATACCAAAAAAGCCTGTCATAATTTACTTAGGATAAACTAATTTTGTAACTTAGTTTTTAGTCTTAGATGGAGAGATAGGAAGATGTTTTGGGCATATCCCAGAGCACATATGCTCCATTTCTGGAGCACTGGCATGCACTAGCATATATGGAGCTTGTTCCCTCTTGTGGGGTACCACTGTGGCATGCAGAAATTTTATTCAGACTAAATTTTTTTATTATACTTATATAGCCTATACATACCTTTATAAAAATAGGTTTTAATTCCTTTGATTTTTAATGAAAATCTGAAAATACCATGTATGTTTTTTAGTGCTTTATGAAGTTCTGATAGCCTTTATGCACATAATGATTTGAATTAGGACAAAACCTATTCAATACTAGTCCCTGTTTTTTGGTTTGGTAGGTATTGGTTAGGTTTTGTTCTCATTTTTGTCTTTATTTACTTGATGGTTACCTCCCTTCTGTGACTGAAATTCATCATAATGGGATTTGCATTCACTGTTCCCCTGTCCTTTCTGTCTTATACATGAATTCTCTGTAGATACGAACATGGGGTTGTTTGACTTGCCCAGGAGCAGGAGCTCTCTGGAGGCTGTTACACGTTACAGTAGGTGTGTGTAAGCTGGTAGCATCTTTGCACTTGTATTAGTATTTCAGTGATGGGCTTCCCATCTGTTGTTGTGTGTGGTCTCTGCATTGGAGGTTTCAGCATTTGAATACTGGCTGTGGATATTTTTGTGGCTGTGTACCACATGAAGACTACTCCAGCAGACATGTGGAATATCTTTACTATCTTTCCTTGGCCCTTCATGCCCTCTGTGAAACTAGTTTGCACCGTAATGACTTTGTTTCTATTCCCTCTTCTTGAATGTTTATTCTCTTGCACAAGAAAGGAAGGAGAAAATTATTCTCCTGAGCCCCCAGGTCCTTCACCTCTCTTTCAGGACTGATGTGCTGGAAAACCAGAGTTGGTTAAGCCTCTGCAGTCTGTCGGTGCTGCAAATGCAAGTGCTTGTGCAATGTTCCAGGTGTTAGATGAAATGTTCCTGTTGGAAAACTACTGCTTTACAGAGCTGCTGCCTCCCTTTCTTCTCCTTCCTTCCCTTCCAGCCTGTGACCTGTAGTAGAGCAGGCTTAACAAGGAGATTGCAGGAGACCAGCTCCTGTTAACTGACAACATCCATTTACAGTGGAGGGATGTTGAAGTTGAGTATCTTGGCCACAAGCATGACATATGGAGCTGTAAATGGCTAATGCTTTATTTATTTTTTAAGTTGGCAAGTATTTTTACTTTTGTTACTCTCTGAAGAGTGTTTTCTGCCAGCATTTCAGTCATTCAGCTTCTCTCAAGGAAGGAACATTTTAGGTTTTTCACAGTTTTGCTGGAGGAAGAAATCCTTCAGGGAACTGATGGGTTTGTATCAGGATCAAGGTGCCACTCCAGTTTTCTGGTTACTTCGCATGTCAGACTAAGGAGAGAATGATAGTGATTAGCAATTGCCTACAAAAGGGAAATGCTAAAAGTCAGTAGGATTTGCCTTGTAAAGGGTCTCCAGGTCTTAATAAATCACAGAAATTAGAAAATATCTATAGAAAGTATCTCAGCAACAGCCAAGAATGCTCTGAGGGAGATGTTCTGTAGAAGGCACTATGAGGCACTTCCTGGCCCAGTTTAGAGTGTGATACACAGCCATGCTCCTCGGTGAGTTACTCATCTTTACGACATGTAAAGATGGCCCACAGGAAGAAATATTAAGCCTGCTTCAAAACCAAGTCCCTATTTCTGGCAAGAACCAGAAGCATGGAAATGCAGGAAGATGCATTTAGCATTCTGACTCTTGTGGGAATTTAACTGGGGTCAGGGAATAAGCATTGAAGCCAGTAATAATTTCTAGATTGGGAAGATGGAAATTAGTGGTAATACATTTAAATAACGGTTAGAGGATTTTCTTCCCCAGAAAAATCTTACATAAGAAGTATTTGTTTTGCAAACCATTATATAGAGAGAGATAAATACTCCCTTTCAGTACTGGAGAGAAACAACCACCTGTGTGCAAGTTCAGTGTGCCTGCAGTCTCTCAATTCAGAGCCTGGCCTTTCATGTGTGTTAACTCATTGTTTTCTCTTCTATGTTATGGACTTTCTCAGGACAGAGAGCTTGATTCTGCAGTGCCCTGATGTGTATAGATATAGCTAGTCAGGAGTGCTAAGTCCCTGGCAGAGCCAGAAGTTGTTTATGAGTGAATCTGGCTAAATAGTTTTCTATCTGGGGCTGTATTCAGTAATAGGAGAAAATCTTGGGTTTGGCTGTTCTGTCTACTACTACCACAAACACTCTTAACTTACACACTCAGAAAGATGGAGAAGTTTCAAATGCTAAACTTGATGAATTAATTAAATGTTACAAAAACCTGCAAAGTAAGAGTTTTGCAGAGGACACCATATGTACGCTCCCAGATATATCACTTTCACCACAATCAGTGATTTTTGTATAAGATTCAGAGATGGCAGACAATCCTAAGCTTGTTATTCGGTTAAAAGTATAAACCTACTGAAATTTCTTCTGACAGCAGAGAAGTGAAATGCACTTTTAATTGAAACATTTAGTTTTTCTCCCTCTCAAAAATGTCAGTATTAGTCATAATGCCCTTAAACATTTTTTAATTATAATTATTTATTAAGAGAGCATGTAGCACTAAAGCATGTGGCATTCTTTCCTCCTTCCAAAGTGAATACTTAGAAAAGTAGATTTCTATGTTTGCTGTATTTAAAGAACTCTTTGCATAGCTACTAGGCACTGCAGGGATAGTAGATATATTGCATAGAAGCTCATTAATTTATTTTTTTAGAGAAAGTACTGTTGTTCTTGGAAGGTGTGACTCATGTTTTTCCTCTTTTGGACCTTTGGAGGATGACCATTTTGGTTAATTGAAGACCTATACTGGAGCTCTGTGTGTGCTTGCAGTGTTGATTCGTAAGGAAATGCAGTGTGTTGTTCAGCTGTAACAACTGTAAAGATGCAATATGACATGATGGAGACTAGCAAAACAGGAATCCTCCTTTTAGTACCATCTTCATTGGGTACAGGTTTCTCCTGAAAATTAACATGAGTATTTTTACACACACTTCTTACCTATATCTCTGTGTGTGTCTATTCAGGGAGTTATATTTGGCGAGCAAGTAGAGATTAAGGCAAGACCAGTAGCTGATGAGGTATCTGAATTACTCAGTTCCAGACCTTTCATTCAGGTGAATGAAAAAGGTGCTATGTAGATGACTGCTAAAGCCCAACATTTGTGGATTTGTATTCTGTTTTAAACAGAATAAATAGATCTTATTTACCCATTAATTAAAAACCAAATCACCATAAGTACATGTTTTGTGTCCTACATAGATTCCAGAATGAAATAATTAAATTAGAGGCCATTTGGCATGTATCCTACTGATGGAGTTATATATTTGTTCTATTCTATTTTATATTGTCATGTTGTTTCTTTTATTTTCAAATTAAATGACAATCCATGAAGATTGCAGCTTTAAAGTCTTGTGTACTGAGAACAAAGGGAAGCTCAGTCCACTGACATGGAATAAAGTTTGGAGTCAAGAACAAATGAGAGTGTACTTCTGCTTTAAATAAAAGATAAAAGGGTTATTTTTAGTAGGGATCACCAGTGAAAACAGCCTTAAATTACATGTAGCTTTATCCTGCAGTTCAGAAGGGGTTTGTTGATGCTATAAAGAAGATCCTCCTGCTTTTTTTAATTGCAGCAACCAGTTTTTCTTAAGCATCCTTACCAAGGTTTGTCCTTCTTCATTTACACTTGTATTTCCTATTTTTAAATAGTTCAAGGATTATACCTTCTAATAGAAAAAGATATTTCAATTAATCTCTAAATATTTGTACAGTTAGACCAGACCTTAGATATCTAAATCACTTTGATAAGAATGTAGTTTTAAAGAAAGAAATGTCCCATGATTTTAGCTTTTATAAAGTTGGCTGCCTGAGTCTTCCATATTTTGGTTACAAAAATGTATTTTTGTTTCCATGTCCTAAATCATGTGAAATTTTAATAATATTTTCAGATGTTCTTTAACTTTGAAAAAAGATTTAACAATATTAAACTTTGAAAAATAATTTTATTTCAAAGAAGATAAAAAATAGCTAAGACCATTCTGTTTTCTGCAGTATTTTGGAAGCTTGCTTGTAATATTCTGCGTTGAACTGGCCTGTGGTGTTTGGACCTACGAGCAGGAAATAACGGTGAGTCAGAAAAGGAGGCTGCATTTTTTCAGCAGAATAAAACTAAGTTTCCATTAGCTAGCTTTTTTCTAATTGCTGTAGTGTTTATCTCTGTTCATTATTCTGACAGTTTAATTTCAACTGATTGCCTTCATTTTAAACAGAGAATTCTCTTGGGGGGGCTTGTCTGTCTGGAAGGCCCTGTCTGGGTTTCTCCTTACCCCGTCTGTGTTTGAGAGCCAGATCCTTCATCCCTCATTTAACTTAATTTTTTGTTAATTGTTGCTCAGGCAGGTTCTCATCGAAGTCTTTGATATTTTTGAGGATAAATTAGATTTTCTGGCATAAATACGGATTTTGAGAGAGGAGATGAGAGAATTTGAAGGGATTTTGTCCCAAAAGTTCTTTGCGTTTTAAAGAGTGTACTACGTTGTAAACAGACAGCATGTTCTTTCCATAGAGGACTTGCTGTCTGCTAAAATCTGCACACTGCCTCCACAAGCTATAAATGCCAGTTTTAAGCAAAACATGTCTTGACTATAAAACACTCTTCTGTAAACTTGTGAAGAGGTTTTATCTCTGTCTAGTTTTTATAACTATACCAGCCTTTAATTTTTCAAACTGAGGACTTTTAACCATCGTGTAAGAAAATAGGTAAGTGTTGAGTAAATTAAACTGAAATGTAACTGCTGGCTGCTATATCCTTACATCTTGTATTCAGTCTGGTACATTTTTATGAACAGAGGGACAAATATTTTTCTCTCATCTGCCAAGATATGCCAAATATAATGGTCTTTCCAACAGTGAATGACAATTATATTGCAGTAAGATGTTGAGATGGCTTTCTTGATATTTACACAGTACTTGGACCAAAGGAATTTCTGGCAAATTTGAAGTTACATAGCAGGACTTTGCAGCAGAATTCAATCCCTTGCAGTACAGATTCCAGGAAGCTGTTCTAATATAATAGAGATTAAGGCTGTTCCTTTGCTTTAAATGTCAGTTTGTGTTGATTCGTTTTAAAATTGGGAATACAGAGAAGAGGCATTCTTCATGTTATGGGCACAGCTGCCCTCTGCAGGGGTTTTGCCAAGGATGATTGTTACAACTAAAATGCATAATTCCACAAAAATCTTGTCAGTGGAAACTGCCTGAAATATCATAGCCTTCACAGCACTGGAACATGCTTTTTCAGCCTTCACGATTTAGTTAGAAAACCTAAAGTTATGGTGTGTTTTAGTCTGACCCCCAAGCTTTTGGTTATCTACTATTCTACTGAAGCCCAAACCTGGGACAGTTTGATAAAGGCTGGCATAGCTGTACCATATGTTATGTCACTGGTTAAGCTGTTTCCCTTCAGAAGGAAACATGGCTGTCCCTTCAGCCCTTTGCTAAATAAAGGAAGCAGCACTGGATTACTTGTCTGCAGCTTCTGCAGTGGGTCACAGCAAACACAGTTGCTCTTTTTTTTTTGCTTTTCTTTGTCTCTTTTCTTCTCTGCTGGTTTAGGTTGGGTCTTTCTGGTTGTTGTTTTTTTGTTGTTTTCTCTTTCCATCTGATTTCTTACTATTATTCACTTTGTTCTAACACTACTGCTCTCCATGTGATGAGGTAGTTTTCTTGCTGCTGAAAATCATAAGGAATGTGCAGTCTTGAAGAGACCAGTTATTTTTCAGTGGCTCTTCCATACCTGTGCAGGTCATTCCATAGAATGTGTTTTTTCCTACTCGATAAAGATAAGATAGTTCCCTCTTATAACCATAGAGTTGTCTTGATATATCATATTGGTTTCAGTGTAGCATTAAATCACATGAGCCCCTGGTGGGTTTCAGAGATCAGTTGGCATTGGTGTAGGTGGGTGTGTAGTGTAGTGTGGATGATGTTGTCAGAAGTGTCACTGAGGCATAACTGCCTCTGCTGATCCAGTTTGGGCTTTCCTTGGTATGTGGACAAGTTGCTCTAAGAGTCCTTGCATAAACAGCTTTCCTTCCAGCTCATGATAGCTCTCAGCATGTAATGTGCCTCATGACTAATTTATTCCACCCACATGAAAAGCCAGTGTGGGTCCTTGGCTTATTTACGCATTGATCAAGCTTTGATAGTCATTAAAAAAATAATAACGAGTAATTAGATCTCAGTGGCAGACTGAGCTTTATAGAACTTAGGTTGAAATCAAAGCAACATCTCTTATTTTTGTCTTCATGTGAGTATTGAGTATAGTCAAACAAATGCATCTCAGTCATGTATTATTGTGCACTAGTGTGTATGTGAGGTGACAGCAAGATATTTAATAGGTACATCAATGTACCTGTTACCTGTACATTTCTACCTGTTGGCATTCTTGCAGCAAACACACAAATTCTGGAATCCCTCCTTAGCTCCAGCATTCAAATTCCTTCCCTACCGTGGGGTTTACATTGTTTCACTTTGCTTTTAATTTCCTACTCTTACTTCTTGAATTTTTTTTTCCTACTTTCCATTGATTTTCTAAAGAAGTTGGATGTATTTTGTTGTGGACATAACCTTGGAATGTATTTCACTCAAGTTAATAAAAAAATATTCTAGCAAATATTTGTTTAATTGCAGCACTGTCAAATATTATCCAAAGAAAGCGGAGTGCTAGCTTACAATGCAGATGAAAGAGAAATGCATTGAGTGCAAAACTAAATTAATTTATTATAGTGACCTGTGTAAATGTTTGTGATAGAAATATTCTGTGACAATGCTTTTATGTATTTTTAGTACTCTGCTGCTAACAAATTTTTCATGTGAACCATCGTGAGTTCAATGCAAAAAATCTCCTAAGTGAAAGACACATTAAATTTCTGGGACCTTATTATTACATTGACAATATGAAGCTTTACCAGGGCATCAAAAATGTATAATTTAGCAGTGGTAATGAAATGTTATCAAATGTTCCTATTTGTATTATGGGTTCAGGCAGGCAGTGGTTGTCTCTATATTTTTTGCAGAGCATCTAGCAGCACAATGAAGACCAGGTTCCTTGAGAAGTATTGTGCAAATTTTCTCTTCTTAGATAACATTTGTTGCTATTTACAGAATGCCCTTACTGTTAGCTTCAAATTGAATAGGAGAGCAAAGTCATGACTGCTAGAGGAGCTGCGCTACCCTTCCATCCAAGTGACAGCTAGTATTGCAGCTGTGTATTCTTTGACCATGACTATTAAGGCTGATAGAGACAAGGCAAAATGCAGCATGGATAGTATGTGGTGACATAGAATGGTGACTTCAGTCTTCAGATCCTTGTTTTGTTTTGGCACACTGAAATTTGTGCTACTGAATTGAAGTGAGGTTTTGATTCTGACTCATAACTTCACTGTATGCTAGGTGCCATAGCACTTGCCTCTGTTTGTTTGCAGCAATTTCTGACTGAGGTGTCATATTCAGACAATGGAGTGCTCCAGCACCTCACTTCTGAGTTGTCACAGTTGAAAGAAAAATACTTCAGGAATCCTTTCAGAAGAGAAGATATTCACAAGGCTGCGAGTGTGTTTGGGAAAAAAGGTCATAGGGCCTTGTCTACACTTCCTTGTTCCTGTTCTTGAACAAGTTACTGAAATGGAGCACATTCAGGATACCTGTGTGCAGGACTCCAGACCAAGCCAGAAAATGGCTGAAAAAACTCCAGGGATAAAATTTATCTCAATTGATTTTATATATGTAGAAGTTAAGACATTTAAATCAAAGTTTTTCACCTTAGACAGTCAAGTGAATTTGAGACTTGAAGGGAACGATTCATCTGCTCTGTTTAAACTATTTATCTTGAGATGAATTTCCCTATTTGGCTGTCTGTTTATTTCTATTATCTGAGACAACATCAGGGGGTACTTAAAGTAGGGCACACAAATACCATCCCTGATGACTTGGATGGGACTCAGTTCAAGTTTTATGCCAGGTAAAAAATCTGGTAATGATATAAATAAATTGTACTTAATCATCCCTGAATGTCTCCAAAATGTAACTGCTTTTCAGTGTACATTAATTTGTAAGCAAAAGACACAAATAACTTTTCCTTGATATTTTAAGAAAAGCTTGTAAAGTATTAGTATCATAAAAATTGCAACACTTGTTTTCCTGTTTTGTTTGTGTACACAGTTATTTTAGTCCTTGCACTGGAAAGATCTCAGTACAGATGGAACCTGGGGGTTTGGAGCCACAAGCCTGCTGATCCACTGTGTCAGTCACTTCTCTCTCCTTGCTCCAGGTTCCAGTGCAGTGGTCCGATATGATCACACTGAAAGCCAGGATGACCAATTATGGCCTACCTAGGTACCAGTGGCTGACCCATGCTTGGAATTTCTTCCAGAGGGAGGTAAGATGATAGTTAATTCATGAACTAAAGGAGTACCTGCTCAGTGAAAAGGTTTGGTTTTAAGTGAATAGGCAAAATAAATGCAAGTTCATTTGGTATGAAACACTGTGTAGTGTCTTTTACCATTACTTGATATCCAGTTCTTTGCTTTTTGTAGGCCCTAAAGGTACTTAAACACCAAAACCAGAATGTTAAATTAATTTAAATTGCTAATATTCTCATATCTTTTTTCAGTAAGGTTAGGACACCAATACCTTTTAGGACGACAGCATTAAAGGATATATGATATATGTAAAATTAAAAATCTGCAGGTAAAGTAAAATGACTGTATCTATATGTTGTTTTAATATTAAACTGTGCTCCCCTTCCCATAGGCTCTGTTAGTTTCCTTTCATGGAGCTGTCATGGTTAAGATATGTTTAGCTGGAAAGGAATGGGAAAGGAAGTTTCCAAAAAGATGCCAACACTGTCTCTTTGGCCGAGGTTTGTGAAAGTGATGAGGGTTTTTATTTCCTTTGACTGGGGGGTGGGAAACAAACCAAAAAGCTTCCTTGTGTATTCACAGCTTTGCCCTCTAGCCTACTAAAATTCAGAACTGTTTTTATAGAATGAAGTATTATGTTACAGAAACATGAAATTGCCCAAGGTAAAACCCATTAACTCCAAATATAACTCACGTGCAGGAAGAGAACTCTTTAAATGCCTGTCATTGTGCTGCCCTTGTTGAAATGTTGAAATCTATCATTGTTGCACAGATTTCCTGTTTATTTAAATATTTCCTGGCAGCACTTGGTTAGTTTGTATTTATACTAAAACCTGGAAGAAAGAGGTTACGCACCAGCACCCCCCTCCTCCCCTGCCCAGTTCCCTGCTCTGGCCATGTGAGTGCTCTGTGAAATGGAATAATTCTTCATGTGCAGATAGAGTGTTTGTCTCTTCTGTACCTGAGATAATACAACCAAATAGTCACAATCAATTTGCCTTGAATAGAGCTGGTACTGTATCTTGATTGGAATGTATAGGTTGATTAAATTAAATAGTGCCTTGTCTCCTAGTTGTTGTAGTTTCATCATAATGAGTGGTTATAATATGAAAATTAATAATAAAAGTTCAACTAAGCCCTGATTTTTCTAGGGGAGAAGAATTTCATAGAAGTTAGAAGTTGTTTTTAGAAGTTAGCTTTTCCTAATGGCATCTGTGACCAGATGAATGATTTGGGGAACTGAGAAAGCTCTTTTACAGTTTCTACTTAACTGATGGTCTCTCATTTATATTCCATCTACCCATAGTTTAGATGCTAGATGTATGAGCCTGGTATGTGCTTGATGTCTGAGTAAGCACTTGTGGCCCTTCTTCAGTCAGCAGAATTGTAATTGCAATTCTGTTCAAATCTGTGTTGCAATTTCAAATCTGTTCTGTTAAAATCTGTGTTGCAATTTCTGTTCAGAGGTTCAGCCCCAATCAGCTTGGTATTCTTTCTTCTGTATCTTTTAACATCTGAGTGAGATGGAAAATGTTTTCCCCCAATTCTCTTGCTGGTCTAATATCAAAGTTGTGACTATGGTAGGGAAGATGGAAAGGGTCAACAAAGAAGAACTTGATGGAGGAAGAAAAGATAGAAGAGATCAAAGATACAAGAAAAGGGTGTTTAATTGCAATTGCAATGAGGAGACAAAGCTTGAGCTTTCCTTAAAACCCAATGCTGGGAGGAGTTTCAGTAACAAACCAGTGAAAACTGACACACGAGAGCTGTGGTATAGAAGGGAGAAGTGAGATTTTTAAGAGGACTGGTGAATTAAAGGTGCAGCATGTGCCAACATGTCTAGGCACTGATCTGCTTGATTGTGAGCAGTGGGTGGTGTGGAATACAGGACCCTGGCTCTGAAGCAGGCAGAGAGGGCCAGCTGTGTTCCCCAAGCCTGTGGATCAAAGGACTCAGGGAATTACTTACAGTCAGGCTGGTCCTGGAGGACATTCAGGCAGAGAAAGGTAGCATCTTATTTCTGTAGCAAAGCATCTTTTCAGTCATGTCAAGTCCATATCCAGTGCCAAACCAAATCTAATGTAGCTGCTTCATCCTTTTCCATGTGAAAGCAGCTGCTAATGTGGGAGACTGGTAATTTGGCTTTTAATCTCAGGCTGTGCTTTGCAGAGAAGAAGACAGGTTGTTGGTCCTGGTGAATTTTGTAGCCAATTACAGCTCATCTGCTTTGCAGCCAAACTTCCTATTTTTGTGGTTGATTCTGTTGCAGTATTTATTTTAATGTGATACCCTTTCCTTCCATTTTCAGTTTTCCTTTCCAGCATTTGTGATTTTCTGTACATTTTTGCTTTTTTAATATTTTTCTTATATTCAGATAAATCTGTGCTTTTTCTGTTTTCAGCAAATGTGTCTGTAGTTGTACACTTGCAAGAATAGTCCTCACTAGTATGACCTTTTTCTGCTACTCCTTTCAGCCACAGGTATACTTATTCATTAGTCTGCATTTTGACATGAAATTGTGTTAGTTCCTTGTAGTAAGGATAGGAGAATCCAGAGATAGGACAATTTCTGTGAAGCATCCTTTGAGAAAGCGGTTGGGATTTAAAGGAAGAGCAGTATTGTTGGTTGCTTCTCAAGTATTCATTGGTCACTATATTACATTTTTCATGTTGCTTTTATGTCAAAGTATAGCAAAACAAGATACATGGAAGCACTCATAGGTGTTTTTAGTTCTATGTAAATATTTTGAAAGTTGGTATTAGGAACTTTGTTAGGTTTTTTGATGACCTACTTAACCTGCTGAAGAAGTAGCATCATTATTACTGATCTTGGCTAATCCTTCCTTTGCAGTTTAAATGTTGTGGCGTGGTGTACTTCACAGACTGGCTGGAAATGACAGAACTGGACTGGCCACCTGACTCCTGTTGTGTCAGGGAGTTCCCAGGATGCTCTAAGCAGGCACATCATGAGGATCTCAGTGACCTCTATCAGGAGGTAAGGAGAAAAATATTAATATATTGGAAGGTTTTGTACATTCTTCCTGACCCAGTAATTTTCCAAATTCATCGTTTGCAGTGCAACAGAGTAATTTTTTGTAGAGTAGTTGTGTTTATGGAAAGTGTTTATGGTTATTATTTGCTAATGCTGAAGCAGAGGGAGAAAAGGAAAAACAAACCCACCCTTACCTGGAAGTGAGTTGAGTTAGTGGCAATGCTGTTAAAACCTGAGATGTACTTAAAATTTGAAGTGTTTGTTTTAGATTGGTTCGGTTGGAGTTCAAATTTGTTCTAATCCAGAAGTTATAAATTAGGTGTGACATAATGTCCAGGCTCTATCCCATCAAACTACCACAGGGTAAGTGGAAGAGTATTTTAGTGAACTGTACAGTGAAGGATGCTGTTGATAATTCCTTTGAAAGATGAGAGCTTTCTTGTTAACAGGAATCATGTCAGGAGGCAGATAATTTTGTTGTATTCTGAGCATGTGTAGAAACTTGTTGTGAAAGTGTTCTTCCTCTATTACAGTATGATCTTTTTAAAAGAATTACAAAGAAAGCCTTAAAACAAGGCAAGGACCTGTTTGAACTTGAAGTGGGTAAGGGAGGTCATCATGATAGCAAGATATTACTGTTTTCAGGGTGAAAATTATAAAAACAATAAAATATGCTCTTTACTAAAACTCTCTTCTCACAAATAGTGTCTAAAGTCACCTTTTTCTGAAAACTACTTTGTTAGCCACCTTTTATTTTTATGCTAGGAGATCTCTGAGGACCTGTAATTGTACACTCAGTAACAGTAGAATGACCAGCAGTCCAAGTAGTCCAACAGCAGACAGAAAGCGTGGCTCAGTCACGTAGTTGTGAGGATCTAAGAAGAGATGCGTTCTTCGCTGGGTTGCTTTTGGAGTAGTACAGGGTACATAGGAAGGAGGATGGGCCTTAGAATCATGCTTTCAGATGCTGCAGCATGAACATTTCTCCAGTGGATGGTGCAACTCTGCATTATGGAAGAGTACCCAAAGAACCATTTTAATCTTCTCCCAGTCTCAGAGGCTGTTTAAGACCTGTTCTTACAAGAATCTGTTGCATGGTTCCTTTTAAGGAGCTGAGGAGCAACACCTCTGAAGCAGAGAAGATTCACTATATAAACAAGCCAAAATGAATATTAACTATTGCCAGGAAACAGTCAGGTTTTGGGGAAATTGATTTGTGTGGTAATGACTCTATGAACAGAAATTATTTAATCTAATCTGGACTTTCAGACATCCATTTTAGGAGGCTGTGTGCTTCCACTAGAAAGAGAGAAGATAGAGCAGCCAGAAGGCAGGTGCCTCAGAAGGCCAGTCTGTGCTAGGAACCTTAAAGATGGTGGCAGAGGTTGGGTTTTTTCCCACCAGTTACTTGTAGACCTTCTCTTGCTTTTTGGTAAGGCTCACAGCCCTGACAGTGCTGGTTATGCTTTAGAAGTATCAGTCCCTGAATGAGAAAGGCATTCAGGCTTCTTTACCAGTCTTCTACGCCTTTTGAAAAGCTAAAAATTGTGGCTTGCTCTGCAATAATGGTTGCTTTTTGTAATACTGTTGCTGGTGTTAATACCATATGGACAAGTCTGTTGTAGAGAGTCTCCAAGGAGGATATAGAAGCTGTAGAACATTCATTTGCTCCCTGCCTGAAAAGGCAGGAGTATGTAAGCAGTGTCACTCAGTGAAAAACTGCTCTTTGAGCACAGCTCAAAAATTTCTGAGAAGTATTAGTCATTGGAATGTAGTGTCCAAAGTGCATGGTTTTCTTGTGTCACCTCTTTTGCTAACCTTTCATGCCTATGCCATATTCCAGGAAAATGGTTCTTTGAGCACTTCATATGGTCAAGTTCTTTTGATTCTGTTTGGAGAAAATTAATAGCCAAAGATGATTATTATGTAGGACATAATAATAAGTGTTAAGACCCACTTGATAAAAGAAAGGCTGCTTTTTTATTTCCCAAAGGAAATCTGAAGGGCACACTTATGGTTCTTCCCTTATTGTACCGCAGAGCATTTTGCATGGATTCAGCAGTTAGCAAAAATTTTATTTTTGGTTCTCCACTGCAGAATCCATTCCAAAAAGGGACAGGCTGTGTTCAGTAGTATCAGCCACAAAAACACTTAATTTCTCTTTGAGATACATACAATATTTTGTTGGCAAAATGTTTCTTTGCGTGGCACTTGCCTGTGGGGTGTCTCACAGACTCTTACAGTATGCCTGCTAATAAGTTTATCGGTGTTATGCAAAACCAGCTTACACTTCCAAGACTAATCTGCCTAACTTCTGCTTTGGAGAACTGAAGGAAAAAAGCATTTTTAGAAAGTGATTCAAACCAAACTTGCATAGTCTGGTGGTTTGAGAGGGAGCCTGATAAGATTAGCCTCACTAGCCTAAAATTGGTTTATGTAAATATTTGGCAAGTCCATTCTGGTACTTCAGAAAAATTCTTTGTAGTATTTCAGAAAACTGAAGTTTGGTTTTGTCTGGGACTGATAAATGTGTTATTTGTAGCTGTGCTGTGATATTTTGCTGGGAACTCAGAACTTTCTATAGTCTAAGTTGGAATCCTTTACAATTTAATTTTTGCAGAAAGAAAGGTGACTTATAGTTCTGCTTGAAAGTACTTTTGTCAGGAATCGTATTTTCCCTGCTGGATATTGAAAGCTATTTTTCAGTTTCTTGAACTGCTTTTATTCTGATGAGTTTCACCTTTGGTGCAGTTTCATGAACAGACTGACCTTAGAGCATGGTTGTGGGGGAAGTGTGAAGATGATGATGTGTCTGTCCTTGGAGGTTTATTGTGGTCTGACAAGAGGAGCTCTGCCCATCTTGTGATTGGGAGCTGCAGTTAAAATGATTGGTGGGAATCAATATCTTAAAAAAAAGTCAAACTTGCATGTTCAATATTATCTTTTGGTTTCTGGCATAATTTTGAGTATACTCAATTTGAGTATACTCAAAATTCACTTTAATTAAATTATTTTTGTCTTAATTTTGGTTTGTTTTAATATTTAATTTTACAACTTGCTTTAATATACTTTTGAGTATACTCAAAATTTGGGTGTACAAAATATTTGTTGAGTGTGCTGATGGCTTATTTTTCTACTCAGTGAAGTGCTTTATTTCAGTTCAGATTCTTACTCTATGAAGTAAATCAGTAATATATGCTAAATAAGAAATACATTCTTTTTTCTGTCTCAAGACTGAAAGTATAAAGCAAATGAATCGGGCCTTTAATCTGTAGCTTTGTGGGAATCTGAAGCTGATTCTCCTGAATGATTGCTGCAGAGTTTTAGACTATATTTGATTTGTCAACAAGAGCTCCCCATTTAGTGACAAGCTTTTGCTGAGGGAAGTGTATTTATGTACTGTTTAATTGCAGGCTGCCAACTATGGAAGTGTCACATAAGCAGAAATAAAATGCATGAATGTGAAGTTAACAGGGCTGGCTGTGTTTTCTCAGTTTTGAAACTGATTTTGAACATGTATTAGAGCAGAGCTCTAAGAGCATCATTGAATGGAGGAAAACAGTCCACCTGGATTGGGCGTAATTTGTCTCAGTTACGTGTCTCTAGTGCAGGAGATGTAGGCATTAATGGTATTGCTCTCTGTTAGTGGGTGTTTTCTCTAGGCAACAAATGAACTAAGTTTGAATATTGCTGTGGCAGAACAATTTTAAATTGTGACCAGCCTGCACTTTCATCTCTTTAAGTTAAAAGTATTAAAATGCAGCCAGTTTCTCTGTAATTAACAACAGATTTGGGAAGTGATATAGCTGCAACTGCCTTCCACTTGAAGAAAATAAGATGCCAATGTGACAGTTTTGTCCCCCCCCTCAATTCCAATTACATTGCTTTTGCTACAGTGTTGCCTTTTTTTTTGAAATTTAAAAGAATGCATATTTGCTCCTTTTTGTGTGTCTTTGCTGCTGTTTAGAAAATGAAGCAATGAAACAAGCAAAGACGTCAAGATCCTAATTTATTCTGGTAGAATTATTATAGAGCACATTAATTTTATTTACATCCTAAATGAAAATCTGTTGAATACAATGTCAATTCTGTGTGTGTGGCAAAAATTAGACCTTACATCAAATGCTTCTAGGATTGTAGCATTTGAAATTGGCTTTGGAGAAATTGGCTTTGGGGAATTTATGTGTGATTGAAAAGTGTTATTTATCATGTCCTGTCTTCAGATTCCATCACTTTGATCGATTGCTTTATTTTCTTAGAAAAGCTATAAGAAATATGAAGTGAGGATGTAAATCCAAAAAATAACATTCTCAAGACAGTGCCCATTTTGATGGATTCCTGACGTCTGCGTCTGGGACCACTGCCCATCCAGTTTGTTACTCTGAGTTTCCCCTTGATATGTATGTTGCTTTGATAATTGTGCTGTGAAACCCTGCAAAGCTTAGAATAGAAAATAAGCATCATCCAGAGTAGCATAACCCCTCTCTTCCTGGTTTTATCGTCTCTAAGACACACATCACCCTTAGTGAGCAATGAGCATTGTAGCTTGTGCTTGCACTGCTAGCCAGCAGTTCCCCAAGCTGCTGCCTCTCTGAATCCCTGCAGCCTTACACGGGCTTGGGAGCTTCTCTGAGGCCTTATGTGGGAGTTAGTTGGCCATGCAAGTGAACTGTGGAGCCTGCATTGAAGGTTTGGAAAGAGCTAAATTCCATTTCTGTGAACATCAGCTCACAGTGTTTTAACATAGTTTTTGTGGGATGTTTTCTGATGAGGTTATGCAGGTCCATAGATCTTTCCTACAATACTGTTTTAGCTTCAGAGTGTAGTATGTGTAGGAAAAGTCTAAAAGTTTAAAATAATTGACAGCTTTGAAGATCTTCAATTTAAAGAGAGTAACAAGATAATAAAAAGAATTTTAATGGCTTTTTAAACCTTCACAAAACAAGTTGAATTTCTTTAACAATTAGTGAGAGTTGATAGTAATTCAGATTAACTTTGAGTTATTGCTGAAAAGTAGCACAGATATCTTTCAGTAAAGTCTCTGTGTATGAGAAAACTTAAAGTTGGCATTATGGAGGCAGCTAAAAAGTAGGCAAAATAATTTTCGAAGGATGGAAGGAAGGTTTGAGGGAAGTGCGAGATTCTTGAGAGCAAGAAAAGACAGCAGTGGGTAGGATGAGCTAAGCCTTGGAAGCTGCCACCCGAATATTACTGACTGTTTTTTAATCTGTTTTTGTTTTACAGGGATGTGGTAAAAAAATGTACACTTTCTTGAGGGGGACGAAGCAGTTGCAAGTGCTGAGATTCCTAGGAATCTCTATTGGAGTAATGCAGATCCTGGCCATGATCCTCACTATTACTTTGCTGTGGGCTCTGTACTATGACAGAAGGGATCCCAGAGCAGATCAGATCATGGCTCTGAAGAGTGATACCTCGCAGGAGCTGTCATGTCATTCCATGGAGCTACTGAAACCAAGCCTGACCAGGATCTTTGAACATACATCCATGGCAAACAGCTTTAGTACACACTTTGAAATGGAAGAGCTGTAAGAGATGCAATGAATTTGCTAAAGTCACAAAGGATTTTTTGTGTTGTTGTTACTTCTGTTCCATCAAATATACCAGTCTTATGTGTTGGAAACCAGCTAATGAATGGAGGTGAAGGAGACCAGCAAAGAAAGAAGAGCTTGTTGCCAGCCTCTTAGCCATGTCCTCAGCTGTGAAAAAAAGTTGATTTTGTGTGTTCATTTTTTAAAAGGCACTCATTCAGTTGGGCACAGTAATACTCATTGTCACAAGCTGTGTGAAGTGTAAAACACTGACTCAGTCACAGGTAGCCTGAACCTGTAAGGAAGCATCATGGGAAGGGAAGAAGAATACTCATCTTCTGAAGAAACAAGTGTGCTTTGAGCAAACAAAATGTGACTTCAGCTGAAATTGACTTTTAATAAGCCATTTGGAAAATGTCTTTATCAGGGATCTATATATGTATAATTGTGTGTTTTCATGTGTGCATGGAAAGCAGAGCTACAATTCAAGTTAATACTTGGATTTAAAAATTTGCAAGATTTGTAAAAAGGCCGAGATTTTCTTTTTTCTAACAAAACCTTTATCTTAATTTTTGTTCTTAAAGATGTTTTAAAACTTCTATTTTTATCTAACATAATGTGGGTTTTTTTAGTTTTAAATATATTAAACAGGGATTGAAAACAAAACTATTGCTATGGACAAACTTCGGTTTTCTGGAGAATTTTTCCTTCAAACAGTTTGTTCTGTGAGCTGTTTCTTAGTAAAAAGGAAGAAAACCTTAAACATTCTTTTCAAAATGGGAATCAATATGGGAGTAGCACATTTTTATAGATAAATCTTTTCTCCTGTCCATGATTCCTCTGAAGCTAGAAACAAAAGACTGCAGGAAAAATGCTTACAGTTCTAAATCATATTGCAATAATTGTAGAAGTACATGAGGAAAAACTTTACTTTTGTAAGTGCTTCATTAAGAACTCTCTGGTGGCTTAAAATGCCAGCCAGCCAGAAACAGATTAAAATGTATTTATTGAGGTGGGGAAAGTGCATTTTACTGTATTTTTATGAGCAATGCCTATGTCATAGGATTATTTTTACAATTGGCCACATTCTTGAAATATATATTTGTTCCACTGAGTATAGTAGTTTGTGGCAAATGGGCTTTTTACATAATATTACATTAAAAAATTAGTTCATTTGTTTTGGAATTTGTAAAAGAAAAAAGAAATCAAGGTGTGATTTGGTAGACAATAAAATTACTTTTAAATTCTGTAATGGCTTTTGTTTTTTTAGTTCCTGGAGTGGAAGTGCTTTGGATGGGCATTGGGAAGGTCCTCCTGCTAGTGTGAGCTAATTTGACTTACCCATTCCACTTACTATGTTGTGGAGAAACTGCAATGTTAGTGTAATTTTCTTTTTTTTTTTTAATTACTTCTGAGAAAACTTCTTAAGGGCTTGTGAAATTAAGCACTTCAGTTGTGTGGGCTGTTTGCTTTTCAGCAGTCTGCTTCTGGGTATAATTATTTCAAGGGTACTATTGCAAGCAAGATTACATTTACTTTTTTTGGGAGGTAAAAAGAAGATAAAAGGAGAGACCATCCCAAAATTTGCTTGGAGTGTCTTTGTCAGGAATACATTCTTATGTTCTGCTTGGGAAGCCTTGTCCCGGTGTTGCTGCGCAGGCAGAGCTGAGTTCCACCCTCCCACTGCTCAGCCAGGATAGCATTGCCTTAGCTAAGGGTGAGGTTCCTGCTGAGGAGCCGGTGTCTGACAGAGTCTGAGTGCAGAGCAACTCCAGGCCTCAGAATGCTAGTGGTGCCACACAGTGCATTGAGACATCACTTGCCCCTGTTTAAAAATCAAAAAAGTCCATACAAACCACAAATTGTGGAATCGTGATTATGGATTATGTGTACACAGCTACAATTGGCAGTGAATTATTGTGAAATGTAGGGAATTTCACTTAAGTAATGTAAAAAGAAATATAAAATTCCCTTCTTCCAGTAAACCTCAGCCCTTAAAGTTTTACCCCCGGAGTTTCTGGGGAAGCCATGCTTAGCCATGCTTCAAATATTCCTAGTCTTTCCATACAAGACTATCATGGGGGTTGCCTGTGTATCTTCTAACCTGGATAGGTTAGAGCTCATCAAGGAACAAACAGGGCAAGCCAAGCTAGAGGATTGTGTTGGGATTCAGAGATTCTTAGAGCCCAGGTCATCTGGTTTTAAGCTGTCTGGGTGTGAGGAAGCACTGCCTTCAGGTGTAGTCAGGTTTCTTTAACAGCAGAGGGATTGCTTAGACACAGAGCCAACCTTGCAAAGCAATGTTTATGGACCTCCACAACAATGAACATTTGCAGTCAGGAAAACCTCACTTGGGCTTGGCTACCCAAATCCTGAGCCTCTAAATTCTGGGAAATAATATTTCTAGTTTGAGTATTTAACCACATTTGCAGAAATAGGTCTCATCTGTAAATTGGTACACTTTTAAGAATTTTTTCGCTGACTGCTCAGGCTATGAGGTGCCTGTTTTTCTAGGGCTTCTTCAAAGAGCCTTAAAATTAATTAGCTAGGCTGTGGTGAGCCTGTTCTTTTCCTGTAGAGCTTTAGATTCTGTGTAGGAGAGAGGCTGCTTGGCAAGACAGGAACATTTAGAGATACTTGAGGCACTGAAAACTACTTCCTCGTATTTTCTTTTTTCCTCAGTTTTACAGGAGTACTTGGAGAAGGATGGTGTGGTTTTTGTTCTCTGCAGCGTGAAGTGCAATGAACTAAATCTTTGTTGTTGCAGCGAACAACTACAGAGATGCTCCTTAACATTTTCCTGAGAGCACTCAAGGAGTGCAACTGTATCAGAAAAAGGGGTCACTTCCTGCCGGCACCAAGTTTTGTGTTCAGCCCAGTGAGTACCAAGTCCGTGGGACCGTGCCTGTTGCTGTGGGGCTGAGCATGCTTTTAGGAGGCAAAGATCACTATTTCTGGTCCTTGCATCTGATCCTGGTATTGATTCATCTGCTAACAGGTTGTATGACAAGATTTTTGGAAGGAAAGAGCTATATTCTTTATTGCTTTTCATTTTGTAAAAGCATATATGAATATAAGGGAATATAAAAAGAATTAATAGTAAAAAGAGAGGCTGTTGGTTACAGCAACTATATAGTTAAATGTGGTGGAGGAAGGGATTTATGAATAGCTTTTAAAGTTTTTATTGCAAAAGTATTGTATTTGGTCTCAGAGCATGGTGCTAATAATGCTAAAGTTTCAAGCTCAATCCCCATATGGGCCATTCACTTAAGGGTTGGACTTGGTCCTTGTGTGTCCCTTCCAAGTCAGAATATTCTGTGATTCTGTAAACTGTGCAGAAAAACACAGATTGTTAAAATCTTACAACATTGAAACACTAAAGGTTTGCATGGCACAGTAGTGGGGAGGCTATGGGGTGATTTCTCTGAGAAGCTAAGAAGCTTCCCCTATGTCAGACAGAGCCAGAGCCAGACCCAGCCAGCTCCAGCACAGAACCTCTGCTGGCCAAGGCTGAGTGCTTCGGTGACAGGGATAACACCTCTGGGATAGCTATTTAAGAAGCAGAAAAAATGGTTGTGGCAACAGCAAGGTGCAGCAGGAGAGAGGAGTGGGAGGAACTGCTCTGCAGACACAAAGGTCCGCGAAGAAGGAAGGGCAGGAGGTGCTCCAGGCACTAGAGCAGAGGCTCCCCTGCAGCCAGTGGTGCAGCCCATGGTGCAACAGGCTGTGTCCCTGCAGCCCAGGGAGGTCCATGGTGGAGCAGAGCCCCACACCAGAGCAGGTGGGTGCCTCAAGGAAGCTGTGACCCTGTCATAGCCCCCACTGGAGCAGGCTCGTGGCAGGACCTGCGCAGAGGGGAGCCCATGCTGGAGCAGGTCTGATGGCAGCTGTGTGTGACCCTGTGAGGGACCCACGCTGGAGCAGGTCATGAAGAACTGCAGTCCATGGGAAGGACTCTCCTTGGAGATGTTTGTGGAGAACCATCTCCCATGGAAGGGACCCTATACTGGAGCACGTAAAGAGTGTCAGCCTTTCCTGGGAGGAGGAAGCATCAGAAAACACATGATGAGCTGACCACAGACCCCATTTTCTGCCTCCCTGCATGTCTGAGGAGGAGGAGGTAGAGTTCAGGAATAAAGTTGAGATTAGGTAAAAGGGAAGGATGGGGGAAAGATGTTTTATTTTTTATTACCCTATTTGGATTTGATTGGTAATAAATTGCACCAAGTGAAGTCTGTTTTTCCTGTGACAGCAGTCAGTAAGTGATCTCTCCCTGTCTATATCTGAACACAAGATATATTATTTTGTTATATTTTCTCTTTCCTGCCCAGCTGAGAAGGGAACAGATAAAATGGCTTCAGTGGACATCTGGCATCCTGCCAGTGTTGTCAGCCCACCACAAGCATTGCATTTAATTTCATGCAAAATGCTATTGCTGAAGTGAAATTGTATCTAAACTTTCCAACTTGTGTATGATTGACTACTTCCCATTTAAAAAAAAACGTGATATCCTAAACTTTTGAGAATTTTTACATATCCACTTCCTTTTTATTCAGCACTTCCCAATTCAGTTATTCCTTGTGCATAGATACTGTAAAGTAGACAACTAGATGATATAGGCAGGTAAGAAACTACGCTGCTGGATAATTCCATATATCTGCTGGACAATGCCAATCCACGTATAGTGTTCACTCCTGACACTCCTACTCTTTTAGTCACATGTTTGTATATCCCATCAGCTGATGACTCCTCTAGAACAGGTGATGGTCCTAAAATATTCCTATAGTCAGTTGTAAAATAAAGCCCTGGTGGGCCTCAGGTGCAGCAAAGAGATTTAACCTAACCATGTTCCCTGACCAAAATTTAATGATCCTGTGGCTTCAGTAATTTGTCCTCCTCCAGATCAGCTTCCTCTCTGAAGGCCCCCTTCTCTCTGCAGCAGCTGAGGCTGCATTGGGTTCTCTGCTGTGAAAGCCTTCTCTTGGTATCCAGGGTGCTTCCACCAAGAGTATATCCACAACTTCAAAATGTAAAGTGTACGTTTTCAGTTTGCCTTCTGTGGCTCTTTTATGAGAGGACAGTTGTTCTAAAAATTGCTCTGGGATGGTTCACAGACTGGTGTTATCTGTTATCTTTCCCCACCACCCAGAGCAGTGAGCTCCTCACAGAGGCAACCATCGGGTGTGCCAGGGTTGATCAATATCATCTGCACCTAGTTACCCTTCATTAGTGATCCATGGTGTGTTGCTACCTGCTCTTAGGCTACAAAAAGAGTTTGTTCTTCTCTGTGCACTAATATTTTATCAAGAGAATTTGATACCAGGTATGAGAAGTTCACCAGAGCAGTTTGGGTTTTGGATGTACATAAGGGACATTTTTTAAAGTACAGATAAAGAGGCGGGGTTCATACTGCTGGAAATAATGCTCCAGTTTTCTCTGCTGCTGCAGGCTGGGAAGGGAAAGGTGATGGCTGGTCCCTCAGGAGAAGGGCAGCTCTGTAGTGGAGCTGTGGCATCCTGGCCTTGATGGTTCTAGTATGGTTTAGATACACTCGCATCTTGCCTGGAATTATTGTTTAGGACATTTGCTGACTTCAGATTAAGTGTTCCTTCCAAATTATTAGAGGGGAAAAAAAGTTTCATGAATAAGTTATTGCAAAACCAAGTTGACCCATTCAAGCATGCAGATGTTTTATTTAAATATTCCTCAAATGTCTATTTATTCAGCATAACACGTGTATTATGCTGCCTTCTGAAATACGATATATGACTGTCAAATGAAATTGTCAAAACAACAACCTTGGTTTCTTTGTATGATACACAGAAATAATTACATTTCATGTACAGTACAGATGCATTTTACACAGTCATCAACAGTCATTCACTACCAAAACAGCATTTAAATCACCTAAAACACCAAAAAAATGTGTATTTCCCAAATTCAGAATAAATTAATGGTTTTGCGCTTGACATATGGAAATAGAGACAGGACTGGAATTCTGAAAAATCATACTAAATAATCTCTTAAGCTGCATTTTAAAAATGAAAATACAAGTTGCTTCAGGGGTATAACTGTTATGCAAGTGTATTGCTGTAGTGTGTTCTTTCTAGAGCCTATGAACAGGAGAATAAAGATAAAAGACACATGACCTGATGGAGTCAGTAGGTTTCCTGGGTTGTGTGTAGTCTATACCAAAGCAGTTTAGTAACTGCCCCTTTGCATTATTTAGCTGATATAACTAGTCATGAATTACCACATGAAATAAAGAAGTTGTTGCAGTTTGCTGACATCAAGGCAGTTTTTATATCAATAAATGTTTGGCAAAAGCTGGGGACCAAGTATGAGTAACCATGTGTAGAAGTAGGATGCAAGTAAAAACTCTGATGTGTTCTGCCTCTCCTTTAAATCCATTAAAGTTTATGTAACCTACCAGCTTCAGCAGATCTGCTGCAGGGGTGGGAGAGAGAGCAGTGCTGGGTAATGGACTTCGGCAGGGCTGCTCAGAAGGAGCCCTTCCTCTGGCTCAGAGCACAGCCCATGCTTCTGCTCTCTGATGTTTGAAAGAAATGCAGAAGCTCAGTTTACAATGAATAAAACCTTCTGATTTGAAAAAAAATTGGGAAGTTAATTGCAAATTAGCCAAGACTGTATTAACTTCATAATAAGTAAATGATAAGATTAAAGAGTAATGAATTATCTACTCTTTTTACTTGCAGTTTAATTCTAATATGTGATGCTGTATTTTGGTGTATATACTGTAGCATGATAGTCTATCATCTACTCTTCACTGTTGACAGGTAGAGAGAAAGACCAGTATTTGTGTGCAAGAAAAAGTGTATCATCAGCAAGTTTCAGTTTTTAGTGGGTATTTTAATGTAAATTGTCAGATCAGTAGAATGCTAGCAAATACTATACTGAAACATACACTACTCAAACTATTAAATAACTGTGTTAATCATTTATTGTAATGGCATCTAATGCACTGAGCGTTTTGATTTATATGCATATTTTATTTTGCAGACATGCAATTATTTCTGATCCAGTGTTTTTGATGTATATATGTATGTATTGATATGCACATATTCTGTGTATATTTGATGTATATGATGTATGGTATGTCATGAATATAAGAAGCATTATGATACATCTAATGTACTGTCATGAAGAAAAATTACACTTTTTTATCAGAAAGGTTTCTGATAATATCAATGTCTTTTATAAATGAAGCCAAGAAGCCTTAACTTTTAAAGCCTTCATATTAGCTTTTAGGCCTGCCCATGTCGGCAAATTCCAATTGAAATCAATTATATTTTTATAGCTCTGGGACTCAATCCATTTTTCTATCATTGTTCTTAGGTAATTGAATATTTTCACACAATATAAATTCTCAAATAAGTTTTAAGATGCAAGTTTACAGGAAATTACCAAAAGAATTTAGCCATCATTTTTACTGAACGTCTTTCAGTGTCTTCCAGTGTAGCTAATACTCTGGATGCTGCAGGATGTAAGAAAGGAACATTTGGAGACAAGTGTTAGCTGATCCCCAAAACACATTTGTGGTAATTTTAATTCAAATAGGATTGCTCCTGTAGCAGTTAACTGTGACAAGAAGTTTGCTCTGAAAATAGAGAAGTAGACAAGTTGTCTATGGAAGAATGGACTGTTGATTCATCAGTGTCCTTGAAATCCCAAATGATTCAGTTATGTTGGAGTGGGCAATGAAGTGTCAGAGAAATAGAGAACAGTGAACAAAAGGAGCAATGACTGAATAGCAATTTGTGATGCACAGTTTGGCTGTAAGATTATTTAAATGTTTGCCATTAGAAGTTTATAGTGTAGATGAAGTTGTGTAAAATACCTTAAAAAAATCCTGATTCCTGATACAACAGGTGTACAATGACTTATTGCAGTTGTAACAGTACCTAGGAAGCAAGATAAAACAATAGCAAATATTGAACTAACTGAACACCTTTAGTTCACTAATGAGTGTTTGAGTAAGAAATACTGCATTTTTCAAAGGGAAGTTATTTGTACAACTACCATGGAACATTAACAATCAGCTTGTTGTAAGTGCACGGAAATGCCCCTTTCTACAGTATTATTTTATCATGCCTAATCTGAAAAACAACAAAAGTAAACTGAGATCACAGCTTCAAATAATTTCAGCATGCATTATGGTTGTAATTCTTTCAGTCAGTACAAACATATTTCATATGAGCATTTTCTCATTCATTTTTTGACAGTTCTTCAACAAGTTTGTGGTTTATTAACAGGGAAAAAAAGACATGTTATCAAAATGTTTCTTGGTGTTTTGCATTCAGCAGGAACATAGGTTTCTATTTTTTCGTTTGTGTTTTTTTCTAAAAAGAGCTTTCATGATAAGAAGAAGCATCAATGGGGACATTTCATTGTGCTCATATAGTAAGTCAGGATGGTCACAGAAGATTCCACCGCACATCAGTTCGGACAGGGGGTAAGAAACTCCTTTTGGTTCACACCCTATGACACCAAAACCCACAAAGTTTATTTCTCCTGAACCTCTTGCTCTGTGGCCACTGGCACACTCGTCAAGGGGCGTTGTCTTTGTCAGCTCTCTCATTCCTCATGACTCCTTTTTCACTGCTCGAGCTCAGCTTGCAAGTGGTCTTTATGCTAATTTATAAATAATTCTTTGTTTTATAATGCAGATACTCTGACAATGTTTCCTCCCGAGTACTCGGGAGAGTCTGGCCTATCATCTCCTTCAGGTGTGGTGACTGGAGGTGTTGGGATGCTGATTATTGCTGTAGTGACGTAAGGCTGCTCACAGTTTAGTTTAACGCACTCTTCCACTTTGGCATTTAAGCTGGAACGGCTGGAGGAAGAAACAAAAATCCATGAAGAAGGAAAGTCCACGTTACCACAAACCTCTTGAGCCTGATTCCATTCCCTCAGCCAGCCATCTCCATCCTGCCCCACTGGAGAGCTCTGAGTACAGAGCAGCACCACCCACTGTACCCCAGCAGCAGGTGGTCTTGGCTGTGCTCACGTCCATGTCCCTTTCTATCTTCCTTCCCACCATTTCAGCACTTCTCAGCCATCACCTGTGTTTCTGGACAGGGGAATCATTGCAAAGCTAGCATAGCCAAGTTGCTAACTATGCAGGAAAGTGGAAACTAGGGGCCAGTCCAAATCTCCTGCATGTTCCTCAATACCATGCTTATTTAAGAATATTTGGATATTAGGATTAGTTTCTTCACTGAAATGGCTGTCAGACAGTGGAACAGGCTGCCAAGGGAAGTTGTTTACTCACTACTCTTGGAAATGTTCAAAAGGAATGTAGATGTGGCCCTTGGAAATGTCATTTAGTGGTGAACATGGTGGTGCCAGGTTAATAACTGGCTTCAATGATCTTGGAGGTCTTTTTCAATCCTAGTGGTTCTGGATTCTGTGTATATTCTGTTTACTCAATAGAAGGGCACTCTATTACATGCACTAATTAAGTTTGCATAATATGTTCAAGGAGTTGCTGCAGGACCTCCCCAAAGTAAGACTTGAAAAACTCAGACTATTTCAAGGTGAAACCAGCATTTTGTGCTTGTGTTTTTGTTTTCTAGCACAAAGCTGGTGCTTTTTGTTTTTATATACATGGCGTCTGGAAGTATGGTGCAGGCACATACTCTAGCAGAAAAAGAATGGATCCAGGCAGAGTATCTCCTGAAAAACTAAGATAGATTTGAGTTTTGTGCTGGCCAGGAAGTTTGATTGCATAACAGCTGAAAAACTTCAGTAGTTTGAAGAGTTCCAAGCTGTTGGATTGTTCAGGGAAGTGAAATCCAAATGTAATAACTATACAAAGGAAGCTACTCAAAATGTAGCTTAACAAGACAATCTCTGTAGCAACTTGTACTGAAAATACTTCTTTATTAAAGGGTGGCATGTGTGAGATCAATAGAAAACACTTCTGTGTCTCCTGGGACATTTGCTGTGTTTTCAGGGGTGATTTTTGGATATATGTAAAAGTCGAATACTTTACTTTTGAGAGTACAGGGACATTCAATACATTACAGACTCTTAAACGGCACTTACCTCACTTTTGTAATAGCTCCTCAAACTAGGAAATACATTTTTCTTATCCATTTCATATTTTTTTTTTTATTTAGAAGAGTCTAGGAATGTAGATGTGGCCCTTGGAAATGTCATTTAGTGGTGAACATGGTGGTGTCAGATTAATAACTGGCTTCAATGATCTTGGAGGTCATTTTCAATCCTAGTGGTTCTGGATTCTGTGTATATTCTGTTTACTCAATAGAAGGGCACTCTATTACATGCACTAATTAAGTCTGCATAATATGTTCAAGGAGTTGCTGCAGGACCTCCCCAAAGTAAGACTTGAAAAACTCAGACTATTTCAAGGTGAAACCAGCATTTTGTGCTTGTGTTTTTGTTTTCTAGCACAAAGCTGGTGCTTTTTGTTTTTATATACATGGCATCTGGAAGTATGATGCAGGCACATACTCTAGCAGAAAAAGAATAGATCCAGGCAGAGTATTTCCTGAAAAACTAAGATAGATTTGAGCTTTGTGCTGGCCAGGAAGTTTGATTGCATAACAGCTGAAAAACTTCAGTAGTTTGAAGAGTTCCAAGCTGTTGGATTGTTCAGGGAAGTGAAATCCAAATGTAATAACTATACAAAGGAAGCTACTCAAAATGTAGCTTAACAAGACAATCTCTATAGCAACTTGTACTGAAAATACTTCTTTATTAAAGGGTGGCATGTGTGAGATCAATAGAAAACACTTCTGTGTCTCCTGGGACATTTGCTGTGTTTTCAGAGGTGATATTTGGATATATGTAAAAGTCGAATACTTTACTTTTGAGAGTACAGGGACATTCAGTACATTACAGACTCTTAAACTGCACTTACCTCACTTTTGTAATAGCTCCTCAAACTAGGAAATACATTTTTCTTATCCGTTTCATATTTTTTTTATTTAGAAGAGTCTTCCTTATGACTATTACACTTAGGACTCTGGGAATCAGTTTTATTTCTCTGCTCTGCAGAAATACAAGGAAGTCTCATTTCATATGCAACACCTCTGAACCAAGAAGGGACAGACAGAGCACTTGCTCATCTCGTATATCTGAATTGGACATATTGGACATTTTTTCTGTGTGAAATATTTCTTTTTATGCACTTGTCCACAGGATAGAATATTTGGTGCTCTGTTTTACTTGGGGTTCCCTGGATGCTGTTTGCTGCAAAAAGGGCATGGTAGTTTGTGAGGAGGGCCTGAGAGGGCAGAAATGGATAGAGAGAGAGAGACTATCATTTTGGATTAAGCTTGAGGCAAAGGAAGCAGAGAATATTTCAGTACCAGTTCCTCTTTTTGATGAGTACTGGACTCTCATATTCAGCCTCACCGCCTGCCTACGGAGGCCACAACCCCTTTGCATCAGTTCCCTACCAAAGCCAGGGGCCCCAGCTCTGGGTGTGCTGATGCACATGAAGTACCTGTTGGACAGGGGTGTCCTCTCCACGCATCTGATCTGGATGGTGCTGAGCTCCTGCACGCTGCCGGGGCGGCTGCCGCTGACGGCGGTGTTGGGGATGCGGTACGTCTTCTTGTGCCGCCGCGAGCAGCACGTGCCCGTCACGCCCGGCTGCGACGACAGAGAGGGGCTGTGGCTCGGGGGCCTGTTCACTGTCGAGACCTCCATGCAGCTCTCTTCGTAGAGTTGCTCATCCACAAACTCGTGGTTCTGGCCCAGAGGAACCCAACAGAGGGACAAGGCACACACAGGATGATAATTGAAGTGAACATATTAATCGTGATTGTTTAACGGCTTAAATTGACACAACTGAATAAACTGGGAAAGTTAGCTTATTCTTGATTATAGTGTTTAGCCCATATTAGTCTGGGCTGAATACCAATACAAATGTAAACACTGGAACAAAATTAACAAGAAAATGTTAATCCAAATTATTTTGCAAAATAGCATGTGGTTGCAATGTAGTTTGCATTATAAATATCTGTACAATCTTTGAAGTGCCACAAAATAGAGGATTATGTTTATTAATAAAATGCAAGTGGTGCTTTTGTAAACACTCTAAATGTCAGTTGGAAATAAATAAGATTTATTATATTGAACTATAATATAATAAAATTCATAAATATTTTCCAGATAAGTTTATGACTTCCTTTTGAATTACATCTTAGAAATCAGGATCTGAAACAACATTTTTTGAGGTATGCATGTATCTAAAAGAATAAACATTTAAACAAATAGTCATTTTGGATTAGAGGAGATGAGATAGTTATTTAAAAGCATCCAAAAAGTTCCTAATTACTGCAGATGGATATATGAAAAGCAGTTTAGAGGACTGAGCATTTTAGTCAAACGAAGTCCTCTTTATTCATGCAGTCTTCACTTGGTCCCAGGAAAGACAGTAGTTTTATAGGGTGGTGGCAAAGATGAATCCAAATCCACTCAAATACACAGTTTACATTAATTAATCAAGTAATTAGGGAGTATTTCACACCCAGCCACAATTCCCACATTTTCTATGTGTGCAGAAGAGCGTGAAATAGTGGTGTTGCTTATGGTGGCAAGGGAGGGGAGGAGATGCAGGGGACTGGAAGAAGTTTTTATACTTATTTAATACTAGGCAGAGACTGAAATATATTTGCATGCAGTTTGAGAAAGACTCCTTTTTTCAAGAAAACTCTTTCTATTTACTGCTGGAGTTTGTGTATCCCAACAATGTTTTAGAGGAATTGTTTAAGAAGCATTTTCTGGATTGTTTTACACTCTACTTACTCTCACATCAGTTTTGTCAGCCTGTTGCATTTTTGTGTATTAGAATGAGGTAAATGACTTTTCCCTAAAAAATTTTGCTCTAATTGGAAAGGTGCTGATGATTTTCAGAATTGCCATACGGGGCCAACACAAAATATGTGAACAAAGTAAAGAGAGTAACAACTCTGGCCAAGTGTTTGTGACAAATGGAAATACCTTTACAGGCATAACATTTTTATTTCCATTTTTTCTGTTCTTCACTCAGACATACATTTGTGTGAATTAAGAGGTGTTGAAGAATGTAAATTTCAAGTGACAAGGAAAAAAAGAACTTGCTTGACAAATGACTTTTGTAAGGTATATGTCAGTCACAATCAAGATTTTGAATATGATCACACAGTAGGCATAAAATTCAGAAAGAAAAATAACCTAATTGGTCTTGTGAGATTACATTCAGGGGCTTGCAGAATGTTTGCCAAGAACTCTGTTATTTGTCTGATTAAAAGTAATTTTGCACTTCCTAAAACCTTTATGGAGCAATGATTAAAGAGTTTTATTGACTGAACTTTTAATATAGAGTTGAAACATTTTGAAATGCTATAATGGCAAAAGTTAATTGATTTAATTATACTTATTAATTAACTGTTCCTAAATTAGCTAAAAAGTAATTTGTAAAATATATTTTTTAGTGCAATTAGTTTCATTAATAATGCAATCTTCACAGAATTCCATAACATTGCCTACTCTGCATTTCAGAGGGTGGGTGACATCTTATCCTATTGACTTTTCAGTGACAGAAAAGAGAAAATAAGTCTTTTCTCAGTATCATGATGGTTATACCACAAAGGATGGTGAGAGTCTTAAGAAGACACACCACCCTTCCTGTTCTACAATGAACCAGAAACTTGTCAGATTCCAAATGCTGAGGGGCCGAAATATCAAGTTCCCACTAAAATTTTAGGAATGCATCTCCTCCAGAATATAGCTTGGAACTGCTGTATATATTTTTGTGTTAATCTATCATAGGAACTCAGGGCCAGTAGCAGAACCCAACAGAAGGAAAGAAGAATGTAGATTCAAGAAAAAAGAAAGATAATACTTGCTTTACAGGCTTCATTATTTAAAGAAAAATTAAAAAAATGTTTTACAGACTCCTCCATTATCATTAGAGGAAAGATGAAACTTTGGGAGGTGAATTCAGCTCCTACCAAATAAATAGAATTTTTTCCCATGATTTCTATGAAAGTTTGACAAGACCTGTGGTTATTACTTAGATTTTTAAATATGTTTGCAATATTCTACTGAGGAAAAATTTTAAAGGCAAATTGCTATTATCAGGTTCTGGTACAAAATATCTCAAAAATGTTTCAAAAGGACCCAGCAAGAATCTTAGCAAAAGAAACTACAGTGTGCTCTGAATAGGAAGTAAGATATTCTGTCCTACTGCACATTTTATAAAATTATGACTCCTAAAGTAAGAATGAAGGAGACATAAACACAACAAGCATATGGGTGATGTTTTGCTAATTGACATAACAACTGGGCCCTTTTATTTCAAAGGCATGCTGTCAAAACGAGAACATTAAATTCCACACATATATCAGGTTTTAATGTATCAAAATTTAGCAATGTTTCTTGCAGGAAAAATTTTAAGTCTTTGATGTTTGTTTGCTTTGGGAGGGGGTATTCTTTTTTGAGAAAAAAAAGACTTTCACAGTGATCTCCATCAAATATAGCAGAAGTTACATCTCTCTTATTTATATGCATTGGGTATAAAGACTTAAAATAAGATAAAATGGCTTTTCTTCCCAGCTAGCTGCTTTAATATAAAGGCTCATTAATTGGAAGAGAGAACTGGAAACATTCAAAACCAGGCTGGTGTTGCAATTCTCAGGAAAACACAGCTCTCTTTTCTTACCGTAGTTTTTTCCAGGCAGTGAAGCAGGTGGTGGTGCTGTGTTTCAAAGGAAGAGCCAGATTTGCCAACAAAGGCCTGTTCTTCTTCATTGGAGGACTGTTGATACATAAAACTGTGTATTATTCTCAGTTTCGAACAAGAGGGTTCTTATCCAAATATTTGATCAGAGCTAATCTGGATCGTACATGGCAGTGTAACTGCAATACTTCGTCTACAAAGTATACCAAAAATTATTTTGCACCTTAATTTGCTTTTGCTTTTTTTAAAATCAAACTATTTTCCTTCCTTTCCTTGCACATCCTTTTAAATGTTTTCATCATAGATCTTTGATGCATGGATAAAACAGAACTATTTACAAGTGCAATCAACACATAAGCTTTGAATGTTGGATCAACACACGTTTAAAATTTTAATCAATTTAAGTTACAGTAAAATATTTGTTCTTCCTGAGAATGTGCCTCATTTGAAGAAAACTAAAAATAGCTGTCCTCCCAGGATCATTTCATAGCACTAAAGAATTTGTGATATTGCTGCTTACACAAAAATTCATGTCAGTGATCCCAATCTACTGGGTTTAGAAAGCATATAGCAAATGTTACTGACACAGAATGAAGAATTAAGTAGAAAGCATCCACTGTTTATTAATTGCTTTCATAATTATTCACTAGAAGGCAAAAAACCAAATAGGGGAGGAAGTGGGATAATAAAAATAATACAATTCAACCATGGGATATTTGAAATCTGCATGGTAATTAAGCGATTTGGTGTCTTTTTTATTCAAATATTTGAGTTCTTTCAAGCAGAGGAGGAAACAAGGGCTCTGACTGCTCATCTCTCATGCTAGACAGGACAGACAGACAGCCACTTCCTCCTCTGCTGACTATAAGTTTAAGTATCCGGCAGTTTAACATGTATTGAGCAGAAAGGGCACAGAGGAATAAAAGCCTTCCTGTATTCCTCAGGGAATAGCCTAAATGCCAGAAAATGACAGGGATTAAAAACCACTCTGTCCGCAGTCTTTCTCAGCTGGGTACAGCTTTGAGCAGCCAAGGGCTGTCTCCAGAAGCGTGGGTGGTCACTGTGGATCCCAGTCCCAGCTGCTGGTCCTGGCTTCTGTGGCTGGGGGAGCAGGGAATTTACTTCAGATAACATTAGATTATAATGCATTTGAGGGAATCACCAAGACTCTCCTCAAACCCAAGTAGGTGCTTTGAGGGAACACTTCACTCTGCAACACCCCTCTCTGCAAACAGTATTCAAGAGCTGCCTTTTCCTTTACTGACAAAACCTGGTTTTGTCACCCATGTTCTACCTGTTTAAAGCCAAGTGAGATAAATCCAACCCACCTCCTAAGAGGCAAATGCTCTGTACTTTCCTTAATGAATTCTTCTACAGCATCTAACTCCAAAAATATGGGTTACATTGAATCCAGCATCTCTATCTGGACATTTCTCTCATCTCTTAATACCCCACCATCTATTCTCACAACTTCCTTTAACGGTAGCAATTGCCCAGTTTATCCTTCCTTAATCTACCTCTAAAGATAACATTGCCCAGAGCCCCAAGGTGACTCACCCTGGTGATAAGTAGAATAAACTACTGCTGGGCTGTCATTAAGTGGTTACTCCAGAGGTGGGGGGAACACAAACATTACCTGCTGCAGCTGGTTACTCAGCAAGCCATTCCGTTTGCTCTGCATGTAGGCATTAGCGCTCCCGCTCTTGGCGGCGCGGATCCGAGCGAGCCTGGCTTTCTGTGAAAACACACCAAATGAAGAGTGCCATTTGTACTCACAGCCACTACCCTGTTTGTCTAAAACTGCTAATTGGAATCAGCTGCTTATGAATACCAATCTCACAGTGACTGACAGACTGCATTGCATCCATCCTCCAGGTGGAGCAAATCACAAGTGTCTTCCCTCTTAAAATGCATTTGGTAGAAGGTTTTATTTGTTTGCATGTATCAGCTACTAAGAACAAGGACTTTGGAGAAGGGATTAGACAGATCAGTATGGAAGTGCTGCCTTTTTTGGTTTTGCGTTGCTGCAACTGCCACTCCTTATGTCTTGTGGGGCAGAAACATGGACATCCATTTCAGTTGCTATTACAGTGAAAATCTCTTTAAAGGGAAAGAAACAGTTCAGAAAAAATGAAATATTGTGACATCTATGAGTCTATGGGACATCTATGGGTTTCTCAGAGTCTTCTGGGTTTTTGGAGTAACAAAATGTAATAGTGCTTTTATGCTGTCTCTCAGCTGAGTTCCTGAATATTTGCCAGACTATTTTAGAACCATGGAATGGTTTGGGTTGGAAGGGGCCTTAAAGGTCATGAGTTCCAAACCCCCACCATGGGCAGAGATGCCTCAGGGCCCCATCCAGCCTGGCCTTTAAGATTTTCAGGTGTGGGGCATCCACAACTTCTCTGGCAAGCTGTTTCTGTGCCTCACCACTCCCTTAACAAAGAATCTCTTTCCAACATCTAATATAAACCTGCCCGTTTTCAATTTAAAACCATTGCACCTTGTCCTGTCACTATCTGCCTGTATAAGAAGTTGCTCTCCCTCCTACTTATAAGTCCATTTTATGTACTGGAAGGCTGCTCTAAAGTCTCCCTGGAGACACCTCTTCTTCAGGCTGAACAATGCCAGCTCTCAGCCTGTCTTCACAGGAGAGATGTTCCGGCCCTTGGATTATCTCTGTGATCCTCCTCTGGACCTGCTCCAACAGGTCCATGTCTTTCTTGAGCTGAAGACTCCAGAGCTGGATGCAGCACTCCAGGTGGGGTGTCACCAGGGCAGAGTGGGAGAACCCCCTCCCCTGCCCTCCTGGCCCTGCTGCTCTTGATGCAGCCCAGGATGTGGTTGGCTTTCTGTGCTGGGAGTGCACAGTGCTGGCTCATCTTCAGCTTTACATCCACGAGGACTCCCAGGTTCTTCTCCACAGGACTGCTCTCAATTATCTCCTCTGCCAGCCTGTACTCATATGTGGAATTGTCCTGACCCAGGTGCAAGCACTTTGCACTTGAATTTTTTGATTTTTCATGAAGTTCTCCTGGGCCTACTTCTCAAGTTTGTCCAGGCCCCTCTGGATGGCAGCTCTTCCTTCTGTTGTGTCAACTGCATTGCTCACCTTTGTGTCATCTGCAGACTTGCTGAGTTCACCTGATCTCACTGCTGGTGTCATTGATGAACATATTGAAGGGCACCAGTCCCAAGACAAAGCCCTGAAAGACACCACTCCTCACCAGCCTCCACCTACCCCTTCACCTCTATCAGTATAACCAGACTTAATGCTTATCATTTTTGGTCATAGACTGTTCACAACCTGATTTTTCAGAGACTGCAGGTATCAATTATTGAGAGAAATTTGTGATTTCTCAGGTAAGCCTCATTGCTTGTGAAGGTGACTTTCATCCAGACTAGAAGGAGGCTCATGAGTGACAGACATTTTGCATCCACTGAATTTTGTACAACACACAGAACACAGAATTAGGGGAAAGCATGAAGAACGGACTCTCTCAACCATTAATGTAGAAAACAAAGCTTTTATGGGATTACTAGGACGGCATCCTGGTTCTGTATTTTTTGTGGCTTGTTACATGTATGAGATGGAATCTGGCTTTATCTTCATGGTTAGATTTCTGATTCTGAAAGCCAAATGCCTAGCAGCATCTGGAATTTAATGGCTGCTGAAGCACAGAAGGAGATACAGTAAAGCACTTGAAAATCCAACTATATTAGTAGGGATTTCCATATCCGATGTTTAATTTGTGAACATTTTCCAAAAATTGAGTATTTTCCCACCTTCCCCAAATTTCTGTGACATTAAATGTCAGTATGTGCTTAGAGAGGGACGCAGCCCAGTCACTGCAGCCACCAGATCTTTCTGGCATGATGATTAATAATTACCTGACTTAGAGAAATGGCTCAACACCACATTTCTTCGCACTCACAGCCTCAAACTCACAGATCTTCTCAAAAGCAAGCCAAGAAATTTATGACAGCTAACATGGCTGAAATCTGGCTTATGCTATGTCATGCATTTGTTATCATTTAATTGTTCTGAAAGAAAATAAAGTGATGCTCTACATGTGGGCATCCTTGAGCCAAAAAGCTCACATGAGATGCTATTGATTGATTTTGTGATATATTGCCCATTTTAAGATAACACATTTGTTTACTGACTTTCTTGGTGACCATAGCTTTTCCAGCAATGCAGTTAATGCATCTTATTTTAATGGTAAGGAGAAAACACCCCCAAATTACCTGGCCTGGGGTTCCCAGGAGCAACCAGTGCGAGGAGCTGTTATAGCTCCCACCCTCCTGGCTCACTTGGGCTCCTGGGTGGAACATCCAGGGCTACCACCACAGCAGGGGGCTCAGTCCTCAGAAAATAGGTGGTTTTCTAAATGGTGCTCCTGTGATGCACCCCCAGCATGCTGGGTTGAAGGGTGGGGGAAGGAGTTTTACCTGCACCACAGAAGTCATGGGCTGGGACAAGTGCACTTGGCTATGTTCATAAATATATAAAAGTTTAGTCTTAGGAGCTTGAGATGCTGTGGAAATGCCTTTAGAGGAGTCTCATAAATAAGTGATTTCAGCCACAAATATTTTAGCTGTGGTACTTTTTAGTCTGCTCTTTATACATGGAGATTCATTAGATTTAATGAACAGACATTTAACATACATTAGTTCTGCTTTTCCTTTTAGCATGTATATTCATTTTCTCTTTAGTGATTGAAGTAATAATTATGACACAGCATCGTTTAATAAAGAAATATGAAAAACATAACAGTCCATCAGACTATCTTAATATATCACTGCCATGACACATATAATATGAAGGTTGTACTTTCTATGTGAAGATTTAAAATTGCTTTGCAAGTATGAATTTATTGCATCTTAGAAAGCTTTTGTGAGCTAGAAAGTAATAGCATACATCTTTCCAGCTGAGACTCATTCACATGGCCTGAATTTATTTAATTTACCGAAGAGAAGACAGTAAATCTGAGAGGAAGAGAGGAAGCAGATATTGTGGCCTCCATGTTTATACTTCATCTTAGAGAAAATACTGCAGAAACTGGAGGTGTTTACAAATCTGTTAAAGTGATAAGATTTATTTTCAGTGCTTCTGCCTGATTTATATATGAGCTTGGAGCATGAGCAGTCTAGTAACTTCTCACATTTCCTATCAAGGTATCATTAAAAGCTCATGTTATCCACAGGATTTTAAGGGCTGTGTGCTGGGGATAGAGCTCCCATGAAAGGCATCAAAATGATGTGATGACATGAGGAAAACTGTGGTTACAGAACTGCTGCATTGTCCTTTAGTCTGCATTTTCTGTCATGTATAACAGAATGGGAATGACAACTGCCTCTTTCAACCCCTTCAAAGCCCTTCCTAATCCTCCTCTTTCACAAAATATCTAGGAAAAAAATATTAAGTTCTCCTGAAGTAGATAATATCTTTGCTATGAAGATTTCCTGACTATGAAACTTTGATTTTGGTAATTTTTTCATGGTCTAGGACTAAAAAAATGTAGATGAAATATAGTTCTTTTGCATATTTTAGTGAAATTCAGCTCCAATAATCTCATCTCTATTCTTCCTAAGAAGTTGATGACCAGCTCTAATTTTTGCCACATCCCTTGTATTTGCACTGAGCTTCTCTTTCAAATGAATGTCTTTCTTTTTTCTAGCTTCGAATTTTACAGCAGAGTGTTGGATCCTTGTTCAGGGCTATATTCATAGAAACCTCACAAAGGGAATTCACTGTTATTCAACAACAGTCAGCTCTGTCAGTTTTAGAAATATAAACATTCATTTTCACAAGGTTTTAACTAGAGCTAAATGTAGCACTGTGGAGTATTTAGAACGTCCAGCTTTTGACACTCCGATGCCCTCAGCTGTCCAGCTGTTTTAAGAGAATGATTTCATCAGGAAGGCTTTAGGACAGGACTTATGGTGATACTGGGAATAATTTCTGGCAAAATTCTCTTCAACCTGCTATGCAAGAAGCCAGGGTAGCCCAGGTAATTTAGTTCTTAACTCCTGTTGGCTCTTGATGCTCTCCAAATTACATAATTGTTTTACTATGAAAATTCAAAAGTTATTAATTACTTACCTTTTATTTACTATTGTTTAATAAGTTTGTACATTTAAAATATTAAAATTCCTTCACAGTCATTCTGTGCACAGCCTTTGGTCAGGACAGGTTTTCCTCAGCTGGTATGGGGCTGTGTTTTGGATTTGTGCTGAAAACAGTGTTTACAATCCAGGGATGTTTAAGTTACTGCTGCACAGTGCTTGCACAGGGCCAAGGCCTTTTCTGCTCCTCCAAGTGTCACTTTTACCTTTCTGATTTTCACCCCATCCTTCTGGGGAGGAGAGAGAGAGAGGGAACAGCAGGGTGGGCTTTATTTGCCTGCCTGTGCTCATCCACAACACTGGCTCCTGGAACATAGGTGAATATTGTTCAAAAAATCGGTTACATTGTTGTTTTTAGATTTTTTTGTTTGGTGTTTCATAAATCCACCCTGTGTGTTTGTTTTTATGTGAAAAATCATGCCTACATTTTGTGCTTTGATTGTCTAATTTTCAGTAATTGCAAATGATTGATTTCATATTAGCTGACAATAATTTGCATGACATCAATATGTAACAGAGAGGAAAATGCTGTTTACTTTGCACATTAAGGGACATGGAATTAAATAAGGTTCATATATTTCTTGAGTGGTGCCTTGCATTCACAATCTATTTAAATTATTGTTCAATAAACACGAGTTCTACATGCTTTTTTTTCCCCCCCTAAACTCAAAAATTCTGGATGAGTTACTGTTAGTTATATTTCTGCAATACTCCTGCTATTAATAGCTTGTAGCATATAAAGAAGCCAAAATGGCTAGCAGGGTTTCCTACTGCAAGCACAGTTCTAGACTTCCAGATGCTGTTAAGCAGTTGTTGTTGCAGTTTATCCTAGAGCTATTTATAATTAGCTAGTAACTGATTATTCATAACTGACAGATAAATGCATCATGTACAGTTAATAAATAGCAAAGCCAAGCCAATCTTCAGGATATATTTTGCTTTGTGAAGGTAGAAGATGATACTTGCATGAAAGATTCAGGTTGAATTTTATGTCTAAAGTAAAATTTCTGAGCTGATGATGGTTGTTTGGCTCTGTTGAGGCATCATGGAAAGTCAATCTAGCACCTAGAAAGTGCTTGGGCAACTAATAGTAAGGCTCTTTTGTTCCTCAGGTAATGAACAGCACTGGGCAGATGTATCTGCACTCAGGCACTTGGCCAAGAGGACACAAGGCTCTTGCCTCCCAAAGACATGGAAAAGACACATAGCAAGGCATCCTTCATTCAGGATATGAAGGACTTTATAATCATAATTGCTGCTGCTGGGAGTGGACCTTTGGTTCCAAGCTGCCATGGAGTGGCCAGACACCCATTCCATGAGGGAAGCTGTGCCTCCTCCTGTCCCTTCCCTGGGCTGGTCGTCATCCCAGTGAACATGACACTGTGAGTGTCCTGTCAAGCCTTAGCCCTTGCTATCTATCACATACAGAACAGGAAATCATATCCAACCTGCCTAAACCTTTCTTGTCCCTTCCCTTCCCTTCCCTTCCCTTCCCTTCCCTTCCCTTCCCTTCCCTTCCCTTCCCTTCCCTTCCCTTCCCTTCCCTTCCCTTCCCTTCCCTTCCCTTCCTTCTTCCTTCCTTCCCTCCCTTCCCTTCCCTTCCTTCCTTCCCTTCCCTTCCCTTCCCTTCCCTTCCCCTTCCCTTCCCTTCCCTTCCCTTCCCTTCCCTTCCCTTCCCTTCCCCCTTCCCTCCCCCCTCCCATCCCATCCCCTCCCCTCCTTCCCTTCCTTTATACAAGACAAGACAATTGTCATTAACTTTGCCCAAAGTTAATGGGAAACCAAAATAACAACCTCTTGAAGTTGTCTCTAGCTGAGAAAATCTCCACAAATAGCATTTTTCAAAACTGTCTCAGTACTGATAAAACTGCTTGAGAAGAAGACACAGTAAGACTCCAGGGCATAATTAGTTATGCCCTGCATTTCAATGTCTAGTTTGGATTATTTATTCATCCATTTCTTGTTAGGATAGGCCAGATCCTTGGACCTTACTATCTGATAGAAAACAATGTTTTGATAAGCATAGATGATTTTTCCTTTCTTTTCCCCCACCCCTGTCTGGTTTTGTTTATATTGATTGCAAGGGGTTTCCTGTACTGCAGCAGAAAGCTGGCTTATCCTGCCAACATTTTCTGTATTACAGACTGGGATTTCATGGCAATTACAACAATGTATTTTTATGATTGGAAGCAGGAGCTTCCTTTAAAATCCATTCAAAATGCAATGGTATATAAATAAATTTCTCTCTTCCATCTTCTCCCAAGCATTAATGTGCAGTGTCTTTTTGCCAAAAAACAAACAAGTGGAATTGTCTAATCTTGAATAACTGTGAAGAACTCCGTAAGTGCATGAAATGATGGTTGCATGGCTCTTAACAATCCTAATGTAAGTAACAATATTTTTCTGCTGTAAATTGTCAGTGCTTCTGGGACTAGATTTCAACTCAGCAGAAAACTTTCTCTTCAGTTTCCTTCCAGCCCAAGTGCCTTGCTGTTTCTGAAGTCTATCTTGATTAAACTTCTGTGTGAGGTGTTGATAAAGTTGCTCAATTCAAAGGTACAACTGTCCCAGAGCAATGGAAGCTGTTGTAGCCAGCAGGAGGTACCACTGCCTGCAGGGGTTTGTGCTGCTCTCCATGAAACAACACCTTCTTCAAGCTTATGTTCTTCAGCCTCAGAGAACAGAAACAAGTTCAGTGCCCAGGGAAACATTTATTTTAGAAAATGGTGTAAAGCCTCTATTGTATTGAATGAAGAAGGAATTTCAAACTTCAATAATGTGACCTTTTTGCCTGAATATTCTTTTACAATGTAGTAGAAACCCCCTGTGAAATGCAAGGCTATATTTCATGGCTAAATATGGACTATACAGTACCCATGAAGTGCTTTTTGTTGATTTTTCTTTTTTAGTCCATCAGAGCAATATTCAGTTCAACATCTCAGTCATTTTAGATTGAAAGAGATTGCCTTTGCAATAGGAGATATCAATGAAACACACATCCAGTGCTAAGTCAATCAGACCTCAAAGCCATTTTCTCCAAAGCAAAAAGGGCATAAACACAGTCAGAGGAGATCTCTCATCCTTGCTGTTGGCATTGTTCTGGGGAGTAGAGGAAAAAATGCTTGGCAGGATTGCCATTCATCACTTTGTGTTCCTGTTTGAAACATACAATGAGCTCACTGTTTTGCAAGGAGAAAAAGTCAGCTATTAACTCAAGCAGTTTCTATTCAGGAAGAGATTATGGGGAATAGCAGCCAGTCTAGCAATTTAACTTTTGTGAGATATATTTTAGTGTCCATTTCTTTTTCATTGACAAATTGTGCTGGTTTTGGCTGGGCTAGAGTTAATTTTCTTCACAGTGGCTGGTGTGGGGCTGTATTTTCATGCTTCCAGTTCTCTCCCTGATCCTGCTGATGGGGTAGTGAGTGAGCAGCTGCATGGGGCTTGGATGTTGGCTGGGTTAAACCATGACACAAATGTAAAACAGGGCTAGAAAACTCTGTTTTGTGGCATGCAGGAGGACACAGTTTCTATCTGAAATGGTTGGGCTTGCAGCTATTATGAGAGCTCAGAACAGGCACAGTGATGGCTGGGATTGAGCAGACCTTTATCCATGACTGCCACAGTGCTCAGGGGCACGGGCAGGAGCACTGTGCCCTGGCTGAGGTACAGCTGTTTCTCTGCTGCCATTCCAGAAAAAGAAGTAGAAAAGCTCTTAACAAAAACAAGTTAGTGTAGAAGTGACATGAAGTCAGCTGTGAAAGAGGGGAACACACAGCTGGAATTCGGCTGTGGGACAAAACAGCGTGCTGAAGAGTGGGTGGAAGTAGTAGCTAGATAAAGTATGGGATTTAGAGCCCTGAAGTAGCCTGTTTTAGATCAGGTTTCTAGAGAGGTGTGACATTCTTGTGATACAGCTGGTTTCTTGTTATAGCATCTTCCTCATCTGGCAGCATTTTTCCAAGATGTGGCCACCGGATGGTGCTGTATCTTCCACCTGGGCCTATGAGTTTCTTGGCCATGTACCTCTGTTTGTCCTGATTTTAAGATATTCTGAGAATGGTATCACTGCATACATTTATTTCACTGATTTGGGGTGTGGAGTTGTTTGTTTGTTTTAATGAAGAAATCAGTCAAAAAGGTGGTCAGAGAGAAACACATGAACATTTTGTATCTGACTGTGGTGCTGCTGTTGATATGAAGCAGATGCAGCTCGTATCTGCCTGTGTTCCCTGGTCTGTTTGTGCAGTCCCCAGCCATGGGCTGCCTGCACACTTCCCCCAGCAATGATCCCGCTCTCCTGAGATCACTGGAGACTCAGGACCTCTGAAGAGAGGCCACAGGTCCACAAAAAGCCCAGGTGGTGACACCTCAGGCCTGGCAATCATGTGACCTGTGTGACAGCCGAAGCCTTTCAGCTGCCATCCAAGGAGGAGAGGAGGTAAGGCATCTCAGCTCCCAGGGCAGGGCTCCAGGTCACAGTGGGTGCTCTCTGAGCTGCCTGCCATTCAGAATTCAGAGAACTGGATTAGAGCAAGTGCATTGGCAGTGATGTGGAGATGTAAGTGACTGTCCAGGCTTGGCTGCATCACTCCTGATAAATGCTTCTCTTCCCAACCCCTGACCTTGTCCATATGTCTCAAGAAGGGAAGCAGTCTTTTTGTAGATCTAGTGGATATTTTAGTGAGAGACTCAGCAAATCAAGGAAGCTGGAAAAACAGACTTTTAGTTTCTTTTTTTTAATCTGATTGAGCTGTTTATCTGAAGCCTTTTAAGCAAAATAGAGCTGAGGAGACAAGTTCCCCAACAATCAGATTCCCCCAGAGACTGAATCTGGGACTTTAACTAAACCTGGATTAGTGAAGCAATCTGTCAGCAGAGATGTTAGAAATCATTATGAAGTTTGAGGGTTTTCCTTGTTTGTTTTCTGGGTTGTTTGGTTGTTTTGGTATTTTATTTTTCCTCAAAGACTGTGGTAGAAAGAAAGCCTGCCTGAAAAAGCAAAGAAGAATCTCCAGTGGGTGAGACTGCAGCTACTGTCTAAAAATCCTAGATCTAGTCTAATAAGTGGGATTAATTACCAAAATAATAGGTCTGTACATTTTGACAGAAAAGATAAATGAACCGGTTTTGGTTTGAGTTGGAGTTTTTTTCCTCACTAAAAATAAGACAGTACTTGCATCTAGGACATGGTTAGACAAGTAGCATATACATACAGTGGTCCTCTTGCCAAGAAATACTATAATGACACACAGCATATAGAAAATAATATTTTATATATTGTTCAACAACAAAAGGAGGGAAAATTAGAAGCTCACCTTCTGTGCCCTGCGCTTGTCTGCTCGTTGATTCTGGTGATATATACGGCTGAAGTTGGAGACAATTACAGGAACTGGCAGAGCAATGACCAAGACCCCACTCAGGGAGCATATTGAACCAAAAATCTTGCCAGCTATTGTCTTTGGCACCATGTCACCATACCTGGATTAAAGAAAACAAAAGGCTTAGTAAAAATAAAATCTCTTCTAATCATTTTATTTCACAATGAATTAATTGCACAATATATTTTAATTCTCTTGCAAATAATAGTTGCTGCATATAGATAATGCTTTTACACATATTCTTACATTTACAGCATGCGCACTGTTGTGCACAAATAATTTTATTTAGAGACAAATTTTTGGTCTCCTGTCTGTCAAAATGGGGGCAGGTAAAACACATGCTTTACCTGCTGTACTCTTCCCAGGGTGCCTCTATTGCAATGGAAAGAGAATGACCTTGCTAAGAAAAAAAAATCAGTGTTGAAGTTCAGTCCTTATGCTATTTACTTGAAAGAACTCATCAATTTCATTGGCAAGATCTAAGAGAGACCACTTGGTAAATTAGATACTAAACTGAATAATCTATTGTCTCATGCTGATATACTGCTTTCATTTAGCAGGGTGACACATTTTTGCAACAGGTTTCCCAGGAGATCATGGGCTTTCCATCGCTGTATTTTTTAATTTGGCTGGACAGAAGCATGGCTGACCTAACTTGTTGTTGACATGAGAAGCTGCAGTAACTGAGTTCCAGACTTCCCCTCTATGGTCTAGGTGAAAACTCAAAACATGGAATACTTAAGCCACAAACAAGCAAGCAACCAAATTGCAACTGCAATCCTGGCAGCGCTCAGAATTACTAAAGCTACCGCCTTTCTTTATGATATTGGATATTGTTTTGTCCAGCAAGTAAGAACAAAGTGTTACTGATGTATGTAAAGGCACTCCAGTGACAACTTAGTAAGAGATTTTAGATCTTTGCATTTTGTTGTATTCTATAGGGGACAAGTATGTAATTACATCCTACAGAGTTTAATAAAAAGATGTATTACTTTCAAGTACAATTCAGTTTTTAACTTTATTGGATTTTAAGTTATTATTAAACATTGATTTTAGCTTGTGAGTTTAGTATGCTTGTGAAAAAAGAGGTAACATATTCCCTATTACAAAGAATTTATAAACTCTTAACACGAGAAAAGTTAAGAAATAAAACTGTGGAGGAACAGTGTTTAGAAAACACTGTCTGGAAAACAAAACCTGTCTGTGCATCAGGAATTGGAAAAATAATAGAGAAGAGGGGGAAGTCTTCAAATTAGTGTCCAAATAGTGCACCTAATGGACAAAAGGGTGAGGATATGGAATGATGGAGAAACTATATGAAGTTGGAGGACACCTTCTAGCAATGAGAGCACAGCTCATGTCAAAATGAGGTGAAGATGAATGGTTTGCATTTTGTAAGATATGAGTGAAGTGTTGAACATAGACATTCAAATAAGTTGTCATACAGGCAGATATACTATAGATGACCAAGTCTTAGACTGTTGACATAGATTATGTTGTGTTAAATAAATATTTGGTTGTTTTACTAAGCATGTCCAAGTGTAAAATATTCACATGAATAATATAATTAATATTTCTGCCAATATCTCCCTCCTCACACACTTACTCAGAATTTGAATGCTATTAGTTTCTCATTTTGTGACATGGCAGGATTGCCTGAAGAATACATAATTGAATGGATTCCATCTTTTACATGAATAATATAACTGGTCATAATATAGATATCTAAAAACTGGAAAAATACTAAAAAGAATGTCATGCTTTCCTTGACATCAACATTTTCACCCCACAACATAGGCATTTTTGGTGTTTATCTCTTCCTAAAGCCTGAGCTGACTATCAGCTGTATGCATGACCAGCTGTTCTTTTCTTTGGGCAAGGAAGTAGATAAATGACCTTTCAAGGTCTCAGACAAATGGGATCCCTAACACCTCACTAACCCCATTTTTTTCCAGGCAGAACAATAGAAAAGCAGTGGGCACAGGGCCAGGGTGGTGAGCTTTGTGGAGAAGACCTAGGATCAAATCACTGGTAAACATTTCTGCTTTACACTATTCATTAGTTTTACTTAATTCTTACAGATAAAAGTATTTTCATATATTGGATCAGACTGTGTAAACAGAAACCTGACACAACCAGATTTTGAAATGTAAAATTTACACATGCCCAGTACTAGATCTCTTAAATTAGATCTCTTAAATGAGATTTCTAAACCTATATTTAGATGCTTATCACTTGAAATGCCAAACTGCTGAACCTCCATAAGCTTCCATTGTCACTGATGGCAGCTGTGGACAGAAGACATTGCTGCCTCTAATTAATTTGGCTCGAAATTGCTCAGGGATATAGTTCATCCTGTTGATAATGTGACACTATAATTATATGAATCAAGAGCAGACTGAAGCTTTAGGAGTTGTGACAGGAACCACAAGCTCATCTATCTTTAGCATTTCAGTATTTATGTGTGAACCTAACCAGTGACATAAACAGATGCCTTTTAATAATATTTTAGTGTTACAGAGTGAAATAAAAAATATTAGGATTGTTTGACACAATAAGGTATTTTGCAATGTTTTTCTTACCTTCTGGACAAAATGTCATGCAGGTGCATATACTGCTTACTTTAAAATAACTTGCTTTCAGTTACTTTTCTTTTTAGCTTGCATCAGTTGTAATACAGTGACATTTTCCAAAGGTAATGTTGCTTGTCTGTTATTTAGTGTTAGTAATACCTTTCGCATCATTAATAATTCTTACATAATTAGTTTTTCTCCTGTTACTAACCACTGTGCTGGAGTTGTTTAAATAAAATTACAGTCAGAAAAAATTACTTTAAAGAAATTAGTCTTCCTAATTCTCACAGGGTGAGAAACATATTTGGTTACTTTTGTGACAAAACAGAGGTTTTGCTACATTTGCCCTGGTTAGCCTTGTTCTCCTTTGGGACAGTGACACAGATTTTAGTCTAGGGTAGTCATGATCAGAATTGCTAATGAAGTTCCTCCTTTTGAATTAAACATTACCTTCAGTTATACCTCATATATCACTGAACACCACCAATGGAAATGGATGACATAAAATGAAGGGAAAATTCCTTCTATAGCTCCAACTGCAATTGTTTTATTCTTTAGAAATTCTAAATGAAAAAAAAAATAGTGTAACTCCATTTTCAGATGGCAGCAAAGCTTTGAGGTGCTAGCATTTCAAAGTGGAAAATTTACACTTGATCTCTGAAACAAATTCTAAATTCTGCAGAAAACTTGATTTCTTCAGCCATGGAGACACAACAAATGTAGAATCTTATTAAGCAATTTTACAGACTCCCTTTTCAAAAGGAAACTATTTTAAGGTTTTATCTAGCGCTACTCTGCTTGCCTCACTTTTCTTCAGGCTGGAACTGCAGACATATTCTCATTTATTTGCTTTTTTCCCCAGCTGCAGTATTTTCATAGCTTTGTAAGTCGTCTGTTCTGCATATGTCTATTATTGTAGCCAAAGCTCAAGCCAGTCTTTGGGCATTTGTGATTTGTACTGACAATCTAATTTTGTAATGTCAGAAGTGTCATCCCAATATTTTATGTTCTGGATGAATGAGGAAAAAGAGGCTTCATACTGATCCCTGATATCAATCAGGTTCATTCTACTTCAGTTGCCAAAAAAAAAAAAAAAAAAAAAAAAAAAAAAAGGCTATGACAAACCAGGTGCGTCAATCAAGATTTATCAAATCACAAGTCAGAAACAACATGATCAAACTAATGCTTGGGTTTCACTGGATGCAGTCCAGACAGGCCAGACAGGCTATTGCTTGCAGTCCATGAGTTTCATTAGATTCAGGAATAAGATGAATAGGTGATGATGCCACAAATAGAGCCTGCAGAATTTAGAATTTATTTCAGAGATCCTCTTCACTAAGTGACACTGTACAGGGATGGATGAATGAATGGATGGATGGGTGGGTGGATGGATGGATGGATGGATGGATGGATGGATGGATGGATGGATGGATGGATGGATGGATGGATTGGATGGATGGATTTGGAGGCCTGTATGTTTGTCTGGGTAGTTTGTATTCATCAGGTGACAGACCACTTTTGCATATTTGACTCCTTTGACTCCTCCATATTGCAAGACAGACAGCAAGCCAGGGGATTCCTTCATTTTGCAAACACTGTCTCTTCCAGAGTGTTGATGTGAGTAACTTAGGGGTGATGCAGCACTTTGCATGACAGCCTGGGGGGAACAGAATGCCGCTTGAGTCATACACAGAAGATGGAGCTCTTGCAGGAGCTTGGGAATCACAAATGTATTTGGGGTTACTACTGCCCAGCCAGTAATCTCAGCATTGCCATGTCAGAGCTTACCCATGGAGCTCCACCTGCCAACACACTACTGCTTTTCTAACTGATGAGTGGAACATATCTGGTGTTGCATACCCATAATTCAAGACAACACAGACTATTCGTGGCATCATCACCTATTCATCTTTTTGCTGAATCCAATGAAACCCAGTTTTTGATGGCTGTAAGATGAAATATTTCATAAGTCAAAGGTCCAAATTATAACTGAAATGAATCACACTTTTTGGCCATTTTTTCCTTGCTGTGAGAGAAAATATATTTTCTTTAATAATCTTAACAAATGAGACGGACAACAATGCTTATTTAACTCCTGTTTGTTTGTTTGAACACAGGAGTAAATTTTTTCCAAGCAAAAAATAAGTGTATTGTGGATGTCAAAATAAATAATGACAGAAATTGCAATTTAACATATTTTTGTGTGTTACATCAGAAATTAATATTTGAAATAGCTCACTTTGGGTCAAGCGACCTCTGTACCAAATCTGTAAAACTGGAGAACGTATATAGGAAGAATAAATCCAGCATTTGCGTTTTGGCAAAGCCCAAATAGTCAAGGCTGAAACTGACGGACACAGAAAAGGTTAAAAATCCCTCACTACGAGAGGGTTTTCTGACACTAGAGGGCGTAAACGCCATTGAAACCAAATGCAAATGCAGAAACAATTTAAAATGCGTGTTACAGATGCATATGCCCTCTTCCACCTCTTTCGAATTAATTTACATTCTTTAAAGAATTATTATATTGATTGAGATCTGTTGTCTGCTCCCATATTATTTGCTGAAAAGGTAGGCCTAGTAACATTTTTTTTGTTTTCAAACATGTAAAACATGTCAGAAAATAATAAAAGAGTTGTAAAATAGATGCAAAGACATTAAAATTAATTTGGTAGTACTTATTTTAAAAGAAAGGGAATTTATGACCAAAGAACAATGGAAATAGTACAAGATCCATGACAACTAAACAATCTTTTAAAAGCCAGAACAGCTCATATTTTTTCATGTGTGGGGGACAAATCGCATTTCCCAGTAGATCTGGTGGGTCACCCAGGCAGGGATCTAGATTTGTGCACGGGAGCTGATCAAGGAACAGTGCCCAGCCTTTCCAGGCAGGGGCCATCCTCCCTCCTCCGCTGCTCGCCTGCTCTGTGCCGGGCCCGTGCTTTACCCACCGGGGTGGGATGAGGATGATGCATCTGCTCTCCTGTCTCCTGTCTCAGCTAATGGCTCTTTCCTCTCCTCCAGGAAAAGCCCCAGAGGCTGCTCTGGTGAGACTCTCAAAGATGGTTATACAGCTGCTCATTGGCCCATGAGTTCAGGCTGCCAGCCACCCATTTGGGCACATGCTTACATCCCAGCATAGGAGAGCAGGCAGGAAAAGCAATCCCCATCCTCTCTGACACTACCAAACAATAATCATGGTGAATCTGACTTACTGTCCTGGTTTTGACAAGGTCTGAAAATAGCCTAATGATTTTGGAAAAGCAATTTCTAATAATACAAAATGTTGCTGGTTGTGTGAGGTTCAGAACAACATTACATAGATTACTTCAAATTTTATTCCAGCCTAGGAAGATTCTGCATGGAATTGCAAATAATCTTCCTGGATGCTTTTACTGCTGTGCAGGGGCCTCTGCTGCAATATCTCTCTCTTCTGCCTAGTCATGATGGACATGGTCCCCTCTGGGTCCACAAATGTTCCTCCAAGTGCTGCCCAGTATGATCATTCATGAATGATGAAAACCACATCTGCTTCTCTGAAATGGAAGTGCTCCCTGGGTTTTCCAGCCTGCAGTGCAAGAGAATTAAAATAGTGCCCCTGCACCTGGCTGGGTTAGCAGTTCCTGAAATACAGAATTTCTAATAAAAGTTAGGGGATTTGAGGGGGAGGGGGTTGTGTTTTTTTTTTTTTTGTTTTGTTTTGTTTGTGTGTGCACCAGGGTTTTCACTTAAACGGATTTGCACAGGTGGACTTTAGTACTTAGAGGTCAAAACACAGGAATTTTTGCATGGAAAATTTAAAAGGCTTGCCCAAGGAAACACTCCCAGTTTCTTGCAATCCAGACCAAGTTTCAGATAACCAAATTCCTTCTGTTTTCCTTTACCATAAAATATTAAATTCAAAGAGGTAAAAGACATCTTTTGCTGTCATCTCTCCCTCACTGAATAGGAAAACTTAATGTCCTACCTGTTCCTGAGCAAATCATCACAGATATATGATGTCTGATCCATCCTGCATGGGGGATTTTTAAGCTATCAGAGGTACAGCTCAGCTGACTCACTCACTACTGAGATGGCATTTCTGTTTGTTTTTTTCCCCCAGACTTCAGAAGCAAAAATAAGCATGTTTGTTTTTAGGAAAAAAAGAATGTTTATGAATGGATCCAACACTTCATAAGGATAAGAAAAGCAACACAGCACTAAAACTGTTCTTGATGTAAAACTTGCAAGCTGCCTTTCAAGTGTTTCCTGAATCATGCTGGTTCTCACAATACACTGGCCATCACCCACAAGCACAGGTGAAAATCTGCCTTCTGTAGAGTCTGCAGGCAAAAGGAGCTTTGCACAACCCTTCACACAGAACCAGGATTCTGTGGCAAGTGCAGGTGCTCTCAGCCTTTGTGGCCCTGCCTCCTGCCCGAAGGTGACACTGACACAGTGATGTCACTGCAGAAGGTCTCTGCAGAGGAAGCTTGAGCTTCCAGACCCCACATCTGTTTGAAGCGATGTAGACATCGTGTACCATTATTGAGTAACTCAGAATTGAGTCTTCCAGCAGTGGTTTTTGTGATGGAGATGCTCTCCTGGGAGATCTGCCATGTTATTTGCTGGGATTTTTTGCTTAGTTTAGTGGATGGAGGACTGTATGTCAGCAATAAAATTAATCAGCTAGACTGCCACACACTCAGCAAAGGATGAGTGACTCGTTAAGCCCTGCCTGTGTGCTCTCACGGGCATGTGAATAAACCACCCTCCATCAGCTCCCTTCAGAACCAGTAGACAAGTTCTGGGACTAAGCATGTACATTACAAGGGAGCAAATATCAGTTAACCACTTTAACTTTGAGATCACTTAAAAAAACACCATCAGTAAAAATATAGAAGCTAACCATTTTAAGAGTACAAAAGAAGTTCTATGCATAAAGCAATACTACAGACATGTCAAATTACATTTTACATTTGCTAAATGCGGTCCTTGTCTAAAGAGAATGCTGTAGATTGTTATAAAGCTGTTCCCTAGAGCCTTCAAGCTGCTTGGTAACTAAATGCTGGTGAGTTGACACTAATTAGCCATTTATTTCAACATTACATCCAACAATAGATAATATAAATTGCTACTGGTAATAATTTTAAGTGGAATTTCTAAATAAGCATTTCCACTGTGTTGCCTTAAGGATTCAGCCTATACAGTTACAATGTGGGAGATAATTCTGTTTTTAAAACACTACTGTATGTGAATGTGGAATGAGCCAGGTTTGAAAGAATGAGTCAGACATAAGTAAAAATGATGTAATTTCTTAAAATGATCTTTACTCCTAAGAATACAATATCTGATTAATATTGAATTCATTTATTACTTTGTTGTATTACTTTTGAATTCTAAGTCTTTAAGATACCATGGTGATGAGTGGAGAATAAATGCTTGGCTAGATATTATTTCATAAGATGGTACAAAGGAAGAATATTCTTTTCTGGTGCCACTCAGATATGTATTTTCTGGGGCCTAATGTAGGCATAATTTTTTTTCATTCTATCATATGTGAAGTCAAAAGTAACTAAGAGGGGGGAAAAAAAAGACAATTTGATCTTTTCTGCTGTAATTCTGGCTTCCTTCACATAGAGAAAATGTTCCAGGGTCTTTGCTCTTAAAAATCAATGACTTGTACTACTTAGTTAGGACGTAATTTTCTAACAGTTCTTTTGTCAGAACATGAACCCACACACAAACTCATATATAAGATGAACTGAGCAGCTCTTTCATAGTTTATAAATGAACAAAAAAATGCCAATAATAGTTTAGAATGGAACTTCACCTAGACTAATATGCAGTCTCCAAAATTAAACCTGAACCAAACAAATGCATAGGGAAAAATAATTGGCTAAATATAAATGATAATATCCTTGAGTGATCTTCCATCCTTCAACCACTTACAAATTACTGAAGAAGTACCAACTGTAATTTTTATTTTTTTCCTTGTAGTTGGTGATTCTTAGAGGGCTGCACTTCCCTGGACTTTATTTTGACCCTTTAAATCTATGCACACTTCTGGCATTCATAACACTGGCAGTTCCTTGGTGAGTGTCCTTTTGACTCTTCTGGCTGCAGTTCCTTGTTCCGTGTGATGCCCCCAGCCAGGTTCTTGTATTCAGAAAAGCACCTGGTGATATTCTCCAGCCACCCTCCTCCTGCCTCTTGTGTTTCCATACCTGCTTACCTTATGTCTTCCCTAGGCTGGCAGGTCCTACTGTGTTCATACAGAATCTGCTCCCTACATTTGATCATCATGCTTTTTCCCCTTTTTTGAATCTCCTCTATTTTTTAACACTGTTTGCAGGAAAACAAGGCCAGAACTGCACACAGTTTTCTAAAAAGAGATACGGACCAGCTCAGGATAGCCTATATTTCTGGTCCCAGCTTGGCCTGACAGTGAGCCATTATTATTCACAATGTTAATGCGTGATTTCCCACCCTCGTTATTTCTCTGTCCAAATCTTTATTGGTGGGAGCTGATAAAATTTGCCTTGCTTCCCAGATATCTACCACTGAGAGAGGAAAAGGAGCTTCTGGCACAGCATGAGTGTTTTGATGACTGTCATCACGTAATTTGTACAAAATAATCATTGTAATGGCATAGCTCAGCCAGCATCTGTGCTAACCAGACAAAGAAAATTCACCCCTAGATTTGTACCAACATTTAGGTTAAAAGGAATGTGTCTTCATTTGTTCTATGGATATGAATTTTTACTTTGGGGTTTCTTTGGGTGTTTTTTTCTTCTCTATTTCTCTTTCAGAAAATCCTTTTTGGAGAGAACTAGATTAAAAAACAATATAATGTTAAAAGAAAGTGTTTCATATTTCATGGACAAATGAAAAAATATGAACCAGGATGAATGCACACCAATCCCAAAGACTCATAGTTTTAAATAAATTGATACAAATAAACTAAAGAATTTCCAACAGTTCTTGTCTGAGACATTAACTGGAAGCAACATGAACATCTGGCTACAAAAAGCCTCACCTTCCAAAGTAGCACCATCTCCAGCCATTCTTCCTTCAAAAAGATGGACAATGCCATCAAATGAGGCTCCGGCCATGGTGCCCATCAATGACTGAATAAAGAGCCCTCAGTACTGGTGGTAAACAGGAGCTGTGTGGGATGCACGGACCACACCAAGGGCTGCTGCAAGGACAGACCAGTTCAGGCTCCACTGATCCCAGCAGGACAGACTGGAGTTTGAGGCATTCTTCCTGGGAAACAGCTCCAAGGCAACTGATAATTATGACCCATGTAATCTCTCTCACCTGGCCTTGGCTCAAGGGCACTCTCTGTTCCCTCAGACACCTCATGAGCACATGGAAGATGATGACCCAACACAATTCTGAGTCCTTCTAGGAACATGCTATTTGGTAAAATTTAAGATTGAGCTGTGAAACACAGATTTAAACACACTTTCTGAAGCCCAGGGGTATATTTTGATGTGCCACCTTGTTCCAGCAGAGAGAGAGTTTTCCTATTAGTTGTGTGATTAGGTATATTCTGGGCCGAGTGCTCATCCCAGAAATATTGCTCAAAATCTGATGTAATTCATTTCTCCTACATTTTTCCTTTTTGTTTCAATACTTGTGGTAAATAGCAGTAAATTCAAAACAAAGCATTGGTCTGCCAATCCAATCCTAAATTTCTCTGGAGTATATATTAGCCATCAGGTAAAACTGCTCCAAGTATAAATCACATTAACACTAAAAAGCACCGTGAAAGTTTGCAAGGACAGCCATGACTCTTTTTGTGACAGCTACTGGGCACAGCACTGAGATCTGTGAGCTGATTGCACTTGGGAATCGAATCCAGCTGCTCCCATGTTCAGGTAAAACTCTGACTGACAAGAGGTTTTAGCCACTGCTGGCCTTCATGCTGCTCAGCACTCTAATGAGAGATCAAGATCTAGGTAGGGATGATTCCCAGCAAATTTGCAATTCCTTTTGCTTTTTTCCCCATCCCACAGAGAAGTTTGCTGCCTCCTTGGGGCCCAGGTAAGGGATATTACTAGGAAACTTCCTGATCTGTTACAACCCTCTATTACCCTCTATTAGTTGTCAGGTCCATAGGGATGAGGTTGAAGAAATTAGCGCTGGAGCAATCAAAATGGACTTCAGGGCACTGGGGCATTTGGTGAAAGGAGTGTGTGTGCAAGGAGTGTGGTTCAACAAGGCCAAGTGCACGGCCCTGAACTTCTGTCACAACAACTCCATGCAGAGCCAAGGGCTGGGGACAGAGGGGCTGGAAAGTCACCCAAACAGGACAGGACTTGCAGTTGTTTATAACTGGCTGAAAATGAGCCAACTTGTGCCCAGACTGGCAAGAAAGGCAGTGGCATCCTGGCTTGGATCAGAAACAGCGTGGCCAGGAGGGAAAGGACTGTCTGTCCATACTCTGGTATGCTGAGGCCACACCTCAAGTCCTGCATCCAGTTCTGAGACCCTCAATTCAGGAACAACATTGAGGAGCTGGAGCAAGTCAGGGATGGAACAAAGAAGCTGGTGAAGGGCTGGAGCACAAGTCCTGTGAGGAGGGGCTGAGGGAGCTGGGCCAGAGAGAGGAGGCGCAGAGGGCACTGCATTGCTCTCTATGAGTACCTGAAATTGCAGCCAGGTGGGGTTGGCCTCTTCTGCCGTGCCTCAAGTGAAAGGATGAGAGGGAATGGCCCCACATTGCACCAGGTTCAGATAAGATATTTAAAAAAAAATCTCTGAAAAGAGTGGTTAGGCACTGGAATAAGTTGCCCAGGGAGGTGGCAGAGTGACTATCTCTGGAAGTGTTCAAGAAGTGTCTGGGTGTGGCATTTGGGGACAGGGCTTCAAGGGTGGTTACAGTGGTACCAGGTTCATGGTTTGACTAGATGGTCTTGAAAGTCTCTTCCAGCCTTGGTGATTCTGTAAAGTTCCCAGACTGCAATGCAGGTTTGCTTTTGCTTAGTGGCACATGTTCCCACTGAAAAACATCCTGGTTCTTCTTCCATATATTTAGTTCCATTAGACAACAGAAGCTTGGTATGTTAAAATACTGATAGAAGAACTATTAAAAAATGGTTTGGAAATAATAAATAGAATTTCTGCCTTCTCTTTAAAAATAATCATCCTCTCAACTTTCTATTTATTACTTGTTTTGCTTCACATATTTTCACCTCCCTTGAAAATAGGCTTTTGTGTCACATTCAGCACTGGCCAATTAGGCCAAGCTAATTTTTTGCTTGCCAACACAACCACCAGTGGATCTGTATTATTTTTATATTCCTTCAGGCAGAGCTGAAAAACATGAAATAGCTTTTGTCAGTGTGACACAGCTACTGGCCTAAGTCTCTAGGGATCTCTGCCAAATATTGAATACTTCACTTATTTTTTCTCTAATGCCTACTTGAAATCTGTTCAACCAAGTGTAAAAAGTACTCATATATTTTTATACACACACACACACATATGAGAAATGATTCATGATTATATATTATACACTATACACTTAATACTACAGATACACACTTAGGTAAAACTAAGAACTTTCCCTGTAAAGTAATAATAATTCCACTGTAAATCTTTTGTGCATTAAAAGATTTATCACAGTCCAGTGTCTTAGTGTCCCTTTCTAGCTAGTAGTCAGGAGAGTAATTTTTCTGAGAATATCTACTGTTATTTTGCACCAGAAATTCAGCTCCTTTCTTTTTCATGGCATTTTTCATGCCCTCCTATTTAGAATATAGTTGCAAAAACATATCAGCTGCAGTGGAACATTTACTAATTTTTCTCCTGGTCTAATAAATTTTTTGCTCTTGTTCATTTTTCAGAGATTTCTGAACTTGCTCAGCTAAGTCAAGGAGAATCAAAACAGCTCATGCACTTCTAGTCTAGCAAAACAAAAGCCTCTTCTGAGTTCATTCAAGGCTCTGCACAATTCAGCCTTCCATCAGTGCTAAATCACTCCAAACCTTGAAAGAAGGAGGTGATGCTGTAGCCTGGCAGAGTAATCAGCTTCAGCTGAGCATAGTTATATCCCCTTTCTTGCAAAGAAACCCAGAGCCTGTATGAGCTGCTCTGCCCAGGGACAGCTTAACCCTCACCCTCCCAGCCTCTGCAGACTGTAAAAGCTTGGTGCTGTGTGGTTTATGTAAGTTAAATAGGGAAATTTGCAACTATTACAATTACAAATTGAATTATTGAATCAACTGTTTCAGATGTCTTCTCTTCATCAAATTGTGCAGCGTAGAGCTTGACTGCTTAACCGCACTGGCTCTGAGTCTTGACACAAATTTGAATGGATATCTTTGGATATGGCAATGTAGCAGCATGTTACAAAGAGTAGAAATGGGTCTGCCTCTGCCAGTTTTGCTAGTGCATTTTGTTATGTGACCTCTTGTGTGCTAGTAATTGGACTCAAGCCACCAATGAATCTCTGAACATTAGCACACTGCAATGACACAGTAATGACTTTCTGTCACTACTAACCCCGTTCCTATTTGAATTCATGTCCCATGACTGAGAGGTTCTGTATTTCACTCCCAATCCTCTCAGTCATTCAGGCATAAACCTTCATAATGCTGACCACCACAATTCTTTTCGCAAGTAGCAAATAAATAAATTTTCCACATGGGATTTTTTTAAAATTTTTTTTTTCAATTTTAAAGAAAATTTTCCCTCTCTCTTGTGTACAACATTTAAAAAAAAATGTTTTCAAAATTTACCTTTTTATGGATTGTTGATAAACCTTGAATTTTCTCATGGATTGCTCAGAAATTAAACTCCTGCACTCCTAAATATAACTTCATTTCATTTTTAAAATGCAAACTCTGTAAAGTTTCAGTATTCATTAGAAAGTCTGAAGCTTTGTAGAAAATTTGTCAGATGCCAGTGGTAAACAGAAGGATTTTGGAAGGTCACATGAGACTTCTTTTCCCAGAGTGATGCAAATGCATATTCCCTACATGTGTTGCCAAGAAATCATGCAATAGGGAACGCTAGAAAGGGATTTTCTCAATCTCTTCCTCTGCAGCCTGTATTTTATAAAATGCTTATTTACATTCAACAGTCTAAGCCTGGTTTAATTGGATAATCAAACCACAGCTACAAGAAGTCTTGTAATTTTTTTGCAATTAATTTTCATTTTTGAATTTCAACATGAAGAAAACACTACCTGTCAGGGGTGAGTAGTGTCTTTAGAGGCTGGAGCTTCCATGAAGGGTCGAATCCCTCATGTATGAAAACTTTTTGATCCCAGCTATCCAACAGATGATTTGACTGCACTGAACACCAAGGATGGAACTCAGAAGGAGCACCTGCACTTCTCCCCCAGCTTTTGGAAGGAAAGCCTTGTTCTATCCTCTCCCTTCCTCAGCTTTTGAAAGACAATCCAGTTTCGCTTAAGATCATGGCTCAGTATATTTCTCTATAGAGTGCAGCCCTCCTTGTAGCATGGATTTGGATTCTGTGAGCGACTAGGAATTCAGTCTCACAGCACTACTTTGCCTTTTTTTTCCAACCAATTGGCTTACACTGACCTTCCCCAGAGGGCAAACTCCATTTTTAGGTGTCTAATTCTCTTGTCATTATTTGGCACAGCCTGTGCGCAAACCGCTATGCCTAGTAATTAGATACTGCAGTGCTCAGGGTTGTGACACAAGACTTTCTGAATCATTAATATTATGTCTCCACTGTAATTCTTTGCCTTTCCAAAGGTTGTGTGTCATGCTCAGAGAAATGTTGTGATGTGTCAGACATAGGCCTGAAAGCACTTCAAAAGTTACTTTTTCACTAGAGATTCCTGTGCTGCAAATAAGGGCTCCTTCTGCTTATCCACCCTCTGCAGTGAATTACCCAAATCAGTGATTCCTGGGCATTTTGAATTATGCACCAGCTTGCTCTGAACTACTGTGAACCTTTAGAATTACATGGCCAATTGAGAGCACTATAAAAGCAATATATTGCAGATCATTTATCTTGGCCCTGCAGGCTGTATTTTTGGACCCCTAGATGTAAGCAACAACAAGCAAGTAAAGTTCTTCCTGATCAGCACTCTTGCCACAGCTGAAAGATTTTTCCCGAGCCACCCTCTCCAGCCTGACCTCAACATTCACAGCAGCATCAAAGAATAACCTACCAGTCTCTACCTGTCTCCGAGCATAACTATATTTGATGTATTTATCTTTCTGTATGTCAAAATCCATTGGGAACTCTAACCAATATCTGGCAGTTCTCATGCTTAATTTTGCCTGTGCTGTTCACTGAAAATTTTGTCCTTGGATTTTAAATTTCTACTCAACCTTTTTGTTCAAACTGTGTTTCTTTTATCTCTACAACAACAGGTACGGTTTAATGAGGAATGCCAAACCCTCTCCTTTTTATGTATTTTCAATTAGTTTTGCTTCTCACCCAGTATAAATCACTTTCTAGAGACCTTTAGATAGCAGGTCTTCTGTAGTTTTCTGCTGTCAGGTTTGTTGTTTTCAGTGTGTTGAGCACTGTTCTCCTTCCTTTTCTCCTTGACTTTCTTATTGTAGGTACTTCCTTATTTGTGCCCACATTATAACTGCACAGCTTTGATGCTCGAACAGGAATCCTGGGAGAAGAGTGCTAATGCTGCACTCCTGTTGCAAACAGATTACACACCTCAGAGCACCACTTCTCCATGAACTGCCTGACAACTGCACCCTGAGTTCCCACCGATTTTCACCTCTGAACAGAATTTGTGTGTCCAGGGAATGAGTGAAGAAGTGACCTGTTGGCCTTGAGCTGTTACATGGTGCAGGGGCAGAAGAGTGACTGGTACGGCTTCGTGTCCCTGCTGTGGATGTTGTGCCGTGTTGCACACACTTATCTCCAGAAGTGACTTCTGCTCTCCTGTGGGAAATGGGAGTTGGTGTCTTGTGATTGCTAGGACAACCAACAACCAACTTACAGCCCAGAGATTCAACACAGTAAAAATCATAGATGTTGAATTTTCTTTAAGAGTAGTGTCTTCAAAAGTAGCATTTTCAAAGTGCAGTATAGTTTCCAATGACTAATTAATGCTGCATTCTAACCTCATTACTTGCAACTACAGTTTCACCTATGCCAGAGGGCTTTTTTGAGTATCCACTTTCAGCTCAAAGTGCCTGATGCTTGTGATCTGGCTCACAATCTATATCTGATTGAAGAGGAGACCCCACCAATGCTGTTAGTGTTTCTCTTTCTTGGGATAATAAAAGACATGTTACTTAATGAGGTAATTAGCATGATTCACAATAGTTTTTATCTTCTGCAAGAGACCTCCCATGTCTTTACAGGATATGCTATGCTCTCACAGCTGTACTGGTGTCTTGTACCCTGCTTAACTCCACCTGGTACCAGACCAGAAGCTCTCCTTAATGCTATCTTTCACCCTTAGTGAGTTGCAAGGATTCTTTTTATGGGAAAAACATGAATTTGCTCCACTACCACAACCACTGCCAGGAGGCACAGCAATCTCATTCTTTTAATTTCCATACTTAGGATTTCTTCTAGTACTACAAAAACTGAACAAATAATACTTTCCATAGAAAGAGTGTAATTATTCAAGAATCTGAGACTGACTAATAATGTGGTCCTTTTACTGTGACTCCTGTTATATTCTCTGGTGCATTTAAATCATCTTTCACCCTGCTGGTAAATTTTAGGATGTGGGATCTCAGAGTTACTTGTGCTGGACAGGACAGATCAGTTCTGGGTGTTAAACAGCTAAAAAGCCACTAAACTACATTTCATTGCTTTCAAAGTAGGGCAAATTTTGGTTATAAATATTAAGAGATGTTACATTTCTTTTTACTCAAAACTGTGCTATTACAGGCTCATAAGTCAGATAGCAATTCAAGCTCTCTCTCTCCAGGCCTTTTCTTCCTTAATGTGCTCATCAGCATTAACCACCAAATGCATCTGCCTTAGGAGCTAGAAAATCTCTATGTTCTACTATCAACATTATGTCTTTAATAAACAGGTATGCCACTGGCCTGTTCCTGTTCAGAAAGTGTTGGAAGGGGTGGGGGAAAAGTCTACATGAGGTCAACTCTCACAGGAAAGAAAATAAAATACAAAATTAATAGAAGCTTCTTAGGGAGTAATGCAGCAATTTCCATCTGTGCCAATAATTCAGAACACAGCTGAGCAGTATTTTTCCCTCTGATTTTATATTATGCCACCTTTGTTTTCCCCCCTCCCTTCTCCAGCCTAAAAAGGTTCCATCTGTCTGCTAATCTCTGATCCTCCCAGTCATAAGAACCACTGTCCAGTCAGTGGAACTCAAATTTTAGTTTGTAGGATCACAGCTTAAAGGCTTTGGGATCCTGTATTCATAGAAATATGCGTGTCACCATATGTGTACCATCAGAACAACCTCACAGAGAAGAGAAGAACAAGGGGCCTGAGGGAGAAGGAGAAAGAGGTGTCTGGGGACAAGGTTCCTATTCCTCAGGGATTATACCTGTGTCTATGGAACAGCCACGCATGTGGTCCTCCTGCTCAGTGATTAAGTGCTGTGAAGGTTAGGTGAGGGAACCATGTGGATGTGTTGGCCACCTTTTAAAGAGATTTATCAGCTTCAGCTCAATGTTGTCTGGCATAGACCCCAGACCAGGACTGGATTTCATCTACCAGCTCACAGGGTGGGCAGAAGAGACATGTAACCCAGTGGCTCTACCTCCTGCATCTTTCCATTCACTGCTGCTGGTATCCCACAGGGAGAGGGGCACTGCTTCTGCTCTGAGTAAAGGAGAGTCTGTGAAACTCAGTGGACAATATGGACCAGATTTTAGGGTGTGGTTGCTGGTGACTATAAAACAGTGACTCAGCTCATCTGCATCCATTCTATCCTTCTGACATAACAATTATGCAACTATGAAAAATGAGCAATCAAACAAAAGCAGTCAGTGGGGATAGATTTCCTGAAACACAGAGTTCATCAAAGTATAGTTATGACATAGTGGAGCCAAATTCCTGTTAGTACAAATGTTTGCTGCAATAAGAAGAGTAAGCCTTAAATAGTGCTGGAGAAACACTAAAGACAATCAAAACTTTGTGACAGTTCAAGTAATTGATGCATTTTAGCTTGTAGATAAGGGATTGAGCAGATTTACTTAATCCTTTAAAAAACCCCTCCACCTTAAGTAGTTTACAAACCTATATAACATATTACTTGAAAAATAAATCAGAATGTGACGTAAACCAACAAGTGTAATAAATGCTGTTGTTCTTCCAAAAATCTTTTGGACATGTCAGATGTAATTACATTGATACTTATTTTATTCTGTTCCCATAAAAGGGATGCATTTGTGGAGGTCATGTACTGCATTATATCTAGCCCTTTCTACTAAGCTGAGCTGTTATGCAAGAAGTGCATTAGGGCTACAGGGTAGCTCTTGCCAAAGGCCGAGTGGCACCATAAAAAAAGAACACTTCGCAGAGGAGACTTCATTAAAATATTTCTCTCTTTCTTGTGCAGGCAAACAGTTTTGCTTTGTAGGAGTAAAAATCCTGTTGTTACAGAGTCATGGATGCTAGCTATTTTTGGTACCCGAGTCTGTCAAGGTCTCAGGGTAGCAGTCATGGAAGTCTAACATAGTCTTTTTTGCTCGTTTTCTATAAATAATGCCCTAAACCCCCATTCCAGATCTTATCTGTGGTACATCAGGAGGGCAAGAGAACCTTAAGAAGAAAGAGAGGGATATTTTCCCTGCTGAAGTCAATATAAAGGCAATGTGTTTGTCCTTGCATGTTCTGTCTGAGCTTATTCATTGAATTAGTAGGAGCAGGATTAGACCCCATAATACTCTTTCAAATTGACAGGAGATGGATTAGGGCTAAAACTACTGATAACAACCTGTTTTCTTCAAAAACAATCTGCACATGAGTTTTCAGGATTTAAATGTAAAAAAATGTAAGTATTGTAAGCTTTTAAGTATTATATGAAACTACTTTTGAGTTGAACTTTACTGGAAGAATAATTCCTTAATGACCACTAATTACAGGTTTGTGTAATGAGTGTTTTTAAGCTCCAGAGACATCGTTTCCTTTGACTTCTAATACAAAACATGTCATTTATTAAGTAGAGTTTTGTAATCACTTTGACCGGGAACCAAAATAGAGGTCTTTAATGAAGACATATTTCAAGGTGGTGAAACAAAAAGCTTTGCTGTGGCACATCACTTTGTGAACAACATAGATTAAATTCTAACCTCGTGTACACCAATGAATCCCCACTGGAATCAATGGACAGTACCACAGAAAAAAAATGAATAGTGAACTTAAGTCTGAAACCTCTCTGTTATTGGTAGTCTTTCAGTACTACAGCAAACCAGCTCCCTGCTGGTGATGAGGATTTGCTACCAGTGCAGTGCTACTAATGTGCATTTATAGACAGAGATGAAGGCAGAGTGTCTATGCTCCAAAAACCTTAGCAGAACATACAGAGGCAGGAGATGACACCAAAATAGAAGTTAAGTTATACACTGTTACTTATCTGAGTTTTGAGAATGGTGTTTTGAGAATATCCTTTCTGTAGTAAGAATGGTGGGACACATAATTTATGGCTGCATAGTCCTTCTCCTGGATTTGTCTCACCTTCTCCTAGAAAGCTATTGGAGCAATCTGAATCAGAGAGCTCTCAATTCTTAATGCACATTCGACCCATTTCCAAAGGCTTCAGGGTAACATCTTTCTCATGATCATCTGAAAGCCCAGGTAAAGTCAAGTGCTTTAACTATGGAGAGCTAAAGAGCAGAAGAGATGAATTTCAGCTCATACATTTATGTTCTCAGAAGCAATGAAGGTGTTCAGAGACTAATGATGGTGTTTTCTAGAAGTTCCTCATACTCCCTTTCCAAATGTCAAAAGCATTTCATCTCAGTAGATAGTAAATTCTCAGAGAAATAAAACCTGTCTTTTCCCTTTATATGCACAGAACATTTTACTTGCTCTTTTTTCTCTTTGTTTGACTGTGCTTATCTATCAGGACATGGGTACTTGCTCATGTGGAAGAGTATTTAATCACATTTGGCCAGAATTTTAAGGAGTTTAATAAATAACATCTTTGTTTTTGGTGTTTGAAATGATACTTTTGACTTTGTTTTTAGTTTACAGATGAGGTTGACAGGTCATTTATAGTCTAAAGATATTCTAATTCTTTTTTATTGCAATTTTTATTATTACTCTGTCTTAAGCAATGGAATATATCCTTCAATATTTCATTTACTTGGTTTATTAAGATATACAATCTCTTCTCCCTTCCTTATGCCTATACATTTTTATGATTCTGCCCTAAAGGATAATCTGTAAATCAGTTCATGCTCATGTTTTATATTAGTACGTGCTAAATAATATAGAGAAACTGGTCAAACCTATTTAACACACCAGACTGGAAATTCTCTACTGTGAGGTATCTTACTGAGCATTTCACAGGTCTCTAATCTCCATTAGCCTGAACAAACAACTACAACCCACACAAAACAGCTAAATCCAGGGCTGAATATTTCTGAAGCAGGAATAATAATAATGTTTCTGCAAGTTGGTGTTAGCAAAGTCAACAGAAAATTATATTTGTCAGTAATGTGTTGTCCAGACATTTAAATATTCTCTTTTTATTCCTCTTCTTGCCAAAATTACATTTAAAATAAAGTATAAAGAACCACTTCCTTCAGAAGAGCAGTCTGTATGTTCATTAGTGCTCAGCTCAAATGATTTCTTCCAGCAAACAATGTCATAGTAAAAACCTATACCACTTCTTAAGCTTTTGGAACAATTATTCTAGGCTGAAAATATGTGATGGAATTTCTTTCATGATCTGAGCTGCTAATCTCTGCAACTGCTAATCATCTGATGAAAAGGACCCAGAACCAGCCCCTGAGAAGTTAAAAATCATGATGTGAGCTGAAAGACACCAAATGAGGCTTCTGGAGCACCTCAATAGCTTCTTGTTATATCCAGTAGGAATGCAGATGTGCCACCCATTTTAGTGTAAGGAATATCATGATGACCTCTGGGGCCAGCAGGGTTAGCAAAGCAGAACTCTGCAGAAGGTGAGGCTACAGGTCGGATTGGTCTGTGCATCCTTTGGATACATGGTTAATGCATCTTCAGTCTAGCAAATCCAGGCAGCATTTTCACCAAAAAGTCATCTGAAGTTTGAGAGGACAGAGTGCTATTGAAGCCTCTACCAGGGGGCTACCATGTGCTTACCATGTGAAATGGGACATGCTTCTTTAGGACACATTCACACTGTCCTCTGTGGCATGGAACGTCCTGAAAACAACAACCCAACAACGCTGGAATGGGACATAACAACAGGCAATGGGAATGTGGTACCAAACTCCCTCCATATTGCTCTATCAGAAATTTGTCAGAAGAAGGAGCATAAAGGAGATGAGAGCCCACTGCTGATCGAGTATGTGACTGCGTGTCAAAGGACCAGGAATAGACTACTGTGTCTTTTTTGTTGTGTTCTTTACAGGCAAAAGGGCCTTTGCAGAGAAGAGCCTGCATATCTGGCAGGGCAAACTGGACAATATTTTCTTCTTAAACATACATAGTGCTTTGTCACCAGGAGTTTAGCCATCAGGATGAGCAACATTACTGTGGACCAACATTGGCCAGCTGTAAAATCTCTTCTGGTGTACTGTTTGATTTTGGACTTCCTGTTGCAAGGGATGCATTGGGAAACTGGCATAGGGCCACCAAAATGCCTAGTCAATGTGGAGTCTTTGTCCTTGGATACATTTGGAATTTGTCTGGAAAGGCATGAACATTGTGACCTGACTTCAAAGTTAGTTCTGTTTTGAGCAGACTGGACCAGATGATTTACAACAGCATTTTTTCTACAATTCTGTCATTACATAATGAGCCAGCAGCTCTTAACAGCAGGTCAATTCTCAGCACTCTCCTTGGGCTGAAGTACCATGAGATATGTACTCCAGATATGTAGTCCTTTGCACTTGTTTCTTCTCTTTTGACCCCTTCCCTCCACTGCCACCCATCCCCAAAATGATGAACAGTTTAGCAGTTGGAGACTGCTGAAATACTGATTGGGCTAATAGCTTTTGTGAATTTTTACCCTGTTTTTGATTGCTCCAGGCTAACTTTCCTACTGAGATTAAAAATAAGGCAGATGATGTGAAACAGTTCTCAGTTCATGAGTGGCATTTTAAAATGAATTACTGAGTTCCCTTTGATTTTATTTTTAAATTTAATTTTAATCCTTTTTCATCTTTGCTTTAGCTCAATATATTTTTTATAACTATACTTATTTACACTGTGTATAATAAGGCTTTAATGTATTTTCTCTTAAGAATCTCTGCACTAGTGGATGTTGCATTTGCAAAAAGAAGTCTGCTCCATCTCCTCAACAGATGAAATGATGATGATGAAAAAGCTGATAGGCCAACACAGGGCAGAGAGAGTCATGACTCTTCCATTTCCCTCACCCAGAGGATTGCAGGAGTATTGGAAATGGTTGTGGTCAATTCATAATGCCTTATCTCTGCTACCCTTCCTCCTCACACTCTTCCCTGCTCCAGCATAGGGTCCCTCCCACAGGCTGCAGTTCTTCAAGAGCTGTTCCAGGAAGGGTTCTCAGGATGTAATATGAGGGTAATATCCTTCAGGAACAGACAGGTCCAGCATGGGTCCCCCATAAGTCACGGCTGCTGCCAGGAGCCTGCTCCTCCATGGGCTCTACATGAGCTGCAGCTTCCTTCAGGGCATCTCTGTCTGCTCTGGCTTGGGGCTCTCCACAGGCTGCAGGTGGATCTCTGCTCCCCTGTGGGCCTCCATGGGCTGAAGGGGCACAGCTGCTTCACCACAGTCTTCATCATAGTCTTCATCATAGGCTGCAGAGGAATTTCTGCTCTGGTGCCTGAAGCACCTCCTCCTCCTCCTTCACTGATCTGGGTGCCTGCAGGGCTGTTTCTCTCCTATTTTTCTCACTTGTGTCCCTCACAGATGCTGCACAGCATTTTTTACTCTTTCTGAAATTACCACAGCGGCATCACCAGCATCATTGATGGGCTTGTCTTTTGGCAATAAAGTATCTGTTTTGGAGCCAGGTGAAGCTGCCAGTGCCTTACATGGAGACAGCTTCTGGTGTCTTCCCACAGAAGCCAACCCTAAAGCTATCCCTCAACTCACCAAAATCTTGCCATGTAAACCCAACAGAGGGGAACACAGTGGTGAGTCCTGAAATCAGTGCAACAAGCACTTGAGCTCACCAGCGTCAGGTGGATTGTCCCACCCTAACTCTTGCCTTGCTGCAGCACTGAGGCTGCCCATTGCCTCTGAAGTGACTGTGGGCCCTAAAGCAGGTGGTGCATTTGCATCTGGAATATCACAGCTCTGCATTACAGCAGCTGATGGCAGGTAGACTCTCTGCTGACACTTCTCTGTTCAGTTTTGCCCAGAGCTGGTATAACTGTGAGCATTTATGTAAAGGGTTAAGACGGACAAAAAGAGGATCAGAAATATCCTATAGGACAGTGGTCTAGATTCCTTTCAGGCTCATTCAGAATGACTGAAACTATTGGCTAAATAACAGCTTGACAAATACTCCTGAACAGCTTGTCTCTTTTTTGCTTCCCTGCCCCTGAGAACAAAGCTCAGAGATCAACACTCTCACATGGGGTGGCCTTACAATCTCTGGATTTTGAAAGAAGAAAAGGTCTAAAAGAACCGAAACAGGCTTTTTTTCTGTCCAATTCAATGCATATAAAAATTAGTCTTGGAAGACAGGAGAACAGCCGGGGCCACTTTCAGTGGCTCAGAAACCTGCCGTAACTGGATGGCAGTAAAGGTTTTCAACACCTCATTTGATGATAACCACTCATCACAACAAAAGGCCATTACAGGCTCAGCTCTAAATTAGCTCTCCCTAAATAGAACAGATGCTATAAACTCTCACCTACTGATCAGACAATCACAAATGAACCAGCAGAAATGGTCTCCAGCCCTGACTAGGAGCTGACACTTTCCAGTTTGGCCTCAGGTTTGCATGGGTTATAGCTGGTTTTTTTTGCCCCACTGTTCCATTAAACTGCTGCTTTGTTTCTCTGATCTGGCTTTCCATTATTTATCCTATATTACTAGATATTTGACTAAATTTTTAGATTTCAAAACATGCCTTCTGAGAAAATGCATGCCTAACTGCTGTCCTCGATAACATTCATGGTCCTCTGAAACAACAGAACAAGAGGTTGATGTGTGCAGGCAACAAAAGTTGCAGAGGATAATGGACATTATCATGCCCTCTTCTGCACAAGATAAGAATATCTACATTACTCTAAATGCTTTCAGAACAAAAGATAACACTTAGCTTATTTTCTCTCAATAATTTGTTTACACATGCACAAGACACACATTTGCCCCTTATCACATACATACGTACAAACTCAAGCAAATAAACAGAGACAAGCAGTTTTCTCTCTGGGCTTGGGAAGAAAAGAAGATATTTATTCGTTTTCTTCCTGTTTTAGAAAACCAGAGGGACAAACAAAGTCTGTGATAAGAATTATTCAGTATTAAGAGAGAAGCAAAAGAGAGAGAGAGAGATAATGTAATATATATGTAAGATGAATCAAAAGAGATTTCAACAAGATTTTCAAATACCAAAATGTGTTTGTAGGTCTGCCAGAAATAAATATTTTCTTTTGACTGATATACTGAACTAACTTTATATGAAAGTAGATATTTGAAAGAAAAACATGAACACTAAAGTGTCACTCTGAAAAGAACTAGGCTGTCACGGCATTCAGTCAAATGTGTAATTTGCTGATGAACAAGCTCATTTGGCAGATCTCTTTTTTTTTTCTCATACTTGGCTTTTCTGCTCATAAGTAGTAATTTCTTATTTTTTTTTCTCTCTAAACCGTAGATATTTGAAAGGCTGCCCAAACTGTCTGTGCATGTGCTTCCATAATTTCTTTCAACAGACTTAGTTTATTGAGGAAAATGGAATTATGAAAAAATCCAGCTTCTCTATTACCTTGGGACATGGGCAGAGCCAAAATCAATGGTTATCCCTCTTCCCTCTCCCCTCAAAAGCCATTACTGGTCAGGGATCTGTGAGACCCAGGAGGCACCTCATTTGATGATAACCACTCATCACAACAAAAGGCCATTACAGGCTCAGCTCTAAAATTAGCTCTCCTAAATAGAACAGATGCTATAAACTCTCACCTACTGATCAGACAATCACAAATGAACCAGCAGAAATGGTCTCCAGCCCTGACTAGGAGCTGACACTTTCCAGTTTGGCCTCAGGTTTGCATGGGTTATAGCTGGTTTTTTTTGCCCCATTGTTCCATTAAACTGCTGCTTTGTTTCTCTGATCTGGCTTTCCATTATTTATCCTATATTACTAGATATTTGACTAAATTTTTAGATTTCAAAACATGCCTTCTGAGAAAATGCATGCCCTGTGCTAACTGCTGTCCTCGATAACATTCATGGTCCTCTGAAACAACAGAACAAGAGGTTGATGTGTGCAGGCAACAAAAGTTGCAGGGGATAATGGACATTATCATGCCCTCTTCTGCACAAGATAAGAATATCTACATTACTCTAAATGCTTTCGGAACAAAAGATAACACTTAGCTTATTTTCTCTCAATAATTTGTTTACACATGCACAAGACACATTTGCCCCTTATCACATACATACGTACAAACTCAAGCAAATAAACAGAGACAAGCAGTTTTCTCTCTGGGCTTGGGAAGAAAAGAAGATATTTATTCGTTTTCTTCCTGTTTTAGAAAACCAGAGGGACAAACAAAGTCTGTGATAAGAATTATTCAGTATTAAGAGAGAAGCAAAAGAGAGAGAGAGAGATAATGTAATATATATGTAAGATGAATCAAAAGAGATTTCAACAAGATTTTCAAATACCAAAATGTGTTTGTAGGTCTGCCAGAAATAAATATTTTCTTTTGACTGATATACTGAACTAACTTTATATGAAAGTAGATATTTGAAAGAAAAACATGAACACTAAAGTGTCTCTCTGAAAAGAACTAGGCTGTCACGGCATTCAGTCAAATGTGTAATTTGCTGATGAACAAGCTCATTTGGCAGATCTCTTTTTTTTTTTCTCATACTTGACTTTTCTGCTCATAAGTAGTCATTTCTTATTTTTTTTTCTCTCTAAACTGTAGATATTTGAAAGGCTGCCCAAACTGTCTGTGCATGTGCTTCCATAATTTCTTTCAACAGACTTAGTTTATTGAGGAAAATGGAATTATGAAAAAATCCAGCCTCTCTATTACCTTGGGACATGGGCAGAACCAAAATCAATGGTTAGCCCTCTTCCCTCTCCCCTCAAAAGCCATTACTGGTCAGGGATCTGTGAGACCCAGGAGGTACAAAACTGCTTGCTGCTCGAGGCTGAGCAGACCCCAGGCTGGCACTGCACTGGTGGCCCCTGAATCTGCCCTTACTTTCATCTGGGCCATTCTACTGCCCTCCATCCAGGTGCTCCCATCATCCCCTGCCTGCTCCCTATTAAAAGGAGACTACCCTGTCTCCCTTCCAATGAATCTTCAGAAGAATGGAATGACTCTTTTCCTTTTCAATGAATTTTCAGAAGAAGAAAAGATCATTCATCTGCCTTTGTGAGGCAGCCCAATTCAGCAAAGATCCAGGTCAATACTCAGTGCTACTCCAGCCTGTGCCTGTGCAGTTTACCTGCGTGCACACACGTTTGGGGGGCAGGGGTCACAGGCTGCACAGTGTTACACAGTGAGGCTGTGCCTCCTTCCTCTGGCCATGGGAAATGCTGTTGGTGCTGGGATGACTCAATTATCTTCCTCCTTTTATGGGAAACATGCTGAGAATGTTAAAAAAATAAAAATAGTAGGAGCTGATCTGAGATGTGAACTATGCCCCTCAACTCCCCTCAACCTCGTTAACTTCTTTTCCCCCAGTAAGTCAAGGCTGCATTTGCCTGCACTTGCTCTGTCCATGCCTGAGTGTTTTCAGCTTCCTGCCTGCCCGAGCACTGCAGAGAGCATGTTTTCTCTGAGACACGAATGCACGTGTTAGCCTGTCTGCTCGAACCAGGAACGATTTCTATGGGGAAAAAGAACAATTGCTGTTGTGTTACAGGCAGGCACTTCTTTCTGAAAATTCTTGTAGAGAGCAGCTGAGGTTCACTGAGGTGAATGCAAAGGTGTGTAATGTAACTTTTGCCTGCTCCAGATTAACCCTTTGCTTTTGGTAAGGAGGGAGTGCAATTTTTTACACAGAGAGAATGCATTTTTATAACACCCCTATTTTAAAAGGCATGAGGTTGTGAATGGAGGATTCTGGATCATAATTTCAGTTGCAAGTTATTTCTTTTTATGCTGGACAGAGTAAGTTCAACAAGGAAGGTGAGGTCACAGCTGCTTTCCATGGCTTTAGCTCCCCACAGTTGACTTGTATCCTTAAAGGCCTTGAATAAGATCTGTGTCAAGGATAATTTAATTTTTTTTTTTAAATTTGGAGTAAAATATTTTCGTGATTCTACCATCAGAGCTACAGCATGAGGCCCTGTGTATTCCTTCTAGCTTTGTGTTACATTTTTGCTATGTGCTGGGATGTGAAATCAAAAATTCCAGCCCTCCTTGCTTAAGGCATATAATGAACATCATGTTACTTTTCATCTGCAAAACACTGCCAAGAAAATGGAAAACATCAGCGAAAAACAATATAACCTTTGTTACTGCAAAAGCTTAAATCACAGCTGAAACTGAAACCTTCTCAATCACACATGGGCTTAAAATGCCCTATTCTGAGAAAATGACTTAGGCAAATCCATGGAACTAGGAGACATATCACATTATTTAAAAGGAAAATCTACTGAACAGTATTCCTTGTAAATTTTGTAAATAATTTCAATACAAAACCAATCAAAATATACTGCTAGTCTTATGAAAGTCTGAAAGTTTCCTGTAATTAGAGCTGTATGGTCAAGGCAAGAAAATACAATTAAAGGTTCTCACTTTATTAGAATTTCACCTAGAGGAATTGGTTTTGGCTGCTTTTTATTTAGATTTTTGTGTTCTTTCTCTTATTATCTTCTTTTTTATCCAGTCAATGGAAACTGATAATTTCAATTTACTTCCAAGTTTATGCCATGTAACTAAGATGCTATCTAGTACAGCTGGCCTTTTTTATCTTTATCTTCCCTAATATACTACTGAAGTCTACTCACAAATTTCCTAAACCTTTTCTTTATTCCTCCCACTCTGCTTTGTGTTGCTGTGGAATCAAGGCTGTGAAATATACATTTGAATGGCACACTGACCATTTTCAAGTGGTCTTGGCTGATTTTGTTTTTAGGAAATGGAATGTAGAACAATAATTTCGAATAAGTCTTTTGAGCTGGAGGTGGTAGAGCAAACCTTGGTGCTAACAAGCATTTTGGGTTGCCACCTCGTGGGTTTCTCCAACTACTTTTGCTCTAACCTTATTTACGTGTCTGCCCAAATAGCTTTGGTAACTCATTCAAAGCTGCACCTTTACTGTATTTTGCTAGGATAATGTCTGAAATTCATTCAGAATAAAATCATAGACATTTCTGTGACATGACATTTATAAGAATAAAACACCACTTCAAAATTTTTTCAGGTGTAAATAGCATAGGCTGTTATTACAGAGCTCAAGTTCTGGGCACTGAGAGATCAGGTCTCCATTGCTTGGCCACTTTTGCAGAGTGTTTCCTGAGGAATCAGTGTTCAGCCATTTGGCTTCTGTCACAGGTGACATGATACTGTTTCGTTTATACTGTGCCATCTTCTGATGGCTGGCCAAACCTGCTCCTTGCCTTTTCCATGTATTGATTTCTTCATCTGCTCTCTAAATTAACTTCTTTCTTCATTTTTATTTCCCATAAACCTGTTTTGCGTACTTGTTGTAGATGTATTGCTATTATTTCATTTAATCCTCAGACAGAATTTTCCATGGTTAATTCAATCTCCTGAATTAGAAAGAATAAAGTTTCCCTTTTGTTATGTGATGAAGTTAGTCAGAGTATGTAAAAGTCATTTTCTTAACTGGTACAGGGGCTTTTCCTATTTATAGGGCAGTATTTATAACTGCAATAAAGAGGTCATTTAGTAAGTGAAGCATTTCTTTGTCAATGAACACTTTTCTTGAACAAATGGAAGCTGGGACAGAAACTCCAGATTAGCATATCTTTCTGACAGTCTTTAAAATGATCTGGTAAGATCCAGGCTCTTCCCTGTCACCAGGTGGGGAACATGCATCTTTGAAGTATTTTTACCAACTCTTTGTGATTTTGTTGTGAGCTGAAAAACTTTTTCTGTGTGGAATTTAATAATCCCAAGTCTGAATACTTTTCTTAGTAATTTCCCCCACCTTTTGCTAATATTGTGGAAGGGAATCTAGCATATTTTGAGCCCTAGATTTATATGTGTCTGAAGCTGTGGCTCAGCTCATGGAAGAGAGGAATTGCATACCATTGTCATGGACAATGTGTCATTTTAATTTAAATTGAACTATTCAATTTCAGTTTTGCTTCAAAAAAAAAAAAAAATCATTCTGTCCACAGCCATTTCACTTTTTTCTTAAGAACAGATATCACACCAAACAGGGTTACTACATTTGGAATGACTATTCCACAGACCTATCTAAGCAGCAGAATATTCTAAGGGTACCTTGGACATCCAACATCTGAAGCAACCCTTATTCTTAAGAAACAAAAACTAACAAACCATAATTTAAAAAATAAAATCCCACAATGTGTTTTAAAGCATACAACACTTTGTCAATCTAACAGACTCCTCCCTCTATCCTTCCACAACATGCAACACCTAGCTCATCTCATGGACCTAAAGAAATCTTACACGTCCTATTTATATTCTATATGTACTGGATTTCAATTTTTGGAAGCAATGAAGCCTTAATTTTCTGTCCATATGCTATGTTATCTGCCTCGGGTATTTGGGAGGAGGAAAAATTCAACAAAAGTTACCACACTATACTTTGTTATCTTTACAATCACATCTTTTCAATTTCTTTCAGGCCTCCTCTCGGTTTTGTAAATATTCATCTGAAATCTTCCCAATTATTAGCATGTCATCCAGATAATAGACAACACCATTTACCCCCTGCCTTACTCAGCTCATTATTCTTTGAAGCACAGCAGGTAATTTTCTGTTCATACCTAAATAGCCCCTCATGTGTGTTTGTCATCAGAATATTTTTTTAATTCTAGCTGCAAAGCCACCTGCAGGCACTCTTGGGTCCAGCCCTGTTTGGTTAGCTGCTCCCCACTCAGCACTTTGCAAATAACTATTCTGCTCTAGAAATCAAATATTGCCCAGTTTGAGCCAAAAATGGTTGGTGATTTCATATTTCTGACAAGCTTTTCTCTCCTGTTCCCCCTAAAACACAGTTGTCCGGTCCATTCACTGACATCCAGAGGAGGAAACAGGCTCTGTTTTCCAGTAGCTAAGCCACTTAGCTACCAGCTTTTGCAAGGTTTATGGCACAGGTCTCCTCCTCAGAAATGTAGACATGATTTTGTCACTTGCAGATGACATTGCAGCTACACCTGTTACTAAACCAAGCATGTAATAAACACTACTTTAGTTTGAATTCTCCTACTCTATTACACAGTTGATTAACTAACTTCCACTACAACTTAACTTAGGGAAACAGTTTCTCCACCCCCTTCAGCTATGATTGCCTTCAGTGTTAATGAAGCATATTTGTAAATTTCTGTGACACCAAGGCCTACCCCTTAATCACCAATTGTCCTTACACTATCACAGTGTAAGTGCTAAATATGTTCACTTTCTACTGCACAGCCAGTGCTTAGTTATCCATAGGCAGTTTATTTAGCTGACAGATTAATTGTACCATAGATGCAGAGACTCTGGGGGAGGCCAGCACAGTTCTGGCAGGATTATTCATGCAAGCACAGCTCTGTGCAGTTGTTGGTACATTAGTCTCACTGGGTGCACACTGACCCAGCCAGGGAGGATGCAAAGGACCAAAGATATCTCCAGCCTGCTCCAGCATGTGCAGGACAACCTGTAAGCCCAACCAGCTAAATTATGGTTCAAGCAGAGCCCCTTGGATGCACGCAGGAGTTGACTCTGGTGCTGTGCCTAGGGGCCTCTTACCACACTGAGCAGTGCTGCAGGAATTTGACAGCCAGCTTGGCTCCACTCTTTGGCAAAAGCTCATAAACTCTCACAGAGCTGTGGAACTTAATGCAGAGGAACTCAAGTGGTTCCATAATAATCATCTTAAAATGGACAGGTACCACTAGTTCAGCTGAGGACCTGACACACCACCCTTGTATTCTTAGCCAACTTGCTGGGGTATTCCTCTTTAAAACAACTGCCCTATTCTGTGATACCCAGTGTGTTCCAGACCCTACAAGCACCCACCTTCTGCACTGCAGCTTCTTAAATGAGTGATGCTCCTGCCTGGAGCTGTAATTCCCCAGGCACTTTGGTGGAGATACAGTGAACTGACTCCGAGAATGGACTCAGGTTCAAACATTTAGTTTCCAGATTAATTAGCAATTTGGTCTATGTGTGACCAAATACTACTGCCAGCCCAATGGAGACAGAGGCGTGGAGGTGGAAAAGAAGGGCTGGGGTGAGGACTGCCTCTTGGATGTAGCACTGTTTTGTGCAATTTTAAGGTGCTTGCATAATTAAGAACTTACTTGCAGGCATCAGAGTGCTTATTGAGTGTCTTTCACAAAATGCTATTGAAACAACCTGCAGCAGAAAAGATGAAAAATGCCATAATAATTTAGCCTTCTAGTTTATTTTGAAGATAAAACTATTGTTCTGTTAAAAAAAAAGAAAAATGTGCAGCGTAAGTTTTCAATTGTTTCCTTAGAAGTTCTGTAACATCTTTGTCTCAGTAAGTTCCACTGTTAAAGTATAATTTTTCAAAGACCATGAGTGTTTGTATCTGCCAATCCTAAGGAAATAGCTTTTGTATAGTGGAACCTCCAATACAGTTTGTACAAATTTGCTGTCAAAGCCTGAATCTCTCAAAACGTTTCCTGGTTGCATTATATATGTCCCTTTCAACCAATGCAAACAGTTTATTTTTTCTCTCCTTTTTTATTTCAAGATCTAATCCTTTGCCAGTTTTCTGTTTTGTGTTTTGCTATATGCAGAGGAGTTAAAAAGTAAATTGCCTAGTGATTTTCATAAAAATAGGCTCAAAATATGGCTTTATTTCCCTAGGATGTAAGATAATAACTCCCAACTTCCAGAAATTAAAGGCAACTAACACAGAGGAATAATTTATCCTCCCTTGCTGCAGGAATTGTAAGTCATAACTGAAATTAAAGCCTAAATTTGATCACAGACTTTTTATACTCTTGTTCTACATAAGAAGAGCAAATCCTTGACATTTAAAGCTGAGCTGAAATTGTTTAGATTCTGTTAGAAGTGCCTTTCAATGCAGTTACTCTCTTTGGTCCAGTGGAATCATTTAAGGAGAATTTTATAGATGTACTCCCTAAACTTGTTATCCATTCGAACTCCCATATGAACACTTTAAATACTGCTAGAATCAAAATATCCTTCTAAATTTAGAGGAAAAAAATGAAATACTGAAGGGGAGTTAGAAAAAATTCAGTAATTATAAATTCAACCTAGATCTCGTTTACAGTGGTAAAAATCAAGAAATATTCTCAATTCTGTAATGCACAACTGGGAAGGAGCTGGCAACAGATGGAGGAATGTAGCTGCCATTCTCTCTGGGATGCATTATATAAGCCCAAGCAAGAACAAAGCTGTGAGCTACATTTATTAATCACAAATTTGAGGCAGTAATTTCTCACACCACTAGAGGAGAGATATGATGCAGAGGTATTGCATTGATCTAAATCTACAGATTCAGGTCTCACTTTATAATTTGAAACACTGCTCAATTTGGTCCAAAGATTTCTAGCCTACTTTCAGCACAATAATTAAAGAATGTCGAAGGATGCTGATGCCTGTTGCTGGCTGACCTAGAGAGATGTGATTTGGAATTGAAAAACTGAAAGAACTGAGGGGCAAAGATTTAGAAACAGTGCTGAGGCAAAAAAAAAAAAAAAAAAAAAAAAAGAAAGAAAAATAAAGTAACAGAAAATAGAGCAGACAATCAATGAAGGCTAGGCAGAAGAAAAATCCTGATAAACCAGTTGAGGAATTGGGTGAACATCAAATTGAAGAGAGATATGTGCAAGTGGAATAGAAAAGTAGTAGGAGTTAGAAGGTTTCACCATTTTGCGAAGTGTTTTCTGAACTTATATGATGAATAAACTACTTGAAGTAACATAGTATAATTGCTTTTATTGTCTGTCACCTTTGGGATAGAGCAGAGGAATACACTGTCTACAAAATAAAGAGGTTGCACATATATATTTGCCTGAGTGTAATCCCAGGCCCATTATCTTCTGCAGAAAAATCACCCAAAGATTCAGGTATTTGTACACTTTTAAACCCTGACAAAAAATGGCTTAACTGAAAATAAGCATTTTGCTGGTTTTTTTTTTTTTTAATGTACTCCAGTTACTCAACCTCTAATATGTTTAGATGTTTTCAAAAGACAGTTAAGACAGTTTATTTATGGATTAATTACAGAAACTCTTAGAGAAATAAATCCAAATATGTCTACCTGTGAAGTCAGCACAGCTAGATGCTATGTGTAAGTGGAGTGAATTTATTTCAACAGAACTGGAAAAGTTATCTGTGTTCCAGGTATGGTCTGATCATGATAACAGTTTCTAAGCAAAATGTAGGAATTGTAATGAAATTTAAATGAGGACACTTAACAGACAAGGCTTATTTTTAGAAAATGGAGCTGAGATGATTCTTGGTCTCCATTCACAAAAGACATTTATTGTAGTGATAGTTTAACAAAAACTAGCAAATTAGTGATTACATTCTCATTACAAGATACACACACAAAATCTTGTTTAAAGTATATGGACTGATGATTTATTTCATGTACCCAAAAAAAAAGCTTCTCAATATCTCTGTATGACAGGGAGAAATCCCATTTTTTCCTAAGAGATACAGGTTGCATTAAAGGCAATGGGACATATTTTGTATTGTGCTATTTTTTAAAACCCATACAATTGAAAGAACTCACCAAGGTTTTGGTCATGAGCATCTAAAGGACATTTTAGTCAGCCTGCTTCACATGGAATGAAAACTAGCACACACTATTTAAAAGGACAGTGTGACACCAGCTCCCTGCCTGCTCATCACCAGTTATACATGTTCAAGACTGGTGCCATTATAAGCAGAGATAAAACAGGCATATGAATCTTGACTTTCTACTGCATCCAGGATTTCTCATTTGAAATCTGGGACCAATGAATTGTTTCAGACTAATTGCTTCCAGACATTGTTCTTTCTTGAGAAATTTCAGGTTGTGACAGTTTTAAACTGCAGGAATAATTTTTAGAAGCCCTTCATTACAAAACTTCAGTATCTGTGAGCCTACTGGTTCATTATATTTTCAAACATTCAGAAACAAAGAGAAGAAAGGCCTGTATGTGAAATATAAAATGGTCTGGTTACCATGGCAAATATATATATATATATTAGCATTTCCAAGGAAGAAAAGTAATGCATTGGTCAGGGCACAAGTTATTTTTTATTTCTTAACTTATCTATAATGTTTTGGAGCAGGTTTTACTTCCAGCAAAATGAATTGGACTCATAAACACTTAAAGCATTATAAAGTAACCACATTTTCTGGCAAAATATTTCTTAAAAATAACTTCTTTGTGAGATATGAACAATGCATTCCAGTATCTCTTCATTAAGAAAAGGAATGTATTCCAACTGAAATATGGGGAATCTGTGGAGTTAATTTAATTGTTCAGTAACACTGTAAATTATGAAGGAAAGTAGCGTGGCCTGTAAAACACAGTGCAATTGCAATTAAAAGCTACATAGAAAGCTTAGATAAATAAAGATGATATTAATAGAACTATAGCACAGAAAAGGTCAACTGGTTCCTATTTACTTGACAAAATTAAAAGCCAATGCATCTGGTTCATACTGGCATAGTTCCACACACTTTTCATGGAGTTCGTGGTGGCATAATAAAGAACAGTAAGCACTCCTTACTGCACACACATTTTGAAAAATGCTGAAAGGCAACAATTCAGCAGATTTTGGAAAATATATCTTTTTTTGACTAAACTTAAAGGAAATGAAAGCTCACACTGAAACCATCTTTCAGAAGGCTGTTACAGACCTACTGGATGCCCATCTAATTATGATATAAATTTCTTCACTTATTAAAATATGACCTATTTTTAAAAAATGCAAAGAAAGGGACATCCTGAAGGAGACAGGAGTCCACTATTGTTTATTGTACTCTGTGCTGTTCAAAACAGGGCTGCTGAAACTCTCCTTGATAGCTGTGATACAGGTTTTCAGAAATAATCCTTGTTCCCTCTTTAATAAGTACTTATGCAAAGGAAAAAGAGCTCTCAGGAGCAGCCAATCTGTTGCTTAGATGGCATGACAAATTGTGCCCTTGTCAGACCCATGCACTTCTCATTTGCCGAAGCTGACGTGGGTCGCAGAGTTAAAAATGGGAGTAGAATATGGCTTCTCTGTAAGTGCTTTTTAAGGCTCCTTCTTAATTGCCCACCCTATTTTATATTTCATTAGTTCATAAGTGCACTTCGTTTTTCATGCACCTTAGTTTTGAAGCTTGAGAAACTCTAGAACTGAAAAGCATTTTTGTTATTGAACTCCAAGAGGTGCATCAAGGCACTTCCCTTCGCATTCAGTAGTATTTGGAATATTTTGCTAATGAAGAAGGGCAGGGCTTATTGTGCTTGAGTTACTTTCTTGGTTTGTTTCCTTTTCAAGTGAATTTATAAATTGTTAAAGAACCTCTGATTGACAGCCTTGCTTTCTATTGCTATTTACAGAACAGGTACAAGCATGCTTGTACAACACTTCTTTGCAGCAGGCTTATGCTAAAATGTCTTATGCAAAGGTGGGATAAAGTGGGGTACTAACCAGAGACACATGCATCTTCTACACAACTTCTCAAACATTGTAAAACAGAGCAAGAACTGGTATTTATTATTACCTGCTGCTGACGTTATAAAGAAACCATTGCCTTTACCCAATACTGCACCTAAAGTACTGGATAATTAAATGTATTCCAGGAAATAGCAATCCTATTGCATTGATACTTTACAAATATTGATACTTATACAACATTAGTATTTATGATAATTTTTTAGATAAATATTTACTACATTTGTAAGTTTGGGAAAATTTAAGTAATTTTTTGTGCTCTGGCTCTCTATAATTCCCCAAGCCTACGAGACATGGTGCTTATACTGAAGTATCATTTAATTTAGTCTCTCAAAGCCCATCTGTCTTACTAGATGTTTTTTGTTATTATGATGTTTTTTAAACTGATTCAGTTTGCAGATAAATTTTAATGGTTTTTTTTCCCTTCATTCTCATCAGATATCTAAAAGGAATGGCTTAGGAACCATTTAAGATCTATTTGCCTTCTTTTGATTTTTGCAACCTGTTTCAAATTTTATGCTCGTCGTTATTTTCTGTCTTCCTTTCTTTCAGGGGTGGGAAGAGGGCCAGGCAGGGTGAGGTGCTGCCAGTGCAAAGTTAACCTCTAGCAGCTGCTACCTCAGTGAGCTATAGCAATAGAGAGGAGGTGTCCTGGAAATCGTTACATTCCTTTATGCCGTTTTCAATTTGCTGAGACAAGAATGATGTTGGCACACAGCACAGTGTCATCCTGAGGTTCTTGCTAAATGGTAGGGTCTTCTATTACTGGGACAGTTTTATCTACTTCCTCTGCTTATAGTGCTTCCCCCGTGAAAATTACCCTTTCTTTCTCTGTTTCCAGACAAAGCAGCCTGAAACTACCTGAAAAAAAAGCCAACCAAAAACCTACTTTGTGGAGTCTTTTATCCTCAGCCTCTGAATTATAGAGGCTTTTTCATCAGAGAAGGACCTGTCACTGGCAAGCTGGAGGGGCATTGCCCAGGGGCCACTCTTGTTCCAGATGAAGGTTATACTGAAGCTCTGGAAACCTAACTTCTGGTGTGTTTGGTAAGCTCACTTTCGTATAGCTTTGCCAGTAGATCTAAGAAACAGGAAGATGTTAAAGGATAAAAGGAGCTCAGCAGATGCTTCAAATGACGCCAGTGTTAAGAGTTTGTCCTAGTCTGAGAATGCATCAGATCTGAGAACACACTTCTCTGCTGGCTTACTTGCTTTAAACACCATAGTACCAGCCAGGGGATGGGCCCTGTCTGGGGGACCCTTCCCCGCCATCCTTGAGGGTCCCTGGTTCTTCCAGGAAACATAAATTACACATAGCTGTAACTGCAGTGCTTGGCAAAGCTCTGAAAAGGGGGAATAAGTGAAGTAGTGATCATGAAACTGCAGTTTCATGTAGTAGTGATCATGATCCACAGTTATTCCTCATGGAATTGGTCCAGAAGACCAGTTCTGGTCTTGCTCACCTCTGGCAATTATGTTTTTGAATGACCTTACATTGCTCACAAGAATAGTTTTGCAGGAACACCAGTATGTTGTCTGCAAAAAAGGGGTAGTAAAAGATCTTCCATTGAACAGCTGTTGTGAAACCTTGAGCTGCTATAAAATATTTCCACAAGAAGGTGATCGTGCTTTATAGAGAAATACCAAAGAAACTGTGTGTGTGGAAGATAAAATTAAATGATGTGGTATTCATATCATCATATATTTTTGAAAAGACCATGATTTTATAGGTCACAAAACTGGCACTATATTTTCATTGATTTGCTGTATCGGTTCCAGTTCTAAGTGGCATGTGGAAAATATCTTTTATGAAAGATTATTAAATGTCTATGTGTCATTACTGAAATTGATTTGCATTCACTCCATGCACCTAGAAGAGCCAATAAGAGCATTGAAATCATTAGAGGCATTTTGCTTAAGCATTCTAAGAACTTTATTGCTTGGTTATTGCTTGAAATTTCTGGTCTAAATTTTCAAAGTGGTGAATTCTGCATTTTGTCTAACCCACTCAATCCAAAGTCTTTAGTTTGAAAAAATTCAGAACGATTCTGAACAAATTAATTTTGTCCCTTATGCTTCTTCTCAAAAGAATAATTAATAATAGTATTATTAATGAATTTTCTTCCTTCAGGTTCCTTAATTAAAACACACTTCTGTGCAATCTAAGAATTATGGGGAAAAACCAATTATGGTTAAAATTTATTTGAACTATTTAAAATTCCTGCCCTGTTTCAAATAGTGAAAAACTGCAGCATTACACATTGTGACAAAGACATAGGATGAAGGATAATTACAGAATGTGTTACTGCCATTCATGTGTGAAATCTTCTAGGGTGGAAAAATGCATGCTCTGAGGTAGTAAAAGAGACACCAGTTAAATGGATAACCTTGATGCACAGAAAAATTCTGAACACGTCTATTTCTCCACCAGGTATTCATCTGAGAATGCCCCTGTGTACTGCACTATTTTTTATTCTGTTTGGGTTTTTGCTTTTTCAGCACAATGATACTCTCTTAAGAAGAAATACTCTTAAAGGTCAAATTATTGTTGAAAATTAATTCTTAGTTGAAACATTTTTCCATAGGTGGGGTTCAGGACATTTTTATTATACAAGTCCTGAATTCTTACCCAAACTATGTATTTTATCTTGTTGAGGACACATTTTATTTTCTTGACTAACACTCATGAATGAATGCTTAGACATTTTAAAATATGTATGTGTAAAATTTATGCAGCTATGATATTTCACTTGAAATTGCCCTTATATCTCACAGTTCATCACACAACCCACAAAGAGATAACTTATGAAAGAATATTCACTTAAGATACACAACTCTTTTAAGCAAAAATAGAATCACTATTATCCAGTGAAAAATAAACCCAAAACTTCACTAGCTCACTCAAAGAAACATCAATTTTCAGATAAAGCTGCTTGTAGAAGAAACTGCTGGAAACAAAAATGTTTGTCAGATACTCCCATGAAAACATTTTGCAAATAAAAAGCATTTTGAATATTAAAAATGTTGCATTTCACCAAAACAAGAAGTATGCCATTTTCATGGAGCTGATCTACAATGAATCAAGACCTTTGAGCTATGTGCTGTCCATGCCATAAACCACAGCAGGAGAGAAAGTGTTCTCATCTGTTTATTTCTCATCTGTTTATTTCATTAACCTTAGCTTACTCCTTCCTGGTTATAAGTTACTGCTTCTTGCATTTCAGTGGTGGCACCACCACTGATGGTGGCACACCACCTCTCACAACCTCCTCTCATGCTCTTCCATGCTCTACAACATCTGCACCTTCCCTGACAGGCTGTAACTGAAGTGTATTAACACTCTCTACGTCTGCTAGTCCACCCTCAAATGATAACAAGGAAACACAGAGAAAAGAATGGGAGCAAAGATCCGCCTATAATTTGAAATTATAACAAAGGCACCTTATATTTAGTTTCATTTAAAAAATATTTTGTATTTCTTTTTCTCCATTCTGTGTGCAGAGCTAACTTGGATTCTTATTCCCTTCAGTCAAGGTGCAGACAACTGCATGACTAATATGACACATGTAGTACAACTGAAGTCACTAAGGACACTCACTGGTTAAAATTAGTATGAGTTAGTTTTTGAGGGACCAAAGCACTTTCTGGTAACATATTCAGAGCAGAGATGTTCTTTTCTGCTCAAATGACCCTTTCTAAATTCCTATCTAAATAATAAATAGAGAAGTAACTCCTTATAGGGCAGTTCTCAGTGGAAGACAGTTAGCATTATCCCTGTCTTTCTGAGAGACAGAAGCCAAAGGATTGAGAATAGGATCTTTGGTAGTTGAGGTTAGTCCTTGGAAGGAGATTCTTATTCCACCTACTGCAGAGGGACCCTAGGGAGAACAGGCTTTGCAAAAAACACATCCACTGTGCCAGGCTCAACATCTGAATGTTTTCACAGGCTTCTTGGTTTATCTGGAGCAAGTTACCAAATCACAAATATTGCTTAGTCCACCATGACCTCTTCTTGCATTAAAGCAATTTTGTGAGGTCTCTGAAAATTTGGGGGTTGTGTTAATTCTACCAGGTTTCTGTCAACAGACTGTTTTTAAGCTACAGAGCAGCATACAATTATAGTATATTCCATCTGCCTCCATCTTTGCTTCATATGAGTTTTTGGAAAAATAAATCTTTTAAAGAAACCGTATGAAACAATCTGTTAGTCAATTAATATAAATAGAAATGGTAAATGTAGTATTTTTTTAGTATAGTAAAAATGTTACATAAAAATTCTGAATTCCCTAGGTTTTTAACTAATTTTATTTCATCTTTACTGGCAACAAAACTGCATGCATATGCAACACCTTATCCTCATGCCCTCAAGGAACAAAAGCTGTTAAAAACATTATGAAGAAAGCTTTATGACTTAAATCTGTTGTGTTTCTCCTAGTGTTGCACCAGCAAAGTAGTCTATATAATAAAATTACTTAATGAGGAGTTTCATCAATTTAGAATAGCAAAAATAGCTTGGTATATCATGTAAAGTAGAGTTAGAGCAACCAAAGCAAAAAAATCCAAAGCAAATATTTGATCAAGTCTGTTTGAAAACAAAAAGATGTGTGAAGTCATCACAGTCTGCATCTACCTACCAAGTGCTTAGCAATTGCTTTCTCAAGCTGTGATTTCCTGTCACCCTTGGCGTGTCCCTGCTCCGTTCCTCTCTATGACAAAGGTATCAAGAGGCAGTGCCCTGACAACACCTAAGATAGGTGAGCTCTTCTCCTTGCTTTACTCATAGCAACTGGGATTTATCCTGGGATTTCCCTGTTTCTTTTTCCATGAGTCAGGACCTTAGTCATCACTTCCATTCGCTCTCACAACAAGATGGAAAGGAGTAGGATGAAGGAATATGTGTGCTCAGCATGCCTCTGCCTCCACCTCAGTGTAAGAATTAGGGTGGTTTGGGCATTGTAACTCAGTAGTCTCTACTTTTAAAAGCTTTGAATACAAAATACAAAAGTAACTCTTCAATGGCTGGTATTTAGAAGTCAAATTTTGCTGAACGCATGAGAAAATACCAAGAAAAGCTCATTCTGTGGTACTGATCTTTTTTGGTTAACATAGGAATTCTAGTTTGCAGAAGTGCTAGAAAGTGATTACAAACTGTTCTAAGTTCTGAGAAAACTGAGAACAATGGATGTTTATAGGCATATGTTCCATGAAAGTATAAAAAAGACATAAATTACATTAAGTAGTATTTTTAAACAAGTGAGCAAACACTGCTGTTCTGCTCCCCTCTTTCTCTGTTCTGTAACTAATACTTAGAGTGGTTTTTAACTAAGACAGATAGTTCTGATATAAATTTGTAAATGAGGAACAAGCCTAATTTATGGAAGAATAATTTAATGTTCTGTATTTGTAATGTATTTCTTCTCTCTAAGTTAGTTTTGGAATGAAGTACATACCATAACTTTTATGTTATTGTTGTTCAGCCTTGTTGCTGGACAGTTAATTTGCTATAAAATCCACACTATATCATTGTTATTAATTGGAGTAGTTGTGAACTTGCCTTTCAAAAGCTATTAAATGCGAATGTTTAGTCACATAAAAATATAAATGTGCAGTGAAGTTCTTCAGCAGAGTAATGCCATGAAATAATGAATACAAAATAATTAAATCTTCATTGAAAGGAATACACTTTATCAAGTGATGAGCCTTACAGGAAAACATAAACAAATAAAAATATTATGTCAATTGACAATAAATTGGTAAGAAAAACAATCTTTTGTGGCTTATTAAAAAAGAGGATCAGAACTATACCTTTACAATTCTATTAATCAAGAAGCTGAATAGGTTAATGTAAGTGAAGGGATCTGTACTTTAGTCAGCATTATGAATTATCAGGGATTTTCATAGGAATAAGCAACATGGCAGACATGATATCACCAACCCCTTACATTACATTTTTTCAAATGCATGTACCTTTTACAGAGACACAGAGAACTGTAAAATAATAAAGGAATTATTCCAACTGTGCAAGCAAAATTAAGATTTTATCTAAGGTTTATCATTTAAGAGATTTAATATAGAAATAACTGCTTTATAAGAACCTACTTTTACATAGAGAAATTATTTGCCTAAGTGCTTTACTGAAGAGACAAATTTTCTTAGACACTTAAATGCACTTCTGATTTATAGCCTTAGATTTTAAGAGGCAAGTTTTGTTGTTTGCTACCATTTTGTACAAGAGCTCATTGAATACTAGTCTGGCTTCAGGTGCTCCTATATCATCTTGGGATAAATAATAAGCATGTATTAATATCTTATTATGATAATGTTAATCAGAGAATGTGTGTTTGTGATTGGCATACCCTTGGAACCAGAAGTGCCAGTGTCATTTTGAGGAACTCATCTGAATTATGGTCTGTCATGAATCTGGTAGGAAATTAACATTTTTTAAGTAGCTAGAAAGCATTTGTTTGAGTTGTAATATATGGTAGTGAATATGGGATGAAATTTAGCATGTACTATATATCAGAGAAAGATACTTATAACAAGAGTTTTAAGTATAATAGCAACAGAATGAAAAAGACCTACAAAAAACAAAGGGGGGAAAAAAAAGAAAAGAAATGCACATTCAAACAAGGCTCAGGAAAGCAAGCTGTTTCTGAGAAAGTTGCATGTAATAGGCACAACCATTTATGGGATTAAAATACAGCTAAGGTCATTTAACATCAGTCTTTTTCCAGGAACCCAGTACAAACATGTGAGCTACACTGAGTGCTCCTGGCACAGAAACTATCCAGCTAATATATATTGAACTATAACAGATGAATATCTCCCCTTCTTCCCTTAGCATGACCTCTTCCATTTGGATTTCTGGTTAGAGTACAACACATTTTCCATCAATCTTATGCTAAGAGAAAGGTCACCTCTCAGCATGGCCAGGGCTCTGCAGGGGAGGCGCTTCTGTGCATGTTCTGATTCTCCAGTTCTACTCAGGGTACACTCAGGCACTCCTACTGCAATTTCTCAAGCCAAGCTGTCTTTTCTCAAGCCCTTACAGGGAAAGGAAACAACAGGCAGTTTATGTTGCTGGAAACTCCACTCCAGCAGATTTTTCAGACCACACACCTACCCCTGGGCATCTGCCAGTGGAAGCTAACAAATGTTTTGACTGAAGGCAGGCAGGAGATTGTAGAGATAAGAAACTCTTGAGGAGTTGTTTAGGAAAATTTTGACCTCCACCATTTTAAGGTGGAGGAAACAGTTTTTCTGAACTGTCTTTCCCTTTATGAACAGTGCGTGGTGTTTTTCAGCTTATAGAAAATACTCCAGATGATCATTTGGAGGTTCACAACCAAGATATCCCACTCATCTTGCTAAATCAAACTACTGGATTAAATGTGATTTCCTGTTGGAATTATGAAATAAAAAGAAAACTGGAGCAGTTTGAATAATATTTAAATTGTTTAATTGGACACATAAACACTTAACTAAGCACTGATAGATGCTATTATGCTTTTTGAACACTGTAAAATGATGACACAGTACACACAACAGTGTGATTCCTTTCTTGCACAAAATTAAAATTCATTATCTCTTAGTCAAATTTTAATAATAACAATAATTTAAAATATTGGGACTCTACAACCTTTCTCTTGTTACTTGCATGAACTTCTTTCATGATATATAAAAATATGAAGTATTTCTCCATGAAGCATGTGCTTTTTCATGAAATACCTCAGAATAAGTACTGCTTCTACCACATTCTCAAGGAAGAAGTAATTGCACTGGCATAATAATTATCTATTTCCAAGGTGTAATTAGGAATACAATCCTGAATAAGGACTGGTGTTTAAATGACTAGTGCCTGATAGATCCAGTTGCTTACATAGATTCTTTATACAGAAATTTTCACTTTGACTATGATGCCGCATTCATGTCATCAAAATTAAAAATCATTCCTCTTGTATTTTTGTGTTTTAAACAGCTGACAATGCATTTTGGAATAAAGTAGTTGCAGTTCAATGACTTGCTGCAGAAAAACACAGTATAGCGAATTTAAAAAGTATTCTTACTGTACAACAAAAAATAAAGAGCTTTATGGATTTATAGTAATATAAAATATGTAATATACATTGTTTTCCCCAGAAATATATAGAAATATCTCAGATAGACATATTCATGGTCATTCATGCTTAAAATTAAAGAAAATATATATTCAGGGAGAGCTGCTAAAGTTTTGATTAGAAATAGGTGGATTTCTTTTCCTGGTGGATAAAAACTAGATTGGTTTTGATGGAAATGAGATATTATATTTGGAAAAGTTGGATATGATGAAAAAGAAAGTAATATATAATTTGAAATAAACCTGAAAAATTATATAGAAGTATTTAATGGATGTGTTTGTGTTATAAAGAGGTTTTGAAACCTTTATTTTTTAAAATAATAGGTCAATTAAAATATTATTGTTGGAATACATTCTTTTTAAGAACTGGTGAAAAAAATCCAGTATTTTTGAAAATTCCACTCAACATTTTTGACCTGTGTGTTTGACTAGATTTAAATTAATTTAAAGAATAGTTCTAGGCTCTTCTTATTTTGGAGCAAATCTGCTGTTCACCAAAAAGCAATAATTTAGCTTTACTTAGAAAAAATATTGGTGCTAAATGTTCATAATTCCTGATGAAGAAAATAAGTATTCATTTAAAGCAGTTGCAAAGACTGTATCTCAAAATTTAAATCAGCTGATAAAGTAATTTTAGCTGAAAAACCATTTATTTTATTCTATTCTATAGTATGCATCTGGTTTGACCAATAAACGAAGCTCAAAAGAGAACTATACTAAAAGGGAGCGTGAGAAACAAGTAAAAATCCAACTTCAATTGTCTGTTTATCCAAAGAATTTAATTCAAAAAGCACTTAAAGCCATGAAAAATCCAGAGGCATGCCTACCCATTTGACATTTAACACTGGAAGACACCTTTTGGCACAGTATGAGGAGAGCTTGGAGCCAGAAAATAGAAACAGGTATTCACCAAGCTGTTCCACTCTACAGCTTAGAACTGAAGCCCTGGAGGTATCTTTTCTCTACAGCAGAGTGGAAACAAACCTAACAGCAGAGCAGCTGCCTGACTAGCTAGCTAAGCAACCACCCAGCTGACTATTTTTAGTGTCAGTAGAGAGCTGAGATGTCTTTCAGCCATTATTAAAACCCAGAACATTTATAAGACCACGAAATGCTAATGTTTCTCGTAGGTTAAAGTAAACAACCCCCCAAAATATTTATTCTTTCAAAAAATACAAACATCCAGTGTGTAATCACATGATTTAACCTGTCTCTTTCCTGTTTCAGGTGAAATTGGATATTTTTTTGTCAACTACTTTTGCTAAGGCAATGGAGTAGGTGTTTTTTGGTTTTATATTCTTTTTTTCTTTTTACTGGCAGAGGTGGGACAGGGAATTGTCAAATGTGGCTGCTAGCAGCAGCTGTTTTACTTTGGACCATCATGTTTCAGACCAAATGGCAAATAATAAAATGTTTGGAAGTCTGTTTTAAAAATGAATTTTATTTGAAAGTGTTTAGTCATGAAGCCCATTTTAGCTTTAGCAGGCCCTGTCAAAACAGAAAGTCTAATATGAGTCTGTAATCTGTAGCAGAGTGCTCTCACAGAACACAGAGGTGCCTTATTCAGTTTGCACAGCACCTTGGTTGAAGAATCTGGATTTCCAGAGTGACTTCCCTTCTGTATTATTCCTCAAACTCAATAACTGGATCCTTTCAGACCACCATGGGGTGATCTAACAAGAGAATAATGTTTCCTCCATAGAAGAGGACTTTATAAAGATCTTTTGCTTCATAAATTCAGACTTTCTTCCTAGACCAAAAGTTGAAATACTTTTATTTTTCAGTCAGGAAAAAGGAAAAACTAATTCCTCATCCATCCATACTTAGTTAAGTATCCTAGACCATAAAGAAGGAGCTGCTCATACCAAAGTCTGTCTTGAACTTTTAATTCTTGTTCTTTCTGCAGTCCATTCAGAAAACACCCCTGATGCCCCTCCATCCATGGTTTCTCAGAGTTACTGACCATCAGTGTTCTGGCTGAAATGTTATGTGCCAGTGAGCCCAGGGAACAGCTCCCAGCTCCATCCGTTTGCTCTACAGTCTCTGTTGGAACTGCCCACCTCCTGTGGCAGACAATAGCAGGAAATCATGTCAACCAAATGATTTCCTTATATTAAAAACTTAAGTTTTTTTTTTCACATGTAATTTTCTTTGAAAATCTAGCTCTCAGAAAATACAGGAGGGAGACTAATTGATGTGTCAGGCCACAGGCAGTGCTGGGCTACTGAGAGAACTCTGGTGGTTGATGTTATTTCCCCTGTGGCTCCCTGCTCCCCTTCTGCTGCCAGAGGTAACTCCTGAAGCCCAGTGGCTGGGATGCAGCATGCAAGTGCCCCTCAGTGCTGTCCCTGGCAGCTGCCCCAGTGTGAATTGGCCTGCCAGGCCCTGCACAGAACTCTGAGTGCGTTCTGGCAGTCGCGTCACTCCAGTCCCCGAGTCACGCCTCGGGACAGGGATGTCATCTGGAACCACACAGCCTTTTGGCACATGGCCTCAGCTGTGTAAGATGAGCACCATCCTGGGTTATACCCACCATCCCCTGGTTATATCCACCAGCACCTTCACCAGATGAATTGCCTCCAAAAGCACTTCATTTCACCATTTGCATTTAACCCAGCTCTAGCAATCATACTGAGGATTTCCTTTGCCTGTCTTATCAAACCTGAGATTGTGTACCTATCCAAAACCCACTGAGAAACTGTGAGGATGCTGTCCATCTCCCTCTTGGATTCAAACAATAACTGCTGAAGAGCAAATTCTATTCATCTCCCAGATGAATGGCAATTGCCTGCACAGGAGAGAGACAGGGTATGTTTTATAAAAAGTCACTTGGCTCAGTATATTCCTCTAGGTCTTTGTTGAAGAAATTGACTTCTTTAGTAGAATTTTAACAGCAGGAAATGGTATAACCTTAGCAAAGAAAAATTCCTGGGTAATAACTTTAGAACACTATAAGGAGTGTTACCACTTTTACATTCAAACTATCAATTCTGGTAGAATAAAAATTCCATTAACATGAACGGGTATATAAGGATGCATTTCTGGTAAAATGAACTTGAAGAAAAATAAAAGGATACACCAACCAAAATGACATAAACATATCCAGAGAGTAATTTTTTTTTTCACTATTTTTTTAATGAGCTTTGCCTCAAAACACCAAACATGAATTCTATTAATGAGATCAAATATTCTATGTTAATTATTCTGCCATTTGCTAGCAAAAAAAGAATGGTAATATGAATGTACTTCTGAAATCTAAAAATGTAAATTTAAATTAATGTATCATGAATATCACAAAGTACTGCAGTTAATAAAAGACCAAGCTTACTAGAAAGCCAGTAGGAGGCTCCAAGGCAATCTGCTAAATTAGAAAACTATTGAGTTTGACGTTAATACAAAGTAGTAGGCAAACAGTCTAAATTGCAAACAGTGACAACTTCTCAGAGAAAACAGGTTAAATTACTTTTCTGCTTATATTTTGTGGCTATGTAAAATGATCTCCCCAGTTCCATCTCACTTGTCAGTTTTCACTGTTTTTCAGAGTTCCTTTCATTTTGAGGTTCACTATCAGAATGGAATCAAACTTCAATACACATAACTGGAACAGAAAGTCAGAAAATGTTGGATAAGCAGACCCAATATTCTGACTTTTCCATTGGCTTTGTATGCTCATGACAAAGATTTATATGACAATTCAAAATCAATGGCAGAACAGCTGCTGACTTTGGGGATTCTGGGAGTTCACCCATGCCAGTCAACCTAAGCTCAAAAAACTGGAAAAGCAGAGATGTAGCTAGAGACTGAGACATCTGTTTTTCAGAAAATGCTCAGAACTCAGCTTCTGACAGGCAGACCCAGTGCTGTGCTTCAAGTCAACCACCAGCATCATCAATCAATGACTAAAAAAGTTATACTTATTTGCTGATATTATGACATGCTACAGGAACCAAAACTTTAGCTAGAATACAGAAGGGTAATGTGGGGGAAAATTGAGATTTTACTACAGGGAAGTTTGTAAGGATTATTCAATCTTACATTTCCTTTCTGACTAAAATCAGAAAGGAAATGTAAGATCCCACAACCTAATTTTGGCATGATATTGTTGTATCCAAGAAGACAACTGGACCCCAAGGTCCAACACTTAGATTGTGTATAGGGAGAATGATGCACCCCAATTTGGAACAAACCAGGCAGCCAACCAAGCACAGAGATAGCTTTTAGAAAAATGATGGAAAGGAAATCCTGAACCTTGAAGATTTTCAGTTTCCTCTTGCAGGTAAGTAGCTTTGTCCAGGCAGGACTGATGGCCCAGAAGCTTGTCCTAAATGTAGGTGCAGATTTTGTAGTTTGGATTTTTTTATTTTTTGCACAAGCATTCACAGTTAACCAAAAGTAGAAATGCACTGTTCATATACAAAGGATGTAAAATGATGTGATTCAGTCTTTCTGTTCCTGTTGAAGAAGATGTTTAGAACATGCATATTTACAGAGGAGGCTAAGGGAAGCAATTCAGCTGTGTGTCAGCCTGGGAACTGGGATTTCTGCTTGGGACCCAAGAGTTGTTGACGTGCTAGTCACATCCCCCCATATGTGAATGAATGAATGAATGAATGAATGAATGAATGAATGAATGAATGAATGAATGAATGAATGAATGAATGAATGAATCTCTAGCACCAACTGAAAAGAAAGGCCTAACAGTGTTGTGTTGCACCATTGCTTTCACATCCTCTCTCAGGAGATGGGAGAGAATTGATGCAGCCAAAAGAGGAGAACCAATAAATGCTTCATCTCTTAAAAATCTGTGAGTGTGTTAACCATTTGTGATAGGAATTAAGGAATGAAAAGCACAACTTGGTCATGTTTTAAAAGAAAGTGATTATGATAAAAGGGCTTGCTCTTCTCTTCTTCCAGATAACAAGTGATACAAGTGGAAATGGCCTCAATATCTGCCAGGGAAGGTTTAGATTGCACATTGGAAAAATTTTGTCACTGAAAGAGTGGTCAGCCATAGGAATAGGCTGCTCAGGGAAGTGGTGGAATCACTGAGTGTAGAAATGTGGATATAGGGCGTAGGGATGTGGTCTAGTGGTGGACTTGGCAGCCTAATGATTGGACTTGCAGATCTGAATGATTTCCAACCATAATGATTTTATGATTCTGTGAGATGTGACTTCCCTATCCCTGGAAAGCTCTCCTGGAGGAAGGCAGCAGGACACCTGGCGTCTCAGCCAGCAGAGCCAAGAGGACACCAAGCTGTTCAGGATGAAGGTGTGCTGGGGATTGGCAGAGGCAGCTCTGTAGCCCTGCTCTGAGCTCTGCAGGACTTGAGTCAGGAAGCTGGTTCAAAGTGTGGATGGTACAGGGCTCAGGTAGTGATCGCTTTCAGAATCACCATTGTGTGCATTTTTTGTTCGCATGAATTCTCCTTTAAGTGTTTAATTCTTTCATTATATGTTGATTATTAAATTATTTCTTTAAATGAAATTTTATCTCCACTAAAATTCATGGGGATAAAAGTCTAATTATTTTATTTTTGCTAATTCTGAATTTAAAATGCTTTCCGTGGCAGTTAAGAACAGATAATCTTGCCAATCCCCTCCTGCATAAACACACAGAGGATAGCAGGACTGTTTGGAGGACTAGTCAGGTACATTAGGAAGTTTAAGGGGCATCTCTTAATGCTCCACTTTGATTTGAAGAGTAAGATTTTTAGCAGACCAGGGAAAACACAACAAATACTGACTTTCAAAAAAAGGACTGAGAGGGAAACCTACGAAGGTGTGACTTGGCTGAGTGCTAGCTGGCCATGGTAACTGCTGTTTTCAGAAGTGCCCCCTGGTGAAGCTGAAGCAATTCAGCTGTTGATGAAATAAGGAGCCATATTTGAATGTTTTGTAGTTTTGGCTTTGCTACAGGTAATGACTATGCACAGACAACATTTTCTATAGAAGGACAGAACCCAGACAGAATCAATTTTTTAAAATTATACTTTCCCCTAATTTGGACCTCAGATAATTCCAGTCAAGATTTATGCTCCTGCTGTAAGGAGAACATGGTCATACAATAGACAGAAATAAGACTTTATGACAGAAATAAGACAATTGTAAAAGGTGGGGCCTTAGGTGTGCTGATTTTGCAGGTACTGGAAATAAATGAGTAATGCAAAGTGGGCTGAGGGAAATGGGGAAGAGGGAAATGGGGAAGAGGGCAATCTAGTGCTTCCAGAAGTTGCTGACCAAGTCATGAAACAGAGCCCTGTGCCAGCTAAGTTGAAGCGTGGAAGGGGAAACTGTTCACACTGTGTTCCGAAGTTGCAGCATCTGTACATCTGGTGCGTATCACCGAGGGAGCTGTCACCCGTGTGTTTGCCAAGGCAGCCCCCTCTGACTGCCTGCGGCTCCAAACCCTGGGCTGGGCTCACTGAAGCTGCTGGGGCACTGCAGCACTGAGGGGGAGCAGGGGGATGTGCGGGTGCTGGTTCTCAGGGTGCCCCTCACCTTCATTGCCGAGGGACACCTTCCCAGGCTTCACAGCAGGCAGAGAGTGACTCAACTGTTACTATTTAGAGCGCTTTCCAAAGTGTGAAATGAAGCATTTCTGCTGCTGCTGTGAAGCCAGTACCCTTTAAGCCAGAGCCACCTGACATTTGGAGGAGCTGGATCCTGTGAAGAGGGTAACCAATTCCCTGCAGATGCTACCCTGCTAAACGACTTAAATTTGAACCATGAAGGGAAAGAACCATAAGGATGGAGCTTACAGCCCCAGGAATAATTTTTCCAGTGATCTAAATCTCACTTACAGAGGCTGATGGCATAACCCATATCTGCTGCAGCCGTCTCTCCTAGAAGAGAAAACTGGATCCTAGTCCTAGGAAGGGTTATTGCCTGAGGGTTAGGTTGTTTTTTTCATACAGATTATGTAGAGAAAAAAATTTCTTAATATGCATAATTCTTCTTATGTGTATTGTGCAGAACTTTATTATAGAGAAACTGTGTCCTTTCATTAAGAGAGCTCTTAGAATTTAATTGGAAATATTTCAATTATTGCATGTTTTGATTTAAAAAAATAGAAAAAGTAAAACATCCTGTCTTTTAGGATAGGTTTATTAATTGTGCACACACTGTGTGCACAATTTAAGGCTGTCAGAAGCAGATAACTGAAAGAACTTTCAGTAATAAGGGCAATATTAATACATTAATGGTTTTCAGTAATATATAGGAATAACATGCTTCTTTAACATATTCTGTAGGTGGTTATAAATATATTTGTAACTTGCAGAACTACATAATGGTCGCACAGAGGATTTACAGCACCTCTTACCTTTAAGAGATCTTTTTACATAACAAGCATTTAATAAAAGTGTTCAATGAAGCTTATTGACATTTACTTTTCCCTTTGCCATACATTTTTAAAGTTTGAATATTACATTCACATTAACATCAAACACATAAAATATGAAAAAGCTGGAGAGAACAGAAGACATATTTTAGTGCTTTGATGCTGATGCCAAAGTTTTATTTAGGATATTTATACATAGCCTAAAAAAGGATAATAAATTTTATTGAAAGCTCACTGTACTACTAGAATTTTTAAAGTCCACAGGGTAGACTGAAAGTACCAAAAGGGAAAATTTGAAACACTGCTGAACAATCAATCTTCAACAGTAAAGAATGTTATTAGGAAAAAACATTTAAGGTGTCTATAATTTAAATTTGATTTCTGAAATGTGGAATGATATGTACAACAGTTTCAGATGAGACATAAGAATGGCTTTTATTCTCTGGTTTTCTTACACAGGGATCAGTTGCTTCAAAGACATGAGGAAAAAAGCCTACTGTGCACACAGCACTTACATGAAGTACAGTATGATTTAGTAATGTAAAATACGGTCAAAGGTTGCCAAACCAAAGATAATTCCTTTGAATGAAGTGTTTGCTGGTTTCTGCCTATGTCTACCTAGTTGAAATGAAAGCCATCTGTAGATTTGTAGATAGAATATGAGTAACTGAGATAGAGGGAACAGGTACTTGTGCAGATTAAATTTCTCTTTATTTCTCTATTCACAGTTTTGTGCAAGGCTAAATGATATTAGGTCTGTCTGTCTCAAAGAAAGATGCAACAGAAGGTGTTTTTTTTTTAAGAATGAAATTCCTTTGGTCACTTTTAGCATTAGATAGTTGCCATTTATTGTTACAAATAACCAAATATGTGAATTGGAGGCTAACGGTGGATCAAAAAATTCCATTGCCAAGCTATATACATATTCTTTACTGTGAGGTCAGGTTTCATTTGTTCTTGATGGTATTCAATTCAGAGAAAAGCAGAGATGGGAAATTCAGCCAGCACTATCCAAACACTAAAAAAATATGCAGACCTACTTTGGATTAAAGGTCTTGGGCTAAAGACTACTCCAAAAAAGCCACATTGGAGGGTCTCCAAAGTGCCTTTACTGTAAGTCCTGGAGAGCAATGCCTGAGCTGAGAAATGCCAGCATGCAGAAGCATTAGATCAGCTATTGCTCCTTCTCATCATTTCTGCTTTTGGTGTGCAATCCTTGGGGACTTCTGACAAGGAGAACCCTTAAATGCTGTGTAAGACTGGCTATGGAGATCCCTTAGTGCCAGGCACCATTAGTCTGATACAACACCCTGTAGCATTTATATCTGAAGAATTAGGGCTTTGTGGAGATGTGGAGCCCCTCACGAGCAGATAAAGTCAAGAAGAATTTCTCAAGTTATCACTATGAGAGGAGAACTAGTTATAAAACACAAGTTGCTGGAAAACTGCAGCTGGTATCAGTTTATCTGGTTAGAGTCTAGAAAGAAAAACATACTTTAAGGTGTACTCTAATATTCTGAATAAATATTCCTAAAGGTTATGAGCAGATATTAAAATCTTCCTTGTTTATGCCTCCATTACATTAGATTTTATATCCTACCTTCCAGGTAATAATTTTATCAAATAGAATCCAGTTTATTTTGCTTCCAGACATTACTGAGCTCCCTACTCTATTTGTTCTGCTATCTATTTAAAAGTTGGATGAGCCCTGCTGTTTAGAAACAAAGGTAATATTCTTAACTATGATGAGAAAGCACACTAAGTAGCCTTGAATATGGAATTGCTCAATAGACAAAGTTTGTGAAACCCCATTATTTAAGCTTGCATTTAGCAAGCTCAAATTTTCTGATCCACCACATTTGTTGTAACACTACCCAGGTGAAAATGGATCAAAAACCTTGATCACATTTTGAGATAAACCTTTGGATATTAGATCACGCATTATCTTTCTGTCAGCAGCTTTAGAAACAGTTGTTGGCAATATGTATAACTTCTTTCAAATGGTAGCTCCTTAGGGCTGATGTGATCACCAAGCCAAAAGATTTTACAGATTTGCAGATTTAGTTGTTGGATGAAATTAGCAGCACTCTTATATCATTACCAGTCATACACACCTAATTTCAAATTCTGACATCATATTATATTAAAAGCCTGTAAAATTAGCATATTAAAATTTTTTACACTTTCCAGAGCTACTGGATTTTTGTAGGAGAGATAACCTATACAATTAGCACAATTCAGATGGCTCAGGTTCACTTGCAACGTCCATCTACACTTTAGGTATCTCCTAATTTGCCTACTGTCTATGTCTTTACTGCCCAGTTTGTAATGGAAAGTATTTACAGCCCACATGTAACAATCAAGATGAATCCCTCTTGAAAATCGTTTGGGACAACAGATAGGATCAGTGTGCCTCAGCTAGACAACACATCTAGGTACTCCCTGTTGATACAATGAATAAAAAAAATTTACCTGAACATTTGAGAAGGAAACAATAGAGCATAGATATTTGACTGGGTTTATTATTGTGTCATTTTCATTGGCAAGTGGATTAACAACACTATTAATGGTCAGTGTCCAGTCACATAACGTGCAGCATTTGAACTGCTGCTTAATCAATGAGGTTTTCCTATGACCATGAATTCTCACACTCATGATCTTCTTCAGGTCTAAAACTTCATTTTTTCATACAATTCCAGTGTGTTTGCTCTTAGAAAACTCTCATAAATGAACCATATGTATCTAAATGCATCAATATAGAAATATTGATGAGTGAGTCAACATTCATGTATGTGCACATGCACATTTGTGCATGCACACAACACAGGGGCATGAGGCTGAAATGGTACCACCTTTTAGGTGTTTTGCAGCTGAATAAAATGTTATTTACCATGAAGATACAGAACATGAGATTTATTTCTCCATTACTATTTGTGCTTGTTCTCCAGATTTTCTATCTGTTTAATGAATTAATGTTTTGTTCATTTTTTGCTTAAAGTGAACAGAATTCAGCCTCTTCATATTCAGAATGGTTGTGGTGTTTCTATCATTGTGAATATTGAAAACTGGATTAGATAATACCCTGAACAACTTGCTCTTGCTGCATGACCCTGCTTTAAACAGGGAAAGCTAAACTAGGTGATGTCAAGAAGTCCCTTCCAAATTCAAGTATTCTGTGAGTCTGTGAAGTTTTCAGGTTCTTGTTTCCAATACAGCTACTATACTGCATGAGCTATTTTTGGTTATGCAAGAAAGAAAGGAGATAGTCAATTGGAAATTTGATGTGGAGGAGTCATAACCTATTTTCAGAGAAGTGAAGAACAAAACAAAGGAACTGTTGTAATAACTTGCAATAAAGTGGAGACTGTATAGATTTAGAGAGGTAGTTTGATGGCATAAGCAATCCAGTTCCTGCATTCTAACTAACACTTCTGGAAATCATGCTGTTGAAATATCAAATTTCCTTATTACAAAAATAACACAGAAGAGAACAGAGGCATTGTCCTATCAGAACATTTTCTGTGGAAGACACAACATGTAGGTACATATATACTAGAGTGAGTTCCAGTAATGACATTCAGATGCTGGCTAAGTGAAAAAGTCATCTTTGCCAAAAAAAGCTATGGAATCAGATATAAAACAACAAAAATCCCAGCCAACCAAACACCACCCACTCATGCCTCTCCACCTTTCCACAAAATGTAAAGGAACAAAGAACAATTTTGACAGAGGGAATTATTTTCAAAGAAAATGTTAGCAATTTCTTGAAATATATAGAAACTTTTTGCTCTGTCAGTCCAAATATTAGGTCCAGATCTGCCAAGTTTATTTGCTTTCTGCTAGTCAATGATGGACTTATTGTTATGAAGTTACTCTTACATCGTTAGAAGGGAGGAAACAGCTGGTACTTTTCTAGCTGTCTCCAGAGAAAATATCACTATAAAAATGATATTACTGACAGGCACATGTGAGGGAGTGGGAGTGTTGTGTGGAACAGAATGTTACAGTAGTGTTTTTTGTCTTTAAAGCTTCAGCAGATTTATTCAGCTTCCAGTCAGAGAGCCTGCCAGAGGTTTTTTGTCACTGTAGAGTCTTCAAATTAATTTAACATTGTTGCTGTGTTTTGTAGTTTTGCTAAATTAGATGATGTTTGGAAGCCCACTGAAAGGATGATGGATAACCTCAGAATTGATAAAATGAATGTCAGTTTGAGCATGTAAGTAGGTAGGTAACCACTGTAGATTAATTAAGCACTCCTCTGTGTTCTTAGCAGCACAGTACTCCTTACAATAATTTGTCTAAGTTTACACATAAAAGTTTAAAGTCTAGATAGAGTAGTACAGCAATTAGAGTTTCAAGGACATTCCCTGCTCTTCCAAAGGAGAATGCTAGGGTGGTGAAAAACGTTTTATAGGTGAGTCTTAGAGTTTGATTGAATCATGTGACAGTCTTCTTTCAGCATGGAGGAAATTTCCTGACACAATCTGAATCATAAGAAGCTTAATATTATTGGTCCTCAACACTTTATAGCTTTGATTATAGATATGGTGAAGATTATCAAAATGTAACACTCAGTTACCTAAAAGAAAGAGTACAGGCATGTAAAATTAATCAATTTTTGGGATGCTTTAACCTAAATATGCCAATGTGTAGGTAGATAAAAGACTACAGCCTTCATCATGCTTCTACTAGTTTAGGTAGATGAAAGCTAGATTGTAAGGCAGTCAAGGATGACACTTGTCTGTGGGAACCTGATAATTTAGAGAAACAGCAGAAGGAAAGGCTATGGTACAACAGCAAGAATTACAATTCTGGGTTTTTCAGGGTGCCTACATCCAACCACTTTGGCCTCTACCAGGGAGGGATGGCCAATTCAATTTTATAATTGTGATTCTTATTACTGTATTTTTCTTTTGAGATACCTGAGTATATTGTACTAAAACGAAGAAAGAATATGGATAGAGTCAGATGGGCTGCACAGGAACTGAGTGTCAGATTGAGCATTTTTTTTTCTGGGAATATTTAAAAAGCTCATTGTATTCTGCTGTCAATACCTACTGCTTTGCCTTGCTGTTTTTCTTGTGTTTCTTTTGTAGCTTAATTTGCTTCATCAGGTCCAAATCATGTGTTAAATTATTTGATGCTGTGTAGTATGATAAAGTATTTATTACCTACAGCTCACAGAAACAGTAGAAATATTTTACCTTTTTCAACTATTAAGACCTAATGAGAGGACTCTTAGGCATTATGAGAAATTTCTCCCCATTTTGTATGAGATATTTAAATGCCCTATTTGTAATTGATAGCTGAAGTTTATTTAAAACCTCTTGTCCCTTTCCTTTGCAGTCAGTCACTATTGACTGAACTTATATCAAGAATAAAGAAGTGGAACTTAAATGTGAATCTCTGCTTGACACTTCCTTCCCCTCCTTAAGTTTGGCAAATGATGACTCAGTGCTGCTTTCATGAAGTTTGAAAAAACAGAAGAAAACCAGACAACTATACCTCTAAGAATTATATTCTTAAGTGATGATGCTACTTGGCTTTGTTTAAAATAAAGCATTAATATTTTACATCAAAACAGGCCCAAGACCTGGTCAGTGGGCCAATTTAAAAGGGTCAATTTACAAAGCTCATAATGGGAGTTTCACATATCATGACTAATTATTTTTCTGAATAATGAAATAAATTTTATTGTATGTTCCTTATGTTTCTGCACCCATAGAAAGAATAATCAGAGGTCAGTTCTGTTCAACTATGTAAAATATAAACAATATATTAACCTATTGGTCTACAATAATTAGTACTGAAAAAGTTCTGATTAACAGTACTGATAACATTTTTTTTTTGAAGAACAGTTAGAAATTGAAGTTGTTTATTTATTTTATTTCTATAACTGGATGAAAAAGGAACACAACATGAGTAGTTTCTTTTTCACAGGTTAGAATTCTTGCCACAGAGCAAGAGAAATCCACATAAAAAGCTTCTTCAGATAGATAGAAAGTCAAAAGCAGAAAATGTTAACATTATTTGTATTTCAATCTTCAATTAATCTTAAAAATACCCATGACCTTTACAGCACAAGAATGTAAATGTGTGAATAACACCATTTGTGGATAAAAATAATAAACTATTACTTAAAAAGTAATATGGGTAACATAAGAAGACACTTGAGAATTCTTTCTGTGACTGTTACAAAACTGTTACATCACTAGGAAATTAATATTTTCATTCTGAGAACTTAGGGTAGTGCTAATTCTGTCTTTGTATTGCTTACATCTCCAGATGCACGTCTTCATCATATTCCATCAGTACTGGATTTTTCTTTTCCTGTCTCTTGCATGAGGGTAGCCAAGGCTGAAAATGGCTGAGTGCTTTATATAGCTTTTAGATGAGTGCCCACTATTTTACTTTGCAACATTTGCCTAGTTCCCATTCTTTTTTCTTTTGCAATTAATAGAAAACAAAGGTGACAAAATGAAAATATTTTCCAGCACTTAAACAGCATCTTATTTAACATTCAGGAGTTTCAGTAATGGCTGCCAAATAAGTATTTCAAAAGATGTAAATGACATCTTTTTATGTGAAGTCAGAGGATTACCTATTCAGAAAGAAAAATCAATCTTTTCAGTAAAGTCAGCATAAGTTTTGTTAGTTCAAAGTCATTATGTTTGGTTTAAAAGACATGAGGCTGCACTGAGTTCTTAGATGCACTTATCAAATGTCTCTTTTTTGGAGTTTGAAAATGTAAATAGGAAATGGCCCACCTGACTCAGTTAAAAAAGTTGGTCTGATAAGTTCTGTTTCATTTCTAGGTTCTTTGGTTCAATGGACAGGAATTCAGAGGTGAACAGTGCTGAGCATTGCTCTTCACTGAAATAGAACATGAAGAGTCCCTATTGCTGAATTAATTTGTTTATGCTGTCACAGTGTTGTTGCCATGTTTCCTAGAGCAGCTTCATTTCTCAGCAGAGTTAAACACTTTGCATAGCATAATTAGAAATTGTGCTCCGTTTAGGATCTTATAATTTTGTTGCTATGAAATATCATAAATGCATGCTTGGTAAGTCTTTTGTCTAGTGTCAAAAATCAAAGTGAGAACATCAGGTAATAAAATTAACACCACAGCACTGCCACCACTGCAGGTGCAGCCCATTCAGGCCATCCAGCTTGGCAGAGACCCCAGCAGTACTCTGGGCCTTCTGGCTTCTGGAAACAGACTCCACTGTGAGCTAAGAGCAGGATGCTGTTCTACTGCTGGACTGCTCCCATGAGACTTGACTGTTATTAACATCCAGGCTGAGCCTCTCTTCACTCCACTTGTCTGCTCATTCTCCCCCATACACCACTAGGAATCTTTTGGTTCTGCCTATTTTGGTAACTTCACATCTCAGGGAGGTTATATCTTACAACTGCTATTCAGTCTTTTATTCATGAGGCTGAAGAAACTTTTCACTCAGAAGTTTCTCTTTAAGGCAAACACTTCTGTCCTTTGATCAGCTTGTTGGCTGGTGATGCCTTGAGAGGCTATCTGGAACAGAGGCTAGGCAGTGTTAAAGGAATAAAGTAGGTGTTTATTAAAAGGCCTTCAATGGATTCACCTTGGGCAGTACCAGAGCCTGGAGAAGGCTACACCCAAGACAGACCCTGGATCACACCTTTTCACACTTTTAGAAGTTTTGGTCCATTTACATATTGAGGTTAATTGTCCAGTTACAGCTTCAGGTTATGCAGTCCCATCCTCTCAAATTGCTCCCTCAATTCCCTGTTGTTTAAACTTTTTGGGCTGAAGGCTGCAATGGTGTCCTTGGTTCTCAGGCTGGAAAAGACTAAACTTTGTTTTGTCTAACTAAACTGTGAAGAGAACTTGCTGACACTTTATATGAAATTCAGTTATACACTAATGCAGTACAGAATCTGGAAAATACCAAAGGTAAAACTTAAGGCATCACTGGTCTGCTGAACTTGTACAAGCTTATCAGTGTCTTTCCCCAAACTGGAGGCAATGCCCCAAACTACCACAGTGCTGTAGCTGCTGAGTACAGAGGGGAGGTCACTTCCCTCAATCTCCTGGCTATGCAGCTCCTAGCACAATCTAGGTGAATACTGGCTTTCCTGGCTGCATGGCACCCTGCTGCCTCCTGTTTAGCTTGTCCTCTGCTGAGACCCCCACATCCCTGTCTGCAGAGCTGCTCTCCAGCCAGGCAGTGCCCAGACCAAGCCTCAGACTGGGGTACTTCTTTCCCAGCCGCTGGACTGATAACTGAGGAATTCTGCTAGCTGGTAAAACAAACAACCCCAACAAACAACCCCGGCAAGATTCCTTTCTATAACTTAAAATGGAAGAATTTTAGCACAAGTATTTTAAGAAGTCCTATTAAATATAATGAGACAGATGCTCAAGATTTTTGTATTTCTCATGTTGTAGTCTCCACGCAGGAGACTGAATCTTGTGAGGTATCCTGTGGGTGGGCCAGATGAACTCAAAACTAGGCAAAGCAGAGTCAAGGAACATGCCATGTTTTCTTAATAGCTAACAAGATCATTGTCTTAGCTACAGATAAGGATGATAAAAAAGAAAGAGAAACAGCTTCCATCTGTTTTCTTTCTACAATTTATAACTGAAGGAGGGAACATAACATCATCAACCCCAAAACATTCATCTTTTTTTCCCCTTTGTTTCCATTTAAAATAACCTAAGTATGTGCCTCCTTGCCAAATATTTCTATTACTTTCTCAGCTCAATATATTTGCAGCACCACTTTCCTCTATAAAAAAATTAATCATCACCAGCTGTTCTACATATTATTTGTCTTGAGTATATTGTGTAAAAGTACAAACTATCTCTTAACTAGTATTCAGAGTGCTTTTCATAAGTACATTTCCACTTAAAGGAGAGTACAATTAATAATTTTAAAACATATGACTCACCAAGGTAAGTTTTAAGAATTCATAATTAAATACTTTCCATTTGTCATGAACTAACAGGCTCATTTCAGTGTTAGTTATGTGAAAGGTTTTAGGGATCTAAAGTATGAGATGACAATATTACCTGCCTTCTAATGTGCAGGCCCCTCCAGCTAGGGACATGAAATACTTCGTTTCACATTCCTTACCTCAAATCATCCTGCTCAGATCATTTTGCTAAAGGGCTGCTATCATCAGATCTGCAAAGTTTGTTGCATATTGCTGGAGAGTGTTTGTCTAAATTAAACATTTATAAATAAGATTTTTTTTTTCTGGGATATGCACAGACATTTGTAACTCATTTTTCTGTCTGCTTCTGTCAACTTCCTCTTCCTGCAGTCACCCCAAACTGGCTTTTGTACTAAGAAAACATACTGATTCTTGGATCAGTAAAATCTGAAAGATGCGAAATTGAAGATGCATAGTGCAAATGTAGGTAGGAATAAGGGTGAGGCAGGAGCAGGGAAAAGCACCCTGTCCATGTTTGTGTGTTTGTGTGGCTGCTTTGTGGTGCCATGGCAATGTTATGGACTCAGAGCTGCCCTGGTCAAAGGGAAGGAGAAGCCCTGTGAGAGAGACCTCAGGCCCAATGGATTCTGGCACCCTTACCACTCACCACTGATTTATAGACCAGGCAGATCAGGACACATTGTCATGGCTTATCCACAAACGTATAAGGCCAGAAAAAATGGAATTTCTCAGGGCAGATCCATATTGTTTTTATATAATGGAAAAAGGAATTCTGCAGATGTGAAATGAAGAAAATGGGATAAAACATGTAGAACAAGGGAAGAAAAAAAAAAGAAAAGAGAGGAAACAGGGTTCCCACCCAGGGAAAAGGAGGAAAACTCCTCTCTAGTGGCCAGTCTTATGGGTTGGCAGCTGTCCTCTATGGGAGTTGGGAAAGATGCAGTATTTCCTTGCAGGCTATAACTTTTTGGACAAATTTTAAGTAAGTAACTGTTATTCGGTTAAGGACAGCAGTACATATCAATCATTTCACAGGCAATACTCAGCAATCACGCTTCTCCTTTTCTTCTCTTGCACACAGTGTTTTTAGCTGAGTAGGTTGAAAAGTGGTGGATTCTGCAGAGTTGGTGAAGCTGTTTTCCATTTTTTTTTGCTCTGGTGATTCATTAAAAACAGTGACTTTGTCTTTTGAGGATTTTACCTTGCTAAGAGGTATGATCTCAGGACACAGATTTGCTCTATTATGCCTGTATATGATTCCAGTCCTAGAACAACAGATAACATCTAATGAATAGGAATTTATTGTTTGGTGTCTCAAAGAATTAGAGGAATTTGCATTGAAAGTTGACAGAAATAATAACTATTCTTATGGCTGTACATTAGATACTGCTCAGTCTTCATATGGCTTCAAGATTTACCCAGTATGAGCACAATGTAAAGCCACTTTCTATTTTCTCTCTTTCTTATTTCAGGCTGGATAGTAAATCAGATCAAGACATTTGAACCTAATTTACTTGTGAGAAAGTTTTCCAACTGTCAATCTGCAAAGAAGTATGACTACAGAGCAACTTTACTTTTATCTTTCAGAACTTTTCACTTTAGGATATATAATTGAAATTCTTAAATATATATAGCATTTCCAAGTCTGTCTCACTGCTAATTTGGTACTTTAATATGAGGCTATTTTGTGAACAAGGTCGAACATTAAAAGAAATTTGAATTAAAAAATTAATCTTGCTTTCGGCAAGATACTACAGAAGAGGAATGTGTGGAGAATCAAAGAATAAGCTAGGCAAAACCTTCAAGAAAAAATCTGAATGTAGGTAATCTTCATGTTGCTTTTATAATACAGGCAGATAGATTGGGGAACAAGACCACTCCCGCTCTTAAATTTTGTAAGACATTAAAAATGTTGGGGTAATGGTCCACAGAAATCACAAGGACCATCATCTGGGCATTAATGGGAAGCCTGTGTGTGGAAGATCAGCTTGAGAAATGGAGTACAGCTTCAAACTTCTGTAGCACAGTCTCTAGGCTTGCTCCTGCAGGTTGCATGCTTCATTATGCCCAATATAGAGCGAAGCTGAAGCTTGACAAATGAGTATCCTCTGCTTTCTTTGTGCCAAGACTTTTACATTTTGCAGGATGCATTAATGTTTTCTCAAAGACTTTCATATTGCCTTGGCAGATATTGGTGGCTTTCAACAAAACATAAGTCATCCTAATGACAACTTTCTGTAAATCATGTCAGAGTAGTTGGGACTAATTTCCTAAATTCTTTTGAGGATTCTTTTGAAGCTCACAGAAAAGTGATTTTCCAGTCCCTCCAAGGCCTTACAGTACTCTTAGAGATTTATTTTCTCAAATGGGACCTAAAGTAACAATAACATTACAAAATAAATGTTCTTTACATTTGAATATATTTGACATGGGTCTGGTCTCTTTTTTTAAGAGTAATCCATTTTCTGTGACCCAGCAATCCAATCAAGTATGAACCAGTCACACAATTCCCTGCAGTGGGAGCACTGGCCTTTGGGCCTAAACAGAGCTCTTGGAGTTCCCACTGTAAAAATACACTAACAACAGGTAAATGAAGTGTGTGTGCTACAGAGGCAGCTGGGCTCAATGTTTTCAACGAGCATGTAGGATGACTCAAGCTGAGATCTTTGACAGGGTCATCAGAGAAGAGAAAAGAAGGATGCTTTTAGACTCTGTTTCACAAAACACATTCTATTTATTTTTGCATGTCCTTTTTGTGGGCTGTTAGAAGTTAATTCCATACTTTTCCCTACTTTCAGCTAAACAGCTCTAGTCTGTGAACTAATTACCAGGATGGTAATTTGATTAATGGCTGTACTGCACATTAGCTTCTAGTACACAGAAATTAGGAAAGTTTCATATTTCAGGAAGTTACCTGAAAACATTAAAAGTAAATTTATCTAATGATACACTGATAAAAAGAAGAAACTATGTATTTAGTTGCACCTATTTATGTGCGTGCACAAAGTGCAGAATTTGCCTCATCATGCACAGGTGGTCTGTGGTATACATATATATTTAATATTACAAAAAAAAAGTAAACTTTTTCATCTCATTTCTGGACTGAGGACATAGATGATAAACTTAATCCATAAATTATTGGCAAAAGATTGGTGTTAATGAAAGTATTTCTTTAAGCAGACCACACAGAGAAGTAACACACTAAGAAATCTGCAAATCAAAAGAAAACCTACCTTTTCCCTTTTCCCTTTTCCTTTTTCCCTTCAATTTTTAATAAAATTAGCTTCTTCATGAGCTACTGCTTCTGTGTTACAGGCTACTGCCTATTAGTACCACTGGCAACAAACCACATGGAGTCTATTTACTGGATCACTTCTGCAAGCCAGGCTGTAACTCATTTCTGAGCAAGTACACAATATACTTTCAAGACCATGACTACACAAAGGCATTGGGTGATGTCTGAGTTCTATTCTGCAGTCTTGGCATATCAGGGAAGCTCAGTATTAACATGGAGTGAAGAGAGCAAGTCCCAAATCACTTTCTGAAGTGGGTTGAATTGCCTTCTGGAAGTGCCTGCCTCCATTCACTGATTGTAAAGCAACCTAGTGCTACCTGTCTCCTGGTTTATGAGGTTCAGTGAAGTCAAACACAATGAATCCAAACCTACACTTCCACCAGACCCTTTATTCGCTCCTTTTGCCCCACTCCCTTGTTCTTAATTTCTTTGTAAATACATGGCAGTTAACACAGACTACAAAGTGAAAAGATGAAGTTATCACACTCCTGTCCTTCTAATCATCTTGTGCAGAAATGAAACACAGAGTAGTCCTTACTCTTAAGGACTTTATCTCTGGCATAGACTGAGTCTTTAAAAACTAGACTTCATTTTGCTTGCAAGAGGAATCAATCTGTCTTCCAGAATTTAATAGTGACCAAACAGTTCCCTGTATTTGGCAATATCCTTATTGTCCTTACCATTCTTCATACTTTGGAAATGTTTCTTTGTACAATTCATGCAAATGCAATAATAATTTATAAATTGGAAAATGTAACATCCATTGTTTTTTGATTTAATATAAGATGTTTGAAACTGGACAAATTTACTTTTGGCAATTACTTTTTTTAAGGGGAGACACATTTTCAAGTTATCACATATTAGCAATATAATATTTAAAAAATATGGTTCATTTGAACCATGTGAAAGCCTGATAGAATACAGTACTTGATGGATTCAGCTGACAGAAGATTGGCAGGAGAGGAGTCCTCTAACAACATTAAAATCTATCAAGTGAGGAAAACATCAATTAGTGGTTAAAACAAAAGTCTTTTGGCTCTTTAAGAAATCAGCCTCCCTATACATAATACTGTTTACTCAGGACTCCATGTTTCATTTAAATTAAAGTGTATGCATCTGTAAGCAAGGTGGATGCACGTGATTGTTTTAAGAAATAGACCACAATGGTATTCAATGACTTGTGCTCCTGAGCCAAGTGAACACTTAAAACACTACCCTATTATGAATGTATTATTTCCCTGACAGGAAGTATCACTCACCTCAGAGCTGGCTTACCACCTTCTTTTTGTGCTGTGCAAACCCCAGCTGCGGAGGAACTTTGCCATGTAAAAACTTTACAAAATGCAGGATCCTTTTTGAATATCTTAATGAATATATATGAAGGGCATGCTAACCTCATGGAGAGCAAACATGCATCCTGCCCAAAAGGCAGAATTTTGGGGTGAAGGAATTGAGGACACTGGTAGCGGAGTACAGGGCTTTCTGTTCCTTGCCTTGGTCAAATATATTAACTCACAGCAATTCTGACACAAGGGAGAGAGAAAGGATCAGTGTGTTTATGCACAAATGCACTGGTGGTGCAGGGCATCTCCATTTCCCTAATCTCCCCTCCAAACCTATGAACAGAATAACATTTCTCCTGACACATTGCAGGCAGAGAAGAGGTGAGGAAAGGTGCAGTTACTTCTCTAGAGTAAGAGTTATGTATAACCATCTCATGAAGGTTACACTGGCATGAAGAATTCAATCTTCCCACTACCACAAGGTGTTGAGACAGCCTGGTAAATCGGAATGATCTGTACTGGTTTTACAAATAAACTAGACTCTAGTATGTTTCCTGAGTTTATTAACTAATTAATAGTGCTTAAAGTATCTTAACATCACCACACAGGTTAGATAAAATAGATTCAATAGTATTTTTCAAAAGTAAGGCGAATTAGTTTCTGTGATGTTGTTCCATACATAGAGACAGATTTTCTCTGCATTTGCAGGATGGGAGGACTTAATGTAATGTAATGAAACATAAGTTCTGCAACACAGCTTAGAAAGATGGTTATCATGACTGTAAAGCTTTCTAAATAAGAATTTCACACTCTAGCATGATCAGCATCAGCATTTTATTTAAAAAAATTAGCACTACTGTTAAATGATTAATTCTGCAGATGCCTTTTGCTGATATGCAAATGTAGTGAGTTACATGTTCTTATTCTTGAAAACAACCCTTCCTACTTTGCATGGGCAATATTGTGCTTCCTTGAGGTGTAACCAAAACCAGATTTTGCTCTGTAAACAAAGAGAAGGAAAAATTTTTCACTTGATAAGAAAATGAATACAGAGTTCTTTTATCATTGGCTGACAAACTTTAATAGAGAATTTCCTAATTAGTTAAGAAATTTGCAAATGATTTGCAAGCCAAAATAGAAGCAGATCACTGTCTCATAGTTGCATTGAGTTTACACTGGCAGTGATTGTTGCCACTCGAATTAGCAAATGTGAATAAGCTCATATGACTGAATGCTTAGAAACAGCCCACCTGATGAATAAGATTTTGCACAAGCAAGTTCCTAGTCATAATAACCACCTTGAAGATATGACTGAAGAAATGTTAATTACTTCATGCTACAGTTATGACTCAATTAGAGTCCTCCTGCTGAATGAGAAATTTATGGAAAGAAGCAGAAAATTTAGATTGCCAAATGTCATACAATAATTCCTTACAAGGTTCTTATAGAACAGACATTTCAAAATGAGCCTACATGACCTATGTTTGTAGGTGCCACATTTAGTAAATCTTAGGGTCACATTTCTTGTTTGAACTAGAAGTGGCTAAGAACATCCAATGGGATTTCTGAAGTGATGGCATTTTTATCAACTGTTTCTTTCTACGTATCAATGACATTTCCTGGATGCAGCTGCTCTGGTTTTAAATTCCTGTATACCTAAAAGCAACTCAATGGAGTCATAGCCTGCTACATAGAGATTTACTAGAGAAATCCATTCACCTAAAGGGCCCTCTGACAGTGCCCCAGTAATGCTGTTTTAATGATTGCTGCATAGCAGGAAATGAGAAACTAAACTGTATGGCTACAAAAGAACAAAACAATATGTACTCTTTGTAAACAGACTTGTAACAAGATTTTAAAAAAATCACTCAAAAATCCAAGAGATAAAATGTCTTAAGAGGATGCCTACAATAAGGAGCTTTCTCCCTTAGTTAAAGGTATGAGCAGAATACCCTGGGCCAGGATGCATTTTTACTATAGCACTTTTCCTTTGTCTAAATTGAAATGCTTTCTTCTTGCTTATCTGCCCCTCATCACTTTTGATTTGGCACTATGATGCTTTATGATAAAAGATTAAGTAATCCCATTCTGTCAGATATTTTTTACTGACACCCTCAATGTGTATTTTAAGGTTTAATATTTCATCTTTAAATTGCCTTTTCCTCTTACAAACGCTGTGCTGTCCAATTCTCCCAACACTTCTGAATCACATACCTGTTTAGTAAGATAAGTGCAATAGTTTAATCACAGCTAGCTGTACAATGTAGACAGGATGGAGTGACATCCCTCCACTTCCTGCTAGCTTCAGTTTACTTTCTGGCTGCCCTCACAGTCTCCTGCATGGTGCAGGTATATTGACCTTGTTGGTTAGGCCTACACTTGTTCCCAAGTTGGGTGTAATTCAAAACCTGAATCTTGAACTACTGTTATCTACAGTTCGACACCCTGAGGCAAAATGCTGGAAAGGGATCAGCTTTTCTAAGCCTTGTTAGCAGTCTAATAATGGGCTGCATGGAAAAAAGCTGATATTTGACAACTGCTAGACAGAAAGGAACAGGTTCTTACACATCTTGGAAAGAAGGGACTCAAGTCTGTTAATTTTAATCACCATTTAAGATATTTATTAATAACTTTATTTAATGAGCATTTGTTAGGTACTACAGCACCATGTCTTAGCCAGGAAACAGCAATGCTGGTTCAGGACACTTCCCAGGTCAGAACCAAACCCAGACAAAGCGAGAGAAATTAAAATGTTGTGACTTGTACACTGACACTTTCACCTTTTAAAATTAATATACTTAGTTTGAATGTTTTTAAGGACTACAAATGAGAAAAAAAATCTTGAAGACACTAAATCAGGGGCTAAATGAAGAGATGGACTTCTATGTTTTACATCTAGCGGAGCCCCATCCCAGACAAGCTTTCCGCAGGGACTCTCAGAATACGATGCACAGGAGACAGTAACATGAGCTGAAACATCCTGGCGTGACACAAAATTGCCTGGCAATTTGTGCTTCTCCCCTGTCAGAACTGTAAGCAGAGCTGAAAAAATGTTCCTACTGATGACTTCTACCATTTGGAAAGCCATATCCAATGCACTACAAGATATTGGTACTGTTTGCAAACATGTCCTAATATGTCTTCAAATGATGGGCAGTGACTGTCAGAGAATTTTTGAAAATGCCACTACTTATTTATCTTTGGGTACATTTGGTACCTGTACAGAAATGAACTAAGTAATTTTCAGAAAAAAGACTTGTATGCCAAATTCCCTACTGTTTGGTTTTGTTGGTTTTAAATCGGAGGTTTTTTTTTTGAACGTGCTACACTGCTGCACTGTAGATGATTGTGATAGAAAGTTGAGAAATAGAGAAAGTTGAGAAGTACTGTCAAAGAAAGAACTAGGATAACATAGGGACACTATGTCCAAACCTGCATTGGGAGAGGTCAAAATCAGTAATGCTACTTGCCAAGACACACACTTATGGAAAAGAGGCAGAAAACTCTGCCAAGATCTAGCATCTTACCAGCTAGGGGTGACTAAGGAGAAGAAAAGATCTAGTAGATAGATTTGGGTAATGCTGTCACATGTGCTGAAATATAGTCAACAGCTGGTTTAAATAAAAGTAGTAGAACATGGGTGGTTGTGCCACTGTCATAAGTGATTTGGGCATGGTCATGTGTGCAGTTATGGTCATGTGTCAAAAAAGACAAATTCAGAGACAAAACTAGAGCCGTGTTATTGGGCTGGTCCATGGAGTCCAGAGCCTCCTACACATCAGGAGACTCTGCTTTTTATTCTAGCAGGAAAAAGCAGCTGAGGAGAAACACAATGCCACTAAAACATAACAGGATAAACACTGGAAGGGGTAAATAATTATAAAAATGAAAGGATCATAAAGAAAAACAACAAATGGATATAAACTATGAGTCAATCTAGTCCTAAAGCTATGTTTCTAACTATCTGAATAATCAGAATGATTAATCAGAAAAATAGGAAACAAACCCAAAGCCCAAGCCCCCCACTGTAAAATGTAGGCAAATTTGCTAAGATAACAGTTGGATCTCACAGTAAAGTTCTATAATCAGTTCACCCAGTGTTTCTTAGCACTGGCGCTCTGGGCTCTTCTGTGAAATAACCACAGTCAACATCACACCTGAGTGAAACTGAGCTTCATCAGCCCTTGGATTAAACTTTAAGCAGAGCATCCTTAGGTAGACTGTAATAGGGCAGGTTCATCTAAAGAACTAAGTAAGACACCTGGATTGCCTGCTGCAAGAGAAGGAAAGAAAAAGCATTTTTTTCAGTTAAACATTTTGAAGAAAACCAGTCAAGTTTACCGGTGCTACAGCACTGCTTGTTAAAATGACACACACATCATTGGAAAAATATCTGAAAACATACATAAAGTGAAAGTTTATTTATGTTCTAATACATATAGCCAAAACAAATGTTCATTAAATATTCAGTTTGGTTTACTTTTTCTGTAACATTGCTAGCATAAAAATAAGTTCTTAGTAATATACACATTTTTGATACTGAAAGAGCATCATTGTATAATTAGATACAGCTGTTGCATATTTTGTTCCTTTTATGGCCATCTACAATAATTATAAAGTGACTTAACTATTAAGGATTAAACATTAATGGTTACTCTAAGGGCCATATTTCATCATTTCTACACTGTTTGTAGAATTTCTCTTTTTAAGGATAATTCAAATATAAAATTAATGCATTCCCACAAATGTGAATCAAACATTTACACAACATTTTTTCCTGTGGTTTCATATTCTTCTGATAGGAGACTTAAATTGTGTGTATATGCATTGCATGTATTTTATTTGATGTTTTTATATATTTATGTATTACAAGCTTACAGGCTATCAGATAGAAAATATTTATCTGTTTTTTTCTAACTGGATTCTGCACTGGATCCCAAGGTGGAATTTTAAATCTATTTACATACAAATAGAATTTTTTTTAAAAAGTGATAAGAAAATGTACTGTAGAGAAACAGTCATAAATAGCAGAGTTGTTTATGGAAAACATCACATTTTTTCCCATTACTAGTTGCCTTGGTCATTTTCATAGGCTTGATTAGTCCCAGATAACCTATTTTTGTTGCTCCATCTAGTTGCCATAGGTTAAAAATAAATAATCTATACAAAGTCTGGAAATATTGTGGGAGTCCTGCTGTTGGATAAATTAGTTTATTAATTTTTAAGTTTTCTGATGGGGTTCTAATTTTGCATATCTATTTCTGATACTCTGTTCAATCCATTAGTTCATCAGCCCTGCTAGTTTTTCCAAAACGGCAAGAAAGAAAATGGTAGTGCCCTGTAAAAGGACACCATATAGGTTACTGCCTGAGCTTTGTAGAGCAAGATAAATTTGATGCAAGATTGTTTACCATCCTTCCACAGCAGGCAAGGTATTCTCACTGTGGGGCTTATTAAACAACAATGCCATCATGCATGACATTACAGTGGGCTGACACGAGAAACACTAATGAGAATGAGCCATTGACACACTTCAGGCACAGGCATAAACAAGTCGATAAAATCACATCAGAAGTAAGAAAATAACCATTATAAAAGAACCAAAACTCTAAGATATCCATGCCTGCTTGTTACTGCCTTGAGCTCTCTATGAGTATTTGTGGAATTCTCTGATGGCTGTGCAAATTCCCTCTCTGCATCTTAATCTGTGTCAACATGTCTCTGCAAACTGCCACATAAAACTTGCTAATTCCTATCTGTACAGAGGAAGGTATCCTGAAAATGCATGGATAAAATATGTCTGTTTCCCCTTACATTACTTTAGTCTGGTATAATTAATATACCTACTTGCTTCCTACTTTCTCTCTGAAGCTTGAATTAGGGAAAATGTTTAGCAATTCTCAGATGTTACATGTCATCAAGGTAGTGATCCATCCACAGCTAGCATTGTAAAATCCTCACCTGCACTGTTAATTATTGTCCCATGCTGGATATGAACACTCCAGAGTCACATTAAAGGACATTGACTGTCTGTGGTTCACAGCTCCCTGTTTTAGTCCTGATTATCATAGCCAGTTATACTGACACCAGTTGAGTCAAAAGCAGCACTTGCATAGACCTGCCAGTCTTTAGGAGGTATTCTGCATATTTCTATGTGTGCCTTCGGAGAATTCACATATCCATCTCAGTAGAAGTCAGCCCATTCTCCTGAGTCTGCTGGAACACAGTTAAAAAATGCATGCTCCCCCAGGAACATAAGATTTACCAGAGGTGGAGCTGTACCCTCCTAATTACAAGCATATTTATATATGCATATGTATACACATATATGGAATAAATTTGGAATAAATAAATAAACATGCATAAATATACATATATCAATGCAACTTTGAGATTCATTAGTTCTTTCCTTTTCTGCTGTAAAAATACTTGTTTCAGCTTGTTAGGTTTGTTTCTTTCCTTGCTAACAGAAAACTAACAGTAGTTTGTGTCTCTGGTATTACTTTTTTTGCAGTGGCCTTTATTCTGAGTAGAAAGACCAAGTAAGAGTTCTGCTAAACATCTCAATGTAGTGCTGATGAAATAGCTTCTGATGTGCTTATTTCTTCTGCAGCCTATACAATATTTTTTACTCTTTCCTCATTCTATTCTTTGAGTGATAAGCAAGAGCAAATGAGGCACCAGAGCCTCATTACCCTGGGGGAGAACAGGTACTTTTCTGCTTCCACGAATTCTTCACTAAAGTATACACATGAGCCTCATTCTGTAACACAGAGATTGATTCATAATGGGATTCCAGCATTTCTTTGAAAGACTACTGCAACTCTCTGCTCATTTCTACAGGTGACAAATGTAGGCTACTGCAGATATTAACTAGACATTAAAAAAAAAAGCTCATTATGATATTTTTGTCATACACAAAAGCTATAAAGTTATGGATATAGAAAACAAGAAAACAATTCCTGGAACAGTAACATGTTTGTCTCCTTACTAAATCAAGATACTGTGTACTAGATACTTAAGAGGACTTTTGTAAGATTCTGCAAAAATGAAAAAACAGAACACAATTTCACATCACAGCACAAAATATGGAATAAAAGATGATAAGTTCACAGCAATGTTTTACTATTTGGTATTTGTGACCATCTAATAAATTTTTCTACATAATTGCAACTCTATGTATTTTTAAAACACAGTTTACGACCATAAAATGAGAGTTTCCTTTTGAAAGGCCATTTAAGAAACTGTGTGAAATGAAAAGCTAATAAAGTCTGCAGTCCACTCAGAAAGAACCTAGATTCCCTAGGCAGTCTGTGCTCCCATGTCCACAGCTCTCTGGGACATGGCAGGGGCTGGCAGCCATGCCAGTCTCAAACAGCAGCCAGGAGGATGCTAGGTATGGGTCTGTACAGTCTAAAAACGTAAACAAAGGCTTCTGGAAGGAGGTAGAAAGTCATTCAGCATTAAGTCATACTGCACTGTGCATGAAAGTGGAATAAATCACCAAGATTCCTATGTTCTTCATGTCTACTCATTTGTCTGTTTTGCTGTTTTCTTAAAGTGATTTGTTGTACTAGAATCTTATCTTGCAGTTAAATCAATATTCATCCAGTATACTAAAGGTTAGCATGTAAAATGGTATGGTAAAAACCCCCTCATATGCATGAGGGGTCACTTGTAAATTCCTGCAGAGTGAAGTATATAGCTGCCACCTATGCATTAAAATGGTGGAGTAAACCTAATGACAGGTAGATGAATTATTATGGAGCCAATAGGTTTTCTTAAAGGATTTAAAAAAAAAAAAAAAAATCTGTAGGTACTTGAAGCTGTTCACAATACAGTTCTAAGCAGTAGACTTGCATGCATGCCAATCATCTTGTAGCAATGTCAATCTCCAGGGACATATCAGTAAGGAAGTTGGATAGCTCCTTGTGCTTTTTTCAAATGGATGGACCCTGGCCAGTCTTTGAGGCAATCTGAGGCAAAGGACGATGGTGTATCATAAACAGGATATGTTTCCTTCTTCATGTTAAAATACTACCAGTGTTATTTCTCAATCACACAGAAGGAGAACGTATGGAATGCCTATATGCAACTCAGATAGGTTCAGACATTTTGCAGGGTTTCGCTCAGGGGAAAGGCAGCAGAAATCTGCACCAGTAAACTGGAAATCAGAACAGCTGTGAATATTAATGAAATTCACAAGACAGTCTAAAAGGCAAGTTTTCAGACTTAGAAAGATCCATACTGGTCTAAATGGAACAAGGGGCACAAAGGGAATTTCAAAGAAAAGTAGAAAGCTGCTCACTGAGATCTGATAATTACTGATCTCTGCATTGTATAAACCAAATTACTCAACAGAGAAGCTGAGCATTAAAAATGAATGTCTCAGTTAGGGTGTTTTGGCATCTCTTCATATCTAGACATGTTCCAAGTTATCTCCAGAAATGAAATAGAATAATTGGGTCAGATCCCAGAAACTCATTTACCTAAGCTAAATGGGAGGAATGAACAAGCATTCTTTATCATCATTCAGATCTGGATATTCAGGAGAGCAGTTAGACTTTTTCCATCAATTTCCTCTTAATTTAGTTACTAGTCAAAGTTTTTTCTAGTGTAGAACATTATTATGTTTAACACCTGCTGTGTTATTGCACAATTTTCTTTATGCTGACACTAAAACAGGGAGAGGAGAGTGAATGATTATGTCCTAAGATACAAGCTATACTTCTAAAGATTTACTTCTCAGCAATTAAAAAAAATGAACATAGCTGCATATTTGCCTTTCTCCATACTGAGGTGAGGAATACTCCATCAGCACCTTGCTGTTTCTCACTCTTATTATCTACCTTCACAACCTGCTGAAGTTCTGCACTGTAAATTCCTTTGGTGAAAGAAAAAACCCTGATCACAGCCATGATACAGTTATAATGGCAAGACCTAAAATCAGTGGTTATGGGTAACTACTTTAGCTACCACCTAGGCCTAAGCCTTGCAGTGTTTTCTAAAAGGAAGCCCTAGCAGCGGAATAATCTCCCTGGCTGGCTTTGAGAAATCCTTTTGGGCTATCACAGGCAGCTGCATAGCCCCAACTTCTGGGGGACCTGTGGGCAGTTCATCAGGACTGTGGGTCAAAGTGGGTGGGCAGAAAATCACTCAGCTTTCCAGATACGAAAATCTTGTTTATGAAGCCCCTGCCATGAGATCTGCCATGAGCCACGAGCCCCTGCCATGAATAGTGCTGCAAAACCTTTCATTTTCACCAAATGAAGAACAGTTACGTGGGTTTTTTTACAAGTAGCCTTAATGAGACTTAAATCTTCCTTTAAAATGTATGTTAGTTTTCAGTAAGTGTACATACTAACAGCATTTCTGTCAGGAGCTGTTGAGTGGAAGCACAAAATAAGACAATGCTCCTTGTTGGACTGCCAGCAAGGAGGAGCACAGATTCCTTCAACTGTAGACATACAAGGATGTGACTTATCTCAGGCATTCACCTGCAGAGGACAGCAAGGCAAGCCACAGTGTACAGCAATGGAATGCTGATGAGATGCTCTGTGTGATGCCAGGATAAGCTACAATCATAAAAAATTATACAATTATAACTCATGAAATGTAAACACATGTGAGGATGCAGGAAGATTTCTGCCATTTTGTCACACCTGCAAAGATGTTTGATATAAACCCAGAGATGAAAGCTGTAGAGTGAGAGCACAGCTTGTTTGTTCATCAATGTAAGGACTGTACATCTGATAGTTGCCACTAGTGGACTCCATCAGCAGTTTGAAGAGAGAAGGTTGTCTGATACAATTGAAATGCTCTTTAAAACACAACTTTTGGAAGGCTTTTCTAGGGAGATGATGGAGAGTCCTTGTTCAGCTACAATGATCAGTGATTGCCATCTGGTTAATGTTAGAAGTGTAGTCAACGCTTTTCAGTATTTGAGGTTGCAACCGTGAATTACTGCTACATATAAAAAGGGTTTGCTTACCAGTCTGGACATAACCTAGGGTAAAAAATGATTGGAAGATTTTTGTGTGATGTTGGGGAGAAAAGAATGAAACAGGGAAGCATTCAGGGAAGTTCTATCAGCCTGTCAGACACTTTTTTCTAATTAGTCCGAAAAGCTGTTAAGCCTTTGCTCATTTTTTTAAGATTAGAGAGCTATCAAATGAGCTCATGTTTAGTCTTGTATAGTCTATCTATGATCTATAATCTTCTACAGTGAACCTAGAAAGTTAATGCTTCATATTACTTAAAATTCATGTGAGTGTTTTCAACCAGCTGCAGGATGTAGTAAAGGGATTTATGAATTAAAGCATGATTGACACTGTAAGTAACTATTGCTGACTTTACAAAAAATTCACTCATTTTTCAGTTAATTTCATAGTTTAATATCTCCAAAATGGGTTCATGGAACATTACATTCTATTTTCTCTTTTCTTTGAGAAAAAGGGGTATTGGCACTACAGTGTTAATTGTTTAATGTTATGGAAATACTATTGGCTGATTAAATTGGATTAGTTAGATTATCAGCTTAGAAAAATGGTATCATGCATTCCTTCTGCTTTGGAATATTTTAGAGTTTGCAGCATCAACAATTTGGAAACCACATCCATACAAAGACATATTTGAAGGCTTTATTGTAAGGTGAAACATAAGAAAAATAAATTCTAGAATTTTGGACAGAAGGATTTAGGAATAATTGCTTGGTACAAATAGTATTTTTTGCCTCTTTGATAGGAAGTACTTTATGCAAATGAAACTTCATTCCAAAATGTAATTCAGGAAAAAAACAAGACTATATTTTGGTACCATCTTCCCCCCAAAGTAGCTTGTTTGCAACAAAGATCAATAACTTCTGCAGTCCCAACTCCACCACCTGAGGCAGACCTGTCAACAGTTCTTTCTCTGTGCTGCCAGGTAGCTTTGCTCAGTGATGAATACACACACTCCTCCACTCCTCTGCCTTTTCCTTCCTGCACCACACAGAATACCATTGTTAGGAATTCCCCTCCAGTTTCTGAGCTAGGTGATAATTTTGGAGAGGCATCATGTCTCACATCCATGAGTCCTGCCAGCACCAGCTCTAAGAAGGTGCTGAGGAAGATCAGCTGGGGACATTCTCAGCATCCAGTCATCCCTTTCAGTGCACCCAGCTCTGGTCCAGGTCAGCTCCCTTTAGTCACAGCTGCTGCAGTCTGGGTTCAAACTGAGCTGTTGGGTTGTAACAGAAAACTGGTCTCCTTGCAGTCTAAACAGCTCAAAAGAAGGAAAGAGATGGGATCTCACACTGCTTCACAAACCTTATTCAACTCTTCCTGCATATTAGACATTCCCAGCGAGGTGCTTTTTTACAGTACAAAAGAGAAAATCAAAACAAAACAAAGCTGAAAGATTGTTTCTGTTGCAAGAATTACTGTTTCTCACTCTACCTCAAATAGGTGGAAGAGCTTGCATAATTTTAACTTGGGCACATCAGTCTCAAAACATTTTGTTGTGCTAAGCTTTGTCTTAATCATCAGTCCTGTTTCCCATCAAGTGCATTTTGTGGGTGAAGTGTGGACAACATGCTGTTAGTGGTTGTCGTGGTTTAACCAGCAGGTAGCTGAACACTACACAGCTGCTCACTCCTTTCTCATCCCCTGCAGAGGGATGGGGGAGGGAATTGAGGAAAAAAAAAAAAATTTGTGGGTTGAGAAAAAGCCAGTGTGTTAGGACAGAGACAGAAGGAGTAATAGTAACGATAAAAGAATTCGAATAATCAAGCACAATGCAATTGCTCACCACTCATTGACCCTGAGCAGCTGCCCCTGGCAAACCTTCCTCCTAATTACTACACTGAGCATGATGCCATATCCCTTTGGCCTGTTTGGGTCATGTCTCCATCTCTGGGTCATCATCACAGCTTCTTGTGCATCCCCAGCCTCCTCACTGGTGGGATGGTGCGAGAAGCTGAAAATTCCTTGACTTAATGTAATCGCTGCTCATCAACAACTCAAACATCAGTGTGTAGGTCCCTTCCAAATTTACCCAATCTGCAATTCTGTAATCCTGTGTTATCAACACTATTTTCATCATAAATTCCAAGGACAGTACTCTACCAGATACTAGGAAGAAAATTACCCAGCCAAAAGCTGCATGGTGGTGAAAATTCATTCCTTGCAATAACAATTTTCCCAGCATCTGCTGTGTACTCTTCCTCCTACTTCTTTTTGTTCACATTAAGACACAGTGAATTTCTACTGCAAACCATAATCTCATTAGTAAAACAAAAATGCATGTTCTGTCATATGACAGGTTTCTAAGTCTGGAAAATGTTCTTGATTAAATTGGCTTTGGCTGTGTAACCCCTATTAACATTAATGGCAGGCACATGGCTGAAACTCTGAATATGAACTTGAGAATAAATCATTACAATCCAATTGTTTAACTTCTATTGCCCTGCATGTCAGTGATATTAACTGGAGAGAGGATCAGAGTCTTCCATGCAACTGAACAGGTGATTTAACACATTTCTTGATATTTGTCACTAGGATGAAAATTTTTTTTTTCAGATTCTTTGTATTCTAAGTAGTTTTGCCTCTAAAAAATATATTAAAGCTTTAACTTAATAGATGTGAATGGATATAAATGGAAATACGTGTTCAGGTTTTCTGTAGTCTTAAGACTGAGTTAGCGTACCGCTTTTTTTACAAAAAATGAAAAGCTTAAAAATCCTAAATTGTTTCCAGATCTCTAAATGGACTCATAATGAATAAAAATAATAAATACATGTCTTTTCTTTTTGTGAAAACTTTTTTCACATGTTAAGAAATAGCCTTTAACTTTCAGAAAACGCTCTGTTGTAAAGACTAGAGCAGATTTGCTGAATACATTTTTGTACCATTGAGCAGTCAAACTGTGTTTATGTATCAGCAAATAACATTTATTTGAGCTCTGCATTTAAATTCTGTAAATAGTAAATTAACTTCATGTGTACAAACCACTTCATATCAAAGACCTGGTCAACATTAGATTTATGATTTCCTCACATTCCTGTTAAAATCAAAGAGAATAAAAATCTGCTGAAAGCACTACTGAAGTCAGTGAAAAGGTGCCCACTGACATTAGCAGGAGCTGGATAGTACCCACCATGGAAAAAAAAAAATCAGTATTCAACTCAAAGGCTTTAATGTGCCAAGTTCATACACAGGGCACATCCACATCGTGCAGAATGAGGCATTGACTTCCTCCAGCACATGCAGGAGATGTTGTTTGGATTTTAATTTAATCCCTTGTTGATTATTCATTGGTGTGAGGCTGAAGAGTGGATAGAATACCAAAACAGATCATTATAAAGCCATACAAAATATGTTAGCCTCTTTAAATTGTGTACTCAAACATGAATAAAACACACTGTACATATACACACACTGCCCACACACAAACACTTGTTTTCTCTCTGTGTTTGCATACTTTCTTATCCATATATCTAATATATATATATATATATATTCATAAATTAATCTAAAAGAAGAGAAAGACTTTTTAAACCTTGACAATTTTCTACTACAATTTTACTTCATAAATGACTCTTTTTGTGGGGTTATGTTTGGAGGTCTTGTCATGAATGAGAATGACATGTACCTATTGGTCTGGGTAGAAAACCCCAGCTCGCTGGGGAGAGGAAAACTGCACTGAGAAGGAAGTGTGGGAAAATTTCCCAAGAACTAGAAACCTCTTTTGAGTCCACAAGAACTGATAAATTCATAACACTGTGAGTGATTCTGCCAAACTTTTTCAAAGGCACAAGTATACAGTGATGTCAGCAACTTACAGTTGTGGTCCATGTGTGCCTCAATTCTACCCCTAACCTGGAAAAGAGAATTTATAGCATTTGTATTGGGAGTTGCCAGCACATGATCAGGATAAAACGATGAACTTTTTTTTTTTTTTTAACAAATGTATATTAAGGCATTCACTTTTCAGTGTTCTCACAATCCTACTTTCATGTTATTATGATTGTGTTTTGCATCCTTTGGTTTTCATATAGAAATGTCATTCTTGTGGCTAGACTCAGGCTTTGCTTTCTGTTAAAGGCTTGCCAAGTAGCACTGAAATAAACAGTTTTGGTGTTGATTGCTGTTTGACATTTATTTTATGTTTGGTCCCGAAATAAATACATATGGTATCTCCCAGCTGCAGAAAACATCAAGATGCATGTGGCAAACTGATCAGTATTGTCCTTCACCTTCAATCTTTTTCTTGAGAAAAGTCATGGGGGCAAGAGAAAATAAGATAAAATTGTTTCCTGAGGATGATAAGCTTTGTGTGAGTAGGTTTAACTAGACTGCAGATAGCTTTGTGTGTTACATGGCTTGGTTTAATTACAGACAAACTGTAGATAGCCTTTTGTGTTCTATTTGATCTTAGCACAAATCTATGCTAGTAAAGTACTCAACTTACCCTGAAGCCTGAGGTCTTGAGCATCAATGAGGGTAAAGGCTTGAATACACATCAAGCGTTGTGTAAAGAGGCAATGTTATAGATTCATGACACGGGTGTTGACTTTTGCACTACTTGGTTTTCAGAGGATTAAGTTTAGCTATTCATTCATAATGAAAGGGCTTGAGTACTCAGTGAGCAACCTAATGTTAATCTGTGCATTAGCAAAGATTTTTAATAAACTTCATAAATATGCAGGGCAAAAGGGAAGAGATTAAAACTGCCACAGTAAAATTAATCTTGGCATTTCATACCTTCTGAGTATTTTATTTTTTATCATTATTGTTTTCCCAGTATATGAAACACCAGGGAAGTGTTGCATGAAACTGAATAAACAAGAGAATAAACAAGAGGGAAGCAGGTTCAGACAAAGCAGTCTGACACCCTTGCCCCAGATGGTGCACAGTTTCTCCGAAATGATACAAAAAATCTGCATTGTGTGTGCTTGAGAAGGTGTAATACAATGAAGACTTTTTATGGTATGAAATTTACAGTGTTTGTAATGGTTCTGAGAGCAATGTGATCTCACAGGAAAGCCATTTGAGGCAGGAGGATTACACCAAAAAGAATGCCATGTGAAAAAAAACAACAGGAGTGCAAAGTAGGAAAAGTCCCTAAGGAAGGAGCAGAGAAGAGAACCTGTTTATTACACTTGCATTGAACAGCAGTTTGAACCCATTCATGAATAGAATCAGGAGGGAAAAAGGGATCCATGTTGATGAAAATATGGGGGTGTGGGGAGGAAACAGGGGCTGAGACCTCCCCAGTTTGGCTATCTCAGGTGGGTAAGCAGGTCATTGTTCCTCAGGCACAGGTGGATGTCAGCTAAAAATGATCAGGAAGGGAAAAGCTACTGAGTCAGCCCATCAGCTTTCACATCAAAGGCCAACCCCAAAACTCCTACATGACAACTCACAAAGAAACCTGATTCCTAGTACACTCCAAGGTTGGAGTCCCTCATTAGATTCCTTTCCCATTTCATGCAAGCAGGAATGTACACTTTTGGTGTTGGCTATGATCTGGTTTATTTACATATTTATGCTAGTACAATATTAAATATGAATTTAGATGAATTGGACAAGGGTGCACATGTGTGACCATTCATTCAGGCAACAAATACAATTAAAAATTTTTGATAAGGCACATCCTGGGAAGGGTCTGCAGCTAAGGAGCTCAAGGAAGCTGCCTCTCACTCAAGGTCAGCTAGGAGACTTTTTTCAGCAACAGAGAAGTTGCTGACATGAAACACAAACTGGAGCCCCTCTAGCAAGAGGCACACTGAGGTCCTGTGCCCACCTTGATGCAGTGATGCACCCTGCCTGTCTGCAGGGATGGAGGGATGGAATAAACGGTGCTTTGGGAGTGGGGACAAAGTAAAAGTGAAAAACCCTTCAAAGGGTGCAATGTGTGCCACTAACTGGTTGGAGAAGTTACGTTTTTAGTCTAGGGGAACACTTTTTTTCCTGCTTGTTCCAATCTTCTGTACTCAGTAAAGGGAAAAAAAAAGCTGCAATACATCAGGCTACACAGCGTGGGATATCAGCGCTCAGGTCTGTAACTGCAGGTGCTGCCAACATCCAATGGAACTCCCTCTTGAATTTCTGCTCTGGACATTCCAATTATGTTGATTCCTCTAGTTTTTCACTTTGCTATCACCTCTATCTCTTCCTGCAGGCTTTATTCACCTCTTTCCCTATTCCTGTTTTCCCTGTCTCTGCTCCCTCACTTTCCCATCCACCCCAAACTGCTGTGTCTGCTCAGGAGCTTTCCTCACTCTTGCTTGTTTTCTTCCACGGTTCCCACTCTCTTCTCCCTTCTCAATCTGACTCCTCTTGCCTTCTGTAGCAGAGTGCATCTCACCTCCACAGAGAGAAAGTGTTCCTGCTGCCTGATCCCATGGCCTTCACCATGGAGTCATTTGCAGGGGACTGGCAGCTGCTGGCTGGAGCCACTCATGATTGGTGGGGTAACTACTGTCAGAGAAGAGGAGCTCTGACTTGAACTGAGCTTGTTCGAAACAAACAGTCTGGGGAGAATGCACCAGATAAACTAAAGCCTCCATCCAGTTTATGCAAACAGAGGTTTTTTTTAGAAGTACTGATAATATTTGGGCAGCTTGTCACAAGGGCAGTAAAAGACATTGCTGATTGAGGTAATCCTAAGCCTTTCTCAATTTCGGTCACCTTTTCTCCACATAGATGAGCTGGTTTGACTCCCGAGACTTGTCTGCCTGCTCCCCATTTACCATCTGAAGCTCCTATTTTCTGAAGAAGACTAATTTTCTATTACTTACAGAGTATACTTAGCACTAAAAAAATAATATGAATGCAAAGACAGAAATCTCAGGATTTAACCAAGATCTATTATTGCTTCATTTGAGCTCTGAGCCAAAGGTGAATATGCCTAGATTTTACAATGACATGCTGAAATAGTGTTTTAAAACTCTTATTATTTATACCATCAATCAGAAAAAGATCTTCACCTTTTTCCTGAGGGTTGAAGAGCAGGTCACAGAGGAGAGGAGCACAGATACTCATGTAGTCATTGCAAAATGCAATGACTGATGACTAAACAAGCTGCTTTCAAAAGGCAGAAATCTCTTGAAAATTAAATTATTCTGACAGCATTTTGTGTGACCCTGTGTTTTATATGAGGGTTAAGTTAACATGAAATATAAAATTTGAACTTAACATTCAACCCCTGCTATGTGATTGCTGTTTGCTCGTGTGCCAGGTACCACTGGCAGGCCGTCTATTACTTGTGGTGCCATGTGGCCAAAGGAGATTGTTTGAGCTGTTGGACCTGCCTGGTGCCAGGACAGTGTGCTGTGATGGGGCCTCTGGTGTCGGGATGACCCCGAGGTGTTGGAAAGTCTCTTTTTCCCAGCCCTGAGACCGAAGAAGAAGACAGAATTCCTTGGCTCTGGTTCCCAAGGTTGTTTATTTGCCCTTATCTAATCCATTGTCTTTCTGACTCACTGAGATCTGTCCAGCAGGTCGGTTCATGGCACACTGACCACCCTCAGAGTGGTGTTATCTTTTTATACTAAAAACTACATGTCAATTATTTACAGTAATTTTCCAGTATCTATCACCTATGTTAGACAGTTTGTCTCTACTCTAAACCAATCCAAAAGTGACACCATCACAGCAGAAGATGAAGGCTAAGAAGAAGAAGGAGAAAAAATACACACGGATTTCTCCATCTTGCGTCTTGAACCCCGTTCTAAAAAATCCAAATTCTACTTTTTTCACCCTGTGATAAATTCACTAACATTCTATTTCAATCCTTGTGGCTTGTAACTCCTTACAAAGTTAGTAATTGTTTCCATGGGTTAAAATCAAAGGCACAGGTGATTTTTGACTCCGTTCCAAGGTCTCTGAGCCCCCTGCCAGGGTGTTGAGTCCTCCAGGGCAGTCAGAGGAACTTTGTGGGTTCCAGCAGTGCTGTGGGCCTGCATGGGCAGCCGTGCAGGGGGACTTTTCACTGGACAGCCCTCTCTGGGCTGGAGGAGGAGGGGGCAGGGTGGTTAAATGGGATACCTGGGAGAGCTGGTGCAGCTCAGCATTGCCCCAGGTGCAGGCAAAACTGACTGTCAGTGCCCTAAAGAGCAGCTGTCCTTGCTCTTGCCGGCAGTTTGGGCAGCTGTGCCCTGGGCAGAGGACAGAGGAGAGGTGTCAGGGGTGATCTGGAGCTGCCACCGTGGTTTTCTACCCATGCAAAAGAAAGGGTGCAAGGAGCCTGACTTAGAGAGGGAGAAGGCATGGAAGGAATATAGTTACTGGAAGTTTTTTTGTCAAATTTTGGAGATATTGTGGATGTCTGAATCAGGTAGAAACAGAAAGGAAGAGTATGTATTCTTGGAGAAATCAAAGGGCTGGGAAGGATCTGGAAAACTTTGTGGAAACCAAGGGTAGCTGTGTGTTTGGAGAGTGATCTTTTCCTTTCTTCTGCCAGAATTGTCTTCTCTGCCTCCACACCCCTTCAGTAGAATGCCTTTTGGTGCCCATGGGTATTCTATCTCCATCTTCACATGCTTCTCACACAAGTACATGCTGCTTTCCAAATAGCCCTGTTCTCTCTCCTTACCCATGCCACTCTTGCACTGGTTAGTGCTGCCAGGACGGGTGAGGAGGTGAAGCAGCAGCACACCAGGCAGCCCTGGAGACCCTGGCCAGGAGCTGGGCAGGCCTCCCCCTCCTGCTTGGTGGCAGGCATTTCCTCACATGCCTGTCAACAGCAGCTGGGCTCTAGTAAGGGCAGCAGCCACCATGAATGTGCTGTGGGCAGTGATTTTCCACAGGCTTTCCATGAGGAGCAGAGATCAGCTGTAGAACTGGAGTACCTAAGACTCCTTTGCCTCAAAGTCCCCACAGAGATTGTGAAGCATGGGGGTCTTTTCATACACAGCAACCAGCACAATGGATACTGGGACATCTGCACTAGTAGTAGAAAGTGATAAACTTGCCCACTTCAGCACAGCTAAACCAGGACAAGGAACCAGGAACCTCTTGAACCGACCACTTCTCCTGCAGTAGCTTGGAATCTAGGAAACAGAAAACCCTCTTGAAATTTCTTCTTGAGTCAGAAGATAGCAGCAGGACGTTGGTCTACAGTGAGACACCCATGAGACAGAGTTCCCTCATGATGAATGTCGGGAACCCAAATGGGCCAGATGATCAGAAATATATTTTTGCTCGGGGAAGTTAAGTGGAAGGTGTTCACCAGTGCCTGATGTCACCATTACCAAGAAACAGACTGGCAGAAGTCCCAGATAAGGCTCCCTGCATATTTGCAGAAACACATATGACATCATAATTTTAGGCAAAAGAAATCTAATTTTTTAATTAAAAAAAAAATTTAGACTGCAGGCTGTCCTGCCCAGAAACAATAAGATCTTTATTTTGTACTTATGCTAAGCCTTTAAGGGATTTGGCAAAATTTGTGTTTTAAATATTTTATGCCTATACTCAATGTTCTCAACATTATCATTAAACAAGAAACCTCAATCATTAAACAACAATTTTTTCCTCTGCATGAACATATGGTATCCCATCCCCAAAAAAGGCTAAAAATGAATGAAAATGAATGCCACGAGCCATCCTGTTCAAGGTGTGACCAATAACTAGTGGCTATCTGTACCTACATTAAGATGGTATTTATGCTTGTCATGAAGCCTTGTGGAATTTCTTGTTAGTCATGAACCCAGACCCTTAGGCTGTAAGAATGTGTTTCTATACCAAAATCCACCAGCTCATGGCAGTACCTAACCCATAAATAAGTCTCCATAAATGCTTCAGTCAGCAGGGAGAAATAAAGAGGGATATTGTCTTAGCAACATTTAGAAAAACCCACATGGACAAAACAAAGAAAAGTATGATAGTTATGGTCAATTGTCAAAAAAATAGTCTCTTCTAGAAATTAATGCTTTAAAAATTATTTTATTTTGAAAGATGCGTTTGTGTGCAATGTAACCTGTCACTAGATGGAATGACTGTTTCCAATACTGAAGTGTAGTTACATGGAGTGAAGCAGTCTTATCATGCAAGGGCATTTTCAGCTTTTGGGTGGGCTATCTAATGCTAGAAAAGATGTTAAAATGTAATTGTTTTGTGACACATTCCCTCTAAGAGGGAACAGTGGGTTGCTTTTGCCTCCTAAATAGCATTTTTTCAACATCCGTGTATGCCAGGAACTTGCAGTAAAATTTAGATTTTTAGATTATAATCTGACAATTATTTCAGTTGCACTTATTTTCTATACTGTATTTAAACAAAAAGTGGAGTCTTGGGACTTAATATCAAGAATACTACAGAATTCTCAATGTTTCCCAGAAAAATAAGTTCCAAGGCTTCTTGTCTTGAGCTCTTTTGCAAAATACAGACTTTACTGGTAGTGGAAATAAATAATTTTCATATTATAATTCTTCCAATAGTAGGTAACAACAATAAAATTCTATTATTCATATAATGAATAAGTATTATGCAAGCATAAACAATATCAGCACCATTGCTGGGACAAAGAATGCCTTCATTTCTGATATCCACAGACAATATTAGTGAATTTGATTTTCCACAGGTTTTTGCACATCCTAAGTCACAAGCAAGAAACCTACTTTGATCTTTATCCTATACCTATGCAGTTTTAACATCCATGTAAATAGATTTATAGCAAAAACATCTACAAGTGTGGTAGTTGTTTTTCTCTCTGCTGAGATATCTAATCAGGAGAAAAAAACATTAAAAAGGCATAAGAATACACAAAGCATAATACAGAACAAAACAATGGCATTGACAATATAATAAAAAAGATTGTGACTAATGCTATAAAGTCATTAAGTAATATAAAACTAATTTTTGGGACCTGACTAGACTAAAACTCCTAAATAAACAAAACCACTGTGGGCAATAATAGCATTTACAATATTCAGTGAAATGCTAGTAAGCTACGATATAGAAGTAAATGAGAAGCAAACTAAATCAAAAGTTAAAATTGACATGGCAAAAGAGAGCTGGAGGTCAGCTGTTGGTCTGGGTATATACGCCAAAAAGCAGGCTGGGATTATCTGCAAGAGCACTTGGGAGTAATAGAATGACTTGCTTGTCACAGTCTGGAGTGTCATGTGATAAAGCACATGAAGAATTACCCACAATCTATCTAAATGTTGAGAAAGCAAAAAGATCCTGCAGATAAACAGCTGAAGAGATGAATGTCCAATAATTAACCCAGTCTGACATTAAAGACTGAGCTTAAAAGTCTTTAGATAGTCTGCAACTTAATGCTCTTTTCTTTTCAATAAAACATCCTAGGGAAAAGGTCCATCATGTGTCCTCCCACACATCTCAAGGAATAATCAGAACAAATGAAAGCAACAGGAAAGCCACAGGCCTCGTGCAGTTACTGTGACATGCAATTGTCTTCTTGCAGGAGGAATAACACAAAGGAAAAAGAAATCCTCACCACACTTGCTTAGATCCAGAGAAAATTATTGTAGCAATGCAGAAAAGGAGGTAAAACATTATGATGTTTGAACATTATTAACAGTTCTGTGAATGGTCTGTGGTGATCATCCTGTAAAAGTAGAATGATCGAAGTCCTCGAGTTGTGCTCCTTTCTTCAACAAAAAGCAACGCTCAGTGGAACAATTAACCATTAAAAAAGTTAAGGAAATGCATTTCCAGCACTTCTGGAGATAAGAGGAAACTTTTTGGTTTTGGTACAGAGTAACCACCAAGACTGCTGATATTTCCCTTTAGAAAAATCACTTCAGCTGGTAAAATCACTTATTTTTCTTTTTTACAAGGTCCTTCAACTTCAAAATAAGAAAATAATATGCACACAACCCTTCCTAGTCCAAACTTTCTGCCTGAAATAAGACCTTTCCATGATGTTATTTGCTGTTCTTAAACAGATAAGAACTTTCCTACTAGTGATAATAACAAGAGGGAAATCCACATTTTTTTTACACACAGCAATATGGGCCCTAAAGCCATGCAAAGTCATGTGCTAAGGCTGGGTAACTAACCACTGAATTCTTGTCAGCAGCTTCTACAGAAAGATTTAATATCAATGGGAAAGCTGAAAAACTAAGAAAAAAGAAATACAAGCTTGCACTGAAACCTTGTCAGAGAAAAGGAAACCTGATTTTTACTCAGAAGAGGGGATTCCACATCCTGTGGCCGAGTAACTTTACTTAGGCCTTAATAAGATACACTCATTTGGAAATATGAGTTTCGTTTGCATAAATATAGGGTCAGAGTCCTGCTCACTCTCCTAGCTGTGACTGTTGCATTACACAACAAGGTGGACTTCGCTGGAAAGAAGAGGAGACATATTCATCCCTCAGAATTATCAGCAGATTTCACTTCAAAATTACTTCAGTGATAACACTGTACACTAATTCAGATTTACCCACACTGCGTTCTCATGGCTACCTCTTTGCCTTGACTCATCCTGGGCATTTTCTAAACTAGATAAAGAATATTCTTTATCACACCTGAACTGGATGGGTTGGTTTGTTACTCTACACTTCATCTTTTTTTCTTTCTCTTCTGTCACACAAAAAACTATGGAAAAATAAATTTAATTACGTAACTTTGTGCTGTCACATATCCACAAGAACTCCTAGCATGTGGCAGGAACGCCTGGATTTTTGTTTTATGCCTGTCACGCCTCCAGAAATACAATAAGAGGATACAGACTATTGATTTGTATCCAGACTAGTTTACATGTAGTCCAAAAATCTTGTTCTGGCTCAGTATATGTTAAGATTTAAATGCTATGTATATGGTTGTTCAAGCCATAATTGAATTGCTTGATGCCTTTGAATGTAGCTTTTATAATAAGAAAGAGATACTGGGTTTTTTTCAAGTTTTAGGGTGGACTTAATGAGACTTTGTGTTGAAAGTGATGGCTTATGTAAAGACAGAAAAATACAAGCAGAAACATAACTAGTGCCTCTCAGCTTAGGAAGGAAAACTGTATCACTCAAATATTCATCCCACTGGAAAACATAATCTAAACAGTATATCAGAAATTATGTAGGTCCCAATATCCAAAGGATGTTCTATAACAGTGCATTTCATTTAAACAAATGTTCCTCAATATGCAGAGAAATCATGATGACCTTTACAAGTATCACTATTCCTAGAGCCTTCTTTACCCTTTACCACATCCATTGATACAGACTGTCTGGAATGGCCTGAATGAGAAACTATAAACCACCAAATGTCAAGTGAAATGTCATCATTAACTTTAATGTGTTACTGTTCATCATAATAAGTCTGATCTTGAAACAACTTGCCAACTTGTGCAGCTTCAGTGGCAGTGAAATTTCTCCTAATTTACACAGATCACAAGAAGACCAGCATTGTACTGGATGTCCTAAGTACAGCAAAATTTGCCTTTTCTTTGAAAAGTTTCCTTTTTAGCTGTGAGTAGATAATTTATTTTATACTGCACTATTCCTTAAAATAAAATACTTTGGTAAAAGTTTTTCTTCTTTTGCACTGAACAACCATTCTGAAATATTCCAGCTGAAATGAGCCCAGTGCCCTGCCAGCAGATAGAGCAGTCAGGAAGGATAAAAAGTCCAAAGTATGATTTGTTTTAGAGCCTTCAAAACAAGAACAAATCACATCAGAGCTTCACAATAGAAAGACTTTTTTGTATTAAAGCTTTGTGTAAAGTTCTTATAATCTAAACTCTCTTCACTGTATATAGAAAAGAATTACATTTTTAAAATGTAAATGTCCTTATAGTAAATTTACATATATTAAACCCAAATTACTTTGTAGTTTGAGATGCATTTCACTTTTTTTCCTATAAAACTTAAAATCACAAAATAATACGTAGGTGTTTTCAACAATAGAGTAAGAAAACCAGAAAAAAAACCCCAAATATGATTTCAAGTTGCTTTTTCAGAATCTATTTGAACTTTCATATGATTCATTTAAGCATTTTGCTATAATTGTTTTGAGCTGTTAGCCTTCACTGGGCAGACACTGCATGGATAACGTGCAAGCAGCATTTAGTTATAAAGCTGGGTTCTGAACACTCAGCATGGCTTCAGCACATGATTCTTTTTGATAATAATTTCTTAATTGCCTTGTAGAAAATTGAGCATGATAAAGATTGTGAGGCACAGCAATGATCTGGGTTAGAGTACCTTGCTGAAAGCAACAGAGTTTATTTCATTTCTTTCCTGTCTTCTTCACATGGCTAGAAATCACACTCCTATTTTCTCCATTAATATATTTTAGACTAACACATTTTACATAGAAGAATTCAGCTTTGGAAACTGATAACCCATGAAGAACCTAGAATAACTTGAAGAAAATGGTGAAGTTGTGTCCATCAACACTAAATTTCCTTTTTTCCCCTATCTCTTCAGATATCATTACAGTTGATGAAAGAATGTCCTGGAGCCACTGCTTGCCTTGCATCTACATAACCTTGGTTCCAAAGCTGTCTAAACTCTCAATAAGGTGGTGTGGATAAATGTCTCAAGTCTTTTAATTTTCCTGAAATTCACAATTTTAGTGATCAAAATAAAATCTGACAAATACTCCTCCTATAAAGCCTTTCCACAAATGTTTAAATACTTTTTTCTTGCCAGCTCCTCTGTCTAAAATAGCCTTAACCCAAAAGAAACAGGGCTGTAAAACACTTAGAGGACAGCAGAATTACTTATTCCCCTTCAAAATGCTCTGTTTGGTCCTAGGAGAATACACCTGCCTCTCTGAAGCAGTTTCATTCACTCCCCAAAGAAGAACCTGGAGAATGTGGCTGCAGTTATATTTAAACCTCACATGTAGGTTCTCCTGATCCCCAAAGAGCATCATGAACTGAAACAAGCTTCGGGGAAAACAGCATATTTGATAATTAGTCCCTTTGAAACAGCCTCTGTTTCTCTAAATACAGCATAATTCAGAATATTTTGATGGCTGTAAAAGGAATCTGAAGACCATGAAGTACCAAAAATTGTCTCATGGAACCATTCAGCTTTTCTGAAGACCTTCAGAGTATATCACCAGTCTTCAGGTGACACACTAGCCTCCCTGCACTCATCCCCCAGACTTTTAATGCTCAAGCTGTTAAAAAAGATTCCATGTTCAATTTCATGTTCAAAATTACATAAGTGGCTTATTCTGCTAGCAGTGCTTATCCTCACAGGGGGTCTTCCTCATATCTATCCCTCAATGCAGGAGACTTCTCTACCCATTTTTAAAGACTAACCCCCATAACTTCCTTGAAAAGGAGGTTGACAGCTATATATACACAGCATACATTAAAGCCTTGGGCTCAGTGTGTGGCTCAACAAGCTGCAGACTTCTGTGTCCCCCTGCAATCAGCACAAATCTCAGCACAGATGTTGCAGCTATTCACATCCTGGAGCAGGTGAGCTCTGAGCCTGGCAGCCTTTGATTCCTTTACATCTATCCTGAGAAGATAGATTTGGGGTTGACTGTTTTGCAATGCTGTTAGTTGCCTCCACTCAATTCACCCTTGGAAATTGCCTTCCAGTAAAAGCTGGCAGCTGAAATTGGTGACTCTGGAACTCACTGGGATTCTTCCTCCATTCCTGAGGTCTAGGGTCCTATCTGAGCTGAGCTGCAATTCTCCTTAGAATGACTTTTCTACCTGCTTGCCAACCATATCCTGAGCCAGCCAGCTGTTTCCTGGGCTGTACCAATGAAGTGGGACCAGCAGTTCAAGGCAGGAGAGTCTTTCCTCCTTGCTCTCATGAGACCCCACCTGAATGACTGCATCCAGCTCTGTGGATGTGGATCTGGAGCGTGGATGTGGATCTGTCAGACTGAGGCCAAAGGAGAGTCATGAAGATGCTCAGAGGGCTGGAGCACCTTGCCTATGAAGACATGCTGAGAGAGTTGGGGTTGCTCAGACTGGAGAAGGGAGGGCTCCAGGGAGACAGCCTTTCAGTTCCTAAATGGGGCCTAAAAGAAAGCTGGAGATGGATTTTATACTAGTGCAAGTAGTGACAGGCCAAGGGGGAATGGCTTTAAACTGGCAGAGGGTAGTTTCAGATTGGATACTTGGGAGCAATTCTGTGCTGTGAGGCTGGTGAGGCACTGGCACAGGTTTCCCAGAGAAGCTGTGGCTGGCTCATCCCTGGCAGTGCTCAAGGTCAGGCTGGATCTGGCTCTGAGCAGCCTGGTCTAGTGGAAGGTGTCCCTGCTGGTGCTGGAATTAGATGATCTTTAAGGTCTCTTCTAACCCAAAAATTTTTCTGCCCCTGGGAGGGTGATATCACACCTGCCTGCCCACCCTACACATGCACCAAAAGAGCATCAGAGTGCACAGCATTATGTTAAAAGGGCCTGCAGGCTTTCAGCTGGAGGGATGGGAGAGTGGTTCATATTTTCCTATTTGCTGGGGAAAACAAGCATGCTTTTGAAGAATTGTGTTTTCATGTTTTTCAAAAGCTTTCCCATTTTTTGCTTTAAAAATAAGCAGCCTTAGCAGCAGTTTCTGTTGGAAAAGAAATATCGAGCCTCAAAAAATGCAAAAATAACCTTAGATCTTAAGTGGATTTGCATTTTTCTGACAAATATTTTGCTTGGGGTTATTAATTTGGATGTGAATGAGTTCTATTTAGGTATACTGAAAATCTGAAAGGTTCCTTTTTAGTACTAGTTCAATTACCGTCACGGCACAACCCAGTACTCTGAGACTAGGGAAGCAAAATTTACTGGCATTCTGCCATCCCCAGCCATCCTCCAGTTATATTTATAGCCTAGGGAAGTCCCAATGCTGCTTTTACCACATATGTGCAGTACAAGTGAGAATCTTTTGTTGCTGGGTTTCTTTTCAAAGCTGTTAATTTGGGACACTACAGCAGGCACTGTCTGGGAAGTCACCTAGCAGATAAACCTCCCAGTCATAGCAGAGATCGAATGGAAATTCCACTGAATGTACTGCACCAGTTTTCTGTTTAAATTATGCTACAATTTGACTGGAGCAGAAACTGCGAGTTAGACTAGAGCTTTCGTTATAGGTTTTACTTTATATTTTGCAGTTTGCCCCAGATTGTTTGGCATTTCAATACAAAACAAGTCTTTACTGTTTTTTATTAATTCATAATACATGCAACCCTCTAAGGTGCACAGACAATGTGTGTGTGTCTGTAATACAAAGCTTTTGCCTAGTAAGCTGCAAAATAAGTATTTCATGTATTCACTATATAACATCCTGAGCTTAACTATAGAAGTGTACAAGGTAATTCAGTCTCTTTTTAGAAGCCTCATAATGAATTGAATTAATTTATGTCAACAGATTTCTGAAACCAATTAAAGCATTTTAACAGCGGGCAAACAAACAATAAATTCCACCCCACCCCCCCATTCCTAGGAATGCTATTGTAATTTACTTTGATATGTTCTTAAAACTAATCTGAACCATGACAGATTAGAAGCCACAGGACAATACACATTATTAAGCTCTTGCTTACAGACTGGCTGCTGTGATTTTGCTGTCATGCAAGGCTGTTATTTGAGCAAGGACAGAGCAAGAACTGTCCTTTAAAAACCTAATAGCAGCATGCAGCTTGGGTTTTGCTATGTTTTGTTCAGAGAACAGTATAAACAGATGCTGTAATTTTTTATTTCTTGTATTTAACTTTTCCTTATTTTTAATTTTTACAGACATAATGTAGAGAATAAATTTGTTTCACATTCAAATATTTTCCTAGCAGCCAAAATATTGGAGAATGAGTTCTTACATCATGTTGAGAAGCATGGTAAATTGTCCTTATCACAAAGGGCCCAATACAGTATTCTGCAAAAGGATCCTCGGCTGTCCTCATGATAAATGGAAAAAAGGGAAGCAATAGAAGGTAACTGTGACAGTAGCAGTGATGCAGCTGTAATGTAACTGAATTTAGGTGAAATATTAATTACTGCAGTTTAGAAATTGCTGTACTAGACGCTACAGTCATGACTACATGACAAGCTGTGTGTGCAGGTTCATCATACAGCAAGAATGCAGCCAACATTTCTCAGATGCTTCAGTGCTAAAAAAGTGTTTTAAGAATCCACAACCAGAAAAATAACACTGACACTAAAACTGGAACTGAGCAATGCTGTCAGTATTCCTAGCAGCCCCAATGACACATAAAAAGCAAAACTGAGAGGGATTTCCATACCTAAGATATTAATTAGAAAAACCCTTATCTATTGCTTATGTGCCTGAGTTTTGATGCATGGAACTGTACACAGTACATAAAATCCTTTGGAAATGCAAAATTATACAGAGCATGGAAGGAAGAGATGCTGTACAGAGTTGTATTTTACTAAACAAAGTTTCAGCACTTAAATAAAACTCAATTTTCTTTGAGGATCGTTTTCAAGATAATAAATTATGTAAATAATAAAAAGAGTCAGGAAAGTTGTTCAGAATTTATTAACACTGGAAATATTTAACAGGAATCAACTTCCATATTTCTGTACAGGAAGCTGAGGCAAAATGAAAATGGTTCTCATTATAAGGATGTTCAAATTCAAGAGGGTTCACATACAGTATTTGGGGCTCTATTCCCATGTTGAGTCAAATGAGATGTTTAGAATTTACTAGGTTTCTGCTTTTCTGTTCAGAATTTTCAGTTTTGTGCTATCAAGATGTGACATTAATTAATCTATTGAATACGCAGGATTCTTGAATGAAAGATTCTGTACTACTGCACACCTTATTACTGAACATATGATATTTCATAAATAGGAAGAAAATCAGCACAAAGCTATAAAGATTTTTAGAATTTCCATAAATAAAAAATTGTTTACTGACCATTCTCTATCCACAACCTGATTTTTAAATTTAGCTCCTCTCTTGTTCAATAATCAGATACTTCTTCCTAAACCAAGTATCTACATTTTTCAAACATCTATGTGGGCCCTTTGCAAATGCAGTCTTTGTCAAACTTAAGGGCAGCACCTGTCACACAGCAGAATCAGCAGAATCCTAAATTAGTTGCAAACAATGGTGTATACCCAACTGACTTTAAAAGCAGACCCGTTCTGTTGTCAAGCAAGTGGAACTGCCCTTGAGGAAGGCTCAACTTCCAAATTCATTGCCTTTTCGTGGTGCTCTGTTAGATTAGAAGTACAGCACAAGACCTATATTTTTACAGCAGTTTATTGGATCCATAGGGTAAAGAAAGGGAAAAATATATTTATTTATAATTTTTCAGGATAGCATCTATTGTATTTCAGAGATTGTCTTTTATTGCTGTCCCCAAGATCAGCTGAAACCAAGAGCAGGTAGCTCTCTTTTGAGGCTCATGAAATTCATGTCATAACATGTTTATGCAAAAAATATTTTCATATATTTTGCTATTAAAATTCATTGTGATGTCTTTTCAGTGGAGCAATACTCTGTAAAATTGAGTTTTCAGAATTTCTACAAACCCCAAATATACAAGACATGAAACTACAAAATTCTTTTTCTGCTAGGCAAAAACCAAAACTAAAATCTTAAAAAGAAAGTTTCTAGTCACTTTCTCTGGCAAGCAACTTGGTTTGAGGTTTTAAGCAGCTCAGTGTCAGATTTTAATTCTCCTGACTTTCACTAAAGAGATTGCATCAAATCATCAAAATCTGATTAAAACAGAAAACATCTGGATGTTAAAGTAATAATGCATGTAACTGGCTTTGAACTTAAAGAGAGGTCAGGGTTCTCATCCTTTTAAATGGCAATATTTGCAGTGCTTTTTCAGAAAATATCACAGAGTATTTTGCTATTGTGTGCTTCTGTTCACTCATACAAGGTGTCTTTTGCTATTTGTTGCTTCTGAGGAAAAACTGCTAGGACACCACTCTTTTTAATGCCAAGTCATTACAATGGGAATTTAATGTGAGTGCAGCAAGGTAACTTGATATTTTAGTTAAAAAGAAAAAGTGCTATAAAATTTCCCTCCAGCTGAGTTATTTATTTTCTAAAGAGAGAAGGACTTGAGTTCTTGTAGCTCAGTGTTTTAAAACCGGATGCATTGTCTTGATCTTGTGAAAACTGTTCCTGCACTTCCATCTCTGCCTTTAACCATCCCAACTTCTTTCTCACCATCACCCAGCTACATCCACATCAGGGAGAAGAACTCCACGTGTTACCATTTGCAACTTGCTGCTTCTGCAATTTTGGGTCCTCTTTATTGCCTCTTGATTTAGGGTCAGCCTTTCAGAAGGGTGAGACTGCCATACTCTGAGAAAGTCTCAGTCAAATGCTCTGCTTCCTTTTAGCAAGTGTGCCATACCAACAAATTACTGGGGAAAGAGGTGGAAGAGAGGAAAAGATATAAAAGATATCAAAGATTCACTTGGTTTTGAAATGCTAATGAATATAAAAGAATTAAAAGTGTTCCTCTTACAGAACAAACTGCTAATGTTTTGTACCTGCTACGCATAGAATTAATGTCAAAATAATTAACTGGTTACTTCTGGGATGTTTTGAAAAGGATTATGCAGACCTGTAGTTGTAAATTTCAAGGATAGTATTAACACGTTACATCAGGAAACAGTGAGGGCTGTAAAACTAAGCTATTTTCAAAAAAGTGAAAACTGTAAGTGGGTGGATGTGGTTTATAAACAGGATACAATCATGAGAAAATTAGATATATAGAAAGATTTAAAAGAGAAATTAAAGATTGTTCATGACATAATTGCAGAATAAAATTACAGACCTGAAAGTGCTGAATTATTTGCAAATACTATGTATATTTTAAAATTACTATTTTTGCTTTTGAATGTAGTTAATAATTTCTTTAAATGAAAATAATTTCAATTTAAATTAAATGCCAAGTAAAGACTCTCTAAATTTTGGTAAGATGTGTTAGCTGAAATGTGGGGTAATAAAATCCCCTTTTGGTATAAGAAAGTATCAGGAACAATTTCCCTTTGTCCAAACAATGCTTTAATACATTGTTTCCCAACCACATTTGCAAAATAAATGCATGGTTTATTGTAGGAATTAATCAAGCACTTAGAAATTCATTAGTTGTACTAGAAAAAAATACCTTAGATATAAAAAAAGAAAAAATAGATTAGTGATTAAGCACTGGATAAGGCTTGGGAAAGAAGGCTTCAGTCACTCGGTCTTTTGCAGATTCCCTCTGGGCATTTGCTAAATTTCATTGCTTTAATCATTGCCCTAGCACATAAGAACTGCAGCCATGGAGCTACATTGCACTAAATGCTGTGCAGCTCATAAAGGAAACTGAACTGAGAAGAGCTTAGTTACTCTGTCTTCCCATTTCTCTGTCTACCAGTAAAATAAGAACTTATTTTTTTCCTACAGGTTTATGCAGATAAAATAACCAGAAAAATAATATTTTTTAAAAATACGCATTTTTCTGATCTGGTTTTATTATTCACTTCTGTTTTCTGTTATCTGCCATCTCTTACATTTCCCTATTCTTCTCTGGTCGTCGTATTATTACTCTTTTCTGCTCTTTTCCTTTGCTATTGTTTTACAATGCACTTCTCTTTCTTCCAGAAGGTTTTTCTCTCTCATTCAACTCCTCTTACTCTTTATAAACGTATTAGAAAGATGTTTTTTTATTTTAATCCCTCTGAAAATCCCTTTGAAATTGGTGATATTTTCTTGATTGTGTAAAGAAATGGAGTTTAGTCTGCAGTGTTTCTTCCTCATCCTAGGATACGAGTTCCTCTCAACCTCAATAGGGCATATTGTGGTAGAACTGTGGAATTCAGATGATTTTCCTGGAACTCCATAGATAGGTTGCTAAGAGCTTTGTAGTGTACACTGTACAAAACCCTGTGTACAGTGTTCACTAGATCATCAAAACAGCTGTCTAGGGAGAGAGCTATTATTTCTACCATGTAAGGAGTTAGAAAACTCTGGAAAAGAAATAAAGAAATAAAATTCCAGGACTTCTTTCCAATAAAGGACTCAAAGCTATTTAAGACATTGGTACAATCACAATAATAAGAAATATTTCCTTAAAGGTTTTAAGTTTTTTCTTTAAACTACAGTTCTCCCAGTGTGTCCAGATATTATCCTATAGCAGAGAGTTTCAGCAAATTACTTTCTGTTAACTTTTGGAAGTTTAATTGATGAGTTGATGAAGCTTTGTGAATAGATAGTCATTTCCACTGTCTGTGCAAGGTTAGCAAGTGTTTCAGTGATCCTTTTAGAATGAAGACCTAAATTTTTCAGATTGATTAATCTGTAACAAGTTTTATTTAATAAAACATTCTACAGTGTCATTCCAGGGCCTCAGAAACCAGCCAGGGCCTCTGTGGAAACCAGCCATTTTTATATCAACATTGAATGATTTATGAATATGCTTTGGGGCAGAAGATAATTCAGAGAACCCAGAAAAGTATCTTGCCAAGATATTGGGGGAGGGGTGGGGTGTATATTAAAATGTTCACTTTCCATCAATCACATACTCATTTTCCTAATAGAAGAGGATCAGATATTCAAGTCTAATCATATGCTATGAAAAATTAATTTAAATCTAAGCCATAGTAGTATTTTTCACTTTAATTTTCCCCTTTATTCCAGCAGTGTTTTTTTTCTTTAGATCTGGATTACATAGTACAGTGCCCATTTTCACAGCAGTCTCAACATCTACAGTGGCTTTATTAGGGCTTTTTTTAAGGAACTATTTTTCTTGTAGAACCTGCAAAAATTTCTTGTGGTCAAATCACTGCTAAAACCCAAATTACTATGTCAAAGAAAAACAGATGATGTTCAAATGCACCCTGCTTTAACTTTGAGAAATACAAGCTGTAGTTAATGTATTTTTTATTAGATAGTACTGTAGGAGTGGACTTGTGTAATCTTTACATTACTGAAATAATACTAAATTAATCTGAATGTGCTAAAAAGTGGAGCGTGCTCAGTGAGCAAACCTGTAAGTTCCTATTTCTCTTCAAAGAAATGTCAAAGTTCAGTAACTGTGGCACTCCAGCTGCTATTGATAGTGTACTACACTGGTGAGGTTAGAGACAAAGGTGCCAAGTGAAGCAAAGTCCAGCTGGTAAGCACCAGCAGGGGGAAGGAGTGGAGTTTCAGGCAGCAGGTGTCCCATGGCTGTCCCCAGAGGGAGGAAGTCAGCCAGCAGCAGGAAAAGAGAGGAGTCTTGAGCAGCAAAAAGCCTTTCACATGGTCTGGTGCTTCCAGAAGCTGCCTCCGTTCTTGCTGCTGAGAGAATATGGAGACCTCACCTCAGCTTTAGGATGCAGGGATCCCTAAATATTTGTGGCAATGAGAACTTCCAGCTTGCATTCTCATCTTTGTTATTTGAATTGCCAAAGACTTATGTTTCCAACAAAACATCTTTGCCTTGTGATCGGTCTTTATACCCAGGCTTTACAGCACTTAGTAACTAAACTCTGCTTGAGGTCTGAAGAAGGAGGGTTTCATTCTGTTCTCGTTTAACTGCATTAAAATGGTACTAAAAAGAATAACAGTAGTACAGAAAGTACTATTTTAAACTAGTATAAATTTGTTGATATGGCTTTAATGTCATCTGTCTATGGGCTGTTTTGTATTTTTTTCTGCATTATGACGTTACTTAAACTCATATTCGTTTTTATTCATACTAAACGTGTTTAAAACCCCTTATCTAATTTTTTTCTGGAGCTTTGCTCCTGCTTATTTTTACTTTGCATTCTTTATATTTGTAATAGTTTTCTTTTTCTTTAAATCACTCCTTTTCTTTCCTTTTTTTTTTTTAGGAAGCAAAACCATTATATCTTTTTGACATGAAACTTGCATTATAGAAAATGCAACTCAAAGAGTTCTTAAAGATAAATATTGATTTAAGGCATCCTCATACAAAGAAAGCAAAACAGGCTCTTAGAGCTTCATAAAATCCATAGATTTAAGTGACCCAAGAACAAAAAAATTGATTAGTTTCTTTAGTCTGCTTACTAAAGAAACTCAAAATGTACTTTTACAAATGTGCTATTTCTGAGGACCTGATAACAATTTCCATCTCCGTTTGTCATGTAGAACAAGTGGCTAAATGTTAAACTTCACAGTGAATTTAACATCTCAGTAAGAATGCCTTGAGGAAATAGAAACGTGCTTCTGACAGTGTAATGTGATTTTAAAATTTCAGTGTATTAGATTAACTCTTCCCCCTAAGGGATTAAAAGGAAAAAAATTGCAACAGCTATACTTTTTCAGTTTTCTGAAGAGCATCACCTCTGAAGTTAAAACCTGGTATGGGCTATTGGGAGTGTTGCCAATTCTTAATTTCATTGTAGGAGCTAAAGTTCCTACAGTGAAATGGCCATTTGAGGAAAAAACTTTGAAATTCAAATATGTGAAAAACAAGCCTTAAGTAGTCCTATTTCAGGTGCTTTGTTTAAGAAGACAGACTCTCAGGTTTCCTTGGTAGTCTCTAGGTAGGAAAAGACTTGTCCTGAGCAAGATGGAGAACACTTCTAGCTTTCTCTTCACTTGCACTGTGGAGCCTGACTTTCTCCTCTGGCCACAGTGGGACTGTAAACAAGCAGCCCCTACTTTCAGGGCACCAGGATGTCATGGCTTTAAGAAAACATTAAAAGTTATATCTGAATACTATTGAGAAATGAAAAAAAAAATGGATGGGAAAAACCTTCTATCTTTGTTAAAAATAATGCTCCTTCCACAAAAATTGAAGGAGTAGTAATCAAGGAAAAATTTAATCAGGATAGGTATATTTTGCCTTTCTGAATAACCTCAGTTTCTAGCTTGTACCATATTGGTAAGCTCGAGAACACTTTGTAACATTAAACTATTTGTTGACTGTATAATTTCATAATGTCATGTTATGGAAGTTAATGGTCTAAACCAACAATTCATCTAAGATAAGCTGTTTCTCTAATTACCATATTGATATTTTTGACTGCTCCATTGATGCACAGAAAATTGACACATTCAACACAGTTGTGAAAGCTAGATGTAAATTACATATTGCACATAAAATAATGAACCCTAAACCTTAAAACACTTCTTTTATAATGCAGCAATAAGACCAAATGCCTTTATAATAGGAAAGAGATGACCAACATTTTCATCTTTTATTCCACTATCATTTTTCTTTCACTTAACCTTATGATGAAGAGTCCCATTTGCAAATAGTGTGACTTACTTGAAAATTTGATCTAACACCTGATTGGATAAATAAGGTCAATTTAGGATGAAGCAAATGAATACTATTAGACCGAACATCTGTCACTCTCTTGCAGCACAATTCATCTGATAAAACGGTTACCTCTTCATCAATTTCTTGACATTATAGGAATGAAGTCATCATAATAGAGCACTGTCATAAGATCAATGTTTTCAGCTTTGAAAATAAATGTCTTGGCTCTGCCTCAGCATTAATGTGGCAGCCTATTACCCTAGACCAACTGTTGTTTCCATTGACATAATTTCCTAGTTAAGAACACAGTTCTGAACACTTTTGTGGGGGGTATAAACTTTTTCAAATTAATTTTAAGAATAAAAACCCCTCTGTTGTATAGTAATTACGTTACTTGAAGGAAGAAATTGCAAGTGAAAGGAAGATTTTAGGTACAAGCAGCCATATCTGTAAAATTAAATTACAAGAAACTACAATATATAAATATGAAATATTTATAATTAAATATATTGAAGGATAAGTAGTGCCAATAAAAGTAATGTTTTACAACCATAATAACCTAGACAACGTATCATGTGGTTCAAATTTTATATGTAGAATGGATATTAATATGCTCATTTAAGATACCTTATTGAGATTAACACATATACTTCACTGAAGTTAATGCAGCTTTTATTCTGAATTTCATTCCTTATTTACTTCTGGTAAAGCTTAATTTCTGAGGTAATCACAAAAAATGACAACAAGCTTGCCGATAGTTATGCGGTCCTGTTTTATGTTCCCTGATTCCAAGAAAGCTATATGACTTAACATAAACAGTGCCATATGACTTATGTAACTAGCCAAAACACAGCAGATTGCCAATAGCACAAGCTGAAATTAAGTTTTGGGAGATATTCCAGTGTTTTGCTTAAAATTTGCATGTAGAAAAATCTGAGCACTGAAAACAAGTGGAAAAGAAATAAGAACCTACCCAAAGATAGTTGATTTCTTTTTTTCATATATTTATACCATCTCTTCAAAGTAGGAAGCAAAACTTAATACACTCAGCAGCAATTATCTGCTTCAGGAGAAAAAAAATACTATCAGAATGACTGGAAAATTTATGATCTTCACAGGAGGTAAAATTCTTTAAACATTTATGTAAAAGACCAACCTGCCTCTGAGCTTAAGTGACCCAAGAGATTGCTTGATTCTAGAAGATTAGGAATCTCCAAGATGTGTGAAAATGTTGCTTTGTGTCATCAGGAAGGCAGTTCACAAGTTTTGGCACACCAGGGTATTCACATCACCTTGATGTAAACAAAACTTATCCTAACTGAACATGTGTACAGTTACACACTGCTTTTAGAGGCAACACTTTCTCCGTATGATCTGCACATGATAGCCCAGCCACCAAATCAGGGGTATTAATTCATATGCTTTATTTAACCTCTCACATTACTGAAATGAGCACGTCTCTAACCTTTGACCAGATGGAGCAGTTGTCAGACTTCTCCCTTCCTCTGCACATCTTCCAAAAAATGCCAGGACAATCACCCTCTCCAGGTATTCCAGCAATTTTAAAAGACACACTCAAAAGTGACTGCACAGGACATGAATGAAAAAGTCATGACTTTGGCAGCTCATAGCCCTCCCACGGCACTTCTGCCCTAAATAACTTGGAGGGGAACTGTGCAAACACGTAGCTGTTGCTGGCCAAGGCTGGGTTGAATGTAACTCTACAGTAGCAAGATCATTAGAATTTATCTCAATTCAAAACTGCATTCAGCTATATGCTGCAGGTTGGATGCTTGAACTATTTCATAATGCTCAGGAGATCCATCATAACAATTTGAGGAGGTCTATTCGGGAAAAAAAACCAAAATGTGGATCAATGTGTACATCAAAATAGGAATCATCATCTTTCTTGTCATTTCTATTAGAGGAATATGTTGAATTTATGTATCACTGAAGTCCTTACACTTATTTATTATCAATAAACAAAGGGTTGCATAAAACTCCCATCTTCAGAAAATTGTTTTCCATTACTTGAGATTAAATTCCTGTTTTCTTTTGATTAAACACTTTGCAAAATAAACCATGTAAGGAGAGATTGTGATCTCATAGGCTAGTTTAGAGAAGACAATAAGTGTGCAAGAATCTTAAATGATCTCTTATATATTTGTAAAAGTTAAAACAGATTTGTTTCACTATAGACCTAACTTAGCCAATGTAAGCCATGCCAGCTCTTTGTTGAGCTCTGTGAGATTTGTAAGGCTTAAGAGTATTTATTTTAACTGAGTGACAACTGGCAAAGTCAACCTCAGTCTAAAATTAAAAACTAGAAATATATACTGTTCATAGTTATGTCGAATTCTTTGTTGAGACCTCAATGCATGAAAGTCTTAGAATTCATTACTCCATTTTGCAAACAAATTTCATTGGAAAAAAATAATGTAGATGAATGTGTGTAAAGTCTGGTGATGCAATCCTGAGTCTATAAGGATTTAGGACTTCATGGCTATGAGAATTTTATGGTGGTGTTTGACTGTAAAATGAAAGAATATGAGCACCATATGCATCCTTCCCTTCTCATTTATTAGACATTAACATTACTAGAACTTTCTACTGCTATGTCTGTGATGGGATTGACAAGTGCAGTTTTAAAATATATTGCATCAGGCTTTCCAAATGAAAAGAGAATTACTGATGCATAGCCTGAGGACAAAATTTGCCACAGAGTGACATCCCTACTGCTGAGTAAAAGGGGCCCTGAGGTGGCCCTGGTGAAGCTGCCCCAGACCATGTGTGGTCCAACCATTGCCGTCGTGCTTGGCTCAGCTCTGGGCTGTGCCAGAGCAAGGAGTCCCACAGGGTGCCAGCCGACAGGGCAGGGAATGTTCCACACACTCTTCCTACCACTCTGCAATGGAAGAAAAATTTAGTTCTGTGAATGTGAGCTGCACCATGACTTTAAATTTTAGGGCCACAGAATGGTTACAGCATGTAATTTTTAATAATTTAGACACGGACACAATCCTAAAAAATGATGTTTGCATAAAGCTTCTTCTAGAAATATGGCACCATATGCTTGTGGCATGAGTGGCTGCACACTTCCAATCAAAACTATCATTAACTCAGCAAAGTTTTTTCTCAGCTGCAAACTTTTTTACAGAATTTTAAAAAATTCTGTAGTAGTAGCAGTCTGGTTATTTATACTTCTTCTTAATGTTAACTTGTTTCCACTACAAGGTTGACATAACCATCTCCCCAGAATTCAAAGTAGATTTTTTTCCCCTTAAAACATGTCCATATTCTAACAGATAGTTTGTATTTCATAGCATTTGAATTCATGTGGAACACTCAATACACTTTTTATTTTCAGAATCGTTTTAAGTCACCTAACAACGTTGATGAAGACTGAGAAGAATTTTCAGAATCCTGATTCCAGGAATGCTTCAAGAATATTGGTGAGAGATGCTTCTTCTTCAAGAGCAGTAAGAAATATTATGAGAGTGCTGCTTTATTTCTGCTAGGAATCTTATCTTGTTCCAGGGAGAAATGAATTGTACAAACCACTACAAAGGAATTTGTTAAACAGAGCAACTTCCTTTGTGTATCTCTGTTACAAACACCTAAATCCAGAAGGAGCAGGTATGATGGTTTAAAAGAGAAAAAAAAAAAAAAGCAAATTGAGACTAACAATTCCTTTTGTCATAGGGAGGTTTTTAACAGTATAATGGACTTTAAAGAGAACAAATGAGGCTTTAATTTATTGACACTTCAGTTTCTTCCTTTATTAGCTCTTTGTAAACCCTAAGAATTTACAGCGACATGGAAAAATGGATTCAGGTTAAGATTAGCACTATAAGGTTGGGATTGGCACAGCAGCTTAGAACCCATTTTGACAACAAAGTGCAAAGTGCGTGCATTAAAAACACTGTTCCAGCTCTAGCACTTAAATATGTACTAGGAAAACTGCCAAGCAGTCATGTTTCTGTGACTACAAGCCATACACACAGCTTGGGTCAATGGCCTTCATGCCAAATTGTCTGGCAATAGCCTCAGTGGAAATAGAGACTAGATGGTATCTCACAAGTGTTGCATTATCCTTAAAGGATGATGCATCATGCAACAAGGGTTGGATCATGCTTAAAACACGGCAAAAATCTACTTAACTATAAAATGCATAGCATTCTGAAAGAAAATTGGAAGTGTGCCAGCTTGTACTGCCTTTTAGCCCAGTGGGTATAGACCAACTTAGATGTGGGGTGGTTTGGTTTGGGTCATCTCCCTGCCTGGTTAAGCAAAGATTTAAGAAAAGATATTCCAAACTACTCGGCAAATATTCTGTGTATAAGAAGGGCTTGGGAGAGGAAGACAGCATGACAATCCTTCTGATGGCACCATTCTGGAAGAAGACACAGAGGGATTTTCCAGTGTATAAATGTCACTGTTAAGTATTCAGAACAAGGTGTTCAGTAATTTTAAAACTTGCCCAGCATCAGAACTGAAGGTTCTGCAGAACTTTCTTTCACAGCAGATTAAGGAATGGAGGATCCAAATATTTAACTTTTGTGCCTGACATTTTTTTTTTTTTGTCCTAACCCCAAACACACAGAAACCAAATAGTATGACAAGACTTAGGAAAAGACTGAGATGAAGTAATTTCTTACTTGTAATCATAATGTAGTTTTGTTTTTTTTTGGGTTTTTTTAGCTCCTAATGTTATTTAATTAATACAGCCCTTAAGGTTCATTTATACTTCATGTAAATCAAATATAAATGAGCTGGAGATATTACCATGGGAAATGGAATAAAATTAATTAATATATAACTTGATTAGTTCTTATCATTAGTTATTAATAATTAGGGTATTTTTCCTTCCTGTTCAAATATGAGATGCCTGTACTACAGGAAAATGCCATAAAAAGTTAGTGTGTTTTGTTAAACATCATTCTTGGTCTCCAGATACCCCAAATTATCAGCTATTATAGAAGGATTCACAGTCTGCAACAGGCATGAGTTGGTACTATTAGTCATGTTCCCTTGTTGGCTGTTATTTCTCAATGGTATATTGATTACCAGGGAGAATCAGTATGCTTATCAGAAAGTGTGGAGATTTTTGGACATTAAACAGATGCAGTTTTTGCACAAACATAGCCTGGTAGTTAAACCACTGGTTCTGAGGACACTCTGTTATCTGCTGGAAGTATTCCTGTGGAATTTTCTTCTCTCGTCATTCATGCTTATTTGTCCCATTTATCTTCCTCCTCTCAGATAAGGTCTGACAACAAAAGTGGTAATACACAGTATGACAGCCAGACATACAAAATCAATCTCTCGAAGGCTGTATACCCTGAATACTATTATGTTACACAGAACCAATGCAAAACATCATGAAGCCACCTGCATATTTACTCCCTCCCTGCTTGGTGTGATTTCTGAAATGAAAAAATTCTTAATGATTATGCAGCAAGCTTTCACTACATCGGTGCTTTTCACCCACTAATAATGTCTTACTGTGAATGCTCCAGCACTTAAGGAAAAAAACTGATCAGTGAAAATATTTTGCAATTTACAAATTGCACCTGGCACAACATATGCATAGCCTATAAAATATATATTAATATTCACTTTAATTACACACAATGTATACACAATGTGGTAGACATATGTACTTTGACAGAAGCAAAGCAAAATACTGTAGATGTAGCCTGTATAAACAAGTCCTTTTTTGCCTTCTTTTTTTTCAAAGAAGGTAAAATACTAAATGTTTTAGAGACTATACTTAGACAATTTAAAAACCTAATGTAGGAAGATTTGAGCTATGTATGTTAAATAGACTTCTAATGAAAGATTTTTTGGATTAGCATCTGAAAGACTTTTAAAATTATATTGCTAACAATACTCAATTGGTTAATTTCCTCTCATTAAAAGTTCGGTTTTATGGGGAGTGACATTTGCATTAGTCTCCAATCATTATAAGCACTGTAGAAAAATGGGAAATATATTTAAAAATAGCTCAACACTGCTATCACTTCATCAAGAAAATTCACCATGAAATATGCTGTTCCCAATGGAAATCTAGTACAAGAAAAACCCTACTCCATCCTTGCGAGTGTCATGTTTAATGAATGTATTTGACAAATTCTGAGATCTTTAGTAATACATAATGACACAGAACGATTGAAGCAGACTATTAAACATATTCTTACTGTGCAGGTTCAACTTAAACCCCATACAGAACAGGTACACATTTCATTTTAACCGGTAATATGAAAATCCCAAAGCAACATGTTTATTAATTTATGCACATTGCAGTTAGATGTGTCACACTGTTCTATCAAACATGAAGTTTTAAGAGAAAATTAAAGAAACTCCTTTTCTTGCTGTGTAACTTGAAATGAACAGGATGCATACATGATCCAATCACACAAACACTGTCTTAACTGTGTGGCAGAGTTTGTGAATAACAAAGAAGGAACAACTGTCTTTGGGAAGGACTCAGCATTTTCCACTTTTGGTCATGGACTGAGAAGAACAAGAATATTCCATTATGTATTTACATAAATAATGTTCACTCAGACTTCTATATGAACTTAATGGTTTAATCTTTTTCTACATTAACTGCTGACAACATGGATACTCAAGCTGTAAATTTAAATTTACTTAATGTAAGTTTAGTGTAGGTTAATAATTTAACAAATGAAAAATGCACTTTTTGATTAGCACAAAGATTTGAGCGGATATCTTTTTAGGAGATACAAATACCAAAATAGCCAATTAAGCTCTGTTGAGCTTTGGCTTTTTTCTTTCTTCATTTGCATCTTGGGCAAGGTTAGGAGCTGAGCTGATATCACTGAAAATAAAGAGGCCAAAGAAGAATGTAATTGAAATGCTACCTAGTACCATTGGGGTACAGAAGAACAAAATGAACCCTTGCTAATTGAATAATTTTCTTGCTTACCTCATTTATGTTTACTACACTTAGGATTGGAAGTAATTTCTGTGTATTTTTCGTACATAATAGACAAGATGAAAAGCCTCTTGACACCTCACACAATTGTAACAACAGTAATGTAAAAATAAAAAATTAACACAAAAGAGAAATTAGTTGCCAACTTGAAGAATTTTGTTTAAGTAAATCCTGAATAAAAAAGCATGTCATTTACCTTCTGAATCTATTGTGAATTTTTGCTGTAAAATCCTTGAATATAATGTGCTTCAATATTTGCATTTTTGCAGACCAAAGCATTATTTTTATTATTATATCCGAATGTATTAAAATGCATAGTTAAAATAAGTCAGAAAAAATTCTACTGCAAGCAATCTACTTTCCATATGGATTATTAATAATAAAAGAATGATGCTTGTCAGTGATTAAATGTTTCAGTCTACTATTTTTCAGCGTAGCAAGCAGAACATTTAATACAGTGCACATTATTTTTCCTTTTCCTTATTTAAATCTTCTAGTAAGCACACACCATGACAGCAGGAGACACAACAATGACTGAATGTGCACAGCTACCACTAGATCATTCTCCCTCTATTAAAAACCGAATTGAATGTAGCAATGATGTCCTGGCAGCTCAGTGTTATTTCTGGGTCAACATCATATCTCTCCAGGAAAGGTGTTTTTGTTGCTGGCCTGACTCTCCCTCTTTCTGATTTAACTGACATAGTTGAAACCACGCCAGGGTGCAGGAGCATTTCGAGTTCAGCAATGAGGAAAGCAGCTTGGGTAAGTGCCATGAACAAGCAGCTTTCTGAGAGACATGTGGAGTGGAGATTCAGTGCATGATATTTTTGAGATGAGGAAGACATGCACACCCCCACAGTGAATGCTGCTCTTCCTCTTTCCTCCTCTTTTTCTCACAGAGAAAACAGAGATCAAAGAACATGTGTTATGTTATATTTCATTTCCCCCAAAGCACTACACTAAATTTCAAATTAAAATCTGAAGATGGAAGTATTTAAGTAAAAAAATTTTTGTGGTAAATCCTATCTATAGACAAACTTCTGAAGAAAAAGAATTCATTTGCCTCAAGGTAAAATGAGATTTTCTTCAAACAAACCCAGAAAAGAAAGAACTATCATAGCATTTAAGAAGAAAACTGTGTTATTACAATAATACCTCCTTCTGTTTCCCTTATTAGCAAGATAATCCAAGTATTAGGTACTATATTATTGTTTTTCATCTTAAGTATAAAACCTCAAAGCAGCACAGGCAGGGTTCCTGTGTGCACTGCACTAGGGACTGTGCAAACAGAAGAACAGCAGCAGGCAATTTAGATTTAAGACAGCTCATCAGCAAGTGCAGGCAGACAGAGCCTGCAAAGGCACACCGAGGTAGCGTTAGTCAGTGTGAGTGACAACAGTTTTGTCAGGGGTTGTGTAAGCATTGCAGCAAAGGAAAGGCAGAATTTGTGATTTGGAAGGAAAACAGCAAGGCAGGTTGGCAGGTACTTATGGGATGTACCTTTAGGTTATGGATGAAATCATGAAAGTGCACACTGGAAAAATCTGCTGAGAGCATGAGGGAACCAGCTGGGGGATAAATGAGCCTGGGTGACTCTGTGCATCTGAACAGTCCTAAAGCCACAGGGATGGCTGAATGTTTAGGAGGGTTAAAAAAGTGGCCCAGCAACAAAATACATTTATGATACAGTGACTTTCATATCAAGGGTGTTTTAGCCATTGAGGCATAAATTGAACCATTTAACTGAGTATGGTATGTGTAGAGAAAAAAACACCTGCATGATTTATGTTTTCATTTGAAAAGAAGCTCCCCCAAACATCTTCTCTGGGAAACAACAGTTAGTTTATGGTAATGGACCTTATCAGAGATCTGCACATGATTTAATCTTACTGTATGCTTAGTAAATTAGTCAAAAAGAAGAAATAATACCTAAAAATCTCAACGTTTCCAATGTGGCATTAAAATCCTACAGTGATGTGATGGACAGCAGCAGCGTGTAATGCAGGATTTTCCTAAGTATAAATAAATTTTTTTTTTTTCCAGAGATTTTTGGCTAAAAAAGAAGGAGACAGTGTCCATTTGGCATGCTCTAGGACAGTGGCTGGCCAGTAAGAGCTTCAAGACATCTGGGAAAGACAGTAAACAAAAAGGCAGGGAGGAGGAGGAGGAGGGAAAAGGAAAGCAGGAAGACAGAATGTTTGCAGAAAAATTAGGTTGCAGATTGGTTACAGGAATTTCCTTGAAAGCTTTTTGCAGCCACTTTTTTTTTTTTTTTTTTTTTAAACACCAGAACACCAATCATCCTTGTGTAGCTGAGATTATTTCTGTGGTCTTCACTTCACCAGTTACAAAGGGTATGTTCTCTTCAGTACAACTTGTTCAATGTTCACTGGCACAATTCCCAAAATAGCCTCCCAATCAAGATCAAATATAGTTGTGATTTGCAGTCTGTATTGACTGATGAGCCAGCTGACTGAGACAGCTGGTACATGATAGTCAGGCTTTAAGGCATTCCATAATTTCAATTTAATTTCAAAGGTTGCACTATAAGTAGGCACAAAGTAAATAATTTGCATGAGGACAAAGATAATCTCCGGAAATAACTATGGTATTCAGAAATGATACAGTTATAGATCAGCGTCTTGTTATTTCTTTTGTCTGAGCACAGTAGAGTTGTTGTCAGTATAATACTGCAATATACATAAGTAGCATTACAAATGCAAGTGCAGAAGGTTTGCTGGTACAAATGATGAGAAAACACTATGTTATCTGCATAGTTGTATACATGTATAAACCACATCAATCTTGTCCACAAAATTTAGGAATCCCATTTCACCCTTATCATTATCAAGTGTCTTTAAATATGCCAACATTATGGGTCCACGTCATGGAAACCCAGCTGTTAAGAATTAATTATCTAAACATGAATTACAGAGTCTATTTCGATGGCCACTACTTTTGAGTCACGTCACTTATTTTAGTCACAAAGCCACCTTAGTTCTACACAAATCCTGATTAAAATTTTCACAGCTAATTGTTTCTGTCTGTGATGTGTAATCATGAGCAGAGGTCCTCTGTACTGAATGGTTAAGCCACCACCAGCTCAGGCAGACATCTTTCTTTGATGTTTGGTGAGGTTTTGAGAGATCTCAGTTCTATAAAATCCTAGTACTGGTGGAGGATGTTTTGGGCTGCTTAAGAAGTAGGTTTTTGGGACAAATACAAAAGGCAATTAGAGCAGCTATAGCATAATTAATAGAAATAATGAGGAAAAATTAAAAGGTTTTTTCTATAATCACTAATTCAGAATGGATAAACAGTCTCTGAGTTTCCTACAAAGGAAGAGAAGGAACACAAGTTTGGAATACAAAATCTTTGCAAAGTTTTCATTCAGCAAGATTTCCCACTTTTGGCTTCTCCCAAGCTTGTATTTCAAAACCAAGCAAAGCCTGATTATATTTCCTTGGCATGCGAGCAAGAGAAGAGAGTGATGTGAAAAATTCCTCCCCTTTTCTGGAGGCGTGGGAAGCTGGGCACAAAGACATCTCTTCCCTGTTTGCTCTGGGACAGGACCTTCATGCCTGGCCCTGTCTCCAGCCCCGGGCAGGAGCCCACCCAGAGCACAGGGAGAGGAAGAACCACCACAGACCTCGGCTCTGGGGAAGTTGCATCCAGCTCCCTAAGGCTTTCTGGCTCCTTTTTTTTTTTCACTCAGACAAGGCAACTTCATAAAATTCATCAATACAGAATAGAAATCTAAAAGGCAAGAGGACAATTAAGAAGGCTGCTTTGTTCCTGTTCAGTTTAATGACCCAGGTGGGTTGGACTCCAGATTTGAATAGAAACCACTGAAGACAGAATTGTCCACTTAAATATCATCCTATTAAAAATAAGCTCATGCCTGTTTTACTGCTGCTATTTCAAATATTCAGTCAAAAAAGTCAAATCACAAGCTGACATATGGAAGCTTTCTCATAAAATAAATAATATATTAAATCCATTTAGAGATAAAGAGACAAACCATTACTATTGAAAAAATATTTTTTCTCTATGCAAATATTATGATCTTTAATAATTATGTTAATTTTTCATTTCTATTCACAGCTCATCTTGTAAAATCATTATATGTCTTAACATTAACTTTGATTGCATAAATATTGCATTAACTTTGATCATGTAAGTATTGCACAATCACCATTTAAATAGTTATGAAGGTGACTGAATAGGTTCCAATTGAGTTTAATTTAACTGGAGTAGGAAATATTTTTCCTTTGATTTTTAAACAGTGCTTTTGATTTAGTTATTTTATATACAGACCATTGAAGATTTCATTCTTTTTATTAATTCACATAAAAATGCTCACAAGGGCATTTCTACAAGTGAGAATTGAGGTTGACTACTACGAAATTATCAAAATAAAAGTATATCTTCCCTTCTATGGGATAACCCAGAAACTAACTCAGGTCCTAATACAGAAGCCTTTTTAACACATAAGCTTGTGATTAATTGCCATGATTACATTCACTGCATTACTTTGCTGTTAAACGTTTCTTCCATGCTGAAGGCAGTCTGTTTTATTGGGTAGGTTTAAGTGTGTTTTTCATACATTGCTGGACCTCAGCTGCAGCAAGCTCTTGGTAGCATTTCCAGCCAATTCCTCTATGGCATGGAGGGCTTTGATGCCTCTGAACAAATGGTAAGGTATTGATTCACAGAAGCTGATACGTGACTATCAAAGAAAGCTGTCAACAGCTGCCTTGAATGTGCATTAGCAGAGTCACAGGGTGTACAGGAACTTCCCATAAAGTAATGCTGATGTTATAAATGGCAGCTTATTCCCTCCCTGCTTTGAAGAGAGGAAATTCAGCTATCAGGGTGGGATTTACTCATCTGCAGCACTTATCTGGCTCACTTACCCAGCCTTTTAGGACTATTTGGGTGACTCTGTATTCTTTGCTAAGGTAATTTTCAACCTTCAGGAGTGGTCTCTCAAGGGCATCCATGGTGGGACATTGCACTTCTGAAGAAAAGGTAGAACCTCATTTTGTTTCCTATTTCTGAAGGTGCTATCCCTCACTTTAGTGGAAAAGGGACAAAGAACCCTTAGTGTTATGTTAGCTGCACTTAAGAACACAACCCTTTTTGTCATAGTCATATATCATCCTAGCAAACCTCTCTTAGGACAGCAAACATCCAAAGCTAACATACTCTTCTACTGTAACTGGGAATCCTTTTCACAGATATGCACTTCTTACCCTTTTCAAGAAGGATACCATTAATGTCTCTCCTTTGTAAGACGTTTTTATTAGCAAGCCCCAAACAGCTCTTACGCGGCTCAAATCTCTCAAGACACCACAGTTCGGATCTGAGCACCGTGAAGACTGAATGAAAAGCAGTACTTCTAGATTTATTAAACACTGTCCTTGGTTCCTCCATAATTGGTATTCCTGCTCAGAGGTGCTCCACACCACTTCTGTACTGAAATCTTTTACTCCAGTCTGGCTTGGATAGTTTCTCAATTTGCAAAGCTGCTTCCACACCTTTTTTTTTTTTTTTTTTTTTTTTAACTGGAATCCCCTCAGATTTCTGCCTCCTCCCCCTCCTTCCTACCCTTCTTTCCTCTATGTGGCAGCCTGAGTGTGGAATTCACTCAGCCACAAGAGGCTGGATATATCAAACAGCATTTCACTGCAACTAGCTAACAGGACTGGGATTTTGGCTAAAGCCATAGCAACTATTCTAGAGATGCAAAATGCTGTCCTTAGAGATGATCTAATCCAGCAGGGATAGGGGATTTCTGTATATATATATTGGGATAAAGACTACTGCAGGCTTTTTAAAGTAAAGAAGAGTTGGTGTGGTTTTTACATTTTATTTACATTCATTTTAGAGAGAATTGTATGGTTTTTATTTTTAATTGTAAAATCTGTTTCTGAGGCAAAAATAAAGATGAAACAATTGAAAATTACTTCAGTGGCTCAAACTGGCAAACACTGACACATAGTATTTCTTCCACCAACTTTTTTTTTTCTCCTCTTTCTTTGGGGTAATTATACCTTTTTTAAAATCAGACAGAATTTTCAAAACACAGGTTAAGATATCCAATAACTTTGACTTCATATTGTATTTTTTAAGCTTTTAGAACATTAACATATAAAACTGGAATAATGCTACTTAACTGCATTCATGCATTGAAGTCTGTTTATAACATGTATTACACTTCAGTTCTTATATTGCAGAGTTCCTTCAGGAAGCATGAATAACTCAAGTAGACAGAACAGCAATTGAAAAATAAAACTAAAGAGCAAATGGGAACAGATTTCAATATAGCAAGACAAAAGATTCCTTTCTCTGAGGATGTAGTATTGAAAGAGATATTGTATTAACAGCTTCTTTTACAATATTTAACTGTCCAGATGTTTTAAATGTCTTTGCCTTGCTGCATTTCAACTAAAAAATACATTCACAGAGATGTAAGTCATAACTGATCATAACAAGCATGCATTATCTATAAATAACCTAATCAACATTCAGCAAGGAGTTGTATAAATGAGCCCTTCTACATATTGCACCTTATAATGAGCCACTACACAACTAATGACTTATTAGTGCCACAGGCAATGAATGATTAATTAGTCAATTCAAAAGTGACTTTTTAAGGATATAATTGCTACCTTTTCTGAAGGTTAGACAGAATTATGCCATGTTGGCATACTAGACCTGATAAAGTAACAACTTTGTTTATCAACACTATGCTAAGAGCAGGGGTGGTTTCTGAGGGCAGATTTCCCTACGCTGAGAATGCATTCCCGTTATGGGTTCATCAGAATACCTCTGAGTACTTTACAGTGAATCTTGAGGAAATTTAGGACAGTGGCAAATGAGAGCTGGGAGTGCCTGAGAAGATAAAGCACTCAGATCCCAAACAGCTGCTGCTGTGCCCAGAGCATGCTGCTAGCTCCAGTTCTGGGACATAACTCATTCCCTCTTCCAGCTGCCGCTGTCCTCTGCCTCTTCTAGCTTCTCACCTTCCCTTTAGCATTTATGTGTCAGCTTGGGAGGGATATGGACTGGACATTGCTCAGGCCCCTGAGTGGACAGAACCACATTGCACAAATGTTTGTAGAAATATGGGTTAAACATGCATAAGACTAAAAGCAATTAACAAAAGAACAATTTTCCTTAGAAAAAAATGGTGCTCGGTGTAAATGCAATTCTAGGAAGGCTTTCAAGGTATCAATAGACAGTATTATCATTCCTGGTAACACACTGACTTCCATTTGCACGATCCAAAATCCACACAAGACAATGGAAAGTGTTCTGCTGAATCCAGTGGCATTATGTAAGGTAATAAGTAACAGAGACAGACAAAATCTTAGCTTGATTACAGTGAGCTCTGTATGGGAACAGAAAGATGTAGTGATCAAAGGAGCAGATTGCTCTGCAACATTTGTGTTTTCATATAGGGGAGTCAATTGAAGGACCAAAAGAGGCAACTTAAAATCTCTAACTGTAGGATCACTTGGCCCTAATTCAAAGCTGTGAGGCAGGAGCTTGACTAGCAGACAATCTGTTCTGCAATTCAGCAGTCTCACGGGGTTCATGAGCAGAGTGTCACTTCCAACACTCCTCTAACGCCCTCTTTCAAAAACCTCCAGGTACAATTGCTGACATGACATCAATTTATAAACTGGTGTATTCAGTAAAGCAAAGCTGTTTCATATATGAAAAGGAAAAAAAGTAGACTTGGCAAAATAACAATAGCAATTAATAGAACTTTATTAGAAGTTTTTGCCTGACCAAAATAAAGTTGGAAGGTAATATTATTCCTACTATGACATTATTCCTACTATTATGCAGAGAACAAAACAATTGTTTCTCAGAGTAACACATCTAGCCAAAGTCTGTGCCCTCAGCTTATTCAGATTACATGTCAATGAAAGCACTGAAGTTATCAGCGGATAAGAATGAAAAATAAATACATCAATAAGCAACACAAAGGGATCACATCTCTGTATCACACATTTGCTTTATTTAGGTTGTTGAAATCCCTTGTCCGTGGGGCACAGCCCCACAGCTGACAGCATTTGTCTTCCTCACATCCCTGCATCTGCTGCACTGCTGGCTGCAGGAAGCTGGGAAGTAGCCACTGCACTGCTTGCTTCAGTCAAAAGTCTAAGTGGAAAATTAATCCTAATTTCCCACCTCTCTCCTGTTCCTAAAATTAAGTATTGTTCTCAGTTTTCCCGTCCAGCTGTCAATCAGCTTCTTCTAAGTAACCAAAGATTAGATACTAGACACTTCTTCTAATTTTGAATACATATAAAAATCCCATTCTGCTATGAATGCCTTAAAGGAATAGAAACACTCCTCTTAAAAGGAAAACTTCATTTTTAAAAAATATATAGAAATACACACTTATTTATAATTGAAGCCCAATATAAGTTTTAAAGTAAGCTTTGTTCATCATGCAAAAATTATGTCCTCTTTTCCTCACTTTATTCTCACTAAAGCCTGGGTGATATTTAGGTTCCCTCCATATTTTTCTAATCTGTGAGGCCAATTCCTATGGCCATTCTTCTTATTTCTTGAAGTTTGCAAACATGATTCCAAAGAGGTGAGGTACTCCTGGGAAAAGCTTCCCCACCTATGAAGCTGTATCACATACTTTTGCCTTGTATATGTTTTTTTAACTATGCCTCTGTCTCTTCATTCTTTTGACTGAAGATAACTTTTCAGTTATTTTCGCCACCTCCTGAATATCTGGTTGTGTCAGATGTCTTTGTAATATCCTTTTGCTATTTTTCACACACTGAACTTCACCTTGAACAGTTTAGCTAGTAGGAATACCATCTCCTTCCTTACGCTCTCTTTTGAATCCTTTCTGGAAATAAAGGAGCTGCTCTGGGAACACAATTACAAGGAGAGCATGTTATCTCATGCACATTACAATGCTATATCCCATGAATATACAGAATAGGAGTGTTAAGAATTATCTAAATGTCATCCATAGAAGTGCATCATTCAATAGCTGTGGCCCTGACTTGTAGCCACTGACCATTCATTGCCTGAGAGGTTTATTACAATGCTGTTACCTTTGCTGATGGAAATCTAAATGTAAATTTTGCTACTAAGACCAACAAGGATATAAAAATTTCATATTTTTCTCACAGTGTTGTCCCCTTTCTGTTGCTGCCAATGGGCTGGCCGAGGATGTGACAATGGCTGTGGTCTAAGTTGCCTCTTTGAAAAAAAAAAGTCCTTATGAACATAAAAACAACCAAGAGCAAAAACTCTGCAATAAGGCATATGCATTTTTAAAAGTAATTAAAAAGGATTTGTTTTGCTGTTTGAAAATCATTAGAAACAATATTGTTCAAAATCTTAATTATGACCTAGGTTGCTTTTATGTTATTTTTTCTTCAATAAAACTCTAATTAGTAGCTAATACACAGTTGCACTACACTTTGCATATAAGTGAATAGACAATAAAAACACTGAGGTTCATTAAAGTGATCAAAGAGAACTGCATACTCTCCACTCCTTTCAATAACTGTTCTACAGAGAGCTGGAAGGTTTTTAAAAAGCCTGAGCAGTCCTTGCCATTAACGTACTAAGTGAGTATAATTACCCAAATCAAGAGAACACAACTTATTTGCAATGAACTTTCCAAATTAAAATCGTTTGACTGCTAACAAAAATGAGTTTCTGTTCATGAAAGGATCATTATAATTAAGCAAAACTATTACTTTAAACTACCATGAACCCTTAGGACAATGACCTGAGTTTGCAGGAGCTGTTCTTTGTAATATTGAAACCACAAAGTCTGATTAGATGGTTTTCAGTTTAGAAAGATGCTACTGAATAGCATGGATCTAAATCCACTGTGAAATTTATTGGGTGCAAAGAGATTTTTATGAGCTGCCACTGACCAGAGTGAAAAAATGCGAACAACTTTTTAATTACAGCTAAAAATTGCTGGGAAAACTGTCCTGAAAATGATGCATGAAGATTCAAAAACAGAGAAGCAGGAAATAGTATCATCAAAAAGAGACAAATAAAGCAAAACCATGAGGTGTTGTCACAATCAAAAGGAGAGAGAAACCTATGGGCCACATGTCTAGATCACTAAAAAACAAAGGACAGAATAATAGTTACTGAAAACTATCCCTGTTTCTCAGGGCCTCTTTTTCTTGTGGGCTTGTTATTGTAAAATGCTGGTTTAGATTTTTTAAAAGAGAAAGGTAAACAGAGACACTCCATATGTATTTAATTCAGTAAGAATGGTTTCAGACCATGTCCAACTGCTTTTAAAATCCATATAAATTTCTAACAAGTGAAATCCCTGAGAATTAGGTAAGGTCCTAAATCCAAGATTTTTTCTAAAAACAGTTGAAAAAAGTAAAGCACTGAGGGAAGACTCTGTGAAAAAATACAGAAGTTCTAAAGGAACAAGCCAAGCATTTTTACCTTTACAATAATAATTTTTTAATGCAGAAAACCACAAATTTGTTAAAAACTGATCATAAGCAACAAAATGTCAAATCACAATGAACGTTGCTGGCTAAATTCAGGCACAAGATTGCCTGGTAAAGGCCAATTACAAAGATAGGCTTTTTGTTTTCAAAGAAAAAGCACATACTTTGATAAGATAGTTTTCTGAACATAAAAGAGACATTTTAAAATCTTAGCCAAAGTTAGTGAGAAAGAAGAAGGAAAACACTGTTAAAGTCCCAGAATTACACAGAGAGAAACCAGAAGTGCTTGAATTAGGTTAATAACTTTCTAGTTTACTGGAATGACACTTTATTAATCACAAAAAAAAATCTTTGGTGTTCATACTAAAATATGTTTCCATGATGCAACTAGGTCAAATTATCTTATATTAATATATTGATTATGATGTGGTATAATGGAACACCACAAGTATAAGAATAGTTTTGTTTCAACTAGTGGCTGTTGAATGCATTTTAATGTTGAATGCATTTTAACATCAGGAAAAACAACATTAAAAGTATTAAAATATTTCCCACTGCAGCACAAATTTGCACAAAGCTTGCAGTGGGACAACGCAGGAAACTAAAATTATTCGTTCAGCAAGTCTTCGTGGGATCAGTCTCTGAGTCAGTTTATCTCGTTCTCTACATGACTGATTTTTCAAGTAATAAGATTTAAAAATACTTACAAAAACATAGTTGTAAAATTATAAAAGGTTCCCAAAAGGCTTAAATTAACTTATGTTATATCTGGGTGTAGCTACACAGACATTTATTGCCTTGGTACAAATTTGATAGCATCTGCAGGCTGCCTCCAACACCAAATGTTAGAATGTAGCCATGGTAGCTGCGGCTATCCAGGCATTTCAGCACAGTCCAGCAGCTCAGGAATTTGTCCAGCTTTACCACTCTGATGCCACTGGCCTGTGTAAGACCCTGTGCCAGCTTTACTTCACCTCGACTCTTTAAATCACTCAGCTGAGAAGCAATGTTGTTCTGAGGACAAATCCTGCCTAACAGCTGCTTCCAAAGCAGTGGGGTGGGAATTTTTTTTTACACCTACACATGAACTTAAAATAGATGGAGAAAGATAAGGAACCATTGTGCTTTCTGTCAGCAAATGGAGCAACAGAACCGACACACTGCTGCTCTTGATGCTCTTAATTTTGAAGTGGTTAGGAATTACAGTAAAAGCCAAACCAAATTAATAGCACTCCATGGAATAATGTCAACCATTTCTCTCCCATTATTTATAATCTAAATATGTACACTAATATTTTCCTAATTTTAATAACGATTGTTACATGTGGTCTTGAGAATGGCATAATGCCTGGAAACTGTTTCACCAAATTGCATACCATAATGATCTGCTCTTTGGATAGTCTCCAGGACAAAGGCCATGAAGTATAATTAAAAGGAACTAATAATTAACACCCATTAAATGTAAGATCAAGGAAAGTAATGATAAATTTAGTTAAATACTTCAAGTAGGTTTAGCACTTTTCCTCTCCTGGCCCAAAATATCTGTTCTGGTGACTACTGGTGTATGCAAATATGCCAAGATAAAATCTGAAAAACTTGTCTAATTTTTTATTTCACTACATCAAAACCATGAAATCAGTGCATCTCAATGAGCACTTAACTATTACATGTTATTTTTCTACATGCAACCTTTTATCAGAACTGTAACACTGCATTTTACACAGAGACATTTCAGTTTGTTTTACATGGATATTTTTTGGGGCTGGTGTCACAGAAACACAGAACCACAAAATAGTTGGGCTGGGATGGTCCAACCCTCCTGCTCACATAGGGCCACCTGCAGTCAGCTGCCCAGGACAATGGGCAGACAGTTTTTGGATGGAAACTACACAATCTTGCTGAACAACCTGCTTCATTGCTCAAAAAATTCAAAAATTTACTTCAGTGTAAACAAAATTTTACATAATACAACAGGAAAAGAAGAAAAGGTAACCTAAATCAATTAAACATGCTCCCATTTAACTGCTCATAAACTAAATGTACTACATGTACTCTGCCAAGCTGTTATCATTCCAATCATACTATATATAAACTTTGACTTAAATATATATATATATATATATATATGGAGGGTTTGAGTGTGCATGCATGTCTTCAGTTACTACATACACCAGCAGGCTGGCCAAGTGATTTTGCTTTCACTTGCACCTAAGTAAATTAAGAGCAATACTACTGAACTGCTCTCTTTAATAGAGATATGGCATGTGGTAAAGCTGAGAGTAATGACAGCTTTCCTTGTATTTAAATTACCACATTAATGACCATCTATTTTTAATGACTATAAATAGTTGAAATACTAACATATCATTTACTAAAGGTCACTTAGTCATTAATGTATCAACACAGCATGGTAAATAATGCAGTAGAAAACTCCCATGTCTAAAAGTATGCCAGGGTCACAAATGACAAAATATGTATATTTTTTTAAAGTCTGATTGTAATACAAATAACAAAACATGTATATTCTTTTAAAGTCTGTTTGTCATACAAACCTTGAGAAAACAACGAGCAACAGTAAGTTTATCTCTTTAGTACATCTTTATGAATAGGCTCCCTAACTAAAAACATATTTATAAGCAGGGATTTATAATTGCAAATATTAAACTTCACTGCTTTCAAAACATGTAAATGAAATCATCTGCTCTATAAATTTTGTGGGGCCTACAAGCCATTTTGGAGGCATTTATAGTAAATTTATGTCTGTGAAACAAGAAAAACATGAAGAAAATAATTAAAGGTGTTGCAGAGAACCATCTGATTCCATAGACATAGAAACTGTTGTCTTCTGGATATGCATTTATTCTTTCTTTCATATCTTCTACTACCTTAAAGGATCTGCCATATAAATATTTCTAATGATCAGTCAATACTGACAGTGTTGTCATCAATCACTACAGAACAAGTACTATTTTACACAGTAATCACATAAATCCATCTTCCAAGATAATGTAATTCTTCCAGACACACCTCTTGATCTTCGGCAAGGTCACCTCATTTCTTGAAGCCTTCATGGAAAGACAGTAGATGTCAAAACGCAAAGATGAATGAATGGAAGAAAAAAGTAGATTCAGTTTAAAAAACTGTCAAAGTAAGCAAACCTATCTCTTTAACAAGCAATGTATAAAAGGCATTTGTAATGAAGAGTCTGATATTTGCTGTTAATATCTAGTATTAATAATGTTTCCTCTAAACGGAAATAAACCACAAATGTTCATTTGGAATTTTGCTAGGAATTACTCAAAATTTGCCACAATGCTCTGGAATGATATTTTATCTTTTAAAGATAATTCTCATGAGAAATGCATGTACTTGGTTAACAAAAGTATCTGTGCATCATTTCTGATTACATGAAAGAAAAATATATTTTCAAAATATCTTAAATTTATAGCTGCCGCTTTGGAGCCTTTTAAGAATTTTTTTATCTTCTTTTGAGCACAAGATACAGCCTTTACACTGCATTTTTGCCTTTATGTTTCTACATCAAGATTCTAGGGTTTTAGATGAAAAAACTACTAAAAGCAAAACAGAGCAAAAATCTTCCATTGATTGCTGTTTTTCATCCTTAAAAGTCAAGGGAAAAAAAGGCAATAAAACATATGGAGAAATAATTTCTATTGTAACATCATTACAGACCAATTGCTAAGAAATGAATTTATGTAAAACCACTTTACAAGAGGAACTGTCCACCAATAAGAATTATTTCAGCTGATGAAACACCAGGAATAATAAAAAGACACTGATTTATGAAATGGTGCAACATATAGAAGACCAATTTTCCTTCTAAGATATTTTGTACCTTTCTGAATTCAGGTCACCTCAGTTTATCAATCAAGATCAGATCTATATTGACATAAAGAGACATAAGTAAGTAGGAATAGTCATCTTGGAAAAACCAATTGTTACCTGAATAGAGTTTAATGGACAATATCCTGTACTGGGGAAGGAGCTTTTGGCTCCTTGAAGTGATGCTAAAATTGCAGGTAAGAGTCACTCAGATGGGTAGAAGATGCTAGAAAACAGAAAAGGAGTGAACTTGCAAATTACATCTAAGGGGGCAAGTGTCTGACTAGAGAGAAAAACTATTTTTTACCTTTAACTATTAATATGAAAAGCTTAAAAATCATCACAAGTTCTAAAAAAAATAATCATAAGAACTTCTTCCATCACTTAGGGAATCTAAGATAGATTTAGATGAATGTTGGTACAAAACACAGGAATGTAATAATCCCCAGATTTGTCTATGGCAACCAAAAATTTGACAATATTTCACAAGAGATTTTTGCAGCAGAGGTGAAAAACATTACTGGTAATCAATACAACATGGTTATTGTCTGGAGAAATAACAACCAGTTAATAGTCTGCAAATAAAGCCCACATACTTAAAAGTGTGTACTTGGAGATAACACAAAATAAAAACAAATATACAAAGCATATATACAAGCTGAACAGGAACACCTGTGATCCTGGTACACGAGAGGTGTTCTGGAACATTGAAGTGTCTTGACTGCAATATTTCCTTCATAATATCATATCTTATCTACACTGCAGTAGCAAAGAAGTATTCACTGCCAGCCAGCTTGATTCAAATTAGGAATGCAGTAAGGCAAACTCATCTGAATTCCAAATATTTTAAATTGATATATACAAGAGAAGGCAGGTTCTGTGTCTGTGTCACAAGACAGAAATCAAGAAAATAGATTCAGACCTTTCTCTACCACAATTTTCCTCTGTGACCTTGAGTTACAATCAAACTGATAAAGGTAAAGAGCTGAAGAATATCAAATATAGATTCTAGACAGGTCAAAATAAACAAAGTCAGATTTTTTTTTTCAAGACAGAATGGCATTAAATCCATTGCTGCATGATACTGTTCATGCAAAAGGTGACACTGGATCAAAAACTGAGTGGGTGAATTCCAGTAAGAAATACATTAAAACCACAATGAAATTCTGGAACTAGAAGTCTGTGACACACAGACAATTGCTATTTTGAATGGCATCCCTGGAAGGTACTACAGCATACTGACCCTACTCTGATACTCTGCTCCAAGTCATGGATGCACACAAGATGTCAGACTACATGGGTCTTTGGTGTGGCCATTTTTGGTACTTGTACATGAATTTTTAACTTTCTGTCTTGGGAAGTGTTTTACTGCACATACTACAAAACAAAATTCATCTCTTGGAGAAGGTGAGTAAATATTGATGAAGTTGCCTCACAGTGAATATGATGTGGCCACAGTTCAATTGTTACTACTGAAGTTAATGTAAAGCTGGCTTATATATGCATTAGTTGTTATTTGAGATAGAAATAGCTTTAGATATCTGTTGTGTACTTGCACAAATTAATTATGGACTATAATGTTATAACACAAAATATATTTTGGGATGAGTTACAGAAGCTGTAACTCTTGGAACAAACACAGCTGCCTCATATGAGCATAAGTCACAACATAGTGGAGGGGATACTCTGCCACCTTGTGCCAAAGGGTTGGAGCAAAGACAGGGACTGTCAATGTCAAAAAGCTAATGCAGCATAAAATACATTACCCTAGAAACTCACTACTCTATTAAAGTTCCATATCCCACTGATTTTCAAAAATAAAATTCATCCAGGAATGTTGTCATATTACCATGATTTAACAAGATATACTGAATTAGCAGGGCAATTTTAAATGTTTGTGCACTTAGTCTTAGCCAGTGGCAAATATAAGTTAATGTTGTTTAGCCTAGTCTGAAATGATTGAAGTTCAAACTAAGCTGATGAATGGTTACATGTTGAGCAGTAGTAACCTAATTGTGTGTCTGAGTTCCCAGGTTCCTAAGTCTGCTTAAGTCACTTTGGAAAATTGGATTTTGCCAGTCATTTATAACGAGATTTTGCAAGGTATTTAGACATTTTGCTCTCATCAAAACCAGTGGGAGATAGATGTCACAACGCCTTTAAAAATCTTGTTTGTGAAGCCCTGTACTGCTGAGCAGAGAAAACAGAAAAGCAGACCTGCACCTGTAAGTTGTTTTTGGACAATGACTGATTCCCGAGCACAAGAACACAGTGATGACTAATTGAGGACAGACAGACAGAAAAGGACTCCCCATGCACTTGTATAGAACCTCAGAGCAGGATCAGGGCTCAAATATATGTGTTAAGGTAAAGGTTGAGAAGGAGAGGCTGAATTGCAATAATAAGATATACTTATTATTGCAAGATAATACTTAGCATAGGCTGATTGTAAATAAAAAAAAAATCATGGTTCTGAAGCTTTTGAAAGTTAAAACAGACCAATAATTATGTATGCCACCATTTCTTTCAAGGCAATTGTAGCCAGTTGGTTTCTTGGCATCATAGAAGACATGAATAAAAAAGATATTTCCTGTATTTTGCATTTCAGTGTTTAAGGAAAGTCCAAAGTCATGACAGAGGTGGGCTATGGTCCCTTTTCACCCTGCTTAGATGGTGACTGGAAAATCTGACAGGACCTTCTGTGTCATTCCTGGACCTTAGAGGTCAAAGAGGAAGCCACAGCCCAGGGAAGAAGGGGGTGACAAGGCTAGATGCTGTCTGCAGCAAATAAAAGCTAAAATGAACAAATAAAAGAAATGAAATAGTGATGAAGACATTTCCTTCTAAGCTATATGAAGAAACAAGACATGAATTTTTAATGTACTGACCTCTGCCATTGAAAATTATCCTTTACTTTTCTTGGTAGCTTAACTTAGAAGTGAGTGGGAGTTATACACCTGTTCTGTGTGAGAAAAGAGGGTGACCATAAAGCACCTCTCTTTAGAGACACTTGTAAAATATTTTCTGGGAGGTAAAGTGCAACCCCACTTGTTCAAATGCTTAGCATGCTTGCAGATGTCTACAGTGTATTCCCTCTATTAGCTACTTAACAGTAATTGCATTGAAACAACCCAGTGAAAATAAGTATAAAAAACTGGACTATTTGAGCCATAGGTAAAGATTAATGTGCCAAATCTCTTCCTAAATTTGTAATCCTTCCCAGTCTTTCAGGAGAACTGAGAGACGAGTGGGGAGCACTGGTTGAGCCTCACTGCAAAAGTGACAACCCTAGCCAGTGTTACTCATCATTACAATGTATAAAATGGTAAAAGACATTGTCATTTTTTATCTTCAGTGTTGTAGGTGTATGTGCTGCAGATTTGAGGAATTTCACATAATAAAATTATAAATCCTACATGGTGGAATTAATTCCTATCTAGGATAAATTGAAAGAGTTGCACACCTCAAAATACTCAACTAATGATACTAACAAAATTATGAAAAGGTAAATATTACAAAGCATTCAGAAATGAAACTGTGATCTAGAGGAGGGGGGCTATTCTTTTTCTCCCACACTGTCTAACAGATCTTACAACCCGTAATGGAACCTTACCCTTAATTATGCTATTCTTGAAAAGTGACTGATACAGAAATCATATTCAATCAGAAGAAAGACAATCTCAGAAACATTTAAAAGGAAATGAAAGGTGAAGGACTTCCATTTTTACTCATCTATTTAACACCTGAAGTAGTAAATGAGGAGACAAACTCCCACCAAATTATAGATCTTTTATCTGTTACAATGTTCCAAGGTTAAGAATAGCAATTCAGACATCATAATAAAATAAATGTTTTACATCCTTTCTTACACCCTTATAGATGAGAATTTCTTAGGTAAAGTGAACATGGTAATGATTATATGCATGCTAAGTATCAATTTCCTTGTGTGAATGGAATTTCTTGTGTGTATTAGTATCATGCAGGATATATCACTGGATGCTTCTTATATAGAAATCACCATCTAATAGACACAGTGCAACATCTCATCAAGTCAGATATTAATGTTCAGCGGTCACAATTTGGAAAAGATTTTCAGATTTTGAGTCCCCTTAAGATGCCTGGATGCACAATTCCTTGTAAAAATCTGATTGTTCCTAACAGACTGCCAAATATTAGACTTATAATAAGCAAAAAATGGAAGGAAACTCCTCAAAGGCGTTTCTGCAGACTTTCACAACTGTATTATTTCCTTGTGGTCCACTAACAACGATGCTGAGTGCTGCTATCACTTCAATCTTTATCACACAGCAAGGCTGACTAGTGAGATGGCAAATAAAAGACTTCAACCCTTTTATGTATTAATAGATGTTTTTTTCCTCTAAGGTTCTCAGTCTGGTTCTTGAAATTCTAATGAAAAAAAATATTCTTAGAGATGTCCGCAAATGACCAAAATTCTACTTGTCTCTGATGTTCTTAGCACAGCAGCTTATGAAACTGTTGCCAGGCAGAATTCCTTGGAATTCAGGATGTTCTGCTAGTTTTAATTTCTCCAGCTCTCCTGTTGTAGCACAGAACAACTGTAGCTTTCTACTTTTCATACAACCATCAATACTAAAATTTTGTTAAGTATAAAGGGACTATCGTTTTAGGGCTTCTATTAGGGAAATTGAGACATTTAGTCCTACTTTCCAATGCCCTATGCTTTTACACAACTATATCTGTCTGTTTATCTATCTATCTATCTATCTATCTATCTATCTATCTATCTATCTATCTATCTATCTATCATCTATCCATCCATCCATCCATCCATCCATCCATCCTTCCATCCATCCATCCATCCATCCACCCATCCTTCTGTTTCATTAAAAGGCAGATTGTAGTATGATTTTATGTGGGGAGTTGTGAAAAACTAAGCAGCTGTGGAAGTGAATGGGCATTTTAATGTTGCTGCATATTTCTGTGTAAGAATTTCTGTGTAGGTATTTTTGCCTGTTTTAGAGGCAGCTGGGAGAAGTCTTCTCACTTCATGCTTCTAGAAATTGATGGACATTACGTGGCAAGAAGTGCACATAGCTTGCTCTCCTGCTGCAATCTGCAACACAGGCACAGTTTTGAGCTATGATGTGAAAGAAATATATTGTAATTTTAAGAAACTATCACATTGCAGTATTTTAGCTATCATTGAGTGCATGTCATATGATTTCTGTAAAGTTTCAAGGAATCCAAAACATTCTTATGATGATTGTGTCTATTTACACTAAGTATGTAATTATACCAATTGCACAAATAGAAGGCAATACATATTGACTGAAATCAACAGCTAATTACCAAAATAAAAACAAGATGAACCCAAACTGTGAGTAAAACTGAAAAGAAGTTAGGTGTTTATTCTTCAAGTATATACAACAAAGAAATACAATCTCTCTAGTCCTTTTCCCTTGCTGTCTTCTACCCAAAATGGGAGTCCCCACTTCAGACACAATCTCAGGAAAATTTCCTTGTAAGTATCCCTAAGGCTTGTTCCATATAACAAAGTTGCACTTGAAGAGAGGCCTAATTGTTGACCAAAACAGAGTTGAATTACATTCAGTAATAACGCTTAGTTGAATTACATGACTGCAATTTTGTTTTGCAGATATCTTTATTGCAAAAGTCCTTCCAGAGAACCATAGATATCTGTTACTGGAGCATGCATCATTGTAAGGCCATACCCAAGGACTGTGAAGATTTATTCGTTCAGCAGGGCCTGGAAGCTGCTCCTTCCAGAATTTTTTAGGTGCCATCTGCACCATGAATACATAAGAGTGTTGTCACTTTCCATGGGTGAAGTCTTATCCAATTTGTTTTTCATACATCTCTTGTTAGTGTGTGTGGGATGTTGTTTTTAGAGAATTCCATGTACACATGCAGGTAAACATTTAAATACGAAAATGACTAATTAAATACTTCAGTTTTAAGGCACAGTTTTGAGCTATGATGTGAAAGAAATATATTGTAATTTTAAGAAACTATCACATTGCAGTATTTTAGCTATCATTGAGTGCATGTCATATGATTTCTGTAAAGTTTCAAGGAATCCAAAACATTCTTATGATGATTGTGTCTATTTACACTAAGTATGTAATTATACCAATTGCACAAATAGAAGGCAATACATATTGACTGAAATCAACAGCTAATTACCAAAATAAAAACAAGATGAACCCAAACTGTGAGTAAAACTGAAAAGAAGTTAGGTGTTTATTCTTCAAGTATATACAACAAAGAAATACAATCTCTCTAGTCCTTTTCCCTTGCTGTCTTCTACCCAAAATGGGAGTCCCCACTTCAGACACAATCTCAGGAAAATTTCCTTATAAGTCTCCCTAAGGCTTGTTCCATATAACAAAGTTGCACTTGAAGAGAGGCCTAATTGTTGACCAAAACAGAGTTGAATTACATTCAGTAATAACGCTTAGTTGAATTACATGACTGCAATTTTGTTTTGCAGATATCTTTGTGCAAAAGTCCTTCCAGAGAACCATAGATATCTGTTACTGGAGCATGCATCATTGTAAGGCCATACCCAAGGACTGTGAAGATTTATTCGTTCAGCAGGGCCTGGAAGCTGCTCCTTCCAGAATTTTTTTAGGTGCCATCTGCACCATGAATACATAAGAGTGTTGTCACTTTCCATGGGTGAAGTCTTATCCAATTTGTTTTTCATACATCTCTTGTTAGTGTGTGTGGGATGTTGTTTTTAGAGAATTCCATGTACACATGCAGGTAAACATTTAAATACGAAAAATGACTAATTAAATACTTCAGTTTTACCATAATTCACCATTCAACTAAGGGTCCTATTTCCCACACAAAACTCAACCTCAGTAATATTGCACTTTATGTAGGTAATGTAGGCCAATTTTTTTGAATCCTTTCCAATGTGTTTTCCTCCTGGAAGAACCCCTACCCATTCTTTTGGTGCCTGATGGATTTAGAACTTCTACTTTTGTAAGAAAAGAAAACTAATTTGTGTTAAGAAAGTAAGTCAGTGTTCTCGTGATGTATATATTTCAGTCTCATTAAAACGAAGATCTTGGCTTAATGTATCCTATTTGAGGAATTATTTGTAGTGAGTTAAACATTCATTTTCCTCCCCTTTTCCAGAACAAATACTACTACTGAGTTTGGGTTGATGTAGGGAAATGAAAATTACTCTCTTCACTAAGTCATCTCTCTGCTTTGATAGCTTACAAATTATTCCAATAAAAATTGGTGATACTTGTTCAGGAACATGTTAGACAGAACCCCTGATGTCTGTGGACCCCTCATGCAGAACACTGTTTCCCATGCCTCTCTAAGACAGTGACTCTCTTTCCACGTTTTGTTGGCTGTATATGCAACACAAGGCAAAACCAGACCACTTGTAAGCTTATGGTCTGTAAAAGTTTAATGGAAAAAAATACAACTCATCGTGAAATAGGATTTATCTATTCCAAATTACTTATCTTACTATTTACTTATTACTTATTACATTTCAATTTTCATTTCCTAAGGAATTTCATGCATAGATCTGTCGTGACAGCAAGTCCTTAAAATACAAATTCATACTTCTATTTTTTTTTCTGTACTAAGAAAAATCAGCATACTCTTAAGGACACATATTGTTAAATTTTAAAAGACTTGTGGTAGTTTTAATTAGGGCACTTAATGGCATTTGCTAGCAACATTTAACTGTAATCAATAACTTGTCAACATGATCTACCATTTCCTATTTTCAAATGACTATAGGAGAAAGAAGTGAAAATACCACTAAATGAAACTGCTAAAGAACTTGCCATTAGTTCATGCAGGTAAAGAAACCACTCTAATGAACAACCAGATTTTCAGGTTTCCTTTGAGTTCATGTTTGCAAATTGTATTTTTAAGTAGGGAGAATTGATTTCTAAATTTCAGGGTTTGCATGAGGGTCTTATTCTGTCTTTACTGTGAAACATCGAAACATTTAAATTATCTCTTGAAAGCAGTGCAATTTTGGCTAACAATTTGCATTTGACTAATGATTTAGTTTTTGCAGTTGAAACAACAATTGCAATGTACATGAACAACTACTAAAAAATGTCATCATTATTATTTCATTATTACTGGAACACTTGGAGATTTTAACTAACCTGAGTGATTGATTTTTTTGTCTCTCTTCTTTTTTTTCTTTCTTTCTTGACATCTATTCCCTGCATTCATTTAAGAAATGTTCTCTTCTCTGCTTGCTGTAAAGTCCACTGAAGGAAAACAGATTATCAAAAGTAGGAAATTCAAAAGAGAGGGAGTGGAAAGATAAATTCAGCAATTAAGGAAAGATGATTATCAAGTGTTTATTACAATAGCTGAAGATGAATTAAATTGTCTAGCAATTTTAAAGAGTTATAAACCAATGGTGACATCCTCATATGGCAGAAAACTATCAAAGTCAAGACAGAAGATTATACTAGGGTAGATAATATAAGCATAAAAATTGGGGAATAGCTGAGTTCAAACCATCAGAGACAGATAAATTGGATAATGTCTTAGTAACTCTTTCTGTAGAATAAAAAATCAAGTTTGATGTTTAGTATAAAAAATAATTAAATTGATTACTTCAAAGCATATAGGTTTGGAATAAACAAAACACTTTATCTATGCATGAAGAGATGAACTCCATTTGAAAGTATCAAGAACTTTTATCAGGATTTTAAGTGGTTGCTAAATGTCAAGGAATATATTTTCAATGACAAGAAAAATGGATGTCATAGTATAGTCCCTAAACAAAGAACCTTCTTAATTCATGCTGTAATACTAATGCTCAGATCCACCCTATTTGCACTAAATGAAAAACATATCTTGCATGTATTTCTGTTCCTAGCCAAAGAAAGAAGTAGGAATCCCTCACTATGACTAGGCTACCTAGGCTCCATTATGCTTCAATGGAGATAAAAGAAAAAAAAACCTAGATCCATGGACTTTTCTGCTTTGAAATATAATTTGACATAGCTATGCTTCAGTTGCCTGTCTACTTATAAAACCATGAGATGTTCTTATCCCTCATTTACAAGGAATAACCACACACTTTAGAAGTGGATTAAGGTAAAGCATGTTAAGAGCTTGATGTCAAGTTTTTAAGCAATAAAGAGCCTCAAGAGACAAATTTACTCTAATGCAAAGATTTTATCAAGACCAAAAGTGATCTGATTGTGCAAATTACCATGCATCAGCTGATTTTGGATAGCTGTCAATTCATATGGTCTTACCTCAGGACACGGTTTGGCAAATTTCTTGACGTAAGTAATCACAAGCAGAATTTTAAGCACATGCTTGAATCCTCTGAGACTCAATACAATTTGAAGTTCAAAGTTAAGCATATGCTTAAAAATTTTCTTGAATATGCATGAGCTGCTCAGCTGGGCTGTTCAGTGAACATGCCTCCTCTTAAAATTGTTTGCTAGAATATTTGCAGAAAGTGAATCCACTGGGGCCACAGACACAGCCAAGGTTTTTGGGATTTTTGGGGGGGTTTTTTGTTGTTGGGGGTTTTTTGGGGGTTTTTTTTTTTTGCTGTTCAAATAAGTGCTCATGAATAAGTTTTGCAGTATTTGCTTAGCATTTCTTAAGGGAATAGTATCTGCCAACTGGCCTTGCCATCAATAAAGAAGTAAGTAGATGCTAAATGTCAATATATATCGCTCTCTCCAGACTACACATGTCAATGAAATTAAAAAGTATATTACTGAACATCTGGCTAGAACTATATTTTTAAGAAATCTGTTCTAGTTCAAGTCAGAAAACCAGAGAACGACTCCCTTCTACTCATACATCTGCTCTATTTAGCAGCTGATAATTTCCCAAAAACTTTGATTGAGCTGGGAAGTTAAGAGGGCATTTGAAGATTCAGCTCATGTGAAAAGAGTGGTTGCAGGGCCACAAGTCACAGACAAGAATGAGGGTTTCCATGGTTCAGCAGCTGCACACACTGATTGCAGTGACCTGTGCCTGTGCTACGGAGATCAAGTGACTTATAGAAGAGAAAGGAACCACAGTGTGCCTTCAAACCTTCAAACATAGGGCTGACAAAAATCCCAACAGATTATTCTTATGAATTCCAAAGCCAAAATATCCTTTAGTCCTTTGTTAATGATTTCTTTCTTGCTCATACAGTGTAAGGAAAGAGTATACATAATACAAGACTTGTATAGTATCAATATAGTATGTTGATGTCTTTTACATCAGAAATTAGATTGGGCTGGTGTTTGAGAGGTTTTTACTAGGAAGTACCTACACAGTGTTAGTATGGTAAAATGTCAGATACTTAACAGGTACCATAATAATTAGGAAAATAAGATTTGAATTATTTATATAACTTAATAAACATAGTTTTTAAAAAGTAGTATTTCCATTAAAGAGTGATCTCTTATTTTCTGATACATTTAAACTCCTGGGTTTTCCCAGAGTACCAAATCCCATAATGGACAAACCTATACTGGGAGAAAATAGGATCAATTTGTACTGAAGTGTTGTTGTGCAATTCATTGCACATTCACTATTACTGATTGCTGTAGATGAATCAGGTTATTCTTTATCTTATTATTCTGCCTAGAATATACTGATTAATTATGAAAAATCCATTAAGGAACACTGTTTATCACGATACTTAAAATTATATGAAGGGTATCATAAGGTTAAGCTTCTTATTCTTATAGTAGGTCTTGAATGTTAGTGTAAGTGACATTGAGTATAAAGGTAAAACATTTTTGAGAGTTACTGATGTGCACTGCCAGTCATGTGAGTCATGATCTACCTGGAAAGTATATTTGTGAGTAAACAGATCTGCTAATTAGAGCTCATTGTGTCAGAGGACTGCCCAACAAGCACACTTAAATCTAAATTCTCTGATTCCATTGGGAAGGTATTTCTGAGCAGAGAAGATGAATATTTTGAATAAACCTCAGGGTGGGAGGCAAATAAGTGGTAAAGTGTGAAGATGCATTCAACTTCTACATGGTTGAAAGCACAGAACATATTGGAGACTTGACAGAAATTTAGGTGATAGAGAAAAGCCAAGACAGATGAATGCAGTGCTGGAAAAAGTGTGCTGGTTGATCTGTGGTGCATATAGGTAGAGATGAGTGATTTATAGTTTTCACATAAAAAAAAATTGCTATATGGTTACTAATATTCATTTGCAACCCTCTGACTTTAGAACATAAAAACATATATTCAGAATGTTTACATTTAGGTATGAATAAGTAAACTCAGTACATATATCACTCTTTATGTGGATGAAGAAATAGAAACTGTTCTGAAAATCCTGCTGTCTGCTGTCATTGCAGGTAGGCAAAGATCACTGTCGTAGAGCAGTGTGGTTGCCATCAGTGAGCAAACACCTATCCAATTAATATAAGGGGCTTCCAAACCCTGCTTGCTTATTGATGTCCAGGCTCTGAATGGCAATGAAGAGCCTGGAAGGCTGTTAAAAATTGAAAGGAATGTTTACAGCCCTATGATTCAGACTCCTTTTTCCTGAGAATAAAACAAGGCATTCTGTGGAGAGCAAAGCCATCAGAAAACATTTGAAATTTATTAAATAGTTTTCTACAGCTTATTCCTCCACCTCACTAATTGCTGCAGCTGCTGCTACAAAAGCATTTCAATTACAGCTGAAAGGAGAGGTGGCCTATGAAAATCTTACAGGGAAAAAAGACCCTCTGACATTCACCTCTGGTGTGGTCCATCACATGAATATTTGTGTGGCTTCTTTCCACAGCCATTGCTGATTGACACTGGCTATGGCACAAATGGAAGAACTCCCATTATCTTTAAGGAATACTATTTCACTTTTTCCTTTTTACGTTATTTAACTGCAGAGCTTCATTGTAGGAATGAGAGCTGTTTCTTCTCAGTTACAATAAACTAAAACTTAAAGAAGACAACTATATCCTTAATTTTAAGTATCCCTTGAAAACAGAAATCAAAGTTGAATGTGAACAGGTTTGATCAACATCAGTTGAAGGAGACAAGATAGGTATTTGCACCACAAGACCATGGTTATCCAAGAGTTGTCAAAAGATCAATTTTTCACAAATATTACTGAAAGAAAAAATACTGGGACCTTTCAATTACCTTTTCAGCCACAAGGAATAAAAATCTGTGTCTTGCTGCTCCCAGATGAGTACCCTGGCAGCTGCCTTTTCTGCATTTTCCTCTGCAACAGAATCTTTGCATTTCATACCCTTCTGCAGGATAACCTCCGGGATGGAGGTATGAAATGGTTGAGATCCATCTATGCCCTCTTTAAACCTAGTTCACAGGCATAGGAAGGAAAAGTATATAACTTTTAAAGTCACACAGAGTGGTATTATTCTCTTTTTAACATTCCGATTAAATCTTGTAACCTTTTTTACAGATTTCTTGATACAAAATATCTGAAAGTGGTCTCTTATGTTTTGCTAAAACATTTTCAGACTTCTAAAAAACTTTCTATGCATTCTGTGAATAGGGTAGAATTTTTGATAGACTTCTAGGAAATACTGCCTTGATTCTAAACATTACTGTCATTTCACATAAAAATATTTCTCCTCGGTTCTGCTCTCCTCTCCTCGCCTGTCCTCTTCTCTCTTCTTTCTTCGGTGCCTTCTTCTCCTTCTTAAAAACCACATCCCCCCCAAACCCAAAAGCAACACTTTTCCACATCTTTAAAAGTCATAATTTATATTCCAGTCAAGAAAAAAAAAAAGGCAATTATTTGTCCATCTGCCAAGATCAAACACCTTTATCTCATTTTAAATCAGACTGTCACAGGAAAATAAAGATGTCTTTTTTCAGGAGTATGGCAGGTAGATTGTGAAGCACTGACATGCTGTATTGATCCTTCAACAGTACTAAGTAGAGAGAGATAATTTTGCTTGTTTTGAGATGAAATAGCAGAGCAAAATTAGCAAAGGAGTCTGCTTTTTGATCTGGAATAACATAATTAAAACTTATTGCATAGCTATTTTTATTAGTCTGCTTTTCCTTCTTTCTATTTGTCATTTTTCCACTTGGGAAATAATTTTAGGGATATGTTAAAAACTTATATATAACTCAGAACTCACATGAAATCAGGTAGTTACCAGGCATCTCTGGACAGCTGCAATACTCAACAAATTGATTTTGTCTGAATAAATGTCAAACCACAAGCAACTTAGGGTGAATGAAAAGTCAATGACCTCTGTAGTACATGGGAATAGAATTCAGTTTTCGAACATTTCCAAAGCTATGTCATATTGTTGTTTGCCTGCTTTTTCTTCTATCATCCAGTTTCTTCTTCTTTTTTTTTTTTAATAGAATACAATAAACAAAAACCCCCAAACCAGCTACAGGTATGTATGTTCATGGAGATCAACATAAAAAACTGCTCTTGTGAAATTACAATAGCAGCAAAAAAAGTTCTAAAATAGGATTGAATTTAGATATTGAGCTATGATTTATAAACGTAATTAAACATTAAACCTTTGCCCCACATATGTTCATTAAATAAGACTTTTTTATATGCTGTGCACTTATTTGTAAGGGCTTCACCTTAATTTTGTACCATTTTATTTTATCCTTTGGCTATTTATATAACATCTAGGGCTGCTTTATTTAATTTATTTTATTTTAAATCCATGAAGCAGTTTGTTGAACTGTGTTCCATATATAAATTAAATCCTGTGCAAATAATGCCTGAGGTGGTGAGATCCATTCCTCACATCAGACAACTAATGAGACACCCTGAGTGAAAGAATGCCATTATCTTTCACAAGAGTTTGTATTGGGCTCTTTTGCTTTTAAAAAACATGTACTTAAAAAGGGGAGAAATTATGATGTCTGATTTTACAGAAGCTGTTAACAGAACTGAAATAAAACATCTCCTACTGGTGCAATAATGAAACCACAATGTGATTATACAGCAGTTAAATGTATTTTAGTGTAAAGCACATCTGATAAATTATTTGAAGATTAATAACCATGTCTTTTTTATAACAGTGGTATGACAGAGATGAAACACTGAGCTCCACAGATGAAAGGTTATAATTCATTTACTTCGATGCTCTATACCTGCTCAACATCTAAAGAATTTACAGAGTGAAGTGCAGAACAGTTCAGCTAAATAAAGCCAAATAAAACTGTGAAGGATTCTTTAAATAAAGTGGCATATTATCTCCTAAAATTTGTACACAGATAATTACAGAAGGTACAATACAATACATCAGATTTGGTACGGATCAAGTTCTGAATCTTGTGTGATCTGCAGCTGGGTCACAGTGCAATGACTGTCTTTGGAAAAGGACTGCAGAATTATTGTACTTTGTTTTAAAGATAGTGCAAATGATACCATTATATAGTATATCTTATTACAGGTAAAGCTCATTGTTTCATCCCAAATGTACTGATCATATGTCAGGTTGGAAGGAACCTCAAGAAACATCTGGTACAACCTTTCCTGGCAAAAGCATGACCTTGAAAAGATGTCCCAGCACTCTGTAAAGCTGAATCTTGAAAATGTCCAGTGTTAGGTAATCCACCACATCCAGCTATGACCATGTTCATGCCAGAAAAAGAAATTCTTGTATGAAAATATTCAGTAACACACAATAATGTACCTAATCATCTTGCAAAGCTAATTCATTATTATTAATAATTTTTCCTGATGCATTTACTGAATACACTGAACCTTTGTGCAATAGCAAACTCCCACTCCTTTGCTGAGGTGTTGCTGTTTCACACTGGAGATCAGAAAATAAACTCGAGCATCTGGGTCTGTAACAGATTTCTTGTGCTACTTATCTGTACTATAAAATCTCTAGTACGTTTCTCAGGTACCAGAGCCTAAAGTCAGGATGAGATGTTAAGAAAGAACGATTAGAAATACAATTAGAAATTGTATTTGTTAAAGGTTAAAAGAGAGGACAAACAGCAAATTATTACCATTAAGTGACTCTGAAGATACAGCATTTCACCAGTATACCAGCTTGCACAGTAAGTAGTTCATGAGTTGCTATGTCTCAAACACTCATAGCTATTCAAGTAGTCAAATTAAAACAGGATGTGACTGTACAGAGGTAGGATAGGATTTTTTGGGGCCACTTCCAGCCATTTTGGTCCACGGTAACCACCCACATAAAGGACAGCAGAGGTGTGGTGTCAAGAGGCATGAACTGTGGACTGAGGATCAGGACAGTAGTGGGGGATCAAGAATACCAAAGACCCTCAAGGCCCTCTGATCCATTTCTAGAAGGATTCAGGGAAATTAACTTTGCATGCTAAGTCATTTGCATGAGAAGTGAGAAAACTTGCTCCAGAGCAGGGAGAACTTCTTTTATTTCTCTCACTATTAGAAGATAGGGGTAAAACACGTATTGATTTACATGCCAAGTGTGTAGGTTTGAGAGCTGTATTGGATCCTTCTGGCTTTTGACATTCTTTTTGGCCATAAGCATCTACAAATGTTGGGTGTAGCCTCCTGTTTAGGAGTGGGATGCAACGCCTGTACTGGTGTCATGAACAAGATGCTGCTGTGGTTGAGAGGGTGCGAGCGGGATGTGGTCACTCTACCCATGAATAATGGGTGGGAAATGGTGGGAAGTATCCCTTAGCTGTTAAGGTTGGCAGTAGGGAGGGATCTGAGCAGTGGTGAGTCATGGTGACACAAGAAAGTCAGTGCTTTATTGCTACTCCATTTTGGAGTGATTTAGAGAACATCATGCCTGTGCAACATCACTGGGCATGCAATGGACAAATGGAAGTTCAATAGCAAAATGGGATCTTTATTTCTGTCTTTGCTGCTTTTTGCTTTACTCGTAGAAGAATACATTTTTCTATGACTGCTATGATGAATTCCTATTTTAAACACTGTTGCAAAAGACCTTTCCCTGAAGTTTCCTGTTGGAAAGGGAGGTTGCAGTTAAGGGCAAATTTCAGAGCCACTGTTTCACTGACTGTGACATCTTTATCTCCAAGGTGATACCTTTACAGAAGGTCAATTTCCAGCTAAGATTTCTTTATACTTTTTAAGAACCCTGTGGTCTTTTCTGTATTGAAGCAGCTTTTAAGGGACATGTGGGTTCCTTCTCTTCCTAACGGGATCCAAAACACTTTGTGCAACCTATTTTCCTAGGTGTTTTTTCTAGTTTCATTACTGAGTATTAATGTTCTCAGGTTCAGCTTGTTGTAGTCAAGTACAGTCACACAGAATGTGAAATCAATGTTTCTTTGTTGAATTCCACTTTGGATGTCAAATATTTGACTATTTGCAACTTTTGAGCACTACAGTTAAGCTTTTTCTCCTTGATACCTGCAGAAGTACTAGAAACTGAATCAGCAACAAAGAAAGAATAAATTATTTCAGTAGCTATAAAGAATCAAGAGCATTGTCAGCAATGCTACAATAGTGCAATCTTCTTTGTTACAATATCATTATGCGAATTGACATAATAGCAGGATAATTTGTGAGCAATATAAGATTTCTGAGTCAAACAAAGAAGAACACTAAAGATCTTTAAAACTCTTAAAATATTACCTTATTCAGAATTAAATTCTATGCTGAGTTTCTAACTGTGCACCTTGATAATAACCACTGGGATTATACAATTGAAAAGCCACACAGGAAGTAAACCCTAATTTCTGATTTAATCCGATTTTTACAATAGTGCCTTATTTTTTCAGTCACACGGTACTATGCTAAGATTAAAAAAATTGCTGCATGTTCATGAGTTTAAAAGGCAAAGAGAAACTGTGAACATTGAGTCCTACATCCTGCCTAATATAATGACACAACTAATATAGATTATGTCTTGTTATTATTATTAGCATTTACAGTAGCCATGGTGAAAATAGATGCATTTTAAAAATGAGAATCCCATTTCACTATTTCAAATCCTATCACATAAACTACATACTTTGCTAAGTCATTCTAAAGTTACTTCCTGGACTGTTTGAATAAATGTCTGTGAAAAGTCATCTAGAAAACACCAAGTTAAAATAATAACTAGACTGGCTCCCTATGAACTCAACTCATGGCTGCATTTACAATTTGGTACCTTAAAGTCTTGACTGAAGCTAGATCTCCTGTGGCTTTACACCTTCACCAGCACAGTGAGAATCAAAAGACCTCTTAGGAGTTTTCTTGATTTAGCATTTGCAAATTTTCAGATGAACTTCCAACCAGCCCTCATAACCCACATGCCAAAAGGAGACAAAAGCAAACAAACACAAAATCCAAAACTTAGGCAGTCTTACTTGGCATTTAAATTTATGAGTCTTCACTTCTCAGATCTAAGTAGTCTCTTCTAGATTTTTCTACTGTACTGAAATACTCCCTGTTATCAAATTTCTTTGAATTTCTATGATCAAAGTATAAATTAATGGACTAAGACCCTTAATTCTCTTTCTGTGCATGTTTTCCATTAATTTAATTACTCCTTTATCATTTCAGTGAAACTCATTAATTTTGAAATCCTTTCTGGAATTTTGGTGACAGATGAACACAGCCCAACAGAAATGGTCTCAGTACCAACTACTGAGTACATGCATTCTCAGTGTATTTTCTACAAAAACAAAATTACATACACATATGTCATCTTTGTGTCTTCATCCTCATTTTCAATAAAAAATACCATGAACACTCTTTGGAGAAAAGTTATATGGAAAACACAGGCCCTAAATGTTGAACTAGTCGCTGTCTATTCTGGGGAATTCTATTGAGAAAAATTTGTACTCTTAGAGCACCATCAAAATCATAACACTGATTAAAGGTGTGGGACCCTAAGCAAATAAACAAATCCACCAGTACACAAATTCAATTTTGTAACAATGAAAACTTTCATACTAGCATCCTAAATGAAGCTTCTCCATTTTAGGCATGTCATGAGGGATCATATGTATGTCAACTGCAAGCAAAAGATCCCATATTGCATCTGTAAAACCTAACTGTTTACTTAAATGATTTCTTTCTGCTTCCCAGACCCAAAATTTAATGGGAAATTTAATTCTCACCTAAATCTATACATTTACCATATGGATGATATAAAACAGAACAAGCTATCTAAACTCCCTCTAGGTGGTGAGGGGAATGTTATCCAGAAGTACAGTTGTGAATAATACAGGACAGAGAGACTGGCAAAGAAATCCACTGCTGAGTACAATTTCCTCTTGAACACAAGTAATATCTAAGCTAGATGTAAACATGCATGTTGTGGATACCAAAATTGGTGAGATGCATTGTATCAACACTAAGAATCATTATGAAATTGATGGGAGAAAGTAATTGAATCTCATGGGGACGGGATGGGGGAGATGAGGCGCACGGGGGTGGTGGGAATGTGTATTAAGGAGCTATGATGAAAGAGGAAATTCTTATCAGTCTTCTCTATGCTTGAAAATGAAAATTCCCCTCAAAACATCTCCAACACCCTAACTACCTGAGCTAGACACACAATGAAGATAAAGTAGACAGATGCTGAAGTGACTTCACGAGAAAAACTTGCAGATTGTGAATTCTTTTTCCTCTTTGACAGCTGGTTAATTTCCAAGAGGGTGAAAGGAAAGAGGTAAATATAAAGCATAATGGTAACCTCTCCTCGGGGAATAATAGATCATTATTATAGTCAAGAATTCACAGCTGTGTAAGTGTGTGCAGAAGATGTGCAAGCTGAGCTGAAGATGGAAGGTTAAACCCAGCTTAATGAAGGAAGGCTATTATCTTGTCCATAAGAGTGTCCAGTTTATGTTCCTCTTGGTGACAACAGGACTTGATTTGACTCACTTGGGAACAGCATTTCCCTGCATCGGAACAAATGCTTGCAAACTCCATTTTCTGTCAAAGTATGGTATTCCAGTAATGGTTTGGTTTGGAAACAAAGTGTCAACACTTCTTGGCCGAATATGATTGTCCATTTGCTCATCTGCCCAGGGAGCAGAGCAAGGGCTAGGGATCCTTGGTTGCCAGACTTCTGGCTGCAGCAAGGGCAGGATGCCCAGCATGCAAATATGTGAAGGTTATCAGTAAAACTGTGGATTATCAAGCCCTTACACTTGCTTAATGTTTGTGTTTGTCTTGGAAATGGAGCTAAAGTCTCCCTAACAAGCATGATGGTTGACAAAAAGCCCTGCTGCCAATTGTCAGAAGGCTAAAAGTACAAACATCCTGGTAATTAGAGGCTGATCAGCTGAGATGGCTAAGACTCTAATATTCTGAATTAGCAGGGGATTGAATGGAATTTGACTAATTAGAATGTAAGCACTTTACTCAGAGAACACATGTCTGCTAAAGTGGACATGGTTGAGATGTAGGGTTTCAAAATTATAGAGATAAGAAGACAAAAGCCTTGTTCTGATAAAACTGTAAAGGATATTTGCACTGAATCAAGACAAGGTTAAGAAGCAACTGCTTCCATGTAAGAAGATAAGTATCCTTTATTTGAATCAAACTGCATTAAAATGCAGCTTTTTATGCTACATTTGAGTATTTACATGACATTCAGACTGGTGGCCAATAGGTTCTTTGGAAAAACAAGAAGTTTTTTTCTTCTGTATGAGTAAATTGAAAATTTTTAATCTTTAACAGCCCTGCAGCAAGTCATGTGTTGCAATTATAAAACAGTTCCTTAATTTATTGTCTGTGTATCCCTTCTTCTGCTATGTTGAATTTGGAAACCGACAGTATTAAACATAAATTAATGGTTGCACCTTTCAAGTTCTTTGAAACAAGCTGCTGTAAGGAGACCTGATCTAAGATGAGCACACAAATTGTCATGAAGTCCCTCTTAGCCTGTCTCTGATAACTGCCAAGAATACAGGCTTAAGTAAAAGAACAGATACCCAGTAAGAACAGCTTAGTGTTGAACATGAATAGTGGGTTCCTTCTGGTGCATCCTTTCAGATTCCTGCAGTAAGTAGCCTGAGTCACAAACTGCATCTAAAGCATTAATATCCAATCTAAGACATAGTCTTCATGAATTTAATTATTGTTTCACCTTATGGGTATGAACAATCTCCTAATCACACACACCGGATGAAAGCAACACTTTTGCTTTGATCAATATAGATCTGTTGCCTGATATTTTAACCATTTTTCCTCAATTCCTCTAATGCAAGAAACTTCGAGAAATTTCTCTACCTCATCATCATGCCATTCACAATTTTCAAGATCACTGTTGTGTCCCTTTTCCAAGATGAATAGCCACAATCTTTTCTCTTCGCCCATTCAAAATATTTTCCTAGTCTCTGATAAAAATTGTTGACCTCCCAAGTAGTTTTGTACTGCCCTCTTTATAGTAGGTCCCAGAACTCCAAAACTTTTCTGTGTCCAGCTCAAAATACCATGCCAAGTTAATGACATCTTTTATGAACTGCTTTAATGATTTCAAGTTAAATTATATGTCAATTTTTTTGTGACAATCTTTTGGAAATATATAGGTACTGGTAGTATTCATAATAAAGATGCACTACAGGTATGTTATTTATTACTTCTCAAATGCTACTTAAATACACAAATGCATGTTGATACTTTGCTTTTGTTGACTTCTAATCACTGAGTTATATTTTTAGAAATGTTTTCATGATGACTCTTTTCAGAGTGGCAAAAGTTAAAGGACTTCGCAATATAATTGTTCTTAGATGTTTAGAGACAGTTCTGTTTATATCACTTTGCACTTATCATGACTTAATTGAATCTTTGTCTCTATTGTCTAGTCACTCAGTATTTTGGAATTCCTCTGCAATTCTTTAGTTGTAATTTTACCCACCATGGGTAGTTGAAAGTGTAAACAACTCCCTATTACTCTTTTGCCTTCTCAGTTTTTTCTGCTCATTTATTACTGTGTTAAATGTCATGTCCCTACATGGGAGAGGAAAATCTATTTAAACTAGCCAAATTGTTAAAATCAAACAATAACCTGACAATCAAACAATAATAATTATTATTATTCATATTGCTATAATATTTTTAATTTTTGTGCACATTTTCATTAATAAAATAAAGTAAGCATTTCAGAATTTTTTCTGTTCTAAGATTTTCCTTATGTTAATACTGCATATGACTTAAATGGCTGTTTTCAGATGCTGCTGTCATACGCTTTCTACAAAAATGCATATTCAATATTACAAACTGAATTTCCTGGAGATTAAAGTCAAATCAACTGCATGAAAGAACAAAGAGCTGTAGCTCTTTAAATTTTCCTAATATTCATAACATAATATTTAATATCCATTTATATGTCTGACAATCAAATTATTTTTCCATTTTTATTAAGGATGAACACTTTTATCTTACAGTATTTCCTATGTTCCGATATATAAATCTTGAATGAGTATGACAGGGATCATAATAAATTATTACTCAATCAGATATCACATCTATGAAAGGATACAGTATGGTTAATAAAATTGTACTTGATTTTTTTTTATTTTTTGGGGTTTTTAAAGTCTTCTGTTTCTGTTCCTACTTGTCCTTGACAAAGATTTCCCTTGCACAGAGTTGCCTTTGTGCTTACCAAAGAAGGGAATCGAACTGTACGTTCAACGACTCTTGCTATCAAGATCTCTTCAGCTTGACAGCAAATACCTACAGGAACTGGAGTATTCATGATCTTTCCAAAATCATTTGTATAGTGGGAACTGCCAGCTCCTCGTCTATCAGCATGACTTCCTTGTCACCTGACAGAACTGAGGAATTATTTTCCTTGCAGCTTTAGATTTCCATATTCCAGGGCCAGTACGGTGAAATGTCAGGAGTAACTGTCATCCAAATGCAATGCTTTTATTTCAAAACAACCCTTTTCAGCCATCCTTTACAAACACATTTTCCTGTCTTTCCTTACCCTGCCCGGAAGAAGCAGTTATAGCAGTTACTTTATGTAAGTAACTCTGACCATATAAAGAAGAGTAATTACCCAAACCATTGAGGGCATGTAATGTCTTATTTTAGCTGTTTAAATATTGTTAGAAAGTGTAAGCAGCAGCAACAACAAAAGAGACACAGTTTATTACCATTTTTACTTTTTTTTAACTTTTGGAAATCCAAAGATATACTGCAGGATGTGGCTAAGGATGTGTCACCTCCAATCATTTCCTGGATGATTATTTCCTAATTCCTTTAGATTTCAACACTGATCATCATTTGTCTTAGCCTAATGTTTAATTGCTTACCAAATATACAGAGACAGCTATAATTACACCATTCAGTCTAACTTTCAGTTAGTACGTGAAATAGGCATGGGGTCTAAACTTCTACAAATTCATACTTGCATTTTGAAAGGGCAGATTATGCTTTCTAAATATAAAACATGTAGAGAATGTTGGGAAGAGTCAGAAGGGAGAAAGGTGATTTTGGTACTTTTAGAAATCATTATTTTAAGATACAATCTAGAATTTTTAGTTGAACATTTTCTTCATTCAGAGTATTGATAAACTTCCTAAAAACTTCACAAATTGACAGATTGGGCAAAAAATGATAGTCACACTGTAAATTTAGGAAGGCCTGTGTTAATAGAGGAGGCCAATATTACAATAGATATTGTTAGCATTCTGGGAAACCCAGTTTGTGCCCTAATTCAATGTATATGTGAGTTAAAGGACATATTTTAAAAGATAATTTCTTTGCCTATTAAAGACTCTCTTAGACTATTCACCAATGGGATGTAAGCCTAAAATTTGAGTTAAGTATCCTTTTCCAATATCTCCTTGAATCATAATTTGGAGGTTTCCCAGAGCCAAAACTCATTTGCTTTAAATGAAGACTCGTTGAGTTAGTAAAAATGCTTTTTACTTTTGTATAGACTACCTGGCTCCTGAGTGCTTTCTGAGCTTTATAATATATACCTGTCTATGGGAATGGTACTTAAATATGCTGCTGCCCACCCAAATAAGATTCTAGCTTTTAGTCACACCCTGAATTGGGAGCAGCTGAAGATCATTAGGAGACCAAATGTCAAACAAAGGTAAGAATTGTCCTTAATGTGTGAGAAGAAAGATAGGAGATTCCTTAGGGTCCTAAGGGGAATGTGCAGAATGTCTCCTTCTTTCTCACATCCATTCAATCCAGTGAGCCTCATGCTCTCAAAAGATACAATAAATATATGTCTACACAATCCTTCCCTAAGAAGAGAGGCATGCCCCATTTGTTCCTCATCTTTGTTTCCAGCTAAGAACATCCCAGCCTTCACCAGGTTCCTCTTAATCTCTGCAGAAATAACATTTTTCATAACATTTTTCACCTTTTCCTGCCCTTTGGGAGGGTGACTCCCCTATCTCTACTTCCATCTGTGGATACCCAGAAGCAATGGCATGTATGAAACACAGACATCACCTTGAAACAACCTACCTCATGGAGGTTCCAGCTCTTTTTCTTTTACTCTTAGAAAGGTAGAAAATCCTATTCTGCTCCATTGATGAAAAAATATAATCCTAGTTCGGCCCTTCAGAGGTCAACCAGTGTGATAGATTGAGCAGAGTTTTAAAATCCAGCCCCATGCCAAAGGGAGGCTGGAGCTGCTCATCTGCTAGTGATGATTCTGGATATATTAGGCTGTAAAACCTCATCTAGTTGTCTGGCTGCCAATTGCTTAGTTAAGCCACATTGCCCATAAACTCATCCAGGTAGTCTTCAGCTTTGTTCAACTGATAACTCCCATTTTCTTTCTTCACATGTATCAGAATTAAAAAGTATGTGTTTTGTTGTGTTTTGTTTACTTTCTGGTGGGCCTCCTATTTTGAGTTCATTATCTCATCAGGCTGAATTGAGAACCAAGACAGACTTCTCAGTGCATTGTGGACTTTGTCTCCTCCATGCAGTGTGACATTGTAGCCCATGGGGAGGGCTGCATAATCCGACACAGAACATTTTGCTAAAATTAGCACACCTGCTGGGCATTAACCACACAGAGTGAATTCAATAGTACTACACAGCTATAAGACACGACAGACTTTGGTCTAGGAATCCTATGGTGTTTATATATATGTGAAATGTTGTATTACATTTTTCAGATTCCAAAACCCAGTTTGAAATCTGATACCATAATATATTATACAGAGGTTTGGAAAACAGTAGGGCTGCACTCTCATCTGACCAGCCAATTCTATTTCTCCTCTTCTGGATGTTCCTGGTTTTATAAGGTAATGTATCACAATGAGAGTGTCAACTGCATCATGTTACAGCTGTGCTAAATTCTTCTTTACACAAAGATGTCCATTATGGTGTCCTGATACTAGCAGGCTGAGTTATGAGCTGGACATGGAGTGTTGTGGAGTGCTGAAGCAATCTGGCAGCCAGCCAGGGACATGGTATAGCAGAGTGTGCTTGGTGGAGTGCAGCAGATGACAGCCCATTGCTGGAAATTGCAGTTCTCCCGTGCTGTGCCGTTATGATGGGGTGAAATGACTTGGCAAGTGGTGGCTATGATTTTATGGTACAATTGAACTGCAGTATGAAGCAGGATAAAATTGCTTAACAGCTTTAGTTTGTCAGGATTTGACTTAAACTATTTTTTTTCCAGTAATGAACTAGGTCAGAGTTGTGTGGTTCAGTACTCCAGGAATGTGGCCATTTTCTTCTTTAGTTATGAGTCTAGAGGTGCCTAGATATATTTAGTTTACTTTTGCTTGTTTTTAGTTTGAACAAACAGGATGCATTTAGAGCAGTCATTATCATGGGACTGTCTAGCACTTGATATTATAGCTCAGGAGAAAGAATTTTACTGTTCACACAATTTCTATCTGTAAGTGTCTTCAGTGGGCTTTCTACATCCAATACTGACCCCTCCCTAGGTTATTGCTGTACGCATGGATATGTCCTAATGAAGTAGCTAGGCTCCACTGATCATTTAATACAAACACAACTTACTTAATCACAGCTGGCAATTCTTTTGATGAATTCCTGGAATTGCTGTTTGGGGTTAAACCATGACAAGAGGGAAAAAAATCTCACATGAATCCAAAGAGCTGTGAAAGAGCAAGACTCTCATATGGTTCAGAGCCTCCTGCCCTTTTCCTTATTATACTATTTTGCAATTAAAAACTATTGATCCTGCTTATATGGAAGAAATATTTTCCTGAATGTAGATGAAGTTTAAGGAGATGATGTTTTGCGGGGTTTATGGTTTGACATTTTTTTAGATTGTTTCTCTGTATGTTTGTTTTATTAAAAAAGATTTAAAGAAAGCCACTATAATAGACAATTATTTATATATAAGAGAATTCCCTAAAATGTATGACCTGTCTGTATGCCGTAATGCAGAAAGGAACAAGAAATTAAATATGAGAGAGCAATTGTAGAAAGAAGAAATTTTTTTCCAAGTAGGAGAGATTTAGTTCTTTAGTCACTAAAAGCAACATTATCATTTAATATGTGGATTTTGGAATTTTTCTGTCTAATATTCTCAATAATAAGTTGTCACTGGGTTCATCACCAAATACCTCTTCAGTCTAACCCACAATAAAATATTTAACTAGTCTTGTCTAAAGATAGCAAAAGCATGGGCTATGCTACTAAGTTTCACATCTGAAAAGATAAGAAAAGAGCATGTATTTCACAAGAAGAACTTCAGACTTTATCGTTTTTATTTGGGAAGGTTTCCATTAGATTTTCTCAAAACACCTAAAAATGCAGGAAAGCATAATTTATTTTTTTTTTATTGTCCAAGTGTCTGGCAAATGTTCTAGATTAGAAAGACTGCCAAAATACCCACATGCCATCATTATCTTCTCACTTTTTATCTCCTTCAGACATGAAAAAGCAATTTTCTTTCATCACTGTCCTGATTGATGTCAGTAGAATATTTAATATAACAGAACGATGCAAAACTGTGTATCATCAAGATGCTACTCATATTTCAGCTGACATCTCCACACCAAATCCTGGCAATCTAATATACCCTTAGATTTAAAAAAGAGGACAGAAGCTTGAATCTTTAGTGTGAAGAAATAGTCCAACACTAATTTCACTCAGTCTGAGGAGAAAGAATGAAGGAAACAGAGGATGACCCTGTCCATGCTCACATGTATGACCAGTTTCATGATCGAAACTATCAAAAGTACACAGTGGTTCCATACCAGCATAAACATTAACATTTATGTGACAGACATCAAGAAATCACCTGGCAAAGAGTGCTAATGTACTGCATCTAGAAACCAATCATGTTGAGAGAGTCTCTCCTACCATTTTCTGTTCTAACTTTCCCAGAACCCTGAAGAAAAATTCAGGTAAAGTGGTTAAAAGTCAACTGACAAAGTAAGACCGACTGATGTCATCTACCTGGAGTTCAGCCTTCAACATGGTTCCACATGACATCCTTATCTCCAGATTGGAGAGACAGGGATTTGAAGGATGGACTACTCAGTGGATAAGGAATGGGCACTATGGAAGCAGCCAGACATTTGTGGCCAATGGCTCTATATCCAGATGGAGGCCAGTCCTAAGTGGTGTCCCTCGGGGTCTTTCTTGGGAATGGAGCTCTTTAATATCTTTATCAACCACAATGGGATTGAGTGCAACATCAGCCAGTTTGCAGATGACGTGAAGCTGAGCGGTGCAGTTGACAAAACAGAAGGATGGGATGCCATCCAGAGGAATTTGGACATACTTGAGAAAAGGGCCTACAAGAGCCTGATGACAAGTGATGTAGTCATGTCAATCCCAGACATGAGTACAGACTGGGAGAAGAACTCATTGAGAGCAGCCCTGCAGAGAATGACTTTGGGTTTTTGTGGATGAAAAGCTGGACAAGAAGTTGAGTTGTAGCTGCTCCTTCCATTGAAGGGTTCAAGGCCAGAGTGGATGGAGTCCTGAGCAACCTGGCTAAGTAAGAGTCATCCGACCCATGATGGTGGTGGTGGTGGGGAGAGTAGGAACAAACTGATCTTTAAGGTCCCCTCTGAGCCAAGCCTTCCTATGATTCTATCAAACGTCAACATTAAAAGTTCAATATTTTTATTGATGACACGGATGAAGGTATTTAGTCTTCCATTAGTAAATTTGCAGATGACACTAAGCTGGGAGCGTGTGTTGATCTGTTGGAAGGTAGGAGGGCTCTGGAGAGAGACCTGGAACAGTTGCATGGATGGGCAGAGCCCAATGAGATGAAATTTAATAAGTGAAAGTGCCGAGTCCTGCACTTTGGCCACAATAACCCCCGGCAATGTTACAGGCTGGGGATGGTGTGGCTGGACAGTGCTCAGATGGAAAGGGACCTGGGGGTACTGACAGTCAGCTGAACATGAGCCAGCAGTGTGCCCAGGTGGCCAAGAAGGCCAATGGCATCCTGGCCTGTGTCAGGAATAGTGTGGCCAGCAGGAGCAGGGAGGTCATCCTTCCCCTGTACTTGGCACTGGTGAGGCCACACCTGGAGTGCTGTGTCCAGTTCTGGCCCCTCCGTTTGGGAAGGACTTTGGGACGCTGGAGCGCGTCCAGAGGAGGCAACGAGGCTGGAGAGGGGCTGGGAACACAAACCCTGTGAGGAACAGCTGAGGGAGCTGGGGGTGTTTAGCCTGGAGAAAAGGAGACTCAGAGGTGACCTTGTCACTGTCTACAGCTCCCTGAAAGGTGGCTGTAGTCAGGTGGGGGTCGGTCTCTTTCACCAGGCAGCAACTGACAGAACGAGAGGACACAGCCTTAAGCAGTGCCAAGGAAAATATACGTTGGATATTAGGAAAAAGTTTTTTATGGAAAGAGTGATAAGAATGATCTGCCCAGAGAGGTGGTGGAATCACCATCCCTGGACGTGTTTTAAAAAAAGATTGGATGTGGCACTCGGTGCCATGGTTTAGTTGAGGTGTTAGGGCATGAGCTTGAAAGTCTCTTCCAACCTAGTCATTCTGTGTGATTCTGTTCCACAAGAAAATTTAAAAAGATACTTTTTTTTTTTTGACAGCACTTATCTTCCAGACCTTATCATGCAAGAACTTGACTACACAAAATAAAATGTATATATGTTTTCTAAAACTTCCATGTGTATTACTTACTTAAACTGTTTTCTTATTAATAACTGTTATTTATCTTTCTGGGTACTAAACTGTACTAAATGGGATGAAATTTAAAGCTACTTTTAAACTTCAAAGTCAATCAAGTCATGTAGTTTTAATTTTCTTCCACTTAGATGTGTGTTGATTTCTACTTTTATGAATTTACTAAATACTGTGATGTGCTAATGTTCTCCTTTGTCTTATAGTCCCACTTCATAATATTGTACTATTACAGGAGCCACCTTCTATGCTGTAATTTCTGTGCATTTTTGTGTTATAGCTGCTCTGAATTTAGTTAGTAAATTTTAAAATTTAAAAAATGTTATATATATATATAAAAAATGGTTTAATTCTTTAATTTTAGTCATTATTTTTACATTTTGAACCTTCCAAGACAGTCAAGAGCCCACAAGTTCTTGATACCAGTACAGTGGTATCATTCAAACGCCCATGGAGAATACAGAGCCTCTATTCTGAATGTGACACTATGGTCCAAACAGGAATGAAACTGGACTTAGAGCTGTCATTTCAGCAATTACACAGCACAGCTTTTGCTTCTTTAAAATTTGCTTGCTAGATCCAAAAAAAGTATGGACTATAACTTCAGAAGACCTTGAATTTTCCATGGTTTTGGAAAGTTCATCCTACAGCTGTAACATGGAATCCAAGTACACCACTATGTATTATGCTTACACAGAATCAGAGAACATTAAGTTTTGGAAGGGACCTTAAAGATCACCTCATCCCAACCCTTCTGCCACAGTCAGGGACACCCCCCACTAGACCAAATAAATACATAATGTATAAATAATTACATACACACAAAATATACCCTCATATACAAATAGATTAGCCAAATTACTGTGTGGTCAGCCAGAACATGTAAGATGTGTCATCTTTAGGCATCAGTATATATTTATGGTTATCAGAATAAATAATAGTGTCAGACTAACAGTAAAAAGACACAAAAAGTAACATGGAACAGTTTTTTTCAATATACGCTGCTATCCTGGTAGTAATGGTTTGCAGAATGGCATTTTTCCTTTTAAAAGAAAACATGAAATTTTAAATCAAACTATCCACAACTTCTGTCTTAAAATGGTTGAAACCAGTGGGGAGCTCTGAGTTTACTGTATTGAAGAAAGTATCCTGTAATACACTGTTGCTTAACTAAAAGAGTACACTAAAAGCTCTAGTAACTTTTGTTGTTGTCAGAAAACCAAAAAAATGCAGCGTGTGTGACTTATGAATTGGCTGATATTTAATGTAAAAATACTCAGGCATAAACAACCTTCTCTTGACTTTTATTGATTTTATTCTATTTGAAATTGTGTACACAGTTCCTGTTAAAATACATAGCACAGGATGAAACCAAATGTTGTCACAAAAATAATGCAGTATTTAATTCATGTATCACACCATAACATCTCATTCATAGATCCATCAAAGAACTGTTTGCTCATGGGAAAGATTTTACTGGAGAGGAACCTATTACAGCAACATAGTAATTTTGAATTTATGTTTTTTGACTACAGAAAGCTAGGAACAATAAAATACTTTGTCTAAATGCTTAATGAATTTAATAAAACATTATGATATTAGTCCCCTAAAGTACTTTCCAGTATTTATCTTATTTTTATTCCTGCAGAAGGGTTGAGGAGTTAATCTAAAAAAGCCCCTCTTTAAAAATTTTTGTTCCTCCTGGAACTAAGGAGAGTGATAGCCTCAATATTAGGTTTAGTGCACAGAGAAAGAAACAGAGCTTGAGACTAGTAGATTAACATACTCTTTATTCAGAAAAAGGAAATTGCCTTAGGAAGGATTTGAAACTTAATAAATCAGTATCAAGAATAAAGCGGAACCCTTTATTGTTGTGCCACAAAGCTTCTTAAGGATATACTGATGTATTTCTACCATCTACATGCAAAACTGTAAACTGAAATGGTGATTATAATAGCAGAGAAACACTTTTTCTTGAATATTTAAGTAGATAGTTTTAAGCAGGAATCTGTCAACATCTATTTCCAATCATCTCATGGAAACCTAAAGTGTGACAGATGGCATCCAGCCTGCCTGATGTGAATTTTACCTGCTGTACATTCACTGATGATTTAAATCTCTGATTCCTATCTTTATGTGCTTCTACATACATATCTTAGCCTGTCTATCCTTATCTTGAATTACACTGCATGTAAAAAACCTACTCTTTTGGCATGATAATGACCACATAGTACAAATATTTTATACTAGGACATTTTTTTTGTTACTTTTTTTTTTTTTTTTTTTTTTTAATTTAATTTCTAGGCAGAATCTATGAACTCTCTGGACATTTCAGTTCTTCTGTGTCAACACCTCTCATCCCTCTGGACCCTCTCAGAAGAATCCCTGGCACAGTTAGTGCACTCAGTCCAATTCTTTTTGACCTATTCAATTTTTCCACTTTCTCATTTTCTTGATAGAATTCGAATTCCTTTTCTTTCATTTTTGGACAGACTATTTTCACTTGCCTCTCACTTGATATTCTGCTACAGCAACTAAGTCTTTCCTTTCTCCATCTACACGTTCTCCTACTCATTACCATGTTGTCGGTGTTCAGCATTCCTCCCTCACCTCTCACACGTGGAGGTGTTAGCTCTTCTTCGCCTCCTTTGATTGCAACAGCCATGAAAGTGCTGGAGCAGGAAGGATGCCAGCATTTTAACTACTGTGTTGTCTAAACCTGAGCAGATGGTCTTCTAATCTCCTAGGAAAGGGAGGCTCAAATGTGTGATAGTTAAATTCTTTGAGGTGAATTTGTAGAAAAATGGAGGGTTCTGAAATACATGGTGCACAGTGGGCAATGTTTTGAGAGGAAGATGAGAGATACTTTTACTTTCATTCCTCCCTTTCTTTGGAGCTTCACTCTAAATTTTAGCCATTGCAAGGTGAGGCTTTGGCCTTTTTAATTTCACATAAACCCGACTATTGTATGTCCAGGATGAACAGCACTTCATCCTTCCTACTTAAACTCAGGGAAGCTTTCCTCAGTGACACTAGGAGATGGAGTAAATAGCGTCCATCTCCCAGTGTCACTGGTGCATGACCTCTCTCCTAGGGCTCCTCTCATCAAGGACTGCTTTTGACATAACATGGTTGTATAATCTTGCCTCAAACTTCTGACAAAAATGCTAAGTTGTGAGAAAGAGCTGTGAAAAAGTACTGGGCGAGAAAAGAAGGGTAAAATGACAGACAGAGGTAAGTTTGCTGAGACAGGGTTCATTGGCATTTCTGTGATTCCAAGACAAAAACACTGACATGAGAAGGCACAAAGATGGTGTATCAGCAGCACTGAGGACTAGCAAGGGAGGCTGTTTGGCCAGCACAGACTTGCTGCATGATTTACGGAGGATTTTAGACATATTAATCCTTATTCTCCTTTCTTTATTTTCTTGGGGTTTTTTTTTTGGTCCACATTTTCTGTTGTGCGTAAGAGCAAAACAGAACTGGTTTATGCTCTTCCAGTGAGTACATCCTTCTTGCAGTGTCTTTGGTCTTTGTTCATGGTAAAAGTTGTCCAAACACAGTGACAATGAGAAGGCAAGTTACAGACATCAGCTGAGCAAAGGCATCAGCCCATCAGTCAAGCCAAAATGTCAGATGATGATTAACCACAAAGATTTACATAATAGCTACTGAGTAGGAAGCTTCTCCCTAGAAATAAACATCACTGAGAAAAATTTGGGCCATAAAAATTCTTAACATATGTAAATGTAGAGCTGAACACTTCACTATCATTCTTCTCTCAGTGATCACTAGACCACTATGCCATTAGTACAGAGCAGAGAGTGTTGCACTAAGGAAACAAAAAAAAAAATTTACTTTGTCAATTCCACTAAATGACTGATATGGACCCTCCTTGCCCCAGTCTATGAAAAAATACTGATGCAATATAGAAAGGAAAATATATTTTCTCATTGCAAGCATATTGTACCTTAATTATAAGACTGGATTCAGAAATTTCTAAGCAGATGTTTCTCCCTCCCGTATATGATATCACATCATCCATGATGTTTCAGGTAGTCACTTCCATCCACAAGTCCACAAATGAAATCCTCTGTTAGTAGCAAGGACAGAACTATATTTAATTCAAATTTTAAAAGTTAGGTGACCGCATAGATCTACAAACTACTAAGTATTTGGTCAATCCTTATTTAACTATATTTTAAATAATGAAGTTTTGTGAAAGGCACTATTGCACAATGACTGGGACAGATTTCTGTAGGATACACTTAATTTAGCATTTTTCTTTTAGCACTATTTTTTTAATCATTTTGGAATGCTCTTTTTTGGGGTAGACAGATGTGACAAAACCTTTTGCATTTTAGAAGGCAAATGTACTCAAATGAACATATGTGACTAAAGAAATTTTAAAAACCAAAAAACCAAAGCAAAACCAAAAAGCAATTGCATGGGCCCTCTTTGAATTCCAAATCAATATCTACAAAATGTGGAAAATAACCAGTTAAGACTGAATTAAAATTTTATTTCTTGAATCAAATAGTATTTCCCACGAAGCTGTTTCTTGAAATTTAGAATTTTACCATAGAAAAAATACTGCATATTCCATTCCCATTGGCTATTTATATACATATCATGATCTGACTCTAGAAAGAGACTATATCCATAAAATGGCAAATCGTTTTTGTAATTGTCTGATGGAATTCAGATGATTTTAAGTTGTTCTCTGCATTTGTGACTTAGGTTTGTCCCAATACTCTGAATATTTTAGACTTTATTATATCATAGTATAGATTTTAAATATGAAATTTATATGGCTACATGCAGAAATACATGTTTCTAGTACAATGGTAACAGGGACACTCTAGCATTTTTAAACAAAATTTGAAGCCAAAATACTGGTCAACAGTTTTCATGCTGCATGTTTGTTTCATAATGACTTGTTATTGAAAGAGCAAGAGGGAAGGAACATGGAACGAATAAGAATAAGAGGGAGAAGGTTGTTTGAGAGGTTTTTGTGAGCAGTGTTCACTGGAGAGGGGAACTCAAGCAGCTCCTTGGGATGTAAGGTGGAGAGCAGATATGAGGAAAGAAGGCAATGGGGGCAGGGTCTGATTGCATCAAGAGAAACAGCTTGAGAGGGAAAACACAGAGCTGGTGTGAGCAGCTGAAGCAGTGCAGGACAGGAACTTAAAGGAGGAGCAGTGGTTGTAGAGCTTTTAGCATAAGGGAATAGACACAACAGAGATCCATAGTGAGGCAGGATTTCTTTTTGGCATTCTTAAGACAAACAAGAAATCTTAATGACATCTCTCCCATGTTCTTAAACATCTTCAAAACCTCCTGAATAAATCATGGGTGTGCCAATGTTATTCTGCATCACAGGATTTTTTAAACTCTACTTTTTAAACGTGCGAAATCTGAGACCAAAGAAACTTATGCTACTTTAAAGGAATGTTATTCTCTTCTGAAAGTCAAGTACACAAGGCTTATGTAACAACATAGTTAAGATTGAACTTACTGCATTAGCTCAGACTCTTTCTGTGTTTATTTGTGTGATCTATTTTGTTTTCCAGTCATTGGGGTACTGGATATCTTCACAATCTTTCAGATTCATACCTTCACAGCAGTCTTACGAACCACCACTCAGCACTGGCAGGGCCACACCAGTGGCTCTGTCCACTGCTGAGCTCCCCAAGACAGGAGATGTGGAACTACTAGAGAAAGTCTTCTAAAGGGCCACAAGGATACCTGGAGCACCTCTCATGTGAGGAAAGGCTGAGGGATATGGAGCTGTATAGCCCAGAGAAAAGAAGTCTTGGTGGAGGTCTCATGAATATGTATAAATATCCAAGGAAAGGAAGCAAGGAAGATGGAGCTAGGCTCTTTCTAGTGGTGCCCAGTGACAGTACAAAAGGCAATGGGCACAAACTAAAACACAGGAAGCTCCCTCTGAACATCAGCAAAGACCTTTTATCTGTGAGGGTGAGCAAGCACCAGCAGAGTTTGCCCAGAGAGATAGCAGTCTCTTTATCCACAGAGAAATTAGAAAGCCATCTGGACATGGTTCTGGGCAACTGGCCTTTTCTTAAAGAGTGTCTTGGACCAAGTGACTTCCAGAGGTCCCTTCTGACCTCAACCATCTGTGGCTCTGTGTGAGAATACTACCTCGTGTTTCTCATTCCTGCATTTAAAAATCTCAGTAGTAAGGATGGGATCCAGATCACTGAAATTCACCGGATCTCTTCCAGTCTGACCTGGAAATTCCCTTAGTAACTACAGCTTACCTATATGTGACCCTCTTCTGTTAATGTAAGAAGGCTAAAATCCGAGTAAGAAGAACTTTTGACCTTAATATTTATATAATAGGCTTTATATTACCAGCTTATAGGAATTAGAAAAAAAACTGGGGGGGGGGGGAGGGTGCTTGCTTCTATTGGGTTGGGCTTTTGTTTGTTTGGTTTGCCTGTTTGTTTTAATTTCTTGTGCATTACCTTTCCCATTTGGCCTCCGAATTCCCTCTCATCCCTCATGCCCCCAGCTGCCTCCCCAGCCCCTTGCTGCCACTTGTCACCTGAAGACAGAAGAAGCAGAAGGACCCCAGGGCTCTGTTTGTCTGCTGTTGAGGACAATCCTGTGTTCTAATTCTGTCACGCATGCCATGAGCTCACTATCACTGCTTATTATAAACTGTAGATCTGCATGTAGACTTGCAATGAGAAACCCCATAATCTAAAGGTTTGCATAAAGGTGGACCAATTTTTAGAGACACTGCACTTCAGCAGCTCTCATTGACCTCAGCGATGGCTCCTTTGTTAAAAGGTGTGCACAACACACTTTTTAAGCCAATCACACAAGAGAGCATTTAAAAAGATGAGTAGCCTTAAAATACACAGCAGAATAACTAACAAGAATTACAATATTACCAACTGATTTAAACTTCATTTTCTGAAACAAAATTTGTGCTCAGAAGCTTAGAAGTTAAACAGTGAGTAAAACCTTAATTATCACAGATATAACGCATATAAATAAAATGTGTATTTACACATATATGATTCCATCAATCTACCTTTAGCAAAGCGAGCTGCCTCTGGTATTTGACACCTGCTATTTATGAATTTATACCTTGATTAAAATGTGTATGTTCATGCGGGTATGGTACTTTGATATAAACTCTGCTACAATAACAAAGACTGTTTACTACGATTTACTCTAGTTGCTTGCCACCTTTTTGAAATAGCAGATATTTAGGGCTGACTAGCTCTGAACTGCCTGTTGAAGCAACACTAAGTATGAAGCCCACAATCTTAATTTAGGTCCCCAAGTTAGATGCCAGAAGTTAGATGGTGTGAATACCCCCTTTAGAGAACAAGCCATAAAAGGGAACAGCAGCTATGTATAGAATGCAGAGAAGACTAATATAAATGTCCTGAACAAAAATGCTCTTTGTCTATATTTGGCAAGTGAAAGCTTGTTCCAGGGAGTTGCTCACGCACTGCAACTCCAGAGAGAGCTTCAGGAGAAGCTCTGCACCTCCCAGCACTGGGCCTTAATAGACTGAGTGTTTCTATCTGCTGCTGTGCTGCACCTTGCCTGATCTCAAGCAGAGCTATTACAAGAACAGGGATTACACATCATTTCCCTCTACAGTACTTTGAATTATTTAATCAACGTGCTTTATTCCACAAGCTGCTCCAGCCATGCTTGTGAGGGTTTAAATCAGAAGATTGCGCTGTTACATGAGCAATCCTTGGAGGAACAAAGCACCCTGGTGTATCCTCAGTTACAAAAATGCCATATTCTGCTTAGAGACATTGCACAAATGATGGTTCCTGGTCTGACACCTGACATATTATTCTAATATTCTCCCAAGTTTCATTATGATGTCACGTTGATCATACTGCTGTTAGTAAATTTTGGAACAGCTCACTTCCTGCTGGCAGGTGTGGTAAGAGAAGATCCAGCTACAGCTGATACTAGGCATCTGTCATTACAACTGTCAGGAGGATAAATACAACAGATTTTTACTGGCCAGATAAAATTTACCAGAATTTTTAGCTTCCATGCTGTGTCTTGACATTATAATTAATGCTAAAATGGATATTTCAATTATGAACATGAAATGAGATTTCTAAAGTAAAACAATTGTAAAAAGGGATGTACACCTTTTTCTTATTCTAAAAGTATCATTACAGTCCTTCTCTTTTACCATCAACATTGGTGACCATTTATAATTTTTAATTCTACAGCCCATATTATTTATAAAAAAGTCAAAGAGTATTTTGATAATAAAAGTCATATATTTTTTATCTTCCAAAATTATTTTTAATTCCACTGTATGATTTACTCTACTTTTTAATTCCACTGTATGATTTACTCTACTTAAAATTATTTATTTTAAAACTGAAAAATTTACCCTAAGTTAATTATTGCTTTCTGATGTTTAGCAATTTCAATTGCTTAACAAAACAAATTACTTACCATGTCTTTCAACATATACTTCAAGGCAAGAATGCAGTCTAAAGGAAGACACAGAAACTACAAACAAGCTTGTAACGGTGATTTAAAGCCAATTTATTTCAACATTAGTCCTAGAATTCCAGGACAGGACCCTATTATTTGGGTTCAGTTGAGATTTTCAATTTTAAAGTGGCTTTTTAATTCAAAGTTTAGGAACTGTTGCCAAAGAACCTCCTTAACTAAATCAGAGGTCATATATAAAGCTATTTGACTTGGAAGATTTATCTAAAAAGAGTGTAACCTTTGAAATGGGCTGAATCCTCTTGAAAGAAAAATAATAAATGCAATAAGGCCCAGGTCCATAAATGCTGTGCAATTTTGGACTGAGTTGAAAACAAATGACTTGTAATTCTGACTAATCAGAGGAAATCAAAGGAAACAACCAGATCTGTGAGGAGGATGAGCCATAGTTTCCTTGTTGTGCTGGCAAGATACATAGGATTGTCAGCCAGCGCTGCTCCAGCCATGCTTGTGAGGGTTTAAATCAGAAGATTGCGCTGTTACATGAGCAATCCTTGGAGGAACAAAGCACCCTGGTGTATCCTCAGTTACAAAAATGCCATATTCTGCTTAGAGACATTGCACAAATGATGGTTCCTGGTCTGACACCTGACATATTATTCTAATATTCTCCCAAGTTTCATTATGATGTCACGTTGATCATACTGCTGTTAGTAAATTTTGGAACAGCTCACTTCCTGCTGGCAGGTGTGGTAAGAGAAGATCCAGCTACAGCTGATACTAGGCGTCTGTCATTACAACTGTCAGCAGGATAAATACAACAGAGTTTTACTGGCCAGATAAAATTTACCAGAATTTTTAGCTTCCATGCTGTGTCTTGACATTATAATTAATGCTAAAATGGATATTTCAATTATGAACATGAAATGAGATTTCTAAAGTAAAACAATTGTAAAAAGGGATGTACACCTTTTTCTTATTCTAAAAGTATCATTACAGTCCTTCTCTTTTACCATCAACATTAGTGACCATTTATAATTTTTAATTCTACAGCCCATATTATTTATAAAAGTCAAAGAGTATTTTGATAATAAAAGTCATATATTTTTATCTTCCAAAATTATTTTTAATTCCACTGTATGATTTACTCTACTTTTTAATTCCACTGTATGATTTACTCTACTTAAAATTATTTATTTTAAAACTGAAAAATTTACCCTAAGTTAATTATTGCTTTCTGATGTTTAGCAATTTCAATTGCTTAACAAAACAAATTGCTTACCATGTCTTTCAACATATACTTCAAGGCAAGAATGCAGTCTAAAGGGAAGACACAGAAACTACAAACAAGCTTGTAACGGTGATTTAAAGCCAATTTATTTCAACATTAGTCCTAGAATTCCAGGACAGGACCCTATTATTTGGGTTCAGTTGAGATTTTCAATTTTAAAGTGGCTTTTAATTCAAAGTTTAGGAACTGTTGCCAAAGAACCTCCTTAACTAAATCAGAGGTCATATATAAAGCTATTTGACTTGGAAGATTTATCTAAAAAGAGTGTAACCTTTGAAATGGGATGAATCCTCTTGAAAGAGAAAATAATAAATGCAATAAGGCCCAGGTCCATAAATGCTGTGCGCAATTTTGGACTGAGTTGAGAAACAAATGACTTGTAATTCTGACTAATCAGAGGAAATCAAGGAAACAACCAGATCTGTGAGGAGGATGAGCCATAGTTTCCTTGTTGTGCTGGCAAGATACATAGGATTGTCAGCCAGCAGCAGCAGTCCACATCAGTTCCACAGGAACTGCTGTTTAGTCCCATATTTGTCATTGTCTTCCTCCAAGATATTAAGAAAACTACTTAATTTCTCTGACACTTGGCATCCCCTGAACTAAAATGAGTTGATATTTATACATATCACTCTAATGTCAGGAGAATATTTTTGAAAAATATTCTGCAATCCATTTAGATAGTTCTAAAAATGTTTTATTGCATATCAGTACACAGAGAGAAGTTGTTTCAGACATCTTAGCTGCAGAGTTTGATAAAGGTTTAACCTAAGACAAAGGTCATATCTGGTTTCTGTGTTGTGTATTGTTGATGTTTATAAGAAATGCCAATTTGAATAATTCCAGGAAAGTGTGACACTCTGAACCAAGTTAATCTCTCACAATTCCACCGTTCAGAGCCTCTGAGAAGAGGAACTCCACTCTGTGTCTCCTATTTCTCAGGAAAACATGTCTTTTATAATTAAATAAGATTTTTTTTTCTTGTAAATAAAATATTTAGGATGTACAGGATTTCTCAAAACATTATGAGATTTCAGCATCAAGGAATTAAACTACATGGAATATTTTTTCTTTCCTTAATGATGTCCAACAAAAGGAACAGTTCACTCTATCTGGTCTTCAGTATCATCTTCTAGGTTTTTCAGGTATTAGCTTTAGAAATTGTTTTCTGTGGTGGCATCTTGGCCAAGATACAGGTTTTCATAAATTCCTAGTTCATAAACCCAAAACAATCTCAGCAATCATTATTGCTTACATAACACAGATTTCAGGGCTTCACTGAGGTTAGTTCTTGTCGAAATGTGGTTCAGAACAAATGATTGTTACCCACAACTGCAGTACTGTCACGAACAATTTTACTTTAGGTTTTATTTTATAAAGAGAATGCATTAAACTTCCTCAGTCTTTTAACATATATTTTGTTTTCACTTGCTTAACACTTCATGAAATTTCTCTGTACTCTTTCTGTGTTAATATTCTTCATGTAGTTTTCAAATGGGTACAAGATCACTGAGGAATTTTATCAACACTAAAGACTTAAGCAATGGAAGGACTGATACAGGTCTGTGCATTAAGTCTGAGGACCTTCTTTGTATTTTGCCACTTTACTTTCTATAAAATGTACAATTTATTTAAACATTTATCAGAATTCTTATTTCTGTGTAAAATGAAAACTTTTTTCATATATGTATTTTTGCATAGATATTTATTCACAATATAATAAATAAAAGGAGACTGACCTCCTCAGAATAGCAGAAGATTCCTTCTACAGTTTTGTTTGAGATGTAGATGATGATTTTGTTGTCTAGCTAGTACTTAGCCCTTTTGGTTTATTAGTAAATTTTTACTTCCCCATTTTTCATATAAAAATAAATAACAATACTAAATCTTTGTCTTACATTATTTTCAATAAAAATATGAACAATATTCATCAAAAGTAAATTTTCTTCTTATCAAAATGAAACTGTGTTTGAAGGGAATAATTTTTTCTCTTTCTGATTGTCTTTTATTATACTGATCTTGGTTAATACTTTCTTAATTGAGGTCCGTTTATTCTTGTATCACTTTTCCTGTAAGTTTATACTTCCCAGGTTGTCCTTAGATAATGATATAACTGCAATTATCTTTCATGCCTATAGAATTTCTCTAGTTTTTCCAAGGAAAATAAAAAATCACTAGCAATAATCCAGAGAGATCCTTGATTTCCAGGCTCTTAGATGCAAGGTAACTGCTGATGGTAACTTGAAATTAACTTCAGTAGTTTCTGTTTAACCTCTACTTACAGTTGAAGCAGAAAATGCTTTTCCTTAACCTGTGCTGTCACAAGAGCATTTGGCTTTTTCCCCAAACCAGAAATACTTATTGAACTGCTTTCTTTCTTCTTCTTGAGACTTATTACTATGCTAAAAAAATTCCATTTTGAGTGATGCGTACTCTAAAATCATACCTGTAACATAATTAAACTACAGTCCTGAGTTATTTATGTTAATTCATGAAGTTATGCAAACCAGTTTCAGACATTTTGAGTCAAACCCATGAAGCTGTGTGCATCTTTGTGAAGTAATGAATATTCTCTGCATTACAGACAATCCTAATTGATAATCAGTATCTCAGCAATCAATATTGCTGGGAAATTAAGAAGTCTTAAATAAGTTTGTTTACAGATGCACATGCATACACACAACACATGCACAGTCACTTTCCTTTTATACCTGTGACTGACAGAAACTGAGCCCTCACCTAAAAATATCTTTCAAAAGACTTCAAAGCTTAGAAGTTTTTACAAGTACAGAGATGTCCCCATTTTCCTTCCATATGTGGGGGAGATGTGAATAATTAAAGCTCAATTCTTAGGCGTATAACAGCTAATGCAAACATTCATATTTATTTTGATTTTATAGTAGTATTGCATTTGAAATAGATACATGTAAAGGATTACATGAAGTGGAGGGCTTTAGAGATACTGGAATATGAAAAACAAATTATTTTAATCAGGATATGTAGGAAGCATAAACACATTTATAATATCAAAGAAACATCCAAAATTAACTTGAAATAAGAACAAAATAAGAAAAAATAAGAAACAGACAACTTTCAAATGTCTCTAGGAAACACAATACCATACAATTTAGAAGAAAACTGGGATAGATAACAATAGCTAGAAGCTAGAATGGTTTAGGATGCACCTGTGCAAAGAGGTTTTTCCAGGTTGCTAAAGATAGGAGATACATTCATGCTTGATATAATAAAAGACCAGACCTTTTACTTCAAAGAATCTAAGAGGTATAAATAGGAAGAGGGAAAAAAAAAGTGTGTATGTGTGTGCGCATGTGGTTTCAGTTTATGAAGATGCAAGTCCTTCTGACGCACAAGGGGATAAACCTCCAGCAGGCTGCAGTGCTCAGAGCAAGGAACTCTGGAACTCTCTGTGTCTAATGCTGGATACCATGTGTATCTACTTTCTTTAATGGCATGGTAGTATATATATAATCTGTGTGTTGTCTAGATGAACAGATAGCCTACACTTAGGGCAGATACGACTTCACAGTTTTATTCTTTTATAGTGTTTTGACAGAACCCTTTTTAATGAAGAAATAAGACTTTTACTGGAAAATACTTAAGAAAAATATTTATCCTGATAAAATCAATATCAGACATCTACATCTGGACTGTTTTGTAGTTTTGTGATAAGCACTGCTATACGTTTTGATGCTATACTGCTCTGTGAGCAGTGATGAGATCAGTACAGGATCTTAAAGAAACCTTGAAGTTCAAGCCCTCATCCTGTGTCTTTTTTGCTCATGTCTGCTTGTAATGGTGTATTTACTCCTTAGCAGGAATTCAGAATAGGGCACAGTCAGATACACGTGATCTTTATTAACTGGTAAAACATGCTCAATTTTCAGAACACTTTATTTCATTATTTTAAACAACATTTAAGATGTGCCCAAGAGTATTTTGCAGAAAATGCCTCTGGAAGACGCTCCCCTGAAGGAGGCTTTTGCTGCAGATGCTATCTAGGTGACTGAGAGCAGCTAGCCCTGGATTAGATGGAGTCAGCAGGGAATATGCATTGGCAGTGCCTGAGTGGCGGGTGACCTTTGGCTGCCCCTATGATCCCAAAGCTGCAGTTCAATTTTCCATTTCAGCTTTACCCAGTGAACAAGGTCAGCCTATACTGCCTGTGACAGATTGATATCTTAGATGCACGGACATTTCAGGGGGTGCACAGGGCTCCCTTACATAACCCTCCCCTCTCTTTGTGGGAGCTTTCTATCATATCTTTATTTCTTTATTTTCTTTATTAACCCACTGTTCATTCCTTTTTACATTATGTATTTTCCAAAGAGAAATAAAAGCAATATTTTAGCAATGATTTAGTGACAGCTTTAATGATGTGATATAGCATCTTTTTAGTTTATTTTAAAGCCTAAAATCCTCACTGTTGCAGCAAAAGGATGGTGTAAATTAAAGTTAAAATGTTGACTGATGAGGTCGTTATATATCACTTTTGTGTGATGTAAAATCGTTGTGCCTGTTTTCTCAAGGGCTGTTTTTTTATGAGACTGAATTACATCATTGCTTCACAGAAAGCATTTTTCTGCATGATCAGGAGGCACACAGGGTGAGAAAGAGATGACTGTCAGCAGCCAATGGGAGATGCTGCTTCTTAGCATTGCTCCATGAGGACGTGCTCCTAAGGGCATGTTTAATTTTGAGCATCAGTGGTCCCACTAAAATCTTGAAGACTAGTCACGGGATTAGAGCTCTTTTAGGACGTCCTTGTACCTTTGGGACATTTAGGGGACAATGGCATTTACGAGCAGGTTTCTCCCCCCTTCCTTCTCTCAACCTTCTCTTTCACAGCTTTATAACACACCAAAACCAATAACCTCTATTCAGTTATCTCTGCTCCAAGCAACATAAGCACATCAAGGACATCAGTTCTCACTCTGCTCCCTTACTGCAGATGTCACTTACCTTAGAGTGTACATCCATGTGCATTTAGAGGGACACTGTGCCCACCCCAGAACCACTCCATTAATGTCTCTAAGAAGGGCAAAGACAACTTTGTACGTCAGAGTGATGTTTCTGATCATATATAACCCTTTCCTTCCAAAACTCAAGTTAACTGGTTAAACAGAAATAAATTCTGTCATTGACAGAGTAACACAGTGTTTTTAAACAACAGCAAAAATAAAAGTAAAGGAATTTAATGACTGGAGGTTATTTAGTAAAGGTTTGATTGTATCCACAAGGTGCAGTCATTTCTTGGATTAGTGCAGAGTTCTGGCCTTAAGAAAGAAAAAGGGTCATAGCAAAAGGTTTCAGAGAGAAGAGCTCTGTACCTTATACAGAGATCTACAGCTTCTACAGCTCTAAAAGCTTTTGTACCTTTATCTACAATTAGTTTTTTCATCTGCCACTGCTACACGGGGTAGAAGAAAGAAGACAAAACCACAGCTCCCCGTTCACAGACCAGCAGATCTTGAGAGAGAAGGGGAGGAGAGGGTTGCAAAGTGCACATGAGGTCTGTGTGCACAGCCAACTTTTCTGGCAGACAGAAGAGGCGAAGGCAGGGATAGAAAGGTTGCTTGCGTATGCCAGCTGTGCCTTCAGAGCTCCAGAACAGCACATGAGCTAATTGCAAACTGTCCTGTGCGGCTAAACTGCACTGACAGACAAAAAACCCTATTTGGGGGTGTGATATTTATATAAAAACCAAATGAAAGCTGTTTAAATTGGACATAATACTGAAATGATCTGCTAGAGCTTAAACACTCAGGTATCCCTTCTCTTTTAATCAATACACAAGACACACCAAGGTCATGCTTCAGAAGCAGCATACAAATTAGAGTTTCCTTACAGGAAAACCACAAAAGCTGAAGAACATACATATAGAAGAAAAAACCTGATGCATTCTACTACTATCAAAGCACTACTTAAGGCTTTGGAAATTCTTGACTACGTTGTTAAACTGAGAACGTGGCAACATTAACATTTACATTGGGGAGGTGCATTTGGTGCACCCATTCTCAGCCCATTTCTTCTCCCTACAAAGGGTTCTGGGTAAAGCGTTGTGAGAGATAGTGGGTACAAGAAACTTACTTTGATTAGGGTGGTGTCTAAGCAGGATCCTACATGAAGAAAATGCAAGAGCTAAGCTTATCCCCTGTTACAAATTAGTGACTTTCCTCCAGCTTGTTCCCAGACACTGTCTCCCCAACACTTCTCTTTTATAAACCTTGTACGTAGCTGATGAGTTCTTTTTTCCTCACTGTCCAACCATGCAACTGCCTCTGTGAAGTCTTTATTCCCTGTCAGCTTTCTGATTCTGGGTGCTGTTGCTTCCTGCAGGTCTGCTTTCTTCTACTGCTGGTCACCCAGCAGCCCTGAGTCCTAAAGGAGGTGCAGCAAAAATCCCCAGCCAACCATGAGAGAACAATACAGAGAGTATCAGGTTAAGTAGCGGTGTCTTGGAAAGGATAATGCCTTCCATTCTCAAAATAATTTTAGTTCCCTCTGTGCGGTAGCATGGACTCCAAGATAAGGAACCAGGCTGATCTTGAACTCCAGGACTTTTCTATAATGCAGATAAAGGGTGGTATCTGCTGCTCTAGATGCATGTAACAGGAACCAGGTACATGTTTGCTCCCTTGAACAAAGGCAGTTGGTTTTCTGCAGTGTTAGTTTGCCTGTCCTTCACTGGATAGATGAGAGCAAGGGTTCCTCAAATCCTTGCATGCTCTGTGGACTGCCCAGCTTCTGTCTGAAGGACAATATTCAGACAGCCAGTCTAGTCATGCCCACTTGCACACACACTCTTCAGTGTGCTTGGACTTGAAAATGTTGGAAGAGAACATCAGTTCAAGACGCAGCATAGAAATTGTTCCCAGAGAGAATTTACAGAATGCTGAGAAACACACTCCCACTCCCTCCCTTTCCATGCCATCCCAGGCAGAAACCAGCACCACAGAGCTGTGGGGTATCACTGATCCCACTAATGCTGCTTGGCTCCTTATCTGCCTCTGACAGAATGCATACAGAAATCTTTTGCTTAGTGACTGGTGGAGCTCTGACCACTTTGAGTAACAGTCTTTGAGACTTCAGTGCCTTCTGTGCCTGAAGGGATCAGAAATATGTCTGGGAAACAATTTAAATCCTAGCTCTGACACTGCTTGCCTGTATGACATTAGACATATCAGCATCTTACCTCAGGGTAGTGTGTAGGTGACTGTGGAAAATAATAATGCATCATCCTAAATCCCCCAGAGACTGGTTCATACATCCTAAGCCCAATTGCCTCAGAGAGAAGACTTAAATCATATTCTAGGGGGTATTAAGCTCTGAGAGATATCAGAGTGTTTATGAGGTCTAAGCTGAGGACTCTTGCCAATTCTATTTTGAGAATAAGCTCTGCTACCTTTCAAGAAAAAGGTTTGGAATGACACAAAAAGCAGCTCTGAGGAGGCCCCTTTCCACTCTGCTACTGTTTTTCTGACAAATGATGTGATGCAACCCCAAAAGACTGTACTAGACTGAAGCTTCATATGAGAGCTATATTGATCAAGGGTGACACGCCTACCTAACAGCTCCCAATCATAGTTTGATTGATGCTCCTATGTGCTACTAGATATACTATAGTCCTATACTCTCTGTCCTGTATTCAATTATACTCCTATATGTTTTGTTACTATATGCCATAAAGAAGCTCTTCCTGGTTTAGAAGGATTAGGAAAAAAGTAACAATTGTACTTCCAGCTAAACATATTCCATCTTTTTTGAAAAGATTCAAGAAGCAAAAAGATAATCTTATCCTTTAAAAAAGTGTTTTGTCTGTGCTTCTTTCAAGAAGCCCAAGGATAACAGATCTGGTTCTCAGAAGATGAGAAGGATGAAAATTCAAGGAGAATTCTGCTCTGTTGAGCATCAGAGGAGGGAAAGTAAGATTCTGAGATGTCAAGGATGAGAAAAATATAGAGAAGTAAATTGGAGAGATTAGAGAAGCACAAGACCAGTGGAGAACAGGGCAATGCTTGGAGTCACAACAGTGATGGGAAGACAGTGGGAATCAAAACAACTTTCATGTCCTTCAACCTAACTTTGTGCTCAGAATAGCTGCAAATGGAGATTAAGTTGCTGTGCTTCACTGAGACTGATTGCTATTTATAGACCCATATTTGTCCTAGTTCTGCAGCATTTATGCATTTTTTTCTTACATTAGAACAAACACTAAAACCTGAAAACATTTGCTCTCAATGTACAACGCACCATAGAGAACATATTTGAATTTTAAAAATGGTATTTTGATACTAAGCTACTTCCAGTGATTTTTAATGATTTCTAGATAGGTGGAGAATATAAAGTTTTAGATTACATAGTGTAAGAATTATCATTTGTAAAATGTATTTAACAGTTGAATTAATTATATCTCATATTTAGGAAGTAAGTTTTTGACATTAAGGATTGAGCTGTTTATTTTCACAAAGAAAGCAAGAACTTTAATTTTATTTCTTTTCCAGGTTTTTTTTCATCTTGCCTCTAGAAATGACCCTCACTATTTAAAAAGTTGAAAATTTCAAGGTATTCCTAACATTCCTTAGTTAAATAACTTGACAAATATAACACCTATCAATTTACTCTGTGCCCTGGCTTTCATGGGTTTTTTTTGTTTTTTTTTAATTCAAGATAATTTATAAAATTATTTAACCATATGGCATATCAGTTTTAGTCAGAAATTTTCATTGTTGTAAAAAATGAATGATGACCTGGTATAATTTGTTTCAAGAATCAAAAATAGAAGACTGTGCATTCACAAGACAATAATTTAATATGTTACTGGAAACATTCCAGTAAGAAATGGACGACCTCAGTTTTTCAGTAACCTGAAATAAAGTCAAGGAATCATCTTCAAACCTTATAAAAGAAAATCTTCAGTTATTCACACAATGATATTTAAAATAAATTATTTAAGTAAATTTTAACACAGTGAAAAGGAAAATTATCTATAAAAGAAAACAAAGCTACAAAGAACAGAAAACTGTGAAAATCTGCATCAATTATTAAGAATGTAATATTGGCTTAAATGTCAGGTAAGATAAGAAAGGCTGAATTTGGCTGAGAAATGCATTCCAGCACAACAATTTTAGTATCTGAAAGTATTCTAAGGTATGATTCGACTAGAATATAGGAGGTGGGACTGGCAGGAAGGAAACACTGGAGCAGTAGGCAGGAGGTGAGAGGGGGCAGTGGGAGTGACAAAGCTGGGGAAGTGGATGTGAGAATAGCCATGAGTAAATGCAGAAATGTAAGATGCATAGCAGCAATTGAGAGAGCTGCCTTAAGAAGATGAACAAGATATAGTGCTAGGAGAGTTTAGATGAAGGGATATCTATAATAAGTGACAATATGATAAATTAGGAAAAACATGGGTCTTGTTTCCTATTTAGATGATTTATAACCTCAGAAACACGAAGGTTCATCTTGTTATTGTTCCAATAAGAGGACAGGGGCGGAAAAGACTTAAGCCTTATTATTTGTTCTGCTGTGAGGGAAAATATCTTTAATCACCAATTTATACCCTTTATTTACAGCAGAAGGTTGTGCTGATTACTTTTGAGGGGAAAAAAAAAACATGGTCATCTGGAATGATGCCTAATGATTAAATAATGTAATAAACGATTGACGCATTTTTTCTCATGTAAAGAAGAGGAAAATGAAGTGTTACAATAGCTCATATCAGACATGAGACACAGCCAGCTCTTTGTACCCTGTTCAAGAAGCACTCGGCTCTCCTGGCTGTGAATGCAGAGCTTTGGCATGCTCCCCACCCTGACTCACCCTTCCAGTTCATCTCAGGTGTCAGGAGGAAAGAGACAATGGTGGGCACAGGAAGAGATAGGAGGACAAGCAATTGAGTGAGACTAGAAGGAAAAATATAGGAGAGACTGAAAAAAAAAAGAATGGCATATATCTAAAGAAAAAAATATTTAAGCCAATTTAAACAGCGTGTCTTGCCATGATATGAAAAATGTACCCTTGGAAAAAGCATCTTAAAATCCATCATGAGTTTTTTACATGAACTTGCAGGACTGTTAAATAAGCCATGTGGTAAATTGTGATGCCTTATTATAATCCTTAATTTCCTCTATGATGTAGGGATATTTATCCCTCTCATCTGTTGTAGTCTTTTTAGTTTGAGAGTCTGAGTTCTCCAAGGACTAAAATCGAGGGCCAGATTTCCAGATAGCATAAAATGTTGGAAATGCCTTGACTCCAGCAGCACTTCTGCTTTGATGGCACCACTGATAACTGGTCATGTTTTTTATATACTGCCTAACGCTCTGCAGGGTACCACAACAATGACTGTCATTAAGAGTTCAGGAAAAAAAAATCTACACTGTGGAGATACACTATTTTCCCACTCAATATAAAAAAAGATATTTTTGCATTCTTAGAAAAACAGTGAAAACATGCAGTAATTTAGACTTGATCTTTATAAATGTTCAGATGTGTGTCTTGAGTAATTTTCCTAGAAGACTTTCATTTTAAAGTCTACCGTCAAAACATTTGATGGTGTTCTGGACTTTCTGTTCTCTGTGAAAAATCTACACAGATTTATAAAATTTTAGAAAATTTGCATGAAAAGTACAGTTTAAAATCTCTTTTGTCCTTCCCATGTTATTACAGCATTTTGAAGAACATCTGTGCTTATGTAGTCACATCAACAAAATAATCTTGAGGGGAAAAATAAGCTCCCCAATCACTCCTTATGAAACAGTTATACTTTCATGCTGGTTTTATAACTGGCTCCATAATAAAACTCCATAGAAATACTACTGCATGGATTTCAGGTCTTTTCAAAACAGTTTATAGGAATGGATGCATTATGCCCAATTGGCATAATATGGGATAACAATCAGGCAGAGAATAGAATATTTTTCCTTAAAAATATTTTACTACAAAAGCAAATGCAGAAATTCAATTTTTTAACATGATTGTACTACAGAAGGCAACCTCATGAAGAAAATATCCTGTAAGACATTTTACATGTAAGACATGTTTTATAGTGAGTCTACGGTATACAACATAAGGTAGCCTCCCCAAACCCTTAAATAATAAAATAAAAGGACAGAAAGTGACCATTTTCTGCTCTCAGAATGTATTAATGTATCTTTAGTTATAATGCTAACACAAATAAAGGTCATAGAATGCTAAGATCCATAAAATGCCTTACCATAACAGACATATTCAAGGAATTTGTATGATTAGCATTACATAAAAGTGACCTTCCCTTTAATTTACTGGTATTATCATTCCCAGTGTGAATGACCTCACTTTGAGATATCTTATTAAATCACAGCATTTTAGAAGACACTCCCTCATTTGCTTTTTAATGTAATTTTTGAGATATTGTAACCCAATGACTGCTATAATAGCTGTAAAGCTTCCTTTATGCATCTATGGGTGACCTATTCACATTGCTTACTCTTGAGAGCAAAATGAACTGACTCTCCTACAGCAATTTTTACTGTAACAAGAATTTTCTACTTCTTTGCCACAGCACAACTATTTTAAATAGCCTCAGCACTACATTAGAACATTCCATACCTGAAGGATATAAAGTGAAAGACTCTGTAGAGTATAGTAGAAGAAACATGCAGCTATGTCAGTGAATTTGTAATTTTTTTTTAATCAAGGTCAAAAACTGAGTAGAAGCAATGTCCCAACTTTCTAAATTGTTAGGTATTGAAAATGAGTTCTAATATTTACCAACCTATAATTTTATACTGTTTCTTAGTCAATTTAAATAAGCAGTCGACCTCCTCCCCCCCAAAAAAACAAACAAAAAACCAACCAACCAAAATCTCAAAAAATATAACCATAAGTAAAGAGACTCACAGTTCTTACTTTTACTTCAGATACCTCTTGTTCTCCCCTCCCAAAAGTTTACTTTCATTAACCTATTTGTCTACAGAGCAGAGAAGCAATAATTCAAGAGCAGAATTTACCTTCCTGAGTAACCTAAAAGGGTATTTGGACAGAAGGGAAGACAACTGTGTAGCTGCCTGGAATATAACACAGATTGCCTCTAGCAAAGGAACATAAGGAGCTAATTACCTTGAAGGTGCAAACTAATCAAGTTAGGGTGATAGCCTCTCACATTATTCACATGAATAGCCCAGGTGAGGTTACTGAAAATAGTAAGAAGTTGCTGATGAAATGGACAGTAACATTTCACAGCACATGCCCAAAGGGGCCAGACCTCAGTCCTAAAACCCATTCTTCCTTACTGGTTCTAAAGTTCAGATGTCCCATCTAGCATTGCACCTAAGCTGAACCCTGTATGTAATTAAAAAAAAAAAAAAAACAAAACATAAGAAATTGTTCTTTCTTCAAATGTCTGTGGCATCATGCTGCTTTTCCAGCTGTTCAGCTATTCTGAAACGTAGCAACTGTACATAAAGCATGAATAAACAAACCTGTATAGCATGGGTATTGGTTCAGCTGGATTAATCTGTTTACATGATGTAGTCTTTTGCACATACATGTGGATATTTAGGACAGAAAAGGATCTTGAGCACCTCTCTAATAGGGCAATCTCAGACCCAAAGGGCTTAAACCATAACTCCTTGAAAAAAAGCATTGTTAGTGGACAGCTCCTGCTTTGGATAGGCAGGTCTGCATCAGTTTCTTTAGATTAGTGCTGTATTGCCGTTTTTTGTTTGTTTGTTTTGTTTTGGGGGTTTTTTGGTTGTTTGATTTTTAATACATTTACAACAATATAGAAAGATGAGACTTACAGAAATTTGGGTATTTTTATATTTATATTAGTTTATTTTATATTAGTTTATATTGTAATATAAAAATTGACTAAAGCTAAAAGTTTTATTTTTTCATTTTGCAATTTTGGTAATAAATTAAAAGGAATTAATTTTTTTGCCAAGCACTTCTTGTGATGATAAACTTCATTAGTGTGAAAAGTCAGAAATTCAAGAGTAGAATGTTATTTTTAACTGAACTCAATATGTATTAATTGTCTGATAATAAGGAGTAAGGGTTTTTTATGTAACCTGATGTTTATCCAACTCTAAATTTTCAAGTAGATTTAAGAGTTTATGTCAGAGATTTAATCACTTTATGAGAGATGAGGTTGATTGGAGATAACCTTCAGCCATGCCATAGTTCCTATAAATTTTGCGTTATCATTAATAGCCTGATTTAAAATCTGTTGTATTCCTGAATACTTCTGTCTTTGGTACTCATTAAGGAAATATGAACATGCTTCAGGAAAAAAAACAAAATAAAACTGGAAATTTTGTGGGTTATAAAAAATTAGTATTTTTTAAACAAACATGGAAATAATGGAAAAAATAAACTTTAGTTTTTATTTGATTTTTTTTCACAGCTCTTTTCTGTATACTATGCAAAAATATTAAATTTAAGCAGCATGGGAATAATAACTCCATCTTTTCCTCTCCTTTAAAACAGGCCAGACCCAGATTATTCTTCAAATGTTAATCACATTTTCAGCTCTGCTTTCATATATTGACAGTTTTAAATTTTGGTGACACACCATGCACTTTTAAACACCTAAAATATTTTCTTGATTGCCTGAAAACACCTACATCCTGACAGAGGAAAAAGCAGAAATGACACAGAAAAATCCTCATGTGTAATTTGGAACACCTCAGAAACCGTCACAGCTGGGAGATGCTGGCTGCAGCCCTCTCACTGATTTCAGTGCATTTTGAGGGCCATCTTGAGACCACCGCAAAGAGCAGATCTGCAGTGTCAGTGATTATGTTGTGATTGTGGCGGCAGGCATGGCCAGAGCCTGGCGGGATGCCTGGTGGGATGCCAGGTGCCTGCACCAGCAGTCGGAGGCACTGGAAGGTGAGGCAGGTGAAGCCCATGGCAGGTCTGAGGCAGGTCTGAGGAAAGCCAGTGACTCCCCACAGTGAGGGTTTGAGGCCAGCTAGACTTCGGGGCTGTCAAGATACTATGTCCCCACAGGCCAGCTACTCATGATTGCTCAGTTTGAAGAACCACACCCAATTCACGGTTAGCTAACCACAATGATTTTCTGTAATTACATGTATAAAAATGGTTATAGAAATTGAAAACAACAGCACTGCATATATAATTTCACATTTCATTATTATTAACTTTGTAGAGTTGCTACTTTAAGGGAAAATGTCTTTCTTCAACTTGCAATTTCAATCTGAAAGAGACACATTGCTTCATATTCAAAAATGATGCTCATAAAAAGCACTAGTAAGTTTAAAATGAGAGCAGAATTTTATATATCTTCTGCTATTTAGATCACTAGACCAAATATTTGACGTGAGTGTGCATTTATAGCTTAGTGCTTTTACTAACAAGGAAGTTACGGGTTTCAAGGTATTTTTTGTGGTACTAGAAAACTAAATGTTTGTTAACTTCAGTTTATCATTTATTTGATTCACACCGTATTGTTAGATTCTAGTGTGTGGGAGAACACGTAAACATCCAGCAGATGGTTTTATTCTACAGTCCCACTCCGTATTCCTTTCACATGCTACAGCATGGCTCTGCATGTGTCTCAGCACAAAATTTTGATCCACAAACAACAGAGTTTTGCTATAGAGTCTGATAGGACCATATTTTCCAGGAATTTGCACTTGATTAATGATTGCAGTAAGACAGAACAAGGAATAAAATTTGATGACCTGTGGGAGAGGGAAAAAAAAAGAACTAATGGACTATACACCTGGCTACTTATTTTTACAAAACTATTTAACACCTTTATGTGCCCATAGAGATATTTATTTATGAATACCTAGGATTGCTGCTGTTGTGTAGGTTTCATGTGAGAGTTTTCAGAACAACACTTTAATTTAGAACCCCAAGTGTCAATACTCTGGACATCACCCAGATTTCACTGTAAGTGATTCTCAGAACCATTTTGAGTCCATGTTTATATAATCAGAGCTATAGTTTTGCGTGTATTCTTCTGCTAAGGTTTTCCAAAACTCATTATAACCTCAAGAAAAACTCTTTAACCAGAAATAATAGTTGTTAGAAAATGCTCACATCCACATCTTGTGTTATGCATCTCAATTACTCTACCAATGATCCAGTTTACTATGAAAGAGAGTTGACTTGACAGTTTTAGCCCTTGGTAAAGCAGTTAACCTTATGGCGCTGGACCTTCTGATACCTTTGGAACGAAATATTTTCCATTTAGAAAAGTCGGTCTTACTTTCTGTAAGTGACTATTACAATTTACTAGACATTTACTTCAGCTTTGCTTTACTTTCAATTACAAATGAGCTGTTCACTTAAACTGACATAAATTTCTGCACAGACTAAAGTGGAAGACATGAACCATTCACTTTGGAGAAATGTAATATTACAACTATGATTATATTACCCCTTCAGTCTCTAAAAAGCCTTTTGATATGCCAAAATTATTAGTTTTACATGTTTATCAAAATAACAATCAGCTGACACCAGTCTTTGAGAGGGGAAAAATATGCATTGTCCAGGAAGAAGAACATTTTGTTTGAATTTCACTGTACTTGACAACAGAAGATATATGACAATGTCTCAAAAGACCGACATTCCTGTAATTCACTCTTTTTTTAGCTTTAGAAACACTCTATTCTGATGTGCCAGGCCAGTTATAAAGGATGAGAAAGTTCTCAAACCCAGGAGTCCAAGCCTTATTCCTTGGATGACCAAATTCAGAACATTAGTCAAAAACATGCAGACTGTCTCCATTATTTTTGTGCTCCAATGCTTTAAAAGGAAAGAGTGATTCAATTATCCATGCTCAAAATGGATCACAGATTTTTCTACAGTCATGTGATGGTTACCAGGATATGGATTTCTATCCCATGCAGATGCCTAGATCAGGATGGAAGTTAACTTTTCTAGCAATTCTAAATGTACTTGCATATCTTAAAACCCACTGCCATTTTAGGTGTACTTGGATGAATGCTACCCAAGGATGTATTTGAACACAGCTTGGAATCCTGATGGTGAGCAAGGATGGTGTGTTTCTGCACCATGAAGAGGTGTTGAGCCAGGTGAGCTGCAGGTGAGATTAGCCCTTTGCTTGTGTAGCACTGAAGTACTTTTGCTGCTGTCAATCTGGAAACCTTTAGCAACACTAACATATGGGTTCATATGTGCTGAGTTTTACTGAGCATAAGAAATATGACTTATGAGCTAAACAAGATTTGTTCAAAATCAGGTCATCAAACTCCCCGAGGTGTGAAGCTATAGAAAAGATTATGGTGGGTTTTTTTTTCCTGTTCTTAGAAGAAATTTTACGTTGCAATACAAAGCAGTCAATACCAGTAATAACTCTGCATTTTACAAGACTCTACGAAAAATCTTAAAAGGACCTGTACCATACAATAAATCCTTCTTGATGGATTTAAACGTTTTGAAATAGAAAGGCCTGCACTGATGTTTTCACATCAAACATAACCATAGTTGTTTCCATGCTAGAGGAAAATCATGATAGTATGTACATTAAAAACCAAATGAACAAATAAAGAACTTTTGCCACACTGGTCTCTGATTCCTGCATTCTTGACTTTTTTTTTTTTCCAAAGCACTGAAATAAAATTAAAACAACTTAGATTTAAATTGACTGTCTGTCCATTTTGGTTTCTTCTACTGTCTTGACAGCTTTTATTTCTTCATTGAGTTTTCCTAAGTTCAGCACTCAGTGATGCACAAAGGCCAGAGTGCTGGTTGGTAAATAGAAAAGAAGATGATGTGAGACAGCTCTTACTGTCCTTCTTGGGACTGAATGCAGTGTAAGCCTACTGACCCTTAGTGCCATCACAGGCCATCAGACCCTAAGGGCTGGATCCATTTCACACCATTTTCATCATCCTGAAGTTAGTTACTTCTTAAACTTCAGTTATCTTTATGATCAAGGGAGAGAAACAGAAACTCCCAGAGGGTAAAGAAAAACAATTTGCACCCTCATAAGATGCCTTTCCCTTCTTCAGTGATTGAAAGCGTTCATGATTTATGTAAAATATCTACATCCGCATCTATAATCTTAATTGAGACTAACCTGAAGCTAAAACCTGAAGCTAAATGCTTAAGTATGCCATGAAATTGTACATTAAGCTTATTTACATTTCTTTTTATAGATTTCTCATGTATGAACTGAAGAGCCAAACTTCAAATGAGCAACAGGCATAAATCATGTACCAATTCATGTACAGTGAATCATGTGTGCTTTTACTGAGAAACCTGTGCCTGCTTGTATGGATGTGGCTTTGATAGAAACTACTATCACAATTTCTATTTTGAGACAACTGAAAATTTACTTCAAGATTGCTAGAGATATTGAAGTCTGAAACTTGATTTGATCTTGAGAATGGCAGAGAGATACTGACTCATTAATCTGTTTAGGAGCCTCTTGTGTTTCTTCTTTTGTTATGAACAGGAAAGTTATGAAAAGAAAAAGAAATCTGATTTTACAGCTGCTAAAGAGGTTAAAAGAACAACCAGTGGTTAGTTTAATTGGTTTTAAGTTATGGTCTTTCTATGACATTGACTTTGGATTTTTTTTTGGCACTCTGTTTAGATGCTAGGTCACTGGATTATTTCAGCACTGTTGTACTGAATTTTTAAAGTGTACTGTGATCTCTAAATGGCTTTTTAATGTTTTTCCTGAATCAAATCCTATTTTCTATGTACTATAAATACCAAATATCTGATTTTGAAATCAATGTAAAATTCATATGCAAAATGTCATAGCCCCTGATATGAACTCAGAAATACCATAAGTAGTTAGGAAAGCTGGTCTTTTTGTGATAAAATGTTCAAGTTTATAGAAAAAATTATTGCAAGTAAAGCATGCAGATTTACAATTTCAGTCATTTTGTAGTTGGCTCTGGGATTTTGCTTGTTTCAAAACTCAGTGCTGAATATTAATAAATACAGATATATAATGGGGTTTTTTTCATTATCTAATGACTAAAATTAATTTTATAAAACAGCTATACTTTCATAAAGGTAAAAGTTATGGAAACATGATGAAAATGTTGGAGACATTCTTTCTGTAACCAGGTCCAGCCCCATGCTAGCCAATTTCATAGTCTTTCAACTTTGCATTATCTGGACCTATGAAGACCTCACAGTAAGTTGGAAAATATATTGGATCAAAGTAGAAATAGTTACTTAGGCATACAGATTTTGTATTTCTGCAGTTTCTACTTTCATGTAATCTTTCTTGTTTCATTTCAGCTGTTAGGGTAGAACCTACTAAATTTCTTCAACTCTTTCCATTTCTGTGATCTCTCTGTGACCTCATATGCCTCAAGGTTTCAGAAGCAGAGTTAACTCCCACTTTTGTCAAGAGTAGCTGTGGGATCTCTTAGTGGACTTTCACCAGCCAGCTTACAACCTAAGACCTCAAATTTACCCAGCCCATGTCCAGGACACTATAGTTCCAGCCTTACCTTAGGCATTTTTAAAAAAAAGATTAATTTCAGTGTAAGTACCTATATTATGTATATGTAAAAAATGGCATATGTCTATATTATTCAATAGTTGGTGTCTGTAGTAGATTGCTTTGTTTCAAAAGCAAAATACATTTTTTAAAAAAGGTAAAGGAAGAAAAATTATAGAAAAAGTAAAAAGAAAAAAGGTAAAGCTTCATGCTGTCTGCATGAAGGCCAATGTCTTAGAGCTAATCTGAAGATGTGGACTGACATGAAGACCATGGTAAACCACACAAATCAACACCCTGTAAAGAGACATAGAATGATAAAAAACAATTGCATCTCTTGACAGAGTATTTGAAAATCAATGACCTACATTTATATTATAAATGGTAGATAGCTCAGTTAAACTGATCTTGGATTGCTTAAATACTGTACAACGTACATAGTACAAAACAGAACAAAAAATGCATAGGCCATTCTCCATCTTATTGAGCAAAGGTAAATCAGTGAAAACTGTGCAACCATTGCCTGAAAAATCTTTTTCAAAACCCAGTAGCACATAACTGATACAAAAATATTTCATATGAAAGGTTATTATGAGAAACTGTTCCTCCCACAATTATAGCATTACTTGCCTCAGACTTTTCATCTGAAGTGAACTCATCTAAGTGAATAACCACCTCTTTTTACAGATTAATCTCTGAACATGCGTTGACTCTAATACAGCAAAATGTTTGTCAATACATAGGAATAATTCCAGTATATGGACAAACAAAAGAAAGAAGAAAAAAAAGAAAAAACATATAATGATTTGATTAACTATGAGCAATCTTCTGATGAAAAAACTTATTAACTGGATTTTCAAATGCTAGCTGAATTCATTAGGTTTGTTTTAACTACGCACATCATACAGGGGGTAATCTTAGCCTACACAAAAAATTTTTCTGCCATCTTTTGGGTGGATAAAAACCCCACCTCCTTTTAATAGTTCAGTTCCGATATTTTAAATAAAATGTTATGGACATTCTGTATTTGTAATGCTTCAAACCAAAATTACCAACTAAAAAATATATTTAATTATTCTTTGATGCTTAAAGACTTTTAGGTTATATTGTATAACAGCTCAACTGTTGATAATGGCAATTTCAAAGAAAGGAAGTGGGAACATAGAATTTAGGAAATTTTAAGATGACTTCAAATAACAGCCAGCACTTTGATGATCTAGCTAAAATATACAGTGATAGAAAAAACATCTACATTTTCTGTGAGAAATTGTGACAGCCTATGCTGTTTTAGTCTTTGAGTGTAAGAATCCAAATCTTGAATAATTACTATAACTAAATGCAATTTACTTGTAATCATTGATCCTGGGAAGAATTTTACAATTTTTTGTTTTATTGCTCCTTCCTAAAAATAAAATTTGAGAAGTTTTGACATTTTTAAATTAATAATCATATAACACTGTTAAAAAAATGAAAACAAATTAGGTTAACATAATTATGGCAAAACCATCCTGGCTTTAGCTGGAACAGTACTTAAAGCCTGAATTCTCTAAGAAAACCAATTGCCTTAAATGAAAGGACATCATGGGTAGCTTCTTGTGTCTTTGTAGATCAGTGTCATTAAAACCTCAGTCCCACTGGCCTTTACTGAATCTGCTCTTAAGGACTGGATTCAGGAATGTGCCCAGGTGTCTTGTGCTGCTGTAAGAGCTGTTCTTGATGCCCAGCCAGCCCCAGTGTGTGCACACAGCAGCAGGGCTGTGCAGCAAGGGCAGCTACACAGGCTGCCTGCTCACTGATGCCGCTCGGCTTGGCTTCACCACAGCCACCTTAAACTTCGCTGCAGTCTTAAACTCCCACTTCCTGCCCTTTGCTGAATATTCTCTCCCCTCTGATTTTCTGTGCTTTAAGGAAATACTTAGATTTATCTTCCTGGAGCAGCTCTGCTTTGTCTAAGTTGGTATCTAACAATTGACACAGAGGTTTGAACTTGGGCTGCCACTCCCTGGGGAAATTCTATACAAATGAGCCATAAGCCTGCCCTTCACTCTTCAATATTTACAGAAAAAGGAGGAGTTCCACCAAGCAAGCAACCATGAAACCAACATCACCTACCAGATGCAGATACCTCAGAGTCCAAGGTAACTGCATCTGGCAGGGAAGAGCTCATGTCTCCTACATTCCTTTAGATATTCCCAATGTGGCTTTATAAATGGAGGAAGGGCTCATTTCTCCAGATACCAGGATGACGCCTGTGAGGAACACAAATCATGGCTGAAGTTGCTGAGAGGCTGGAAGCATTACTGACCTGACTTAGCTACACATATTTAATCTCCATCACTATAATTTGCATTTAATTACAGCCAGCTGAAGCTGTTTGGCACGCTGTGGGTATTCAGCAGGGCTAGGTCCTTGACTCTCAACTTGTGATATTTGCTGGGCTCAGCCTTTCCTGTCCCAGCAAGACAATGTAAAGCCAGATGGTCCTGAGCAGAGCACACCAAATAGGAACCTGAGGGAACATGTGAGAAGTTCACTTGAAAGGGGTTTGTGCAGTGGATGAAGCACCTGGTAAACCATCAGTCACAGATGAAAATGTACTAATTTTACGATCTTATGCACAGAATGTGAATTTTTTACTATGGGAGGGAAAGCTGCCTCCAACCCTCCCAACTCTTTCACCTTTATTCCAGCTAATAAAAAAAAACAAAGGAATCCCATGGACCCAAGCAAGAATTCCCAAAACAGTGAAGATTTCCTGTCTGAAATTCCTGGATAGTTTATCTCCAACCCCTAATTTACCTATACTCAGTTTATATACCTTTAATAACAAGTTGATGTGAACTTTGTAAAATAACCCGGTCCTGAGAATTAGCCTTCTGTGATCAAATATGAGACAGATTGTTGCAAAATGAACTGCGAAAACCTAAGCAGGCCCCTAAAGCAGAACTGTACTCCAGAGTGCAAATTCAGTTTTTGAATTGAAGAGCAATGTTAGTTTAAAGTACACTACTCTTGTTTGTTCTACCACTGATGGACATTTTGTTTTCCCATCTGGCCTCTTTCCAACATTTTTTGTTCTCAGCATTTATGTAGCACACTAAGGAGTCAAGGAGAGAACACTTTTATAAATAAAAGATGTGTTTGTATAATTACTAGGTAGAGAAAACAACTATTTCTGGGTTTAGTTTATTTCTTTTTGAATGCACTAGTAAGGCTTACATTTTTCTTTTCCACTTTTGGTCAATAGCCAAAGCTCTCTTTAGATTTGTGATACATGAACAGCATTTCAAAATATTACATGGTGTGGATAGGACCTATAGAAATTGTGCTACCTCTCTATGTTTCTCTTTGGGTGGCCAGCTGAAAAGCCTTCTGGATTCTGTGGCATCCTGTAGATTGCTTGGTAAATTAAAAAAAAAATTAAATTGAAGGGTTGGATGTTTTAGCTATAAAAATAAAGCCTTAAGGCATTGGGTAAAACTGATTTACTCATTTTAGGGTTATGGTTTAAACAGTCTCTTTTCTTATTTATCTCATAAGATTCAGCTGCAGGTGAAAGACTGAATAAGGATGTCAGAACTTCTAGACCTAGCATTAAAGCAAAAATAAAAGAATGAACTTTGAATTCATGTTATTAATGATTTATTTTTTTTATTTTATTGCTATTGAAATAATTTTCTTAAAACAGTATTTTTCTTCAGTAAAAGCAAGTAAGATGAGATGATACTCTTCACCTGTATCTTAATGCGCAATACTACAAGACTTACACATCACAGTGAAGATCACAGCCAGGTTCAAAGTTTACTTTCGCTTGATATTTTGTAAAATATTCATACTTTTTCTTTTCTGTAAAAATACATGCCTCTACTAGACATTCAAAACTGAAGGGCTGTGGAATGGAATGAGTTATGCATACTAAGCAATACTATCTTGACTATTAAAAAATTAACAAGATATTACCTCAGAAGAATGTGTTTCAGCATTGACAAATTAAGACTTTTATGGATCCATACAATTTTCTCACACTTGAAAATTTGTTTTAATGTATAATATACTTGTTCCTCATATTTCCAGTTGGCATCTGCTCACTGATTTTACAGTAAGAACAGCTATGGTTTGACGGCTTAAGCATCACCTTTTGATCCCTGTGTCTCTCATCTTACTCCCTGCTCTTGATGCTGTCCCCCTTGACAGAAAAAACTCAGCTATCACCCAGGGCAATAACAAGTTCAAGCTAATTTCTGAAGTTTAAGGTAATTGCAATGAAAGAGAGCGAAAGGCAGCAAAGACAATGCAACAAAGTGTACCAGAAAGGTTGGGAATAGGTACAAGAAACTGGGTTGGAATGTTTGCTTTAAGAGAGTTGAAGTATGCAGGGGACAGACAGAAGGGATACTGAGGCACAAGAATGGGTTCCTAATTCAGAAGCAAGAAAAGTTTTTTGCTTTTTCAGTGAAATCTGAGCCCAGCTCTAAATCTTTACACTGACACAGAGGAGGGAATGAAGCAGTTAGGGAAAAGGGAAAGGACTTAAGGTTACTGCAACAGGGCAGTAAAAAGATGCAAAATGAGTATACAAAAGGACCTTCAGGTACCTTGGGCTTTCTTCTAGAGTCTTTTCTTCCAATCTACACCTAAATTAAAGGATCTGCCTTTAATCTACTTGTTAGATATCAAGGGTATGTGATTAGACATTTATTTTTAGAATTAGATAAGAAACAGGATACTATGTGTGAGGCCAAAAGCCTATTTGATGTTACACTTGATTAATTGGTAGGCTGGCCTGAATTAATTTTAAGATTAACTTTGTTTTATTTCCTTCCTGTGGCATTATGTCAAGGTGAAAATGTATCGACTTATATTAATTCATTTGGTCCTTGGACACGCTGTGTACTCAAGTTAATTTATAAATGGCTTGTTATAGTCTGGTTTGGCACATCACCTTGATAGTGACTTTTCAAAGGTACTGGTTAGTTCAAGTGCCAGTGAAACTCTTAATGCAGCTGGTATTTCTTTTTTTCTTCTTTTTAAATACTTCAGTCTAATGTAGAAATTGATTATTGTGCTGCCATTCAGTCAGAAGGAAGACCCTTACTTTAGCTTAGCTTCAACTAAGGAGGATTTGTAATGATTTACACTGCCTCACAAGCCAGTCCTAACTTAGTGTTTAACTGCAATCTCAGTCATTCTAGGAAAGATTACATAATTCTTTCTATTCTACCATCCATTTGCTGAAAACCTTCTGAACAGTCTGTCATCTTCTGAGAAAACTAATCTGGACACAGAGCTTCATCTTTTATTTCTTGCTTTTTGTGCAGAAAATAACTTCTGTGCAAAATGAATTACAAACTGTGTATAATACAAAACACTAAATATCAACGTAGTTGTATGAGGCACAACAAGGAGTATAAGAAGGCAGGGGAGAAAATATTATCCTATTTCATTAAACTGTAGAAATATGTGACTCAAATATTTCAGTAGTTTAGTCAACCACAGAGAAAAGTTTTTCCCATTAACAGCAAAAAAAAAAAAAAAAAAAAAAAAAAAAAAGTGGTGTGCTTGTGTCCCAAACAACTTCATCACTGAGAGGCCTGAAAAGACAGAACCCCCCCATTCGCCAGTAAAACTACTCTCAATAAGTACAAATTTCCAGCTGAAATTGCATTTGAATTGACACCATTACTCACTGAAAAATTCTCTCCCTATAAGCAGAGCAAACTCTAGGAAATGATAACATAAAAGAGCCCTCCAACAACCTCCTTCCCTTGATTTCAAGGGAAGTATAAGAAAGGAAAATATCACTGGATCTTTTGGAAATCAGAGTACTGATGACTGTGCACACAGAACATTGGGTAATAAAGCTGCTTTAACTTTATGGAAATGTAAACATTTCTGTTGAGATCCTATGTTCATCTCTCTAGCTACTTTTCTATAGGGAAAGAAAGCATTTCTATTTGAGTTGAGCTGTTATCTTTGAAAATGAAGGGTTAACACTGAAAAATAAGAGGAAAAAGTTGGAGATGAAAAAAGAGAGAGAGACCATACTGAGTGGCAAATATGGGTAAAAGATGGGAATGGATAAATGGTCTACAGTGTCGGGGATGTGAAAAGTAAATTGATGAGAGTGGAATATGAATGTGGAATGTGACTGTGGAAGCTGTGTCTGAGATAAAATTCATAATGTTTCTAACCAGACCCTTACAGTTCCGAGTGGAGATACCAAAATGTGTGATTTGCTTGCTTAAATTATATCATCCAAGCACACAACACGTTGTACCAGAGTCAGTAAAACTCTTATTTGGTTTAAAGAAGCTATGTGAGACTCTGTATCTGGAACCCTGGATGATAGTAAGTCAAATTATGTGCTTACAGTACAACAAAAATATAACGCTTTTATTCGCACTAATGTAAAAAAGAATTGGGTTGTGCAGTTTAACAACTTAAAAATAATTTCAGGAATCCCAGAATTCTCTCTACATCTATATGAAGTCTTTGCAAGCAATGCTAAATTATAGCAGGGCAAAGAACTACATTTTAGAAAATATTAGGGATTATCCACAGTAAAGCCAGTGCATTAATATTATATTGTACATAAATGAGCTAATATAAGGTTCACTACAGCATTTTGTATTTTATTAAATACATAGCACTTATTTTTTTTTTCTTTTTTTTTCCTTTTTATTTTCTTTCTTGTTTTAGGATTTTTAGGTAAAGAAAGACAGAAATGTAAAAGTGAAAATTAAGTAAGCATCATGTAGTGTCTACAAGTAGAGAAAAAGCAAAAAAAATAAATATTAGAGAAAACAGAAGATAATTGATGGTTCAAACTGACAAAGTTCATGGAAAAGTCCAACACCTTAAGGCCTTTTTTTCTTCAGTGTCTACTGAAGCAAAGGTAAGACTTCAGGAGTTCCAAGTCCGTAAGAACAGAAGGGAAGTCTGCAGCAAAGACTTACCCTCAGTGGAGAGGAATCTGCTCAGGAAATATTTAAAGAAAGTAAAATCCACAGAAGCTGATGGGATGCCCCCAGGAAGGGTGAAAGGTGAGAGGGATACTTGGTGTCGTTGCAGGATCACTCACATTAACTTTTGAAAGGTCATGGCTAATGTTGGAGACTACTGAGGACTGGAAGACAGCAAATGTCACTCCTGTCTTCAGGAAGGGCAGAAATGCAACTGGCAGAGCTACAGGTCAGTTAGCCTCATCTTAATCCTGCAAAAGTAATGGAGTAAATAATCCAGGAAACCACTTCCAAACACAGGAAGGACAAGATGGTGAATGGGAATTGCCAGTAGGGACCTGAAATACTTCTGCAGTGAGATGACTGGGTTGGTGCATACAGGGAGAGGGGGTTGAATTGTCAACCTCAGAAGGGCTTACAGCAGTGTATCCCACAAAATCCTCCTAGACAAACTGATGAAATGTAGGTTAAATAAGTTTTGAAAACTGGCTAAACTGTTGGGCTGAAAGAGTTGTGATCAGGAGCATGAAGTCCAGAGGAAGCCCAGGCACTAATGGTGCACTCCAGTGGCTGATACCAGGGCCAGTATGTTTCACTATCTTCCCTGACAACCTGGACCACAGGACAGAGTGCACCTCCAGCAAGTTTGGAGATGATACAAAACTGAGGGGAATGGCTGATGCTTGTGCTGACATTCAGAGGGATGGCAGTAACCTGAAGAAACACAACTGCTGACTGGTTGGGAACCAGCTTTGCAGAGAAGGCTCTGGTGATCCGAATGGACAATGAGCCTGCAACATGCCCTTGCAGCAAGGAGGGCAAACAGCCTCTCCAGGGCTGTGCCAGGAACAGCATCACATTGCCTGGAGGGTGGAGACTGTGACCCTTTGCCTCTCCTCAGCACTGGAGATGTCACACAGGGAATCCTGAGCTTCCTGGTATAAGCAGTACTTGGACACAGTGGAACAAATCCAGTGAAGAGCACAAAGATGATGAAGGTATTGGAGCCTGTGAGTCATGTAGAGAGGCTGAGGGAGATGGCATTGCTCAGCCTGGAGAGATAACAGATCATGGGCATCTTATGCATGTGTATAAATAGCTGGTGGGGGTAGAAGTTAAGAATGTGGACAGACTCTTCTGAATGGTGCCCAATGACAGAGCAAGAAGCAACAAGCAGAAATTAGAACAGTGAGAACATCTACCTATAGTGAAGGCAGATGTTCTCACTGTTTTAATTCTCTCCTTTTTCCTTTACTATACATTCTGTTAATTTTGACAGGGCTACAGACACCATTCAAGACAACCTACAGACACCATTGAAACATACACTTCTCTGCCAGCAAACTTTTGCTTGAATTGGATATTTGAAAGGCTGAAAAGTCTTCTGTTTGTTGAGAAGAAATTGTTCTTTGTCAGTTGACTTCACCTAGACTCAGACTGAATAATCATAAAAAAATTCTAGCACTATGGGGAAACTAAAAGAATTGTGGCATTTCTAAATGCCCTTGAAACCAATCCAGAAAGCGACATAATTCGTATTAAAATTCTTCTACATATGTGCAGAGAATAATGGGTCTTTACAAAACAGGTCATTTTTGAAATGCAAAATTCCTGTTTATTCTTTTTTGACAGCCTCTTTTTTCCTTACTTCACATTTTTAGTAAGAAACCTGGAAAAAAATGTATCTCTTTCCACCAGCCCTGCTGCTTTCAGCACAGCTGTTGCTTTCTTCATGATCATTTAATGAACCAGGGAAATAAGGACAAATGAGAAAATGGATAACAGCATGAAAAGAAGAAGAAATCTTTATACAGATAAATAAAATTTAATCTGTGAGGAAAATAATTGATGAGGTAGGAATAGCTGTGAGCATTCCTGTAAATCCCTCAAGGAATACTGGCAAACAACACTACAATTCCTAGGGGACTTTCCTGTGTATGGTTAAAAGAGAACATATGGAATCCAAATCTAGAAAAGTCAAGGGATTTTTTGAATTATTAAAATTGGGGTTTTTTTCTCAAGATTGAAAGAAACATTTCATCCTGAAAGGAAACTTCATAATAAAAGATTTAATGCCCAGTACACTAATCAACTTTTAAAAGCAAACAGAAAAAAACCCCAAGATTCCCCTTGTATCTTTTCATGCTGTTAAACAGAGTTAGTTAGAAAATCTTTGACAGCAGTTCCAGGTCTAGACTACAACACATAGCTCTGATCTTTTACTGTCTGACAGTGCTAAGTTTAGCACTTACATTGTTTGAGATTTTTTTTTTGGTCTATTTTCTAGAACACTGGAGAAAAAAAAATAGAAGGCCTGTCAAAGGATTAGGAAACAAACTTTCTGGTACAGTGCTTTCTCTATTTCTCTGCCAACCTACTTTGCAGTATTAAGATGCAAGGAAGAGGGTCTTCTTGAAAGAAACCCAAAAAAATTTTTTAATCTTTTAAAGGTTATGCATTATGTTTCCACTTTCACATCTCAGAATGAATAAAGTTTAGGATGGACTTTCAGTGAAGCATGTTTTTAAACACCATGATACTTTTATAAGTAAATAATTAATAAAGAAATTAAACATTTAGAGAGTAGTTTGTGAGCCCTGCAGTGTGCCTGGGCAGCATTTGCAGTGGGTGGAACACACCCATGCCTGTGTCCATGAGGTAGGGGTAGGCAGAGACCTGTTCTTTCTGTCACCACTGCTGGTGTTTCTCTGAGTAGAAAGGGGCAAAGAGTGAACAGAGACCACATCCAATCTCAAGTAAAAATCTCAAATTCAGCAGCTTAAAAAGTTCTGGCTAGGAAATGCTTGCTTGACTTCTTTTTTTCCTTCCTTTTCATTAAGTTTCCATTTAGGAAGAACTCAGACAAATAGAAACACCTCTCCAGCACCTGGATGGGACACAGGATCATGTGGGACAGATATTAGCCACAGCAGGTAGTGCTGCAAGATGCCTGAATTCTTGGTGGATGAGTACTGGGCAACCTTATATGGAGCAGAAATGGAGCCAGCAACTCCAGCAAAAGGAGCACTGCCAACTGCTTCCCGGACTGAGGGAGAAGCACAGATCAGACTCAAGCTTTGCTGGTCTCTTTTTAAGGACACTAAACCTCAGGCCACATAAAAATCCTCTATTTTCTTGGTGAATTTTTTACTGCTTTGTCAACTTTCCTCGTGGCAGAATCTAACCCTCATTAGCTCTGTGTTAATGAGACATTGCTAAAGATAGATGAGAATTACTGTTCTATTTGAATAGCAATTTCAGCAGTCTGCATTGATACCTTTATGTAGGGGTCATGGAAATAATATTAAAAAGACAGCCACATAAAAGACTTAAATATTGAAGTTACTTACTGCTGTGATACTGACTATGCAATGTAGCAGACTTTATATAAATCTGCTCTAATTTCTTTTTGTGAGAAGGATCATCTCCCAAGTCCTGCAGTTTTAGCTGCCTGGTCATTTTCCTGGGCAAGTAGTTTTGACCCAAGGAAATGGGACACTGTCTTATTATTTCAGACCAGGATTTGGGTGGGCTTTCCTTACTTTATATCTGGTGAAAGGAATGCATTACTTTTATTTTGGCTAATGGACTTTAATGAGAGTAGGACTGTGACTTGGCAAAGAAATGTAAGCTGGAATGTACAGACATGGAAAAAAGCCTGGAGAGAGTGATCGGGGACAAATGAAGACAGGTGTTGGTGGCATAAAGAAGAGAAATGCTACAGGGGATAAGGCTAGAGAGATAGCTTGGGGCAAAACTTTGAGGGTCTTTCAAGGCAAGGACACAGAGTCTGAACTCAAGGTGAGGTTATGTGAGTAAAATTAAATAGGATTAACTTCCTCTGTGAGCTCTCCAAATACACATTATAACAAATTTTGCACTTCCGTTTTTTAGAAGTGAAATTTAAATAGACAGAAGTTCAGTATTTTAGACAGATTCTGATCTGCTCTCTGAGAACAATTAACGTGTTTTGAGTGTCTTAACATAAAAGTAGAAAAAATATAAACAGATGCACTCCAGAAGCTAAAACAAGCTGAGGAGAAGAGATTTCAGGTACAATGGCCATATTGCAGTTTCCATTGTGCAATTTCCAACTGATCGTTTGCTCAAGGGGTAGAGACTTTGGAGCAATGTACTCAGAAACAGCCATGGGCTCTAACAATCCGAACTTGCTCCCCTCTTCCACCAGAAGTTGTTCTTCTGCAAAATCCTAGAAAAGAGAATGAGGGTAGGAGTAAAGCAAGAAGCAGAATGCTGAAAATGTTTGCCAAAGAACGAAGATAGCAGTTGCCATGAACCTGCAACTAAAACTAGTATTCATGGAAAAATGTTTCCTTCTCTCTCTTTGAACTACACAAAGCACTGATAGAAGTGCTGCAAGCCTCATCATGTCTTGAAACAATGGATTATGGTTTTACTGTCGTTTCATAGGGTCCTTTAGTCATACACAGGACAGTCTTCTTATGTGATTAACAAATTTTGGCAGATATGAGGTGGTGCATGATTCTAATTTGCCCTAACAGAAATAGTCAGATAAAAATATCTGAAGATTTAAAACAAGGTTAGCTTTCACTTAAAAGCCGGTATCATTACCTAAAAAGGTTCAAACCCATAAGAATATGTTTGAAATATATAGAGTAAGCTACCAAAGACTTGTAGCACAAACTCAAAATTATGTCAACAACTGGGGAGTAAAAGGTAGATAAAAGTTAAAAGAAGACACCCTGGTGGGCAACAAGCTCAATATCAATGAACACTGAGATGCTGCAGCAAAGAAGCCAAACGGCTGCTGGGCTGCAAAGGCAACACCAACAAGGGCATCGGCAGCTGAGAGAGGAAAAGTCATTATCCCTCACTGCACAGCACTTATCAGGCCACACCTCAAATACTCTGTTAAGTTTTGGTCCCCACTATAAAGAAAAAAAACAAGTAGATAGGCTGGAGAGGGTCCAGATCAGGGCCACAGAGGACAACAAAGAACCAGGAAACCTGCCAGAACAGGAAATGGTGAAAGAGCTGGGTTTGTTCAGCCTTGAAAAAAATACTTCAGGGAGGCCTTAGCACCATGTTTCTGTATTTAAGGAAGATGGAAATTCCCTTTTTACAAGGAGTCACAGGGAAAAGATGAGTGGTAATGGGTATAAGTTACTCCTGAAGAAATTCTTAATGGACACAGGATGAAAATTTTTCACGAAAAGAACAATCAACCATTGGAATACTCCCCCCACAGAAGTGGTGGATTCTCCAACATTGGATATTTTAAGATCCAGCTGGACAGGGTGCTGGGCCATCTTGTCCATATTGTGCTTTTACCAATACAGGTGCTCTGAGTCTTATGGGGAGGCTATGCACATTTAACATTCAAGAATTGTTTGTATATGTTCACCGTTGTTACTCCTCAGCAGGCTATCACCCGATATGTAAACACCTGTTGCCAAAACTGGAACTTTCTGCATGAATCTACTGGATTAGGTTTGGGTTTCTTTGGACTGGTGCCTTGTATCCAGACCTGAGTACGTACCAGAAAGCAGAAATAAGTCCAGAACACACAACTGTGCTCGTCATCAGTGCAGCCACCTTACATACAGAACAATGGGATTTCAAGTCATTGACTTCAAGGAGGTCATTTGTCAGAACTCTTCTACATCAAATGACTACGTCAGAGAAAGGGATTCTACAGCCCTACAACCCAATCCTTGATGTCAGAGACACATGTTGAAGCTCCTGCTGTCTCTGCAGGAGAGGTCACTGACTTAAGGTCAGGACAATAACATCCCATGTTTCCATTGAGGACATTTGTTAGGCTGTTGTATGGAAGGAGATGTGGCAGCAGCAGATGTAAATAATTGTGATCAGTCCCTTCAGATGCCACTTTCTGTATTTTTTGACTAATTACATAAGAATCTGTTTTCACTAAGATGGCTGGGACCTAGATATCAAAAATGGGTTTGAAATATAATCTCTGACCTGAAGAAACAAAGATCCTGCATTGTTTTTAGTTCCTACCTCTCTCCCTTCCTGTGGCTACCTTTCAAAGCACAATAGTAAAACGCTTTTTTGGTGGGTAAAAAGATGTTTTTAATATTTTGAATTCGGTCTGAAATATACTTGAGATTTCTATGTGTAGAAAATCCACAACAATATGAAGCCTTTACACCAAACCACATTGTATATGGAAAAAAATTAGACATTTTTATAATTTTATTGTAAGCTGGAATAAAAGTATTTTTTCACAGAAAGTATTTGTTTGCCTTTGTATAAGATAAGAGTAACTTACCTTGTCTAAAGTTATCTGTCTTGTGAAAGAGTAATGATTTTTGTAATCTCTGATCACACAGAACATAATCTTTCCCACCAGAGCACTCTTTCTTTCCTAATCACATGTTTCAAAGTCTCTGTTTTCCAGCAACACTTCCACTGTGAAATGCTGCCAGGGATACAAACAATGCAAATTCATGCTAGCATATTTTGATAGTAACAGAGCAGCTCTCTTTCTCAGACTAGTTGGACAAAGATAAACACATACGTGTGTACTTGGAGAGCTGTAGATATTTATATGTGTTTATGTACACATGTTTATGTACACAGATTTATACATACACACATACAAAGACACTTGCTTTTAGGTAAATATAATGGACTCTACTGCTTTAGAACCAGTTGCACCACCTTGTCTCCTTTCAACTCTAAATGCTTTTCATATCTGTTGTTTCTGATCAGTAAACCAGCAGTATCTCTTCTGGTTTAGATGTTATCAGCATTATACTTTGAGAAGGCATCTGCAATTGGGTACTGCTTCAGAAAAGCCATAATCTGTAATTAGTTACGTCAGCAACTTATTAAAATGTAATTACAGAAAGCACTTTAATAATAAAACACTAGAATGAATATTACAGGTCTTTTTCAGTACCATAAGCACAGCAAAAAAACCTCTTACCATCTTTCCCTTTTGGTTTTGCGCCTGATTGATATGGTTTCAGGATTTCATTCATTTACCTATGAATGTAGGTAACCACAATTTTATTTCTCAATAAATTCAACTGGTTTAGAAGGTACTAAAGTCATTAGGGGACAAAAAAAAGCCTTTACCATATTTTTTGATGTCATATCAGAGGGAAGCATCCTGAAAACTGTGTGTTTACTGAAAATGTAGGAAGCTATGGACTTAATCTGAAGCACACCCACAGAGACCTTCATGGCAACTGAGGATGGACACAGAAATAAATAAATAAATAAATGCAAGGAGATAAAATACTGAGACAGGATGAGTCATTTTGTATCAGTCAGTGCCAGCTCTACATTTGCATTGTGGAAGGTCAATTATCTCACACTGAAATATAGCTGAAACTATGAACTCAGTAGCTTTGGGCACTTAACACTGTTTAGATCTGTACTTTAACACTTAATTTAATATTTTTCCTGAAGGGAAATGATTAATAATTGCATTCAGTGAAGCATACACTTTAAAAGATTGACCCTTGCAAGCTGTTTTTTTTTTTTTTAGGTTTAGAAAAAAGTAGCTGTTTCCCCAGACAGTACCCATTTATTTTACATTTTTTACACTTCACAAAACTGCCAAATATAAGATGCTAAAGGCAAAATTTTAAATATAACTAATTAGAAGAGTACTTTGCAATTATGTTTTAGACCATTCAGCAACAAATAAGATGTTATTTGATGTTGAGTCTGATATTGATGAAAGTTCAGATTTTCCCCCTATTGAATTCAGTCCCATGTCACCTCTATAGCTTAACAGGAGCCAAGGAACAGGCAAGAAATGAAATCCATTAATTCTTCATTTTGCGTGTTGAGACAAACACTCCGGACCTTCAGAAATCCTTGAAATCTCTTTGCAAGGGTTCACCCTACACAGGAAAGTATTTTGGCTTGAGCAATACCTTGCCAAACCTGAGATATATCCCAAGTGTATTTTGAGAAACAAGAAAATTTAAGCAATAAGAAATCCTCATTTGGGTCTTCAACCAAGCATTCATAGTTAATAAACTTGCCTAGAGATAATGCTGACAGGACAGAGAATGGTGCACAAAATAGACTGAGATAGATAATGGTTAGAAACTGTCTTTGAGCATCTAGCTGCTCCTGCATAGAACAACACACGATGATGTGATGTTCAATGTGATGTTCATTGTGATGTTCAATAAAAATGTTGTCATGTTTTCATCACATCTCCAGTGTGTATCTCCTGTCCTGCCAAGAGTGCTCACAGTCATGTTTGTCGTGTTTGTATTTCCATGTATGGGTCCAATGCATGACAATGTGCACTGAAACCTTTGCCACCATCCTCAAATATTCCAAAGAGCCATTGCTGGGCAATAACTGTTAATCCACATCTGCAGTAGCTAATCTTGACATAGTGTTAAGTGCAGGACGCTCTGTGCCCCATGCCAGTGCTTTCAGACTACAATGGAAAGAATAGGCTGTTCAATCTACTATAAAAGCAAATATTGTAAAGCAAATGACCTTTACTCTCTCAAAAACTATTCCTACTCACAAATCTACAGAGAAGCATATAATGCAATTATTAACATGTGATCTACTCTGTAATCTGAGTATGTGGTTTGCATATTATTTTTCAGTATAACTGAACATCATTTCCATCAGCACAGTGGTAAACTAAAAGCTGAAACTTGCAGCTGGGCAATGCCTAGTGCCATGCTTTTCACTAGAAGGGGAAGGTTATGGTCAACCAATATAATTTAAAAAACACTATTTATTTTACTGCTAGTGGATGAAATGTGATGTGTGCAGACAGATGTTGCAGAGCATACTGCATGTCATTTCACACATTCTCTGCAGTAAATGAGGCTTCATTGTTTGAAGTATTTACAATGGAAATGAAATGAAAAAAAAAAGCTTGAGAAATACAATTTACATTTCCAGTCTATAATTATCACCAGATTTAATGACACACTCCTTTCACACAGTATTCCTTTAGTTCCTTAAAATAAAGCCCAATTCTCTGATGCTTTGCACATGTTTGAAATGAGAACAACGTTTTATGGTTTTGCAGTTAGGCGTCTGGCTTCTCATTTACTTATCTCTGTCTGAACCTTCCAGGAGGCAAAAGGAGTGAAAAAAGTCTCACCAGAAGGTGATACTCAGTGTTACAGATTCCCTGGATTGCAGGTAAAATTGCTTCCCACCCCTCCTCTTCTATATATTCCTACTTTCTCTAGGGTTAAGAAGACAACAGAGGAGCCAGAAGAACAAGCGCACTTTTCTACACATCCAGCCTAACTCAGCAAGTAAACAGGTCCATTTCCCAGCAAATAAGAGATTAATGTCCCTCGCTGTCACTGCATACATATTTATTTTTCACAATTCAGAGCCTGAAGAAACTTAAATGGGACTTCAGAAATCATGTAAAAAGAGGTCTCTGCTTAACTCACATGAAGATACTCTCAATCAATGAGGTGGCCTTCATTAGCATTCTGATGCTTGAGGGTAACAGCAGGCACCAAGACGACTATTTCCAGCACCATTAATTTTCAGGAATATTTTTACAGAGATCCTGCAAGGATTCTCCATGGCTTTCTTCATCATGGCTATTTCTGATTCAGTGCTCCAGCTATACAGTGCCAAAACTACTCAAAACCCGTGCCAAGAGGATTTCTGCTAGTCTGTAAGTATTACAACTGCTGAACTGAACTGTCAGTGCCCTACCTTGGTTATTTCCCAAGTTTCAAGCCCCTTCTCATATCAATGCGCATCCAGAATTTTTGCTGTTGTTGCTGTTTTGTATTGATATTGAACTGTTTCTATGACAAAATTTCGAATGCTTACAGACTACTCCATTACAATGAAGCGGTGGATGACACTTGCTTCTCTGAAGACCTTAATTTCCTTCAGTTAAGAAAAAGAAATACCATTCAAAATACCTTACAGAAGTCCAAATCACCATTCTCACCAAATACTAACTCCCACTAACTCCTTTTAGCAAAACTGATCAAGAGAATAGAACAATGAATTTCTTTTGCATTATTAGATACATGCTTATTAAACAAAGGATAAGTCCAAAGTGAATAAAGTATAAATCTGTAGTAAGACAACTGCCTTTAAAACTATGATCTATCAAAGGTTTATTCCTGAAAAAATTCTAATTTAAGAACATTTCAAAATCAGCACACAGAATAACCAAAAAGTCTCTGCATACCAAATAGTCCTGAAATGCAGCTTTTAGTCATTTTGTCCTCCTTCTAACAAACTTGTCAAACAACATTTCATCCCAGCTATCTTATTTAAGAGATAATATTGATTGTTCCCAGTATGCCAATTAATCTTTCAAAAAAGTTTAGAAAAAATGTAGCTATAGTTATCTCTAAATCAATACTCAGCTTTCTAGTTACAGTAATAATTTTTACTTTATGCAAGTCTACATGGTTCAAACTTACACAGAAGAGAATTTGAGACAGCAAATGATGAATAAAATACTTCTTTGTTGTGTCAAAATACTTATTTGGCATGTCAAAACTTATTTGGTGTGTGGACATAGCGTGTTTTGTAATAGGAGATTTTAAGTCACTAGGATAAAATAAAATGTAAGGAACAGCTTGTTATCTGTAAATAAAATAAAGCTTTGTAGATTTCAAGTGGTACCAAACAAAAAAAATTAGGATACGTATATAAACATCCACTATAAACAAGATATTTTCTAGAGAAAAGTAATTTCATTCCTTTATGTTTTAAATATGCTCAGAACTCATGCATGTTAACATTTGCCAAACCTTAATATTCAAATTACAAAGATCGGATATATTTTGTAGAAATTTTAAATGCAGTGGAGTTACTGAACAGGAGCTGAATGAGCTGACATTTTACAACAGAATACTAAAATTGTTTATCAAGCTTTTAAGTAGTTTTATTTAATGGTATGTTATCAATTTCATAGCACTTAAAGACTCTTTTTAGGGACATGAATTGAAACTGGCTAACACCTGAAGCTGAGTCTTTCCAGCACTGTTGAATGTTGCTTGCTGTGTAAATAAAGCCCATCACAATCATTCACTACTTTTGGGCATTTTTCAGGGCAGAAGTCTTCTTTTTTGTCAGTAATGGTCAGAATGGTCTTATTAGCCAGAATGAGGCTTTGTGGTGCCCACTTCCACGATTATTCTGGGGTCCCATGGCACAACTGTCATGACAGTTTTCTAGCTTTATTCTCACCGCAGTTCCCATGTATTTCCATCCTGATTTTTGATATATTTAGATACAAAATTGTTGAATGTCAGTGTTATTAACATTACTTATATATTGATTTAAGGTGATATCAAGCATTTTTCAAAGGTGTTTGCTTTAGGAAGCAAGTCTGTACCTTTAATGGATTTACATCCTTCACATCCTTATGTTAAAAAGAAAATAACAGCTGAACTGCGAATTTCAGAATTTTGTCTTTAAATAGACTTTCTATAGCCTAATTCTGTTTAAGATGATGATTGTAACTATCACCTTTCAAGCTGATATTTTTCTTCCAAAATACCCCTATAGATTTGAATGTGACAGCCAAAATACACAAACTGCTTCACCACTTGTATTCCTCTGACTTTGGAAGCACCACAGGTTGGTTGCAAACTGACAGAGCTTTGCCTAGACACTCTGAGCCAATTGCTACTTCCATTTTCTTGGAATTTCAGATTGGATTTTTTACTTTGGTTAAGGAAAGAAGCCAGCAGACAGCCCTCCTACCCGTAGCAGGGCTCTCCAGGCAGAAGCCGCAGGGATCACTTCGAACAAGAGCAGTCACTCACTACCTGCTTCCCAGTCAGGCTTCCCTTGAGGTGGCTGTCTTTCAAACCGCAATAGAGCAGAGAAAATATATTTAAACTTCCTACTGTAAAACTTCAAAAGAATTGCCAGAAATTGTCAGAAGCATCATATGTCATTTCTGGCAGATGGTTTTACTTTGTTTCTCCTTAGCAAGGCAAAGAAATATGAACTGATTTTTTGCTCGTGTCGGTTCAACTGGCAGAGCAGGAACAAAAGGGGTAAGTTTCATGTATTTTCATTTTGCAGGGTGTATCTCTCTGAATTACCCCAAAATACCCTGGTTAATTGACTTAAAGCCTCATTATGATCTCTGATGATACATACTGCTTTATTCTGCACAAGGTTTGTGCACACTGCTCCTGTTGTTTTTTTATGCACCTAAAACAGAATATCACATCAGGATGCCTCCAGTTCTTCCTGGACTTTTGGTATTTGCACATTACCACCTTGAAACAAGCACACAATGCTCTTAAAGCCTTTTTTTTCTTCTCTTTTAATATTTTTTAATTTTTTTCCTTTTGTTTTTCCTCCCAGAAATGCCCTCTGATACGTAAACAATCTATAGAGAATTTGGGATGAGATGTGGCAGATAGTTTTTTCTCAGCCATTATTATCTCTTGTTTATTTCCATTACACAATAATCTGTGGTTTTAATTGGAGTTTCAGTGCAATTTAAAAGTGCCTGTCTAAGGGATAATTCATGGAAAGTACCAAACTGGCACTAAGAAATTTCCTCCTACGTGTCTCTCCTAATTGCAGATTTATGAAAATAACATTTTGGATTAGGTGAATGGACACACACAGCTATTGCAAGAGAAGTATGTACTCAGACCCCGTGTCGTGGTAGCAAAGAGCCTGGGCATGTTGCCTAATAGTGTCAAGAGGAAGGAAGAGGAGGAGTAGAGGAAAGGAAATTTCTAGTGGAATTCATAGGGGAAAAGGTCCTGTATCTTTTGATTTTATCTAGCATTTCTCATCCAAGAACATCAGAGCCTTCAGTCTTGGATGAAAAGAGGAAAAAAAACCTTCAAGATCTTACTGCTACAAGCCTTTATCTAAAGGAGAATTAAACCCATGAGCGCTACCAGTAACAGGGCCTAAATTTGCAGATGATCAAAGGCAAATGATCAAAGCAAATGAGCAATATCTCAAGCAGGTTGGCATAGTACCTTCCCACACATCTCTCTAAATTATTACTAAACAATGTCTTTGCAATCTGGAAGAGATGTTTCCCATGGAAAATATATACTCTAGGCAAAGCACATTTTGACAAAATATGGCAAAAAACCTCTGTTCAATTTATGGAGCAGGATGGATATGCTAGTATATTTAAAAGGCAGTCCTAAAAATATGATGCATAAAAGAAGTATAAATCAGTAATGTCTCTCTGAATACTTTAAATTCATTAGCTGAGCTTTTTTATAGTCCCATTGAAATGAGTAATTGACAGGTTTCCCGTTTTCTTGTGACTTCTGAAAGTCACAGGCCATAGTGACAAAGCCACTTATGCCCTAGTCTGAGTATTATTCTCTTGTAGAGCATGACATAGGCAGGACATGGCTAAATTTTGCTAGTATAAAGTTGATTTGACATACTATTGAGAGTGCAAATAAAAGCTGACTTGACAACAAAATATCTCCTGACAAATGAAACAAAAAAAATGAAGACATCTAACCATATAACATGACAAAAATTAGAGAAAAACATAAAGCCCTCATAAACTGTGTTAATTGCATTAATATATAAACAAACTATTTTTTTGAAATGTTACACATTTACAAAAGGGTCTCCTAAGCCTACTTATAAGTTATGAGGGAGATTATTATTTAATAAATTAAAATGTTGACTTAAAAATGCAAAGTAGTAATCTAAATCAAACGTGTGAAGGGGCTGATTAATGCACACCTTCAGTATGTTAGGGGCTCTCTGCATAGACAGAACCTTGCATATTCATCTAAGGTATATTTTAATCAGAACTTTTGCACAGTTTATCACCTATTCTTCTCTTAATCAGTGTTCCCTCTTGAGGGTTATGGCTATTTGCTCATCATTATTGTCATTAAAACATGTGCTTAGTTATTAGTAATGGCAAGTTATTAGTAAAATTACAGTAAAAAGTTTTCTGTGCAGTTTCAACTGATATGAATAACCTTTCTAGCAATATAGTTAAATTTTAGTCTCTTCCACTCTATAATATGAATGCAAAGCTTCTCTAGAGCCTCTGGCCATAAAATAATGCCTCTGTTTTAGTAATGTGCCTTACAACTTTTGTCAGTCTTGCAAATCTATTTTAACATCTGAGCTGGCAGGACAGAGATCTAAGCATCCAAGTGATAAATAAAGAAACAGTGCTAAATCCCCATTTCCCTTGTCTAGGAGAGTAGCCTGATTCTCAACAAGGACTTTGATTTATGAAGACCGAAAATATTTCTCATCAGATTTAGGTTAAGTAGTAAGGATAAGGAAGATATTTTTACACTTGATAACAATTCAGATACAGTAAAAAAGGAAGAAAATAACTTCCAGAAATGGTAAATTCATTCATACATTTAAAATTTGAACCTGAAGATATATTCTCATTGTTAAATCAAGTATTAGAATTCTGTAATAAAGACATCCACATATATATTGAGCACATTCTTTCTGAACTGCAACACTTTCATCTCTATGATTCTAATCTTCATCTTCCAATTGTCCTCTTGCCATGTAAACTCAGGCAGACTTTGTGATGAAAACAACATGATGAGTATGGTAGGGTCAGAGTAAAAATCATGTTAACTAATGAATATTAATTTCAGAGATAAATATAAACATCTATTTATTTATGTGTGTACATTTTGACACACAAGCAAACAGGGAATGGATATGCACATGTACATTCTTTGAAAATCAAATTACTTGAGTATTGCAGAGTAGGCAAAGAATAATGCTGGCCTAAATACTTACGAAAATAATTTCATTTTACTTTTATCTCTTTTGGTTTTTTGAAAGAAGAGGATTGAATGTGAACCACTAGCAAATATGACAACACAATATGTTTAATTTTGTTACTGTATAAAATAGTAGTCTAAGAACTATAATAATGAAAAAGAATAATAAAAAAAAAACTTTAAGAACTCCACTAGCAAATTCAGTAACATATTTTAAATGAGAAATATTCTAATCTAGGTTATACTTTCTGTTATATTCTAATCTAGATTATACTTTCTGTTATATAGATGTATATGAACATGCTGTAATATATTTAAATATGGGTTTGTCTGCTAATGCATTGCATGTGAATCTTACATCCTACCAGGAGTTTCCTGAAGGATATAGCATAATAGTTCTTGATCATTCTGAATTCATACTTTTGTGTTTCAAAAACCTTGACTCTCTAGAATACTAAGCTTTAAACTCATGAAAATTAAATATCTTTTTGGATGACAAATCACCCACAGTAATTTAAATCTTGTACTAGGAAAAAAAAATCAAAGGCTAAATTAGTGTAGTTTTAAAAGGAATACTTGTTGCAGTGAAGCTACAGGTAGAATTTTTTAAAGGAATGAATCCAGTAAATAACTTGACAGACAGTTAAGGCAGTTAATAACTAACAAGTACTGGTTCAGAAGGCAAAGATAATAAAATGTAAATGGACCAAATGATGGACAGTCAAGCTTTTTTTAAAGCCTCGTAAATGTTAATGTTATCTTAGTAATAGGCAATGCAGCATGATGCCTGCAAATGTTCTGCTAACTACAGAACTCGAAATGAATGGTATCTTAACAGAGAGAAATATAATTCCTCACATCCTATTTATGCCCTAAAACAAGCAAAAGTGTTTTATGATGTTATTTAACTCCATTTAATTATTACACTTAGTCCTAAAAAGGTTCTTTCTGCCTTCAGTACATACTTAGAACTTTTCGGCTAAATATGAAAAATAAGACTTATCTACATCAGAAGGGAAACATCAAACAGTGGCACTGAGGAAAATGAGACACAATCTAAGCATTTCTCTTGACACATTTAGCAATGTCTGGAAACCAAAGAGCTGTTGGTCAACTAAAATGCTGGATTTCTCATAGTGAAGCTCCTTTAAAGTTTGTAGATTTTTCTTGGACTAGTTATTCATTAATTTATAGAATAACTCTGATAGGACTTTCAGGAATTTGTGTGGCTTGGCTATCTTCTCATATAATAAAAAATTATTTTCATATTTCATCATATTTGCCTCCAAACTTCATTGCCTTTATCTTTACCCTTTTTAGTTAATTTTATTGTTCTTTCAGCTAGGAGAAAGGAAACAAATGGGGCAGTGGGGGTAGTAATTGCTTTATCTTTGAGAAACTAAGAAACTTTAGGTGGAGGCAATGCCTGTTGGCATCAGTGACATCTGCAGCTGTTTACACCTTTTAGGTAATTTGGGCAGGGCTAACAGCACTAGCTGATATTAGATTTTCCTGGCATTTCTGGTTACTAATATTCTGTGCTCGATTTCTTATACTTTGCCAATTCAGAGATTTTTCTATACTCAGAATCTATTGCTATTTTTCTATACTCAGAATCTGCTCAGGCCTTTCAGCCCTGGGTTCAGTTGCACAACTTTGTAACTTCAATAGGGCTGGCTTTCCAGTGCCTTGATTTGGGATTAGGATTTTCATCACAGATTTCAGTATTGGGCTCCCAATGCATGTAACTGTTGTTTTATAGGCATACATGGATCAAGATAGGGAGACTGTAGTCTAAAATTAGTGATAGTTCATTTTAATCCTCTTTTTAAAAAGGGTAAAATAAAGCAGAGTAAATCAAATTAGCAAAAGGTGTTTTAAACTGCACCGGTGATTTGCATGAGCACAGGTGGAGTCAGCAGCTGCAGTCTCCAGGACAAAGATCATCACAGAATAAAAAATAGTACAAAGGGGAAATTATTACATCTGGAGAATGGCAGCTAAGAAAATAAGTTTAAAAAGGCAAAATAGTTTCACTAATGAAACAGTAATATGCTGAGTTTTAAGTGTTTCACTAGAGATACCTCAGAGATACCAGAGATACCTCAGACCGGACTTTTTCTTTTTCTTTTTTTTTTTTTTCCCTTTTGTCTACTCCAAAGCAAGATAGTCAGGTGATTTATGCCTCAATTTCTGTTAGAAGCTCCTTGGGCCAAGGATTCTTTTGGAAGAGTTGGAGCCCACAGGAGAGACCTATGAAAAAAAGCTGGTGCCTCCAGAGAACATCTTCAGACTCTCAGGACCCTGCAAAACACTACAGTTTCAAGCAAATATTTTCTGATAACTTGTCATTCCTAGCAGTGATGCCTTTGGGGAATGTAGCTCTTTCTAGACATGCCCCACTGGGTGTTTCTGAGAGAGATAGATATCTTACACTTTAGAAAATTTGGATATGCAGACGTACACAAAAGAGGGGACTCATCAGAAAAACTGGATAAGACTGTTTTCCCATATCATTTCAGTTCATAAAAGAGAGAAAGCATATATTCAAGATTCAAGAGAATTGTTTTAATCACTTTGGAGCAGCCAGAATATCTTTATTGGAAACAATGACCTTCAGTCTCATGCCCCTGGTACACTTCACAAAAAGTGCAATTATCTTCCTCAAATGCATCTTATATCATATCTTATTGCATAAATGAACAGCTTTCTTTCAAGTAAAGATAAGTGGGCATGGGAATTTTGAAGACAACATGAAAACAAGATGTGCATTTCAAAACAAACCATGAAAAATAGACTGCACCTCCTACTCAAAGCTGCAACAAACATGATAAAATGGGAAAACCTGGATATTCTTACAGAGAGAAGACAGATATTCAAGGCTTAGAAGAGAGAAGACACACATTGAAGCTAATCTAAAAACAACAGACATGAAAAAATACACGGCTATTCCTCTGAGAGATATCTGTCATTATTCTTTAGAAATATTTTTAGAGACGTTCTGAACATATTTTGTTTATAAGATATGTGAAAGTTTTGAAAAAATAATTCTTTTACTTGTTCTTTATGAACAGGCTTGTAGAATGAAATTTATTCCAAATCTTTCATATTTTTCTTAGCCTCAATCAGTTGTGTGATCACTGAAACTTTGGTATCATCAGCAGTTAACACATGAAAACATAAACCTCATTTGTGCATACAGAAAGAGGAAGGATTTCTTTACTCACTTGCATAGAAATAATATAAAAAACAGCAGTTAAAGCAATTTTCTTCATAAAAACATGCCTTATTTGCAGTGTTTGATCATGTGGAGTAGCCCTTAAATAACTTGCTCCAGAAGCACTGATGTTTTCCACAGAGCTGCACGGAAAAGTGATACTTAGGCTTTGCAGAAAAGAAGAGCTGTGTTTATGAGTTGGAGAAAACAAGTTTAGGAGCCTATTTCATAAATAAAACTGAAGAAAAATCCCACTTCCATCTTCCAGATCATTAAAATTTACACACATGAAAGAAGATCACTGTTGTGAAAACCTGTTTTCTCAGGAATGTTTTCCTTCATTTCTTCTGGCTGAAATGGGTTCACTGAGATTTGTATATTACAAAAATATTCACGTAAGGTGGTATCTCTGGAATCAGTAATACAAACCTCTGAGTAACACTGATGTCTACTGGAGTCAACAAGAGTTAAAGATATTTTTTTTTACAGTTTTCCCAAGTTGTGGTTTTTTATCTAACGAACAAATGAATGTTTTAGTCTGATGCAAAATGTAAAAGAGTATTAACTTTACATTCCTATTTTTATAGAATCAAAGAATCATTTAGGTTGGGAAACACCTGTAATACCATTAGGTCCAATCATCAAACTAATGCTGCCAGGTCCACCACTAAACCATATCCCTGAGTGCCATGTCTGCATGTATTTCAAATACCTCCAGGGAAGGTGACCCAACCACTTCCCTGGGCAGCTTGTTCCACTGTTTAGGAACTCTAAGTAAAGAAATATTTCCTAATAGCAATCCAAACCTCCCCTGGCACAACTCGAGGCAGTTTCCTCCTGTCCTGTCACTTGGTCCCTGGGAGATGAGACCAACAGCCCACCCTGTAACCTTCTTCCAGGCAGTTACGGAGAATAACAAGACCAGTTGAGAAGGGCAGACCAAGTGGAAGCCAGAGCTGCACCTGTGTGCAGCCAGACAAGAAGACAGTAACCTTCAGAGAACATTACCACAGCACCTTATTCAGTTTCCAGACCTGCCACAAATGCCACAAGTGCCAGTAAGCAAAATGCTCTCCAGGTCCCAGATTTTTCTCCACATAACAAGAGGGAGATATCCCATCTTTCCCCCTGCTGTCTACCTCTCTTGTGGTGGCAAGTTTTTCAAAAAAGAGGCTGTGAAATTGAATGGTTCCTAACCAAATGATTAGTGTGTACATACTAAGAAAGATTCATTCACAATAGGAGAAAACATTGCATAGAAAACCCAAGTCTCAAGCACACTTTTAATAAATTAACTGTGCTAATTTACTATAAACATAAATTATTGATTGCAACTATAGTATTGGTTTGCAGGCCAAAGCCAGAGGGCTGTTGTTTGTTTTTTAGTCAGCTTTACGGAAAAGCTAGGAGAAATATTATTATATGCTAATAGGATTTAATCCTAGCCCCACTGAAGCAGAACTCCCACTGACTTCCGTGCTGCTAAGATTTTAACCAGTGTGAAAATTTCTTCTCTGAATATTTCTATTTTGATTCAAGTTTCCAAAACAGCTTTGAAAAACAAATGCAAATACCTTCATATGCAAGAATTAACATCTGCATAAAAATTGATTCATACCACTCTCCACATAACAAAATTGTTGTATGAGTATGTACTTATTTTCCAGTGCTGATCAACTAGAATAAAATGCAAATGTCTAGTTAGCCAAAGGGAAGAAATGTGCTGTCATTAATGTCAGTACAGAAATCCCACTACAAACAAGCAATAAATAATGTCAGGAAATGTCATTTTCAGAGGGGATGTCGCCATGGAAAATAAGCTTATGAAATGCCGAAATACAAGTGGTATTGCTTCTAATTTTGAACTTTGATAGTAGAAATCAAGCCAGTTTAAAGGTATATTCCACTGGAGACACAGTGAATATACCTTAAGATAGGAAATTCAAATGCAATCACTACTTCAAAATAAAATACTGAATATGAAATTGATTTCTGAGGACTTAAAGACTTGAAAACTTTAAGCATTGAATATATAAAAACAAATACAGTGCACACAAGCTCACTGAAAATTCACAAGCTCATTTCAATTTTCCTCATGTTAGAGTCATTGTATTATTTCTTCCTGAGTCTGGTGAACTGGTTCATCTGAAGTAAAAGCTAACATTTTATTTGTTTTCTAAGAAAGAATACAAGCCCATTTTAGAAAACCAGACTTAATTCTCTGGCTATTAACAAGGATGTTGCTTGTGGCATCCCTTTCAGGCCCCAAACAATGCCTGATCATGTCAGTGGGAATATTTCTGGTGTGCTGCATATTAGACCCTTACAGGGCATTGCAAATGACGCTGTTCCTTGTCAGAACTTTCATTTAGAAAGTTCTAAACAGAATGCTACACTGCAGTACACTGCAGGGAGACCTCAGAGCAGGTAGATTTATGGGAAGCCATGGTGACAGCTAGATAAATTTAGTGAGTTCAGCATGTGGAAAGATTCTTTTTTCATAGAAAGCTTCTATAAGGGTATAAAATAAATGTTTTTGCAAAGAGATACTCATCATTTAAGAATCACATGACAAAAAATTATTCTATAGTTCTTCCTGCAAAAATGTAATTTTACTAAGGGAATTAATACAAACCAGCTACAAAAAATAGCTTGTCCATAATTTCAGGTATTGCTACCATTAATGGGAATTTCATGTTTTTAAATTCTTTAATGCATTAATAAATTTCAGTTTTTAAATTCTTTAATGCATCATTTGAAAGATTTTTTTACTATCTTGGATTCAGATGGTACACTAGGGTTTTTTTATTGGTGACAGCTAATAAATCAGCATGAAAGATTCTTTTTTTATTTAAAATTGTTTTTGCAAAGAGATACCATCATTTAAGAATCACATGACAAAAAATTATTCTATAGTTCTTCCTGCAAAATGTAATTTTACTAAGTTAATACAAACCAGACTAGCTTTTCCATAATTTTATTGCTTTAATGGAAAAAATTAATGCATCATTTTGTTTTTCTGTGTTTTGCTTACTATCTTGGATTCAGATGGTGGGGTTTTTTATTTGTAATAAATCATGAAGACTCATTTAATTGTCTCCAGGACATCTATTAGTGTGACTAGCTTTTTTGTTATTGCTTTTGGAAAATTATGAATTCACTAGTTAACACTGTTTTAATTGATTCATAGAATATATAGAATATCTGGGGATTGTTGATTTATTTTCAAAATACAAATCTTCAGTTTCTAGGAAGGACTGAGTATGTGAGAAGTTCAAAGTGCCAAAATGAAGTTTTTCCAGAACTGGGACTTAACAGGCAAAGCTAGATAATTACTGTGAAGGACAGTAGGCCATTAGAAGTCACTTCCATGTCTGAGAAACAGTGACTCTGTTGAATATTCACAAGTTTAAGTTTTCCTTTCTAAAATATACCTTTTTACAATTATGGGGGTTTAACAGATTTGTAATGGTGACGTCAAGTGAGCTAAAAAGAAAAAACAAGTGTTTTTATAGCTAATTCAATGGATACACTAGTGAACTGCTAAGTTATCCATGTGTTTTGTTGTTGGATGTGTGCCTGTAACAGTGTAAAAACATTTTTTTCCAAAATTGTTTATTAAAAGTGAACAAAATATGATGAACATAACATTACAGGTTAAATATCTTACAGAAGACATAATATGGTTGTTTACATGTTCCAGAAGCTTCATCTTCTAATAGTCCTGGCAGAATTTCAAGAGCAATTTTTTCAAGAAAGAATTCACAAAAGCTATAAAAGAACATTTATGCGTAGGCTTTTTCTAATCAAATTGAGGATGGCAAATTCTGCAAAGAAGATACAGTAAATCTCCAGTTTTAATAATTACTAGTTTTCATAATTTACAGGCAATGACACACAATGTTTTACTGCACTACGCTAACACGCTCTCACGGCTGAATGTAGTTTAAGTTAAACTAAAATTGCTCCTTATTAACTAGGTATTATGTCATATACTATGGAGGAGGCTGGTACACTTAAATTTGACTTTGGAACACAAGACTAAGGAACACATACAAACAGCATGTCCAATTTAAAAAGCAGTATTTGTACTTGTATCAAGTACTAACAGCTTTAGATGGAAATTGCATTTCCAGTTTGAACTCTCACATTTTCAATACAGACTTAAAGCACTTTTCTTAACATTAGTCTTTTTGTGAACTTCATACACTCTGCATTTTCTGCTGGGGTTATTCCTCAGTTCAGCTGGTGCTGTAGTTTACTTTATGGATTCTTTGAAGGTGATTCACTTGTCTAAACCTGGGCAAGCAGTTCTGTGTAGGATGGCCTAGGGCATCTGACCTCTCCATCTGCTCCTCTAAAACAAGGACTCCTGTAGGTCTGTTAGCCCTGTGTGGAAGCCTTGGAAATTCTAGGGTGTCACACACAGCAGTCAGTACACACCTGTTTTCAGAGAAATAAAATGACATCTCTGTCCTCCCTCATGTCTCATTGATTATTACAAAAATGCTTTTGTCTGTGCACACAAACGGGGTGGGTTTTTTATATCATATCTGATGCAAAACAGGAAAGGGATAAAGGTACACCTCCCAGTTTATCCTGGTGCAGAGTTGGGATCTGGGAGATGCTGTAGCAGGATCTCATAACATGTAAATGTTCCAGAGTGCTGTAGTAAAAAAAGCAGTACTTCTAACCTTTTAAACAGAATTCAAGGAATAAAGAAAGGCACATTAAAGGAGTCCTGCATCCTTACTTTTTATCCCAAGTTTGGCAGCTTCTTTCAGTAATAATATTATAAACCATAAAATATCTGCAATAAATGGTTTATTTTGTGCTAAATTTTTTACTGTTCCTCAGGCATTTTAGTAAATCTATCTATCTATCTATCTATCTATCTATCTATCTATCTATCTATCTATCTATCTATCACTTTTGCAAGAATATCTAGATAAGCATGTATTGGGAGAGAACTGCCTGACATATTTTAAAATCCTCGATTCAACATATAATTACTATTGTTCACTGTATGGTACAAGGAGAGCCTCATGAGATTTTAAACAGCTACTGATTATATTGTAAATTATATTTTCCCCTAGAATTACTGCTAAACCCAGATATTTGACTTGACTCACATTCAGCTTCTCTCAAAAAAAGGGAAATCTAGCACTGGTAAATTTATATGGATAAGTATGTTTGCAGTCGAATGAAGACTCATTATTTAGCTATATTCAGCAATCTGTGTTATCCCTGAGCCAAATGTGATGTCTACATTCAATATTCAATGAGGCAAACACACAGATGAGTTTAAAGAAGGGGCTACCAAGCTGGAGCTTTTATTCACTGAACATGAATAGTGCTTCTGTTATGTCCAGACAGCAGGCATTGCATGGGTAGGATTTGAATGAACATTTTCCTCAAAGTTCTTTATTGCCCTAGAAGTGAATTTTCATGGTTTGGGTCTATAAGCAATATCAGCAAAGCATTTGACCTTCTGTGGCAGTAGCAGTAAAAGAATTCTGGCAAGGCTTCGAAATTCATAATTTACTATATTTGCAGAACTAAAGGACAGGTAAGTGTGAGAACCACATGAGGAAAGGCATGGTTTGTCAGCAGAAGTTCCTTTTATCTGCCCTGCTGTTTGGGCCCCAGCAGAGCAGTAACGTGGAGTCTGACCAAAGCAGGGAAGTGACAGCAGTGTAAATCCTGACCACGAGCGAGGTGACAATGTATGAATGCCACAGCTTCCATCTCACATCAGGGCAAGCTAGTGGTTCTTTATAGCTCTGAATGCGAGCAAATGCTGCATGTACCATCCACTGTTATTATGGAGCATAAAGCACTGCAGTTATTTTACTCAGTTCTGTACCTGGTGCAAGGTAAATAGAAAATCTGATTTAGTTCATCTCTCCAGACAGAAAAATATGAGTTGACAATCTGGCTTATACAGAGGATTTACATTATTCTAAAATTATATCAACATTATTTGCGTTTTTGTCATTACAGACATTAACAGTGTCAGGATTTTAATTTTATAGGGACCAGTTTATGAAAGGACAAAACAAATGTAATTTAATTGTCATGCTGTTTTCTTAATATTTGATTTTGTTTTTTCATTATGCTACAACAGCTCAATGTTTATTCATTAGTGGACATATTGACAGATAAACTGAATATTTAATTAAATTACATGCACTCAAATATTTAACTTCCTGTTGGAATTACTGTGATATAAATTTACCAGCTCTGTGATGAAAATAACATGTAGCAAAAAAGACTATTGAATGTTCATGCTCAAACATACCAATTATAACAATATTAAATGTATTTAAAGAAAACTCAAATTTGTAAAACCATTGGAAATTAATTCAGGGAAGTGCAGTATTCCAGCTGTATAAATAGTGCACGGCAAAGATGGGGAGGGAGGATTATTCTTCCCTGTGTTCAAGACCAAAACCTACTGTCTTGCTTCATGTTACATATCTTTCATTTAGATGAGAATATAAAACTTCAGTGAAAATTATCAGATTTCCTTACATTTGTCAACTTTACTGGCAGAACAAAAGATCAGAAACTGTTTTCATTATTTGCAAAGTATTATTCGATTTTGTCAAATTTTTATTCAGTATGATAGATTTTTAACACACAGTTTTTCAATTTGCTATATTTTTTCTTGTTTACTGAGTCAAATATTTGCATGTATCATCTATAATGACATTTAAACTCTACAAGAAATATTTCACTGCAAATAGCTTTTATATTTTATATTGGGTCTATTCTAATTAGTAGGATTAGTACTACTGCTAGATGTTTAACTGCTTAAAATACATTCATGCTTTTTAAGTTTTCAGAATATATAATCCAAAGTAAGCATACAATGCTGTTTTGCATAATGCAATGTGTGCAAGTGTCTCTGTGTGTGAGAAGGAGATAGCATTATCAACAGGAGTGCTAACTACAGCTAAGCTTGGGCCCTTGACCTTGGCCACCCTCTTGGACGAGCCTGCCAGCACAGAAGGTTGCAATACCTAAATAATTAGGCAGAAACTAGAGTGTAAGGGAAAGCAAAAGCTCCTACAAAGAACACATTAGTTGAGGCAAAACACATCCTCAGTCTCATGCTATGTATACTATGCAGCAATCAGAGGGTTTCCATACTCGTTGAGTAGTTTCTTTCATAAGAAAAGCAACCTACAGAAGAAAATTAAAAACTTCTGCTGTTCATCTGAAAGGCACAGACTAATTTGTGGTTGAGCTGCATTAGGTGGTGGTAACTGGATTTTCATGGAGATAAATGATCACTTACCATGGCTGAGTTCATAGGACTGATCTAGTCAGTGGCCAAACTAGCATTTCAATAAGGCAAGATCAGTTTACTCCACAAAGGCTTCAGAAATCATGTAAGCATAAGCAAATGCATTATAGTCATCTCTAAAACCAATAAAAAAAATAGCTCATGCACACTCTAACTACAGCTTGTTTCTAAAGATAAAAAAGCCAAGCCCAAACGATACTGTTTTGTACTAAACCAGAACAGAACAGTTGCAGAAATACATGAAGGAGGCCATTGTACAGAACAGCCTTCCTTTCAGATCTTTCCATTGATAATGTCAGAAGGTTCCACTTAGCTTTGTTTAACCAGATGTCAATGAACAAAAAACCCTTTCCCTGATCTGTTCTCCATTGTAAAGCAATGAAATATTAATTAATACTACATTCAAATGGCTATTCAATTTAGAATAGTTCATTTTTTAAAGGCAGGAAAAAAGTAATTGACATCTACGAGCAGATTTTCCCCACGCCAAAAAATGTCTCACTTTCACTTATTAAAAAAGCTGGGAAATGCGCATTTGTTTGGGAAAGCCATTTATCCAGTGAAATCTTTAATTACATGCACCATAAAACAGACACAAAATGCTGTCTCCTCAGACCTGTAACTTTAAGCCATTGCAGAGCGTGAACCGCCTAATTTCACCAAAGAGTAACAGTCACTACTTCGCTCTGCTGTTGCATGACAGCTGCATATGAACAGCTACTCTCTGCTATGAAGTGCAGGGGTGCCACATGACTAGAGGCAAAGCTCTGCATTGTGTCAATGTCATTTCTGTTAAAGACCTTCTTGTAGCCTGACATCCAGAATGGAGTTGCACATTATGTACAATGGATAATACTTCTGACAGTATACTCTGGATGGCCTTGAGCTGATTACCACTACTTCTTCAGAAAACAGTTGTTACTGAATTGTTTCCTTTCAATAGAGTCCGCCTGAGGAAAAATAGCAAGCGAGACTGGATCGTTAGTGCTGGATATATCATAACTTTGTAATTGCCCTAGTTCGGTACTTGAAAACAATTCTTTGTCAAGGACAGGAAACAGCTTGCAATAATGGAAAGAGTAGAGCTCATCTAGATGAGCATCTTTAAGATTATCTCATGCTAACATGCTAAAACTTTATCTAGTTAATAACAAACTCAGGTTAAAGGCAAATGGTATCTTCAGGATGGATATTCAATCTTTCAAGCAGGGCTCTTCACAACACCCTTTCAGTATATTCAGAAGGAATATTGCTGCTGATTGAGCAAGATGTTTGACTACAACACCCTACCTGAAAGGTGAGATATAGACATCAGTATTGGTGTCCCACAATAAATCTGTTCTCTGGTATCAATCACAGATTTTGCTTTGCAAGCAGTTCATGGGCTTTGAAACAAGAGTTGAGTCTCAGAACTGTCCGTGGAACTGTGCAGTGTGGGTATATGGTACCATTTAAACCCTGTGAAGATGTGAGGCAATAGGGGGATGAGGTGACATGATAATTTGCTGTGGAGCACAATGACAAATGTAGCTCAAATTTCTAGAAGAGGAGGGGATGTAAAGACCAAATTCCATCTCTTGCCTATGAATCAAATCTGAAGCATGCCCTTCCTTCCACTTTCTGAGGTGTGCAGCTATTAGTCCTTACATTTCTCAGTACCTTGATTGTACATTGATCAGTAAGGTAAACCAAGATGGTCATCCTGTCATACCCTTCTACAGAAGCAGCCATATGTATACCTACATACCTTTTATTATCATTTTTAAAATTATCACACTAGCAGGGGTGAATTTTCATCTAACATTTATTCCTATTCCTCTAGGAGAGATTTTTCATAACAATTTATTTCAGAGACAAGAAAGCTCATCCAGAGACAAGACAGCTCATCCAGAACAAAAATACCTGCTAGGAACTAACAAGTTTAGGAGCTTCAGCTGAGGTGATTTCTGAGGGGTCTCTGCAAGTGACAGAGTTATAAATATCAGCTCATCATAAAAAGCACTTAAATAAAAAACGTCATCCCAAACATGAAATCCACAGCAAAACCTGAAATTCCTTAACTAGGAAAAGAGGAATTGCATTGGGCTCTCTATGTAGCTTAGAAAAACCTTGAACAGCTTAGAAGAGAAGAGCCGATGAGCACTGAAAGCAAAAGCTGAAATGAAAGCTGCACAGAATTGCTCAGAAAGGCAGGAAGTAAAGAATATGAGATGGGTGAAACAGCTATCTAATGCCAAACACCTATCATAAGCTCCTGTGTTGCCTAAAAGAAAGTTGAGAGTTTGGCAGGAGAAGCTAAATTCACTGCCTCAAGAACAGAATATGGCACAACTCCATTTGTAATGATCTTGAAGGGCCAAAAATGTATTAACTGTGAATAGCCTGAGTATCCTTTTGTGATTCCAGTATATGTGCACTCCTTAAATTATCAATTATTTATGTAATTCTTTGCTTTAATTACACAAAAGCTTTTCCTTACAAACAAAATTTTATACATATATAAATGCATATATATATATAATTACCACTGTTTTCACTGATACTCATTTCCACATTGCTATGTTGAAATTTTTAAGTTCACCTAAGTCTCTTTCCCATTAACAACTTTGCATTAGATCAGATATTGACCATAATCCTCCTCCTAGTAAGCTCTAAGGATTTTTGGAATCAATTTCAACAGGCACAGGAATAAGAACTTCCTTGTATTTGTATAAATGCAAATAGAATTTGGTATCTTTGATCTAACTACATTTTCCTTCTCTGTTTTAGTCCCATATCTGACTAAATACTCCAACACATACCTCTATCCATGCAATTCTAAAACAAATCTGGTAATCAGGTTTTTTGTATTCATACAATAGTATAATTCTTAATTCTTTTCCTGTAATAGTAGATATAATCTTACTGGGATCACTGTGCTTAGAAATGAGAGATGCATCAATTCATTAAGACATCCTGTAACAGAGATATCTGCCCTGTTAAAATAAATAGAAGCATTCTGTTTATTACATTCATCTTTGAAGTTGCTAACTACATTCTGCATTTTTTTACTCAAAAAAATTCCCACTGTAAAAAACCTGACAGTCACGGAATCATAGTGGCATAGAATCATTACAATTGGAAGGAACCTTAAAGGCCATCTAGCTTCAATTTCCCTGCCATGGGCAAGGACACATTCCACTAGATCAGGTTACTCAAAGCTCCATCTGGCCTACTTTTGAATACCTCCAGGGACGGGGCATCCAAACTTCTCTGGGTAATCTGTTTCATAATTACCATCCTCATAGTAAAGAATTTCTTCATAATATCTAACATAAACCTATCCTTCTTCATTGAAAGGCCACTGCGCCTTGTCCTTGTGAAGAGTGTCTCTCCAGTTTTCTTCTAGGGTGACTTTGGGTACTAAAAGGCTGCTCCAAGGACTCTCCAAAGCCTCCTCTTATCCAGCCTGAACAGCACCAATTTTCTTGTCTTTCTTCATAGGTGAGGAGCCCCATCCCTGTGATCCTGGTGGCCTGCTCTGGGCTTGCTCCAACAGGTCGCTGTCCTTCCAGTCGGGCACCCAAGAGCTGAACGAAGCACTCCAGGGGAGTAGAAGGGCACAGACAGGGTGGAGCAGAGGGGCAGAATTCCCTCCCTTGACCTGCTGCACACACTGCTTTTGATGCACCTCAGGTATGGTTGGCTTTCTGGGCTGTGAGATCACACTGCCAGGTATTGTTGAGCTTTCTGACCACAAATACCTGAAGTTCTTTCTCTCAGGGCTGCTGTAGGTCCATTCTCTGCCAAGCCTGTATCTCCCCCTGTGACTGTCCCAGTTCAGGGGCAGGACCTTGCACTTGGCCTTCTTGAACTTCATGATGTTCACAGAGGCCCACCTCTCAAGTCTGTCAAGCCCTTCCTACGGGGTGGAAGCCCTACACCCTTACTAAGCCCTTCCTCCAGATTAAGATTTAAGTAAAGATTATCTGGTTCACTCACTCTTGTGCACAATATGCAATGTACACAATCTGTTGGATTAACAGGACAACATTTCTCAGTGTACACAATACTCCTTTCTTTCATTTATCTCAAACTAGACAGCTTTGTCTACAGAATATAGAAGTTTTCCAAAAGTCTTGAAATCTCTGTAAAGCTCAGGTAAACCTACAGCAGATATTTGTAAACTGAATGCCATGAAAATTGTTCAATGCCACTAACAGCATGCTTCCATAGTCTTTATGTCTCATGAAACTTGCCTAGACAACAGTCTATGTAAGTTCAGAACATCTCTATCATAACACTTTTTTCATGTTTTTCCAGGTAAATGAACTGTGCTCTAAAGAGCCTATCACTCTCCACTGGAAAACTTGCTCAGTTATAGATAGGCATCTAAATTAAAGTTAGGTGAGAACAGCTCCTTCATTCATATTAGAAGTGTCACACACCTTACAACAGATATTAAAAGACTGTGACACTGATGGGTCTTTAAATAGAATAGGAAGCACTTCTTATACTGTGTCCCAAATTTAAACCAGAACTAATTCAGAATACTCCTTTACCTTTTGTCAGATATGAGGTTTGATGCAATGATCACAATGGTCTTATCTGACCTTAAAAAATGATTGCAGTTAATTTAATCCAAAAAGGAATTTGCAGAAACATTTCCTCATTAGCTCAAATTTGCTATTTTAAAATCATGCCATGAAACAAGTCTCAGGATATGCATAACCAAACCTAGATATTTTATTTCTACTTCAGCTCTTCAAATTCAATTTTGAGCTCTAACTGAAATAAAATTAGTTAATAATTAATTCCCTTACAAAGACTGCATGAATGGACTTTAAAAAAAAAGATAGGAGACATAAAAATAACTTCATTTCATCAAACCTCTAATACTATGGTCTTGATATTCATACCAAATTATTGTAATTGCATTTCCCAGATGCGTTTCTCTTTTATCCTTTCCTGATAGCAATGTTTTTCCTCATGGGTTGGACAATAATATTTCTTCATCCATCCAAAATACAAGTATTCACTTGTGTCTTAGAAATCAAATTGTAGAAGATAAAATAGGTGTCACATGTAATCAAATCCGACAACTTTGTTGCCTGCTTTTCATATTACCCTTAATTCAAAAACTAATTAGTCAGTATCTTCTTCCATTTCACAATCTTCATTATATGCCTCCAGAATTTGCTACTCAGGGCTGAAAGAATTCACTATATGTATGCTTCAGTACAAGCTGTGCTCATGCCAAAGGAGTTCTAACACAGAACATAAAAATGCTCTCTCCTGTCTAAAAATTAAAATGTGAATAAGTTTTCAGGCTTGTAACCACACTAAATTATAAATGTGACACAGTGCATCACATATTTAACATCAAAGCCCTTAATTCGTTTATTAGTTGAAAATATTTTTGGCTCAGGTTTGAATCTTCAGCATTCACAAATTTCTTCCTTAGGTTTTAATTGAGCTTGCAGTTTAGAAGATGTATTGTAAACTCTTAAACATAGTGTAGGTGCAACCTTTTATGTCTTAAATCCACCATTTTAAATTGCACATGATAAAACTGAAGGTTCAACTTACTTTTTTTTTTTTCTTCTTTTTGGTACTTATGTGGGAGTATTTTACTTCAACTCAGAAGCGTGAAGCAGGTTCAGAGGTGCTTTAGATACTCACACTCTCAACTTCAAAGTAGTAATATAAGCTTTTGCTTACAACCATGTGGGACATGTTTAGCTCTGGGCATATATCATTTTGTAACCTATATATGGCCAATGAAAAAGATCTATTTCTTTCCATAACCTATTTTCCCCTTATAGAAAGGGTTTAAACTCCTGTGAGTAATGAGAATCACATAAAATAGCTTCAAAACCAATTTAAAATGGAAGAAGTTTGATGGAAAGTATAACTTTTCTTATGTCTTATCCTCTTGTTTTCGTATTGGGAATCTGTCTTTCTGAGTTCTAAGCATTAAATAATTTTCTGCCCTTTTCCTAAGTTTTGAAGACAGGAAGGAGGCGTTCAGTGTTTTCACCACTCTCCTTTAACATCTGTACATGATGACCTTTGATTGTGACCATGAAGACAGAGAAATCAGATAATTCTGGAGCACCTGAAGGGGCAGACCAAGCACTTGTTAGTGTGAAACAGTTTCTTGCTATGATGGCAGTGATATGGCTCCTCAGGAATTCAAATGTATCCAGCTGGTAGTACAGGACACAGTGAGTTGTAACGTTCCAGCTACACAATGCTCCATAAATAAGAATGAACTTTGTCTCCAGAAGTTAACTTCTATAATCTTCTGGATATGTTTATACAGAACTTTGAACTTTTTATTTTCCATTTTTGTATGGGGTTTTTGTTTGTTTTAAGAGGCAACAAATTAATAACTTTGGCCTCCAACTTTCATGATTAGACATTATAATTTAGTTGCACAACGAGTTATATCATGAGAGATGTCAAAGTGAAAATAAATATCACTCTGTTGACTTACGTGTGTTCAAACTCAATTCAGGATGTTACAAAACCAAATTTATTTGGTTTATGGCTTGTGGGTTTTTTTATTTTTACAAACCAAATATTTGGGATTTGCAAATGTTTGAGCTCACAAAGATTAGCAACATTGTTTTGCCTACAATTAGATTTTAAACTTCTTTCAAATTCTCTCCACATCATACAAAGTTATTAATTTTTAGTAAGACTATCCAATCACCACATTGCTTGAAGAAATGTATTTTTCCTAATGTGAATATCATCTTTCCAGTTCAAGGTGTTATTGAAGAAATCAGTAAATAAATATAAAATAGACGGTTCCATTTTTCTGTACTGTTTTCTCCTGCAAGAGAGAAACTTTGAACCTTAATTTTTATCAGTCACTAAAATGTTTATTCACAGCTGCCATTAATTCCTTAAGACTTTTTTCTCCTGATATTTTACTCAAACCAATACTGAAATGTATTGATTTTATGTTCTGACTTCTATTTCACTAAAATTATGTATTCAGGTTCTTCTAAAATCAGAGAATTACTTCCTAAGCTTTTTCTATATGCTCAGCCTTGCAATGACTTTTGCACACCCTAATCTTCATGCACTGGGTAAAACTAGGGTTCAGTGAAGTTATGACATTAAGTTTAATGTGACTAGGACAGGTTAAAAGGAAATTTTTACCATTTGATGCCAAATTTCTCAGTTCCCTTGCTTGGCTTGAAAGCAGTTCTGTGACTATTGTGCAGTACTGGATTTTTAAGGTAGAGATTTGTTTCAAAAATGTCTCTACCTCTTTCTCAAGAAGTTGACAAATTAAATTTAAAAGAAGACAAATAAGGAGAGTGAATAGTCCTCTTTAGCGTCTGTTTTTAAAAATATGGAGGTGATGTCATTAAGTTATGTCATTCTCTGAAATTACATTATTTAGAAAATATTCTGAAGGTTCTAGGACTTTTTTCAATAAGTAACCAAGATCAGACATTCTTTTGAAGTAGAATTGCCTTTGTTCTAGAGTTATTTTGGACAAAGAATTAAGGAATTATTTGTTTTGTTAACCTCTTTGTTCCAAAGCACAACAAATGCAGTATAGCTACTGCAAACAAACAAGTGATACTGTATAGCTTGCACTTAATAAGGGCAAACAAATTTTTAGAAGTTATTTTCATGGCAAATAGAAAAACTTACTAATGGAGATAAAACAATCAGCTGAGAAGTCCAATCTCATGGAATAATAGAATGCCTTGGTTTGGAAGGGACAAAAGACCATCTGGATCCAACCCCCTTGCGGTTGCAGTGATACCTCCCACTAGACCATGTTGATCAGGGCCACATCCAGCCTGGCCTTGAACATTTCCACGGATGGGACAGCCACAGTTTCTCTAAGCAACATGCTCTAGTGCCTCGCCACCCTCTGAGTAACAAATTTCTTCCAAATGTCTACTCTAAACCTACTCTGTTTCAGTTTAAAGCCATTCCCCTTTGTCCTGTCACTACATGCCCTTGTAAAAATGCCTGTCTCCAGTTCTCTTTGTATCCCCCTTTAGATAACCCAAGACGTTCCCAGAGCCTTCTCTTCTCCAGGCTGAACAACCCCAACTCTCCTGGCCTGTCTCCACAGGAGGTGTGCTCCAGCCCTCAGATCATCTCTGCAGTCCTGCCCTGTACTCACTCCAGCAGGCCCCTGTCCATCCTATGCTGGGGGTCCCAGAGCTGGATGTGGCACTCCAGGTGAGTAGAGGGCCACAGCCACCGTCCTCAACTACTGCCACGCTTCTTTTGAGGCAGCCTGGGGTGCAGCTGGTCTTCTAATGTTGAGCTTCTTGTCAACGAACATCCCCAAGTCACAGAATCACAGAATCAAAGAATTAATTAGGTTGGGAGAGACCTCTGAGATCATCAAGTCTAGCCTCACTGAACACTATAACAACCAGGCCATGGCACTAAGTGTCACACCAAGTCTTTCCTTAAACCCCTGCGGGAATGGTGACTCCACCACCTCCCTGGGCAGCCCATTTTAGAGTCCTCCTCAGGTCTGGTATCAAAAGATATTAAAAGATTAGCAACATTGTTTTGCCTACAATTAGATTTTAAACTTCTTTCAAATTCTCTCCACATCATACAAAAGTTATTAATTTTTAGTAAGACTATCCAATCACCACATTGCTTGAAGAAATGTATTTTTCCTAATGGGAATTTCATCTTTCCAGTTCAAGGTGTTATTGAAGAAATCAGTAAATAAATATAAAATAGATGGTTTCATTTTTCTATACTGTTTTGTCCTGCAAGAGAGAAACTTTGAACCTTAATTTTTATTAGTCACTAAAATGTTTATTCACAGCTGCCATTAATTCCTTAAGACTTTTTCCTCCAGATATTTTACTCAAACCAATACTGAAATGTATTGATTTTATGTTCTGACTTTTATTTCACTAAAATTATGTATTCAGGTTCTTCTAAAATCACAGAATTACTTCCTAAGCTTTTTCTATATGCTCAGCCTTGCAATGACTTTTGCACACCCTAATCTTCATGCACTGGGTAAAACTAGGGTTCAGTGAAGTTATGACATTAAGTTTAATGTGACTAGGACAGATTAAAAGGAAATTTTTACCATTTGATGCCAAATTTCTCAGTTCCCTTGCTTGGCTTGAAAGCAGTTCTGTGACTATTGTGCAGTACTGGATTTTTAAGGTAGAGATTTGTTTCAAAAATGTCTCTACCTCTTTCTCAAGATGTTGACAAATTAAATTTAAAAGAAGACAAATAAGGAGAGTGAATAGTCCTCTTTAGCATCTGTTTTTAAAAATATGGAGGTGATGTCATTAAGTTATGTCATTCTCTGAAATTACATTATTTAGAAAATATTCTGAAGGTTCTAGGACTTTTTTCAATAAGTAACCAAAATCAGACATTCTTTTGAAGTAGAATTGCCTTTGTTCTAGAGCTATTTTGGACAAAGAATTAAGGAATTATTTGTTTTGTTAACCTCTTTGTTCCAAAGCACAACAAATGCAGTATAGCTACTGCAAACAAACAAGTGATAACTGTATAGCTTGCACTTAATAAGGGCAAACAAATTTTTAGAAGTTATTTTCATGGCAAATAGAAAAACTTACTAATGGAGATAAAACAATCAGCTGAGAAGTCCAATCTCATGGAATAATAGAATGCCTTGGTTTGGAAGGGACAAAAGACCATCTGGATCCAACCCCCTTGCGGTTGCAGTGATACCTCCCACTAGACCATGTTGATCAGGGCCACATCCAGCCTGGCCTTGAACATTTCCACGGATGGGACAGCCACAGTTTCTCTAGGCAACATGCTCTAGTGCCTTGCCACCCTCTGAGTAACAAATTTCTTCCAAATGTCTACTCTAAACCTACTCTGTTTCAGTTTAAAGCCATTCCCCTTAGTCCTGTCACTACATGCCCTTGTAAAAATGCCTGTCTCCAGTTCTCTTTGTATCCCCCTTTAGATAACCCAAGATGTTCCCAGAGCCTTCTCTTCTCCAGGCTGAACAACCCCAACTCTTCTGGCCTGTCTCCACAGGAGGTGTGCTCCAGCCCTCAGATCATCTTTGTAGTCCTGCCCTGTACTCACTCCAGCAGGCCCCTGTCCATCCTATGCTGGGGGTCCCAGAGCTGGATGTGGCACTCCAGGTGAGTAGAGGGCCACAGCCACCGTCCTCAACTACTGCCACGCTTCTTTTGAGGCAGCCTGGGGTGCAGCTGGTCTTCTAATGTTGAGCTTCTTGTCAACGAACATCCCCAAGTCACAGAATCACAGAATCAAAGAATTAATTAGGTTGGGAGAGACCTCTGAGATCATCAAGTCTAGCCTCACTGAACACTATAACAACCAGGCCATGGCACTAAGTGTCACACCAAGTCTTTCCTTAAACCCCTGCGGGAATGGTGACTCCACCACCTCCCTGGGCAGCCCATTTTAGAGTCCTCCTCTGGTCTGGATATCAAAAATAATTAGATATAGTAAATTATCCTAACAAAAAATTTTCTTTCTGTTGTGAACTCATGAATTACAAAGGATGTTTTTACTTTTATCCACATTGGACAAAAAGTGATTTTCTTTTTTATTGAAGATGAACTCATTCAATTATTCTATCATTACATGGATGTTTTTAAAACTTTTAAATTTGATCTTTTGAATCCACCATGAAAAATGATGCACTTTAGTGGAAACATTTTATTGAAGATACCCAGCAGCTAAAAGCTCTCTTATTCAAAGGATATAAGAAGCAGAGAAGAAAGAAGATTATAAAGGGCTCAACCAAAGAGCCAGAAGGAATGGCTTTTAAAACTTTAGAAAGTTAAGTGACAAAACTTTTCACCAATAGCATGATATTGATTTTAAGATAGAAGAAGGGTAAACAACTTCAAAGTGTACAAAATGAAAATGACAACCGAGACTGCAGTCTGGAAATGTCAACCACCTATGAGTCCCAAAAATGGCCAAGAAAACTTCAAGCTTTTTTACTAGAAGTGCTGTCTTCAGAAAAACTTCCCAAAGCATGTATCTTTTAAAATTTAAATGGCACTTCATGATGTTTAAATATTATCACATCCCGAAGAATCTTAGGTCTCTGCAGCAAAGTTAATTAGTCCAACACCCACTCACAGTTGAGTGTTCTAAACCCTTTTACTTGTTTGAATAAAGTCCTAAAGTAGCATAAATATACATTTTGATTTTATATTGCATTTGTGTATAACAGTTATATTTATATTTTAAAATGAACTTTCTAGGTAATGTATTTATCTTTTGAATAAAAGAGTTTCATTTGGGAGCTGCAAAGAAGGATCCAGGTAACTACAAACCAGTCAGCCTAACCGTGACCCCTGGGAAGGTGGTGGAGAAAACCATCCTGAAAGTCCTTTCCAAACACATGATGGACAATGTGAGAGTGGTCAGCATCAATTTATGAAGACAAATTCATGTCTAAGAGTCTAAAAACATTCCATGGTGAAATAACTACAGTACTCAGTGAATGAGGAGCTACTGCTTATCTTGAATTTAGCAAGGCTATCAGTGATGCCTCCTGTAATACCACCATCCCTGGAAGAGCTTAAAAAGCAGATAGATATGCACAATACGGTTTAGCGGGCATGGCGGTACTCGGGTACATTTTGGAATTGGAGGTCTTTTCCAGACTTAGTGATGATACACTTCTGTATTGCCCTCAACAAACTGATGAAGCACAGATTGTATCTGCAGACGCTGAGGTGAGCTGAAAGGTGGCTGAGCTGTCGGGCTCAGAAGTTGTGGTTAGAAGCATGGGGCCCAGATGAAGGCCAGCCAGTGGTGGCATCTCCCAGAGATCGCTGCTGGGGCCAGTACAGTTTAATGTCTTCAGTAATTACCTTGATGATGGGACAGAATGCAAATTTTCAGATGATTTGCAAACTTGGGAAGAAGTTTTGACACAGCAGATGCTTATGCTGTCAAAGGAACCTTAACAGGCTAGAAATGGGCAAACAGTAATAGTCTCAGAATATTCAAGGGAATATTAAATCCTGCACCAGGGGAGGAATAACATGCACCAGTACTGCCTGGGGACTAAATGTCTCGAAGTAGTTTTGCAATCCTGATGGAAGAGCCAGCAATGTGTCTTTGCAACAAGGAAGGCAAATAACTTTTCCTGGATTGACTTAGGAACAGGATCTCACCACCTGCAGGATGGCTGTGTGATCCTTCCTCAGCACTGGAGAGGCCACAGCTGGACTGCTGAGTCCAGTGCTGAGTTCCCTGGTACACATGGTAATGGGAGATGTGGAAGTGAGTTGAACTCAGTGCCATGAGGATGAACAGGTGTTTGGGGCATGTGACCTACACAGAGAGGCAGAGAAGCTTGCCTTGTCCATCCTGGTGAAGATAGGCAGGGCATCTTATCCATGTATACAAACAATTGATGAATGTGAAAGTTAAGAAAATGGACCCAGGCTATTTCTCTGGAGAAAGGTCAAGTGGTGGTAAGTCACTACTGAGATAGGAAACTTCTTTAAATGTAAGAAAAAAAAAATCATCATGAGAGTATTCTAATACTGGAGCAGGTTTCCCAGAGAGGCTGTGCAATCTCCACCCTTGGAGATATTCAGTAGCTGGCTGGAAATGCCCCTGACCCTCCTCAGAGCAGGAGGGGTTGGATAAGACAAAATTCCAGAGGTCTGGTTTAACCTTAACTCAATCCTGCAATTCTGCCTTTTGAACATAATATGCTGTGCTGTAAGACTGTATCCCCTACAATGTAGTGCTACCTGTGGGCTTAATGATAAATTAGATTGTCCTCAACTTGTGACTGATTAAAGAGACAGTCAGGGGACTTCAAAAGAATCAGAAGACTTACTTACATGTCTGGTAATTCATGAGAGTCTTTAAAACAAACTTCTTTCCCGTATCCATATGATGTCTTACTCTAACTAGAAAATTATGACAGTAAAAACAAGATCCTGCAATGAAATGTTACTTCTTTTATTAATTACCTAGTCTAAAATGTTAAAGGTAAGTTTTCTAAGAAGATAAAGGCTTCTAACTCATGAAATGTTTCAAACAGATATTAAATATTGCTGGATTTATTGCAAGCATCAACACAGTTCTTATAGACTTCTGAACAAAAAAAAAAAGTTACATACACATTGCTGATGTGCATTGAAGCTATTCAATTTTAAAGACATTTCTTGCAACTTTCTTCAGTATCAAGATATTCAAATAAATCACTGGAAATAAGGGTTGAGAACTGAGAAACATTTTTCATTGTAACATCTAAGCTGTTTTTTTATCCAATCCTCTGCCTAACTTCTTGCTAAAAATAGAAATGCCACAGATAATAATTTATAGTTACAGCAAAAATAATTCCTCAGACTATGTATGCATTAAGCAACATATATATTGCCAACTGGAAACTTCATTGCAAAAGTTCTGTGTTGATATGAAATTTATGATGAGACAATGTGATGACTATGTGTTGAATGCAAACTATTTTATTAGAAAAAATCTTGAGACTTCTGGTGACTCATAGAAAGTAAAACTAGGGACGTTTTTTAATTTTGGAATCTCCATTCCTATAGCACATAGGCTTGGTGCACCTACACAAAACATAGCAATTTCATGCTCCATTGCTTTTGATGTGACATAAAAACTTAAGAATTCACACATTGTGTCAGATCAAAGATATATCTAGGCCAGGATATTGTGGCCATTACTGACTGCATAGAAAAGAGTAAAAACAGAGCAAACATATTTGATGCTTTCCCTTAACAGCATCTCATCTCCCATCTATTTTCAGTTCAGGGATTTTATGAAGTAGATTGCTTTTCTATGTACTTACAAACATCAGTGAATTTCTGTTCAATGAATTTGCCTAGGTATGCCCTTGAGTAAAAGTAAGTTTTAAACATCTATTATGTGAGATTCTGCAGAGCTCAGTGAGTTTCTATTTTGTCAAAAATCTTAAGAAAAAGGTTGAGTTCCTAAGAACTATAAACTCTCTTAATACTGGGTGAAAGTAAGGGTTAGTGAAATGCTAAAGCATTCATAATCAAAAAATCCAACACTGTCAGAACATTTTTTTTGGATGCAAGTTTTTTCCATCCATTTTACAATAGCAAAGCTGAAAAATGTAAAACCATGCAAAATGTTCAAAGTTGTTACATTTAAATAAAGTAATAAAAAAATTACTATTAGATTTTTGAAACTCAAATATTGTAGCTTGGCCTATCATTTAGCTGACATGTAATTTGAGATATAATCATAATATATATGTTCTTGCTCTTCTGTATTTGCACAATTTTAGTAAACATATTCTTCATCATATTTATTCCCTCTATTTAATTTCTAAGGTCTTCCTAGTCATGACCATGTCTGATGAATACTGTTGTTGTTATATCATTGATAAGTAAGTTGACATTAAAAAATGTCATGGAGTGATCCTCTAGGCTTCTTGCAGAACATTCTATGTAGAAGGCATTGTTTTAGTGTTTTTTTTTCATACCTTACTTACAGTACTTTGAAAGACCAAGCATTGAAACAGCCCTTGCAAATATTTAATGGCATCAATCTGCTAAAACCAGACAGATACTTTAGGCTCCCATGGTTTCTTCTACCCAAATCAGTACTACTTTTTATCTTTCTCCTCTCACTTAACTGAATAAAAATACATGTTGCTTTTTTCCCCTGAACCTCAACCACGATGAGTGGCTCCTGGAAAGCAAATTCTTTTCAGGACAGTTCACTGATTAGAAACCAATGAAAAATGAAAATGGGGACTTTCTTCATGCATGGCACCAAACTGAAACAGCTCTTCAAGTCTTTCAAAGATGAAACAATTGCTCACACCAAAGCAACAGGAACTTGACCCACAGTGGACAAGGGCACCACCTGCTGACACCTGCCCTTTTGCTGACTTCCCTACTGCCCTGCACTGAGTCTATCCTCTGTCCATTGGAAGAGAAACAGCAGCTTTAAAAATCCCTTTGGATATTCCAGGTTCTTACAACAAAGGCTTCTTCAGGTACCTCAGCTTTCAGCTACACTTTTGGGTCATGGGTTCTTGGTCTGAAATTACTCATTTTTCCTCCCCATTACACCATTTGGCAATGTTCTTTTTCTCTTCAGTTTCAGAACTGATTTTTCCTTTAAATTTTACACAGAATTCCAGAAAACAATAATCTGGATATAAAATGAGGAAGACATTACTTGCTTATCTGTGGGGAAAAAAAAAGCATTTCTGGAAATGCATGTTTTAGATTACAGAATTCAGAAGGAAAACTTTAAAAAGAAATGTAGATGATAAAATACTTCTTTGTCAAGCATTTTCACAATTTTTTTCCCTCAAATTTTGCCCAAATCTGATAATTGCTGTCACTGAAGATTGGACTGTGATGCAATTAATACTTCTAAGAATATTTATTTTTTTACTCCTTTTTGAAGTCTTTTTCAAGTAAAATTCTCTATGGAGACAACAGGATCATTAATGGTTTTTGAATTTGCCACTAATTTACTTACCATTTGCCTAAAGGACACAGCTTTAACTGTAGTTATTTTTCTGTCATTAACAGTCAATTTAATTTATATTCAAAATGCTATAAAATTATTTTGTAATAATGTTGTCTTTAGTTTTAAACAATGGAAAAGGTTTTGATTAATTTTAGGATTGCTAGAACAAATTGGCATGAAAGTAGGTTAAAAATCATGAAATGCCTTTGATCAAGAAAACTTCTGGGCTCCCTGCCAATTTCAAAAGAAAAGAGAGATGTTCAAGGTAAAGACATTGGTGTTTAGCTAGTGTCCCAGTCAGAATATGGAAACAGAGACCCCTACATTTTGAGTCCTTAGATATACAAGAAGCCTTGCTGAAATTAGTTGGGGAAAAATAAATCAGAAAAAAAATATTTTTGTAGCAGCCAAAAGTAAGATGCAAATAGACCAAAATGAGTAGCAGCACATTTCAGAACTAGAATATTCCTGTACATAGAGAAGTATATATAAGCTATAATGCTAAAATATATAGTACAATCTCATATAACTCTTGTAGAATGTGTAAAGAAGGAAAATTCAAATAGGCACTAAATTAGCTTTGAGACACCTCAAACATGGGTTGTTTGTCTCTTTGGGGTTTTCTATTTTTTGTGTTTTTTAAGAAAGAGCCAGGAAAATGGTAGTGTAGTCTTCTGAAAATAGTTGCATGAGGAACTGCAAACTTTTCAGGAAAAAATGTGATGAATTTTAGTTGTTTGGAAGGAGTAAGCATCTATTACAGGTTGGAAGATACGTCACCACTTGGGAACAGAAACTGAGAACCTCCTTTAGATTTAAGATCCTGTGAATCCTTGCAATCTATGTTTTCCTCCCATCCGAGCAGAGCGTGTCAGGCTCTTCTGACAGAACAATTCTGCACTAGAAAGGGGAGGAAGAAGTCTTTCTAATTAGGGCCCTTTTCTATTAACTGTTTATGGAATTGGAAAACTTTGCAGTAGGCAAAAAAGCGACTCACAAGGATGTATTTCCTGATAATCAGATCTCTTCCTGGGACTGGAAACATAACAGAATGATCCCACCAATCAGCTGAACAGCCTAATAACAATCTTAGACACTGTTTTCTCATAACTGTGAAAATATTAAAGCTACAGGTATTTTATTGACTTTCAAAATTAACATATGTATTTAAAACTTTTCCTGACAAAGTGGTCCATGGATAAGTGTTTACTGCATATTTACTACACAATATATATTGAAAAAAACAAAAAATCCTCAAATGCACTTTAAGAACAAATGCTTGAGGTGTGCCTTGTACTTCATGTCATTTAAACAACAGCAAAATCTGCCATTCAAAATGTTTTTATTCCCCTTTTTTGTAAGCAGGTTTTTCAAAACTTGTAACTGCTTGGAGGAAATTAGATTAACACAACATTATGAAGATGGGCTATATCTGTGCTTATAACTACAATCTCAGTAGAAAGAAAAGGCCAAATGTATATTAAAATATATATAATATTTGATATGATTAATGCATATATACTACATTTGATGAAAAGAACTGTTATATGGCATTTTAATGCATATTCAGTATTATTCTCAATAAAAATTGGCCTAGAATTTACCAAACTATGTTAAGTGCATTCTTTCTGAAGCATAAAGGTATTTGCCAAAATATCTTGTAATATTATTAAACATGGAATGTAATGAATGCAAAATTATTCTACCACAAGCCACTTGTGGTAAAATACGACAGTGACACAATCTATTGCTTCCCTCGCTAGAAACTCCAGGCAAGAGTCTCCATTTATTATCCTTGATTGTCCATGTGTGGCTGCTTAGATGAATGGATCAGTGATAGAAATAATCTGTTAAAGTCTCTGTGTCTCAGAGACCTCCCAAACAGTAGAAAAAAGATAGTTACAATGACATATAGTATGAAAATTAGACCCCCAAGTTCAGAAACCCAGTAATTTGAGGATGTTTTTCTCTGATGAATGATCCAAAGTTTGCAAACAAGGAAAGGTTAGTTATAAGACTAGTCCCTATGAAACAGCTAGCAGAAATGGACAGATATGATCACAACATGAGTGTCATCTCCCTTACTTCAAGATCAAGTATTCTGTAGTTTCCTAAAATTTATAAGAAAGACTGGCCCCAATTTGTTTTTGCAGAACTCAATGATATTTCATCCAGTGTTTTCTCAGTTACTTGAACTCTTGTAGATGAAACTCCACTTTTTCCAAGTCACCACTCCACCGCTCAATGAAAATTTTCTTAAGTCATTATGGCACTGCTGGCCCCAAAGAGAAATTTTAAATTACATTAATATTCATCAAATAGTAGTTAGAATAGTTGACAGAAACTGTTTCCAACCTTAACGTTTTATTGACTTGATGCTATAGAATTGCTTCTCTGTTTCCTATTTCCTAGTACTTCCTACTTCAAATGAATTAAAATTGTATTTTGTTGGCAATGCAAAGGCTGAGCATGGCAGATCAGGCCTCACTCATTTTCACATTACTTCAAATCAGGAGACATTTGTGAAACAATATTTACATTGCTATAAAATTCTTTAAGTGGGCTCAGCAAGCGATAATAACAAGCCCCAGCACCCCTTTTAAAAATGCTTGGAACTCTTCCAATAAAAAGGTCATGTTTTGGACGATGAGCTTAGTCTTTAGATGAGGTGGTAATGGACACTACAAACCATAAAATGCTCATGGCTGGCATAGTGGCTGACATCCACACATTTGTGACCTCAACATTTGCCTGCTGTAACAATTTCTAAAATACCAACCCAGAAGAAATGCTTATTGCTCAAGGAAAAATAACTTGTTCAAATTTTAGAAGGATGTTTATGATATAGGTGGTTGGTACCATGAAGATGGACAGGATACAGGAACCTAAATAAAACTTGCTGCATCATTGTGAAGCTCTGTCTTCTACAGAAGCCTCATGCTAAAGATAGAGGCAAACCTAAGGTGAAGAATTGTGGGGTCATGATATTCAGAAATAATCCCAAGACTAACCAATGAGATTGCTGCTTCTTTGGTCACCACAGTCTATGAGGAAATTCTCAATATATTGCATGATAAATCTCTTACTGAAATGAACAGCAATGAAGACAGAAGAGGACAGTGCTGCCTAAATCTGGATCTCAATGCTATGTCTGCATTTCAGAATAAAACCCATTTTTCTCTCTTTAATTAAAATACAAGCGCGCACACACACACAGACACACAGAGGGAAAAAAAAAGGTAGCTGTTATTTTAATCAAGAGTGAAAAGTACTGAGAAGCCACAGTGGACCTTGCATGTAATTTTTTGTGCAGTAACAGGACAAGACTACCACCAAAGTATGCAAAGAGTGAATGTCAGAAATGTTCATACTTGTGGAACCAATATTTCACACACAAAATTTAGAAATAGAAAAATACTATCCCTGTTAAAAAAAAAAAAAAAGTAGGAAAAAATACCTGAAGGGAAAAGAAAAAAAGAATAGGAAGATTTATTTCTTAGAAACTTCTGTACGTTACTGCAAAATAGCAAAACTGAGATACTGTTTATGATTTAAGACACCCACTTGTCAGCAGCTAGCACACTAAATTGGTAATTGTTCACAAAACCAGCTAAAACATATCTACTGGTTTTACATGTACTGGTAAAGGAGAACTGGGGCCATAAAATACCAAACCCCACAAGTTTTTAGTTTCTCTGTCACATCTCAGTGCATTTAATATCCTTCTGTCATATTATTTATGACTTCACAAAGAAACCAGTTATTTCCCATTATCTCTTCAATAAATAAGTAAAGCAGAGCATGCTGCAGCACTACAATTCGTTAATGAGATGCCTACAAAATCGTCACGGTGTCTGGTCTCAGAAGCTTGCACAGCATCCAACTATTAGAGTTCACCTCATCCCCCAAAGAGTAATTGCATTTTTTACACATTGATATGTTCCAACCTGACGGCTGAGACATACATTTCAAAGTGCATTCCATAAAGTAAGTAAACCTTTCCATCACACATTTAATATTTAAAAAACCAAAAATTCTACAAGTGTTTTCTGTTTTCATTAACATTTCCACCCGTCTATCATAAGAGCGTTGCCTTTTTTTTCTTATAAGGAGAACAGGTCACAACTTTTACCTTGGATTTCATGTGGGGAAAATCTGACACTCCAGCTCCCACTGCTATGAACTAATGTTATAGAAATGTTACATTATATACCATAACACATAACTAAAATCCTGATGTAAAACCTGCTGAAGAAAAACAAAGCCTTTCCATTAGCTCCTGTGGGCTTTGTCTTCAAACCCAAATGCTGGTAGAAATCATTGCATTTTCTACACATTTATCTATATTACTGCTTAATAAAAAAATGCACAGGTAAAAAATGTTCCTTTGTTTTATTATATCAATAAGACTTTAACAAGTTAAAAGAAACAACCATGAAATGACTTCTCCATTTAAAAAGACAAAATATTTACCAATATTTTGCAAATACAGCAAGTACAGTGTTTCCTGTCATTTCCACTGCCCTTTTTATCACAAGACATAGTGCTCATAACACATATTTATTTAGTTTTATTCACTGTAGGTTCTCTCATTTAATTTCACTGGTTTGTAGTAGGGTTTCATAATATTTCTGTACATTCTTTTCTTCTAGCAATATTTTATATGTTGGAACAAAATTTTCAGTTGTGTTTTCCACTGTTTATTAAATGCACTATCAAGGACAGAAGATGTAAAACTTTGAAGTTTTTTATGGTTTTCCTCTATTTATTCAACTAGCAGAAAAATATTTACCTGAGAATCTTTAAATACATGTACAGAGGCTACTGCACTATACCCGTAATATATTTTTTCTGAGGTGACCTGTTCAATATATTCTGAATACCTTTCTCCTGAGCAAGTTGCTGTCACTCTGTCTGAGTGGACATTAGGAAAAAGCACCTTGGGCAAAGAAGCTTGAAAATGCAATGAGGAACAGCTAAATCACATGAGTTCATTAAACAGAGCAGAATAGGGAATAAAATCTGAATAGGGAATAAAAAGGAATAAAGAGAAATAATTCTTGGCTCTGACATCATAACCATTTAATTTTGTTCTCCTGGAATGGGATTCAAGTAGAAAGTGAAGACACTTTGGGGGTATGTATGTAGGTTTTCATATTTGAGTTAGTATTAAAGCTCAGGCTGCAGTCATTGAGTCTAAAGAGTGATTTACCTCACCTGAAAGTAGAGATATATATTTGAGCATCTCACTTGGGGTAGTACTTAGACACTTCTAAATTCATTTGGTTGGTTTTTTTTCAAGTATGCGATTCAAGGGAAAGAGAGAAAAATCATCGTTATTTACAATAAGATAAGGAAAAAGAAATTTCTCAGGCAGAAAAGGAAATCAGACATAAGATGATTGGTAAAATTTCTGTAAGAGTAAATGTCAGCAAAAAAACTTCTTTAGTCAACAGCCAATCTCAAGCAATAAGGATAAAGATACATGTTTATGCACAAAACTCATTTACACATGCTATATGATTACTGTTTAATAAGCCATTTCCTTCCAGGAAACAGTTGTGAATATGCATAAAGCCATTCATGCACTGCATTCGTGTCAACAAAGCTGCAATGTTCTCTGAAATGGAATAACACCCAAGAATAAAATCCATTCTCTCTCAGTCCTTACAGGATTTTCAGAGTATTGGTATTCATGTCTCACATCAGAAAAAAATTAACTGCAAATTTATTTGTTTTTCATTTAACAAATTATTTGTCTAATGGTTATCATGTATTGGAGGAACCTAAGGAAGTGTGATGATCACTAGAAGTGATGGATTTTAATTTGGAAAGGCAAGCAAGCACATAAGTCCATATAATAACCATTGTGCTGTGGGTAAGTCTTAGCCAGTAATTCATTTTTACTGATTTTTTGACAGATTATTGTTAGAGAAATAGGTTTTTTTTCTTTATACCCATTTTACACACAGGACCAAAGAATCATCTAGGTTAGGAAAGACCACTAAGGCATTGAGTCAAACCGTTAACCCAGCACTTCTGTGTTCACCACTAAACCATGTTCCCAATTATCACATCTGCAGGTCTTTACCAACCCAGGGATGGTGACTCAACCACTTCCCTGGGCAGTCCATTCCAATGCTTGAGCCCTTCCAGTAAATAATTTTTTTTTACATCCAATCTAAACCTCCCCTGGAACAACTTGAGGCTCCTGTACTACCGTTTGTTACTTAGGATAAGAGACCAACCCCCACCTGGCTACAACCTCCTTTTATGTAGTTGTAGAGAGAGATAAGGGTCTCCCCTGAGCCTCCTTTTCCCCATGCTAAAGAACCCCAGCTCCCTCAGCCACTCATACAACTCACTCTCTAGACCCTTCACTATCTTCCTTGCTCTTCTCTGGACATGCTCCAGCCCCTCAATCTTTCTTGTAGTTGATGCCTTAAGTTTTAGCTTTCAAGTTTTCCAGATTCTGTACTGCATTAGTGTTTAACTCTGAACTTCATATAAAGTGTTAGCAAGTTCTCTTCACAGTTTAGTTAGACAAAGCAATTCTTTTCCAGCTGGAGAACCAAGGACACCATTGCAGCTTCAGGCCCAAAAAGTACAAACAACAGGGAATTGAGGAGCAATCTGGGAGGATGGGACTGCATAACCTGAAGCTGCAATTGGACAATTAACCCCAATATGTAAATGGACCAAAACTTATAAAAGTGTGAAAACTCGTGATCCATCATCCATCTTGCGTGTAGCCTTGGACAGGCTCTTGTACTGCCCAAAATGTATCCTTTGGAGGCCTTTTTAATAAATAATTACTTTATTCCTCAAGGCATCATAGTGAGGGGCCCAGAACTGGACACAGTGCTGCCTCACCATTGCTGAGTACAGTATATGACATTAACCCTAATACAGTTAGCAGGACAATCCCAAAATGTAGGCAGAACTATCAATTCAAACGTCTTTTATGCCAGAAGAATAATGAGGAGATGTAATATATGACACATTTTTCGCTGACTACTTCAGTAAACAGATCAACCAAGAGATAAAACCTTTACTGCCCTAAATAGCACTGTTGTACCAGTCCAAAATTAGATACATCAGGCTCTGTCTGTCATGTTCTCTTATGATATTAGTGCGTGATATACTTTCAAGGTTGTCTGAAAGCTTCTGTGAATTAGCAAGGCTTTTGATAAGTCAACAAAAAAATACCAACTTGTTCTTCTTTTAGCTGTAAGAAACTGAGCAAATTCTGTACTCCCATTGTTGATTATAACCATTTCTGTGAAATACTCAAGGTAGGATCTCATCTATGACTCAACATCTATATTAGCCCCATAATTCCCAAAATTCCCATCCATATTACAGAGGAGATGCTGTATCATTTACTTCCCATTAAGATTTTCCTGACAAAACCAGATAAACCCGTTACATCAGAAGCTGGAATGTACTATCTTACTGTTTTCCTGCTGATGAAACTATGCTTCAAATACATTTAATTAAACTCTATTGTTTGTTTTTCTCACCCTGTGTCTGCATAAGGTACTGAGAGCAATACGTGTTTTGGAGGAATGCCTGTTAACATTTCCCACGGATCTGGGATAAAATCCTTAGAGTTTGACATAATTCAAGAAAGTAATTGTTGTCCTGGTCAATATCTTTCTAGAGGTTTTTATACAAAAGCTTGATGCAAAGCCCTCTCAGGTCAAACCAAAGACTATTTGATTTCCATGGGCTTTGGATCAAGTGAATAGCACTAAATCCTGCAAGGCATTCAGGGACTCACAGATACCGCAGCATTTATGCACCTTACATTGAAATTTTTATCATGTTTTTGTGCTCTGCAGCCGACAAAAGTTCTCATCACCTTGTAGATTATAACCTTTGATTATATAAATAGCTGAAGAAAGTAAGAGTAGTAAGAACTACTTGTGACTTTAAATCATCTGTTTTCCTGTTTGCATAGTATTCAAGCTCTGTGAAATTCTTGGAGACTCTGAACCTTTAATTAAGGTACTTAACAATAGTCATAATGAACACATTGTCCACAATTCTTTAAAAAGTATTTAGGGAAAAAACCTATCTTCCTAATCTAAGCTTGATCCGACCCACAGTTAAGTTATTTCCATTAACTGAGAACATGAGAGGGGGAGGTGAAGGAGATGAATTAGTGTAAAACTAAAGCCCTGTCTGTGGCTGAAAATTAATGACATGGTTAGGACATAAGCAAAGGCAAGAACACCATGATACTACACCAGTTACACCATCAGCAATCTGTAATTTCTACCCAAGGCAGAAGTTGTATCCTTTTTCTTTGATGTGCACTGGTAGATATCTTGCCATTAATTTTTCTAATTGGTTTTTTTAAGTCAAAAAAAGAATGGACCAGTCATGTCTGGTTTATAGCCTCTCACCATTAGATGAAATTGTTCTTTTACAGCATTTTTTGTGAAAGTGTTCTCTGTTCCACGAATGGATGAAAAGTCAAAATTGCTTTGAACTGAAATCCCAAAAGCAATTTGAATCAAACAAGACAAATGTTTTAGGCTTTTGTTCTACATTTCTAAAAGAAAATGAATAAAAAGTAAGTGGGCTTCACTCATGTATTTTTGAAAACAGGAAATTAATAAATTTTGTTTTCCAACTACATTTTACTTTCATCAAAATCTCATATAAGAAAGAAAGTTCAAAGACTCCTGAAGACATTTTCTATTACCTTATATTGCAAGAGCTCTTGATGCTTCATTGTGAAATTTTGAGAAGGAATATGAGGTTTCATTGGGAAAAAATTTTTAGATATTTATTTGAACATATTCAACTTACTCTGATATTATCTTAGAACCATAGAACATTATGGGTTGCAAGGGACTTTAAAGATTATCTAAATCTAAACCCCCAGCTTGGGCAGGGGCCTCTTCCACTAGACCAGCCCCATCCAACTTTGCCTTGAACACTTCCAGGGATGGAGCATCTACAACCTCTTTGGGCTACCTGTTCTCATGCCTCATTGTCCTCCCACAAAACAATTTTCTCCTACCATCTACCTAAATATCTCCTCTTTTAGTTTAAAACCATTCCTCCTTGTCCTATCATTATCTGTCTGTGTAAAAAAATCACTCTCCCTCATTCTATAAGGTCTTTTAGGCACTGGAAGGCCACAAAAGGTCTGCCTGGAGTCTTCTCCAGGCTCAATAACCCCAACTCTTTCTGCACTGTCTTCATAAGGGAGGTTCTCCAGCCCCCTGATAATCTTTGTGAACCTCCCCTGGACCTTCTCCAACACGTCCATGTCTTTCTTGTGCTGAGGACTCCAGAGCTGGATGCAGCACTCCAGGTGGGTCTCACCAGAGTGGAGCAGTGGGGCAGAATCCCCTCCCTTGCCCTCCTGGCGCTGCTGCTCTTGATGCAGCCCAGGATGTGGTTGGCTTTCCAGGCTGTGAGCGCACAGTGCTGGCTCATCTTCATCCATGAGGATGCCAGAGTCCACCCTTCAAGTCTGACCAACTTGGAGATCAGGATGTTGTATGGGACCATGTCAAAGGCCTTACAGAAGTCTAGGTAGATGACATTGGTCTGTCTTCCCCTGTCGACTGTCGCAGTCACTCCATCATAGAGAGCCCCCAGATTGTTCAGGCACAATTTGCCTTAAAAAGGCCATGTTGGCTGTCCTGTAATACCTCCTTGTGTTGCATGTGCCTTAAAACTACTTCCATGAGGATTTGCTCCATGATCTTCCCAGGCACAGAGGTAAAGCTCACCTTTAGGAGGATGTGGTTTCCTACATCCCTCTTTCTTTCCTTTTTGAAAATAGGAGTGACATTTCCTTCTGTCTGACTGTAAAAGTTCTCAGCTTTTTTATAATTCTCTGACGAAAGTCAGTAACCATAATCACTAAGAGTTACCAGTTTTTATATTACAGTAAAGAAATCATGTGAACAGGTGTATTTTTCTTTACCTCATACCATGAATCTGTTGTAGTGAACCTGCCTGAAAGACCACACTGCACTGGAGAGTTAGTGATTCACAGAACAGTGAAACCCAGCAAGTATAGCAGACCATGCTAAATGTCCACCCCAGCCTTCAGGCTGTGCTCTTGTTGTACAAACACATTGTCTGCAGGATAAACCTGCCCAGATCACTGTAAGATAGCATCCTGCAGGTAACTCAGTACTGCTGATTACACCACCTCTATGACCCTGCCTTCATCTAAAAGTGCAGCAAGAAGAGATCATGAAAATAGCCTTTATTAATAGGATTGTTTTATTGCAACAAGTAAATAAAAAATATGCAATGCAACAAAGAACCAAAAGAGAGGTCTCTGCATGCACAGGGTCTATGCAGCATGCTGTGGAAAAATCCCCCCAACCCATCCAATGCTAAGCGAATGCATAGTTCCCAGCATCTGAAGGGGTATGAGATTGACTAGATATCTATATTCCTCTTTATGTTATTAAAACATCTAGTTTATTAAGTCATTTGTTGTTGTACCTGTCTTGTCAAGATTCAGGAAAAATCCTGCATCTTCCCTCTCTCCCCTCACATCCCAGCACTCCATCCTGGTGCAGAACACTAGCCACTATCAGGCTGCTTTACTGAAGGACTAACAACTCAGCTTTTGATACTGTCTATATCTATTTCTCTCTAGCAAACTAGTTAGGTAAGTAATTTCTCTGCAGACTGGCTTCATAGGTCCCTGCTCTCAATTTGTTTTGAAAGGAAGTGGAAAAGGGGTTGGCATAATAAAAATATAACTTCAAATCTCAGAAGTATATAAAAAATTGTCTTCATACCAGGATTTATTCCAAGGACAGCTTAGAAGTAACCAAGAAGCTTAAGAAAGAGTTTCTTTTCCATCACTATCATCACTCTTCTAGCTTTTCAAGAGCATTAGGTTGAACTGCAAATGGGAGGAGAACTATTTTTAAAAAGTACTAAATCAAAACCCGTTACCCAAATTATGAAATAACCACTGTTTCCCCTCAAAGGAGAAGCAATGTTTTGATAGTTATGTAGGATAGCACTTTTTAAAAAAACTTTTTTGGAAGTTTATGATACAGCTGGCCAGTGAAGGGAAGATAAAAGAGGAAATATTGTTCCTTCTTTAGTTCATTCATCTCCTTTCACAGACACAAAAAAAAATTAATATGCCACTTAATGCATAAAAGAGCAAAATTTCATGAACTCTTACACACAAAAAAAAGGAACATACTGAAGGAAATGTTATTTCACACTTGTAAAGAACTGTACTAGCTGGCAAATTTGAGATTTGCTGTTCTGGAAAAGCTGATCATGAAGACAAACTAAAATGAGTTAAACCACATCTTTGTTGATAACAGGATTTCATACCGAATTACAGAATTCCCTTACCAGAGAGATAGGTATGATTTGCAGAGAAGTGAACAAAGTTCAGAAGGAAAATGAGAAATATATAAACTCTGAAGCAGTTTTGACTACAATACCTTGTCATGGCCTTTAAGGTTCTGTAGTACTTCAGTCTGGAGGCCGCTTTAGAGAAAATCATATTTTTTTAAATTGAATTAAATATGAAAATGATTACAGCAATGAGTAGAGTGTCCCTGCTGAAATTTATTACAGTATGTCTCCAAAATTTTCAGTTTGTTTCAGAGCTATGCATTGGCAATGCCTAACTGCAACCTAGAGCTCTGAGACCTCCTGGAAGAACAGTGGCATGGGGGGATATGTCTGATATGTCTCCTTTGGGACACTTTAGAAATGAACAGTGGTGAAACAGCTAACAAGCCACCATGAGGCTTGGTCTTTAGGTTTCCCATTCAGAAGATCAGAAACAGTTTACAACCCTTTGAAGGGTAATCAAGGTATTCAAGCTCTCCATATCTTAACTCACAAGCATTGCTATTTGAAGAATTACTTCTTTCCTGCAGAAAATTAAAGCAAATACTGAAATTTTATTTCAGATTTCTAGAGACTTCTTCTAAACCAGCACAAACACTAAAACTCCTTTTTTTTCAAATTTAAAATTTTTGTTGTGTTGTTTGGAAAAGGACAAAAGACTGGCAAAAGCACTGAAGTGGTCTTCAGGGTTACACAAAACAAGAAAATTTTGAGTTCAAATGTAGCAGATATGTTGTCTTTTTGATGAAGTGGGAATTGCCATCAAATGCCAAGCATGCATTCTGCTATGATCTTTGAAAGGAATATGCTATGGGCCTTTCACAATTATATAACTTGGGAATAAGGAGAGTTGATCAAATCAACTACCCACAGAGCTTAGGATTTATCTCATCCATTTCCACTTGGTATTTAAAGTCCCTAATAATTATAATAAATTTCATTTCTACTCAGTGCAGAGGAATGAGCACATCCAGATGCCTGCTTCTCTTCATTACCTCCTAAGTGAGAAAAGGATGACTACTTCAGAACTATTTAACCTTTGGAGGAGTAAGACCTATAAATATCTCCCAGAGATAGTAAGCAACCGGCAGAGAAATAAGCTGGAATTCCACCTCCAGATTCTTCCATAATAATTCTATTGTACAGCATGTCTTATTTGTCTCCTAAAAAATAGTTTTATGTTCTCATTGTGTTCTTTAAAAACCACACACCTAAGATCTGATCTCTAAATTCTATACCTATGTCCTTCCACACAAACATAGGGACTGGGAAATGAACTATGTACAGACAATACAAAAGGTTTATTTAAGGAAACCTTTCTGTTGCATTTGGATTTGTTTGCTTTGAAAACAAGGGAACCCCTGAGAATAGCTAGTGAGCTAGGAAACAGGTATCGAAAAATATATTAAAGCAGAAGATACACCACTGAGAGAGACTAAAGAGATGAACCAATCCGTTTTCAGCCTTTTGATATATTTTAAAATCATTTATGTGGATCTAAATCCATACTTCCATCCATTTTTCTGTCTACTATTCCAAATAATCTGTCACTTTTCTCTGTATTTACTTAATTTGTTTGCAGAGACATTGGAAGCAGCGCACACTAAATGTTGTGACTACACAGAGTAACAGGGAAAGCTCACGTGCAGTCTGGAGAAGTGTAGCAAGACCCCAAAACTCTTTGCTCTGGCATGGCCAAGCACACTGTAGATGCACTCGGTGGATGACTGCCTGACAGACACCGTGCTGTACTCAGGGTCTGAAGAGGGCTCAGGGCAGCCAGTTGCCAGAAGGAAGCAGCATCCAAAGGGATCAGGGCAGCTCACTCCAGGCACTCTTCTCTGTCTTCTAGAGACCTGAAACAAAACTGGTTCCTATCTCCCCCTCCCACAAGTAGGATTTTATCTTGCGTGTGCACTGTTACACAAAGATGTCTATATTTTAAATTGGTCATCTGTGCCAGACACAAGAAGTCAGCAGCATCCCTGGTCTGCAGCTGTGCCTGTCCCCAGAGGAGGAGGGAGCCTGGCACAGCTCTGCCAGTGCAGCAAGAGGCTGAGCTGTGCTGAAGGGCTCACCAGCACAACCAGCAGCATTGCTATCGCTTCTCCCATGAATTATTTAATGCACTAAACTTCAAGAATTTGGACCTTTGCAGGAAAGAAACTGAGGGCTAAAGGAATGATGACAGGTGCAAGCCTTTCAGCAGCTGCAACTCCTACAGTGATTTGACTGTGATGGGATGTAGAGAGAGAGGTGTCAAAAGTAACACGTGGTCTGAGAAGGGACAGCAGACATTTCCCATATTACCTGGGGCTTTTTTTTGTAAGGAGATTCCTTTATAATATTTACCTCTAAAACTTGTCACCTTTTGACACATATTGTAGGCTGATTATTGTATTCATAAGCAAATCAGATAAAATTTGGATTCCCTTTAACTTGGAAAATAACTAATACTGAGCATGTCAAATCATTAAGCCAGTTTGTGGACACATTTACTCTAAACCATCTGCCTGTGGGAAAGATTCAATTTGTACTCTTTCAAGCTTCCATTCAGATGCTAAATTAGCAAATTCTGCCTAAATTCTCAAACAGTCTAGGGTTTACAATATTGAAAGTTTCATTTTATATACATACATATCAAATAGATACAAGAGACAGCTGCAAGCATAGCTCTAAGTGTGTGAGAATAGGTGTGCATACTCTGTTTGTCCAATTCTCCTGTCTCTAGTCCATGATATCCATGTTTCAACTTGGATTTCATCAACTGATGTAAACAAATGCATCAATAACAAACCAAACAAAAACATTTAGAATAACTAAAAAGAAGTGGTACAAGATACTGTGGTATTTATATTTCAAAGAGTTAAAAAGAGTTGTTACTAAAGATTGTTTGATACTGCTGTGTCTTCAATAGAAAGACCACAATTCTTAACCTGCTGCATACCAACAATGAAGTGATTAGATACCCTAAACCAAAAAAGTATATAGGCTCTTCACAATCAGATTTGGAAAACTTCTTCAACCTCTGTGCTTTTTATTCCTCTGTAGGAAGGAGAGTTGGGGACCAGCGTGTTGCAGCTGTCATCCACCATGTCAAAGAGCATCAATTTTGTTCCTAAGCAACTCTGCACAGTGCAGTTGTTGCTGCCCATAGCTGATAAGGATGCTCAGGGAATTGTTAAGTGGCTGCAAGGGGAAAAGATAAAAGTTACAGAAAAGGAAACTAAGGCCACTTACACAATAATAAAACTCCTCTTCTGGGCTATAAAAAAGGGGGATATGAATAGTAACAACAATGAAAAGTTAAGGATCCCACTCAAATTACATATGCACTCATACAGAAACCTCTCTTGATTCATCTTGCTGAAAGAAGCAGTGAGTTAGGATGCAGAAGACACATTCAGACTGTAAGCTATTACACAATCCTAAATTAATTCCTTCACAACCTTACAGTCTAAGTCTCGGCCATTTACAGGGAATGCCTGGATGGCTAAGCTTTCAAGTGATAATTTGAAAGACTGTTCTCTGTGCATTGGCCAAAATATTTTGAGAATCTGCCAGTATAATTCATAGAAAAAAAAATCTATATCTCTGGATACACATTTGAAAAAGCTAAGGTTTGGCCTCAAAATATTTTTTATCCAAAATAATAATTAATTAAAGCATGTTAATATGTTATCCTAAAATTAGGCTATTACAGATACCATTAAGGAGATTCCCAGTTACTTCTTAATCTAAAATTAATTCTCTTAATCCAAGAGATTTAAACTGTAGTGAAACATACTTACTTTATTTTAATTTACCACAGTACTCGGGGTAATTAAATAAAATCCTAGAAGTTTATACTGCCTTTTATACTATAAGAAGTCTTAGCTAAGGACCCTGAGTCTTCAATAATTGAACAGCTAAATTTATTTCTACAGATACATATTTTATAACATTCCTGTTTTAATGCTGATATTATAAGAGCTTATATTTTAAAAAAATATACAAGTGTTCTCAATATTGGGATTTTTTCTTCACATGTTATTTTTTGATATAAAGCCTTAGTGCAAGCAGTAGTAAGTACAGAACTGAGCTAGACACCATCCCGTTAAAATCAGGGCACAATCACAATGCATCCTCAAGGAGAAAGAACTGTGATACAAGATGCTTACCTCAGGAAATGAATTTTTTTACAAAGAATCAAGAAAAAAACCAAGAAAATGTGCTTTAAATATGCTTCATTTAGGAATGGAGATTAAGGTAAAAATTAACTAGCAGAACTGTAGACTCTGCTTACTAAGTTCATATTACGGCATACAGAGAAAACACAAAGGCAGGCAAAGTACTTCTCATACCTCCTACATATATCTACAAACAGCGTCCATTAAAAAATCAAATAGATACAAAATAAAAATGTGTTCCACAATACTAGAGAAGCGGGGAATTTTCAGTGGTCAAAATTGACAATTAACTTTTAGCTATTCTTACCACATGTTAGCATCTTAACAAATTTACTGTGTATAAGCTAAATAAGAGGCTTATTGAAACCAAGAAATCCTCAGATTGCATGTTTATTTGAAAAAATGGAATCACCTACCTGACACTGTTTCATAATTTTTCACACTCTTTCTAAAAATATTTCCATTAATATCTACGTGTTATAGCTTCCATTTCTTACATATCTTTTCATGCTGAACTCTCAGTTTGAAAACCATAGAGACAGAAAATTAGGATCAAGAAATATACCCCTTGGATAATTTACATTACTCTTTCAGTTACCATTCTTTTTTTCTTGAATTACTCATTCCTCTTTCCTAAGCATACCATACACACACCATTCTTAGCTCCTTGCTACAGTATTATACAAAAAAGGGCATATTCTATTTTAACAAGACCGGAACCCTAGTAGGATCCATTTGATTCTGATAGGGGCATTTGATCCTGCCTCTGGGACATACCCAAAATCTGAGTACAGTATTCTATACTTATCCTAGAAGTTACTCCTGTGTACATAAGACTTTTGTAAGGTGACTGGGTTCCTAGCTTCAGCTGCTCTCCTTTGTGTTTCTAACACCCAAGCCTCTTCTGACAATTCAAGATGAATGCCTATCTTCATCTCCAGACACACAAATGCCTTTAAATTCTTCCTTGTATTGCTTGGGCCCTGTAAATGAATAAACCCAGGAGATCTCTTTGTCTGTGAAATTTAACTCCTCAGTTAAACCAATCAGATCAAAGAAACCAGTAACACAGATGAAACTGAAAAACCATGGATCAAATGCAAACTACTATTCCTAAATACTTTAAATATGCAAAATTTTACTTTGTTCATATGAAAAACATTTTTCTAGGTTTTTTTAGCAACCTCACATTTTCTCTAACTGAAGAATCATGCTCCAATTAAGTACATTTACACAGTAGCTCCTAACGCTTTCACCTTCAGGATGGAAATCTGCAGATAAGGAACAATACTGCACAGTGGAATATAAGAAATGAAACTGCTTTTCTAAACACAAAAAATACAATTGCTTGTATGACTGATATCATTGTATCTTTCATAATCAGAAAGATAGCAGCCTTTTACTGTTTTATTAGCTTTTGTCAATGCACTTAACTGCAAGAACTTGAACTCATGGTAGTAGGAATGGTGTACTGATAACTAGGAACATTAAGATGTATTTCCTAATAATGCATAAGTTGTGTCTATGCTGCTATGAGAAAAGGAGTGCAGTCAAATGAGTGCAGTCTCATTTGAATTACAATAGAGATAAATCCTGTTAGATTTTATACTTTTTATGTGTTGATCACATGATCTTCATAGGTACTCATGTTTAAACCTGAGCCCTCATACATCAGATACCTGAATAAGGTTTTGTCTCCAGGATTTTTCTGCCGGACAGTCATACCTGTTGCACATCAGATGCTCTTGTCAAAAGTATTATTTTTTTATTTCATCTCAAATCACATGTATCTAAGTCTATGCTGTGAATATAATGTAAATTTCATTGTGTACTTTGGTGAAAATTGATTTTTTTTTGTCAAAACAAACCCCACGGCTTTTTTACTTAACAAGACATTTATAAAACATTACCAGAGACACAGGAAGATCAAAATCAGGTGCTTCATAAAAAAAGATATTAAGAAATAGTGGTAGAAATTAGGGCTCCAAACTGTGTTAGGAGTTAAGTCCAAGCATGGTGACTATTATTGTTCCAGGAAGTGTAGTGCAGAGCTATCATTTTAAAGCAGTGCCAATATAGTGAAAACATTTTCTCCACCGCATAATCAATCCAGGAAAAAAAAAAAGTCTTAAAGACTATGTCTTCCAGAAAAGCCTCTGCTCCTATCTATTGCCCAAAAAATGATAGGTACAGAAATAAACAGAATCTTTCCCATCACTCTGTCAGCTCTGCTGTCAGGTTTCTGATGAAACCTGTTCAGGGCGATTCTAAACAATTTCTGTATTTCTAATTTGTACTCCCTCTTTAGAACAATCTATAATCTTAACCCCTGATGAAACAGAAGAATCTGAGAAGATTAATTAGCTTACTATGATGAATAGTATGAAATTCGGATAATGGAATATAATGTCATAAAAATCAAGTAAAAGGAGTAACTCACTAGACTGTCTTTCAAATGTCTGAAAACTTAATTGTCACCCTGAAGTTGCAAGATGTTCTGAACTTATTTTGAATAGTCGCTTTATTTCTGTGGTATTTATGTTCCCCTCTTCAGAAATACAGTTTCCAGATTTTTTTTTGCATGGCAGGCACTATTTCTAATACTGTATCCATAGATTTATGTGGCTTTTATATTGCAAATTTTTCATTTTAGACAAAGGCACAATGATGTGAGTCACGGATTGTCATCACTCAGTTTGAATTTCTTGGGTTTGCTCACTTAAAGATTTTACTAAAATGACAGTATTCACCGATGATTACTTGAATGATAGGCCCTAGTTAATAGATCAGGCACTAGTCATAATTACTCTCTGAGATTATTAGTTCTGCTGTACTAAGAATATTTCTATGCTACATCCCAGTCCACAGTAATCTACTTGTTCTTATTCTTGTCTCAAAGTAACAAAAAGGAAACAAAATTCCATCTGTTTCTACCAAAGGAGCAAATATATTAGATCCTGAGCTGAAAGATCTTTATGTTAAGCACACACCTTCATGTTCTTCATAACTGAACTAAGGAAGTTCATGCTCAAGACAAATGAGTGAAACAAGCTAAGTCCTTTTCCTCTAAGAGATTTTCAGGATTTTTTTGAAGATGAAAGCTGGTCCCCAGTGCAACTAAATAAGAATGCAATTACTCTACTCTCTCTCAAGCAACAACAGCCCACTGTAATTTCAGTAATCTTTTTGTTACAGAACAAAGAAATTTTTTTTACTGCTATCAAAATGACCCTTAGTATAACAGATTCTCCCTGGAGCCCTTTTTGAATCTCTAGTAACGTACTTTGAAGGTGATCACAACTACACTTTGTCCCTCCTCTGTTATATAGGCTAAATGTCTCTGCTGTGAACAGAAAATAGATTGAGACATCAAACACATTTGTAAAATACAAAATCCCCTAGGTTGTATATAAGAAGACAAAAATAGAAAAATTCTATTTGAAACTGGGTTGAAAATATCAAATAAAAAATGAATGAGCAATATGTACGTACAAGATACAGAAATAATACTCTAACTTCGTGAATCTCTAAATTTGTAACACTAATCATAAGAATACATCCAAACTTTTAATGAAATTTTTCATAAAACAAAGATTTTGAATTTTTTTCTCTCTTGTCAGATTTTACTAAACTCAATTTTTTAATAAAAGTTCTAAAGAGATGGATTATTTCAAACTAAAATGCAGAGACTATAAGGAACTAAACACACTGAAAATGGCACAGTGGTCAGAAAAGAGAATATGTGTAACATTTCAGAAAAAAGTGATGATGTGGAAATTTTATGATGCTCATAAGGAAAAATCTATCAAACAAAGGTCAGAACAAAAGATCTGTTTTGAGGAAAGTTCAGGTCAAATGAATGACAACGATGATAAACTAAAGATTTGATCTAGTAGTGAAGGATGAATTAGGAATCTGGAAAAAAGGAGCAGAAGAAAAAAAAATAAAGCCAGCAGAGTCTTACTACAAATGTTAACCTCGTCTTGAAGAAGGGAGGAAAGGTGTCAACCAGTAGACAAACACCAACCATGAAAACTACAGGAAGTGGTAATTGGAATAAATAATGGAAAAAAGAAATATATAGAATACACCCATAGTAATGAAAAAAGAATGAAAAAAGGGCTGAAGATGTCAAAGAATATGAATGTGCAGGAAAAGGAAATTCATTGCTCTCTTCCCTTGTTCACTGGTTGAGGCTTTCTGTTATCACATCTAGTCATCTGTTTATTACAAAGTCTTCAGAGAATTTGATGTATCTTAAGTGGATTTCCTCACACCTTATGGACTATATTAACAAATAATGAAAACAAATAGTTGCTTTATCTTTTCTGAAAGACACACCTCTAGTTTATACAATGAAACCAAATAAATGAGTAGTCGAGTTTAAGCTTCCCTTCATGAAGTATTCCGCTCATCTACTGAAACATTGTGTGACTTGATAAAGCTACCCAATGTAAAGGCTATAAAAATAGAATTTTAATATAGCAGTAAGAATGCTTTAAAACTACTCACAGAAGAGCACTAGGTTCCCTATTTAAAGCATAATATCTTCATAAAACACAAACTACACTATAGCTCTGGCTGACTTGGGAACAAACAATATCCTTACTCCATCAAAACCTTACCAGCTATTCCAGCTTATTCGCTGGCTCCTGACAGGGCAGATGGAAATTTATTAGATTGTCATGTTATAAGGTGACAGCAGAAAGTGACAGAACTGTCATTATGGGTGTAGATGTTCACAAGCCCCTATGGAGGTCTGCTAGTCCCAGATCAGTAGACTTGAGCTCTTCTCTCTCTCATCTTCACACTAACCTGATACTTGACCCTGTGCTTTCCACCATTATCTTGAATCTCCATAAAATATTTTGTGACCTCTATCCATTTTATTCTATTTTCTCTTCTTGTTTCTACTTAACTTTTGCTACAATTAATCCTGATAAAAGATTAGTCTGGAGTTTAAACTCAGATAGTTCAGTTTTTGGAAGTGTGCATGCTGTTTTTCTAGAGGCATCATCCTCTTCTCTTTCTCTTTCTGCCTTTATTTTTCTCATGTTCTCTTTTTTCCTTTGCTCCTTTCTTCCCTTTTTTCCATTTTTTTCAGCTCTTTCATGTAAAATTTCCATATACATGTACTACTTGAGCTGAGCAGTGAAGAGCAGTTAATAGTTGGAATATCCTTGGAGGCAAAAATATAGTAGTATTTGAAGTCACTAGCACTCTGCAAAGGAAAATGTAATCTATGTTTTTTAAAGACACTTTAATTGCTCAGCAATCATGCAGAACTGAGAAATATAGCTCTGCTTCCAAGGTAATAACTCCCCAAATTGCAAAGGTCGCTTACTCAATACCCTTGCTATCTCGAAAAATATGACAATGACACCAAGACTCAAAAACTCAATTTTATGTTAATCTATTATTCACTATTGGCTTTCATGAATTTTTGTAGTATTTCACATATCCTGCTGTGTGCTACTGTCATTTAAAACATAAAGACTTCATCAAGCTTTGTTTCTAAATGAGAGAAGTTGTTCCTATTGAGTCCATTTATACACTCCTGATTCAGCTAAAACTCAAGTTAAAATGAACAGGAGTTCTGTATTAGAAAAGAGGTGGTAAGCTTCAGCACATAGAAAAGGTATCAGTACTAATTACCATCAGCTTTCACTGACCCTTGATGCTTTTCCCTATAACTTCCCCTCTCCTTTTCATAATTATTCCATCAACTAAAAAGATTTCAAAGCTTTTATTATGTTAATTTTAAATAAATTATTCACATATATGTATTTAACATTTAAATATAATCTTTACGAAGTTATCATGATGTTATTAAAAGGACATAATCTAGCTAATGAACTGATTAAAGATTTCATAAAAGTTGGAGATGTCTCTCATATTTGAACCTGTATCATACCTGAACTCCTGAGGGTGAGACTTTGGATCTCTGTTCAACCTGCTCAAAACTTTTTCTGTTCAAACTACCTTAAAAAAAAGGAGTCAAGCATGACAGGATTCTCTTTAACCCTTTTGTTCCACTTGGGACCAAAATATTGTGTCACTGCATACTTAAGAACAGGTTCTTAGGTTCAATTCAAAGAGATTTGAAATTATGTTCAAAATAGAGCAGTACTTTTGAAGATTTTGCTCGGAGTAATACTTCAAAACCTGGAATTACAGAATAATTCTCATGTACAATGAGTGTGTGTGTGTGTGTGTGTGTGTGTGTGCCAAAGAAACAAAAAAATTGTATCAACACCAGCTGTGGTACCATACCTGTGGAATAATCAGATGCAATTTGGGCATAAAGCAAGACAAGTTTCTATTCAGTACCATGGACAAGTACTTTCCACACTGTGCATGAGCATAGAAACAACTTACTCAGAAAGTACATTTTGTTACCAAAAAACCCATACATCAGCTTCTGGGTTTTTTTATATTAAAGTATCAGTCAATTCTTTCTTGAAAACACCACTGTTTTAATTAAAAATAAATGGTTAAAAATCAGCATCAGAAAACAGAGGAATCTGAATCTAGTTACCACGACTAACTCATTTCTTCTGCTAACTGGGCCTTCCATTTGTCACCAGCAACAGAAAATGAAAACAAAAAAAACACCCAGGAACCTAACAGGCGGGTTAAAATCCCCAAAGCTCTTGTCACTCCTTTTTAGCATAACTTGCCCTTACAAGAAGTATGAAATATTTACTATGCACTATATTTATCTTCATTTGTTATATCGCACTGAAGATAAAAGCCTTATATAAAAAATGGTGGCTTAGGACATTCCTTTTATCTTTTTCAATATTTTGTATGCACGTTTCCCAAGTAAATTACTATTGCACATAATAAATCAAGTTTTTCATAATAGTTTAATAATGCACTTTCATTTTGTTAAATTTGAAAGTTATACATGCTTCATAAATCTCAACAGTCCCAACAAGATAGGGCAAAATGCTAATAAAATGATGGGCTTGGCATTAATGTAAGTGCTAAGTTTGTCATTTACTATCTGTAATGATTAAATTACTAGTCAGTTTGTAATGAAACAACAAATTTTCAGTTTCATAGATGGTACTATACAACTCAAAATTAAGAATAGGGAAAAAACTGTCATCTCAAATTAGCCAACCTTCTAAATCCCTGTTGTAAATACAGACAAATGCATTTTATAACTTGGTGCAGAGAATCAGATGATACAATCAGACACTGGTATCAGAGACTTCATAAAATATATTCTCATCTTTCCATTAAAATGCATTGCATTCTAATGTCAACACTGACACTTTTTAACCCCTGTTCTCTGAAAGAAATTGTATTGCCATTGGAACTGTTTAAAGACACATGCTTGATGTGTCATATGTCTCACACTTCCTCAGATCATTTTCCAGAGTGTGTCACCAGTCAGTGTGGCCTGACACTCATAATTTAAAAGTTAAAGGTCCAGGAAATCAAAGGAAATGTGTCCAGTCTCTTAAATAAAATCACAAATATATTTTTTTTGTAAAGACAAGATATTGTTTTCATGAAAATAAATCATTTTGTAATAACAAACTCAATATCCAGGTCTACATCAATACACAACTTAAAACAAAATGGCAGATCCACATACTGATCAAATTAAAAGCTTGCACTTTGGTTCTCCTTATAAACATTAATCATTTAGCAACACTGTAACAGGGCCTGCCAGCAAAGACAGTACTCCATTAAAAATCCACTGATAACTCACACATTCTCATAAAGTATTCCCATTTCACTGTCCAAAACCAAAGATTTTCAAGAGGTTTTTGCTTTGTTTTGTTGTTTGCTTTTTCAGGTTTTTTGCAGTTTTTGGATCTGGGTTATTTTAATTTCAGCAATGTTGTTAACTCTCTTAAACACGTAAAACATCTAGAAGGAAGTCACAAGTTGTATTCTTAAAGTTCTGTAACAGAAACTTACCCTCACATTTTTTTCTATCACCATTTTTTAAAAATTGAGTATTTTTCCATTCATGCCAATACACTTGTTGAAAGGTTGGCTGTAACCAAACACCAGCGGCACTTACCCCAGTGTTGTCATGGTGACAATGGTGTACCAGAAGGCTGCAGGGATGCTGGTGAACTTGCTGGCTGAGGAACCTTTCTCTGCATAGTACATGACTGTGGCAAAGATGATGATGGCCATAGTGAGTGAGAAGAGGAGGAAGCCTAACTCCGAGGCACAACTTTTCAGCGTGTAGCCCAGGATGCGCAGACCCTGTGAGTGGCGGGAAAACTTAAAGATCCTGAAGACACGAAAGACTCTTAATGTCACAAAAGCCCCACTGACATCCTCGTTATCTGTCATCACCAGGCCAATGTAATATGGCATAATGGCCACCACATCAATGATACTCATGACGCTGCGCACGAATTTGTAGCGACTAGGAGCTGCCAGCAGACGTAGGAGATATTCAACTGTGAAGATCATGACACAGGCAGTATCCAGACAGAAGAAAGCCACCGCATACCGCTCTCCACAGGGCAGCTCTTTGATGCGACCCGGGCTTACCCCACAGGGCACTGTCTCCACCACGTTGGCAATAACAGAGACGGCAATGAAGAAACCAGTGACATAGTAGAAGACCAGAGCCAGGGTACTGGTGTGTGGGTTTTCAAAGGCCCGCCACATCCTCTGACGAGCTGTCATGGAGGGTAGGGAGCTCTCAGCTACATGATCCGTATCAGCATCATCCTGCAGGCGCTCAGCATTCTCACGCCGGCGATCCTTGTACTCCTCGTAACAGCAGTCACCAATGATCTCAGGGATGATGCCAAAGAAGGCCAGCTCCTCATCATAAGCTGAGATGCACTCCTGGCGGGGATAATGAAGCTTCCCAGTACGGTAGAAGTTGAGAATGTGGCGGAAAATGTCAGGGTCCCGATCAAAAAAGTACTGCTGTGTCTCAGGGTGGTAGAAGAAGTCCCGCTCTGAACTGCCCAGCAGAGTGTCAGGATAGCGCTCTAAGGTGTCCAGCCATGTCTGGAACTGGATGCCACTCACATTCAGCACAATCAGAGAGTCCTGGCTTCGCTTTCTCTCCTGCCGTGGAGCAGCTGGCATGGGACCAGTAGCCACTGGCATCCATCCTATGGCTGCTGCCCTGGCAAAGGGTAACCAAGCTGCTACACCTGCCGCCATGGTTCCAAACACCTATTACAGCTAAGGGAGTCAATCTACAGACAGTTCTGGTCCAGCCACTAAAACAGAGAAGGAAAAGAAAAATACAAATTCTCACACATTCTTGAGGCAGCAGAATTTCTGAACATTTTTGTGATATTCAGTATTAACTGAAAACCTTTTTGCTTCCTTTTTGTTTCCTCCACCTTTTTACCCCAGAATATGCTTTCCAGGCACTGGTCACACTGTTAGGACAATAAATGAGGGCACTTGGAAATTCCTGTATTCAAAGCAGCTTCTCTAACAGCCAGATCCTTTGGATATAAGGTCTCGATTCGAGGCCCCTGGATGGAAGCAACAGTCCTCAAATCACTACCCCCGGAGCCGGCTAGTAGCCCTAGTGCAGCTGTGCAGCCACCTGGAAGGAGATTTTCCTCCACGCGCGATGCAGCCGGTCCCCCCGCCCCTCCTCCGCTCGCTCCCCGCCCGCCGCCGGAGCCGGGCCGCGGCAGGCAGCGGAGCCCTCCCGGGCGGCCGCAGCGGGGCCGCCAACGCCGCCGCCGCTCGCCGTGGAGGGGCGGAGGGGATGGGCCCGGCGGGCCGCCCCCCTTCCCGGCGGCAGCCCCGGAGCAGCGGCGCGAAGAATCCTCTCCCTGACCTCTAATCGCCGTCCGGGGACTCCTCCAGACCCCGGCTAGGGGCCGGGGGAGCCGGCGGGGCAGGGGGAGGAGCTCCGGGCGGCAGCATTAAACTTTAAGGCAAGTTTTCCGTGCAGGAAACGCTTTGAAGGGCAGAGGGATGCCGGGGATGGGGCGCCGGGAGCGGGGAGCGCCCCACAGAGCAGGAGCGGGCACAGCAGAGCTCTCCCCCGGACGAAGCATCAGGGCACGGACAGGGGCAGACCTGCGGCGAGGAGACCGGGGTCGGGGAGAGCCCCCGCGGTCGTGGCGGGGGCAGGGGCGGGGGCTTTGGAGACACACGCAGTAGGTGGGCTGCACGGGGCATCCCCGGGAGCGCCCGAGCGGGCGGCGAAAGGCGAAGCCGGGGAGGCTGCTGCGGAGCGGGAGAGGGGCAGGAGCTCCCTGGCGGCGGGGGAGGCCGGCGGGCGGGAGGGCGCGGGGCAGGGGTGCGGGGTGCCGTAGGGCTCGGCGGTCGGTGGCGGATCATGCCCCCCCCAACCCCCCCGTACCCCCGCCTCCCTCTCCTCGCCCCTTCCCCTCGGCTCAGTTCTCCAATCGCTCCAGACGTGCCCAGCCTGCGGCACCTACCTGTGAAAGTCTGGCGAGAGCGCTCAGTTGCATAGAGACTTTTGGAAATACGGGCTCTGCCGCTAGATCTCCGCGCCCCGCCGGGAACGGCGGGGAAGTAGTTGCTCCTGAGAAAGCTTGATCGCATCCAAAGGGACATCGATAATAAGGCTTTCCCCCACCCCCACCCCCCTCCGCCACCGCCGAGCGCCAAGCAACAAGTTCAAGGGGTGGGTGGGGGGAAAAAACAACGTAATCGCGCCTGGCAGCTCTTGGAGCACGTCCTTGCGGGGCGCGGATCCTGCGGCGCGGGGCCGCTGTCAGGCGCGGCTGCGGCTGCGGCCGCTGCCCCTGCCCTGCCGCGGGCTGCGGGCGGCAGCGGCGAGGCCCTGGCGCGGCCGGGGGCGGGGAAGGGGGCTTCCCGCTGCCTCCCCCAAGGCGGGCGGGCCATGCCACCCCGCCGCCGCCCGCGGGCGAGGGGCGCATGGGCGGGCGGCGGTGCGGGCGCGGGGAAGCGCGGGGCGGGTGGGCAGGACATCGCTCCGCGGGCGAAACAAAAGGGCTGCGGGCAGCCGCGCCGGCGGCGGCAGGGCAGGGCAGGCAGGGAGCGCGGCTGTGCCTGTGCCGGTGTGTGTGCCGGTGTGTGTGCCGGTGTGTGTGCCGGTGTGTGTGCCGGTGTGTGTGCCGGTGTGTGTCTCTGCGGGGCCGGGATCGTGCGGTCCAACCCCTCCGCCGGCAGCGCCGCACAGACCCTCTGGAGTTCGCGGTGCTTTGGGTAGGGATCGGGCGGCGGCGATAGCTTAGGTGAGGTACCGAGGGGATTTCTGGGGAGCGCTAGCTGCTTTCAAGGGAAGGGAAACCGTTCACTGCAAAAAAGGGGGAATGAGATGCCTGGAGGTGAAGTGTAGGATGCTCCTCACGACCCGCCCCGAGCCACTCCGGAGTTCTGGTTGCAATATCCAAATGGCTCTTACCAGCTTTGGGAACGGCGAGAGCTGGGACGGGTGTGGGAGCCTTTTCCTCCTCCTCTCCGTTCCGCTCCCGTGCCGAGCCGCGTCCCCTTTCCCGACGCTAGATGGCGCGTGGATGACGGGAAGTGAGCTCCCGCCGGGGCCGGGCGAGCCCCGCTCCGCGCACCCCCGGCGCTCTGCCCGCTCCCCGCCCGCCCCGCACCGCTGGGTCTCCGCGCTAGGCGGGCACGTCGTTTCCCGAGCTCTGAAAGTGCCGATAAATAGAGGGAACGGTCTCTATTTTTCAGTCAAGATTCTGAAACCGCTCTGTGTCTTCTTCATAGACCTTGCAAGATGATACCAGAAGGTATTCCTCCTTCTCATTTGCCCGTGTTTCCCTTTGGTGGTAAGAGGTTTTGAAAAGAATCACAGAATAAATAAGTTCCTTTATATGTGAAGTTTTTACAACCAAACCTTCCACTCTGATAAGCTATTTGAGAAATATGCCAAAGAAACCCGAAGCAAAAATAAACCAAATACACACTGAACTTTGGGAGTTAACTCTTTTCTGTATTTTAATAATATGCTCAGCTTCAGTATGTATTCACTTCTAAGTTCCCATGGAAAAGACGAACACTTTCAGTATTGTAGCCTAAACTACAGCCTAAACTCTTCCTACAAGTAATGCTTGAAAGCACAGAGAGAAAAGGCTTAAAAATGTTTGAGTGCAAACTCTAAGATAGGAAAACTTGTGATGATGACTGATTACATATATCAAGTCACTTGAAATAAAATATCACATTAAATAAAAGATACTTTCTGTATATTTGCTGAGCTTGTTTGTTGGTTTGTTTTTTTTTTTTCTAGTTCAAATATTCAGTACATAATATTCTATAAATTAATCCATTAAATTGAAATCAGTTGGTCAACTATAGGTATTGAGCTTTCAACGTTATGGATATTCTTCCATATGAAATGGGAGGTTTTTTTCAGTGCTATAGAACATTCCTGTAGAATTAATAAATTTCAATTTATGATCCTGTCACCTTAGCCCTGATAAAATAATACAGGACTTCCTTTCCTGAAAATCAAGAGGTTTCCTTGTCAGCTATAGATTCTTTTTGCAATCAACAACTGCTGTTATTTTTTTAACATGCCTAGCTTTACAAAAATTAGTTGCTGGCTTAAGTTGATTTCTTTCTTTAGAGTTTTTCCTGAATGGAAGTCTCTCAATAAAGACTTTTCTATCCATAGAGAGAACCCATGAGAACAGGTGCCATTAAAGAAACACTTGGATTCCTGTTGCAATCTTCAAGTTGTTTCAGAAATTTACAAGTTTCATTTAAAAATGGAAAAAAAACCCCAAACAAACCCTATACTTTTGGACAATTTTGGGTACCACATAGCGTTATAACATTTAGTCTCTTTTAAGTCAGAGGTTTGAAACCAATTGAGGTTTAGAGAATATTCTGACACAATTGCCTGGAAAAATAATCTCCTCACCTTAAATTTTTGTGGATAGCCTGTATATCAGAGAGGCATCTTTCCAAAGCAGTATCTTGGAAGGAAAAGAGTACACTCTATTGACTCCTTAATTAACATGTTACTGAGAAGCGATAGCCAGGAACTCAAACTTTCACAGCTGGTACCTTATGTTTAGTTCATTAAAATTGCCTGGCTGAAGTATTCCTTACTTTGTATGTTTCAGAAGGACTAAATCCTGGTACATAAGGTGTACCTAAGTAATCAGGTCTTCCTAAGTCAAAATCCTGCCCGTGAAATCAGAATTGGCTACAAAGAGATTGGTGTGATGTGACAGAGAGGATTATGACTTCAAGTAGGAATTAAATAGCAGGGACTCAAATGAGACAAAAATCCTATTTTCAAGGGAAGAAAATAAATCCTAGTAATTGTAGGAAAAGAAGAAAATGATACTAAGGGGAATGCACAATGGGCTCTAAGATGAGCTGTTTCTTAATTCATTCCAAAGTCATGAGACACAAAGAGCTCTCTGAGGATTAAATAAGCTACCAGCTATGATGCAGAAGTTTATATTAATGAACTTTAAAAAAAAATTTTTTAAATGTTTAAAATGTTTGAAACTGCAAGTTTTCTTTACAGACTGAGAGCCCAAGTGTATCCCCTCTTTTTAATTCCTCTAGTATCAAGACAGTTTTCTTTCCTTTTGAGAAAAGAACACTGCAGATGGTGTTTTGTTTTGAGGTTTGTTAGGTTTTGGATTTGGTTTTTTGGATTTTTAGGGTTTTTTTTAAATGAAGGGAACATTGCTGAAACCATCTAAGTAGCAAAAGTCCAATATAAGAATTTCTAGAATGCAGCCCCATTAAAGAACTAAGTTGCGAGATTAAGAATGTGTTTTATAAAGGAAAATGTTTGATTCTACCTTGCAAATATGAAAAAAAAATAGTGCTTTGGTCAAACATAAAATCAGCCCAAATACCTATAGTCATAGCCTGCAGTTTCCTTACTTTCATAGTTTTGATTTTTTTTTAAATCTAAATCTAGCTGCTTTTCGTGCTTTGGGCCGGACAGAATAAGTGGAAGGCTTTTGATAATTTTTCCAAGACAAAATGCCATCTTTCTGGGAGTTTGCTAAAATAGGCTCAGGTCATTCTGCAGTGCAAGTGCTTGGTGTCCTTCTTTCTACGTGGAGAAATGGATTGCTCTGGACCTTAAAAAATGACCTCTCACTGGTCAATGATTAAGACATACTGTGGGGGAAAGTGCACCATAGGCACCATTTCTTTTAGATTCTGAAGTCAACCTGAGAGGTAGTATAGCCACCATTAACCTAAAAAAAGACCCTCACTTCTCTAAAAGATTTTTAATGTATTTATTACAGGTTTAGAGGCTGGAACATTAAGGCAGAGCTGTCAGCATAGTAGTTTCTTTTTTCTTAATGTGATGCTAAGTCAATACTTGGAGTCATCTCAAGAAAACCTTACACTCTTCCAAAGAAGGGACTAATTTCATCTCAAACATGCACTTTAGCTTCTCTAAACCAACAAATACTAATTTAGTCATTATATATGTTTCTTGATGTATATGATATTGTATATGAAACATTAATTCTGTGTATTCTATGTATTAGTCTTATTAAGCTCTAGGAATTCCTCTTCAGATTAGTGCTATTGTACCCATCAATGAAATGGTAAGTAACTTTTAAATTTTACTTTAGATAAATACATATTTCTCATTTTGAATTCATGTTTTGTTTCGTATAGTATCTTCAAACAAATATCTGTTTTGTCTGTGTGTAATTAGACCAAATTTCAACCAATTTAGCTTTAAACACCTGTTGTACCTAATTAGGAGCCTACTCTCCCTGAGTTATTTTGAGTCAACAGAGGGAGAAACAACTGCAATCTATCCTACCAACAACCTCAGTGTATGTAGGCAGGTGTCCATTGACTACAAAAGGCAGTCTGGGATGGCTGTGGTCCTTAAGTTATGAGTCTTTGCATTTAAACAAAATGGTCCTGAGACTTAGAGCCTGAGCCAGTCTGCTGCGTCAAAAGGAAACTACCCTGGACTTCAAGTGTCCTTAAGGTCACATCCTTAGAAAGAGAAACTCTGAGTGAATTCATGCACAAAACTAATTATTACAGTTCATATTCTTGGTGTCACTGAAGCACTTTGGGAAGCCTTTGACAAGAATGCCTCTTGCCAGACTTACTCTGTGTCGCCACAGCCACATTCCTAAGCACATACAGAATCTTCAGTGTCATCAAATGCTCCTGTTTCACTCCACAAAAAAATATTAAAATTTTTCCTTTTTTTTTTTTTTTTACTTCGCAGTTTTTGACTTAACTGCCTTTTTAATTTTTGTTCTCTATAACGTACAGCATGGCAATCTTTCAATCTGCATCCAAACATTACCATTTTAGATACTGCTTTTTTCTTTGTATTTCAGGAAATGTAGGGTTTGGATGCTGGCCACCTTCCTCTGCTCCTGCAAAAACCTCACAACGATCAATGGCTCCTTGCCTAATTAGTCCCATCTCTCTTACGCTGTGAATCCTTTCTACACTGTTTTGTTACTAGATTGGCTCTGCTCTTCAATACCTGACGTGGAGGGTACCCAGAGAGGGTGTTGTAGCTCTGACTGAGAGCAACTGCTATTGTATCTTTCCCATTTTTAATAACTGGTTTCTGTTCCAGCAAAACTTCCATCATTTCAAGTTTCAGCAGCTTTATAGGAATCCCATATGAAAGAGATGAATATGTGCAAAAATATAGTTAATAGAAACAATGTGTCATTCACTGGCACAGATGAATATAGAACATTTTTCAGAAGTTTGTAGGTTGAATAAAGTTATTATCTTGCATTGCAAATCGCTTCCTTAGTCCATCCAGCTCTCAGCAAAGAAAGAAGCCTGAGGTCAGGCAGGCTGGCATGAGGCTGGTAACTCTTCAAAACTGAGAACATCTGGAGAGCTGCCTGTAGGGGCACCTTTTATGCCAGTAATTGCTAATAGCCCCTGTACCACAGTTCAGAACAGGAAATAGAAACCTTCTTTCATGTTAATGATTGCTTTCTAATTGCATAAACAGCAATGAGATAGCAGTCATTTATAGCAAGCTACTCCTCCAGCTCAGGGAGGAAATAATTTTTTTTGTGGTGTTTCTGGTGGCATTGCTGTGGTGAATGTTGAGTCCAAGCTTCCAAAAGGGAGAAAGGATTAAATAAAATATCTTTTCAACAAAAGTGAAGCATTACTTATGGGGCTTTTTGCATGAAATTAATGTTTTGTAAAAATTGAAAAAATAATAAAAAATACAAATCAGAAAAGCTAGCATTTTTTTAACATCAGTTTTATTAGACTGGAGCAGAGTGAACGGTTTACAAATCCTGAGAAACATTTAGTTAGGCTTGATATCATGATGTTACTGGATGTCATCTGATCCTAGAAGTCGTAAAATCTAGATATTACAATTGAAAACTGTCCTAAACTCATTATGCTCTACATGCTCCCAAAAGATATATGTCACAGAGAGATCTTAGATTTATTAATTGTTTAGCTTCATCACAAAATTAAACAAATATTTTATTGTATGAGTAGCAATAGTTCACCTCGAAGGCAGTTTTCAGCACAGGCTGTTCAGTTATAAGTTATGCTGCTAAGACAGTCTGACAGCTTGCACAATATTCTTGCTGTCCAAGTTAAAATATGCTTCAATGAAATCATACTTGCTTCATAGGAGACCATAGTTTTGTTTAGCAATTAGACATTGTCTTGCTGCAGTTTCATCAAACATAAATCAAATAGCAAGAAAATTTGAGTTACAACATTTTTAAAGCAAGATCATAAGAAACCAAATCATCACAATGTCAGATCTTTAGTTTCCTTCCAGTTTTGTATGTAGTATTGCCCAGTCATTTAAAAAGGATTGCTATATAGCATAAAACAGCCTCAAGAATACAGCAGTTAGAGTGTAGATATTTTATATACAATGTGTGAATAAAAAAATCAAAACAAAAGCCTGTTCAATTGAATTAAAGCAATAGAAAGCAGAAGTGTGAAACACTAGACAGTAGGCACATTTCTATAGATACAGCTCTGTAAGAAGAAATAAAACCACTTGTTTAGTAAAGATCCCAAAGGCAGTGAGAGTTTGAAAATGTTTGAAGTCCATTTGCAGCTTCTGCCCTGCTCTCATTATCCTCTTCATACTGGTCATATAATTCCCAGTGAGTTTGGTAATTTAATTTTATCTGTTATACTGAATGGAAATGTTGTCTAGATGGGACAACAGTCCTTCCAAGCCTCTTACTGTACTCTTCTATTTCATCCTCTAGTTACAGCAATTAGGGCAGAAGATTATATATCATGGAAAGCTTTAAAAGAAAAAGTAGCACTGTGCAGCATAGCTATTGATGTCTAATTTCCCACCTGTCTTATGTCTAAGGAAGGGTGATCTCATTAGCTTCCTTCACAGTGAAAAATAATAGGGTGTTTCATCTCCAGCCACTTGCTAGTTTTCAAGAAATTACAAAAACTGCTTATCTTTAGTCTTTTTACCCCTCTAAAATGACATTCAAGAATTAGTGTGAGCTTGACAGACAGAGTGACATTGGAAATTACTGTATTCACTCTATTTTGAAATTTACTCAATTAACTAGAAAACCAGTCTACAAATTCCCATTTTTCTTTATTTTGGTGGTTCATCCTGAGAATTTCTGGCCAGCTTACTCAAGAAAAGTGAGATCTGAGCACATTCTTTTCCATTCTCTTTATAGAGGACTTTCACATGTCACCCTCTTTAGGTGAAACTCTGGTTATGTTAGGCAATTACAATTAACAGCACAAAGGTTGCCCTTGTCTGGTAGCCATAACCCTGAACTACATCAAAGGATTATAACTGAGAAGTGTGAATCCCTCTGCAGCTTTTCCACAGCTGCTAGTGTAAATAATTGCAACTACTAGCCAGCGGTGTGTGTAGATAGCTGTTCTCGAACACCAGCTCTTTGGTGGCCCATCCCCTTCTGAGATCCAGTCCAGACAGCTCAAGCACTTTGTAGCTTTTGGGGCTCTCAGGAAAGCACTCTGTAACAGACTGTGTGCATGTGTGCACATGTTTGAGAGAACATCACAAAAACCAAGAACGTTATAGGTTGTTAATTGATTTGTTCATTTATTATGAGAAATGCTTATTTCAAAGGTAGGATTAGTGGTTAATATCATTCATATTACTGAAGAAATCTTTCTATTATGAAAGAAATACTTTTTCTATCATAAATATTCTCCCAATCTCTTTTCTTTGGCTAACAAAGTGCAATAAAGAATTCATGTTTCTTTTTTCTGTTTTAATGTCATCATGACTGTGCCTGCCTTTCTTGTGAATTCATGATCTCCTATTGTGTTTCATGACATATGGAAAGCTGAAATACATATCTGTTTAAATTTGCTCAACCTTTTAGGAAATTACAGAATCCAATATTATGTTTGAATAATAGATATTTTGCCATTTGGGTTGTTGAAATGTAAATATCATGACTCTATGTAAAACAGAAATGACAGATGGAGAAATCTGTACATGCATACACTCTCATAGAAAAGTAAGAAATGTGCATTTGTGTCATTTCAAGCTTGATCTAGAGAAGTTTTGCATACAGAAATACATTTTTCATGGTAAAACTGGAAAGGTAGATAGATTACTGTTATTACTATCTGGTTTTCTTTGTTTTGTATTGGACATGTAGTTGCCAAGATAGTATCTTTTCAAAGAAAAGATTCGATGGTTGGCAGTAGAGTAGTAGAATTGCAAATAACTGCTTTTATTTCATTTTTCCCCCAGTTCATTGCCTGAACAAAAGATTTATAAACCCCAAAACACTGTTTTATATTGACCCAGAGCTAAAGTTCATTGATCATACCACTGAAAGAATGAAAATAAATAAACATGTTCATAAAACTTTTTTGAAATATTTCATTTGGATTTTTTACTTTATTTCTTTTTTTACCCCAATTTTGGCATTTAATAAAGCAGAAAGTCATTTCAAAACAATGAAAAAGAAATGTTTAAAAACCAGATTTTCAGATTTCCCTTTTCATAAAAATCTATTAAAAGTTATTTCTACCTAAAGGCTTTTTTCAGAGAAAAAGAAAAATCATTAACCAGAAATTTCCTATTTGCTGTAGACTTTTCAAAACTTATTAATTAATTTAGTCTTTAATAGAGGTTTCACATTTGGTTCTGGTCTGTAATAAGTGAAGTTTGCTGTCCTTGTAAGGACCACAAGGTTTAGCAGGGCTTGGTGTGAGCACAGGGAGATTCAGTGCAGAAATCTTACTGGAGGACCAAGGCCAATTTAAAATACGAGATTCCTTGTGCAAGGACCCATCTGTAAGCAAGAACTTGCCCACAGTGAATGTTGTCTTAGGAAAGAAACCTGCAGGATATGGTAGCCACTTGGAAAATCCTTTATTATTTGAAGAAAAATGTGCATGCTTCCCTTACAGCTTTGTGCTATGCTTTGTTAAGACTATAATTGTGAAAGCAAACAATTTTTAGGCTTTAATCCTCCCAGTAATTGCAAACATGATTAATGCTACACTCATTAATAGGTATCTTTACCCTGAAGAGCTATCCGGAATATCTGCATTAGTTTCAGAATGGTTGTATGAAAACTTACTTGTGTCTTGGACACTCTTTGCCTCTACTTTTATGGTGGTTGAGTATTTCATGGTTTACAGTGCAACTAATATATGTAATAAACCAATAAGGATTCTGATTATACTTCAGTAACTCTTACTCCTTGACATAAAATCTTTTTCCTACTGTGTAAGTAAGATTAATTTGTAATCTTATATGCTTACTGACATGTCCCACAGTGTTCAAAGTAGGCTAAATATGTAAAATCTTGAGTACAACTTAGGCCTAAATTATAAAAATTAAACAGTCTTGTCCACACCATTTCATATGACTGTATCTAAGAGAAAAAATTTAAATATCAAAATATTTATTGTTCAGGAAAATACAAATAGACAAAAAAACCCCAAACTCATAACTTGGTATGTTTATATGTGTCAGCTGTAAAGAACAGCTATTTTTTTGTTAGTGACAATGGGAAATGCTAATATTTAGTACTGTTTATTGTGCATGAACTACTGATTTACTGTCCAATGAATCTTTGGATATTTGGTAGGTGCAAATACTAACAATTTCATGAGGTAAGGGCACAAAAGGTAATTTTGGGATGATGTATGAATATTTTATAGCATTGCAAGGTTATAATGAAGATTGTTAGCAACTTGAAGTGTTACTCAGTGTTAATAAAGAACTCAGCTCCAGGGACAAAGTTGAAGATGCAGAGGCTCTCTAAGGGCACATTACAAGGTGGGATGCTTCTCATCTAAGTTTTATCATCTTAAAATTAAGAATTGAATTCAAGACAGTATTCTGAGCTTGTATTCTTGATAAAGGCAAGTAATTGCATCTCACCTTTATTTGTAGTATCATTCAGTAGATTCTTTTTTAACTCTTATTATTTGTTATACTGCTGCATAAAAGAAAAATAGTAAAATGGATTCCAGGAGGTTTTAATGAGATATCTGTAAAGCCCTTTTGCATAAAGGGTTATTTTGTGAGAGCAAGATGACAGCCTTAAAATACTTATTACTCATTAAAACATACAAAAGGTTGTATACTAAAAAGTGAATCATGGCCTCAAACAGAAAAATCAACTGATGTGCTGCAAAGCTGTTTATATCCTATGTCCTAAGCCACCATCCCTTCCATGTCATGTAAGCACTGTTAGACAGTCCTGTGCTGTTGCATGAAGCTTCCATGCATTTAATACAGTGTAGAAAAGGGAAACTACGACTGACTTTGACAGGATTAAATTATACAACTAATCCTTTTTGTTCCAGATGTCAATACATAAAAGTAATATCAGAGAGTCAAATGCAGAACCTCATACATAATTTTAATCCCTCTTCCAGTGCAGCAGGTTACAGATCTGGAAATTACAGAATGTAAAAGCTTCTAAAACTGGACTTCTTTCTCATTGCTTTAAGATCTAGTATTGATAATAGTAAACATTTTACTGAGTTATTTTGGAATCCCATATGTGATTAGTAAATGAATTGCAAATTGGTTACACAAAATGATGGAGGGAGTTCAGCATTTTATGGCAGGTGAAAAGCATGTCACACATACTGGCTTTCCATCTGTGAAGGCATACCTAGACAGTGCCAAACTGAAAACCAGGCAGCATGCAACAGCTGAGAAGACAAAGTGTGATGTGCATTTAATTTCACCAAGAGAACTGCCACATGCCACAGACTACATCAACAATTATTGCAAAATCACTATTTTACGTGAATGAATTAAGTATGTCTATGTGTATACACACACATACATATGTATGAATTCTATGTGCACATGTATTTCTTGCTTGGGTATTGTATTTATTGTAGAGACAGTCTTGTGTGATTGTAACAGCTTACACGTTAGGTATGTGCTACCTGCACTTTTTGCAGGTGCCGAATGGCAAAAATATATTTATGCAGAGTCTGATAATTTTCTAGTGCAGAGAAGTTCCTCATTGTGTGAAGATTGCCAAGAAAAGGAATTTATTGAAATCTATGTATCTATTTTCTCTTTAAACCACCAGTCTCTCAATAAGAAATAATAAAAAGAGTGCTTTTGTGTAGCCTAAAATGCTTTATGCTTTGCTGCTGCAAATTTAGTCAGCAAAAGCAGCTCAACTCATCTAAAACCCATTTATGAGTTGTGCTGACATGATTGAAACCATCAATGGTACAAAAACAATGACAGAAAGAAAAAAGGGTTTTTTTATTTTAAGCTTCATTGAAAATAAAAGACAGAACATTTGTCAAATAGGAATAGTTGGTGATTAGTAGAATTTAAAATGTCATGAAAATCTAAAATAAGGATAATTCAAGTGTTTGTGGACCAAAGGTAGGCTAAATTTATTGCAATGGGAAATAAAAAATATTTTTATTTATTCCAGCAAGAAATAAAAAAATCCTAATGATTATATAGTGCAGTTGCCCCTACACTTTTGGCAAAAATTGGTACAATGTGGACATAATTTATTTTATACTCAGATTTCAGATCCTATGACTATCTAGGGATTTGCAGCATTCAGAACAGAATACCAAGAGCAGAGCAGCCAAGGGGCTTTCTGGAGGTCCCGCATGTATGCACCTGCAGATGAATCCAGTAGATCCTGGAAAGATTGTCTTTTGGGCAACAGACACACTTTTCTGTGACTTCAGGCAGGCTGCCCACAGAGATTAGTAGTTCATTTCTCTGGTGAAGGCTGCTGCTGGTGTCAGGAGACCTTCGCAGGCTGAAGGGAAGCTTGTGAGCTGAAAAGGAAGAAAGGGCAGAAGCCACTCTGTTTTAGAAGAGTAATACTTGACTTGAACAATAGTTTTGTCTTCAGTGCAGCCATTCTATAATATGTCTCTAAAAGAATTTCCAAACTTATAGTTTAGAGCAGTTTATATAGGCCTTTTAAGGAAATTCTGTTATTGCTTCATTTGGTGTACATTTTTGTACAAACTGTACTTTTATATGTATTCTTTATGTATGTCTCTGGTTTGAATACATATTTATGTGTGAATACATGGAAGATGCTTTCAGAAAAGTTAGGGTTTTGTGTTTCTCTTCTTTCTCTTTGTTTTCCAGGAAGATTTTCAGTCCTTAAAAAAATATTAAATGAATTTTCAGTTTTGATGCACAAGAAAGGAATGCATATAAGTTTTCTTTTTATAGATGATTATAGCAAAGCAGATAATGAGGGGTGAAATCTGCAAATATTTATTTAAATGAAAGAGTGAATTTTCTGTGGAAATATTCTAACTCATTTTGTGCTCATTTTCCAAGAATATTCTAGGAAACTAATTTACTGAATGGCTGCTTAAAATATGTATTGTTACTGAATAGTGGATGCACCAAAGAAATTCATACTTGGAGTTCTAATATGCAGTTATTGAAAATGGACAATAAGCTATTAGTTCTAAGTTCTGGTCTGCTTCAGAGAATGAAGAAGAAAACGTGACTGCTGCTTATATGCTAAATGCAATGATTCCCAAAAATTTCCTGCTGTTCTTGCAACTATAGTCACACATCATCATCATTATTATCATCAACTACATATTTCTACAAATATGCTGTATATTTGTAACTTAATGCATAGTCAAACTTGTCTTGCAATATGACCAAACACGGGCAGAAATATTTGCAGAACAGGAAGTTTATGAAGCCAGATGTTTTGTGGGAAGACCTGTATTCACATAGATGATGAAGTCCAGAGAATGAATGCCCTATTTCTGTTTGTTGCTACTTACAGGTAATAAGAGGTCAAAATCAAATTAGTCTTTACTTTTATTCCATTCTTTTAGTAAATTTCTTGCTACGGTATTACCAAATACATTTGCTGGGAGAATTTGGCTAATGTTAACAAACAAATAAATAAATAAATGCTCTTATTATATTGTGGATCTTTAAACTAATCTCAGATTTCTGCTCAGAGCTGTGCCTTTTAGTATGTATGAGTCTCACACTGTTGATTCTTGCCCTGGGGATGCCTGACCCAGGCCTGTGGGTCTCAGGTGCATGCAGCAGAGAACCTCTGGTTCCTCCTGTGCTCTCTCACCCTGCATGTCAGCCTGGAGGGTCACAAATCAGCAAATACAAGCGGCCATACACCAAAGGGCAGGTCATTGTGTGAAGACCTGTGCTCAAAGGCTTCGGCAGGGAGGCAGGCTACATCAGAGCAAGGTGTATTGTGGCCTTCTGCTCACCCTGGGTGACCCGCTCGAGTGCGCCGTTGTCTGTCTTGCAGCTGAAAGGAAGATGCTTTTTCACAACTGTTCAAAAAGGAAGAAAGGAAGCTATATTCAGCAAATAAATTATTAACTCTGAATGATTCCCTCATCTCTATGGCACAGTCATTGCTGTCCCAGTTTTCTGTCTCGCATATGAAGCATAAAATATCATTCCTGTCCTCAAAGCCTTTTCTTATAGAAATTAGTGAGATTGTTGAAGTCAGAATTAAGCAATGAGGTAACATCTTTTGGCAAAGAATATATATTTTCACAATTCAATGTTTTCAAGATCTTCTTCTTGAATTGAAAAGGAGGGATGCCAATGAGATAAATGCAGTGAAGAATGGCCCTGCAATTTCTCTGACATGACAAGGTCTACTTAGATGCATCCATCAGCAGCAAAATCTTTACATTTGGAATATACTTGGTACAGTGGTCTCAAGATACATTTTTAGCCCTTTTAGCTCCTTCCTTATAGGAGTTGGATACAACTCAGCAGTGTGACTTTTCACAGATGTCAAAGGGCTGAACAGAAATCTTTAAGTCCTCTATATCAGCCAATGCAAAGATTTTACTGGATGTTAATGCTGAGCCTTACATACATAAGTGAGTTACTTATACTGAACTAAGAGGAGTTATGCAATGTAGGCCCAGATGTTTTCAGGATAAATTAAACTTCCTAGTGTATCAACTCATCTTTTTTTTTTTTTTTTTTGGATCATTCACACTAGAAAATTGAAGAAAATTGTCTGGGCAAAAAGTACTTACTTTTTTATTATATATCTGTTCAACAATAGAGATCATTATGTCTGTCTTCCAAATACTGGGAAATGAGTGGGAAATTAAACAAGAAAGGAATATGATCTTCTGAAAATGTGACAGTAAAGCAGGATCAGAAGTTAGATTTGAGTCAGTATCTTCTGAGTCCCAAATCAATTTGCAGACTGTCTGCTTGTGTATCTGTATTTGTACCCCTGAATAGATACATTTATATATAACACTTTTTATAAGTAAACCAGGTATTTTTTCTAAATTATCATCATGATATCTGAGGAGGTTTGTAGATGCAGTAATATTTTTTTGTTGAGAACACCATTTACTGTGCTTGTTAGTAGGACAGAGACAAGAGAATAAAGTAGATGAATGAAGTATTTTGGAGAAAAAGCTGTTTGATTATGCAGACACCTGAACACATGTATCTGGATAAATTCATTTCATATTGAAGTTTTTCAGTGTAACATAGGAAAACCTCACTTTATTAGCAAAAACCTGTTGGCTGAAAATGTAGTGAAAATATCAGTTTCTTAGTGTAGTTAGAAATCCATCTACTATACGAATTTATGCAGTTATGTAAGATATTTTGACTGGATGTTTTTGTGTGTGAGACCTTTTTTTCAGTAATTCCTAAAGAAAAAGGACATTTTATTTTGGGAATTTCGTTCAAGTTTCCATGAACATAAAATCTTAGTACAGAATTGCAATGATTATTTCTCTTTTCTATAAATTTAAACAGTACCATAAATATTTAATGTAAATTTATACATCAGTCTAATGTAAATATAAACTTGCATTGACATTTTTAAGTTAGGTTTTGAAAGTCTGCAAGATGCTTATGATTAAATATAATTATGGTTCTGTTTGTCTAGGGAAGTAAAAATGGGATGATATACCTGAAAGATCATCTTAATTCAGCTGGTCAGTGGTTGTAATTTGCAGTGGTACATATTATACCACTGATATTAGCCCTGAGAGAAGCAGTCATCTGTCTGAGGGTCTTGGCTCGAAATGCTTCCTGAGGAATTCAGAAGGCGAGGGAAACGGTTCCAAGTCTTCCTTCCACAAACTGGCGCCTTCCACTTCCTTAGCAAAGCAGATGGAGGCACAAGTTACATCACGTGCTGAGTGATGCTGTTCCCTCCGTGCAGCCCGTGCGAGTCGGATCAGATGCCTTTCTTCTGGAGGCCAGGAGACAGAAGACTGTGGAGAAGCAGAAATTTCTCCTTGACTAAAATGTTCTCAGTGAATCAATATGGAGAACGACCAATTTAAATAAGCTGCTGCAGATATGTGAGCTACTAAAAGTTAGTACATACTCAGATGTAGCCTTCATACTGAGCCCCTCAAGTCCTTCCTACTGGCTCATATGGTCATCCCACAGACAACTTGGAAGGTCATTCAACCTAAGTGCCCTTCATTACAGGAGGTGCAAAGCAGGTTTAAACTTGGCCCATAGCAAATACATTATTCAATTCATAGGGAAAAAAACCACCTCTGCATAGCCAAGCCTCACTATAGTTTTTTTAAGATCCTTTTTAAAGCTTTTTGTGTATTCATTCTTCTGCTATTATCCTATTTCTCCGTATCTGGATTTTGCTGATTTTTTTTTTATGTCAATTTAAGCAAGCTGGGAGCAGAATAAGAAGAAAATTCACTCAAGGCTCAGGCTTGAATGAATTTTTTTCTGTTAGAGATTTATATACATTTATATATAACACTTTTTATAAGTAAACCAGGTATTTTTTCTAAATTATCATCATGATATCTGAGGAGGTTTGTAGATGCAGTAATATTTTTTTGTTGAGAACACCATTTACTGTGCTTGTTAGTAGGACAGAGACAAGAGAATAAAGTAGATGAATGAAGTATTTTGGAGAAAAAGCTGTTTGATTATGCAGACACCTGAACACATGTATCTGGATAAATTCATTTCATATTGAAGTTTTTCAGTGTAACATAGGAAAACCTCACTTTATTAGCAAAAACCTGTTGGCTGAAAATGTAGTGAAAATATCAGTTTCTTAGTGTAGTTAGAAATCCATCTACTATACGAATTTATGCAGTTATGTAAGATATTTTGACTGGATGTTTTTGTGTGTGAGACCTTTTTTTCAGTAATTCCTAAAGAAAAAGGACATTTTATTTTGGGAATTTCGTTCAAGTTTCCATGAACATAAAATCTTAGTACAGAATTGCAATGATTATTTCTCTTTTCTATAAATTTAAACAGTACCATAAATATTTAATGTAAATTTATACATCAGTCTAATGTAAATATAAACTTGCATTGACATTTTTAAGTTAGGTTTTGAAAGTCTGCAAGATGCTTATGATTAAATATAATTATGGTTCTGTTTGTCTAGGGAAGTAAAAATGGGATGATATACCTGAAAGATCATCTTAATTCAGCTGGTCAGTGGTTGTAATTTGCAGTGGTACATATTATACCACTGATATTAGCCCTGAGAGAAGCAGTCATCTGTCTGAGGGTCTTGGCTCCAAATGCTTCCTGAGGAATTCAGAAGGCGAGGGAAACGGTTCCAAGTCTTCCTTCCACAAACTGGCGCCTTCCACTTCCTTAGCAAAGCAGATGGAGGCACAAGTTACATCACGTGCTGAGTGATGCTGTTCCCTCCGTGCAGCCCGTGCGAGTCGGATCAGATGCCTTTCTTCTGGAGGCCAGGAGACAGAAGACTGTGGAGAAGCAGAAATTTCTCCTTGACTAAAATGTTCTCAGTGAATCAATATGGAGAACGACCAATTTAAATAGGCTGCTGCAGATATGTGAGCTACTAAAAGTTAGTACATACTCAGATGTAGCCTTCATACTGAGCCCCTCAAGTCCTTCCTACTGGCTCATATGGTCATCCCACAGACAACTTGGAAGATCATTCAACCTAAGTGCCCTTCATTACAGGAGGTGCAAAGCAGGTTTAAATTTGGCCCATAGCAAATACATTATTCAATTCATAGGGAAAAAAACCACCTCTGCATAGCCAAGCCTCACTATAGTTTTTTTAAGATCCTTTTTAAAGCTTTTTGTGTATTCATTCTTCTGCTATTATCCTATTTCTCCGTATCTGGATTTTGCTGATTTTTTTTATGTCAATTTAAGCAAGCTGGGAGCAGAATAAGAAGAAAATTCACTCAAGGCTCAGGCTTGAATGAATTTTTCTGTTAGAGATTTATAGCAAGCATTTTGAATTTATCCAGCTTGACACATGTAAATGTCTCTAGCCCAATTTCTTCATTTTAGCGTGACAAACAGAAGTCCTCCCCCAAAATAAAAATTGAGGTATTTGAAGTTACTGCTGGTTTTGGCCAGCAAAATCCTCTTTGTTTCTGTTCTTTGTGAGTTTAATATTCGTTATAAGTGAAGGGCCTAAATAGGCTTAGTTTCCTCAGTTGGTTCCCAGTCAATGCTTTCCTGAGGTGTTTCTTTATTGTTTCTGCAAAATAAATTCCCAAAGTGGGTCACTGGAAATATGTGTCATGATCTGAAAAGTTACCAAAGACCTCTTCACTAGCTGTGGATTAAATACTACCTGAAGGTTTAGATAAAGGTTCTGAAATAAGAGTACAGTTGCATAATCTGGAAGAGACTATGCCAGATTCTTTATTTATAAAAAAGAAATTACTTGTGGACGAAGTCTATTCCTGGATAGTCCAGGCTAAACTGACTGTACAGGATTCAAACTGAGATCAATAACTGAGACTAGAATTGGCTTTTGTATCAGTTTGAATGTGAATGTATATACTCACCTGTTGGTAAGTGGGTGACTTTGCAGGATTTTTTTGGTAGTGGTTTTGTATAGTTGAACTAAGTCCTTTGGCTAACACTGGAGGGGGTTATGGGTAGTCAGCAAACACAAGTTCGACCATGATCTCACTAACTAGTGAAGAACATGTGTGAATGAATGTTTGGTGAAACAGAGTAAACACCACCACAGCATGCTGTGAAGCAAACAGATCTGTAGAAGACACTGAAAATGGAGCAGTTTCTTGGAGATGCAGCTCTGTTATCTGTGCCTAGAGAATGTGTGCAAATCTCAGAATTCTCTCTCCCAAATAGGTCTGAGTGAAAAACCAGTTTTCCTACCCACAAAATGTCATTGAAATTTATTGGGAAATGAAGCCATAAAATAAAAATATGATCTTGCATCAACTTGTAAAGGAAATTTCTAGATATTTGCAAGGTTCATCCTTCTTCCTTGTTCCGCCCTGTTATATACCCATTTGTGTGAGGAAGAACCTGGTCCTCAGTTCCGACTCAAGTCAGAAATTTGAAACTGAATGCTCTCACAACAGGAGGCTGAGGCATTTGTTAATTGCAAAATCAGCTCTTCAATTAGATGGTCTTTCAAAACATCCTTTTCCCTGAGCACCATTACCAGAAATGTCTGAAGTCAGTCTCCAGTCATCCTGGTCAAATGAGTTACCCAAAATGTGATGCTCAAACAGAAAGCCTTGTCAAGTCATGATAGCTAAGCTATTGGAGTCCCACTCTCTCTTAAAGAGCCCAAGTGAAATGAGCTACTTTAAAGTGCAAAACTACTGAGCTTCACTTATTTTTTTTTCAACATCCATGCATTCTTCTATTACACTTTATTATACAGAGTTCCAAAGAGAATTTGATGATTACCTATTCAGGAGAAAACACTCCCCCTTCTTAGCCTAGATTCCCTTGTCCTGAGGGTCAATTTGGAAGTTATTTTTCTTTTCAAAGTCATCTTTGACATAGGTGTCAATCTGCACTTGGAATGATGCAGGTTTGCATAAAAAAACAAAAGGCTGCAATTGAAAATTTACAGATGAGGCAATTCTCATTTTGGAAAAGGAAAAATAAGAAACAGTAGGAAAGGAGCAGCTATAGGCTATATAATAGTTGTAAAGCAGCAATAGTCAATGCATACAAAGCTCAGAATGCACCAGTTTTCTAAAATGTTTATAATGTCAGACAGTTTTATGATATTAGCTTTGCAATAAAGTAATTTTGAAGTCATGTATTTCCTGGAAGCTAATGACTGGACACTGGATCTAACATCCCATGAAAGGGCTTGTCATTTTATCTTACCATATTATTCTGTGGAAGAAGCAGACATCATGATTCTGTCAGTAAAATTCTGAACCAGTTCCCCCATGATTTAATAGCATCTGATTTATTGCATTTAGTGATCCTCTATAGGAAAAAATGGATGAAGTGCTTTACAGTTTTAGCATATCTCTACTTTACTCTGCCTGTAAAACTCTAATCCCTCGTTTATTTAGGGGCACAGACCAAAAAACCAACCATAGTTCAGAAGATAATTTCCAGAAACATGAAATCTCTCATAACTGTTTAAGCATGAGAGCTTATATGAAGATGGTTTTGTACTGTGAAGCAGAGGACCACATCCCTTTCACATGGAAGTCATAATACTCCTGACTTCATTCAAAATCAGTATAACTTTGCTCATTTCTGTTAAATGAGTGCCTGACCCAAGGCTTTCCATAGAGAACTGGTGGCCTTCCTGCGCATATTTGTTTTGAAAGAGTTTCTCTGGAGTGTTTTCTGATAAACCTAGTGATTTTCCCAACACATTTTCTAGTAGCAGCTGTATTAGTAAGTAAAATTATCCAAGAACCAATCTGTGGTGGCAAGTTGCACATAGTTTTCTCCTTGCTCTCAGAGTCTTCATGCATCCGAACTGTTGGGAATAGTCCCTTGCCTTGACTTTTCCATGAATGCTGCTTGGGCACTGTGTAGGACAGTCCTGGTTGGCCCAGGTCAAATCCCTTTTAGGGACTATGCTAAGAATTCAAGAGTATGATTGACTGTATACAAGAACTTTTGCCTGTGACTTGTTTAGATGTTGCTTTTAGATCTGGTGCCTTTAACTGTTGTGTAGGAATTCAGTTAAATTGAGAAAGTGATTTTTTCCCTTTAAAATTGATGCTTGAGTAAACTGTGTCCTGTTGATTTCAGAATTGTTTCACATTTGGTGCCTCTTGGACTGAACTGCTTTGAATGTTGAGCTAGTTTTATTAAATTACTGACTCTGAAAATAAGTTCTATATAGTCTTCTGATGCATTTTTTTCCCTGGAAAATCAAGATGATCCTACATGCACTGTACAAGCTGAGTTTATAAATCTTCTTTAAGTCTTGGTTGCTCACTATGTATCTTCACAATTATGGTAAAAGTGAAGCTCTTCAGTTATGCAATAATTATAGTCAAAGTTCTGTGCAAAAGTGCTGAGCCTTGAGCAGTAATTGAAAACCAGTATGGGAAATCAAATCAAGAAAAATTAGTATGTTTTGCAAATATCAGTTTCCCTTTCTATATGGCCTGAATATCTGCAGTTACTATAAACACTACGGAATATGTATCTGTAGAAACAATCAGCCACCAAAAATGCATGTATTTCAATCCAGACAGTGAATAAATGAAAGAACATTTGTCAGGTTTTGCTGTATGGTAGTTGTCCTTCATTTCAGATATTTCACATTCTGTAGAAGAGCCTGAATTTACCTGCTCAGGGCAGACTACTAAACAAGTTGCAAGAATTCTATTTTTCTGGAACAATTGCTTTTAGTACATGATGCTGTAATAAAATGTGTTGTCCTTCCACAGTCATGTAAACAGCTGCATATAGGCAACTGCAATCCAACCCATGCAACAGCAGGTCTGTCAGAAATTTGCTTCCTTTGATGGAAACCTTTATGAAAAAAAGAGTGCTTCTTTCTTTTTGCTTTATGTTGTTTTTCTTTAGCTGAATACATCTAAGTTGCTGGCAGTTTCACTATTAGCTGGCTAATACTGAGATTGTTAGCTTTCATTAAGTCAGTATGGACCTTGATTCCCACTGTTCTTTCAACTTCCATTAGAAACTATTTAATTGAAGCTCTTCATACAGTGTCTGTTAACCCTGACTGAGATGTGCTCAGTTTTTTAAAGAAAATTGCAGCTGTTCCATTTGGGCCACTTACATCTGTAGCAGAAGGTCACCTACTAGTTATGAATTAAATTGTGACACCTTAGGGGTTGTGGCATTTTATTTATTTATTTACTTTTTTACTTATTAATGCAGAATTTTTTTTTTCTACTGATTAATGTTGAAAAATCCAATCAGTATGCCAGTCAGGACTCTTCTAAGTTCTCTGCCAGACTAGTCTCAAATTTGGATCCTGAGCACATAACCACCCTATAAGTTAATGTTGCCATAATGTTTCCTGGGGCACTTAAAGTGTTGTATTTCTGCAGTAAAAGTTCCAAAAGCAATCAATTTTTGATAGTGGGGAGTAGATCGATTAGTAGTTTCTCTTATACTGGTACCCATCAGGAACCATAACCTAGGGACCTCTTTTAGTTTTTCTGCACAATCTGACCCAACAATTATTTACTGCATGCTGAGCAGAGTATGTTCTGCATAGAGCATAGCCAAAAAGGACTGGATAGAGCACTTACTATGCATGCAGATAATATAAGTCCAGCTCTTTTCCACCCTTCCCCTCACCTAAGAGCATTTGAATGCCTCTTTTCCAAGAGTGATTTAACTATGAGAATCTTTAGGTCTGCCTCACAGATTTCTTAACAAACCTTTTACCTGAGACAGGAATACATTCTTCATCTGTTTAAGCTCTAAAACCTAGAGTCAATTTGTTGTCTGGCTATATTTTAAGAATTAATTCAAGAAGAATCATTTTCCATGTGGCCAGGAGGCATATATCTCTATACTACTTTGTTTTGGGTGGGTAGAAATCACAGCTCAGATTTATATTACCAATGAGGGATTTGAATGCATCTCAGAAGAAAAGGAGCCATTGGATTACTCAGCTGTTGGATAGAGGGAGGAGAATGCAATGCTACAGAGGACCTCTGTGGAATGGCTGGCTTAGATGTAGTTTTAGCATTATGTCATGCTAGAATGTGAATATTGCAAGGCAGCTCTCTTCAGTCCTTATTAATGCAGCAAGAGTAGAGCGAAAACCTATGAAAAACCATGAATTAAAGGGAAAGAGGCTCCTAGCTTCTTGATAGCTGCAGTGTGTGAGTAACACTATAAAGGCATGAAGAGGTGTATCTGTTGGTGATGTGGATGAAGGATCCGTTTGGTACTGACAATACAGGCAGGGATAGCACTTTTTCCATTTATTTTCTTATGAATTCCTCAGCCCCCCTATGTTTCAATCATGGTAAAATTACTTCATGGTTTTATTTTGTGAGCATTATATAGGTAGCATTTGCCCAAATAAGTGGCTATTTTAATGGATATTTGAATATCACAAACTCATTAACACTAAAATAATACAGATATTATTATACTTCTGTTGTCTCTTCCTATATTTTTGATTACATACATACTTCCTAAGTTACCTACTCCTTGACTACTCATATGGTAAGTTTAGTCTTTGTAAAAATTAAATAGTTACACTCAATAATCCATTACAGTCTCCACACATTAGACTGCATTAGGAAAAAGGTCAATAATGCAATGGTGCATTTTCCTATTTAACTTTTAAAAATATTTCCTCACTGAAGCAGAGTCTTTCAAACTTGGTTAGGGCTGTTACAAGAGGGATAATTCCAGCCTGCTGTCAGTTTTTCTTGAGAATATTTTGATAATAAATGCCAGAATTACTGTTTAATTAGCTATAGAAGCCATACATTTTTGCCTGAGCAAGTATTTTTCTGTACATATAAAGTAGGAAACATGTTTCTGTTGCCGTAAACGTTGTGTTTTGATGGCACAGTGCATCCTGCACATGGATTCAGGAGCTGTGCTACCCCATCAGCCCTGGTCCCAGGAGATATGACTTGGACAAGAGAGGGTGAAAGCTGTTTCTTTCACAACACTTATTAAATCTACTCCCACTCCACTAAGTGATATCTAATTTCATATTATCAACCACTTTGATTTTTTTAATTTCCCGGATGCAGACAACAGAGTGCTCCTTGAGTTGCTGATTAAGTCTTTTTCCTAGTTAGCCTAAGCAGTGCTCATCCTCAGGTGAATTGCTTAAACAGCCTCTGCCAAGTCATATTTTACCATGAAGGTGAATCAGGCTTCTTCAGTATGTCTAGAACTTAATGATATGCCATCAATCTTTGTTTCTTAATGAAATTATCTGAAAAAATATCTACTTGTATTTGGAATTAAACACAAATGTCCAATATAGTTTTACTGAGCCCATATAGTATTTACTTGACCTTCACAGCTGTCTTACTTTGCATAAGTATTGTCTTGAATTGATTTCAGGGTTTTTTTTCTTTTCTTTTTTTCCCCCCTGGTAATACTTCAGTGGTTTCCATGTGTTAGTTTTAAATCCAAGATATTGTCTGTTCAGTTCAACACCGAATACCACTGTATGTTTTTTCCAGCATATTTTGTCCCTTAGTCTGTGAAACCTTCATGCAATGGACACTGATGACAGCAGTGCTATCTCCAGATTCCCTGGGCAGCCTCTGTGTTGTTAGGAAAGTACCTATTACATGATAGTTCCATTAGTCCTGCTCTGTGCCATTCATAGTTTCCAGCTGTTGCTTGTTATTGTGCTCTTTGCTTTACATCTCCACTGTTCTCTCTTGTGAAAGAGATATTGTTCTCCCTGTCCCTACCTGAGCACTATTTTTGTATTATGAGAATGCTCATGTTGCTATTTCAGCTCTGTTTGGCTCATCTTCCATGTATTGAGGCCACCTGTGCTTTGGGAATGGTAAGTAACATTGCCTGCTCTTGGATCTGAGTGACAATGTCTCTTCCCAGAAGGGGGTCCTTTTATATATGTGCCTATTTTTTCTCTTATTAGTTCTCTTTTGAAGTCTACATATCTGCAGCATTCAGCAAACCTATCAAGTGCTGTCATGAAATCTTCATTATTTGCCTTTTACTCCTAGCATTTTATTGTAGCAGGTTCCTAATACTCTTGCTTGGAGCAAGTTATAAAGAATAATAGACTACTCCAGCTTCTGAGGCATGCTTTCCTGTCAGTGTAAACTTAGAGAAAATAGCTCGAAGGAACCAGTTCAGTTGTGCCTTAAGAATAGTTTGACATCAGTTTGTTTCTTAGTCAAATTAGTTGTTTCTTAGTCAGTCAGCAGCTTGCTGCTGTCACTGTTCTTGAATTGGTTTCCTTAACTCCATAATGAAAATCTGTCCCCTAAGAATGTTTGTCATATATTTTCTTAATTAGTCTAATAGCATATACCATAATATAAAACTAAGACAAGAAATGGTGATACTTCTTGTACAAAGCTATTTCCTCTGACTGAATATATTAAGATCCATGAGGAAAGCTAACTTGTTTTGATACCAGGACACATGAGAACAGTGTGGTGTATAGCCCTGATGGCATGTAATCATATTAGCTGATTTAGATCTGGATCACAGGTATTCTTTGTTGTTTAATCAGCTTCAGAAGTTAACCAAGTTATGCTGGTTTGGAATGTTGTATCTGGAGGAAAATTGCTTTCCTGTGAAATGACAAACCGGATTAATATTCAATATTGTAGCTTCTGAAAACAGGTATGCTATTTATTTGCCTATTTTAGCCATACCAAAAAAAGGCAGTGATACATATTGAAGATTAATTATGTAATTGAAATATATTTTTAAGGAAAACTGACTTTTAATATAAAATTTATTTTTAAGAAAAAAATTATCAATGCTGTTGTCTGATTTTTTTAATGAAAATGAAAAACCAAAGATTTTTTAAAATATTTTGGTGAATGGTATCTATCCAAGCAATTTTGGAAAAAAATGTTTTTAACACATATGTTTTTTTCACAAGGACTTATTCTCCTAAGTTTGTTTCCTCCTTTTGAGAACCAACTCATAATGAGATTTTTCTAAAATTACTTTTCCCAGAATCATATTTTTAAGAGACCTAACACTCAAAATTTTGAATAAATATTATCTTTCTGGTAAGAATCACCAGTCCATTCTAGTGTCTGCTGAACTCAGTGAGAGTATGTGACTCATAAATTCATATAATCATTTAAGATGGAAGGTATTTCTGAAGGTCATGTAGTCAAAATCCTATTCAAAGAGGGACTGACTTGAAAGTTTTTTTCAGGAAACAGATTTTCCTGGAAGACTCTCTACAGACATTGACTCCTGTGATAATCTGTGTCTAAATGTGCTGTTTACATATATGTTGGGGCTCAAAATATGACTTGCCAACAGAAAGGAACATGCAGTTTGCTTTCACATTTTGGCATGGCTTCCTGCATTTCCTCCAGTTGTGAAAGCATTTTAAGCTGGAGCCTCTGATAAAATAAAGCTTTGCAGTTAAATATTCAAATAGACATTCATCTTAGTTCACATTTCGAAGAGTACTAATTTTTTTCTTTTGGTATAGTTATGAAGCTTGATGCATGTGCATGGATGAAAATTATAAATATAAGTATGTCCTTTGCATTTTGTCCAATTATTTAATTTTGTGAGATTCTGCATGTGAGCATGATGAAGAAGGGAGAACAGCTCTGGACCATCTTCTTTGCCCTGCATGAGGGCTGAGAAGTAGGAGTATTGAGTCAGGGTTGTGTGACTGTCAGGAGCACTGGCACAAAAGTGTGGAGGGGGTAGAATCTGGTTCAGACCTGTGCAGTGAGAGATTGCTCCTCTTTCTCACTCTGAGTGGCTTGTGTGGGTGCGCACACATCGTCCCCAGCAATCAACTTCTGCATGTACTCTCATGACTCACCCCCGCCCAAGTATTCACAGACAATGTATACATTTACATAGAAATAAACAAAATATGCGCTTGAATATACCCTACAGAAAGATGGTGGAATTTATAGGTGTCACATTCTGCATCTTAATTAGATATTGTCTTTTGAATTTCCTCTAAAGATGCAAAAAGCAGGTCCTAGAGCATGTCTATTCATGTTGTAGTACCTTGGCTCTTGATTCTAAAAGCGTCTAATAGCACTTGATTTGTCAGTTGTTATAAATGTGATCTAGGATTTTGTTTGAGCCTCTGAAAATCTTCTCATTGGCACATGTCTGAAGCTGCCTTTATACACATAAGGATTTTATTTATCATTTCATAACTTTTAAAATTAGAAAATGGATACATAATTTTAGAGATATTTTGTGAAATGACATGGAAAAGCTGTTATGACAAAAAGGATAAAAATCCATACACTTAGTGTGCCTTATTTAGTTTGTCAAAAACACTTGAGCTGTTGAGAGAATCTAATGTAATTCAATGAATCTGCAAGTACATTTTCAGCCCATTGAAAATGACTGTCAATTCAAGGTTACTTCATAAAACTGAATCATGAACAAAAATTACTTGGTGAAGATGAAAAAGGCAAAGAAGTAAAACAAATAAGGAAATGGGTATTAACAAATTAGAAATTAGAACAACAAAAAATGTTAATGGAGATTTATGGAATAAAAAATTTTTTTTTCTTATATGGTCTTTCTTTGACCATTATTGGCCTATCTATGTCTTCATTATGTAGAAAAATTGTCTATTTACTTCAATAGCACTCTTTCAAATTCATGCAGGCAACCATTTCCACTTGAAAAAATAATAAATATTATTCATGGGTATTTTCTTACACAAATGGAATTGCAAAGCTATTCCTTTCTTCCTACATTTTTCACCCAAATTCCACTTTTGAGCTAGCATTAAAATATGAATAAATTTAGTAAATCACAAATGTATATCATTATCTTTCTTTTTACACATATTCTTATGACAGAAACATTTGTCTTCTTGTTAATTTTTCTTCATTTCTTGCCTTCAAATTGTCATTTGAAGCATGAGATGCTTATAAGATTACAATTATCTACTCAGTGAGAAGGGTTATTTATCAAGTATAGAATTAGTGAAAACATAAAGCCATTAGTGTCTCTCTCCCCTTTGTTTTCTGTTCCAATTCCCCAGGTAGAACTGAGTTGCTATCTAGACAGCAGTATTTGCACAGATAGTAAAATTAACTCTTGCTCCAAAATATTGGTAAGCTGGGTTTGCCAAAAGGTGATGGTTCTGGGTATAGTCAGACATTCCTGGAAGACAAAAAGGAACAGATTAAATTTCATTCAGCTGCAGAAAACCAAGAACATTATTTTCTTTTCTTTCATGTTTTCTTTATGTTTTGCTTTCTGTTTCTTTCATGTTTTCATAAATTAGGCATTTCTTGGTGCCTTTTAAAACACTGAATCCTGCTCAGTGTATGCAGAGGATGCCAAATTCTGGACTCTGATTCCAGACTTGAAAGACAAGTATCACTCAGCATTTCCATCTGGCCATCAGTATCTGTCTTCCTTCTCAAACAGGGGATTCCATGAAATGAGTTTACATTTGCTTTTAATGTGCCAGCATCTGTTTCAGGTATCTGCATTGCTACAGTGAGGCTGTGTTTCAAATGAGGCAGTGACAAAATTGTTCAGACCCCACAGCTTCCTGGAGTGCCTGTTAGCAGCTCTACATGGTTGAGCAAGTGTAAGGGCTCCAATCGTCTTTCAAACTAGGCCAGGTGAGAGTAAAATGAAGAAAGTGTTGTAGTATCTTTCTCTTGTGTGACATGGACTCAAAAACTCAGGGCACAGTTTCATCTTACAGAAGGTTTGGCAATAACTGAACTTTGTGGCACTTCAGGATCGCCACCCCTTGTTTGTTTGTGTTGCAGATTTTTTTTTTTACCCCAATCATTTCCCTCAATTAAGTTTGAGTTTAGAGGAAAACCTCATAAGCAGTTGAGCTGACATTTCATGAAAGGTAGACTGCTGGGACAGGAGAATGAGAACATTTTACAGAATCAGAGAACAGCAGAGGCTGGGAGAGGTACATGGAAGTCATTTGGAGGTCCAACTCCCTGCTTAAGCAGGGCCACCTAGAATCATTTCTAGAGGATCATATCCAGACAGATTTTTGATGTCTCCAAGGATGGAGACACCAGTCTCCATTAGTGACAATTACAGTGACAGTGCTCAGTTGCCCTCAAACTAAAAAAAATTAAGCTTGACTACCATTAAATATTTTGTGTAATAAATCCAGCTCTAAATTAGAGCAAAGAATCACTTTTAATACAGCTCAGGTGTTAAAGGCTTCAAGCATCTGTGTGTCTGTAGCACTATGTCAGTCTGCCTGGATGCATCCATACTAGTCAGTTCTAGTGGGCTTTGGAATGCTTCAGGGCATGGGGATGGGATTGTCCTTGTTAGGCAGATCTCCACACACTCCCTAAAAGATACTCAGCCTGTTGTAATTATTTACGTGCCCCAACAATTCCATCACATGGTCTGTCAGTCAGAGCAGCTCCTGGGAATACACAAGGGCAGTTTCCTTTCAGGTGCTGTCCCAAGTGCAACCACCACAGCAGCCCAGCCCTGGCAGTTTGTTAGGGCAGGTGCCAGACATTGTGTGAATTAACTCCATGCCTTCAGAAATTGAGGTGTGTTTGATTTGCTGATAAAGAAATGGCCTGTGTCTGCAGGATGCCTGAGTGTGTGCTCACCTTGGTGGCTGAACTTTACATGCTCATCCAGCTGCTTTACATGCTCTTGACTCCTGGGTTCAGTATGTGATGTGTGGGGGCAGTCAAGAACCCTGAAACTGCCTCTTTTCTTCTTATCTTAGTTTCCTATAAACGTTTTCTTTAGCTCTTTTCTTTTAGAATATGTCCATAACTTGGATTCTATTTGTGGATTTGCCTTTCTGAATAGCCCTCTGGACAAGAAGGGCTATTTAATTTAATTTTTTTTTTAATTGTCTGCATCAAGAGTGGATAATGCTGTGACTCAGACACATGATAAAGGACCAAATCAGCTTGCTTAATTTTAGCTGGAATACAACTTTTCAATGTGTTTTTAGCCTTGAAAGAATATACTTTAAGATCAAAAAAAGCTCCAAGCAGATATTTGATTGAAAACTGCAATTGCTATCAGTATTTCCAATCTATTACAGAGCAAGAATGAGAAAATAGACTTTTTTAAACCACAGTATTTATTTTTAATTTCACCTGCATTTGAGGCCTCCTGCTGTCCTACTTCTCTGTGTTTTTCTCAATTTATATTCATTGTAACTGAGTTGGGGAGGGAATTGGTCAGTATGTTTGGAATGCTGATGAATTTCTGTTCTTCTGCTGTATGCCTCTTTAACACAGTTATCTTTACTTTGTAAATATATATAACTCAAGAATGCACATTAGTGAAATAAGGTACTTTGTTTTAATAAACTGAGGACATCTATTTTAATGCTTTCCTAAGATCTGCAGGATACTATGAAGAGTTAGAAGGTATAATAACATGAAAGTGTTGCTTTATGAAGATCTAAATAAAGACCCCAAGAATTATATTAAAATATTTGTATTTAGGAGATTATACTACTGTTAGCATTGTTGATCAATTCAATCTACAAATAATTAATTAGATAAATGTATTGCATCATACCCTTCTGAAGAAAGAGATGTCCTCAGCTTTTTCTTTTATTCAAATCTTGTGGTCAGCTTTGTACCAGACATTTTGGAATCATTTTCTTGAATGCTTATATTATTTTGATTTTGATTTTGTCTTTTTAAGCTTCTTTAAGTTATGAAATTTATACTTCGCACCATGTACTCCGAGTTTCAAATTGAATTAAATTCTTCCATGTTTCTCTTTTTACTTTTTCTGTTCAGCCAATTGTTATATGATAACTTCCAGGGTGGTGAGTCATCCAAAGTGAGCACACCACGTAGACATACAAATACCAGAAAAGTATCCATTCTTCTTAGTGAAATTAGCTATTGATTGCAGTTGGCCATGTCCTTTATTTCTCTTTCTTACAATAATAGCATGGAAATGTAAAATGTGTATTTATTGACTGGATGATTATAGGCATTTGTGTAGAGCCTTTATTTTAAAATATTACCTTTCCTAAAAATGTTTGTGCCATGTACTGACAGCTACTTTAATAAAGGAGGAACTATGCTTTTAAAAAGTAGAATGTCCATGTGTACAGTATAACTAATAAAGGAAATTTGGTATGATTTATGGAGCAAGGAGTTGTGAATGCATGAAAATTGAATATAACAACCATATATTTTCCTTGAGATCAGGTTCAAATCAGTTATTTTTTCTATAGGCTTAAATTCTTAGGGATTATTTCCTTTTAAATGCGTTTTATGAATAGCAGAAGCAGTAGAGACAGCAAATTCTTTCTGAACACTTTTTGATGCAGAATACAGTATTTGTGAAAGGCTTAAAATTAGCATTTTTGAATGAAGACTTAAAATCCTATAATAAATATAATTCTTTGTGTTTCCATAAACGAGCAGCACTTTCATGTAAATTTAATGTTCATGGAAAGCATTACATTGACTGGTAAAGAAGCGAAACTTTTATTTATTGTTGCCAGGTATTGAAAGACAGGAGCAGAATGGCAGTTCCTCCTGAAGCAATGGTGTGTCTTATGTGTGATGTGGAGAAAGATTTCCAAATATTTTATCTTTATAGCTCTGCAAAAACATCCAATGAGACTGTTGCTTGTGCAAGATAGGTAGTCAATATGAGCATGTAGTTTTCAGAAAATCACATGAGAACTGCCAGAAAATTAAGTCAATGGGTTTGCACATCTGTCAAGTAAAGTTTCATCAATTATTGACCTTTTCCTTCTGGCCACTCCACAGGATCTGAAGGAGATAAGCTTTAGGGTCCATTCCCTAGTGCCCAGATAATAAATTTATGCTACACAGGACAAAAACCCTCATATTCATGGAGGAAAACATACTACAATCTCACTCTAATTTCTTCAAATCCCCCAGAATCACAAACCATTCAATTACTTTGCCAAAGATACAGCTTTTAATTCTGCAGTGTTCAGGTTTTTGAGATCTGGTATGTTTATACCATTTCCCTCTATTTCCAGCATTGCAGATGGGTGGATTGAAACCTGTCTTCAAGTATTACTATTTATGATTTCTAGAAATGTTGAAATTACCTGTTCACTACATAGATGCAATGTCTGTCTAGCCCTTAAAGGCTTAAGGAGAAGCAGAGAAGACAATTGCCCTCCAGGCACATTCCCTCACGACAGTGAAAACATCTGCTTGCTTGCCAAAGATAGCATGGAAATATATTTACACCATTAAAAAGAAAATTCAGCTACATAAAAATGTTCTGAGGGGAAAAAAAGCAAAAAAAAGACCAGTGATATAAGTAAAAACCTAAGGATGTTTTAAACCATGCTGACTTCGACTATGCAAAACCTCATGACAACGAAGAGAATAAACTAAGCTTGGAAACCAAAGCATTTTAATCACACGTAAATGCCATTTTGACATCTCACTATTTCTCTGCCCCACACTTTCTTCCTGACTGCCAACTGCATGTTACCAGAACTGGTCCTCACTCTCTGTGGTTTTCATCGCCTTCAGGAGTCTCCAATGTTGATTAGAGTTAATTGCTATGACTGAGCGATTCTTTTCCTGTAAAGTTAATGAAAGTTTGTGTGTCAACACTGCAGTGCACTAGCCCAAAATTATGCTAATTACCACATGCATAGAATTATTTGGCTCAACTGAGGTTTAGCTACTTAAAGTTCTACAAAGATTATTTGGATGGAGGAGATGGTGATATGATGGTTCTCTCTGGAGGTATCTAAGGAAGAATCTGGTACCATATTTAGACAATGTACACAACAGGAAAATGTGGCCAGGGAACTGAGCAGCATACTGCAAAACAGTATCTCAATTATTAATTACAATCAAATCTAATTATTAATCCTCTTAATCTCATCTAGCTACAAATTTTCTTTTGTTAACACGCAATTTAAATATTTTCCATGTATAATTTTAAAACTGTCACTTAAAATAAATGTTTTGATTCAAGTATTTTTTGGGGCTCTATCATGTTCCCTTGCTTCATAGACCATATACTAATATTTTTGAACAGGATTTCCCAGGCAGATATTAAGCTGTCCAGCTTTGGGATTAGTACTTTTTCTTTACTGCCTTCTATTTTGATTTTCTCTTTTAGGAAGGTTGGGCAGCCCAGAAAATTAAAACAGTGAAGGAAGACAAAGAGACTGCATGATCTATGCTGGACAAGGGCAAGATATAAGTAAATTGGAATTTGTTCATAGAATAGTTAAAATTCACACTTCAGCAACTAAGGATATATGTTCTTCTGTACTGTCTTGAGAAAAGGTGGAATGCAGGAAGGTGGAAGAGAACCACTATTTTTCCAAAGCCAGTCTTCCAGTTTGTCTCTTCTCATGATCTAATGAGAACGCAGGCTTTTTACATTTCCATGATTCAGATTCTGGATTCTTTCCTGAAGGTGACAAGACTGTGAAAGGTCATAAAAATAGGTTAGACTGTAGGACTTTTGACTGCTGGCAGATCTGAAATCAGTTCTAATCCAAGTATACATTTTCCTTGACTGGAACTGAAATACTATTAAAATACTAGTAAAAATACTATTATGTTTTGAATATGCATTCATATGGTGTGTCATGCCATACACTGGAAAATTACACTTTATACAAATACAAAATGTACACTCAGAACAGAAAAAAGTCCTCCACAGCTTTTATAAACAACTCTCCAAATACCTTACTTACTTTAATTTAAAAAGATTTATAAATATATGCCTTCAGAAGCTTTAAATATACCTAATGTGCTTCATTGGTGTTAAACCTAATCTATCCAATGAGATAAGTGTCAAGTAAGAGCATTTTCTAAATTAACAAGATTTTTTAAGAGAATGAAGCTGAAGTAGAGAAAAAAGACACTCCCCTGAGATAGGAAAGTCCTGAATTTTTATTGCCAGTGTTATATTCATGGCCATAAGGCATTCTCCATATACAAAACAAATGATTAGTCAGATTAAAACAACAGAGTGGCTTTTGTTCTGAAGAGTCTTAAAATATTTTGTAAAGGTCCAGAGACATCTAGAAATAAACTATTTTATAACTTTTTGTTTCTATTTCACAACAGAGTAAAGATACTATTTTAGGTTACAAATGTTAATTACTATCTGATTTTCCCCCTGTTCCATAGAGACGTCCACAATATCCTGATTTTTTTAAAGCAAAATTATAAAATGCTACTGCAGTAATTATTTTATATTTGACTGTTTAGCAACAATATGCATAAGACTTCATTAATTGTATTTTATGTCTAGCTGTAATTAGATACCAGGTAACAGTTCTTGAAAACATTTGAAATTATTTTAGCATCCAGAGAATTTATGAAATTTAAAAAACCCAGACACTAAACAACATTTTAATAAAAACAAGGTCAAAAGCTAAAAGGAGGGAGTTGCTGTGTTAATAAATTTACACTGATAGGGATTTTATTTCTCTTTTGGTTAGCTGGGACATTCTAATAACATATTGCTTCAGATTTGTATATGCATTGCTGTATTTTAGGGAAGTGCATTGAAATATTATTAAAAGATTATTTATATGAGTTTAGAATATTAAAAATCCATATTTTATCCTTTGCATATTCATTAACATAACAATATGTGGTAGGCTACTTATATTCTATTTTCATTTGTGCCACAATAGCTAAGGATCTTGTCAGGGTTTACATTATAATTCCCTCTTTTCAGTGGCATTAATAAAACTTTGTTCTAGGCTGAAAGTTGGCAAGAAAATTCTATGTTCAGAATCATATATTTTGCAACAAAAAGGACGCTTTAAAACCAGGAATCGTTTTACTTGGGTGTTATTTTCCTTTTTAAATTCCTTTTTAAGAACAGCTGACGGTGCTGAAGATGTTACAGAAAAATTATCAGTCAATTTCTCCCCAGTCTTTCATCAATTTATAGCAATATGTTAAGGGCAGCTGAATCACACTTGACATAAAAGTCATATAATCCATTGCAGATACATGCTGTTACCTCCACTCTTTTTGTGATTCCCTGTGGGATACATATATTCACTTTCACTACTCGAATTTCATGCACTAGAAACTTTTTGCTAGGTTGTGTAACTTGTAAAGATTAAAAATGAGAGGAATTCACAAGGGTTTGATTTGCCTAAGATCAAAACCAGCTATCAATTCATAAAAAACTCCAAAAAGGTAGAGATGAAGAGTCAAAGAAGAGGTAGGAGAGGAGTGTGAGATAAGAAATGAAGCATCTGCCTGCAGCACACAGCAAGGGGATTTCCAGGGACCACACACAATGGCAACTGAGCAGTGGAGTGAGTGAATTTCTGCAGTGACCATTTGAAGCTAAGGCAGAAGGAAACAAAGGGAGAGATGAACTTAGGTTTCCATGACTGGCATACTTAAGGACTTAGACACTTACACAGGCTTTTGAATAGCATGCATCACTAATCTAAATACATAGATAAGTATTCTTTCTTCTCAAACTAGAGTTCTAATAAATTACATATTAAATTAGTGCTAGAGTCTATGTTCAGCTCATCAAAAATATAAAGTCCAGTCTATCTCACCTACACACCACAGTCACCACGTAGACTTTTACATTCGAGCCAATCAGTACCTAGATACAAATGTTTCTGTGATCCGAATTTAGGACACATTTAGAGTGAGGTGAATAACACCTTAGAAGCAGAAACTCATCTTTTCTGATTATAAAGGAAGCCTAGGATAACTAATTCAAATGTAAACACTGTAAGTAACCGAAGCTTAGCTAGAAGACATCCATTCATGGACATTGTAATTGAGACTGCTTTATCTACCATGCTGCTTGTTCCTATCACAACCACATCGTGTATTTAAATTAGTGAGCTTTGGAAGCACAGAATTACAGACTTTTCACCCGGGGCAGGGTGTCTTCAAATACCAATTTTGTCCAGGTCTCAATACCACATTACTATTTTGGAATGTAAAAGAGATGTACTACTCTGCTGGGGCTTTTATTCACATGATTGACTTCTGGCCTCCTGTTGAAAACTGCTTTCCAAAAGTAAGTCTAAATAACCAGGCAGCCTTAAGACACCAGCAAGCCCAGGGTCATTGATTGTCCCTTATAGTAATTGTCCCTTTGGTGTTGGCAGCAGCTCCACTGATGGGCAACTGTCCCAGTGCCATCCCAGCCACAGCAGACTTCAAGCAGGATGGCAGAAAGAAAATCCTATTTCCTACCCTTCCTCATCTTCAGTTCTGACAGCTGGATAATGTCAATATGCCTTTCAGATTTTGTGTTTTGACTGGAAAAAAAAGGGGGTTTACAATTGATTAGCCATTACTTAGTTTTAAGGACATATTTGTGGCATTAAACTAAACATTTTCTTGAGGAAAAAAAGCCAAATTGAATGATTTGAGCAATGATCAATACATGGGTAACACATACAGAAAATGTGACACTGGCAGAGACCCTGTGATAACACAGATCATGCTTGGCAGTAAAATGAAATTAAAGTTATATCTATTGCAGTGCAGAAAAGAGAATGCCTTTTCAAGAGTGTCTTATTCCTGAGTGTCTAGTACAAGTACACCCTTTTTTCCTTTTTCTGCATGTGTCAGTCAGGGTGAAGAACAGAGACAGATATACAAGGTAAGAGCAGTGAAGAATTTTACATGCTTTGTAAGTATGTGGGAGTATTTAGGCACTAACAACAGAACTAGCAATTGATCTCATAATAGTCACAGCCTAATCTTAGATCTCAGAGCAAGCAGATCCTAAGGATGGAATTTAACACTGAAAATTGTCATGGATTTTAGATTCAATGCACAGAGAATGAAAAGCCAAGTGGTTATTTTAAAAAACATGGGCATGCAGTATGCCAATCAAAATATTTAGCTTGGATTTCTCCATTAGAACGGCTATATAAATTAATATAAATTAATATCTACCTAATTATTTTAAATATAAAATAAAACCCAGATGTGAAACTATTTGAGCTGTTAGCAAGGAAAGAAACACAGCTTCCATGTAAAAGAAGTGATTATGTTCTGTATTTTATAGCAGCATTAACTTCTTCAGTTGCAACAAAAGAAATAGGAAGGAAGTAGGAAGAAATAAAGAAAAGAGAGAAACAACTTAGATAAATGCCATTGTTCTGTTTTACATCTGTATTGGCTGTCCATTTTATTTGAAGGACTAAATATTTATTTTACTAAAATAAATGTAATCAATGATGGCTGGTGACAGAACATACTAATTTTCCTTGTTATGGCTTCCAAAATTTTAAGTACTAAGAATGTCTGTTTTGCATAATGTCCACTGGTGTTTGAATGCTTCAAGCAACTGCAGTGAGTATTTTTCGTATTTTTTAGTCGTAGCTTTAGAGTAAAAAGAAAGTAGTTCTGCAAACTAAAACTCAAAAATTATTCCCATCAGACATAAAAGAACCACCTATATAAAGAAAAAAAGTGATGCTTCAAATATCCACAAACTGAAAACTTTGTTTTGAAAAAATTATTCTGCTCATTGAAAAAGCAGCAAAAGAACCACTCAAGTATGAAAAAGAAGTACTATTATCTCATATAAAGATAGCAAGGAGATAAAAAGTGATGCTTCAAATTATTTTTAAGAAGAAAAGCATATGGCATACTCTGTCCTTCCACTCATAGAAGTGGACCTGATTGCAATTAGTTGATCTAATCAGGGATTCCTGGTCCAATTCATGTGGTTTCAAAATATGTTAACTGGTAACACTTGACATCAGATCTGAAATTCATTTAATAGTTTGAGTATCATGTAGAATGCAATGGTTTTGAAAAATCCTGCTATTTTCAGCACATCCTCTGCATGATCCTGATGGTAATCCTAGATAACCACAAGAAGAACTGTGAAATACATGGCTGCAGACAGTACCAACAGGCAAAATCTGAAGAAAGCAAGTGAACACTTGAGCACTTTATGTCAGGAAGATAAAAATACCTCATGAGGGGAAAATTCTGTAGCCTTTTTCCTTTATTTGACAGAGTGCTTAGAGACAGAACAAGATATTTTTGGGCCCATGTATTTTACAAATGTACAAGGAAAAAATAATAAAATATCTTCTTTATCTCACATTTTCACATTTCACTGTAAATTGTACTCTTTCTTAGGAGTAATATTAATTTAGGGTTAGATTGTGAAAAGATTTAAGCCCTGCAATGTCTAGCATTTTACAAAGCCTTTAAAAGATTTTTTGCTTTGTGGAATTCCCCCATTCCTCTGCCTAGGCTTCTCATAAATGCCTGGAGAAAACTGGGTGCCAAGAAATAAGGTAAATAACAGGAACAGGAGTTCAAATCTAAAGATAAGATCCATTAAAGCAGGTTGCAAAAGGAGACATTGAGCTTCCTAATGAGACACAGTGGAAACAGGGCTTGAACCCAGACATTTAAGCCCCAATGACAAGATACCATTGCTGTACACTGCTTCCTGACATCAGGTGCTTACTCCAAAATCTCTGAAAGAACATGGCTAGCAGAAAAGAAGAGAGTTTGTTTTTCTGTCCCTCTTTTTCTCATGTGTTCCCTCAAAACTTCAGCACAGTACAAAAAATACCTTACAAGGAAATAGGCTTCCCTTACTCCTTTCTGTTGAAACTTTTTCCCTCCATAAAATGAATACATTTCTGTTGGACTAACAAACATAAACAGCTTCCTTCCACTATATAGCCCCTCCTTTGAGCAGGCTAGGTGTCAGTAAACAATCACTACTCTACGTTAAATGTTCAGTAGAGCACATAATCAAAAACTCTTTCCCTATCCACTAGCCTGTGAGGTTCTGTTTAAATACTGAATACTGAACATATAATCATTTTTGAATGAGTGAAATAGCTGAGTCAGAAGGAACTACAGTGTTGCTTTTGCTTCACCAGGCTGCAGTACAGAAACAAGCCCAGTGTTAAAAACAACAACTTGGGTAGGGGAGACAAGGATGGGATGAATTTTTATATGAGACAACCACAAAATCTGGAGAAGAGACTTTCTTTGCTTATGAAGCTGGACAAAACAACATATCCTTGTGTGACTTTGTGTCAGCAAGTTTGCTATCAATGTCTACTGAACTTGGCCTCACAGTTAATGTGGTAAGAAAACATTTCTGCTGTCGCTGGTAATACCTAAAAGCTGTGCCTACTCATGGAAACCTAAGGCATTCTGAAATTATGGCTGCTGAATATGAGGTTTTAAAATCTAAATTTTAGATAACAGCATTATAGAATGGTTGAGATTGGAGGGGAGCTCTAGAAATCATCTGGTCCATCCACTCTGGTCAAGCAGGACCATTTAGATCCAGTCACTTGGCTGATTGCTCTAGTTTCCTAAAGAAGATTCAGACACCTAAAGGAGTTTGTCAGATAGACTTAGGGCCTTATCCTAGCATGTCCTTCTTCAGGCCAGTCCCATTCTATTAATTTTTTAAACATATGTCATGTACTAGTCTTTTGATAACCATCTTTTTATCAGAGGATCATTTCTTTGTTCCTAAAGGCTTGAAATTATTAAATATAAATGAACCACGTATCCACTCAGAAATAACAAATATAACGGAAATAATTTTTTACTATTCCTTCATTTTCTTTTCCAGTTCCATTTGATTTCTCTCATCCTAACAGATGGCATACCAATTTGAAGTTATTCTATTGAAACACGTTTAAATCATTGCTGAAAAGCTGTTGTGAAATTAAGCATTCATTGATAATCTGAGGCTGAAATCTTGCTGTCCCCTCTGTAGTATTCTGCATTTATACACTCTCTGCTCAAAATGCTAGGGTCAGAATTTTCAACTGATCTGACCAATGGAAGTAGCCAGTGCTTTTTTAAAAAGCAAATTTCAAGCAGAGAAGTGCCCAGGTGATTGACGTGTCTGCAGCACCCAACCTTTTGCAAGCTTTTGAGGAGACTTAATCACAAGTGTAGTTCAGAGATTGAGGTTACCAGACAACACTAAATATTTTGGATGTTTAACCTGTCTGAGACTGGAATAATGCTGGCAAATCGCAGCCCAGGTTTTGGTCTGGTGCCTTGGAAAAACAGCTTCTGCCTCCTTGCCTGTAGGCAGCTCTGTGGCCATAGCTTATGCCTGGCCTCTGTGCACTGATTGTGAGATGTCGCTCCAGCTGACTGGTCCTGAAAAGAAGAATCCAGACCTCAGCTAGATTTCAGGGACACAGAGGCACACAGGCATTTGAAACTGATAATGATCATTAACAGTGATACATGCAATGGGGGTAGTAGTAATAATATTTTGAACAAGGGCAATCATCATTTGGACATAAAAAGTGCATGGTGCTTGGACCACACCACAGCTGTCTTTGTTTCTCAACTATTTCCATCTATTTCAACTATTTTTGACAGCTCTGTAAACCTCCTGCCCCTGGCTTGTTTCTGACTTCCATCACATGACAATCTAATTGACAATTCAGCTAATTTCTTTATGATGAATTCAGTGGTTATTCCTGCTATTTCTTTATATTCTACCCCTAAAAATCTTCTTGTTGTCTGCACTTTTTAGTATTTCTGATGAATGAATGATCCAGTTCAGTACAGGGTTTCAAAGCTGAAAACTTGTCCTTAGTTGACAGAACGAATGTATTTTATTTTGCTATCTCTATTCAACAGGACTCAGAGATTCCTATGATACTGTACTCGATTGCTTTTAAACAGACCATGGGAGATGATGAATGACTAAACCTTTGGATTTATTCTTTCTTTTCTTTGCAGGGAACAAGGTGATTGCAGAGGGTCTTGTCTCTACTGCTAATTCAACCTGCACATAACCTATAAGTATGGAAATCAAGGGGTCAATAATAAACCAGGTCCCTTTCAAGTGCTGAAAGTGACTATGGATGAGATGTGAATGGCTGAAGTAATGAAGAGCATTTCCAGGTGTCAAGCAAAGGTTTAAGGTTAGGTGCTGTGCTCATGGCAACACATCCAGTGTGTGTAGACCTGGCATGGTATCCTAGTCTTCCTTCCTTCCTTCCTTCCTTCCTTCCTTCCTTCCTTCCTTCCTTCCTTCCTTCCTTCCTTCCTTCCTTCCTTCCTTCCTTCCTTCCTTCCTTCCTTCCTTCCTTCCTTCCTTCCTTCCTTCCTTCCTTCCTTCCTTCCTTCCTTCCTTCCTTCCTTCCTTCCTTCCTTCCTTCCTTCCTTCCTTCCTTCCTTCCTTCCTTCCTTCCTTCCTTCCTTCCTTCCTTCCTTCCTTCCTTCCTTCCTTCCTTCCTTCCTTCCTTCCTTCCTTCCTTCCTTCCTTCCTTCCTTCCTTCCTTCCTTCCTTCCTTCCTTCCTTCCTTCCTTCCTCCTCCCTTCCTTCCTCCTCCTCCTTCCTCCTCCCTCCCTCCTTCTCCCTCCCTCCTCCTCCTCCCTCCCTCCCTCCCTCCCTCCCTCCTTTCCTCCCTTCCTTTTCTACATTACTGCACTTTGGGAAGAGCCAGGTTACAAAAACAACAGACATGGGACTGTGAGGCAGTGAGAAATTAGCATTATTTAAAGCATAACAAGAATTTAGACTTAGAAATTTGCATCATTTTTCTGTCTCTTCACAAACTATGTTTCTTTTTATCAAACTTTGTGTTTGGTGGGGTTTGCAAGTTTTTTGGGTGGGAAGGAGAAGGGGATTGCTGGGACTTTTTCCTTCTCAGAAACATCGGGGGTTTTTTTGAAGACAAGAGCTCAGTAACTCATAAAGTAGTATATAAAATAGAAGGGAGAGTCAACATTAGAAAGAGAGAATAAACAAAAGGAAAGCAGCTTGTTTATGGTATGAACTGCAAATAAAGGAGGTAGAATTACCATTTTAAGAAATATTTAAATCTAGATTTATTATCATTTTATCCTAGATAATGAAATATGTCTTTCAATGATGTAGGAGAAACTGGCACATTGTAATTCAAGAAGTTTCTACTGTTACTAGCATGGAATTGTCAGGATTGATGAAGTATGACCTACTGTCTCAAAAGGCCCTAAGATAATTTTTTAATCTTTCAATCTTTTAAAAGCAGTTATTTTTTGGATATCTTTAGGAGAATAATTTTTTTTTTTTTTGTTTGGTTAACAGTGGGAAAAGAAGCAGTTAAAATGAGTGAAAGAATATGCCACAATATGAATTCAAAAGCGTCATTTGAAATTAACCAGGAGCCCAAGCAGACTGATGCTCTCTTTTCGCTTGTGGTGACTCCTAAAGAATGCAATTAAAGAGGCCATAGTAAGCTCAGTTGTGTCCCAGTACAGTGGTAAGCATTTTGCATCTGTTCCCATAGCAACAGCACTGCAGAAACAAGTTGTTCAGGCTACGGTCTCTGTCACATTGGTATGGGGAAGCTCTCCCTGGCAGGCTAATAACTATAACTTTCTAGGTCTCAAAAGGCATTGTTTAGAACTGTGCTACTAAACAATGACATACTTAACAAAGCCTTAAGGTACCAAAGAAGGATGAACCGCAGATGGGATAAACAAAGTTCTATTTGTAAAAATAATTTGGTATTTCTTGTGACATCACTTTAAAGAAAAACAAGATAATTTTGCTGGCTACAGACACAGCAGGGATTTTAAAATACTTTGAAATTCTGATCACCTGGAAAGCTGTAAGAAATCATATCCAGTAGAAAATTACTAATCAGGCCCAACTGTGGTTTTGTTAAAATAGCATTATTGCTTATGGCATTGCTAGAACTATTTTTTGGTATGTAGATAAATGTTTATTGGTGATTTCTTTTTAAAGAGTTCAGGAGTTTTTTATTTTATAGGATAAAAGAACAAAAAAATTTGCCCTTTGGATTCCTTATGTGAACTGAAGTTCAATCAGATATTGACATTCTTTCCTCAAAAGAATGCAGTTTATTAATGTCTTATCAAATATTTCTGCTATGTTGTTTTAGAAAGGAAAAGAAAAAAGTCCTGCATGAAAAAAAAACAAAAGATAAAGCAAAGAATTATAAAAATATGAAAATATAAGTACCTACTTCTTCTTTATTATGTGGAAATCCTTCATATTAAAACTGCAGGCATTAGTTGTTCTACCTAATAGTTCAATGAGACGTACTAAATTAGAATATATTTTCTTTACTTCTTTGTTCCATAGTAACAAACATAATAGTTAAGGATAAAAACCAGTTTTGGATATAATCTCTAATTTTCACACCTGCATAATATTTTAAATCACTGCTTTTAGGGAAACTTTCTACATTGTTCTGTGTCTATATTAGTTGTTGTTTTGTTTGCTGTTCTTTTAGGTTTAATGGTACTCCAGCCGGCTATCTACAAGTGAAGGAAAATTATGTTTGTAATTTCAAAATATTAACTGTATTTGTTTTAAAAGGCCTGTCTAGAAACATCCAAAACATTATATAGGAAATTAAAGCCTATGTCCATGGAGGGAGTTTAACTTACTCTGGCAGCAAAATGGTGCAGGTCAACTGAAAGGCTTGGCACTTGCTCCATAGGAATTTTCATTAGGGCTACTGCCTCTCTTAAGAAGATTTTTAAAAGTCACAGAGACAGCCAGTTGCCATGAGGACAGACATCTGGGAATTAGAAGTGTGCCTTTCTGTTGTATCTGGGCCATATAAAAAGAAAACTGTATTTTAGGCAATTTTTTTTTATCAGTTCCAACTGGTTGGCATAAGCATGTTTCTCTTTGATCCAACATGTATTGCAAATTCTGCTCATAAGTGCTAAGTCACTCAGAGGCATATCTTCAGAAAAGGACACTTAATTACAAGCTTCTGTTTAAATTTGGTCAATAATGTGTGGACTTGAAAACCAATGAAGCTTCATGAGTATGCTGTAATTATTACTACTCAGATGATGAATTCTGATCAAAGAGGGACACAGCACAAAAACATTTACAAAGAGTTTGTAAAAAAGCTATGTAGAAATTTTCCTACCAGTTTAGATTAACTCTGGCTTTCCTTTCTACCATACCAGACAGGGTTAACTTTAACCAATCATCCACACAACAAGTACTCACTTTTGACTTTGTGATAAATCCAGATTTGATAGATCCAGATTTTCCAGCTAGTCAGATGGGTACCCTGATGTAGGAGATATGAATACAGGAAAAAAAAATAGTTGCTGTGGCAGGAAGACTGGAAAAAGATCATTGCAAAAACTAATGTTTGAACATCTTAATGTCAAATTCAATCCACAGCTCTGAGGTAAGCCTCTGGAGTCTCTATAAAATACTCAGGGATGATGAGATTCCTGAGGAAAGGAGCCTGTGCCAGATATTCCAGTGAGCCCTTACCCTGTACACTGTAGCAGACTGTCTTTCCTCCTTGTTTTTGTCCATTGAATCCCCCCCATGGTTTGCTGCCCAGATCAGAACTCTTGTCCAGAGTTTATCTCATTGTCAGGAGCTACAGTCTTAGTGGGCATGCCAAGTCCAGTTCTTTCTTTTCCTATATTCTGGATCTCTGCTTTTAATATCCCATTTCAACAACTCTCTCCTTCAGAAGGATCCTTTACTCCAAATCATGAAGGAGAGACACAAATATGTCTGGCTTACTCCCCCACCCCTGGCTGTGGCCGGTGTTGGCCAAGGCCTTTCCACTGTAACTCTGCACGGTACTCCAGCCGGCTATCTACAAGTGAAGGAAAATTATGTTTGTAATTTCAAAATATTAACTGTATTTGTTTTAAAAGGCCTGTCTAGAAACATCCAAAACATTATATAGGAAATTAAAGCCTATGTCCATGGAGGGAGTTTAACTTACTCTGGCAGCAAAATGGTGCAGGTCAACTGAAAGGCTTGGCACTTGCTCCATAGGAATTTTCATTAGGACTACTGCCTCTCTTAAGAAGATTTTTAAAAGTCACAGAGACAGCCAGTTGCCATGAGGACAGACATCTGGGAATTAGAAGTGTGCCTTTCAGTTGTATCTGGGCCATATAAAAAGAAAACTGTATTTTAGGCAATTTTTTTTTATCAGTTCCAACTGGTTGGCATAAGCATGTTTCTCTTTGATCCAACATGTATTGCAAATTCTGCTCATAAGTGCTAAGTCACTCAGAGGCATATCTTCAGAAAAGGACACTTAATTACAAGCTTCTGTTTAAATTTGGTCAATAATGTGTGGACTTGAAAACCAATGAAGCTTCATGAGTATGCTGTAATTATTACTACTCAGATGATGAATTCTGATCAAACAGGGACACAGCACAAAAACATTTACAAAGAGTTTGTAAAAAAGCTATGTATAAATTTTCCTACCAGTTTAGATTAGCTCTGGCTTTCCTTTCTACCATACCAGACAGGGTTAACTTTAACCAATCATCCACACAACAAGTACTCACTTTTGACTTTGTGATAAATCCAGATTTGATAGATCCAGATTTTCCAGCTAGTCAGATGGGTACCCTGATGTAGGAGATATGAATACAGGAAAAAAAAATAGTTGCTGTGGCAGGAAGACTGGAAAAAGATCATTGCAAAAACTAATGTTTGAACATCTTAATGTCAAATTCAATCCACAGCTCTGAGGTAAGCCTCTGGAGTCTCTATAAAATACTCAGGGATGATGAGATTCCTGAGGAAAGGAGCCTGTGCCAGATATTCCAGTGAGCCCTTACCCTGTACACTGTAGCAGACTGTCTTTCCTCCTTATTTTTGTCCATTGAATCCCCCCATGGTTTGCTGCCCAGATCAGAACTCTTGTCCAGAGTTTATCTCATTGTCAGGAGCTACAGTCTTAGTGGGCATGCCAAGTCCAGTTCTTTCTTTTCCTATATTCTGGATCTCTGCTTTTAATATCCCATTTCAACAACTCTCTCCTTCAGAAGGATCCTTTACTCCAAATCATGAAGGAGAGACACAAATATGTCTGGCTCACTCCCCACTCCCTGGCTGTGGCTGGTGTTGGCCAAGGCCTTTCCACTGTAACTCTGCACTGTGAAGACCTTGGCAGGGATGAGGTGGATTTATGGTAGGGTCAGGCTCCATCCAGGAGGACAGAACCATCAAAGGTTGCATCTAATTACCACCAATGATTCCTGCACTGCAACTTTTCAGAAGACACAGCATTGCAGATTTTCATGACAAGTATAAAAAGCAGTCTTCTGAGACAATGCAGCCATTCTTCCATTTCTGAGCCTTATGCAAAACTGAGAGTATGTAAACCATTTAGGACTAACGTATCCAGAAATTTTAAACTTGCACTACTATTTGAAATTACTGAGCTGCTTTGGCTAACATAAAAAAGTAGAACAAAAATAAGTTTAATCTGAGATAGGCACCACGGACATCAAAAAGAAATCAGTCTAAAAAATACAAATTTTATAAAGTTGCAACACAGCAGAAAATTAGGTAGTCTGATGGGCATTTTGACAGAAGGTATAAAAGTATATTGCCTGGCCAGCTCCATATTTTACTCAGAAACAAAGAAATAAGCCCCAACCATTTTCTGAGGACTTGGAAACATTTTTAATAACAGATGGAGAAAAGGGAAGAAACAACAGCTGAGAGCAGGAAAAGAAAGAAAACCACTTTTTTTCCATAAAAGAAGCAAAATACTTCTAATCTGTATTGCAAGTTTGTATTCTTAGTGGTTAGTTGCAGGAGAAGCTGTTAATAGAATCAAGAGGGATTAATGGCAGGAGAAAGCTGCAAGTGTATTCTTTGCCAGACAATACGAGTAAAAGTATTTGGAGAATAAGTGAGTCTGATAATACAACTTATTATGGAGCTTCATTTTCTCTTAGCTCTGACAGAGAACAGCTGCCTCAGTACTTCACCATTACCTGGGTAGTCAAGGTGGGATGAGATTGAGAAGAGTTTTTGACTTAGTTTTTCAGCAGCAGTAGTCAAAGTAAAAGGCAAGTAAAGGGCAAGAATTGGACTCAGCATTTTAATTTTCCACATTGGACTTTGTATATTACATTTGCATTTTATATGTTATATGCAATTTTCTGAGCATTTCCCTTCTGGCATTTATGCCACATGAGATCATTGATTATTTGTACATCGGAATTAACGTTATCACTTTTAAATTATGGTAGATTCTTGCTGACAGGAAGATACACACTTTAACATAGAGAGCATAGATAAGAGATAGAGGAAGAGAGGAAGAAGCAGAGGAAAGAAAAGCAGAAACAATAGAGTGAGAGATGAATAAACGAATGCAGAGGGGAAGGGACATAACATTTTTGACAACCTTTGATTTCTTGTTTGTTTCCTAACTTTTTATGCAATGATGAGCTACTTCAGAACTCTTAATCTTAGTTTCTTGTCTAAGTGCAAGATAAAATTACTGAAATAATTGTCTCTGGTGCTTTGAAAAACTGAAATAAGGAGCACTAGTACAGGAAAAAGAAAGGATTTTTAAAATATATTTCTGAAAAATTGCTTTTTTAAATGCCCAATTTTGAAAAAGCTGTTCCATCTTACTCAGGGAAAGGTGGAAGGTTGTTATGAGAGAAATCAGAACCATCTGTCTAGGTCACTTGTGTTACCTTAATTTTCTTTGCTTCAACTTTAGTGTCCTAAAACATCTCTTGATTTTCTAAATCCAGATCATTATGGGAAATTTCAGATTTCTGTGTACAGAAAAGGATGTTGATAATGTAATAAAATCTAATATATATTTTTAGTACTCTTAGGTAGTATTTGAAAAAAAATAGGGAGAGAATTTACTAAACCAAGAGTATCTCCAGGTTATTCTAAGTCCACACATTAGAGAGGGTACTATGGGTCACAGGGACCAATGAGAAGAGGAATGATGGTGCATGGCGGTGGCTCGGTTTGGTGAGCAGTGTTCTTCCTCCAGATAGAGGAAATGAGTTTTTCCTCACTCTGCTCCAGTGCAGGTGGCTGTTGGAGAAATTCACAAGATGAATAGATTTTTTAATATCTTTCCTTAATTGGGTTTTATTACCAATAAAAACATTACATTTTAACAGTTTGCTTCATTTCATTTGCAGAAATATTTGACTGGTTGATGTACTGGTTCTCAAGAATCCATTGAGTTCTTGTATTTGCTTGTACATTGGCAAAGATAAAATCATCCTTTTAAATTTCAACACAAGCACTTCAGTTTTCATACTGTTTAAGATGAGTCTACATAATCTTCCAAAATTAGACAGAGAAACATGATCTGTGCTGGACAGATAAAATCTTAGCTAAACTCTTAAATATGAACAAACAAAAGCTGTCAGAGATTTTATTCTTAGGGTAAAAAATGTATATTAAAAATGTTTTCCACTTTCAAAGTACTACCTCCCTCAGAAATAACAAAGCTCCATTTAATCTTTCTAGGATTTGTTACTGATAAATCCATAATGGGCACTCAAGCTCTTATATTTCATATTCCCCAAGATCTTAAAATTTAAAGCAAAATGTAAACTTCAAATATAAGTAATGAATATATTTGGGATTCCTTTTTTACTATTATTTTCTTTATGTTTTAGGTTTATTTCCAGTATAACTGGATTTCTGTTTATGGATTTTCTCCACGGGTATCAGGACTTGCAATGTTTCATCATAGAGGCTAAAAAGACCCTCAGGCTCACTGACTGCAACAGTTTGCTACTCTTCTCTTAGCAATACTTTTTTCTTATAGGAAAAAGGATAAATGAGAGGAAAAATTTTCTAGACGTGATTATAACTTGTAAAGAGAAACTGTTTAAGATTGTCATTCTGGAAGGTAACTTGATTAAGACAAGCTGAAAAAGCAGTCTTCATACTCCTAGGGCATGAAAAGTTTTAAAAAAGAGTAAAGAGTTCAATAAATTCAGAGAGGTGTAAAGGTATATTTTTAGAGACAGTAACCAAAAGCAAAACTATTAAATAGTGTTGTTACCTCTAAAGAAATAAAAGTAATAGCATAGCTAAACTTATCTAATTGCAGAATCTAAATAGGAAGGCGATCAAGAGATCAGTTTGATTCAGTCATTCACCCTCCATAGAACTCGGGTAAGAGAATGAGAAATATAAACCATAGGAATAAATTCAGGTTACTAGGGAAGAATATAAAAGTATAGCACAGGTACATAGAGACAAAATTATGAAAAAAAGAAAGGACATAAGAAGAAAAAGAGGCAACTATTAAGGAGTAACAAAAGTATCACTATATCATCCTAGAAGGATCATAGTAGTCAGATGCAAACAATGGGCCAAGGAGGAGCTTGGTCTGATACTAAACCACTAACCAATGACAATTTTAAATGGTCTTTTTGTGACTGTTTTCACTGGGATTTACTGCTGTCAATACCAGCAACAATTTTCATTGGGGTAAAAATAATCTTAAATAAAGAAAATAAACATTTAAAAGATCTCAGAAATTATAATATCTTTGTAGTCATCTGAGTCTTGTTTAAGTGCATGAAGCAGTCTCAGAACTACTGGCGTTGTCTAGAGATGAGAAATTCTTCAGACAATAGAAGAAATGCAACCTAATACTTGTATTTAATAAAGGAAAAAATTGAGTAAATGGCAGTTCTGTTAGGAAGAATATGGAATTAGAGGATCACATACTACACAATCATCAACAAACCTCTGTTCTATAATGGAAGGTAAAACAGCAGTACAGTAAGGAAGGTATATAAAGGTATATATACATATATCTATATATCTAAAATCCTGCCTGACTCAGCACCTTCCAGTGTGTTCCATTGTTAGACAGAGATAAGTGTGAGAGTGCCCAGAAGCAGTATGCATAAAACAGAGCATGCAGGGCATAGGTGTCATTACTCAATTTAAGTGCTATTACCGGTGCCATATTTACTATTTTTGCTTTTCCACACAAAAAAAAAAAATAGTGATGATTCATGAAAAAGCATTGTTTGATCATTTGGTGTACAATAGATATAAGTTAACAATGTTACTTGTGGCAGCAAAACAGTTTACAGGCAATAAAGTAACAATTAGATGAGAATGTTTAATCAAAAGGATGGAAAGAAATTTTGGGTTGTGATTATCTGGTTACATAGACGTATTTACTGTGTAAATACCAACATTTCAGCTTATTTTTTAGACTTCATGGGTTATGCAAACAAACAGGTTTTTCTTGGGCAAATTCAGCTCGTCTAGATGAGGATGTTTAAAACACAGCAGATAAACGATGCTGTAGAAATGTCTCCTTTTCTACATTCATAGAATGGTTTGGGTTGGAAGGAGCATTAAAATCATCTAGTTCCAATGCCCCTGCCATGGGTAGATGCACCTTCCACTAGTCCATGTTGCTCAAAGCCACATCCAGCCTGGTCTTGAACGCCTCCAGGGATGGGACATTCACAATGTCCCTGTTCCAGTATTTCACCATCCCCACATTCTCACATCTAATCTAAACCTACCTTCTTTCAGTTTAAAACCATTTCCCCTTGTTCTGTTACTACATGACCTTGTAAAAGATCCCTTTCAATCTGTCTTGTAGCCTCTTTAGGTACTGGAAACCTGCTATAAGATCTCCCTGTAGCCTTCTCCAGGCTGAACAGCCCCAACCCGCTCATCCTGTATTCAGATGAGAAGTGTTTCAGCCCTCTGATCATCTTCATGGCCTCCTCCTCCATGGACTTGCTCCAAAAATCCACGTCCTTCTCATGCTGGGGGGCCTCAGAGATGGATGCAGTACTCCAGATGGGGTCTGAGGAAAGTGGTGTAGATGGGGAGAATCACCTCCCTCTGCCTGTTGTCCATGATCTGTTTGGGGCAGACCAGGATGCACTTGGTTGTCAGTGCACATTGTCAGATCATATATACATAGACATGGCATATGTCTTTATATATATATATATAAACGCCTATATACTTTTGTAAGAAAATCATGGCCAAATTATTCAAAGCTGAATACTGTGTTCTTAAACTCAAAATAGTTTATTCCAAATGTATTCAAATGAAAGAAACATGGAAACTAGTTTTGGTAGTCCTCAAGACCTTCACTTGTCACTTCCCAATGCAATGTGTGGTTTTACCCTTTTATTTTCCTTTTTTTCCTACTGCAGTAAGTGCTAAGTTTAACAGTAAGGGAGAGGAAAGGATACTTGATTCTAAGGGGGTTTGAGAGATAGTACAACAGCCAGCTAAAAGCCAGGGCTTGGTGCATATGCCGTACTATGGAAAGCACTTGCCTGTGTTGGCTGTGAAGTGCATGAGGGAGTGCACTGGATCCCTTCTCAGTTCTAAGAAGCCACAATTCACTGAGAATTTTTTTTCTTGGTGCAGTTTCATGTACTGTACCAGAAGGCATGTTAAGACAGTGCTCCTAACCTCTGCCTTAAGAGGCAATGAACAGTGAGGGGAAAAAGACAGACATTAAAACTTGCAGAGTTCCCCAGTACTCAGCAAACCTTTGCCAACCTGACTAATGTAAAAGCAGACTGACCATCTAAATCATCAAAAGAATTCCCTTACTTTCTAACTCAGCAGTCGCAGAATGACTATTAAATACACCTCTGGGAAACTTAAAGTTTATTGATGCATGCTTGATGTGAAATTTAAATCCAGTTTGTGCTACATATCCAGAATATTGAATGACTGATATGCTCTGCAAAAATATGTTCACGACCAAAGTTTAACCTATAGGTGAAGGCTGTTTTAAAAGACAGAGTTTTGCTTTTTGGCATGATCAGCCAGAATCAAGAGTGACATCCTTTCCATTAGGGGCCTGAAATTTACTCCAAGTAAAATGCATGGTTGCAGTTTCCCATACCTTCTTTTGATGGCTGCAGACAAAAAAGGAAGTAAGATTTTGGAAATAATGGGAAGTCTTTTTTTCTGTAATGCAGATTTGGACCTTCAAGTGATATACCATACTCTCTAAATATTTAGATAAGCAGAGATGCATATACATTCAAAATTGCTATGGAATTTATATGTTTTCTTTGAATTTCAGGCCAGTGTAATACTTTGAGAATTAGACATGATATTAATTGCACTGATTCCTAAGGGAAAGTCAGTCCCTAGCCCCTATTAAAATGAACACTTGTTAAGTGCTGTCCTGTATTTAGAGGAGGATAAATTTATGGTTTGTGTGTCACATGTCATCCCAACCTCAATTGTCAACAAATATCTAGCACTGACAAGGTTATTCTCCCCATCAAAAGTATGCTTATACATTAAAAACGTGACAGAAAGGTAACTATTGTGCAAGACAAATGTTCCCTCTTTAATATGCATCATACACAGGTAATGGAAAGAAAAAAGGTCTGAAAAAGAGCAGATAGCAAAACTAGTATTTGGAAGAATGTAAACAAGTGTCTCTGCTTTCCTCAGTTTTGTAACACTCATAAACCTGGAGGAGCCTATGCTCATTCCAAAACCTTAGCATCTGGGGAGGCTAAAGTCTTGTGGCGTCCCTGTGATGGAGCACTAAAAAAAAAATTTAATACAAAAAATACACCTTGATTCCAAAAACAGTGGCAGTGCTGATCCACATATATTTGGCCTAAATTGGGTTGTATTATACTAGCCACAGATACATTCTCTTAGCAGTGCTTTGTAGTTTTTCTCATTCTTCAGACCAAAAACAGACATACAGACTCACAGTGGAGCATGTAAACATTATAAAGTTCAATAGCACAGAGCTCTAGCTTTTCTGTAACAGAATTTTCCTAACCTCTTGCTTAACCTCTCCTTTTTTCAGCTAACTATCTAAACAAAGTATAAGGAAAAAAGAAACAAGTAACAGACAATGACTTGTTGAGCAGCAGAAGAGAGTATGCAGGCCTGTCACCATGTTCTTTATTCCTGGAAGTTCAATTTGATGAAATACATCACAAGTTGGCACAGGCAATATATTAGCATTATCATTCTTCAACTCATACTAAAATTGGAACAGTTGTGACTGGTGTATTGGCTTTTTTCTGTCAATTGAGAAAATAAGACTTGAGTTGAAACAGATGACACTGATGAGTGTTGCTATGGGCACATTTGACAATAAGCATGTTATAATGGCTCAAGTTCTTGAGTGCTGTCAGTAGCATTTAAAGTTGAAGGAGTTTACTGATCTATTGGAGTAGCAAACAGAAGCATTTCTGGATTTTCTCACCAGCACAGTGAAAATAAAAACCTTAAACATCACTTTTACTGGTATTCAGATGATACCAGAGCCAGTTTTTAAGATGATAATGAATGGAAAATGGCATGTTTAATGAAAAGTGAAAGCTGTTACAATGCAAGAGCTTCAGCACACTAAGCTAATGATGTACAGTGAGAGGGGGAAAGAAAAAAGAGAAAAGAGCTGGTATTCCACAGTATGGGGCAGAGTTTTTCCCTCTCATAACTGAACATATTTTATAAGTCTGGCAAAAAACAGTGTAAGGGTGTTCTGATATACAGCAGCACTGATGGTTACTTCTGGCTATTGCGTGTCTTGCACAATTGTGATGCTCTGAAATTACACAATGACATTTTTTCAGGGATGAGAGACCTCATTGTAGTTACTATGTCACCAATAACATCTCTAAAATAATTTTCTAGGACATAAATAAAGTATACAATTTTTGAGACTGAAGAGGCAGAAATTAGAAATACCAAAATCTAGGAGTTAATGAAGTGTTTGATGTGTTCATTGTATTTAAGTCAAAATAAATGCTGAAAATCTGCTTAAAAAGTTGTTGTGCATACCACATCTTGAAAAAAGTTAGCATGTTTTGGTACTTGAGTATCACATGTGGAAAAATGGAGTTTCCTGAAGTAATGTAGAATTTTGTTCTGTCGGACTGGCCATGTTTCAGGATGTATCAATGTGCTAAAATATGTTTCATTTTTTAACTAACCCTTCCCTGAAGACAGGTTTTTTGAGCGAGTTTCCAATTAAATACTAGTTCCTTGAAGACTCCAAGAAGACCCACTATCCTGAGCCAATGCCAATGTATAAAGAATATGGAGATATCAAAGGGTGTGTTCCTGAATAGTTTTCTGGTAGGTCCCTTTGTTTACTGATTAGCTGTATTTGGAAGAATGCTTGCTCTCAGCTCTGTGTATTTCCTTTTTTGTTGGATTTCTTTCATTGGCTTTCACAGCGAAGAACAGAGGCTTTCCATGGTGTTTGTAAAAAAATATGTTTACTATTTTCCCCAAAATTCAAATAGTCTCAGAAGAAAAAATGGCAGCCTAAATGGTTTTAAACTGCATGAAATTATCTCCCAATTACAACATAATTCAGAGTTACACATCAAAAAGTGGTTGCTCTAAATACAAATTTATGAAAAACTTCAATTTTAGGCTTAAGTCTTTCACTAAATTCTATTTTTCTGCTTTTCTAGCTTAATAATATCTTAATGAAAATAAATTTTAAAATTGCTTTAGTGTATGCAGTTGGATTGTTTACAATGATTATTTTCCATTTGAGTAGCAACCTTAGAAAAACTAATTATTTCTGCAGCTCCCAACCACATTCATGAACTACTTCATAAGTGATCAGAGTTAGGGTGTGGGAGCAGAGAGAAATGAGGAGTAAGCAGAGCCTTGGCTTCATTTCAGTTCCTGGCTTGAACACTGGGGCAAGTGGGGCAGCCCCCACTGTTTGCACTGCCATGGGCAGTACAAAGCAACAGCTGGAGGGAAGCAGTGCTCCCCCAGAGCCTTTTGCAGAGCATGTCAACACTGGCATTATTGGCCTATCACTCTTACAAGTGGTGTCATATTTTCTCATCCCCAACCCACTCAGCATGCAGCTAGAGCTCCCATAATAGTTGCTGCTATGAAGCAAGAGAGAAAATTGGCTTCAGAGACGCTGTACCTCTCAGATCGCATTTACCTGTGCATTTTACAGGACAGAATCTAGTTCAATAGGTACATTTGCAGTCATGCAGATGTGTTCCTGGCAGCTATAGATTCTACAGAGCTTTTGAAAGTAGGGCTTATTATTTCATAGCTGCTCTCTGGAGCTCTGGGTACCAAAGGAGGGAAGGGAAACTGATACAGACCTAGCAATGGCATTTACAATAAGGCAGGTACATGATAGGACTGCAGCTGAAGGCAGAGACTTTAAAAGCTTGACTGATGAAAGTGAATGAAATCTGGAGAGCTGACACTGAGATGTGACACCAGGAGCCAAAAGATGTCAGAAAAACTGAAAAATCAAGTCAGGAATAGCTAAAAGTTGTGGACATGAGACGTTAACTACCTCTCAGAATGGGCAGTCAGGGAATTCAGCAGATATTTGAAGATAAAAAGAGAGGCTGAGGGAACTGAACCCACTGGGAATTTAAATATAGGCAGTATACTGGGGAGGGTGTGAAGCAATTAAAATGTAATTAAAATGTTGAATATACATCTATTAAATAATTCAGAATAAAATATTAATGAGGACACAACTTTGGGTCTTTAATCTCTGAATGCCTAGAATTCAGTTGTCACTTACAGAGGTAATTCCATTGCTGTTTTTAAAGGACCAATACATTCTTAAAAAGGAAATTTTATATGTGATTAGACTGCTATACTTAGTTTTTTGTTGAATGTTATTCAGATGACAAGTGTGGGCACAGTGTCTATAAAGATTCAGAGGAGCACATTGACCACTCATAGAGGGGAGACCACACATTTGGACATCTCTGCAGCTGCCATACAATTATTGCAAATGACACATTGGGTGGGTTGCAAATTTTTTTCACCTAAGTCATTGCTGTGAACATAAAGCAGTATTGTTAGCATGTCCACATTTTGTCTTTCCACCAGGTCATTGTCTCTATTACCGTATTAATGTATGAGCTTTTAATATGAAAGCAACATCAACAGAAATAAAAAGGTGATTTTCAGCTGATGTGCAACTATTTGGCAAAAAAAAATCTATGTAAAAGCAATAATTATTTAAATTGGAGCTAATGCTGGTTACTTAGTGTTTGTGAACACTACATGCATTAATAGAATATTTGCAAAAGACAATAATGCTTTTTCAGTAAGGTACATCTGCTAACGGGAAGACAGATCACCTTTCTATGTTTTATCAGATCATAGATTCTCATGTGTTTGTGTTAATACAGCAAGGAGATCAATGCAGTCATTGTACAGTGGGCTTTTTTCATCACAAAACAAGATGAAAATTAATTAGATCAACATGGCTTTTCAAGTTTACTGCAAATTTCTTTTTTGATTAAGATAATGATGATTATTAAATTAATTATAATTATTCCCAGATATGGTACCTGAAACAAGAACTCTAGTGTGACAGACATTGCAAAAATAAGAAACATGCAACAAAAAGCAAAGGCTGTATTCAGAAGGAGGTTGTATGAAACTTCACATTCTCCACTGGAACTTCAGATGCTCTTTTAACTTTACCTTCCTAGTGATATCAAACTGATCTTCTAAAGGTGGTCTCAGCAGTATGTCCTAAGAACATCTATGTCTTGCAGAATTTCATTAAAAATTAAAAAATGTGTCAGGGTTATAAAAGCTGTAGTATACTTTAACACAGCATAAATCCAGGTGGGTGAATAGTAATTTTACCTGGACTACTGAATGACTCACAAAAATTTTCAGAAATTATAATTTTATCACCATGTTAAAGTCTGTATGCTTATGTTTGAACAGGAAGATTAGGATAAAACAAATAATCCCACTCTTGTCATTTCTTAGCATGTTAGTGCTTGTTTTGGGTATTTAATGGCTTCTGTATGTGTTTTGAAAGAATTTTCCAAATTGTCAAAGTGCAAAAACAGGTATTCCAATAAATGTCATTATATTAACATCAGAGTACTAAGGAACTTTAGGTCCTATCATGTGGACTTTCCTTGTTTATGAAGTGACTGAAGCTGAGAACAGGTTGGTGTGCAGAAAAGGGAGGAAGCACACTAGAAAACCATCTAGAAGTTAATCTCTCTATATATGTCTATATCTATCTATATGTAGATCTATATGTCTGTATCATCTGTATCTATATTTATATATTTATATATCTGTATACCTATATTGAAATCTACCTATATCTATCTACATCTATATGTATCTATATAATAATCTAATGTATTTATAATAATGTATTTATATATTTTCATCTATATCTATTTATATATTTATATCATCTACATCTTTAGTGGGGGTTTGCCAAAAACAAATCATGTCAGACTAATCTAACTGGTTCTTTCTATCCCAGGTTAACAGACTTATGTAGATGAGAAACCCTAGACTTTTGACAGTCTTCAATGATATTCTTGTAAACAACCAAAGAAAACATTTTTTAGAAGAAACTGTTTAAGTTTGGAGTGAAACTGGTCAGAAAATTAAATTTGGTTAGAAAGGGTCAATTTTTCACTGTCAAAGTGGAATAGTTCAAGGACATAGGTCAGTTGCAAACAAAAAGGATAAGAGACAGCTAGCTAAAAAAATGACCCAAGGTGTAGTTGTATATATGGTATTGAAGTCATGGTTCTTATGAGTAACATAATACAAAGACATATAAATGAAAATATGAATTCTAAAGTAGGTAAAAATCAGTAGTGCCATGGCTATGCTACTTCAAGAAAGATTTGACCTATTTGAATTCAGAGAAAAATAGCAAATGTGATAAAGGTTTAAAAAACATGACTTACTAAGATTAACCCATTGGTTTGATTCCTGGAATCCTCACCATCTCTTGCCATTTTCCTGTTTTCTCTTCATTTTCCTTGCTGGGATTCCAGGTCCCTTCATTATCCACCTTCAGGCAATTTTCATCACCTCTGCCTTTGCATTTTTTTCCTCCAAGCTTTACATTAAAAATAATTTCTCACCTATTCTCACTTTGGATTCTTGTCTTATCTATATTTGGTTATTATAGTCACCCACATAAATTTTTCCTGAGTACCTGTAACTAAGCAGAGTTACTGAAAACACAAGAGAGTGATATGGTCAACACAAGGTATACAGACCTAGTAAAAGTAAAATCTCAGAACATGTGAAATCTCTTGAGGGTTTTTGTAAATAAATCACTATAAAGCATCTACTAGGAAATTGCCATGTAATTGGAAACACAATTTGTAAAGTTCTTATAGAAACAAAAAATATTCACTCTTCACTTCCACATTCCCAGTCCCTGCTCACATGGTATATATTTCTTGCAGAAAAAAAGGCTGGCCCAATTTTTATATGTCAAAGAAAAAAATATTCAGCCTGAGGCAGATACCTGGCATAAAAAACCTTGACTCAAACAATTTAAGTTTAGCAACTTTGTAAATAACTGAAAGCAAAGCCATATAATTGAAAGTCTTGAGCAATCTTAGTAAAAGGCACTTGATGTCATAAGCTCTACATATAATATTTTTTCCTTAATGTGGCTGTATCCTATCCTTCAGTTCTCCAGCTGGAGGCTCATTTTCACAGATATCTCTGTCATTCTAAATAAAGTTCAATGACAAGAATTTTGTGAGAACAGTGGGTGTTTATAAAGAGAAGCTCAGGGAACAACCATGATAAGAGTACTTTTTGTCATCTCTGATGTTATAAGAATTTTTTTTTTACTTCTGTCCCATAAGACAATTTTCTTTTTCTAAGTTAAAAAGTTTACTATTTTTGAATGATGACCCACTGCTGTACTGCTAACAAAACAACATTAACAATGACGTGCCTTTCTGACACATGGTGAAGAATAATTATTCCAGATATTATACAGACATTAATGTAGCAAAGAAAATAAGCTTTTTTAAAATCTTCTCTTGAGCATAAGAGTCTGTGTGAGCACAATTAAAACTGTGAGACTTTATTGTTCTGCTTCTCCTGGTGCTAGACAATAGAGAATCAGTACAGCTGTGGAGTGGTTTGCTTTCTGTCTCTGGGCTCTTATTCAGGGGGAGCTTTGAGCTTTGTGTTCTGAGCAAGAGAAATAAGACCACAACATTTCTGTTAACATTTCTATGAACATTTCTGTCTTGACTAAACAGTGCTATTTATCTTCTTATTTGCTGCTCTGACAAAAAAAAATTGTCGTTTGTACTCTTCGTCTTGCCTTGCTCTGACAATTTTAACCTTTATAACCTGTTCCTTATATTGTCCTAATGGTAACAGTACATGTGTCTTACACAAAGACCAAACTGTAAAATGTATTTTTGACGATTTCTGTAAAAATTTCATAGAGATATTAGATAATTCCTGTAAATCCATTGCAACTTTTACCAAGGTCAATGTTTAGTTTCTTGCCATCACCTTCAATAAATTGAATACTACTCTCTTCCCTACATAGAGACTGCCATTTCTTCTTTCTTTATTGTTGCTTTATGGTTCAACCCATGTAAATATACAGTCTTGCAAGGCTAGAAATAATTGTGTCTAATGTGGAAGACATACAGTTCTAAATCACACATGAATATAAGGCATTTTTGACACTTTATGGCCCAAGGATGTCTGCAGCATCTATAGGGAGAGGTCAGAAACACAGACTTTTCTCAAGGGTGACATTCTCACTTTAAGACAAAAGTTGAACTTTATAGGCTCAGAATTGCACCCTCAGAAGTGCCTGGGTCCTAAATCCAAAAATGATTAATGGAGATACTCTATTGTCTTAAATACTATGATTGGGCTGAGAATGATATATTAAAATTGTTCATACCCTTTAATGAGGAAGTAGTAAACTTCCTTGACACTAATTGGAAGGTTTAAGAAGATGGTATTGAGGTTGCATGAACTCGTCAGCAGGATCTACAGCTCTTTAATTGTCATACTATGAAAAATGGAACCAGACTCAATCTTTTACTCAATATGCAAAATACTCAAGGAGCATAGGGATAAGATCTTAATGGATATTCTGTTGACAGTTTTTCCCATAATATTATGAAACCACTTGCAAGAAAACCAAAATCTGACTTTGAGGACCTTCTGAGACCATAGAACAAACTACAAATAAGACAAAAATCGTAGGAAAAATTAACTTTTTCCAAAGAAAAACCACCTTTCTTTAATTTTTGTTGGTGATTTTTTTGGTGGTTTTTGTTTGGTTGTTTTGTTTTGTTTGTTTGAGGTTTCATTTGGCTTTTTCGTTTTACTGGATATTCATAGCAAGAAACTTAAAGAAAAACATTAACCCAAGTTATACATTTTGTCACCTGGAAAGAGAAAATATAAAGATACATTTCTGGTGGTTTCTTCCCATTCTACAGTGCTGCTGGAGGGTTCCCATCCGTTCTGATGAGTGCTGTAAAGCCTGGGTAAAACAGAATAAGAACAGACCTTAATCACCTAGGCAAAATGGTTCAATCCCATCAACTGCCACTAATAGCTAGTAAATATTATCAATAGCTCCCTTGTTGCTCAGGTGTTAAGCAATTAACATGGGACTCATAGGTTATCTAAGAGCCTCTCCTTCACAGTTTTACTCACAGTAGAACCCTTAGTATTATTTGTTCATTTATGATCCCTTTCCCCTCTCCAATGGATCATTTATGAAGACTACAAATGAAATAACTGTGGATATGCACAGTGGATAGCAGGTTTTGAATATTTGATGCAGGCAACCTTCTAGAATATTGAAATGGGTACTAGAAATTTTAGACTATAAGTGAGTAACTGAGAACAGAATAATGGTCTAGATTCTTATGTCTTCTACAATTATTAACAGTTTCAGCCAAGTTATGAAGTATATGTTTTTTGAGGAAGTGAAAGATGTTTGTATGGCTGTATATTTGTGAAGTACTCTTCTTAATGGGCAGTGAGACCTTATAGTTTGTAAGCTTGTACAAGCAGCTATTAATCTTGGACTGAAGTTCAGAACCACTGTTGTTGAACAACAGCTAGAAAAAATGTTATTTTTTTAACATTGCAGTTCTGCAAATAAAAACCATAGGATTAATATCTCAATATATAGCAAGAGTAGTAGGGATGCAAAGAGACATCCATAAAATGGAAATAAAGAGAGATAAAAGAACTTTACAAATCTCTACAAGAAATTGGATCTCCACACTAAGTAATTCACAATATACTTTATCTCTGCAGGGAAGGGGAGGGGGAGAAAAAAGATCTTGGTTAATCTACTTACAACATTTTGCTTTTCAGAAGTAAAATACTAAGGTTTGGGAACATTTGCTTGCTAAATGTAGAGTATGAGTACAGCAGAGTATTAAAGGGACAACATTTCTGGCTAATCAGTATATACCATTTTGGACAGTTCAACAAATATTGTATGCTATTTCTATTTCTAAAAATACATAATTAGCAAATTTCAAGTCAGAATTTTTTAAGATAGTTTACAGAGATCTGAATTATTCTATTCTTGGAGTATTTGTTTTGTTTTGTGGAAATTATATTATTGTTTCATGGGTTTTTGCTTGATTATTTATCTTAAGAAACTTGTTCTTGGTACGTTGTCCTTTCACTTCAAATCGAAGTCAGGATACAAGGTTACTCAGTCTTTCTGACAGAAAGATTTATGTCTGTATAGAAAATGCCACAGTAAATATCCAAACTCAAAGTTGTTGCTGATAGTGAAGAAGGTAAATTAATCACATTTTTGAAATGCTGAAATTATGCCTGCTTTCTTATGGTGATCTTATTGCAAACAATCATCAGCCTCCTCTTCTCAAAATGCAAATTGATATTTTTCGGTATCTAAATGGTCAAGTCATACTAACAATGATATAAACAAACTGATACATCAAAAGGAAAGAAGCATTCTAACAAATCATACTAATAGCAGCTATTAAAGTTCTTATAAAACTGACCCTTGGAAGATAAGACACAGTTCTCAAATACTGAAAAGCTGGTGTAAAAATAAAAATGCATATTTTTATTATGTGTGTCATAGGTTCGTGTTGAAATAAACATGGAATAAACATGAAATAAGTTTATATTGTTAGCTAGTTTTATGTATAGCACTATAAAAGTTATAATTACCAAAGCCATATAATTAAGTAAAACTTATCAACTGTAAACATACCCAGTGTTAAGTTCAAATAATGTGAATTTCATCTATGTATCACGAGTGGTATTTGTACTTTTTTTTTACAAACACCTATGGCTACCTAAATTTAGCACTATAGTAATTTGAATAATTATATGTTTAATTATTGTTGAAGAATCAACAGATTCCCAGTCCTCTAGATAAGAGACAATATGTTAAGGAAAGTGTTACCTGAGGTGACTGGGTTTGCACCATGACTGACAGACTTTCTTAAGCTGTAGGTTTTAGATTTGTTCAGGATGTGGAAACCTAAATCCCATGTCAAAATATTTACCTTTATGATGTGTATTCTGAATTAAACAATAACCAAAATTATTGCCCCCTGTCATAATGCTTCGGACCCTTGTGAGAAAGGCTATTCTCAATCCATCTTCTTTATGCCTATGTATATTGAAATCCTGTGGAAAGGTTCCCTTCAGCCTTGTCTTCTCCAGAATGACCCCAGGCCCCTCAGCTTTTCTTGATATAAGGGGTGTTCCAGCCCTCTGACTGTTTTTGTGGCCCTCTTCTGGACCCACTCCAACAGGTCCAGGACTTTCTTGTACTGATCTAGTACATGATTTAGTCGTCTCTTCAAGAGAAAAGAGCAAAACTATCTGGTAGCTCACAAAGAAGTTGTCACCAAATATCTGCAAAAGGTACATTTCTTGTTATCATGAATACTTTTTCATAAATATACAGGCATATTCACCACAGTTATTGCATCGCAGAGCTTCAAAATAATAGTTTCTAATTGTTGATATTAATCTGTCTTTGAAAAAATGCACATTCTTATATCTGACTGCTGCATAGTTAGATTTATAAATGTAGCCACCTCAGAAGCAGCAACTTTTGTCATAACCAAGCCATTTCTGTTAAATGTTCAGGTTACCAACAGCTGTGCAAGTGACCTCATGTTCAGTAACACACACTTGAGGACTGCTCTCCTAAGACTGTAAAGATGACAAATACAGTACAGTCACCATCTTGAAACCAGAAAACCTTTAGCAGGATCTTTAGAACTCAAATTTATTACTTTGAAACAGCAAACTTTCAGCTGCTTTGCACAAGTCTCTTACGTTCATGGAAAACAGAGGGCTTTATTGCTTATTCAGTCACACCAGAGCTACAAGAAGAAATAACAAGGTATTTTTAAATTTTCCAATAATTCAAACAGCATCATCATATTTCATAAATGAAATGCAATTATGTTCTCATACCATCAAGGCATTAGGAGGCTCATTCTAATTTTATGCTTCTAAATATGGAGGCCATGACCAAGTGCCGCATCAAACACTGCATGGGAACTATGACAGGTCCATAGAACATGAGCTCTCAGAGCACTTTCTGGAGGGAAATCCTCTTAATGAGTGCTTAAGAACCACTTCAGCACCACTTCTTAAAATGCCTTCAATTTCTGCACTGCTGTGGGTTAACCCTGGCTGGCAGCTCAGCACAGCACAACTGCTTGCTCAGTCCCCACAGTGAGGTAAGGGTAGAAGTGAGAAAATATGGGGGTTGAGATAGAATTTTCATCAGTAAGCCAATGCAGGCATACCTGTCAGCAGGCAGATGTTTGGATATTTCCATGAAAGCAGGGCTCAATCCTTAATAACAGTTACTTGGGAACACAAATGCCATCACTTCTAACACCTTCCCCCTTCTATGCAGATGCTTTTGCTCAGCATGACATCGAATATTGTGGAATATCCCTCTGTTCAATTGGGGTCAGCTGTCACTGCTGTATTCCATCCCAAGTTATTGTGCACCCCCAGCCCACATGCTGTCAAGACAGTGTGAGAAGCAAAACAAAAGGGCCTTGATGATGTGTAAAGTACTACTGCTCAGCAATACCTAAAACAGGAGTGTGTTATCAATGCTATCTTGGTGAAAAATCATAGCCCATACGACTACGAAGAGTTACTATTCCATCCCAAACAAAACCAGTGTACTTAGCAGGAGAGAGTGTGATAGTAGAGAGCACTAGTCTAATAACTTACATAAACTGCTCCTTTTCAGTGTGCTTGTGATAAAAAAATCCAGCTTTGTGTTGTGCACCATGAAATGCAACCTGTGCATTTCCTTTTTCACGATTAGTATGGTCACATAAGCTGTCCTTGCACTTTTTGTGCATATGGCAGCCTTTGCAGGCTTGTACTTTGTGCTTTAGGTACTTTCTGTGCATTTTGAATAACTATGCAAAGATTTATAACTACACAATCATTGCTTCACTTGTCTTGAAACTTCACCTGTGCTAAAAACTCTGAAAAAAGAAAATATATTATTTTCAGAGTATGTAGTCAAATCTGCTTTTTCACCTTCAACATTCAAATTTATAAGTGCTACCAGAACTTCTGCCAAGCATTATTTTACAGAATCATAGAATTATTTAGGTGAGAAGAGTACTTAAAATTCCTTGAGTTCCAATGTTCATGCCATGAGCAGGTATGGTAACACCTTCCCACCTTCACACTGCTGCAGTCTTCAATTTTTTTTTTTTTTTTTCTTCAAATGCAAATTCCAGTCTGCCATTGTGCATACTTACAGGATGCATCAGGATCTTTCTTTAAACTGTTTGCTAACTTTCATGTTATCAACATTGCTTTCTCATAAACTATAAATGCCATCATAGCTCGTGTAATTTTCTAGAATCTTGACTTTTAACGTATATAATTTTGTCTTGAAATTTCAGCATATGCTAACACTGTGTAATTTACACTAATAGGACCACATTTTAAAATATGAATTCTGGAAGCTGCAAAATATGCAGCTCTATGTGAAGAAAATCTACATAAGCAGTTCACTGATACCCCTCTGAAAATGAATGTGCAAAGAATTGGGTGATTATTTGCAGATAAATATGCATAAACTGGGTAAAAATACTAAACATGGAACTCAATCTCAAAAAAATTCTTGCTCACTGATGAGAAATAAGCTTGCAGTTTGGAAGAGTTTGTGTGAATTCCTTCCCCACCTTAAAGCCTACAGCCTCGGTGGCTTAGGATCATAGCTTGGACGAGACCAGCTTCAAAGGACTCTGACAAAGACTGGATTAGCACATTAGGAAAATCAATGCCACCCACCTACAGCTTGTCCCAGATAATACAGCAGAACTGGAAAGGAGGAGAAGGGACTTATCTGATGTGATAAAATTATAAACTTCGCGGGTGAAATGACCTTGGCTGACTGCCAGGTTCCCACCTAGGTGCTTTTCCATTCCTCCTCACCAACAGGCCAGTGGGGTAAAATTTAGATGAAAAGCTTGTGGGTTGAATTATACATGTGGAGACCAATCACCAATCACCATCAGAGGGAGAGCAATCTTGACTTGCAGAATATTAATTTAGTTTATTCCTAATTAAAAATATACATTAAAGTAGGATAGAGAGAAGTGGACAAAACTTAACTCACTTTCCCTTTATGCCACTCCTTCTACCCAGGGTCAACTTCACTCCTTTGTTCCAAAATCTTCTACCTCTTCCCCACTCTACCAGCAGTACAGGCTAGATGGGGAGTGGGAGTTGTGGTCAATCCATAGCCTTTGTGCCACTTCCTTCTCTTCATGTTTTTGCCCTGCTCCATTTGGGCCCTGTGGGCTCATTCCCACAGGAATAGGTCCCTCACAAAGTGCCCCATCAAGCAGTTCTTCACCAACTGCTCCAGCACCCATATGTCACAGGTCCTACCAGAAAACCTGCTCCATGGGGTCTTCCCTCCACAGACTACAGCTCTTGCCAAAAGCCTGCTCCTACATGGTCTCAAGCTGCAACTTCCTTCAGGACAGGTCCACCTTCTCTGGTGTGAGGTCCTCTCACAGGCTGCAGAAAGACAGCCTTGGTATCCCTACAGGCTACAGGGAAATGTCTGCTCTGGTGCCTGAAGTGCCTCACCATCTTCCTCTTTGCTGATTTTGGTGTCTATAGAGGCTTTCTCTTGCATTTTTCTCACAGCTGTGCAAAGCAGTTTTTTTTATCCTTCCTCATATGTCTTCCCCAAGGTTCTGCTGCCATGGCTAATTGACTAAATTTTGGCCAGAAACAAGTCTGTCTTGGAACCAAGTTGGCAGGGTTGCTCTCAATCTTCATCCCCCAGCCTGGATTGATAATGGGGGTTGCCCTCACCCAAGTGCAGCATTTTGTCTTGTTAGACCACATAAGATCTTCATGGGCCCACTTGAGCTCATCCAGGTCCCTCTGATGAATTTGAATCCAGACAATATATAAGATTACCATGAAATCCCCTTTTAAGCTCAGTATAGTGGGAGCTTTGCGCATGACAACAAAACAATAGCTGATCACATTTTTCTACTCAACATTTCATTCAAGTTTTCTGTAAAAACTTTCCTAATATAATTTTTAATCACTGGAAGACAGCTAAACTGGAATTAAGTATAACATAATGTCGTGGTTTAGGAATGGTACTCCCCAATTTAGTCTTTCCACTGAGACTTTCCAAAACACACTTCTTCTTTCTTGTTCCCTCGTCTGTTCCCCAGTGTAACAGGCTAGAGAGAAGAATTGGAGGCACACCAGGAAAATGTCACAGGTTGAGATAAAAAACAAATTACTGGAAACAGCAGTGATATAAAAAAATGAACAGTAACAACAGCAATATTAATACCAAAACTATACAACAGAGAGAGAGTGATTCATATGCCAAAAGCTCACTATGGAACACAAATGCAGCCATGCTACTTACCCCAACCAGAAGGAACCTCATCTTCCTGCAAGAAACTCCATTCCCCTCACCCCATCAATGATGTGAGGTGGTATAGAACAACTTCCAAGTCCTAGCTGTATCCCCTCCTAGCTGCTGCAAAAATTAACCCTGTCCTGGCTGGAACCAGGACACATAAACAAAAAGAGGAAGGGAGAGAAAAATGGTAGCCAAGAGTTTGTTCAACTCTTGTACAAGGAGCTGAAAATAATTTAACTTTTCTTCAGTACAAATATGAAAACTGGTTTGAAATAGATATTCCCCCAGACTCTAAATTAGAAAAGAGTAAATGGAAGCAACGATGGTCATGGCTGAAAAGGCATGTTCTTATTGATAACAGTGTAATTTGTAGCTGCTTTCAAACTAAAGTATGCTTAAATGGCTAATTAGAACATCCAAACAAACAATTTCAGAGTGAAAAGCCTTTTCTTTCCTGAAAACATATTTCTCAGGGATATCTTTAATGCTGACTACTATTCAGGGAATTAATGTTTAAACAGATAGATAATTAATGATCTGTCTAAATATTCCTGATTTTTGTTATGCTTAGCTTTTGATTAGCTTTAATCCTTATCTTTGCTTCGTGTTTTTATTTACTACCCTTCAGAACTCTCCTGAAATGCATTTCTAAATTCTATCTGTGCAAATACTGCAACATAGCAAGTATAAGTAATTCACTGAATTTAGTATTACTTTCTTCAACTATTTTATTCTTTCAATATAAACATTTAAATAACTGTGTTTTCACTTGTATACTTTTTTGTTTTCCTGAATAGATTTTTATACAATTATATCATACCATATCATCTGGTATTCTAATTCCCCTCATTTTATTAGGTATCACAAATAATAATAACAAAACATGTATGAGAAATTAGACAGAACAAGACATGCAACACAGTTAGTTCAAAACAGACTACAAGTGGTAATATACTTCCTCAAACTATTTATAGTTTATATAAACAAGTTTTTGCTTAGACTCAAGTAATAAAATAACATATTTGTGAAAGCATAACTTTATATGAGCATATAAAAATTATAAATTAATTGGATTATTTATTTGTAGTGAATAAATAGTTTCTTTGCTACAGTAGTTGGCATGTAGCTCTTTATACCAAAAGAACTGTGAATATGGAACTAGAATTAAGTATATAAACAATTTGTTTTGTTCTAATTTTTGCTTTTTTCCTATCTTCAGTTATGAAGATGGTTTTGCTGGATGGGAATATTCAAACAGTTCAGTTTTAGTCATCCAAATTCCCTTTAGCATGATTAACAAAGGGGCTCACAGAACAGTCAGTGGTCCCCTTATGAACAGATGGCAGAAACTGATGCTGTTAGCATCAGATCACCCATTAAACTCTGGTGAGACTGCAGGGGCTAATTCTGTATCCATCCCCATAGAGTATTACTTCTCAATGCACTGATTTAACTATGCATGAGAAAACTGAAAGCAACTGCGGGAAAGGTTACTTCCCCCTCACACTTTGATCATTTGAGCTTTAGATATGCTAAAAGGCTGTATCATCCATTGGTAGGAGTGAAGAATTCAGTTCTGATCTAGGAACTTAAGAAGGAGAGCTGTACCTAGCATTCTTTTAAAGGATTAAATAAATACATCATCATGCAGAGGAAAAAACTTTTGTTGTTGAACAGTATATTTGGACATCGTTGAACTCCCTCACCACTTTCCCAGTAGAGAAGACAGACTAGGGCCTTAATTGCAAAGAAAAAATTGTGTTGTAGAGCCCACTGCCAAGCCCTGTGATTAAAAAACAAAATCATTGCTTGTTCACTTTTTCCAAGACTATTTTATTATTATTTATGCATGGCTTTGTGCTTTGAGCTACATGTTTTTTCTTAATGACTATTTCTACAATGTCAAATGTGTAAAATCCTGCTGCCAGGGAACGGGTCCACAGTAAGTTAATCATGCACATTATGCTGCAGTTACACTATGACCCTATCTGCTTTTCAACCCTGTCAAAAGTGATTTAGATTTTCACCTTACACTTACCCTAGTTGGGTTTGATTTCCTTGAGAAAGTTTTATTTGTATCTGGTCATTCCCTGAAGTAAGTAGCTACATATTTGTTTACTGTATCCTTGGCATATGGACTAGCTCCAAATCTGACAAGCTCTTTAGCACTTATGGCCTGGATTTCAGAATTCATTGCCAAAAATATATCAAAACATTTTCACCTTCTTATCACAAGGAGGAAATGCTGATTCCTCAAGACACATTTATATTGGCTTTTGCTGCATATCCTTGCTATATTTTGAAATAAGATATTTTATCAAACAGTATATTGTCTAGTTTAGCTTTGACAGCATTTATAATGAAAAATCATGGCAGATACTTTGAAAGGAACATACTGTGTTGTAGAGATCTTTCACACAATATTGTTGAGTTCTATGGTATGTATGCCACTGAATTATGAACAAACTATAAGCATGTGAGTGAGATAGAAAAGATTTATAAAAACTTCTTTAGAGAAGCAAGTGTGAATGAAGAGAGTGCAGAACATTTTACCACATTGACTTAAGACTATGATTTGCTTTCAGGTAAAAGGGGATGTGTTTGATTCTGCTATAAGGTCTCTTATGGCAATCTTCTGCGGGAAGCCAGGCTGGGAAATAGTTACGACTCAAGATATTTATTACAGAAATTAATTTCTGGTGTTAGCCTTAAAGCATTTGTTGAACAAACTGCTTTCGGTAGGCATATTGAGGTCAAGGGGGGATGGCTTCCAGAAGAAAGCTTTATGACAGTGCTGTGTGCTTACAGACCTGCTTCCTGCAGGATAAATCTGAGAGCATTAAAAAGTCAGAGCTTCTTTCTGCTTTAGGCCTTTTCTTTAGACTACCCACTCTGCTAACGTCTGTACCAAGAAGGCCATATTTTCATTTGCTCTTGACTTGTGTGCCTGGTTTCCATTGCATAAAAAAGAAGAAACAGGAGCAAGAGCAGGAAGTGCAGAGAGGAAGATTATGAGAACAGCACATGCTCATATCCTTCCTGTTGTGGAACTGGGCACAGCTGAGAAGACTTCAGGTCAAAGGCCATGTCAGCATAAATCTCTGTGAAACTGAGGGATCTCTGGAGAACCATATAACTCAGAGGTGGCTCCATATAACTCAGAGTGCTTCTTCAGGCACTCATGTTATTCAAACGACTGCTTTGCTGCTGAATGTGAAACATCCTTATGCCTCAATACATCCAGAAGGTTCCATAGTGGTGCTTTTTAGCTGCTTCAGGTGTTACAGAATCTTTCAAGAAGCTGCTCCTGGGATTCCAGTGCCGTAGGTACATCCTCAAAAGTCTCAATCCATGTAACAGCTAAAAATCCCCAGAAGTTTTAGACTGATGTGTATGTCCTCATCAGTCAATGGTTATTTTATTATCCCAGCATGTGCAAGACCCCAGTTTGAAACTTTACATTATTTGATATCTGACAGCCACCAGTTCAATTTGCAACATGCCAGTAACCCAGATAATGGCACATTGTTTCTCATCACAATGTCATTTGTGGCTCTGGTGTGAGTGCCTTTTATATTTTCACTGCTAAAGAGTCTTTAATGTGTAGAAATCCTATTTATTTGTATTAGCAAGACAATCCTTCCAGATTCTAATGGGAAGGACATTTATGTGGATATATGGCATCTAATTTATCTTTCTAAGAAAAAGCATTCACGTGCACAGAATAGATCAGTTTAAACACAAAATTTCTACACACATCCTCTTGGTTAATATGGTTAACAGATTTTTGAAGGGAATGTGAAACTTAGTGTTTCTCTTCAACATCTTCTCCTTATGAGTTTATAAGATTCCTTGTCCATTTTGGCCACTTCACTAATTGCCTCCCTTGGATATGTTTCACTTATAGCTCAGAACTCAGGCACCTTTCAGTATTGCAAATATTTTTGCTTAGTCTAGTCAATGTCCACAGTTCTCAACACTTATGAAACACATTGACAACACTACAGGTTTAAGTTCACTTTAAAGGTATAATTGTCTGTTCCTGAAAAATTTCTGCTTTAACAGGATGTAGCGAATCATTACTCCTTGATGTAACTAAAAGTATACAACTTTCTTATTTGTTGAGAAAGCTGTCATCAGATCACAGAATCAGAGAGTCTTAAAATACCTGAGTTGGAAGGGGCCCAGAAGGATTGTCAAGTCCTGCCCTGGCCCTGTGCAGCACCATCCTTAAGAATCACACCATGTGTCTGACAGGATTGTCCAAACATTTCTAGAACTCTGCCAGGTTTGGTGCTGTGACTTCTTCCCTGGGGAGCTGTACCAGTGCTCAAACACCCTTTGGATGAAGAAGGTTTTGCCAGCATCCAACCTAAACTTCTCCTGGCTGAACTTCAGGCCATCCCTCAGGTCCTGGTAATCATGAATAAGTTTGTCCTGTATGTATACTCATCATTCATCCGCAGTCAAACTGAATTTAGTCAACTAAGAACACTGAAATAGGCTTCAGTGTTAGGGTAACCTTGGTTCCAACTTGTGAAGTTGCAATCCTTGTCTGTAAGGCTTTTAAGTCTATTTTTTGTAATTCTGCTGTATATTCTATTTCTCCTCACACACACTTTCTATCACCTATACTGTAAACATCAACAACTCCAGCATTATTTAGAAGTATGATTATACCATATCATATGAGCAAGGTAATATAAAGCTGATATCATCATCAGAAGGATTTATTTACCTTTATTTACAGATTACAAGAGCATCCATCTAGACTTGCACCCCTTTTTAGAGTTAAGCATGTTAATCACACAATTCAAATTAAAGTACTGAAATACCTTATCATACTGTTGTAGTTTAAAATCCAGCTGGGAATTAAGCTCCATGTAGCCACTGCCCTCCAGCCACCCCCTTGGGTGAGAGACAAAAGGCAGAGATTCTGTGTTGAGATAAGAACTGTTTGCTGGAAACAGCAATGAGATAAGAAAACAAACAGTAACAGCAACAACACTAATAACAGTATATAAAAGAGTGTGATTCCATACAGAAATGCTCACTGAACCTAGCTCAACAGGACTGCACTGCCACCCTGAACTGCTGCTTGCTACCCCAGAAAAAGGAACAAATGGCCATGACCCCTCCAAGCAGCACCTTTTTCTTCCATCCAAAGCCATGTCTCCTTTCATCGAAGAACTGAGGGTCCCTCTGCCTCCCTACCATGGGTCAGCAGCAGTGAATAACAACCTGTGCATACCCACATGGCTCCAAACTCTGCCCCCTCACAGCAACAGTGAGAAAATTAACTCTGTCCTGGCCAAAACCAGGACACACACTCAGAATCTTAAAAGAACACAAATTCTGAAATCCAAAGACACTGCACAAATTAAAGAATTCTTCTTAACTTTCGTTTCTTATCTCCATAAATGTTAATGAAAACAAGTGATGAGCTGACATGCCTAGTCACTCCCTCATCAAGGTACACTGCAAAAGAATTTCTCTTGCAGATTGAATTACTGTAAAGTTCTTATTGATACAAATCAAATTCATAGCAGGAAAAAAGCCTCAGTTTCATAACTGAACAGAAAAATCAAAAAGATGTTGAATGTATATTTTGAGAACAAAAACTGCTACTGGAAAATACAAGCTGGTGATTCTGTGTCTCATTTATGGTGCCTACATTTACTCCAGAATATAGATGGAATGAACATACAAGTAAGAGAATTGGGTTGTTCGCTAGCATTTTTTGAATTATTCTGATAAAAGCTGCCAGTCAAAAAGCTGACAGAAATGTTTTCAGCATTTCAAAATTAACAGGAACTATGAGGGATGGTGTGACTGAATCTGTGGAAGTGAGATGTTTCCTGTCAAATATTTAATGGTCCTGATAACATTCTAAAAAATATTTCAGTAAATAATTTTCAGAGAAAATGTTGTTCTCTGCTTCCACCCCTGCAAATGATCAAAGAACATATAAGGATATTAATCTCTTCACAAACTTTTACTGGTGGAAGCTTTACACCATTAAAGACAATGCCATTAATATTATTCAGTCTAAGAGTGCAATCTAATTCTTTAGAACGTCATCTAAAGTGCATTGCTCTGTTAGGTAATAGCACAAGTGAGGTGTCTGATGTCCATGCTTTTTCCCCAGCATGAATTGACATTGGAATAGAAAGGGGCAGCAACCCATTTTAGGTCAGGAGAAGAACAGTCCTGTGTACTGCAATTGCAGAAGTGCTTTAGTCTTGTGAGACACAAGCCTAGGAAACCTGTCTTGTTTGTCTCTGATCTGCTAAGGCAGTCTGCTTGTTCTACTACTTCCTTTCAAATGTAGTGGTCATATCTTTCCACGTTCAAACCTGCACGTTCAGAGCCAGCCTCTTTCATGCACTCACACAGGCCCCCAAGCCAGTAAAAAATCGGTGCTGCAAATGAGCACTCAGAAACAAAATTACGAATACAACTTGCCATCTGCATTTTGACCAGGTATGCCTTTTCATTTCTAACAGAAAACAAATGGTGACCGCACACACCAATTCCAACCTGATAACATACTTACATAGTGTGCTAAGAAAACTTGGAAATTTGCATTTGAGCACATATTTGCTAGACCTTTTCTGGTCCAGTAAAATTCAAACAACTTTTAAAAACCACGTCAGGAAAATACTGCTCGGGCCAGATGCTGTCACTTCTGCTGAGTTGCCTTTGGGATTTTCACCAGGAAGAGTGGCTTACCTGCATAGAGGAGAAAAAGGCTGAAATAATTTCACAGAGACATCTATCAATATGCAGCCTTTATTTTAATGTTTTAAAGTGTTTCAAAGATATGACGTCTTCATGGATATACGTTAAAATGTTGAGCTGAGAAAACTGAGATGTAGTTCTATGGAATTGAATGGCAACAGAAGCTACCACCTCCCCTCCACCCCCTACCCCTTGCCCCCTGGTTTTATAAAACAATTTGGAGGGACACGTGAATATTGTTTCCATATTAGCACTCAACAGTGAGAGATGATCTCAGAGCAGGGCTGTCCTACTGTGGTTTCCAAAAGAAATTGACAAAAGGATTTTCAAAAATTAAAGTCTTCTTAATGAATGTGAGTGAAACTTCACTGTAGTTTCAAACATTTTAGTTGACTAAGGTTTTAACTTGAAATATTATTTTCTGTTTGGATCAATAAATGGTTTAAAATTTTAAAAATACTGAAAGACTAATATTTTTGTATTAACTTGACTGTCTAAATTGACAAAATGAGATTCTTCTGTGAGTTTTATACCAGTTCTAAAAAATCAAAGCAGGAAAGCTAGCAGTTCTGGAAAAGTATTTTATTATTCAGCTCAATGTGAAAATTATAACCAAGTTCTTCAGACTTTGGAAGCTAATTCATCAGGAAATGGTGGAGAACACTTTTTCCCCCATCTAGACATGCTTTACTGTATGTATTTATAGGTAAATTCACATTCATCACAACTTCCATTTTTAATATAAAACTATTCTTTTTACTGCATTGCTAGAATTCTAAACGTTTCAATTTTTTTTTCTTTTTTTCTTTAATTTCTGGACAGAAATCCTATCTGCTGCATGTTATCATCCCTTAGTTTAGCAGTCTGCCTTCTGGTTTTGATGAATATTTTTCCCATGAAAAGGTGTAAATCTTATGATGCCTCACAGAAAATAGAAAGAAGCAGTCCATTTTTATTAGTAGAGGATCCCCGTGTGTTCTATCTTCCTACAAAACATCCGTTTTTCTACATGAGAATTTTTCAGCTTATTTTTGAATAGTGTTTTCCTCAGCAGATGTTGGGTGTGAAACAATGACATGCTTGTTTTGTTATAATCAATGAATAGGGAGGGAGCAGTGAGAGTTCACATGTATTACTAGTTTTTAGATTGCCAGTCTGCAGTAATTCTAGAGCTGGAGATTGCAGGCAGAGCTAGGTGTTATTGTAGTAAAACAAAACCCAGATATTCACTTTGCAGCTCTCTTGTCTTCTCAGCTCGAGTATCAAAGGACTTGTGTTCTGTCTGCAATTTTCTGCAAATCATTTGCACAACACTGTTAGCCAGCAGATACACTGTGACAATTGCTAAAATCTTATTTTCAGCAAAACACATTTTGCTCTCCTCCACATGTAAACATTTCCACATATGCTTCTCCTGTCACATTTACAAAAGATATAAATGAATGTAAAATTACCATATGTTCCTGACAGGAGGGAATCTTTCCTAGTAATTTTTCACTAGAATTTCAATTTTTGATACTGAAATCCAAATAATATATATTATAAAGAAGAGACATTGTTTTACCTGCTGTTTGGCCTCTCAGATGGTTATTAAGCTCCAAGGTATCCCTAATAAGCTGGAACTGGTGTCCATTGTGAATTTGCCATTGCAATAAAATAGGGTATACCTGGATATTCCAAGACATTGATTGTGATTCCATTGCCTATATCCTAAATGCACTGAATCTGAATATTCAGTCTTTTCTCTGGATATACTTTTCTCAAACTTGCATCCTGAAATAAGAAGGAAATTATGTAGTAAAACCAGGGACTGAATCCATTGCATGAATCCCTAATTCTCAGCAAGGAAATCTAAAAAGGGCTCAATAAAAGGTAGAATGATCAATTTCCAGTCCATAAGGGCTATAAACAATTTAAAGACACTACTGAATATCATTACTACATAAAGACCTCGTTAAGGAATTAGCTGAGCACGTAAGAATCTGCTATCCTATTAGAAAACTGATTATTTTTAGAAGAAATACCTCATTAATTAATGCTAAATGTGTGTTAGCAGTCAAGTGTTCACCTGCAATTTTGTCTGTACCATTATGGTATTTATGGCTCTGTGAGGATTCAAGAATGCAGTTAACTTGTCTCAAAACTTTGACAAAAGGGGGGAAGTTCTCATAAGATAAGGCACCATGACAGGCACAGATGGCAAACAGGAAGGTGTAAATTTCAGGCCTACGCAGAGGTGAAAGGTTTGGAATTAGCACACTGGACAAGACCCCACTGTGCAAACAGTGGGAAAAGTGCAGATGGCTACAGGAGGATGCCAGGCCTGGTCAGGCAAATTTGGGTAGTCTACTGGATAAAAATCCCAACCACAGCAAACTATGAAGAAAGGAAAGAAACTGCTTGCACACATACCGTCCCAGGTTATGGGAATGGCACCTATGCCTCATGGATACCCAGGACCTAGACTACAAAAGTGCTACCACCAGAAGAATACTTTGGGAACCCCACCACCAAGAAAACAAGGGCCAGCAGGACAGTGCAGGGACCCACATGGGACAGCTTTTGCTTAATTTCTCCCCACTACTTCTTCTGTCTCTTCCTCCCCCCACCTCCTACCCCTTTTCTATTTCTGTCCCCCTCTACCTCACATTTGCTGTTAAATGAAATCTGTTCTATTGACTTCAGCATATGGTCTCATTTGCATCTTAATTCAGGCAGAGGCATCTCTTAATATGTGGATCCTAACATTGTTTCAGTGTATCATAACATTATTTTGGTGCCAGAAGTGGAATAATAACAAGTCAGAGCTTCACGTTTCCATCCTCATCCGGGAGCAAGATGAGGCTCAGCTGAGTCTCAGTTTACATGAATGTAAATGAGCCCCATGTAAACCATGTGACAATTTACATGTAAGTCCAAGTTGATGAAGGGCTCATCAAAGAGATGTACCACTTTAATCATGCAGTATCATCCTCAAGGCTAAAGCCACACTGTAACAGCTTGTGGAAGCCACAGGTAGAGAAATTTACCCAATAACGCTCACTGCCATTTTCTGAATCTATTCCTACAGTTCCAGTACAAATAATTCTTTACTCTGGATGAAAAATATAAAAGCTTACACTGTATTTTACAATTTTTTCAGCACATCTTTTGAAAACAAAACAAGATTACCTACACTTTTTGTGCAACTTCTCCCTTCCTTCAGTCCACATTCCCACCCCCAATGTCCAGTAAACAATTTAAGGCAATGCCTTCCACTGGAGGCATTGCCTTGTTAGTTGCCATTCTCATGGAGCCTGTGTGAAACCTTCACCCATGTGCTGCTACTAAACAGAAACTAATTATTATATCCAGTCAGGATTATTATATGAGTGGCATGAGCAGCAACATCTTCCAGCTTGGTTTGCTGATGTTTATACACAAAGCATCCAAAATACAGGAAAGGTGAAAAGACAAAAAGACAGAGGGAACAAAGCAGCAGCAATTTTTTTTCACTGGTGAAAGCAAAGGCAAAGAGGAGAAAAGAGAAAAAAAAAAAGAACTGCAGTTAGAATTGATGTGAACTGATACTTTCTGTCTATCTTTACTCCGTGTCTTCCATCCCCCTCAAATCCTGATGCCACTCATCAGTTAACAAAGTAAATGGTTTACTAATTTAAACTAAACTAATTTGCTTGCTTAAGTTTACTTGTTGAAAGTAATCTTATACCGAGTTGTCCTGTAAACAGCCAGCGGAATCATTTGTCATTCAATAGCCACATACAAAAAGGAAGGGAAGATAAAACAGAGGATGATTTGATCTCCTCAAACAGAATAGAAAAGGTGTAGCTTTACTAAGGTCTCTGAACACAAGCCTGCTTACAGCTAACAAGGCTGAGCTGAGCTCCTCTGTTCTTGTTAAAGAAAAAAGAAAAACTCTTCTATTTCTGAGTTAGGAGTATTCAGAGAACATTTGCCATTTCAGACTTCTTCTGAATTATACTGATCTTTTCCCTTGAAATTCAAAAATATTACCATAAAATCTTCTGAAAACAACACTGCAACATAGATATTTGACATATCCCTGGTGAATCAAAAATTCAGATGAGTGCATTCATCAGCTATGAGTGCATTCCCTGTACTACCTTGTTATTAAAACCAACAATACTGGTAAAAACCCCTTGTTTTTAAAATAAATAAAACAATGACTTAATATTATCATCCCTTTGCAATTATTGATATGAGAGTGCTAAATTTTAAGGTACCATAAATAAATGTAAAAAAGTATGCTTTTCATACCAGAGAGACCTTTGTGGTGCACATTCTGTTGTCTCAGAATTAATTCCAGAAGATATTCCATTAATTAACTATACCAGTTGGGAATTTGTTCTGCTTCAAAAACATTTCTGATCCCATAAAATGCAGATGATCTTTGTTGGTTATTCTTTTATCTTGTTGCAACCCAGCAGATCTCAGCTGAGGCTTCTGTATGGAGCAGTCCTGAGGGGACCAAAAGGAAGTGAGGAGCAAGGTGGCAGCAGTCCATCACCAGTGCTACCACAGCTTACATCATGCAACTGCCTCCAAACCCCAAATGCCCCAGGCTTTAACATCACTTAAAACCACAGGAGGTTTTAACAGTGCCTGTTTAACAGTCTCTGTTGCTGTTGGCATGTTCTGGCTTTTGTCTGAGGTAATTTTCAGTTTGTTGTTGGCCTTTAACATCTGTCTAACCTTTAAGGAGAGGCTAACCTTTAGGTTATTGAGCAGCTATAAGATGCAGGACTTACTTCTACTAAATTGTTGGCAGATCTGAAATAGATGCCATGTCACAATTGATATAACATGATGATGACACTTCTCCAGGGCATTCCCAAACGGTGTATTCAAAGTTCACGTTGTTAAATGGAACGATTAATGCAATTATTTTGCCTCATATATCTTCACTTGTAAATCATGAAGTCATTAACCTTAAAAAAGCCAACCTGTTGTTATTCATCATGCTCGTCTGAAGGGCTTGATACTGCAATAACACAATATTTCAGTTTGAATGCCACAGTGAAACCCGATAAATACAACATTTTAATGCACTGGGAGTATTTTGTAAAGAACAAAGGCAAGGCAGAAATATATAAAAAAAGAAAATAGGGCCAAAACCTCCCAGGTAATGTTAAACATAAAAAAATAGAAGGTGCTGATGGTGAACTTTGTCCCTGAATTATAACACAAACCAGATATGTAAAGGGCAGGGAATGTAGGTGTAAAGAACATCTTGGCACAAAACAAGAACTTATATCAAATAGCTAGGGAGTATAGACAATTTCTGGAAGTATTCTCTTGTGACAGAGCAAAACAGGCATGAAGACAAATATGATTCGGTAGCCAAAGTATACAGTCTTTTTCAAGGAATAATCTTCTATTACAGTAATTAGTGAGAAATTTGGACTGGAAATTTTGGTCATAATAACAAAGTCTCTTAATTATAATGTAGATTTTACCTTAACTCTTATTGGGTAAAATTCCTTTTATTGAAAATGTCTAATCACAGCATATGTTTTTTATTTCAGTTGCTTTCTTAATAATGAACTAATTCTTAATGTGTTTTGTCTGCCTATAGTTGTTGATTTATATATTCAAAAAAGACTAAGTAATTTCCAAATGAAATAATTATAAGCATAACAACACAAAAGAAATTTGAAATTTTTCTCTGTAAGTGGATGGACAAAAACCAGCTTGAATCCTGTAAACAATTTATGCACTCTTTAACAGCATCCTGAAGAAGAATTTCAGAATTAAATGATCAGACTAAGGTTTAAAAACAAAGTTCAAGGGAAATGAGCAGATTAGTACAGCAATGGTTGTCTACTACATAGAAAAATGTCCGAGGTGGAAATGACTGTGCTCCACACTGGTCTGAGGGGAAACAAAGCTCTGAAAGTGAATGAAAAATGTCTTAATCATACTTTTCATTTCATCTCCTCTAATCATCAACTGTCAGCATTACCTCACTTCATGCTCATAAAACTGTTCCAGTTACACACTTTGCTGAACCAAAATCTTGAATAGCAAGTTCTAGAGGACATGGAATACTATTTAAACTTACTGGCCCAGATCAGCAACTGGCATATATCACTGAATTCTGCTTAAATCAACACAACTTAGGTATCTGACTCAGATTTCCAGAGGGAAATGATCATACATCTATGAATATCAGCCTGACATTGTCTCCTGGCTTATAGGAAAGGTCTATAATTGAGCACACTCCCAATTTAGATATCTTAAACTTTCTGAGATACTGGCTCAAGTTAAAAGTACATCTGCTACTATCTATAATAGACACTTGGCAAACTTATCTCAACAAAAATAGCAGATTTAATATTTCATGGGAAATGATAGCTTGCAGCAGTTCAAGGCAGGATAACCCCCATAGTATTCAATCCCATAGCAGAAGAGAATAGTTCAAAACCATTTTGGTGAGTTTCATTACAGGTTAATTATGTATAATAACCATAACCTTATTTTAAGTTATATTTTCCAGAATATTTGGTGCTATACCAACACTAATCTTCCACACTAGCTCTGATTTCATCTGTCCATGTGTCTTAGTCAAATAATGTGTGAAAAAAATAACACTATGCATACAGAGGTTCTAAATACATAGAGTATAGCCATCATCTCTTATCACCAACAGATTAATATAATTCATTTCACAAAATATATGGGGAGTGTGGGGTGTAAATTTAGCCACCATTGCATACACAGCTCCTTTTCTTGGCAGTTCCCAAATATTTTGTTGACACTCTTAGGTCTAAGTATTTCCTCTTAGCATTTCCACTGGGTATTGGCAGCCCCAGTGAGAATCTGAAAGCCCCTTTGAAGGGTTAAAGCTCCTTTGTAGGGTTAAAGCCATAGGATATTTGTTTGCATTAGCCAGCTGTACCACACAACTCTGCTTTGGCAATGTAATTTAGCATTATGACAACTATAAATAAATAGTTTCAGAAAAAAAATACCTTCCCCAGTGTCCCTTGGTGATTTCACTAAATTTCAACCAGGGTCTCAGAGAGCTTTCTCCAGCCCAGCGCTGGCTTGGTAACAATACTGTAATGACTGTGCATTTGGAAAAGTCATGTTATTCTTGCAAGTGACTTCCTAGATTTTCAAGCACCCATGAAATGAGATTAAAGGCATAATGAAGACCTGCTCTATTCAATGGAGTAGGATGCAAAACAAATACTGATTTGGCATACTGCAGTGCCGTGCATGCACTCCACCTCAGTCTGGAAGATATCTGGATTACCTTAAAGCAGAACTGACTGCTCTGCTAAAACAAACATTTTGTTTCTGGACAGGTTAGTGTGTGGTATCAGCCATGGTAGGTCCACACATCTGAAAGCCTGGAAATACAGCCTATGTCTGTTTCTCAGGGCACCAGTCCTGGTCAGGGCAGAATGAGTAAGGCTGGAAGTCAGAGACCTTGTGGGCTGGTGACAGAGCATCAGAACACTAAGAACCCTGGAGCCAAGAGCCAACAAAGCACTTCTGGTCTCCCTGGATGAGAAAAATGGAGCTGGAAGTTGCCATTTCCCGTAAAAGTTTAAGATCTTCCAAAGAGTTTCTGTTTCTGATTTGACAAATTAAGTATTTCAATAAATATTCTTCCAAATTTGTCAAAACTTAGGACCCCAGAAGTATAAAACAAAAACAGATGTTAATTCTTAAACAGAAAATCTTGGTCTGGAAATTCATTTTTTTGACATAAACTCCTGTACTTTTCCTATTAAAATGCACAAATTGTAACCACTGATAAATATGTGCCCAAAATAAAAGTGAGAGGCAAGTAAATACAAAAGAACTATAAAATTCAATGTGTAAAGGTGTTAAAATGGAAAGACAAAATCAGAAGTTAAAGAACAAATATTCACATTTTATAAAACATAATAAGCATATATCATAAAACATCCATTTCACCCCATTTTCTACAATTTCTTATGTTTATGATGGCAATAAATATTATTTGTATTTTAATTATTATAGTGTCTCAGAGATACAATTTCATAACAGCATGGATGATATTTAGATATGAATTTGTTATATATTTATTTTTTTTAATGGCAACAACTTTGATCTTCTTGTTCATGGCTTGGGAAATTTTACACCTAAACAATTGTGTAGAATTCATATTTTCCTTTTCTTTTACCCATATTTATATATGTTTGGTCTTTTAGGAGTGCAGGATACTTCTACTGTTATGGGCACCATAGGTATACAGTATAATTTATGTATTCTTTTCACTGTGCAGCTGTGACTATTAAATCCCTAATTCCAAAATTGTTTCCAGTTTTGATTTCCAGGTTGTTTCCTCAATGTCATTAGAATTAACATAAAAATAAAAAGTAATCCATTTATTACATTTAAAAGGATATACAACTATGTAAAGAGAATGATCAAATAAAAATATAAATTCTACACTATATTGTAGGAAACTGTATAAAATTATATAAAAATGTGGTGAGTATTTAAAAGGCAACTCAGAGCAATGACATACTCAGAATCTGATGAAATTCCACTGCAGCAAAACCCATCTTTACTTTTGAAAAAGTTTCACCTTTGCGAATGTCACAGAAAACCTAAACCTGCTCCTTTTTCATGTCTATGAATGTGTTAACTTCACAAATAGTTCTACTGATTTCCCACTTCCTTTGAGAAATTCTCTCCAAAAGTGTCTCATTCCTCCCATATTCAACTGTCTCCTTCTAAATATCTCCATATTATCTCCTATTTGCTACCCAGCTGCTCAGATTTTGGAAACCCTGCCAACTTCATAATATGCCTTATTTCTTTGGACATGTCTTGCATTTCCTTTTTGCTTTTCTTTCCATACATCTGCATTCATTTGCTCTTCTATGTCTTTTGGACTGCCTATATATACTGAATATGGTAAATTCTAATAGGTATTTTACATTCTGTAAAATAGAATGTTACCTTGCCTGGCCCTGCAAAATCTATGGATGTTCGTGTCTGATGATGGCAGTCTCTGACTTACATATCTGTGTTTTAGAGAGTATGATGATAATTTTCTGTAATATAGGACTTTGCATACTTGAGGAAATAATGTGAATTTAGTGGATAGCTCAAGCAATTTCTGAAAGCTTGAAAATACTGACATTAAAAACCAGAATAACTAAAATAACAGCCACAAATAAATTGATCATGGCAATCGTTAACAAATCTGTTGATCAGTAGTATATTTTCTTCAGTGCTAAACATAAAACCCCGATAGCGATATGTGTGAAAAAAAAAGGGCCAAAGTCCAACTAAAATTCAATGTGTCTGCTGCAGTTAGAGACAATAAAATTGTTTATATAAATACATTAGTAACAAAAGGAGGACTGAGGATAATTTTCATCACTTATTGGCTGCAGGGGAAAACATAGTCACGCAAGATGAAGAAAAAGCAGAGGTACTTAATGGCTTCTTTGCCTTGGTTTTTAATAACCAGAATAGTTGTTCTGAGGGTACCCTGAGCTGGGAGACAGGGACAGAGAGCAGAATGATCCATGACACCCTATAATCCAAGGGGAAATGGTCAGCAACCTGCTACATTACATGCACATGAGTCTCAGGTCAGATGGGATGCACCTAAAGGCACTGAGAGAGGGGTCAGAAGAGGTCACTGAGACTCTTTCAGTCATTTACTAGAGGTCCCAATTGACTGGAAATTAGAAAATGTAGCACATACCTAAAGGAAGGACGGGAAGGAGGATCTGGGGAACTGCAGGACTTTCAGCCTAAACTACAGGACCAGGGAAGGTCACGGAGCAGATGACCTTGAGTACCATGATGCAGCACATGCGGAACAATTGCTGGATCCGGCCCGGGCAGCATGATTTTAGGAAAAGCAAATCCTGCTTTATTGACCTGATCTCCTTCTATGACAAGGTGACCTGAGAAGTGAATGAGAGAAAGGCTGCGGATGTTGTCTACCTGGACCTCAGAAGAGCTTTTGGCACTGGTTCCTACAGCATTCTTCTGGAGCAACTGGCTGCTCATGGCTTAGATGAGCATGTTGAGGAATACATTTGGTGCAAGTAGCTCAGTTTTCAAGCTACAGTGCAAGCTGAAAGTTGAGTTTAGGAGGGCAGGAGCCCAAGACCTAGCCTCAGGCTGTGAGCTGCCAATCCTTTTTTGCAAAGGGTACAGGAACCTGTGGCAGGGGCCAGGTGGCAGGAGCCAGGACACCAGACTTTCTGCTCTGATTGTAAGAGTATAAAAGCCATGGGATTTCTTTATTTGTGGTCCCTCCCAGAAGCATCCAGCTAAAGCTGTTATTTTATTATATAGTTATTGCATCAAGACTTAATTATTTTAAGGAAAGCTATGTCTAGGACTCTGCTATGGGAAACCTGGGCTCAAGCCAGTAAGAAAATCTGGTCTGTGTGTGTGAGATGTAGCTGTGAACGGTGTATGCAGCAGTGAATGGGCCTCAGTCCCAGCTCAGGTGGTGCAAGTGTGACTACGAGAGTGAATGGTTGGACTGGGAAATTTCCTTAACATGTGCACTTCACTGAGTAAAAATCCATCTGGGTGACCAGGTCCAGAGATTTGTTGTGAATGGAGCTACATGCAGCTGGCAGACAGCCACATGAGGTGTTCCTCAGGGATAAGTATTACATCCAGCCCTATTTAATATCTTTACCAATGATCTGTATGAGGGATGAGTGTGCTTGCAGTAATGAGCGGGGAGAGAGAGTATTATCTGCCAGAGAGTAGGAAGGCTCTGCAGAGGGATCTGGACAGGTTGGATCAATGGACCAAGTATGAGGTATGAGGCTGCATGGCATTCAACAAGGCCAAGTGCCCTGTTCTGCACTTGGGTCTCAACATTCCCAGGCAGTGCTACAGGCTGGGAGCAAGTGACTGGAAAACTGCCCAGCAGAAAAGGACCTGGGGCTACTGGTTGGCAGTGGCTGAATATGAGCCAGTGTGTGCCCAGGTGGCCAAGAAGGCCAATGGCATCTTGGCTTGGATCAGAAATATTGTGACCAGTAGTACCACGTAAATGGTCATCCCTCTGTACTCAGCACTGGAGAGGCCAAACCTCAGATTCTGTTTTCAGTTTTGGCCCCACACTGCAAGAATAAAATTGAGAACACATCCAGAGAAGAGCAAAGAAGCTGGTGAAGGCTCTGGAGCACAAGTCTGATGAGGAGCAGTTGAGGGAACAGTTTAGCCTGGAGAAAAGGAGGGTGAGGAGGAGCCTCACTGCTCTCTACAACTACATGAAAGGAGGCTGTAGCCAGGTGGTGGTTGGTCTCTTCTCCCAGGGAAGAGGCAATAGTAGAGGAAGAAATGACCTCAAGTTTCATCAAGTCATATTTAGGTAGAACATTAGGAAATACTTCATCACTGAAAGTGTTGTCAAGCATCCGAACAGGCTGCTCAGGGAAGTGGTTGGGTCATTGTCCTGGGAGGTGTTTACAAGATGTTTAAGTGTGGTATCTAGGGACAGACTTTAGTGGTGGGTCTGACCATCATAGATTTATAGCTGAACTTGATAATTTTAAATATCTTTTCCAATCTTTATGACTCTATGATTCTAGCTGAGAGACAGTCTGTGTTTAATGCAAGATTTCAGTGAAAATACCAAGAGTCTAGATTAACAGGAAAGATGAGAGTCTGGAAAATTGTATTTGTCTGAAGTTCAGAGTTTTTGTTGTTTGCTGGAAGAATTTTTTCATGGATCATTTATTTGAATATCAGCCTTAATACAAGGTTTTCTTTCCTAGACATTCCTGCTTACTTCAGAGATAGGCTATATTCAAAATGATAGCTCTGAATGTGCAGAATGGAATATTAGTTCCTGTGCATGGTCTTCTGCCTTCTATAAAGAAGAATAAATTATGTGTGAGAAAAAAAGTTATGACTTTATGTGAAACTCAGAATTAAGCAAAGTGTTTTGTGATGGATGTTTGAACACAGCTAAGAACCAGCTTTCCAAGTTAAAAAGAACTTTCTTTTCTTAGACTTTACCACAGTGATTTAATAATATGATACTTTAATGAGCAGAAATGTTCTGAAGCACATAGAAATAGAATGAGTAGTGACAGCTAGCATTCTTTTCAGTACATAAACCCACTGTGGATATTAAGCCATTTTCTGGAGTAAAAACCATAATCTGCAAAATATGTAAATTATTCTTTGCTGTGCGAATTAATGATCAGCTTACAAAAAAAGCTTGCAATTTTAATGGAATAATCCTACATATAGAATCTTTTAAGTTGAAAAAGGCTTAACCTTTACAATTTAATTTCCAAGAAATTGGGTAAAATTCTCCTTGGTATATAGAAAATAATTTTCAGAGACTCACAATGAATTTTCAAGATAATTTGCTATCCTGAATGTTTCTAGATTTTTTAACTCAAGAAATTCTAACAATTCAAAAAGTTCAGTGACCCAACTATTCTGTTTAAAGTACGCTTCACAAATATTGTAATGTGACTCGTAACAAATTAGCATGAGTACCAGAACTGATACTTAAATGCACTGAATCTCTTTTTTGATGTTTAACCTCTTATAGCTGTTAGTGTTTGGCTAAGGAGCTCACTTTCCATGAGTCTATTAACTACAGCAAGGTGGGTTATTTTCTCTGGTCAAATCTACTCAGGGTGTCAAAATTCCAAGAGAGAGAGCACAGGTTAAAATCCCATGATAGCAAGGGTGTTTAATTACTTCGGATTAGCAGGGCCTGCTAAGTACATGAAAGGAAAAGAAAAAACATTGGATGCATTCCTTCTTGGTTAATATGCTCCGAGATGAGTTTTGGTCGGAGTGTTCTTCCAGAACCTTACTGATTAAAGTCCGTTTATTTGCCACTATTCCCAGATCTGAATCTTTTAGAGATCTCAAAGGAGTTCCCCAATGACACAGAGTTTGGGGTTAGTATCTGCAGCCACAACAGTAACAGCCAGATTGACCCAGGCTTTTCTGCAGGATAAAGCCAGAATTATAATTTGACTGACTTGAAGAATATGTAGAATAGACTTTCTATGTAGCTATCAGTTTTGATATCAAAATCAATATAGAATTAGAGTTTCATAGAGAGCTGGTAGATCCTCCTTTTTCCTATCTCATGAAGAGACTGAGCCACCACATCCCCAAAGCAGAACTTTTACAGGACAAAGCCACACACATTTCACAGCCCCAAAACAAAGTGAAAGTGACATCCTCTTTACTTGTGTCAGACTGATGCAGGAGTTTAAGCCTCTGAAAACATGCCAGCTCAAGGAACTAGATTCTCTAAAAAAAACCCCACATCCTAGAATTTACTCCTGTTCAAATGAGATGAGAGAACTTTGAAAGCAATAGAACCCCAAAAAGTGCAATACTGTGACAAATTACCGGGCGCCAAACTCATAGTTTTTCCTGTATCCCTCATTACTCAGTGCAATGAGCAATGACACAATTAGTCAGCTAGACAAATAAACATTAAGAATAGTTCAAATGGCCTTAGAGAAGCTTTAAGAAAGATACTGGTTGGTATTTTATGACAGCTTGCTCATTTAATATTCTAGAACACCTACAAGTCCACAGTAATTTATATTAATTGACTCATTTCCATGGCATCTCTCTGAAGGCAATCATATGATTCAAGGCTATGATTAAACCAAGCAGCAAACACAAACAGATATTCTTAACCAACACAAAATTAATGGCCCTTGTGTTACATTCTGAGCTGTTGCAGATCACAGAGGAAGCTGGCATGGAAGCTTCTACTTCATGAAATCTGGCTACCCAAAGACTGCAAATTTTCAGAAACTAATAAAATGTTAATGATTAGTCTAGTCATTCAGGTTTTGGGGGACCAGTGATTGCACTTATTTGCCCATCCAGATCTACAGGTGCAGTATAAATGCCTAAAGTAAGTACAGATCTAGATACGTGTGCTCAAAGCAACCCACATCTTTCAAAAAAGTCAGCAGCTCTATTCTGCTTTGAAAAAAAAAACCTCTGCTGGTATTCTAAAGTATTTCAAACATGAAATATGTAATACATAATGTGTAATACAGAATCTGTTTCATATTTAGAATATAAACTGACAGTTGTAAAGTCATTACTTAATAGGATTAACTACATTTTTCAATTGCAAATGACATAATCTAAAATCTTAGATAATATAATATTGACTTTGAGTCATTTACATGCCTGGCATAGAATAAAAATGATAGATGTTTAAAGATCTGTATTGGTGAGTCCAGAAGCAACATTAGCTCTAACATTGAAGTTCTGTATATTTGAGGGTATTGACATTGAAGTGTAATTGAAGCACAGCCTCTGCCTATATACTCTCTAGGAAAAATCAGTGCTCCTTTGGGATTTTATTTTCCCTCTTTCTCAAGTATTCCAACCTTACTTCTGTAGTATGTAGAAAGCAACAGTTTAATTTATTTACTTGAAGTGCTGTAACAAGCTGGTGTCAGTAAGGTAGTATCAGTTATCTAATGAAAATGCTCTTGCTGCTTATTTGAATATATATATATATTAAAAGGGCTGATGAGGCCCTAGAAAAAGATGGTTTCTTTACTAATAAGACAAAAATTATTATCTCTCCAAAATCAAAGAAATAGAATACAGAATTCAACTTAGTATACTTTCTGAAAACCAAACAATTTTGGTGCTGAAATATGTCCTGAGTAGAGGCAGATGACACAGAATGCTGTTCATGCAGCTTGAATGACAAATTCAAAAACAGGTTAGGAAAATGAATAAAGAGGTAAAGAAGTGTGAGGATTTGAGGTTATTTTTCTCCAGGCAATAGTTAGAAAATAGTTTACACTGTGTATAACTCAAGACAAAATGTCTACATTTTACAACTCTGTATAGTTGTAAAACTATATTGAGAACAAGAGGACTCCCCAGTAATAAACCTCAGACTTAACAGACACTGAGATTAAGCAACAATCAAAGATTTATTGATAATTTAGCTCCTCCCTTCTTTTGGCTTTATTTCAATCTGTAGCAGATTCTCTGCAGTTTGATACTCTGTGACAGCCGTCCAGAAGCTAAATTAACATCTTGTTTTCCATTGCCAGTGCCAGAACTTTAAGACCAGGATTTGTCTTATAGGAAAACATGCTGGTTTGTGCATTATATGCCTATGAGTGTTTCAATTTTCCTGTTCTTCTCAGGACTTTTCCAAATATTAGTAACTAAATAAAATAATAACAAAAAATAAACATTTATAAACTTTCCCTTTCATAGAGAAAATCGTGAATTTTATAGAAAAAAAATCTTAATGCTCCAACTAACCATTCAATCCAAGCTTAGTGCCATACCTAAAACATTAAAAAATCTTAACTAGCATTTTATTTCTTAAAAATCTGTAGTGCTCTACATTTGAATTGGGAAAAAGATTATTTTATGTATAACAGTGAATTGAAATTTCAACACATATTGCAGTTGTCTTCCTGGAAGACTTGCAATTACAGCTATATGAAAGCAAATCCTGTAAATTATGCTTAATTTTTAGAATTATGTAGTGGACATAAATAATTGAACTGGAAGATTCATTACCAATTCATTAATCTTTCTAAGATGTATTTCCCATGTTTGTCTGGTAGACAAAAATTTCAGGGACTTGCATGCCACCATTCATTTCAAATATAATACTATACCTCCAAAGGTCTTCATTTATTTTTGTTCTAAAAGCCATCACTGGTGAACTGAATTCAATGATTTTACCCTTTTCAGTTTCAGACAGATGCAGTGGAATAAATCCAATGCCTTAAAGTAGTGAAATACAATACCTAGTGAAAGTAGGATGAAGGTTGTTTCAAGGAACAGACATCTTGAACCAACTGTGTGAGAGATTGATGTTTTTCTCTTTAACTGTACTTCTAATTAATTGCATCAGTAGCCAGAAGAATTCCACATTCTCTGCAGAATGTGAAGCAGCAGCTCAGCAGACAAGTTGCTCTCTGAGACAAGTCAAATTCCTCGGGAGAACTTGACTGCACATGATTATTTACAACACTCCCAGGCTGGCTGGTTGTTTTTGTTCTATTTAGTTCAGTCCCCAGTGACTCAGGATATTGTCACTGTTGCCTGAAATTATAAATTTCATATTGATCAATTATTTTTTAAATTATTTTTTAGGTATGATTCTAATAATTAAACATCTTCCTTTAACAAAAGCTGGCAATTTTACATGTGAGGCAGGACTCCAGATGTGCACACCCACATTTTCAATCAGCTCTGTATCATCCTTGTTTATGCACAGTATCTACATACATTTTTGCATTGCAAATTTTTTTGTGATTTACTTGTGTATTGCTGCTGTTGTTGGATGTAGCAGCAAGACAAACATGGCAGTATTTTGGTCCATTTTGCTTGAAGATATAAAAAAAAATATAGATATTTATATAAATCTGCATATATGTATGTAACAGGTGTGAGAACTTAATCTCAAAGCCTAGATGTGCAGAAAGTGGAATGTAATCTTCCCTTTTTCCTGCCAAAGTTCTTAAACCAATGACCTGAGTTCATCCCACCTTCTCCTAGGTACTTAACAGAGACAATTAATTTAGAACCCTGGTACTGAAAGTGTCTCCTATGAAGAGTTACAGACATCTTGACAGAATTATTCATATCTTGCACAAGCTGACTCACTTTTTGGAAATTAATATCTTTTTGCATTAATAATAGAGAGAAGCCTAAGGTGAACAGACTCCTAACTTAGGCAGCCAGTTAAAGACACAAAATTAGATGAGTGAAGTTAAGTTCACCTAATTAATCTCTAGCCATCTAAAGATGTCTCAATCAAAATTGTCACATACTGCTGTCAAAAAAATGAGGGCATTTTTAAATCCAGGAATGGATTTAACACAATTTGAAAGAGGTATTTCCATTTTTGAGAATATTTTTTAGCTTTAAAATTCTGACTCTTTTAGCGATGAAAAGGTTTTGGTTTTTTTTTAAATTTCAAAAACTTGGATAAGAAAAAGAATAGTACTGTAGTTGTGGAAGTCCTATCATTGCCTCTAGTATATATCAGTCATTCAAAATTCTTTGAGCTGTCAAAGTGATGAAATGAAAGCAGAAGAAAGAGCTAAAAAGGGGAATAGTATCAAGGGACTGAGTGATTTCTCATTTGGAACTGTAGAGCTAAGAGAAAGGTTTAAACACCTGAAAGCAGGAAAAGAGGGACTACTCCTTGATAAGATGTGCATATGTGCAGGTGAAGACAAAAGGATAAAGTGGCAGGCCAGAGAACTTTTCTGAGTTGTTCTACAGTACATTTGGCTAGCTCAGGTTACTGACAGTGCTGGCAACTCCAGCTCTAACGTCACAGCCTTTCTTGTTCAACTTTCCAGGGAGAGCTGAGTTGAACACCAGAAATGTCAGAAAGATTCAAGGTCACTTTTAAGTTTCAGTTTATGCCTGACTTTTCGCTACAGGACCCTGTATATGAGCAAGCAACAAATGTTACTATGGATAGGAGTCAAGGTACAGAGATATACTGCTCAAGTTTTTCCCCCCTGCAGTCCTGACTTGAAGTCCATTTGCCACTGATTCGTGAGAGGAGACAGTGCAGTGCTAGTTCAGACTGCATGGTTGCTCTAAGAGGTGGGTGAATATAAAGAGTTTATGCAAGGACCTGCAGTTATTTGCATCTATATTCAAAACTATATTTTGAACTAATTTTTGGAGCATTGTAAGAATTTCCAAACCACCTTTTGCTTACATTTTCCATAATGATCTGTAGGATAGAGGTTTTTTAAAATAAAACTATAACTTTTAACTCCAAACTGACAATGCACTCACTGTGAAACACAGTTCAAAGCAGCTCCGGAAAGGTCCTGAAAGAAAAGAAAAAAACAACCAACCAACCAACCAACCAACCAACCAAAGTAAAACACTTGCAGTAGAGGTTGAAAATACGTGTTTTTATTCCTTACTCTGTTACTCTGAAATATAAGGCGATAAATCAAAACAAAATGAAAGAAAGCAAATCAAAATTCAACTTACTTTAAGCAATACTTTAAAGAAAACATCCAAGCAGCAGAGTTTCTTCTCTCAAATACATGTATTAGTCTATTTTGATTCTCTACTGGGTGGCTGATGATTTATAAAATAGCTATATTATTTTTTAATTTCTCTTACAGATCAAAATTAAACATCTTCCTTTAACAAAAGCTGGCAATTTTACATGTGAGGCAGGACTCCAGATGTGCACATCCACATTTTCAATCAGCTCTGTATCATCCTTGTTTATCCACAGTATCTACATACATTTTTGCATTGCAAATTTTTTTGTGATTTACTTGTGTATTGCTGTTGTTGTTGGATGTAGCAGCAAGACAAACATGGCAGTATTTTGGTCCATTTTGCTTGAAGATATAAAATAAAAAATATATAAATCTGCATATATGTATGTAACAGGTGTGAGAACTTAATCTCAAAGCCTAGATGTGCAGAAAGTGGAATGTAATCTTCCCTTTTTCCTGCCAAAGTTCTTAAACCAATGACCTGAGTTCATCCCACCTTCTCTTAGGTACTTAACAGAGACAATTAATTTAGAACCCTGGTTCTGAAAGTGTCTCCTATGAAGAGTTACAGACATCTTGACAGAATTATTCATATCTTGCACAAGCTGACTCACTTTTTGGAAATTAATATCTTTTTGCATTAATAATAGAGAGAAGCCTAAGGTGAACAGACTCCTAACTTAGGCAGCCAGTTAAAGGCACAAAATTAGATGAGTGAAGTTAAGTTCACCTAATTAATCTCTAGCCATCTAAAGATGTCTCAATCAAAATTGTCACATACTGCTGTCAAAAAAATGAGGGCATTTTTAAATCCAGGAATGGATTTAACACAATTTGAAAGAGGTATTTCCATTTTTGAGAATATTTTTTAGCTTTAAAATTCTGACTCTTTTAGCGATGAAAAGGTTTTGGTTTTTTTTTTAATTTCAAATCTTGGATAAGAAAAAGAATAGTACTGTAGTTGTGGAAGTCCTATCGTTGCCTCTAGTATATATCAGTCATTCAAAATTCTTTGAGCTGTCAAAGTGATGAAATGAAAGCAGAAGAAAGAGCTAAAAAGGGGAATAGTATCAAGGGACTGAGTGATTTCTCATTTGGAACTGTAGAGCTAAGAGAAAGGTTTAAACACCTGAAAGCAGGAAAAGAGGGACTACTCCTTGATAAGATGTGCATATGTGCAGGTGAAGACAAAAGGATAAAGTGGCAGGCCAGAGAACTTTTCTGAGTTGTTCTACAGTACATTTGGCTAGCTCAGGTTACTGAACCTTTCTTGTTCAACTTTCCAGGGAGAGCTGAGTTGAACACCAGAAATGTCAGAAAGATTCAAGGTCACTTTTAAGTTTCAGTTTATGCCTGACTTTTCGCTACAGGACCCTGTATATGAGCAAGCAACAAATGTTACTATGGATAGGAGTCAAGGTACAGAGATATACTGCTCAAGTTTTTCCCCCCTGCAGTCCTGACTTGAAGTCCATTTGCCACTGATTTGTGAGAGGAGACAGTGCAGTGCTAGTTCAGACTGCATGGTTGCTCTAAGAGGTGGGTGAATATAAAGAGTTTATGCAAGGACCTGCAGTTATTTGCATCTATATTCAAAACAATATTTTGAACTAATTTTTGGAGCATTGTAAGAATTTCCAAACCACCTTTTGCTTACATTTTCCATAATGATCTGTAGGATAGAGGTTTTTTAAAATAAAACTATAACTTTTAACTCCAAACTGACAATGCACTCACTGTGAAACACAGTTCAAAGCAGCTCCGGAAAGGTCCTGAAAGAAAAGAAAAAAACAACCAACCAACCAACCAAAGTAAAACACTTGCAGTAGAGGTTGAAAATACGTGTTTTTATTCCTTACTCTGTTACTCTGAAATATAAGGCGATAAATCAAAACAAAATGAAAGAAAGCAAATCAAAATTCAACTTACTTTAAGCAATACTTTAAAGAAAACACTCTCTTCATCCAAGCAGCAGAGTTTCTTCTCTCAAATACATGTATTAGTCTATTTTGATTCTCTACTGGGTGGCTGATGATTTATAAAATAGCTATATTATTTTTTAATTTCTCTTACAGATTCTTCTCACAAACTCAACATTTTAAATGATCAATTCATTTTTATAAATGCATTCCCTAAACCTTGGATTTTGCATTCCCCATTTCTTCATAAGTAGATGATGTGAGCTATTCAGGACATACTTTTTGCCTTCTTTTTTTATAACATAATAGTTTAGAAATAGACTACATCAAAATTAAAACCTTTTCAGCGGAAACTTTCTGAGACAATAAACTACTATCATCTTCCTATACCTGCGTACAGCAGTGTGTGGCATGGACTGATGAGAGTTAATTTAGGGACACAGACTAACTATATTGTCAGATCTAGTCTGTGATTATCTAAGAATTTAAAGTCTTATTCACTAATTTCCTAATCTTTCCAAATTTATGTCTTATGTAATGGGAAAATAAATGTAGCATAAAGGCTAGGAAACCTCCATAGTTAGTATTTGTTTATTTATTTATTTATTGGAATCTCCTTCTTTTTTTTTTTAATATGCTGTCAGAAATATTATATCTACTTAAAAACATTAGAAGAAGAGTAGTGTTTTTCATTTATCTTAATAAGAACAATTACAGGAACACAGTATGTGCAGAGAACACTATTGTTTAATATATGCCTGGGCATTCAGAGCTCCCATTTGCTTTTAAGGATGAACAAGGCAATAGTTACTACATTCACTATATTCACTATATTCATAAATACAAATACAATATATTAGGATGTAATATTTAGTTTAGTTAGTGCATTATTTGTCAGTATAGGACTTTCTTTCCCTAGGTACTAAAAGACTAAAATACAACTGAGAACTATAGTTTGGGGATCAAAATGCAAGTGTAAGATAACAACACTGCATTTTATGTGTGACTTGAAAAAAAAAAAGGCAGACATTAGACTTGTGTGCATATTGGGATTTCATGTTTTGCTGTTTCCTATAGGGCAGAAGACACAACCCAAATAACAAATACTTGTACATCAGGATAATTTTAGCCAAGGGTGAAAATATATATAACTTCATACAGTGAATATCCATTCAGGAAAACCACTTGTGTGAAAACAAGCTAAAATACAAAATGTCATGCTTAATGCTCTGTAACTTTAGGCTCCAGTGAAGAATTTAGGTGCTCAGGGAGCAGTAATATGTCTCAAGATGGGCAGGACTTTAAGGAACTGTTAGACATGCTCCATAATTCAGGAGACCACTGCAGCAGTCTATAAAGTTGTGATGAAAGAGCAAAGCAATCACTCTCAATGAGAAAACTCATATCTCCTGGGAAAGTCCTTGCCTATCTCTTGCCTGCTAAAGGTACAAAGGCAAGAATTTTTCTCCCAGTCTGGCTTTCTAATTAGCACCTTTAGTAACTTCCTGAGTCAATCAAACTTTACTAAGTCCTCCAAGATCACTAGATCACATCCTTCCTTGAGTATTGAGAGCAATCTGTAAGCGTGATCTCTTCTCCCTGACAACTCCTAGCTGAGTAAACTCACTCCCTCCCAAAAAAGGCATGTGCCAGGCTCAATCTGCCCACAAACCCAAGCTCTGGCAGACCTTCTGCTGAAGTCTTTTCCCAATGATGTCCTACAATAAGAACAACTCATACCTTCAGTTGGTGGGTGTGTCTGTGTTTAGATGCTTGCCTACTTACCAAGAAATCAGAAGTTACTTTTCCCATCTCTTTCTAGTTCCTTTACTGGCGGGTGCACTGACATTGTCTAATGGAATTGGTTTCTTCTGTGATTCGAGTTTTTCTTTTGCTTTGCAGCATTCATAATACAAATCTCCAATTAGCATATTTGCAGATTTTGTCTTTTATGTATTTTGTTGTTACATTTACCACTTTTGATTTATTGTTTTCAACTTTGATATAGTCTACATCTTGAATAAATCCATTTTTCTTTTCTGATTTGGATGTTTTTTTTAACCAAAATATTGCCTGTAATGGATGTTCGTTCTTTGAATTACAAAGGAAAGTGTTTTTATTCTCTGCATTGTCATGCAAGCTTTCTCTGCAAAAAGGCTTTTATTTCCCTTCTCCCTTTTTTTTCAGCTGAGATGAACTCTTGATAAATTAACACTGGTATTGCAAGCAACCTCAGGAAAAAAAAAAACGCAACAAACAATTATGATTAGACTTTTGGGATCAAGAATTAATAAATGAAATTCCTTCAGTTTATTTTTAATATTTATGAAGATGCAATCTGTTAGAGTGCTTACAATGTAGCAGAAAATTAACAAAATGTGAAATGGCTGGGAACTTAAATTACTAGCCATAATTACAGTGTGACTTTGCATTCTCATGAAAGGAGTAGGAGACTGCAGAGGAGCCCATGGGGCCTTTTATTCTCAGCTAAATGCTCCTGCTGAACCTCCTTGCTATTTCCTTAAGGGATGTGTTATCCCACTGTTAGGTGTACACACAGCTACTGAATGGCTCAAGATCTAGAGTACTGAGCTCATGTTTACTAGTCTCTTGCAAAAAGGATCCTACTTTTCTCCTTTACCCAGATATTTTATGACAGAACTTATTACTTTTTATTCACCAATATAGCTTATATTTTTTCCTAAGCAATATTCACATATTATAGTCTTCCTTGGACACCAGCATAAAAAAGAGATTTTAAAAATCCCTGAATCCCAGAGCATCGGTTTTTTACATCCAGCTCATTATAAATGCACAAACTATAAAATTGTCTTGTCAGTATGTGTGTGAATTTCACAGAGGAAAGTACCCCACATTCCACAAGGCATGGGTGTAAGTGCAGAGGGGCTGTCCCAGGAATCCTTGCATCCAAGCCCAGTATAAATAAAGGACATTCACAAGCCATTCTTTCACTCAGCCTTGCTATTGAACTTTACTACGAGTGCACACATTTAACCCTATATGTTGGCAAGATGTTTTTATGGTATGGTATACATTGTATCTGTAGAATATGTGTGTGGAACTACTCTACTTAAAGGGTGAAACATGAAGAAATGAGAAGGCAAGGTTAGACCTCTAAACTGTTGTTTCTTGAAAAAAGTTTAGGAATCTCCTTGAGTATTGGGTACTTACTTGAGTATATTATGGGGAAAAAAAAACCACCATAAACCAACAAGCCACCAGCTTGCAATGAAAACTTGATAGCATTCTTTATAAATATTGCAGCAAGTATTTGAAGTTAATTTAAATTTTAGTATGAAGAAGACTAGTGATTTTATTCTAAGTCCAAATCTCAAAGTATTCTGAACTCATAATCAACTATCATTGCATTTCTCATAAAGAAAACTATGACACAGCAAGATTAATTAATTATTTGAAAGAAAAAAATACCCCAAAGAACAACAAATTACAAGTAATTAAGGAGTAATACCAGTCTTAAAAGAAATTGCAACATATTTTTCTAAGTGTTTAGATGACTGAAGGTACAGATTTAGTTTTTTCATGTACTCATGCAGTGTCCATGATTCATTTGCTAAGGTCATAGGCCAACAGCTTGGTATGCTGTTAAATACAATGTGTGAAAAAAAATCTTGGTATAACCATGCAATGGAAAGAAATTCTGATGCTGGCTTTAAAACATGGCCTCTGAAAAACATTTGTATTTTTGTCTCTGATAGAGTTTTTCCAGAAGATATTTTTATTGCTTCCACCAAAAATGTTATTCTTATTGCATATTAACTAGTTTGGCACAATTATGCCAGCTGCCACTTTTTCTACACGTCTGTAAAACATAGTTCAATAACAGAGGTGCATATAGTGTACTGAAGAAGACATTGATTATTTAACTGAAGATTTTGTATGACTTGCTACGGTTTGTAGTAGTAGGGATTCTAAACTGTCATTTGAGATTACTTCTCAAGAACTCATTGGTCACTAGAAAAATTTCTTACACTCCAGTTGGGGTACTCAGTGTTCCAGATTAGGTTCCCTTGTAGCAGCAATATATGTCACTGAAAATTGAATTGACTGCTACTCAGGGGAAAAAAAAGGGAACACTAAAACCCAACAAACACACACACACACACACACACACATATCATCCCCCCGCCAAAAAAACCCAACAAACAAAAAAAACCCCAGCAAACCCCCCCTTCCATTGGGATACAATATTTAATTGAAATTGAATTTCTTCTTACCCTATCATTATGCTCTCTAAAAAAGCTTAGAAAAAGTGTTATAGACAGTGAAAAATTTGAGTGAGCTCTTGCTAGCATCACAAAGCTGCCTTGTCTATAAAGTCATACAGGTTTACAGCCTGCCAAGTGCTGTAGGAATGACAGGGAAGAATAACAAATACTTTACTAATGAAGTGCTTGGATGTTAAAAGGCCTGAAAAAAAAATAATAAAAAAGAGATGACTAAGAGTGAGGCAATTTTAAGGCCAATTTGAGTTCAGTATTCCTAAAATAACCAAGAGTAATTTCTTCTGTTCTTTCCATCTTTGTCATTTGCATAGTTTGAAAATCCCCATGGAGAATAGGTATTTGGTATGGAAAGGAAAGGAATAATAAGATCAAGTAAATTATTTTGTATGTTCCCGAATTTTTCCTGTAATTAGTAAAGGGTGGGATCAAGTGGTGGTATAATGACATGTATTTAACTATTACGTCCGATTAAAAGGGGTCATTTTACACTTTTATTTGGACTCTTCCAGGAAACACAATTCACCAGAACATATAAGTGGCTTTCTTTGTACCTCTTCTATTCTAGACAGATCAGATACTCTGAGAAAACAAGTGCCATTGTTTATCTCCATCTTCCATGGAGACCTAAGCAGTAACTCCTATTTTTATATTTCCTTTATCTGTTTATTCCACCATTACACAGTAGAAGCTCTGAGTTTCATCAGCACTTACCAGCCTTCATTAGATCATAGCAGCACAAGGATGCAGTTTACATTCTCTAGTTATTTTAGGAGTCACTTGACTTGCTGAACGTACCTCATTCGCACATCCAGCATGGGATTCATCCAATCTGATGTAAGCATCTGTAATACACATCTGTCTGTGCCTGAGACAGAAGTGTATATTCTCTTTATAGCCAAGGGAGAGAAACAAGTGCTTCTAGAATGCAGCTCACCACTGCTTAATGTAGATTTCCAAATTAGGTCAGATGAATCACACCTTAAAAATTGATGTACCTCTCTGTTGTCTCTTAAGCAATTATTTGGTGACTGGTTCAAATACAGATAAATGGTAAGCTCTAGTCTCTTCCCAAATGTACCAAGACTTGTTTACCTTATTATTTGAAAAAAAAAAGCCTATTGATCTAATTTTTAATGCCCTTATTTTGTAAAATAAATTAGTGTTAGTTAATGACATTTAAATTGCTGACTGTCTGTTTAAGACTGGTCATTGTGTTAGGTTCAGGGCTGATACATGGGAAGAAAGATATTCAATAGGCAATTTCATAGCCTAATTAAACACATAAATAGGTATAAATTAGAGTGTAAGTCTATAAATATTCCTTGATGGGACCTCTCCTGAGAGTACTGCTTTCTGTGGGAGAGCATCTTCCAGCTAACTTTTCCAAAGCTGCTATAAAAATTGCACTTTAAAAAGAAAGAAATTACATCATGACAGTGTCATTGTTTTAAAAATAATTTAGAAGTTAGGTATATAACTGGTTAGATTGAATAAATTCTTTGAAAACCCTCAGATTAAAAAGAAAATTGAATCTGGGTGGTCAAAGTAATAGATGATTTGATAACAGATATTGCTATTTTCTAGACAAGCAGAGAACAGTAAAAATTTGTTAAAATGTTATTGCCTATTCTTATTCCTGGCACATGTAATTGAGGACCCAACAAGGAAGGGATATCTCCTGGACCTGATACTTACAAACAGGGAAGAATTGGTTAGCATGTGCAAGTCAGAGACAGCCTTGATTGCAGTGCTGATGCTCAGGATCCTGGAAGGAGGGAGTCGTGCACAAGACAGGTCTGCAATGCTGGCTTTTTGGAGGGAAGATTTTGGTCTCTTCAGGGACCTGACTGAGAATCCCATGGCACATAGTCTGAAGAGAGGAAGGTTCAGGAGAGCTGGTTGGTATTCAAGGATCATTTCCTCCAAACGTAAGAAACGATTCATACAGACAAGTAGGAAATAAAGGCAGCATGTGGTCTGAAAGGATGAGCAAGGGGCTTTTAGCTGAACTTGTAATATCAGAGTTGAAACCAGGGGCAGGTGACCCTGAAGGAGTTGGCAGCTGCTGTCCACTCTTGTAGGGATAGGGCCTGGGAAGCCAAGAGCTGGCTTTCCTGAGGCTGAATCTAGCAAAGCCAACAAGAAAGGATTCTGCAAGTACATAAATAGCAAAAGGGAAAACAGTACCCCTCTGCTGAATGGAATGGGGCATGGAATTTGGTGACAGATAACATGGAACATGCAGAGGTACTCAAAGGCTTTTCTGCCCCTATCTTTATCAGTAAGAACTCCATTCAGGAGCAAAAGGCACCTGAGATCATAGGGAAAGTCTGGAGCAAAGAAGACTTCCTTATCCTCAGTGAAAAAGGACATCAGGGAGTACTTAAACTAACTGGATATAAATTGGAGGTTGTGAAGTCTCTGTTCAAGAACATATTAAAAATCTGATTGGACATGGTCAGCTTGCTCCAAATGAGCCCTCTTGAGAAGAGGTTTGGGCTAGATGATCTCAAGAGGTGCCTTCCAACCTAAACAATTCCATGATTCTGTTATTCCAGCTATAAACATCAGATTTTAGGGCAGGTAGATAAAATAAATTTATGTTTGAACTAAAGCTGAACTGGTAATGCAAAGAGTTCAGGGCTTGCACAAAGCCACATCTAGACACAATATCTAATCTAAATTTGCTGGACCTGACCTATGTAGATTTCTGACACAGTCAATGAAAAGACAATCTTCTTAAGAGATTATTCAGTGTGGGAAATCAGTTGAAAGTGTTGTTACTCCCTTCTGGAAGGATTCTTTTGCTTCTGTGGCAAGAAGGACTTTTAAGAAAACATACAAGCCCGTGGAGGTTATACAGCTGCTCCCAATCAGGGTTTTTCAGCTGATGCTTTAGACCTCATTGTTAAATCTCACCAAGCCCCACTTCAGGTCCTTTTTTTGGATCTAACCCAGAAAACTTTCTTCAAAGCCTGAATGGTGGATGAGAAAAAATCTTTGAGCACAGTTTTCTCATTAAGCACCAGGCTGACAGAGTTTAAGTTCAGAAATATTAGTCTAATATTCTTTTATCTGCATAAATACATTTTTACAGGACATTTGGCTTTTTCATTCCCACAGTTCTCTAATAAATATTTAACTTCACAGGAGCAGTGAAGGACTGTTCTGATTGTGAGAAAAGAGTAACACTGAGAGAGTAACTCTATAAATTGAATCTCTCTGACTCAGATTGTTTTATATATATATGATTTCAGGAGCAGAATGATTGACTTTGAAAAAAGAGAAAAATATAGAAACGCCTTCAGAATATCATAGCATTCCCTTACTATTTTAAATTATATGAAAACTCTTGCTTTAGTTAAGTAAGAAACATGCTTCAATTTTAAAGGTATGCAGTGAAAATTACTGAAGTCAGAAGTTATATTTTACTTTGTGATTGGTTCCCCCATTTAAAAATATTTTCATTTTTCATTACTATTACTTTTCATTACTATTTCACTTTAATAGCTGGTAATTCTTATTGAGCAGAAAAACAGACAAGAAACACTTGGACCTATTCCTTTGCTTTGATCATTTCTGAAACAATTCTACAGTGAAAGATGCATCCATCAACCTAATACTTTTGCAGTCATAATCATCCCACTAGTCCTACATTATTATGGTGCCTTTATGCAGTAGTCCATGCACATATTTTTTGTTTAAAAATGTAATTTTTTTCCCCACAAGAGATTACAAATTATTTTAATTTCCCAGTTTATCTTTTTTGTCTTTAACATTTTGTGAGGTGGGATTTATTTGCCCAGTGACAGGAGCAGAGCTGAATAGGGAGTTTAAGCAGTTTAAAATTGAACTCATAAGTTAGCTATGAAGAAGAAAGTGGAGTTGAGGAAAGCATGAGTATCTTTAATGGATTTGGTTTGACTTCTTTGCAGACATGTTTTTTTTAAAGAATGAGAGTGCTTCATACTTATAAAGAAGATAATTAAACCAGAGAAGAAAGCAAACCAGTATTCATAAATGCAAAATTTACTTGGTGGTCTGTTGCTGGCTGGCAGTCAAGAACCCACACAGCCTAGTTTCCACTGTACTGGCATGGGTCCTCCAGAGAATGCAGTTCCTGTGGGGTTTATCCATGGAATATGGCCCCTCTTGGGTTGTTACCAGTTCCACTGCAGATCACCTCCTACAGCTCTGGCTGCAGTGATATTTTTAATTGGTGCTCTCTCTCTATTCCTAAATATCTTTTCATAGGAGTGCCACCAGCCTGACAGATGGGCTCAGCTGTATCCTGTGGTGCATTCATTGAAAGTGGCTGGAACCAACTTCAAAGTAATGCAAAAGTAAGAGCCCAGTGAGTAACTGATGACTGAGTTACAGAATTTAAGAGTCAGAAGGGGATGGATCAGAACAAGGGGCAGTAAGAAGAGAGGAAAGATGGAGTAGAAAGCATATGAGAGAACAAAAAGACATTAGGAAGAAATTACTTACTGTGAAGGTAGTGAAGCACTGGAACAAGTGGCTGCCCCATCCCTGGAAGTGTTCAAGGCCAGGTTGGATGGAACTCTGAGCAACATCTGGTCTGGAGGAAGGTGTACCTGCCCATGGCAGGAGAGTTGGAAGTGGATGATCTTTATGGTGCCTTCCAACCCGAGCCTTTCTATGGCATGTGATCTATAAATGCTGCTGAGCCTAACTCCTAATCCTTCCAAGAGGAAGTAGTTGTATACAGAGCTTCATAAATAGCTGTGCAACATGGCCAAGTCCATGGCCAACATGGACTCTGTTTAGTCCATTTGTGGAGTTGAGTGTCTCTGAATCCTGTGGCAGAATATCAGCACACTGGTGAATAGCTGTCTAGAGATCCCCCACTGGAAATACATAGAATTGGAGTTTATCAGTAAAGGTCTGGGTGCCTCTATCCTCTTGAAGTCCAGCATCCATTCATCCTCCTAAATCTGAGAACCTGAAAAAAACAAAGAGATCCCAATGTAAGGAAGATATCACCTTGTATATTGTTAGAAACACAGGTCCCATAGCTTACCTGCTGAAAAAGCAGGTATTCACACTGCTATCTCATTTTTAGAGAAAGTGCCGTCTATCAAAACTGCTGCTTTTTCAACACTCTCACTGAATTTGGTGCCTTAGAGGGATATTTCAGCATGCCAGGACATTAAAGAAGGAGGCATTAAGCAACAAAGATTTACTGCATAGCCCTGATAGGATATAGGATACTAAGGAAGGTCTCCTGAGAATAAAAATGGCTTTTACATTCAGTATTTCAGGATCACTTATTGTCAGACACAGAGATAACTTCGCATTATTAACCCTTGTGTTGGTAATTTTCAATTGCTGAGAAAAAATTTACTGTTTCAAACTTCTTCACATACCCTGCTTATTTAAAAAGTGTTTCAACTCTGATGAGGCCTTACGCTTCTCTCTTATTTTAACCTCATTTTAGTTTATTGCCAGACAATACTCATGATGTGCTCAGAATCATGGTATCTGACAGAGCTTTCAATTCCTTAGTGGGTGAACTCCACAAAATCAGTTGTAAACTCTTGTAGTACTTCTGATATGACCCTGTGTTATATCAGAAGTTCACAGTACCATCTCAAACATAACAACTCAGCACAGAGTTGTGCAAAGCTGCTTAAAGTAAAAATTTGTATATAATGGAAAGCGCTTGAGTTGCTTTTTGTTTGCTCTTGAATCAAGTTGACAAGATGACAAAAAGTACTTCTCTTTTTTCCTACCATATCTAGTAATGTCTATTGTACTTTAAAAACTAGTAGAAATTATCACTTTCCACAATAATTTCCCCTCAATCTTCTGCCTATGCTGTACTAATCAGGTCACTGCACAGAATACTACAATGTTTCTACCATGCAAGTTAATAAGGGCAGAGTTGGAAAAACAACTCCTACGTTTACCTCAGATGAACCTATGAAGATATTCCAGTGTTGTGTAACCATTTTAGACAGGCAAAAACCCCCAAAACCTTAGGAGTTGTGCAAATACATATTCCGCCTATTAGCGTTTAAGCACAGCAATGATACTCCAAAGATGCAATGGACAAATGTTATGCTAAGCAGCTTCAACTGCATGTTCAAGAACTCTTTTGAAAGCCTCTTATGCAGCTGCACAGTTTAGAAAACTAATACAATTAAATAGAGCAACTGAAGTTTTTCAGTCTGTCTACCAAATTTTACTTTTCAGATTAAGAAGCCATAAAAGTGCTTGAAATCTCAAAAATTTAATGTTTTGCCAATTACCAAATGAAAATGACAAATAGCTAAGTAGAGCTATTTAAATGTCCTCAACTGACAGGCTAAATTTTGGTCTGAAGCTGCAGAAATATTAACATCATCTGAAGAGCATTAATGAAGAGAATGTCAGTGGAATTTCAGCTAGAGTGGTGGTATCAATGGCTGTTTAAAGATTTTTCTAGTATGGCTTTTCAGAATTAATACTACTGTAATTTTAATTAATGTAGTTTCAGATTTGTTTTTAAAATTTATTTAAGTGACCATACTCATCATTTGAAACTCCCTTATAGATATACCTTAAATATGACTTTTTAAAATTTGTTTCTAGGTCACTTTTCTTCCACAGTCTCTGCTGCATTAGGTGCAAGTAACTTCATTGTTTCATTATCACATGTGAAATATCAATGGATGGTGCTCTATTGATTTTAAGCAGCTTTTCACCTTTGACTAAATTTTCCTCTTGTTCAATATGCAATTTTCTTTGCTCCATTACTGATGAACAGTTTTACCTTTCAGAGATGGAGAAGGGAATAAAGTTGGGATTTTAGTGCTGACAAAGAAAATGGTTAAGTGTTTGAGTTATCGTACATAAGGTGTGTCCACCTTGTGAAAATATTAGGTTTTTGTAGTGATAAAACAGATGACTAGAGCAACTCAGTCCTCTGAAAAAACAGGCAATTCCTTCCATATTGTTTATTTCCTGTGTTGACCTTCAATGCAGTTGAAGTTAAGCAGGCAGGTCCTATCTGTCCTATAGGAATAATATTCTGGGAGGCTTACTGTCTTTTTATAGTCTATAAAATAACTCCTCCCCATTATATTGCAAATATTACTGATATAGTCCAAAGCACACTCATCACTGTGTAAATAATTTGTAAACTGCTGTGGAATAACTTAGAATAAATTTCATCCTGTGAGCTTGTTGTCCCTTTCCCCCTTCATTTTCTGCTCAGTATTTTTCTTCATGGCAATTTCTTTTGTAGCTTTTTACTAGTCTGCTTTCATGGTGAAAGTAATGGAACTATACCAGGCTGGTTTCTAAACTTCTCATCTGTCATACCCATTCCTGCAGCTTTATCAGCTGAAGTGTCTCTGTTACAGAGTACACTAGCAGCTCATTGGCAGTTGTGGGAAAACTAATCTCAGACTTGAGTGAACACACCTAGTGATACACAAAACTCTGGGAGAAAAGTGTAGATTGTATGAAAAAGAGACAAAGACAAGCCCCAGAAAGGCTACATAGTTGTAACACTTTTCTAAGCAGTATGCTTAATTTCTGAAACAGTTTATTTTTAAAGTAGGATTTGTAGGAGTCTTGGTTTGGTTCTGGTAATGGGTCACCGCTGTGTATCTCACTGCCTGCCACAAGTTGCCATCAGCCCTGAGATTCCCATTATTGTATCCACATCTCTTGGCCAAGGCATCTTTGCCTGTGGCCTGTCACAGCTCAGGCTCAGCACAGTAGGTGGCTCACACCAGTCCACGCCACTTTGGGGCGTGCTTGTTCTTACTGACACTGACCTTTTGTGACACACTCTGAGGAAGAAGGGATTTAACTCTCTTCTCCACAGGAGAAGTCCCACAATGATGTCATCAGGGTTGGTCAATGGCAGCTATTAACAATTTCCATTGTCTTCAGATGAAGTCGGCTCATATTTAGTATCATGTGCTTACTCCTTTTGGGCATCAGACCAATGAATCCATCCCAAAGGACTTCACTTCCAATTACCTGTTTCTATATTACCATACTTACTTGTGAAGAAATCTCCCTTATGAGAATTCCTCAATAATTATTGGTTGGGGTCCATCAATCTTTCTTCTCTGCAGTGTTATCCTTACTTTTGTTATCCTGCTGAGCCTTAACATAAGCAAACAGTGCACTTTGATGTATCTATTTTTGGCTGTATTCCTCAGCATCTTCCACATCAAAGTTCTTTGTTATTCTCTTATCAGATTCTAGTACAATGTGAATAAATCCTGTAATAATTTTAACTTGTCTTGTGTGGTTTTTTATTTTTTGATTTAATGGATTTATTAGAAATACCCTCCAAACATGCTGATTTTTGTCCTTTTTCATCACTTCCTTTCTATAATTTTTTTACATCTTTGTTTTTACAGTCTCCCTTGCCTTCTCCAGATCATTTGAATTATTCATAGTTTTAATACATTAAATATGTTTACCTGCTTACCTAGAAATATGACATTTTAGTACACTGTCCCTCTTTTCAATTACTAACATGAGTTTTGCTTGTAGCTTCTGGTGTAATACAAATGTTCAATCTGTCTTTCTCATAAATTGTAGTTCCTCACAGAACTATCACCTCCCTTAAGTTTACATTTCTTTCAAAATTTGATTTTCTAAAGAGAAATATTTTTTTGTTGTTGAATCTCTAAGAAACCCTTTGTGCTGAAGACTGAAGGGTATGAAGGGTGTGTATCAGAGGTGGGCATGTGATGATTAGTTTATGAGATTAAAGGGCACATGTCCATGAACACAAAGGAGCCCAGAGGAGCAGTGAGAGCTGGGGGAACTTCAACAACCTCATCAGAGCAAAGTGACACCCTGAGGTGGCTCCTTGCCAGGAGGGTCACAAGGGAACCTCAGCCCATGGCCCCAGGGTGGCCAACAACCTAATCCTTCTATCAGAGGGAGTTGATAACAGCCTTTGGAAATATGAGAGGCATTACTAGATGTCAGGAAGAGCCTTCCACAATCAAAGGCAAGGAAAGTTTCACAGAATCTGCCTTGTTCTCTCATTACACTCAATTTCTAACTATTTTCCCATGTGCAGGGATCTCTGTCCCACGTGCACGTGTGTCTGGGGATTTTAGTGCAGCACCAGGAGTCTCAGGGCCTGTGTATCTGGGGTGGGAGCAGCTGGAGAGATCACAAAAGGGGTTCATTGTGTTCAGGTGTGTGCTTCAGTGTGCAATCACTGGTGGGCATCAAGATGGACCAGCCCATAGGTAGAAGAGGTTCAGCAGCTGGGTGTCGGAGTGGCCCCAGAGTCTGGGCTGGATCCTGGTGAGACCAGGGAGTCTGAAAGTTGGCTACCTCAGGGACTGGAGGGTCCATGCTGAAATAAACAGGGCAGGAGACTTTTTCTCCTTTTAATGCCTTTGTTAAAAATGATCAGCTCAGGATAGGGGTGGTTCGACTGATCTACAGCTTCCATCGACTCTCCCAGGTAGCTCACAGGACGAGGATGAGTCACAGCTTTGTCCCCTGGGGCCAGAGTTGCAAGTCCCGTCCTCATAGAAGCTGTAGGCGTTGCAGATCTTACTCAGCTGCTCTCCGGGGGTCGGGGTCCCGGCTTTGTATGACTCTTGCACTCAGGGCGAAGGGCTCCTAAGGTTCTGAGTGTCTTTGCAGGTTCAGTAGCTTGTTCCTCACATGTAGACATCACTCTAATTTCTCAATTTCATTTTGGCTCGTTGTTTTGGGGTTCCTTTCTCTATGTCTGAGGTCGCGGCTCCTCAAAGCACTCTGGTCTTTTACAGTTTAATTTGCATGTCCCCGCCTCAAGTTTCGTCTTCCCTTACTGTCCCTGCCCAAGGTTCTCTCAGCACCTTTAGTCTTAATACAAAGGCCTGTGTAACTCGGCCTCGGCCAGCTAAGATCACAAAAGGAGTCATTGTGTTCAGAACGACTGGTAATTTACAAACACAGATAACACTTTATGTAGCAAAAAGAGGTTAAATTAGCTATTTGTAACTTGTTTCTCCACACTAAAATTATCAGTTTTTTTGTTCATAACACATGCCAGGTACTGCAGAAACCACAGAGTCTGAGGTGGCCATACTTTAGCACCCAGGTGGGTTCATAGTTTTGAACCAGGTAGTACAGCCTGGCTTTAATATGTCTGTGTGTGAGGCAGCTGGGCCAGGGGTCTAGGGCCAGCTAATGACCAAGCTGGGAGTGCAAGGATGGTTACTGGTGTGGTCTTGGAGTCTTCTATGTTTGGGTGCCAGCAGCTGGGAAGCAGGGATCCAGGGCAGCTACTGGGCAGCCTGAGTGCCTGAGCCCAGCTTCTGGAGGGCTACAAGGTGCACATGCCATTTTCCACTAACTGGCTTTCATTGTGATTAGCCAGAAAGGGGGACAGGATGAGTCCTTCTGTCCTGTTCATGATTTCCTGAGAGCTGTGGTTTCTGTCTGTTTTGATCTGCATGTACATGAGTGGATACATGTGTGCATGTCCTGGGTACACGTGTGTATATGTGCCTGTTGGGAAGCTGGTCTTGGAAGCACAAAGCTGCAGCATCTTCTCTCTGTCAGGCTGCCAGATTAGGCAGCTCCTCCACCTATCATCTGAGAACAGCATGTTCTGAGTAGGATTTGCAAAAGCTCTTAGTGCATGGTTGAATGAATGGGAGATTTATCATTTGCTTCAACAGGCGTGGATTCCAACAAAGGAAGTCTTAAGAGCATAAACATTCCCTGAATCAAATAATTTTTCAAAGTACTTTTTAAAAAAAACCCACCTGTCTGTGAAAATATACTGTGTGTTCAAGATGTTCAGTCTCTCACATTTACACATTTACACTGTTACACTATTTTGGACTTCCTCTCAGAACTATTTTACAAGCTGTATATAACAGAAAAATTCTTTACTTACCCCAGCATATCTATGAAAACAATCAGTTCCTCTGTATTTTCCATTAAGTCTTGACAAAAAGTATATACTAATTAAACAGGACAATAACAGGAGCTTAGTTATCTGTGGGTTTAACAGGAATTTTGGTATTATTTACACTGTGTTTGTGCCATATTAATACCACTAGTATTCCTAGATGTTCCAAGTTATATGTTTTCCTTTAATTTGTTTTTATGAGCACTAGAAGATATATTGAGAAATGATATAATGTTTTTTTTCAGCAAAGATTAAAAAATAATTTCTCTCCATTCTCTGGAAAACATGAGAATTTTCTACTGAATCATAGGATCATAAAATATTTCAAATTGTAAGGGACTCATAAGGATAATGAAGTCCAACTCCCTGCTTCTCTCAGGACTGTCTAAAACTAGAAACTAAAAGCATCATCCAGTCACTCCTTGAGCTCTGGCAGGCTTGCTGCCATGACCACTTTCCTGGGGAGCCTGTTCCAGTGCTAACCAATCCTCAGAGGCCTAGACATTGCTCAGTGCATTTCTAGATGATAAATCTAAACATGGAAAATCAAATTATATATTAATCAGATCTTTTACAGTGTTGAATATTGCAACACTCAGTTTGTCATTACTGACAGTTTTAAGAGATACTTCTGTCTCTCTCTCTCCATGCACATATATATAATATGCATGTGTTCTCCTTGAGGATTATAGTACCCCAGATGATTATTTAAATTCCTTATTTAGCTATATAAGTTGTCAGTCTAGTTGCAGGTATTCTTGGAGTCTTCCATTTTCTCTCAAGGTAGCAGAGGTTTGGTGTGTGAAAAAAAAACTCCTAGTTCTAGAACCTCAGAAATATAAGTTCAGAACAACTGTTTTGTTTAAAGGTTGTTTATGCTTTCCATTTATACTTTGAAATACGTATATAACTACTGGTGTGTGTGTATTTTTGTTCATTACTGGGAATAACTTTGCATGAAATAGTTATAAATCTGCAATTTAAACTTTGGGGTGCTTGAGGTATAGAATGAAAGAATTAATAATTTCTAACTGCAGTCTCAGAAGCAACAAATAGTGTTCTCCACTTTGAGTTACATTAATTTAAGTTCCCCCAAAAGACTTCAGGAATATTTTATTGAATATTATTTTTTATTTCTATGGTTTTGTTTTTAAAGACAGCCTATAATGAACATGTTTTGGTTATGTCCAATGAATTTGCATTTGATCTACTTATATTTTTAAGAATATATTTTTGAGTTCTACATTTGCAAATTACATATCTAGTAAGAAGCTCTGCATTTAAATATAAGGGAGTTAAGAGAGTTAATAATATAGCAGAGTTAATATTTTCATTGTTGTAGCAACTTAACAAGAGTTGCTTATTAAAAATGTATATTATTTGAGAAACTAATTATTCATTAATGTTCAGAAGGTTCTCAAACTTCAAAAGTGTTATATCTCTCAGAACTTTCTAATGCCTCTTGAAGTGAAAATTAAAAAATACTTTCTGCATAAGTCACTCTCCTCAAAATTGAAACAAGAGTATCAAAAACTTGACTGTTAATTTCTGACCTGAAGAGACAGCTGTAGGAGATCTTCTTTAGTTGCAATGGCAACTTGCTCCAAGGCTCTCAAATGTTCAGCTAATTCCACAGCACAGATGTTAACTGAGAAGATCAGATCGCATTATCAATACTCAGCTTTCTCTATGACATCCTTCACTTCCTCACTTTAATCTGTGTATCCTGCTCACCAGGAGCAGTCCAAGTGCAGGAGCACAGATCTCCATGGTGTGTTCTCCATGCCCAGGAAGGCACACTCAGGCACCTTTGGCTCACAGCACTGCAGAACGGAGCTCGACCCAGCTGGCTGCCACTGGAACCAAAACATAATGCGATAAATATTCTACTGAACAAGCCCCTCCCAGGCAGACCTAGCAGATTCATACCTGGCTGCCTATTTAACTCATGTCCAGGGAGCATGCACAATCAGGAGTGCTGCCATAGACTTGGCAACTCATGCAAGGCAGTTACTGCAGGGGTTGTTGTGGGATGGAGTGCACAGGGGGCCAGAGCTGCTGCTCAGCGCTGCTGAAGTCAGTGCAGGGATGGTGGTGGGATGCCAAAGGATGCTGTCCCCCGCAGTCTGTGGCATGTCAGAGGCCTGATTCGAGACTGCTCTCACAGAGTAGCAAAAACCACAGATTTTTACTATCAAGGGCATATAGGTGCATGCTGCAAAAGGAAGTTTAACAGCTACTCTGTATACTTTAAATTTAGATGTAAGATGAAGAATTTGAACCAGGAAGGGTTCTTCTGAAGCATGAAGACCAGTCCCAGCTGTTATAGCAGACAATTGCTTCATCACAATTCCTTTAACTAGCTTCAAGATAGAACTTAATCAGTTTATTAGGTTTGAATTTCCTCTCCCCCCCCCCCCACTTTCTCCCCCTAAATGTCACTCCTCTGGTGGTTAGAACTGTTATAATTTACAACCTAATTTAATTTATGGGCAGATTAAATTCATCATCTTCTTATGTCAACACAATCCTTTTTTTTACACTTAAGTTTATGCATATAATGTGGGCTGTAGGAAAGTGATTTATCACCTCAGTTATATATTTTCTTATCCTTTGCTTTGCAGGTAAAAGAAGGAAACCCATTTTTCTTTTTCAAAATAGTCAGCCTTTTTCCCCACATGCTTCTAGAAGCATTATTGTGTCAAACCTACTTCAGTATGAGTAAATATTTTCAAAACATGGGTGGCCAGTACTGCATACATCACTAATGCTTTCTGCATACGCTTTTTTTTACACTTGCCACATCTGAAAATGCCTTTCCTGGTTGCCATACATACAAAACATAGATATTTTAAAATAGTGCTGAAAATTTGAGCAGATTGTTGTGGTGTGCTGCAATTCTCTTTGATAATACCTACTTGAATGTATTTTATAATCCTTGTCTTTTCCAGTTTGCATCCATTCTTTCTGAAGACAAGAATTCCTAAATTTGTTTATGAAATGTTATGTGAAACCATGTCAAAAGCCTTACTAACATCAAAATATTTGACATCCACTGTTCTTCCAGTGTTACCCTGTCAAAAAACCAAGATGGCTTTGACACTTCCTGATTTATGGCATACATGGCAGATCCATGTATGCTCACTCTTGTCACCCTGTTCTCTGGTAGGAATTTACTGAATTGTTTGATAACTGTTGCAAGTATTTTTCTAGGAGCTGAAGTTCAGCTGTGGATTTATAAATACCCAGATCCTTCTATTTTTTGCTTTCAATATATGGGTACCACACATTTGCCTGTCATGCCTCTGTTAAAAACTGCAAAGTCATTACATACAGTTTCTATTTCATCTTTACTGCCATCAAAGAAATAAACTTGTAGCCAGGACAGATATATTTAGAATCTGATGCAAAACTACCTGCCTGATAACACTGGGAAATGGGAGAGAGAAGCTAACAAAAAAAAAAAAAAGATGTCTTCAAGGACAGAGATTTCAGAAATGAGAGGTGTATGGCAAAAATGTTCATTATTTTCCTTAAATTACTATACAGGGAGAGTTTGTAGCAAAACATTGTTTCAAATAGGTTGCCAGCATCTTACACATACATGATAAAATAAGTGAACCCCTGAAAATGTTAGCTGTAAATGAAAATATTAACCCTGTTAGAACAAGATTAGCAAACCATAAATGTTGTTACTGAAAGACACAAAAATTTAGCAATTCTTCAGCAGTGCAATATAAAAATATTCTTACATTTGAAATAGGAATTAACAGGCAGACGTGCACGTTAGATTGTTAATCTCAAAGTCCTGAGTAGACATGTGAAGTGGACAGGAAATCTAACAGACTCATTCAGCAGTGGACACCTAATACCTTGCTTCACCAAGGTGAGTGGTGGCTGGCTAGCTTAGTGTTATACAACATGTGGTAAGCAGTCAGCAACTGCTGTAATCACTAAAACATAGACTGCTAGAGTATGGTGCAATTGAAAATTTAGAAAAATGGAGCAGGATCAAAAGCTTTCTGAAATGTCTGTGGGCTAATGTCTCCCAACATTCTTGAACAGTGAGCTATTCTTTTATTCTGAGAACTAATAACTGGATATAATAAAGACTTCTATTGCAGCTAAAATCCACCATTTAAGGGGTTTTTAGCTACTCTAAAAGTCAACCCAGCCTTGGGATTGTTGTATTTTATGTTAATGAATCACTGGATAAAGTCCACAAACCAGGTTAGGTAGAAATTTGTGTCCATGATTCACTATCCCTTTGAGAGAATCCAAACTACTTGTTTACTAACTCATACTACCTCTGACTCAGTGAATTTTAAAAGATTCCCTTTTCTTATGGCATTTCAAAGAAGAAAAAAAGTTTAATCCTTTTGTCATAGCTGTAGGACAGGACTAGATTTTGAATATTTCTGGCAGGAAAGCTTGAGTCTGTTGTTTCTTGGAAAGATGAGCTAGCCACAGTCATTTATGAAAGGCTGATGCCATACACACAATTTTTTATTGAAAACACTGGCTGCAATTTCATCCATGTTTACTACTTTCATTTAGAGAATGTTCAGTAGGTCAGCTCCCTCAAGAAACCTGAGGCAAGAAACCCTAGTATGTGGATCTAACTCTGATTTGGGCTCAGGTGTGAGGTAAATTGTTGTGCTGTGCACAGAGGCTCAATTCTGAGTATTGATATGGGGAACTTGTGGCTGATGGCAGCAAAACAAAGATCTTTTTCTGATTTGCAGTTGGTGTTTACCATTGCAATTAAATTCTAAAAGTCATATTGTGTGTAACCTTCAGTGAAAATAATCTTTCACTTACATTCTTCTACATATAAACAGTTTAAGGTTGCCTGCAATCAAGAGACTTCACAAGTCTTAAAGTAAGACAGATATCCCATTAACGAATTCATTTGGGCCAGCTGTGTTTCTGTGACCAGCAACTGGAGTGGGGCAATGACTCGGGGCATCCATGTCCAGGTGCTGACAACTGGAAAGGTTGGAGCCCAGGATAAGCCACAGGTAGTCAGAGACTGAAATGTTATGTTCATTGCTCAAACATTGTTATGAAGGACTTTTGTCCATTATGGCAAAATTGTATAAAGAAGCTGCAGCCACTAAAGCTCACCCCTCCCTGAAGATGCCACCAAACTGAAACTTTGGATTATGAATTAAGATACTTAAGGGAACTTGAGATAAAAGTGATACTATTGTTCAACCATCTCAGGTCTAGGGAGAAGGAAACAAGGCTGAGGGAGAAGAATACATCCACAAAAAAGCCAAACCCAGTAGCTGTCCTGGAAGTCATCCCTGGCTGGGTTCGGGGTGGAGGAGGCCATAGACCACAGGCCCATCTGCTGAGGCCATGTTTGCATACACTCCCCCACAACCTAGGGGAGAGGAGGAGAGTTTTGGGTGTGTGGCATAACTTGTGGTCAGAGGGAGTGAACACCCATCCTCCCTTACACAAACTGGCTCAGCTGTAAAGCCCCCCACCCAGGGAAGGCCACATTCCAGGATTTGCATGTGAAGGGCAGCTGAGGAGGTGCTCATCAAAGATCGCCCTGGAGTGCTCCCCTGAGGGACTAGAGAGGGTGCCCTGAGGGTGCCCTAGGGACTCATTCCTGAGGCCTTGCACCAGAGGACTGCACATGGTGCAAAGTGATGCCACAGACCCAGAGTCTGTGACAAGAGACTGTGCAACACTGCCCTTGCCCCAGGGGAGGTGCCTGGGCATTCCCACCTTCCCCAAATGCATATTAATTCACTGGACTCTGGTTTTGGGGAGGGACCCTCACCACCAAGAAAACCTGATGGAGAATATCAATACAATGCTGTTAGGATCCACAGAGTGGTTATCATTTCTACTTAATCTGTCTCCCTCACTACATTTATCTCCCCACCTCTTTTCTATCTCTTTCACATCCACTCACCTCTTTCACATTTGCTGTTTAATAAAATTCCTACTATTGACTTTGATTTATAGCCTTTATTGCACCTTAATTCAGGCAGAGGCATCACACTAAAAATTTTAATAACAGGATCTCAACACTGGGCAGGCCAAGTGAGTGCAGCAGCTGGATGTACAATCCACATTGTACATATGGATATGTATTTCTCATCACTGGACCTGCATCCTGTCCAGCCAGAGAGGGAAGGAGGGTGTTGGTGCACCCTGTGTTTATGTGGGTGCTCTGTGGATATACACATGTATGCATATATATGTAAATAGCTATGTATGGATGTATATGTAGGATATATATGGGCTCTATATGTGTGTATACCTGCTTAGAATCTTCAGCCTTGCCACTGTTTGGACATAAGAACAGCATGGTAATGAAATAATTTTGTTTATTACCTGTATGTTTAAATTGTTTTTCTTTTTAATAGGCCAGTTAATTGTGGTTACATTGTTTGGCTAACCATTTTGTTCCCTAAAGCAAAGAAAGTAAGTAACAAACAAATAGAGCTTCAACTCTGGATCTGCATTAAGAGAGTTGTTAAAATTAATTTTGTTTCTTATTTTTTCAGAACAATAAATTTTGGAACAAAGTATTACTTGGCACCCAACAAAAACTTTTCATCAGCTCCTTTTAAGCTCATCCTGAAGACTGTCTGTGCCTTTGTAGCACAAGGAGGAAGAGAAAGAGTCCTTTATTTAGCTGGTTTTTCAGCTGCATACGTCAGTTTGACTTGTAATGATATTGAATAATGTTATAAATTTATCAAAAATTTAACAACGATTTATTGGTCAAGTACAAAAAATAGAATTTCGTGCAACCTCCACAATCAAGACAGCGTCAGCCCGGGATCAGATGCTGGGTGAGACCAAAGAGTCAACCGACAAAGTGGCAGTATCTCCTCAGAGATCCACACCGAAGCCTTCCAGGATACAGTTTATATACAGTTTATTCTGCCTGAGGCATGGATGACCACATCTTTCTATTCATTTCTTTGAATGCAAATCCGTTTCTTTAGACAGACTCGGGTTTGCAGACATGAAGTCTGGGACACAGACAGAGATGGTTTTCATATATAATATCTTGATATCGGTTCCTGTAAACCCATCATGGTGTGTTCAAGTCTCCTGAAATTCCTGGAGTCATGAGCCAGGGAGGCCTCGATGTTATCTCCCAGGTGCAGAGCCTAAGGAAATCACCGATAATGGGCCAGGACAGTCCTATTCAGACGTAAAGCAAGCTTGATACAATCTTGGTGTTGCCCAGAGTTAGTTATACTTTGAATAAGACGCTGCTCCTGGCTAGGGAGGTTAGTTTGTCTGTTTCATTTAAAATGTCTATTCTATTACATTAACCACATTCTATAACTACATACATTTATTTATACAGTATGAATTAACTCTCATATATCACAAATAAGAAAACCAATCTTTGAATTCTGCTGATGAGAAATTATATTTTGCTACATTTTCCACATTATTTTTTCCTATGTTATGCAGAACTAATAGAATTTAAGTAGAAGTCAATTCTTTTCCAGTTTACTTCTATTATTTTGGAATGTATCTTTTTGTTGAAAAAAGAGTTTGTATAATTTAATTTTCTCCCAGTAGATGAGTGACAATTCTTAATGTTATATGAGGCTGCGGCTCAAATATTACAGATCATTATGTTCATTCATACAGCTGTTTTAATTTGTATGTGCAATGATCACAATAGATTATATGGGAAGAGCAGAGACTGTATGGAATTCTCTGAACAAACACAGATCACAAAGATGTCACAATCTGAGAGCCCAAGAGAACCAGTGCAGTAAGAAGAACCCAAGGAATAATGTATTATTACAGTAGCAAGTACATTCAAATGAAACTGGTGTTTGGTACAGCCCCATGCCTTCAGAGAGCAGCATGAACAAAGGCTGATGTCTCAGCAGCCCAGAGGAACCAAGAACTTCTCTGAAGGAAAGTCCTTAAAACCATCCCATATGTTTCACGTGTCCTTCTACGAACTGTTGGTAGATTTCAGCTATTTTGCATGTTAGTTTAATCATATTAGGAGTATTAACATATGCTGATTTTTCAGGATAATTTCCTATATAATTATCCTTCCTTGGTTCAAAAATCAAACATTTTTCTTAAATCCTCTACACACATTTATTTAATTTACTATTTTGCTCGTCTGAGCAGTTCATGATCTCAAGCTAATTGTTCATAAGCAAACCTTAATTGCCTCATTTTTCAAGCCATTGCTCAGCAATGCATTTAAAAAAGAAATACCAGTTGATATCTATCTTCTGTATTCTCTTCACTTTCCCTCTCTGAAAAAAAAAGTTAACTCTGTTACTCATCCAATTTTACACAAATCTGAACAGGCATGTTGCAAAAAATCTGTGAGCACTTCAATGTTTTCATTACCTATTGAGAAAAAAATTTTCTCAATGAACACCACCACCTTTCTATTGTCTGATTTCAAAGGATGTGTCAAGCGTTGTTACACAATACAACAATAAACTAATTTTCTGTTCTTTGTTGCGATAGATAGTGTAAATTATCTGCAAATAAAGTACAGTAAATCTTCTTCAAAACAAGTTTCTTTTATCCATATGTATTTAAAGGAATCAAGCAGATAATGGGGTTTTGACTTCTTATTCTCCCAGAAATCTGAGACAAGGCTCTCTGCGACGTCTCAAGGACTTTGTGTATGTCTTTGTGCTGGATGTGCGTGGTGAGGTGCTGGCCAGGGAGGAGAAGCTGGGGCTGCCCAGGGTGGACATGGGTGGTTCCAGCCAGCTCCAGCCAACACACACAGGGCATAGAAGAGCCTCTCGGCTATGGTGATGGCTCCTCTGTGACACTGTATTTGAGAAAGGGCAGAACACCAAACAGGGAGGAGAGGAGGGAGTAAAAGTAGTGTAAAACAGCACAAGAAACACCGAAGTCAGACGAGTTCGGTGAAGAGCTGCTCCATGGCAGAGTAGTTATTCCCTTCCACCAAAGAAAAACCTGCTCTAGAGAAGGTTCTCCTGAAGCACAGCAGCCAGTGGAAGAACTCACACTGAAGCAAAGGTGTGAGAAGATGGGAATGTCAGAGAAAAACAGCTAAATATAGACCATAGGCTGCACTTCCTCACTTTTTGCTTGCTGAAGGGAATGAGGGTAACCTGCAGGGATAAAGAGAGGGATTGGAAATGAGGGGTGAAGTTAAACCTGGCAATGCAAGAGAAAAGGATTTGTGACCTTGTGCATGACCTCATGAGGTTTCCATTGGCCCACTTCTTGAGCTAGTCTAGGTCCCTCTGGATGGCTTCCTGCCCTTTGGGTATATCAATTATACCACTCAACTTGGTGATATCAATTCATCCGTATGTGGATTTGATAGGAAAGGGGAAATGTCTGTCTAAGTGTGTTTGTGAAGTCTGGCACAGTGTTTGCATCTGAGTTATCTGAAATTGGTTAGTTTTTTAGATAAAACATTTTTATTGAATTAAAATTTATATTTTAATACAATTCAAACTAGAAAATATCTTATTCTTGTAAAGTACTTTCTAAAATTATTGAAGGATATATCTTTTTTACTTCAGAGGCTGGGAAAAAGTGTGAACTCCTTTCCCTCCCTCCCAATCACCCTTAGCTAGTATAGAGCTATAGAACTCTCCAGGGAGTCATTCCTACCTCTAAAATAGGAATTTCCTCCTTCCCTGAAAAATGGAAAGAATAGGATAATTGTCATCCTTGAAACCTTTTCTATTCACAGAAGGGCTAGATTTGCCCTTACACAAATTTTTTCATCCTTGATGTCAATGCAGTTAATCATCCCCCTATCCATTATTGCAAGACCCAAGTTATTTTTAATGGGTTGTACTTTCTACTTCTTAGTAGTAACTGTTAAAAAATAATGTTCCTTGAAGTACTTAGAATTGCTAGCAGTGAGTGGAAGATTCAAGAACAGGACTTGTCTTAGCCAATAATCTGAAACAATGTCCTTTCTTTTTCTCCTACTTCTTTTTATTTTTACAAACACACAGTTTAGCATGTTTACATGTTATTGAAATGGCAATTAGCATGCAGTTAGTTCCTGTATTTGAGAGTTGAGCTAAAGGTCTTTGGAGTAAAATGAAATGGTACAATTAATGTCAATGGACAAAGAGCAATTGCATAGAGCAGAGGAAAAAGACCAGCCTGACAAATGTACTGAAATTTAAAGAAATCCAGCTTGGTTGCTATGCTTAGTCTACCAGGCAGACAGAATTAATTCCACTGCTGTCAGTTTGGCACTTTGTAGTGGTGTTTTGTTCACTTCTGAAAAGAAGAAAATATATTTTAATGAGTGTCTGCTATGTTGTTAAATTAGAGTTAGTTACCTTATAATGCAATTTGTATTATTTCAGTAATGGTCATCATTTAAGTTTTGTTATTCATCTTTCATCATCTTGCTTCTATAAGTATTTTTGACATACATCCAAGAGGATCATGTTCTGGAAATTCCTCTAAAACCAAATAAAGGTTTAATTTCCATTAAAGAGAATTAAATATGGGTTGGAAAGAAAACCTCAACATGCCAACAAAACACTTTAGCTCCTTCCAGAAGAACATGTAATTATTATGCATCTGAAAAAGAAATAAGGATTATTATTGAAGAACACACTCGTACAATATATCTCTTACAGCAAGAAAAAGAAGCATATGCTGGAATAAATTTCTGCATTAACTGTAACAATAATTTGAGGTCCGATGATTAAAGTAATAGGAAGAAACCTGATAATTACAATGTATTCAGATAGTAAAGACAGATGTTTTTTATTCAAACAACACTTTTTTCAAGATTTTAAGATTTTTGAAAACATTTAGAGGAAATAGAGAAATTGATGGTACATATTTACCATGAAATTTGTAATGCCATAATACTGACTCAGCTATCTCAATACATACCTGATCAAGTTGTCTTGTGCAAACTTACCAAGGCTAGGCATCTGTAGGCTCATGGGCACCATCATGGTCTGCAGAGTCACTGTCAAACACCTGGTCCAAGCATATGAGACTCTCTGTGTTAGCCATCCACATCCTGGTGCCACCTCCTCCTGTGCCAGTTCTGCTGCAAAGTAAGTAGTTCTTTCCTGCTTCCAGAGCTCCACCAAAATGTGATTCTGAAGATTATTTTTTTTAAATACTCCCAGGGACAAGACAGCAATGAAATAAAGATAAGACCAGAGTAGTCAAAAGATACCTAAACAACCACAGATAACTCATAGAGAAGCTCAGGAAGTACACTGCCTTTTGGAAAAGCATTAAAAGTTTCCACTCAAAATCCAGTTGCAAAACATCTACATTACTTTAAATTTCATTCTGTCCTTTCAAGATCTTTGGGTCTTTGCAGAGTCCTTCCTTCTACTCCCTTTCATTTCTACAAGTATCATTGTGAAGGCACAGAATGTAATGTTCTGGATTTCTGAGTCAAGTGATTATTGACAGACTTGAGAGACTTGAAGTCTTTCAGCAGGTGTTCTGTTGCTGCAACATAATCTTCCCTGAGAAAACCCTTTTTCTGCTTCCAGCTTAGTCATTGAGATAAGGGGCTGCAATTTCAGAAGTAACAACAATGTTTTGTTATTAGCTCTCTGCTAATAATCTCTCCAACCCCAGAGAAAAATAGACAAACAGAGAAACAACCTCAGTGGAAATCCTTCTATACCCCAATGAAAACATTTTATATACAGAATGCACACACACAAAAAAGGAAAGATAGTATGCATATATTAGAATCTATCATGTAATCTACTAAAAACTCATTAGAATACAAATTCCAATTTCTTCCATAAAAAATTTCCAATACTAAATCTGAAAAATATAGATAGCACACATTCTGTCACACTCGTTCTAAGAAAATCCAATACATGAATCACAGAGGAAAAAAACCTTTAAGTTTGAACACATTTCTTAACAGAAGGTATTACAAACTGACTTCATACTTCACCTGTCATATCTATGGCATTTCTAAAATCCTAAAGAAATTATTTTGATTTTAATAGTGTCATGATTTTGTAAACATATAAATGAGCCATAAATTTTGACAGACACAAAATCATCAATGCTAGAAATCTTTTTAGAAAAAGCACCAGTAAGTGAAGTAGAATGATATTTTTTTCAGAATTTCAATTATTTAAAGCCAAGGTAGTCCCATGAGATGCAGAATGAGTGACAGCTGATTTCCTGCACACTATTTTTAGGTCTCCTTAATAAGTCCCATGCTGCAATACTGGGTTAGCTGTATCTTTTATTTTTTAGTGTTCCTGTGTCAGGATGTATTACTGGTACCTCAGAGAAAATACGTGTTGATTTTCTTCTTGGCATTATTCCATGGGCCAAGTTCATACCTGCTTTTCCTTATTTTGGTCTCCATCCTCTATTCACCTTGAAATTTCTAAAAAAGGTGTAAAAATCTTTTGTCTCTGAGATTTCTACCTCTTGATTTGCTTAGAAATTGCCCAATTAAATTATATAGGGAGGTACATAGTCAGAGCAACCCAATATACTTAATTTTCTTAATAAATCAAGCATCAAGACTCCACTGCTGATTCTTTCTCAAAACATTGCCTCATATTGTGAGGTTCTGAATTTCAGTTTATCAGAATAAGGACCCAAAAAAGAGACCAAGAACATCTTGCTGTTTCAGAACTCTGGCAAATAGTACTGCTCCTTTTTACTTTTTTGTTGGTCAGAGAATTTAACCTTTTTTAAACTCCAACCATTCCCTCCACTGTGGTACCATTTTGGTTAATTTATGTGGAAAGCTACCAGATATTCCAGATGCAATTGGGTTTTAGCAAGATGATCTGGCATTTCTGATGGCTATATTAAAAAAACTGATCTTAGTTCAAAGATACACAATCATTTTTTCACTGCTTTCAAATTATTTCCTCCTAAGTTTAGTTTAAGAGAACATGAACTCTAACTAAACTCAGCTCAGTTTAGTGCTATCACATGTTTTGTGCATTCTATCTTGTGCAATATCAAGGCAAAGTACTTCAGTAAAAGTTCAAACGTTGGAAAAATGAACAACTTGCTAGAATTGGCAAATTAATTTTCAAAGAAAAATTTGGAAATAGCCTTAGAAAAAAACAACAGTGGTATGTAGCTTATGTGTGGTATGAAACAAAAGGAAAAGTTGACCTTAAACGATCATAAATTGCATAAGTAAAACTGGAAAAGGCAGAATTTTAAAATGAGTATTTGGAATGCAGAGCTTGCACATGCATTTTTCCAAGCAGGATTTTACCTTTCATATGCTCTTTTCTTTATATCTTTAGAATACCGATCACCTTTGGAAATGCAGCTGATTCTGTGCTCTGCAGATTAGCATATTTTGTATTAAGAAACCTACTTACAGTCTTTTTAGGCCATTCTCTCTAATTCATGTTCATCTCTTTCATAGAGCTTTGAGGACAGAATGGCAAAAAACCAGCTAATTCTATGTGTCTTTTCTCTTTTTTCTTTCAGTATTTGAAAGAAAGAATTCTTGGTCCCTCATTTAGATACTTGCTTGTCATTTCTATGTGTCTGTTTTCAGGAAGTATTGTACAGACTTGTAATCTTTATAATCTTCAGAATAATGAGGATTTAAAGGATTGTTCTACATTTAAAGTCTAGATAACATGTTCTTATTTTTTCTTTCTGGCAGAAAAAGAAACAAAGATTAAAAAAAAGAGTGAAGATTTTATCTGAATAGTCCTTTAATCTTCTCTTTATAAAGAAGAAAAAAAACACCTTAACTACTTCTTTCTCCTTTTTTTATCTCAGGAAGAAAAAATTACTATAAAATCCTACTATTCAAAAGGTACTTTCACATATTTAAGAAGACTAAAAGACAATCTATACAATATTCCTTTTTGGCAATCCACACTTTGAAAGGTTAAAACTTTTTTTTTTTTTTTTTAATTTGGGAAGATGATGTTTGCTTTCTACTCTTGCTAGATGGAATAAACATAGTTAGACTGGGATTGTCATAACAGGCTTTCTTAACTGCGCCTCAATATCATTGCATTCCCATCACATCTTGATGATACAGAAAATCGTGATCCCTCTCACCATACTTTCCAGCATAAATTCTGCACTAAGTTTTCCTTGAATTGAGATGAATAAGAGAATAATATGGTCCCCATACTTGCATTATCTTGCTAAACACTCTTTGAGCCTTGTCCCTGTGATATCTGGGTATATACAAACATGTGGGCGTCATTGTATTAAATAATATCTGTTCAAATATTTCAATACTGAACTTAGGAGGGGGTAAAAAAATCTGTTTTTCCACATCTAAGGCCTAATGATGTACAACCCATTTGATGCTGATCTGAAATTGCATTTTTTAAACTTCTGGGATACACCTCCTCATCTCAGCTCACACGCTCAGAGATGGCTTCATGAGCCAAGCTTGGTAGAAGGGCATAATAAGGACAGTCACCTTAACTATGTACTGTTAAACCAAAAAGTTGTTACTTCTGAGAGAACCACAAATATTGTGGTTCTCTCAGAAGTTATTGTTATTTGACTTAGAAAAACATTTTTTTTTCTACTTTTGGCCTGTTGGAGTTATATAGATAAAAAATTTTAAGAGTAAAATCCAAGACATGGTATCTTAGCCAATCTTTGCCCACGATTCTCCAGTGGTCATGGCCACATAGCTTCACCCTTCCAGTAGACTTGAACTAAATCACTGTCAGGAGCTCTAAAAAGTGTCAAACAATAACTAATTTTGCACTTGTATGTAATCAATTTTGCTATGAAATCAATTTAGTGCACCAAGCGGTTTTTAGGGATTGTGAGCCAACAGCATTGACACAGTAGGCATTGCATTGTTTTTCCATGAATAGAAAAGAAAATTTATTATAGTTTATGATAAGAAAATTCATTATGGGAAATAACAGAAAATCCTAATCTCACAATTCCTATATGCAACAGAAAAATATTTTTATTTTTGGATATTTTTGTTTCACTGAATTGTGAAGAACTTTTCGTTTTGGTAAAAGACTAGATAAATTCACTAAATGATTGGTTTTAAATAATTAACACCTGTTAAAGTCTAAATTTTTTTTTCTTCTCATCATAATAGCAACAATTTAGGATTTAAGGAAGTTTGTATGTAAATTAAATAAAATTTTAAAATCCTTACCTCTTGTATAATATCATTATGCCCTGTTATAGCAGAAGACATGGATAAAACAATCAAAGAATTGGCATTTATTTTATGTGCCATTATCCAATCTAATCTAATCTAATCTAATGAAATCTGGTCTAAAATATTCATAATTTAAGGCTCTGGATAACTTTTAACATAGGACCAGCACTTGAAAGACTTCTTCATTGTGGAATGCTTTTCATCTTGATAGATCCAAATGCTGTATTTGTAACTCTGTTTTTTCTATTTGAATGTGTATTTGTTCAAAAAAGTGAACAAATACATGCAAAGAGTAAAAAAAAAAAAAAAAAAGGATGGTGCACATGAAGGACACTACTATAGCAGTTTCCTCTCAAAGTCCTTATTAAGACTGATCATTCCATGAAGTCTAAAATAAAAGAATAGCTACTCACATGTATTTGACCTTAAGAGGAATCTGCAAACGCAGATGATCAAAATCATATAAAATATGTAATAGTCTTAATGAATGAGATGTTAAATGAACCAGGAGATACTAAAGATGAAATTCATCACATTGACATCAGCTTTAGGGTACCACCCCTAGAGTTCCATTTAGCTCAATAAGAATGAAATTAATGATATGGATTAATATATAAAGAAAGTAAATTGAACTCTTACTCGTAAACACTTGCACCATTTGTTCTAATAATTTGCTTTCTGCAATTAGAAAAGCCACTTTATGGAATTTTATACACCCAAAAGCTCTAAATGGGACTTGTGAACAGGTATGTTTTCATTTGAAAATAACTGAAGAGGAAATTTATCTTAAAGTGTATTTGAAAGACATGCTTTTTTGCAATTCCTGCTACTTCAACTCCTTTATAAGTATTACCTGAATAACCTGCATTAAAACTGACTAAGATGTTGCCTTTTGAATTTTGTTAGAGCTTCACTTATGAGACAGCAAGCATCAGAGAGCTACAGAAAATGTACAGAAAAGTATGTGTTGCAGATACTCAATGAATCCAATCTCATTACAGTGGAATAAGCATGTTTTACTGCTGTATGCTTTCCTCATGTGTTTTTCAAAAAACATTATTTAAGTACAGTTTCAGGAGTTTAGTATTAATAAACAACTTTCATAGTTCACTTTTACCTTGTGGTTTAACAATTTTTGGAGAGGAAGCTGAGATAAGTATTAATGTAATGATTGCAAAATTCTTCTGAATATGAAGGATATTGTAATGTACTGAAAAGTTAATACAGAGGACTCCTGATTTAAAATCACAGATTAGATCCCCTGGTGAAATTGAATTATCAGCTTAAATGAAGTTCCAGTTCAGATTCTCTTTAACACATTTATATTTTGTGTGTGGAGTGATACTGGTCTTTTCAAGTTTTGTTCACCTAAAAGGCACAATCTAGCCTAAGGTAGCTGGACTCAGATCTTACACTCATGGAAAAAAAAAAGGCATTCCAGCAGATAATTAATTCTGTCTTAAAACAGAGCACTAAGGTAAGAGAAATGACAGTGTGATCTATAGGTGTGCCCCAGGGGATATTCTGTAATGAGACTAATAACCCAGCAGATCTCACAGTACTCCATGATAAGATAGAGACTCCTCTGGAAAATTATTCAGTTTCCAAGTTAGGCTGCAGAGGAGACTCTGCCTTCCCATTGGATTCAGAGATATTAAAGAGCCAAAAATGGACTCCTGAAAAATCCTCTCCTTTTCCACTGGTTTTATGAGATAGCCTTGGTGACCAACTAATAATAGCTATTCTTTTTTTTTTTTTGAAAGCTAAAATTAGGGGGCATGAATCCTGACCACAGTTCCCCCTTACAGAACATTTACATTCCAGCTGTCACTCTTTTCTATGTATAAACATCATAGAATAAGCCTAAAGTTTTAAATTATAGCTTATATCTAAATTTAAATTCTGCCTAACTTGCTAAAGCAAAAGAATCCAGGAATTCATCTTTCTGTTAATGGGTGGATCAATGGCACACCTGCAAGTGCCTGGAAGGCTAATTTTGAAAACTGGTAACATCATGGAGTGAAAAGTGATATCTCAAATGAAATGATAGGAAAATTATCTCTAGGAAGAAAAAGAAGCATCACCCTCTCTTCCTCCATTGGCCTAAGCATCAGAATCTTGAATTATCCCTTCAGCTCCATCCTACATTCATCACATCACTGCTCTTTCTGCTTCTTTGAACTTCCCACCACAAAGTTGAAGAACACCTCGGCAATTTTAGGGGTTGCAAAAGAAATTGCCATTATAACAGTGTGCGATATCATCCTCTGAGTTTTCATTTCTAATGTTATGAAAAAGAAATACAAGAAAACAATGTTTTAAATTACTACAAAGTGATGAATGGCAATGGAGAGGGAAATAATGATCAATAGAAGACAGAGTCATGTCAAATATGGCTTTAAACATACCTTTCAAAAATCTCATAATCACTTGAAGGGTAAAGTGGTTTTTACTCCAGTTAGCAGAGCTCACCTGGTATGTGATTCTTCCTTGGTTGATGGAAAAACAGAAATAGGTGTCAGTAATTCTATAAATGTGAATACAAGGCAATCTTGATTCAAGTAAAAAATAAATCCATGAAACAGAATGAGATATTATCTGGTAGATATGTTAATATGTATTAATATAAGAGTGCTTCACTCTTTGTGTGATGGTTTCATAATCTCAACTCCTTTGTCATATCCCCATTTCAGAACAAAAATATGAACCAAAATGAACATCCCAGCTGTCTTTACATATTTCATAGGTTTCACATTTACAATGTATTAAGAAATAAAGGAGGAGGAGTTGGACTGATCTTAATATACCTTAGTGAAATCAATGTATTCAGTTAATTACATTTTTATGACATTGCTCGCATGCTTTTCACATAACTGGTATTGTGTCCTGTTGTTCTTTTCTGATTTTATGCTCTATAATATATTCTCATAGTTTTCTCTGTAGAAGTTTGGTTCTCTATGATTTTTTTTTTGTTTGTGTTGACTCAGCAGGTGGGTCTCCAAACTATGAATATGCAAAACCTGTGTAACACTTAAAGCACAGCTGGAATACTCCCTTTTCACTGCTTTATGATACAGTTGCACTGTACATGACTGGGACAATAATCCCCTCTGTTTATTGTTGTTTTTTTAAATGAGAAAGAGGGAGAAAATGCACTGCAGGAGAGCATTGTTGAAAAATTAAATAAGAGAGCTACAATTAGTAAATGTGACTACATATAACTTTTTTCTTTGAGGAGTTAAGATTACACAGTGATGTGTCCCAGCAGAGGAGCTGCCTCCAGGGTAGAAGTAGGTCTCTGGGTAGAAGGAGGTCTCTGGAAATATGTGTGTATAGAAAACCATAATTTATTTATGCAGAAATAATACATGAAAAAATCCAGTTTTAGCTTAATTAAACAGCACAAAGTTCTGAATCCTTGTGCAAAAACAGGGCTTGTATTCTTTGATATTCGGGAATTGTTTTGAGTCTGTGGTTTTAAAAATGTCCTGAATTCCAGTTGATGTTTCCTAGCAGATCATGGCCTTCTATACATCCTTCCCTCCATTTCTTCTCAGTCCTGGCTCCATACTTTCTTTGTAAAATGAAGCAACTCAGCAACACAATTTCTGTCCTTTCTTTCCCCAAGCAAAACTAACAAATGTTTGACATGGCATGCATTTTGAAATGCATTTTTTCATACCAGTAAATAAATAATTTTAAAAATTGAACAAAACCCTCAATTTAACTGTATGTTACCTTGTAATATGGCTAAAAGACACTATAAACTACAATTATTAAAATTCTTTGATGCCATGTTACTTGGACCATTTATACTATGGCAGTTGGTAGCTGACAGATCTTCCCAGAAAAAAAAAGATAAATTTGACTATCTTCACTTATAAAAGTTGAAATATTTTCAATGACTGTAGAATGTGGTCGTCAGCTGTTAGCTTCAAATGAGACAGAAGAGTAATGTAATGTCATTCATTCATATTTGTGGAAATCAACCTTTGCTGCAGATATGTACTTCATTTGTACAGGGACAACAGGACCCAAAAAACTCAGGCAGCTAATTGTATTGTTTTTTTCAGTAATATTTTTCTATCACTTTCTCTTGAGTCTGAAAGCCCCATGGTTTTTATTCTCCTGCTCTATTCTAAGGTGCAGAATTATGACTTTGCATAGACTGGTGTTCATATTATTAATCTTAGAATATTTGGTGTTTTATAGACTCTTAGACTTCCAGAGAGAACACCCTATCCAACTCTTATTTTTTTTCAATACTTCTACAGAGGAAAAAGCTTCACACCTTTTAAAATTTAAAATGCAAGTATTGTGTTGCTGGTAGTAGAAATCCTGTCTTCATGTTTCTTTTAGTATCCATTTCTCCAGTTCTTATCTATGCTGAAACACCTAGTTCATATGATTCATAATGGTCATAAAAACAACTCTATCATCTTCAAATTTTATAATTTTTTTATTTGGCTTCCTAGAATTACTACGAAAGTGACATGTTAGCAGAAGCTAAAAAGTTACCTGACCTGAGAGTGTGTAGACTCATGACTATGGGTTTGAAGGATTCAGTCACAAATGACCAATTTAAAATACAATCTTTCTGATTATCTTTTCAACAGACAGTTGATGTGGATTAACCAACTTTCTGTTCAGTTGTGGTCCAACATGGATGTGGCCCTTAAGGACTCCATGATCTTAAAGCACTTTTTTATTCTTAACAGTTCTATGAATCTATGATCATGTATTTTGTCTTGTGGGTGGGGAGAGCACACAAAACAAAAAGAAAAGCACTTTCCCCAATAGGATTCTTGTAGTCTTCTTGATGGCACTGAACAAGCTGCCCTGGAGCAGTAAAACATACAGAATTAGATATCCACAACGCTTTTTATAAGCTCTCAGTACACCCCACGTTACCTTACCTGCGCTGTTTGTTTGAGTGAGTAGGATACAACCACTTAATTTAGCCATGTGAGTCTTTAAACGGAAATATTAAGGGTGGCTCCTGTGTCAAATGAGAGAGGTAAACAAACCTGGAGAGAGACTTGGCCCGTGTATAATCATTGCCTAAACTGAATAGCTGGAATTCCTTTCTGGCTATGTGCATCCTTCCATTGAATTTAGATTAAATGTTGTGTAATTTTCAATCTGCTAGAATCTCCTGGTTCTGATATAACTTTGGTAAGAAGTATTATATACCTTTTCTACCTTTGTGTCATCATACAGGTTGTCTGCAGTGGTTTTTGGAATTCTGAAACTCCCAGTCAAATTCCCCACGTCAAATTACAGTGCTACTGTCCATTCTTCATCAGCTCCCTTTTGGCCAACCTTCACTTGCTTGTAAAACTGTCATTCAATTGCTGAAAGATAAATTGAGATCTCACTGATTTTTTGTTCCCTGTGTCTATTACATTTGTGTCTCCTGTCAGATACTTAGATTTTTACTGGGATATGTACCTCTAAATTTGTCTCCTGACCTGTGTATGATTTCTCAGTAGCAATGCAATCTGGCTGCAACCTGTATCAAAAAGTAGTGAATTTTCTGCCCATCTATCATACAGACCAAGATTCAGTTTCCATCTGAGCACTTTCTTCAAAACCCATCTAATATGGAGGATGTATATCTGAGCTAATATATACACTTTAATGCCCATTACAGACAAGGTATAGAAGATAGAAAAGTGCAAAGAAGTTTGTGAAATTCTGAAAGAATAAAAAGAAAAAATGAAATCAGTTGAAAAAGGAAAAAAATAGGCCACCTGGAGAGTTTGAAAGATGCAGTAAAAATACACTAAGCTTTATTTAAGTAATTAAACTGTACAATAGAAGAGTTCACTGAATATGTGTGCCCTGACTAGAGTAGATGAAAAGTTCTGCTTTGAATTTGAAACTTTCACAAACTTTTAGATTCACTTGTTAATGAATGCAGATGATTGGCAGACCTATTATTGCATATAATAGCCTATTTTTTCTAAACATGTAATACAATGTACTGTTCATTGTATTACACCTCTTAAAAATCAAACTAGATTGCATTTGATTGATTAAATTTGGCTATCAAAGTATAGATGATATATATTTGATTTAGATTAGCATTTTAAATAATTTTTAAGGCAATATCTCACACTCCAGTTAACCCCTTACTATTATTTATGATTGGCAATTATTGAAAACCAAAATCCACTTTTTGGTGACCAGTAAACAGCTTTCTAGCTATTATTGTGAGAGTAGAGAGTAATTGTGTAGGACAAGCTTTGGCAATAACCTCCAAATGATACTGCTTTTGTTTTGAAGTCATTTAAGAGCTTGAATCCTTTGTGTAGACCATAAATAGCAGTACTAAATGTTTTTAGTGATGTAGCTGTGAAGGGGTCAGTTAGCACATCTATTCATTTCAAATTGTTTCCACTGACACCAGACCTGTCCCTTCACCACCACAGAGGGAGATGAAGAGGAATAATGAATGAACTAAAAATAGAGGAGTGAATCTATTTGAGGATGACCTGATAGAAAGTCATAAAGAAAGGCAGAGAAAACCATCTGGATATTTTCTGAACAGTAACCTAAGGTGACATTTGTCTCTGTTGAAGACATGGAGTCTTTTGACTGTCCTCACTGTCCTTAGAATTTCCCCTTTGCTTTCTCAAGTTTTGAATCCTTTTTTTCTTCTCCTCACCAATATCAACTTGATCTCTACTCCTCAACATTCAAAATTTAAAAAAAACCTCATTAAACAAAAGTATGAATTTTCCTAATATGAAAAGAGGCAAGATTTTAGGTCTATTGAAATGGTCCCAGGAATGAACTTAGATAAAAGTCGTGGCGACAAAGCTATAACCCATATTTTATTCCCCCATTGTTACTTAGATGGGGGCAATATTGAAGCACAAAAGCATCATGGCTAAGGGGCAGAAAGGTTTAAGTTCAAATATGATTTAGTTTGGAAATTACAAATAAATCTAAAGCAACGAAAGAAGTTTAAGGAGTTGGAATTTGATTTATCTTTTATAGCATTATTTAATCCTACTGAGAGGTAAGAAGAAAGAGGAAATTGAATTTTTATTTATGGTTTAAAGCATTCCAAAAAGTTATTGAAAAGGGACAAACCTCCTGCATAATTTCAGTTCAGAGCAATTAAATATTGGAGAGGCTCTGATTTCCAACAGGAATTAAAATATAGCACTTTGAGAATTTATTATGTACAGACCTCTGGCAAGTATGTGAATAAGACGTGAAACTGAGAGGAAACACCAGAGGATGAGGGCAGGAACACCTGTCTCAAATGTCTTTTCATTGCTGTCAGAAATAATTTCTTAATCAGAGTGCATTTTGTTACTGGTAACATTAAACCCTCTCAGGGTGAGTGCATGTTCCAAGTAGTGACTAAAATAAATATTAATGCACCAAGCCCCAAGAAACTGGCCATGAAATAGCATCTCAAAAGTGTCAGGAAACCCAGCAGCACAGCAGAGAGAAGGCAGCTGTGACTCCCTGCCCTTGGGTCCATGCTGAGCCAAGGGGAAAGATCACCTCCCTCCACCTAGTGCAACCCAGGATGATGCTAACATACACTACTATCTGAGCAGAAATAGAACTGAATTCTTGTCAGAGCTGAAATTACGCTCTCCTGTAATGTGTCACACTTCAGCAGAAAATAAAAGTCCAGAGGACTGTTGTTAGGGAGGGCGGAAAGATGGAAAATAAATTTGAATGTACTGCTCAGGCTAATTGTCTGTTACAACTTCTTTTTTAGCATTCTTTTCAAACATTACTTTTCTAGCTCAACTTTTGAAATATTCTTGAAAAAAAAATTGATGGCAAATATAGGAATTAAAAGGACAATAAACTTAAAGCACAGAAAGAGAAATCTCTAAATGTTTAAATCACAATTAAGTGCCAGAAAAATGTGGGAGGAAGATCCCCAGTTCAAGGAAGACAAGGAACTGCTGGAGTGGGGTCAGTGAAAGATATAGATATGATTAGGGGACTGAAACATCTCTCTTATGAGGAAAGGTTGAGGGTGCTGGGCCTCTTTAGCTTCAAGAGGAGATGACCAAGGGACAAACTTACCAATGCAGACAAGGTGGTGTCATGGGGACGGAGGCAAACTCTTTGCAATAGTGCCCAGCATCAGTACAAATGACAATGGGCACAAACTGAAACAGAGGAAGTTCTACCTGAATATGAGGAAAAGTTTCTTTACTTTGAGGGTTACAGAGACTGGAAGAGGCTGCCTAGAGTGCTTGTGAAATCTCCTGCAGACTTACTCACAACCCACATCAACATAACCCTGTGCAATCTACTCTAGGTGAACCTGTTTTAGAAGGGGGTTGAACTAGCTGATTTCCATAGGTCCCTTTCAACCTCAGCCATTCCACTGCTCTGTGAAAGCCTTTAAAACTGCTTGGAAGGCTTTCTAAAGTAATACTTTTAAATGTGCACATAATTTTTGTGGTGACTGGAAGGCCATAAAGCAACTCCAGTGCAAGCAAGTTTTTACTTCCTCTACTAATATTTCTCCTGTGACACAGGAATAAATTGGGCCCAAAGTGTCAGCTTAAGTGTTTGTGACTAACATGGGAAATTTAAGAAATGTAAAGCCTCTCAAACCATGGAAAAGAAAGCCTGGCTCTTGGGCAATGGATTTGATCTTTAATTTTGCTTTACTTTGCAGACAAGGGAAAACACCGTATTTTTTTTTTTCCTTGGTTATGAATATTTTTTCAACAGAGGCAAGCTGTTATTACTGCTTCTAAACAACTAAATAATGAAAAAAAAAATAAAGAAAAGATGTTCTATTCTCCCTTCCTCTATTCTCTGATATCACAGAAGTGCAGAATCAGTTGCAGAGTTAGCAAAAGTTTGACTGTTTGGCTCAGAGCAGAAAAATGTTATGAGCTACTTGGCAATAAAGAAAAAGTGAGAGCACCCTATCAGAACCCAAACCTTTCAGCTTCTGGAAATTGGTCCCATTGGAAGCATGCACTTGTTTGTTAAAAAATGACCTCTGCTATATGTTCTGAGAGAATGAAAAAGAAAAAAAAAAGCAACTACTCAGGCAGTGTAGTTGGAGAAAAAATACATATTCTGGTACAAAAGGAGTTAACAAGCTTAATTTTGGAGATAAGCAAGGAGTGATTTGAGCTCAGCCTAAACTAGTATCATTTTTCCATCCATCTGCACTTCAATATTTCTATCACTTATTTCTCAATTTTAATATTAATTGGTTTCCTTTTCATTTATAATTTCTTTAGTCATGACAATTTTATAGAACTGGTGATGTAAAATACTTGAATGCTAAGAGAGTAATTCACACTGTCAGGATTTGAGGTGAGATTTTGTTCCACTTTTAGAAAACTCTGGGAAAAGAGTTTCAGATAAGTACTAATTCATTGCCAATTACATAAAAGATCATACTACATGTACAATTTTTAGTCAGAAGAGCAAAAACATATTTCCAAAGGAAGCAAAAAGACTGTCAGCCAGAATTTTGGAAAGAATGCTGGAAAGCCTGGTTGTAAGTACACTTTGAGAATCCAAAATTAGCAAAGATAACCTAGATGAATTATTTTTTCATCATGTTCTCTCTGAGATTTGAGTTACTTGTGGGCTATTCATGAACTGCATGAGCACATGGAAGTAAAGGCTCTAAGGTATAATGCATCTTGACACATGCATCCTGTCACCATGGATGAAGAAGGTGTGCTGTAAATTAAGCCATGTGGTGGCCACATTCATCAAAGAGCTCTCGGTGTCCTTCAGTTTGTGCAGATGTTAAAGCTGGTGTTCCTCAGCACGTTGGGAAAATGGCAATGAGATTATCAAAATGAATATCAAGATTATGCAAATATGCAACCATATGGGTCTGTCAAAATCATATTGCAGGTAATGAAAATAATTATATTTGAAAGAGCCTGTTGAACCTTAACTATTGCAAATCATAACTGCCTACAGTTCCCTGCCTTTGTAAGTTCTTATTCAGGAATCCTCAAGAAACACTTTGACATCAAAAAGAGTTTGTCTGAGTAAAGATAGTGTCAAGCACTGCAAGGATGCAAATTATGAATTCTGTATTATAACTAAAAATCCCGACTTCAGTGTTACTGACATTCATTACCCACTAAGAAGAGTTAGCTTGCCAGATTTTTGTGTTAAAAGATTTAAAATGTATCCTTAGTAAACCTAGCCTTCTAAAACCACTGTATAATACAACAAAAATGAATACTAATAATATCCAAACATTGTCAAAAGGAAAAGTATCCTTGCCAAATATTAAAACTAATCGCTTCATGAACAAAGAAGCAACCACAATCAATTACTACAATACTGTTCTCATTACTTCATAATAAAATCTGTGCATCTTCTTTTTACCCACAAATATAGTCTCTGATTCAGAAAAACTAGAATACATGGTTTGTTTTTTTTTCTTGTGGATAAGGTGTTGATAAACACTGGTAGCCTAACAGCCATATTTTCAGACTTCTACTAAGATCATAAATGGGGAAATTTTTTTTTTTATAAAATTTTAAAAACTCAACGAGGACATTTAGAAGTATGAGTAACAATCCCTTTAGTAGTCAGGGCACTGTGTTTGGTTTGTCAGTTATAATACATATTTGGGGGTTTTATTTAGATTTTAAAGGTGTTTTGTTTTTTGTCCCCAAATGTTATGTTCTGTTACATTAAGCATTTTAAATGTTAGAGTGAGGATTAATCAGTGAGATTTTTTTTCTCTGTCTATATGATACAACTAAGAGGAAATGGTAGGGCAGTGCTCTCTTTAATTAGTACACACATTTTAAACATATTGAGACAGAACCATTTTATTATTGGCATCACTTCTTGGCTTAGGAACTACACAGTCATAATTCTCAGGATGATACTGGTGGGCTTTGGCAGAGCTCTGCAGTTCTGGGACCTCCAGACCTTGCAGAGGACACGACCTTGCCATGGATCACCTCATCTTTCATTGTTGGAGCTAATGCATACAAGCAGAGGTCATAGCCTACATGTGAGATGTGTAATTGTTGAGCTGAATGAGGGCAATGCAATGTCCACAATTCTTCTATGATGCATATGGTTAAAACAAAAAGCAATGCAAACAACAGGCACATAAAGAGCCCGTTGATAAGACGAGCTCTTTTGGTTCCAGTGAGCAGCACCATTTATTTTAGTGGCTAGAAATGAGGTATAAAGCAATGAGTATTAGCCATGTTTAAAGGCTGAGGGGAATGTGATAAAGAAAAGACTGTGGTAGATCGTTTGAGTGCTCAGCACTTTTAAGAATTTAGTGTCTATTTTTCCCATTCCTCAGCTGGGAGCTCAGTGACTTCTAAATCAAGATCAAGAGACCATTCAATTACAAAAAAGGTGAGATTAAAAAGTGTACATGGAGACATAATCCTGAAGATATGGAGCAGGTCAAAAAAGTAGGAAAGGCCCAAAAGGAACTATTTTACCAATATGCTTGTAGATGTAGTACAGCATTCTGAACTCAAATATCTTTTGTACCTGCAGCAGAGATGTTGAGGAAGTAGCAGTGATCACATTTTACAGACTGAAAGAAAAAATTTTGGGGCATTCAGATGTGGGTGTGGCATGAAAAAATTGCGCTGTGAGAATTGTTGAATGATGGGTTGTAGTTCAGAGGATTGTGAAGGAAGAAACTTATTAATTGCAATATCTTTATCCAGGTGTCTAACATCTTTTATGATGGCATTTCATATTTGCAACCAAATTATAATCTGTATTACTTCTTACATTTAAAATAAATGTATGGGATTTTTTTCTATGTTTATATCTTTTAATTTGCACCAGTTTGGAAATTTCAACTGGAAAAGAAAATGTCAGTATTTATTCCATGTTATTTTTATACCATTTGCTCTGGTGATGGATTCATAACACAAAGGGTATTTCTTTTTAGCCAAAACTTGCTGTTTAAAGTCACCATTTTAGCAGAGAAATGAGATTTTTTGTGTGCAAAGATATATCAATGTCTGTACTGTTGATGTTACTAATGAAAATATGTTGATAGTCAAGCAAATGTATTTTAGCACACAGCATTACTTTGATCCTAATATGCTTACATACCCAGAAGTCTTGCTGCAGCATCCTGTAAATACCCATCATTCAGCCAACATTTCATTAGTTTTCTATATTGTCTGCATGCACATTATTCACTTCTTAAACTCAAACTGATTTTTTCTTTTTTTCATCTGTCTTTCTATTTAATAATTCCTTCATGTTTTCTTTTTTTTTATTTTAATTAATTATGTATACCCTTATCATGTTATAGAGGACTGGGGAGACCAGGAGAGCCAAAACCTGAACCTTTTTATTAAAAAAGGGTTCTTTTAATTCTTCTAGCTATTTATAGATTAACATGCATACATATGCATGGAAAAAATCCATTTCAACAGGTATAAATATTTTTCCCAGGGCTCTTTGGTTTTATGAACTAGGTTTTGGTTTTATGTAATCTAGGTTTTCAGACACCCAGATTACAGACTTAAAGTGGGTTTATAGGATATCTGAATATCCCTATATACAAGGTTTCATGTCTAATACTGGATATAGTCAGGTTTTAAAAATAAGGAATTTAAGAGATTTCATTTTGATCTTCTCGTTAACACCTCAATAAAATGTACTTTTTCCTCTGCTCCTACAAGGTTACATTGAGGAAAAATATTTTCATTCATATTCCCCATTACCTGCAGAATTCAGTTTAACTAAACTGGAAAGATCTTTCTTACAATGGGAGGCGAAAACCAAAATAAACCCTAACCACATCTCTTGGTTCAACTCCCAGATTATATAAAATAAATATATAAATTATGATTAAGATATCAGCTGATTGCGAATAGAATGAGATTCAAAGATACACATTCTTGGAATATAGTTAGCTTATTCTTCTGCAGAAATGCAGGTTGTTTTCAGTCAGTTGAGTAGATGATTGGATCTATGGAACTCCAGTCAGAAAAGGCATTTGCAACATGTTTATCTGCTTCTATTTGACACCACGGGATTCTACATTAGTCAGGGAAGATTTATGTAGGAGATTAGAAGAAAGTTTTTCACCCAAAGGGTGTTTGGGCACTGGAACAGGCTCCCCAGGGCAGTGGTCACAGCACCAGCCTGACAGAATTCAAGAAGCATTTGAACAATGCTCTTGGGCACACTGTGTGACTCCTGGGGATGGAGCTGTGCAGGGCAGGAGTTGGACTGGATGATTCTTGGGGATCCCTTTCAATGCAGCATATTCTGTGATTCTGTGAGTTAGGAGTTGGAGGCAAAGCTCTATTAAGATTATGATTCAGGCAAACCTGAGCCTTAGCAGTAGAAAAATATATATCTGAGACTGTGACCACATAGATCACTCTCCAGCTCTGCCTAAAAAAAGAGTAACAACATCCATAGTCCAATAATGTGAGGTACTGATCATATGACAAAAGCATTCTGGTCTGGAAACAGAGGCTATTATGATCATTTATCCCATGTGGCAATCCAGAATTCTGACACTTTTCTACACAAATTTCCCCAAGGCAGGGTACTCATAATCAAAGTGGTAAAACCTGATGGATTCAAGACCAGAGGAAGAGAGAATAAAGGCTGCCATTCACAGCCCACCTAGTAACTTGGCAGTGACACCACAGGAGCTGGGGCTTCCTCAGCCCCTTGTGAAGCCAGAGCTGTTGCATCTGCACTGACACGTCCGGTGCTGGAAGCACGTCCTCCAGAGAAGGAGAGCTGATTCTTTGCACACTTCCTGAGAAAGCTGTCCTGCTGCCTGGCAGAAATGCAAAAAGCCACATTGCCAATCACAAGAGACCAGATTTAGCAGACAGAGACTGCCCTAAGCTTCAAGCCTTTGTCCCTATTCATTTAATGTCTCATTTCTATTAATGTCTGCATGACAGTCAAAGGAAGACTGTCATAAAAAAAAGTAATCAAAAACACCCAAACCAGATAAACATAAAACCCAAATAGGACTTTTGTTTTACACTACAATAATAAACCAAGATTCCCTTTAAACTCTAGTTTTCACAAGATCCTCTGGCTTTTCCTGTGAACTTACTGCTTCCTAACCAACTTTCTATTCTTTTTTTTCTATTAATTGCTACTACTTGTTAAAAAAAAAAAATTTCTGTCTTGATTTGAAAATACATTGTTTCCACAGGTCCAAATATAGTGGAAAAAGAAGAATTTGGGGGATGTGCTTTTTTTGTGGATGTTGATTCTCAATAACTTTGCCTTGTGATGCATTGTGTGAGACAGTGTGGCTCAGCAGGAACTCATAAGTGATCAAGGGTATTTAATTACATGAAGCCAGACATGCAAAGATAAACGGAAGTAAACAAAAATGCATTTTATGTACAGCAAATCTGTGATTTGAATTTGCCTTCCGAATATATCAGAAGCAAGTTTTTTAAATTTCAAATGAAGCAAGTAAACACTTTTGTTGACTTGCTAAAATCCCGTTTTTCATGTTCAGGACTGCTTTGGCTAGTTCTAGATAAGATTATTTAATTAATTTGTGGCCAACAAGTGTCAGCACATGAAATCAGTTACAAAGGACAGCATTGTAAACCTACTTGTATAGTAATGCCTCAAAAAAATGGCTTGTGATTAAAGATGGATAGCTTTAGTGGAGTGAGCTGAGTAAGACAGTAGCAGCTAGCCAGCAGTTTAATCAATTAACCAGATTTCTAAAAATACCCTGACCTTTTTATCTTCCTTTTAATTGGGAAGATATTCCTCTGATATGAGAAATACAATTGGTCTATGCCATGCATTTGAGCCTTGGCTTACAGCGGCTTTAAAACCACTTTTTAAAAGAGAGAAATACATTGGAATTTGATTTTTATGTTTGGCTTAGCACCCGGAAGATCTTTCTCTGTAACTACAAGAAAACAAACGTCACATGGTTGCACTGCAGCAGTTCAGAGGTTTTGAAGTCTTTGCACAGTCTTCACTCAGACCCCAGTGTCACTCACTCAACTGTCCTGCACAAGCACCTATTTGGGCTTCTGACAGTGCACTCTAAAATTAAAGAACTCAAAAGAACTTTTTGAAAGTATTATTTAATATGTAGTACAAAAATATCAACAGACTGAGACAATTCCCATGTAGAACATTTCTGAATCTGATTAGACCACAAATTAAACAGTAAATGTAGCAACAAATGGCTCATGTTTAGAAAGGATAGAGGTGAAGTGCTTTTTAAAAATCGGGTTACAATTATTTAGTTATGATTCTGTAATTAATAATAAAGTAAGGGACTTCACTTTTCCATTTTAAAAACTGTTTTAAAAATATTATACCTCTACATTAATTAGCCACAAATGGAATGTTAGCAGTGGCATAAAATATAGTGCATAAAAACATCTGATGTTTTCTACTGTATTCTAGGTACAAAACATACTCTATTCATGCTAAGACAAAATGTAAGAGAAGTAAAATTGTACAACTATAATATTAGAAGGGAGCTTGAAAAATCACCTGAGTGATCATCTTACAGTGAAGACATCCTAATACATATTTTTCTAACTTGCTTTTGAAAACTACTGTGGGAACAGTTTTATAGCAATATGCAGTAATCTGGTCCACTGTTTCATAACATTAGAAAGTCAATACCTTATCTATAGCTTCTTCTTACAAGAGAAACTGATTCCTACTTGTCCTTTCCTATGATTGTCATTACTTCTTCATAGCAACCCATAATAATTAAGAGGCTGCCGTTCCACTTCCTGCCTCCAGCAAAGGCAATTCGATTATTTTTTGCTTCACGTACTCTCTAATATGCCTGCCATATATGGCATCCTCTTCTGGGCTCTCTTTTTTTTCTTAAATTGTGGTGCCTAAAACTGACTGTGGCATTGCAACCAAGGATCACCACTGCTAAGTAGAGCTGAATAATTGTATTCCCTGTTGCAGAGGGATGAGAGAAAATTTCTGTCAAACAGTGGTTGGCATCCAGTTGTCTGCTTCGCTCCACTGCCCCATTATGGTCAATGGTAGGGTACACCGTGTCCACATCCTAGCCTTTTGCACATACAGTTTTGTTTAGTCCAGTTTAAATGCACCTTTATTGAAAATTTAAGCTAGGGCTTTAATATTTAAGTATTTGCCTTAACTACTTTTTAATTATTTGGATGTAGAAGTAAGTTAACTGTATATTCTAGAGCTGTCTGAGACCAAAGCTCACCAGTTTTCAGCTCTTTTTTCCCTCCTTTATTTTGCACTTTTGAAGATAGGTCTATGAATTTTCTTGTTCCATTTTCAGTCCTCTAAGGATTTCCTACACATAGCCTTTCCTAAAAGTACCATTCACGTTTTAAATTCTTCACACAGTGCCATAAACACTTTAATGTGATTTTGAGAACTCTTTGCAACCATCATCATACCTTTTTCTTTCCAGAATGAGACCATCTTTTTGTCAAATTACTGAGTTTGAATTCAGACCTCAACAGAGAACGAAGAGAAAGCTCCAGTTGTCATTTGTTCTTTTTTTTCCAATTAGACTTGGATCAGTATTTCTTCTAGTTTTCCTCTTATGCAGTTTTAGGATCCCATATTTTTTTCTTTAATTTCTCTTACTAATTGATACTCATAAGCTCTGTCCTTATTCTGGATTTATCTTTACAAGTATACGGTTTCTTCCTTCTTCTCAGTTATATGACCCACAACCACAGGACATTTTTATAAGATTTCTTTTTGCTTTTCAAGTCACTATGGACATCCTGAATAGTTAAAGTATTCCTCTAACTGTGCTTACCATCTTCTTCTTGCATTAGCTCATTTGATACTGTGCATTAATATTGTTTCTTCCAGTAACTGCCAGATATGATGCATTTCTGTCTCAAGTTATCTTCCCAAATGATCTGTCATATGAGTTGACTGAGTTCTAATGTTTAAGGAGTTGACTCCTTAAATTATGCTGGTTTTAGTTCTTCTATCACTTATTTCCTTAGGGTAGTTCACTTTATCATCGTGTGATTAGTTTCATCTCATACTACAATGCATCTTTTTCATCTCAATCAACTCTCCCTGTTAGGCAGAACTAAATCTAAGTTAGTTGGTCCCCTTCTAACCTCCTAAACACAGTTTTTCCCAGTAAATTCCATGAGCATGATTGTCAGTCTATAGCCTGTCGTAGCATTATATCATAGTAAAATTCTCTGCTTCCACCAAAATCTAATATTTAAATAGGCTAAGAAATGTTTCATTAAGCACCTCAGTAAAGGTCTGTATGGTTTACTGCCATTATTCCATTCTTCTTGTTTTCTTTAACCAGGATAAAAAATATTACTTTCTCAATCTTAATAAAGTCTAGATACAAATATGATGAGCAAACACAATATTTCTTTCCTTACCTTTCTTTCCTGGGATATCAACTCTCCAAAGAAAAAAAATTTGTTCCCCAGAATTTCTGTGATATTATTCATGTCATATAAAGAGTTTTACTAAGATTTCTAGATATTCCAATCAATTTCACATTCTTGTGTTTAATTTCCAAGATATGGCATCTTGGTATTTTACAATCAGCCTCAGATCTGCTCTATGAGTCTCTAAACTCTGTATTATAGTAGCAGCTGGTACACTGCTATTCACACAGGTGACATTTCTAGTGGAGACACCACCTCTACTGGAAATTCTTCAGTTGAGAGCCCCTTCATCATTTCCACAAGTCTCTTATCTCGGATGGAGGTTATTCATTGATAAAGAGGCCAGGCAGGCAGATCCTTCACTCTCCCAGCACAAAAGGAGCACAAGAGTGCTTGCTGACGAAGATGTTTAAGGGAGATGACCTGAACTGTCAGACAGAATTTCTGGACTTGTGTGATAAATGAATGAATAATTCCTCATTTCATAGAGTTATTGAAGAACAATTTGTGTTGTACTCTTAGCTGATGCAAACTATCATTCCTCAGTTTACTTCACAGATAATATTAATTAATTTCAAAACCTGTTACATTATTTTTCGTATTACGTATAAATGTTTGCAATGGTAGTTGCTTGCCTAAATGAAAAGAATTTGCTTGCATGCAATGTAGTGCTAGACAGCAGTGACCAGGACTGCAGTTTACCGATCTGAATCAACTCAAATTTAATCTGACAGGTCCCCATTAAGTATAATATGAGTTGGATCAACTCTTTGTCACAAACAGGAAAGGAAATACTCTTCAATAATATGTGGGGAGTTATGTCTAGTGATAAAATACAACTGTAACAAGAAATGAGTTGAAAAATCTACTGCTAAAATGTTCCCAAGAATGATTTAATAGTAATACTTTAGCAGAAGACCATATCCCTTCCTTTTCATACCCTAACCCTTGAACAAACTGGATAACTCAGCATCATCTTTGTGGGCCCTAGCGGGATACTTTTAAGTGAGTGTTCACTGATGTGAAAAACATCATCCTAAATGTGTCATCTCAGATATTTCACAAATCAAACTGCTGTTTCCACACAGTAAGAGCTAATTCTAACTCTGTGATAAACCTCAGCTGTACTTACCTGTGCCTCCTGAGATGGACAGCAAGAAGCAGATTATAATTTTTACATACAAATCTATTTCCTCTCAGCCCAGGGGAATAAATAATCTGTGCTTGTCCTATGCTTGGCTCAGGAAGATTGCTCAAAAGGGCATCACAGAATCTGTGCTGGTGTTCAAACTCAGTGCTACCAATTTCTGTCTCTTCTCTTCATTTCTTTAACCAGTTGCATTTATGCAGAAGGTGTGGTGTGAGAATAGCTAGTTTTCCTCCATTCGACTGCTACTGTTATAAACAGCAATTGCTGGGGAGCTGGGGAGGAAAGGTCTATGCAATCTCTTTCACACTTCAGTAAGTGAAAAGGGTGGACATGAATTATGTGTGAGCTAGAATTGACCAAGAAATGGGAATCTCAGGTATGAGAACAGAAAAATTTATTAGTGCAATTACAATTTGTGTTCTCCATCTGTAATGTTAATAATGAAATAATTTCAAGTATTGAGAACAGATCAAGCTGTTCAAGAAAACATATGAGTGCCAGATACAGAAAAAAAAAACCCAAACAATGCAAAATCTTTTTTCTGTAATCATAAACATTTTGAAACAGATTGACAACCAGAGTGCAGAATCAGTTTTGTGAAATACGTAGCCAGTTCAAGTCTTGAAATAACGGGACAAATTACAGCTGGTTGTGTTCAAATAGCTGTGGTTCAGAATGTGTCAGCATTTCTATTGCAACCTGTATTGTGGACTCATAGTCTAGCTGTACATGTTGGGAGCTTTTGCTGGATTTGTTTTGCACTGAAGCTTAGCTTTCTTATGCACTTTCACCAATAAAATATTTAACCTAATAAAATGTAGAGGTTTAGAAACTAACTATAGTACACTCAGTGTGGTTTGACTCTTTTTAGCCATACTGTGCTTTGAGCACAAGATAAGAGGTGAAATGTTGGTTTCAGACAAGGGTAACTTGACAGCGAATGAAATTTTGCATATCTGTCAGTGCATTTTTACTTAAAGCATGTGTGATTTCAATTCAAGTGTATTTTAAGGTCCACTGTAGTAGGATCAAAAGGTTGTGCTGAGACAAGTCTTTATGCAGGTATACAGATGTCTAAAGCAGAATCATGGGCATCTTTTTAAAATGCTGATTTTTGAGAAAGAACATACAGAAATTAATGACCGATCAAGGTGCTAGTTTTCCAGATGGAAAGCAGCAGACAGTTAAGAAAGCTGCTTATCTCCCTCACTTCAGTAGCCCTGCCTGGCACTGAGTATGCCTTCTCCATTATGAGACACAGCAGTAGTTGTGGAACTGTTCTCCTGTGGAGGCTGTAGAGAATCCTATGATAATCTGCAAGATTGGCTATTGGGTTATGTATCAGAAAATTGATCATATATTCTAAAATACACAGTTTTGGATACAGTTAATAGATGTTTTGTCTGAAATCTACATTCACTAAATGTGTGCAATAATTTGAATATTTTTTAAAACTATTTCAGACCCTGAGATTGGCTCCGTTGATCAGAGCATAGTGATAATAACACTAAGCTTGTGGGTTCAATCCCCCATGTCTCCCTTTATTTATGATTTGATTTTATTTTATGATTCTTGTGGGTCCCTTCCAATTCAAAATATTCTGTGTATCTGTATTTTACTAAAAATATCCAGTAGTAACATTCTGCACAGTATCGTGCCAGAATTGTGCTGAGAATAACAATTTATATTTGTATAGTTTCTTTTATCCTATGGGATGTCTGAGTTGTTTACAAGTATTAATGCTATTTGGTTTAGTGGCTGTTTTTTTTTATAAAGAATGTAATCACATGTTTACATTACCTTGCATTAATTTTGTGCTCTGAGACATTTCTGGTTGCCTTGCTATTGCTAAAAATAACCTGTATAGTTTGATTTAGTTTTGTTGCTGTTTGCCATAAGTAACTATTGTAAAAATAGTTTAAATCAAATACTTCCAATATATCTCCTGGTTTGTGATTTATTTCCAAGCTAGCAGCAGCAGCAGTGGCAGCAGCAGTTCTTGCGGCATGCCAGGAAGACCAGGAGGCTTGCAATGTCTCTGGAGGCTGGGTGTCTGCATGGCCAATTCAAACCACAGGAACCTCCATGGAACTGGCCCTTGGGGAGTGCAAATGACCAGGAATCACATGACCAGGTTGTACAAAACCAGAGAAGTGCCTGGGAGGAGTGGCATGGAATTTCACTGCAAGTTGGTGCAAGGAGGAGAGTGCGCTCTGAGAGAAACCAGGCTGCGCCCTGCTCTGCCCCTCCACAGCTGCAGGCTGCAGCCCTGACAGTCATCCCAGGCAGCTACTGCCTGCACAAGTCCACCCAGCTGCTTGAGGATTCCATGAAGTAGGAGGGCTGCTTAGGCAGTGCTTTGACATCTTGGGAAGCACAGTGGTAGAGACAAAGCGAGGGCTGTGCTCCACAGCAGCCTGGAGCCATCTGCTGGGACAGCTGGGAGCAATTGGAGGTTACCACCAAGACAAAGCTTCCTGTCAGGGAAGCTGCTGCCCCTGTGGAGCACTGCACTACTCCATGGTCCAAAGGACAGGAGAGTGCCAGCTCCAGCTGCACAAAGCCCTCAAGGGGGAGTCACTCAGGCTGAAGCTGGAAGAGACCATACCTGTTGCACATACTAAGAGATTAAAAAAGAAGCAGGGAGTGTAGGAGTGGGTGACTCTGCTGAGGCACCCATCTGATAGGCTTATATACAGTCAACAGAAGTTCACTGCTTGGCCAGGAGCTGAAATCTGGGATGTCACATAGAGATTGCCACAACAGGTTAAAAGCACAGAACTACTATCACCTAATTCTTTTCCATGTGGACACCAATGGCACAGTGAAACATAACCCAGGCAAGTTCAATGAGGACTTCAGAGCCATGGTGACACAAGTGAAGAGGATGGGGCCCAAATGGTCTCATCTTGCCAGAGACAGAGGTGCGACCAGAAGTAGACATGTCATGCAGGTCAACACCTGGCTTCGTGGCTGGAATCATCACCAGGGCATTGGCTTCTATGATCATGGGACATTATTTGATGAATACAAATTACTAAGGAGAGATGGGATACCCCTATGTAGAAGAGCAGGTGAATCCTTACTGGAAAATCACCAACAGTGAATTGCACTATACACTAATGAACTGGGGACTGGGTTGCAAAGTCACAACCCTTGTGTACTCACAAGCAACAGAGTGGAAGAACGCACCTACCACAGCAGTGACACACAGCCCCAAACCTTCCAAATAGGTTCCATGAAAAAGATGAGAGTCAGTAGTTCAATCAATTACATCTCTATACCAATGCACTCAATATGGGTAACAAAAATGAAGAGATGGAATTCACAATGGAGCTGGAAATCTTTGATCTGATCGCTTTCAATGAAACTTGGTTGGATGAATCACATTATTGGAACACTGCAATTGATGGCTATAAACTGTTCTGGAGGAACAGTGGTAGAGGGACTTGCTCCCTACCTAAACAGATGGATGGATTGCACAGATCTTTTTTTGAAAAGCAGTAATGCACAGGTCAGGGGTTTATGAGTAAAAATTAGAGATCAAGACAACAAAGGAAACCTTGTGACTGGTATTTAGCAAAGAGTACCTGATCAAGGGGAGGATATCAATGAAATGTTCTCACTTCAACTACAGTAAGCATCATGCCTGCAGGCCCTGCTCCTGATAGAGTATTTCAGCCACCCTGACATCTGCGGAAAAATCAGCACAGCAATCTGCAAGCAGTCCAGGTAACTTTAGGAGTGTATAGAGGACAACTTTCTAATCCAGGTGATGCTAAGCCTGGCCAGAGGAGATGCACTGTTGCTGATCAATACAAAGGAACTTATTGGAAAGGCCAAGACTGGTGGTATCCTGAGCTACAGTGATCATGGAAAATTGTGATCTCAAGGGATATAGATAAGTAATATCTAAAGCGAATAGTAAAGACCCTGAAATTATTAAAAGTGAAATTTTAGTCTTCTAAAGGAACTGGTGGATGGGAACCCTGGGAAACTGCCTCCAGGGATAAATACATTTTTTATTAGAACACAAGAAGTTTCAATTCCTACGTATAAGAAGTCAGGCAAAGAAGGCAAGAGATGAACATAGCTGAGTAAGGACCTTCTAGCCAAACTGAAACACAAGAGGGAAATGCATAGGCAGTGGAAGCAGGGACACACATGCCAGGAAGAATGTAGAGACAGTGTCCAAGAGTGTAGGGATGGGATTCAGGAAAGCAAAGGCATAGCTGGATCTAAATTTGTCAATTTATGTGAAGAAAAAGAGCTTCTACAGATATGTTAGTCAGAAGAAAAAGACAAGAGAAATAGTACAGTCCCCAATAAATGAGGCAGAGGATCTAGTGGCAATGGACATGGAGAAGGCTGAGGCACTCTAGAACATTTTGCCTTGGTTTTAGCCAGAAACAGTTTTTCCTATGTCTGTTGAGTCCCTGGATCTCACAGCAGAGGGTTCCTGGAACCCAGGGTACCTGACAGTAAACAAATCCAGAGGACCTGGTTAGATGCATTCTAGGATCCTGAGGTACTTGACCAATGTAGTCTCAAAGCCTGTCTCCACCACACTTGAAAGGTAATCGTGATGAGGTGAAGTTACCTGTGGCTGAAAAAGGGGGAAATATCACACCGATATTTAAAAAGGATGAAAAAGAAGGACCCTGGAACTACAGATCAGTCAGCCTCACCTTTGTACCCAGTAAGATCACAGAAGAGCTCCTCCTGGAACCTGTGTCAAGGCATATAAATAACAGGAAGGGAATAGAGATGGTCAATATATCTCCTCCAAGGACAAATGGTGCTTGACTAGTCTAGTCGCCTTCTGCAATAGAGAAACTATGTTGATGAATAAGGTAGGAGCAGTTGTTGTCATCTATCTTAATTTCTGTAAGGCTTTTCACATGATTCCACATAACATTTTTGTTGCTAAATTGTGGAGATATGGGGTTAATAGGCATACTATTCAATGAATAAGAAATTGGCTGGGCATCTCAATAAAAAGTGTTGCAATCAACAACTCAAAGTCCAAACAGAGATTGGTACTGAAGTGGTGTGCCTCAGAGGACTGCACCAGGACTTGTACTGTTCAATATCTTTATTAAGGAACAACAGAAAATGGTTTAAAATTGAGAGAGTGTAGTTTTAGATTGGACATATGGAAGAAATTATTTCTTATGAGGGGGATGAGACACTGGAACAGGTTGCCCAGAGAAGTTGCGAATGGCCCATGACCTCACCTAGTGAAAGATGTCCCTCCTCACACCAGGGGATTTGGAAGTAGGTTATCTCCTTAGATTGCTTTCCATCCAGTCCATTCTATGATTATGAGTTTCTGTGGTTCTGTGTTACAAGAACCTAAGAGCTAATATTGCTAGGAAACACCAGTATACACTATGCTTCAATAAATTATTAGCAAGAAGTTCTTGGGCCTTAAACAGGAGATTTAAATTTTTGCTGAATCTGAGCATAATCTGTGATTCTGTGATATTGTATTTTAAGGTTGGTACTACTGCTGTTGAAACAGCAGACCTTCACAACTGACTCTCATGGGAAGAAATTGCATGTATAATTGCATGCAAAATTTAAGTAAAAGGGGATCTGGAACAGCACATTCTCTGTGACACTGATTTCCACCAGTGCCCTTAATACTGAAGACTACTTTCTGTTCCCACTGGGTCCAGTTTTGCTTGTCTTAAATGTTAAGAGAACTCCTGAGATTTTAATATTTGACTAATTTAGATGGCTGGCCTTTAGCTGCTGCATGAGACTTTTGGTCTTGTCTTTCTTCTACTGCTGTGGAATAATTCAAATAAGTCAGACATGCAAAGAATATGCCATTTTATTCTGAAATGAAGTTTATGTCACTTACAGTGCTCTGTTGAGATTACTTAAATTGGAGAGATACAGTCTACCATTTATGATATTCTCTACATGGTTTACAAGGAAAATGTCCATGCTGTGGTAAAGAAGCAGGAAAGGAAGTTCCCTACAAATTATGACTCTATAGTAGTCAGTCACAAGAGTAGTATTATGTATACTCTGTCCTTTGGGAGTCTCAGGGATTGATTCTACGGTTTCCACAGGAGGAAGATAATCTTGTGTATACCTGCACGATCCTACTTCTGCACATCTGAACTGTAAAGATTTTTACCTTTGCTATTCTCACTCAGATCTTTAGGTATTCATCAAGGACTCACACATCTCCCAACACTAAAAGCTGCTGTCCCCTTTCCTGACATTCACAAGTGTTGCAGTCTGAAAAATGTGAACAAGAGTATACAAACCAAAAATCTAAACCCATGGCAGCCCTTTGGACTACCAATACAGTCCTTAGCTGTTGGGCTGTTCCTTCCATAGCTTATGTAAGGATGGAATATTGACAAGGCCGCCTATGACTAAAATCATTATATATAGTCTATTCATTAGCAAAATGTTACAACTTATATGTTACAACTTTCAAATATATTCAATATTTTAATAATGTTCAGCATAAATTATACTAAACACTAATATGACTTTCACTAACCTTCCTGCTGACAATTTCTTATAATGAATGTCACAAGCTGTTCAAACAAATTCTTTAAAGACATCATCCTTGACAGAACCAATTTGTTACCTTAAGATGTGATGTAACATTTTGTTCTGCTGGCTGGATTCTTCTTCATTTTCTTCTCACTGAAATAGTCCTCCCTTCAGAAACACATCATTATAGTCTACACATTTACCTTAATGTGGAAAAGAAACACATCTGGAAACAACTTATCTGTTAGATATTTCCTTTCCAGCTGGTCTGGAGCATTTGTTGTATAATATTCTCTTATTGAGGTTATCTTTCAGAAAGGTCAGATGCTTTAAAAGACTACAGCATATTAATTTTTTTTTTTTCAAACAGTCATGGATACCACAAAACCAGAACAGGAGAGTTGCTTTTTAATTAAAAGTAGGTTTGAAGATCAATAGATCAATAACAGAAAGCAAAGATACATGAGCACAAAACCTTAGTTTTGCTACTAAACTGAACCCTACTACAGTTATTACATTTTACTTTATGTCTTGATAACAAAATGGGATATTAGTTCTGCTTAGCCAAGGTATCTGATTAATTGATATGAATTGGATAATGTCTTTATTTCCCATGTATTTAATAGCTGCCATTACAGGAAAGATTGGCTTGTTGTCAGCCAACAGCATTAGCTTTCCCTGAACTGTGGTTAAAGGTCATAAAAGAGCACTTAGTTTGATTTATTTTATTAATCAAAGCCATGCGTGTTTTATAAAGGTCTCATGATCTTGCATTTGATATCTGCAGTCTGGTATGAATCCATCTCATCAGACTTTAAAACTTTCAGCACCTTGAGGAAGTGTTCTTGGATATTGCTGGCATTCTCCTCAGAGAACACACTTTAAAGGTATCCTTGAAATTTTGCAAGTAGAAGCAAAGCTTACTTAATTTCTAATAAAAGAAAAATTATAAGCAATCTGTAAGGCTTTGCAGAGACATGGTATTGACAGAAAGTTGGAAAATTTGGACCTAAAGGTCCACTATTATATATCAACCAACCAACAGCAACACTGCTTAAATTTCCATTGACCTATGCAGAACATTTTGTACCATTAAAGGGTTCAGTCAAGTCCATTTTATTAAGATAAAAAACATTTTTACTGAATTATAAAGAGCATAAAGTTTGCCCTGTACTTTTGTCCTGTACTTTTCCCTAAAGTCACACTAACATATCTCAAAAAAAAAAATGCAAGTAATTAGAAAAACTTCTGTTCCTTGACTTAAACACAGAGATAATTGAGCAATAAGCCTATGGTTAGATAATACTGCTGAGTCACAAAGCTTTTTTTTGAAGAATGGAACAATAGCTGAAGTTCTGAATTCAATAGACAGCTGTTCTTAGAAAAAGAGAAATTTACATGACATAATAGGAATTTAAAGCAAAACCTCCAAAACTTACAGAAAGGAAGAAATAATTACCTCTAGCTTGTTATCTGAGAGGAAATCTTCAATATGAGAATTAATAATTTTTAACATTCTTTTGCCCTTCACAATAATGATATCTGTAGTTTTTCTTCAGTCTGAAATGCAAAATACTAATTCAATCATAGTGATCTAGGACAAGATCCTAAATGGAATATGGGTAAGTAAGAACTTTAATTCTGATTTTGCAATTTCATTTCTTAAACAAGAACACTATATTTATGGAGTTCTCAGATTTAAATGAAGTTATGCATGGATTGAATGGTTCCTTTAGAGACAAATCTATGGAACTGGAGCTTGCAGAAAGGTAAAAATAGGAATTCCCAGCTGCAGCATTCAAGAGAATAATGTGTATATCTACTAAAATATTTCATTTCTAATATCAAGGTAATAATACAATTCAAAACATTGAATGTTAATTACCCAATGCATAGCACTGAGAGAAAATAATAGTTAAAGAACTGTTAATTTTCTAAAAATATTAACTATGTTTCAATTCTCGCTCAGAAAACAGTCAGGAATGATTTAAACAATTATGTTATATTTTAACCCATGTTTAGAAATACAGGAAGTAGCATACATCTAACTAACATTTTAACATTTTATGATTTTTCTAACAAAGATGTGATGTTCCTGAAGCTGAACAGTTATTTTGTGAAGGGGAAAAATGGAATATTTTGCAAATTACAGTGCAAATATCAACAGTACTCAAAATATTATATGCAGTGTTAATAAGAATAGTGTTAGTACAATTTCCAAGCCACCTGCTCAGAAAATGGTTTGTTACATGATGTCAGTTATGTCACTTTTAGTTTCAGTAGTTAGTCAGACAAAAGGCAAAGAAGAAAAGCAATTTCCTTTACAAACTTTGAATTTGTAAGGGGTTTTGTTTCCAGAAGGTAAGTAGAGCTGACAGAAGGAATCAAGTATCTGAGTTCTAAGAAATTTGTTGCCTAAATAATTACATTATATTTTTGAGCAATACGTTCCCTTCTGTAAGACTGTAATTTCTCTAGGCAGAGGAAGCTTATTGATCCTTTTGAATGTGTTCAGTCTTATCCAACTACTCACTTGTTTGACCCACATTGATGTAAGCAGGCTATAAAAATTTTGATGCTTTCTCAAGTTTTACATCCAAATTTATCATAAATTATATCAATACAGAAAAATGAATACAGAGATGTGAGGAACAGATTATGCGAAAAGATGAAAAGTTCTGCTTTAAATTACCATTGCTGTAGAATGCTGCAGTGCCAGGACAATGACTAGGATGGGAGTAAATGAAGGAAGAGGGGGAAGCAAACTCAAGGATATCAACACAAAGTGTACTGGGTTTGACTGGGATGCAGTTAGTTTTCTTCACATCTATTCATATGGTGCTGTTTAGATTGGTGACCAACATGCACCAATGTTTTCCCTAATGCTGAAATGTCCTTGCCCAGTGTCCAGGCTGTCTGCTGCTCCCTCCCCTCCTTAGCAACAGGACTTGGAGTGAGCAAGAACCTGGGAGTAGGCACAGCTGGGACAGCTGCCCAAAACTGACTAGAAATACCCCTTGCCATGTAACATCATGTTCAGAAATTAAATGTCTGTCTTTGTAATTCAAAAGAGAGCCACTGCGTGAGGACGGTATGGATATTGGTCTGGTCGTGGTGACTGAATATTTTTTGTGTCTCTTGCTGGGGGAATTCTTCCTCACTTACTAAACTGCCCTTTTTTTGACCCATGAGTTTTCTTGCTTTTTGCTCTCTTAATACTCTCCCCCATTTGAAAGGGGAGTGGAGGGTTGTGGTGCACAAGTGACTCTGTGGGGACTTAGCTTAGCCACCTGGAGTTAACCCACAACACCAAGGTGAGAGTAATTGCAAAGCAAGAGGCAACCATCAATGTAATTTTTTCTTATCTATCTTTTAAAAAGGGATGGAAGTCAATGAAAGACAGCCACACCTGAGTCCCAGAACTATTACTCAGCAACTATCCATGCTATTAGATCTAACCCTTTAATTTAAAGACTGAAGGACTTGTCTGCCAATATAAGGCAACATCATAGATTACATTTAAAAATGTGGATGTGATGGAGATTGGATTCCTGGCAATTTCATTATGCTTAATTCCATTGACAGATAATATTAAAGCCATAGTTTCAATGACCAAGTCTATATCACTAAAAAAGAAAAAGGAACATGCTTCAGCTTCGGGATACTGGTTATTTAAACTACTTAAATTATTACTGTGTTGGCTTTACTTTGGCTGCTTGCAAAGGTTTTTTCACCAGAAACAAGTTCCTTCTCCTTCCTCAGGTTCTAGCTTTGCTGTATCACTTATTAAACTGCCTGGCAACTCGTATAAGATAGACACATCTCAGTATCACTGCCCCCTTTTTCTCAGGTTCCCAGCTGGTCTATGATGTGTCTGGTTCTGTTTTTATTAATTCAGATGGTTAAAAATTTCACTGTTCACATTGTTTACTGATTGATTCAATTGTGTTAGTGATTTGTAAAAGAGAATAATATTCTTACACATCAAATGCCAATATTTAGTAACAGAATAAAAGTGATTTCTCACAAGAAAATCAAGAGCTGCGTACTTGGAATACTAATATATTATTATGGCGATAATTTCAAGTGGTTGTTTACCTAAGGGTTTGTTCCAATTGATATCCTCTTGACAGTTCTTTTTGCAGAATGTGGGGAGTTTTTTGTGATAGTAAATGCTCCTATTTATGTATAGAAGTATTTAGCACAACCAGCAGGAAATTGCTAGTAAAGGGAAGAATTTGCCTATCAGACCCAGATCAGACTTGATTCCACTCAATTTTGATAGAAGTGAACTCTATTTGGAAGCCTAGTGACTGTGCTCACAATGGAAAGAAAGCAGGAAACGGTGATTTCTCAGATGCCCTGATAACCAAGTGGTTTGGGAGTGCCTGAAATATGGGCAACCCTTGCAAAAATCTTTATTCTACTGAATTTGAGAAGGAAGTAGCTCTCTGTAGCCCTATAAGTCTCCTAGGCAACTGCATCATTTCTCATTCTCTTATGCTGAGCCTGGTCCACCATGTACAATAATTTAATATTGATTTGGAGTATGGACTTTTATCATTTCACATGGTTGCATAATCACAAGTGAATTGCAGTATTTGCCTGCCCTGTTGAATATTTAAGTTATGCAATATGGAGTAACATCACCTGGAAAAATTTAGACCAAACTGTTCCAGAAAAGGCCTATGAAGTGATGGTTAGGGCACACTTGCCATAAAAAAACAGGTCTCTCACAACTTCAGTGGGATGCAGTAACCAGGGGGTAGTAGCTTGAGTGACCAGATGGGGTGTGAATGACATATCCTTAGGAAGAAGAATAGCTGAAAGGATTGTCAAATCTGGAAATCTGGAAGTACCCCAGTTACCTAAATGATTTAGAGTCTTTGGTACTCTGGTTGTAAAGCAGATGGAGAACAACATAATTGCAAGCACATAGAACATTTCATTGTTGGAAAGTCAAATTTACTACAATAAAATGCAAAAATTATTATATGTATATGGGTTGGAAGTATTTAAAAGTGATGAGTTGATTAGGAAAATTATCCAGGAACATTCAAGTTCAAATCCTCAATCTAAACCTGAAAGAGGCATTACTTAAACTTCTGCCTCCTATATCCAAGGTGAATAGTACAAACATATTTACGGGCCATGCTGAATTTGCTTATGTTCTTTTATTTCCTTATGACTGTTTAATACATGTTATTTCTAACACATTTTTGCATATGTTTATGCTTTTCTTCGTCCAGTGCTGTGTCTGCAAAATCATTACTCTCTCTAATACTGATCCAATATGTAAAATACCAGATACAATTAGTAACTTATCTTCTTCTTGGAGTAAAAACTAGAGTAGAATTTAATATTGCAATTATATTTCAAATTGGTAAAACCTGAGGAAAGCAGGTTTATGAACTGTGCTGCTTGCATTCTTTGATTCTACTACAAGATGTCAGCTTACGCTTCGATTCACAAACAAGCACAATGGAAATTGTAACATGGCCCTTTCTGCTTTCTTCCAATGTGGTCTGAATACCAATAAAATCACACAAGGTGAAATAGTTGTCTTGAAAACACTCAGAAGCAGAAGTTAGCTTTGTGGTATTACAGATAAGTCTCCCTATTCATTTGCTTGCAATCTTCTATCAATTGAATTTCTTTACTCCAAAACCAAGAAAATAAAATAACAAGGAAATAAAAAGAAAAGAGAAAATAAATCTATTGTCTTGCAATTTTTTAGAACTTTGAAAAAATTATAAAACTTAATAATTTTTCATTTCCACAGTAAAATATTTTGAGGAGATTCAGAAATCAATTTGCACATTTTTCTGTTGAGAAAGTTATCTTTTTGATCAAGGATACTGTTTTGGTTTTCTCCTGCCTCTTCAGTGGCAATTCTGTAACTCAGGGAGGGTAACTGGACTGGAGGAGGACATACTGAAAATTTGCATTTGCTGCCTAACCAAGATTTATGAATGCAGGAGATTGACTCATCATTAGAAGCAGATTAGGAGATTCAGCTTTGAAATGTATAAAAAATACCATTAGAGAGAGGGAAAAGAATAGCATAAAATATTTTTGCTGTGTGCATTTTGTGAAAAGGCTTATCAGTTATTTTCATTTTTACTGTAAAGGGGGAACCTGCAAGAGGGCAGATGGCTCAAGTCGATTCAACATTTTGCTCAAAAGAGGGCAGCCCAGGGTCTTGACAAGTTGCATTTTGGAAATCACTAGGGAGAAAGATTCCTCCACCTCTTTGTGCAGCCTTTTCCAGTGCCTGACCTCTTTCACAGTGAATAGTATACCCAACTAGAATTTTTTGTATTCATGAGTTTGGCTACTAGCCCTTGATCTTTTGTTGTCCCCATCCAAGAAAAAACCTGGGCTCTGTCTTTACTGTAACTCCCTTTTAAGTAATGAAAGACTGAAATTATATTCCTCCCCATATCATATCATCATATCATATCATATCATATCATATCATATCATATCATATCATATCATCATATCATATCATATCATATCATATCATATCATATCATATCATATCATATCATATCATTTCATATTTTCCTCTCTATATTATATTCCTCCCTATTCTCCATGCTAAACTGTTTCAACAGCCTTTCCTGATGTTCTTCAGCCTTTCCCATCATCTTGGTGATTCTCCATTAGATTCTGTTTGTTAATATATATCTTTTGCCAGGTGTCCAAAAACAGACACAATACTCCAGATACATGCATTGAATCCAAAATCACTTGATGAAGAAGAATAACCATTTGCTTCAGTTTGCTAACTACACCCTCAATTTGTTAATTACACCCTTGCTAATGCAGCCCAGTAGGCATTTGGTCTTCATTGCTGTAAATATATCATGATCCCAGGTCACTTCTTAAAGACAGTCTTTTCCCAGCCTGGACTGATGATGGACATTCTTCATGCCAAGTAGAAGACTACTTTGTATTTATTGACCATGAGGAGATTCTTATTAGTTCATTTTTTCAGCTTGTTTATTCTTTCATCACCAAGAACAGCCTAGCTCTCAAGCATATTAACCACAGTTCTCAGTTTGAAATAATACAAGAACCTGATAGGGTGAATGATCATCAAGGTCACTGTAAAAGTTGTTAAAGTATCATCCCTTTAAATCAATTCCAGAGGAACATGCCTTGATCACTAGGTACACTTTGACTTGTTGGCCATTATCCTTTGGGTCTAATTGTCCAAATTTTTCACCCTGATTATACTTCACCCATCTAATCTTTAGTTTGGCTACCAGGACGCCATGGAAGACCTTGATATAAAGGAGATAATTATGTAACATTGATATAATCAAGGTAAATGGAGTTCACTGCACTCCCTTCAGCCACAGAACTGGTCACTCATTCAGAAAAGGAAAACACAATTTGCCCATGAGGAATTGATGCTGACTATACCCAGTAACCTTGGGTTGGGGTTGTTTGGGTTTTTTGTTTCCTTCATGTACCCTGAAAGAGCTTTGGTATATTGAGAGTGAATATTAGCTCTATAATTCTGCCAGGTACTGAGGCTGACTCTTCTGTCTATCTAAGGAAAAAATTTGGATGTGCTTATTTTCTGGGGCCTCTAGGATAGGAGGTTAAGTAATTTTTATTTAGGTATCTAAGTTTTAGTGTCTTTGCACGTATGTCAGCTCCCTATCTCTCTTACCATAGCCAATAGAGGATCCAGATACCCAAAAGAATCTAGTGTCACTGAAGAAACCTTAGGATACCTGAGGCAGACTCACTAAACTAGAAGATATGACCCATGACCTGCAGAACAACCATGCTTTCCCACAGAAGTTGAAGATCAGGAAAGATATTGCAAACAATTTGGATGGAAATAAATGCATGTGCTTAACAAACTGAATAATTCCATGGACAACTGTTATGTATCTGAATCACCCTCTTAATTTAAGCTCTATTGCTTGTGATAAAAGCATATAAAGTATCATCCCTTTAAATCAATTCCAGAGGAACATGCCTTGATCACTAGGTACACTTTGACTCATTGGCCATTATCCTTTGGGTTTAATTGTCCAAATTTTTCACCCTGATTATACTTCACCCATCTAATCTTTAGTTTGGCTACCAGGACGCCATGGAAGACCTTGATATAAAGGAGGTAATTATGTAACGTTGATATAATCAAGGTAAATGGAGTTCACTGCACTACCTTCAGCCACAGAACTGGTCACTCATTCAGAAAAGGAAAACACAACTTGCCCATGAGGAATTGATGCTGACTATACCCAGTAACCTTGGGTTGGGGTTGTTTTGGTTTTTTGTTTCCTTCATGTACCCTGAAAGTGCTTTGATATATTGAGAGTGAATATTAGCTCTATAATTCTGCCAGGTACTGAGGCTGACTCTTCTGTCTGTCTAAGAAAAAATTTTGGATGTGCTTATTTTCTGGGGCCTCTAGGATAGGAGGTTAAGTATTTTTTATTTAGGTATCTAAGTTTTAGTGTCTTTGCACGTATGTCAGCTGCCTATCTTTCTTACCATAGCCAATAGAGGATCCAGATACCCAAAAGAATCTAGTGTCACTGAAGAAACCTTAGGATACCTGAGGCAGACTCACTAAACTAGAAGATATGACCCATGACCTGCAGAACAATCATGCTTTCCCACATAAGTTGAAGATCAGGAAAGATATTGCAAACAATTTGGATGGAAATAAATGCATGTGCTTAACAAACTGAATAATTCCATGGACAACTGTTATGTATCTGAATCACCCTCTTAATTTAAGCTCTATTGCTTGTGATAAAAGCATAAGTTATGTCTGTAGCTTAAATGAAAACACTATATTGAACTAAATTTTACCCTCTGTTGTCTGTACCTAGTTTCACTCCCACGGCATCTATTAACAGTGTCCAAAGAGAAATTTATTGTAAAATATTAGGTTTCAAGTGGGTTGTAGAGCCCTGTTGCTTGTGTATACAAAGATGTGTATAAAATGAAATATTTCTCCTTGTTCAGGTTGATGAGAACTCAGATAGATATGAATTGCACAGAGAGACCTTCTCAGACCTCTTCGTGCCAACAAATACTCCCAAACTGAATGCACCTCCACTGTACAAAAAGTTTTTGCTAAGAACATTAGGAAATCAATGAGGGTCACTTCACTGATAAATTGCATTATTTATTCACAGCTCTATGAAAAAGGAAAGAAAAACTGTTTTGAAGTTTCCCATTTATTAATAACATGAATATTGTATTCTTTAGAGCATTTATGTTATTGTTTTGTTGTTTAGTGGTTTTTTTCCTTTTCCTTAGCCTTATTTTGTCTGAAATCTATATATATTGGAATTTTAAAAGTATGTAAGTACACGTGAGAACCTGTAGCATGTCCTTGAAAATGCAAGTGTGAAAAGTTATGTATGGAAGAACTAAAGTACAACAGTCATTTCTGTATCTGGTACAGTATACCAAAGTTTGAAAATTTCCTAAGTCACTCTATGACAATGGTTAATGTTACCAAATTCTGCATCTCATCTGTACAAACGTACAGTAAAAATAGATACTAATTGACTCAGTTTTGCCATAAATTTAATTGGGGTTATAACCGTGATAACTAATCTGTACTACACCACTTAGAGTATTCTTAATAATCAACCTACTTTCTCACAACAGATGACTATTTTGATAACTTGTACTACACTACTTAGATAATGTCTATAAATCTCTTTTATTATAGCAAGTAAGAATTTGGATTATGTTTTTATCAAATGAAAACAGGGATTAAAAAATTCACCACTGTATAGAAATCAGTTTACTTTGTGAAGTGTAGTTAAAGAGTAGTGATTTCTAGCCTAAATAAAGTCCTAGATTTACCCTGAAGAAAAAAGGTACAAGATGTTGGCAATTTGAAAAGAAAAAACATCAAGAAAACAATAACATGAAAATTACTTGGAAACTTTATTTCAGAGGCAAGATCTTGAACAGGTTTTTAAATTCTAGCAATTCATTGAGACAAAGTAAAATGTCACTGAAAAAATAACAAAAAAAATTTAAAAATTAATGTTCCTGGATGCTAGCTTTTAAGATTTTGCTTGTTGCTTAATAACAAAAAATTCTGAAAGTAAGCAAAACTAGCAATGCTTATGAATTAAGAAAGGGAGTGGAGTAAAGGAAAAAGAAGTATATTTCTGAATCATGCAAAATGTTCAGTGTTTTTGTGGCTCTGATTCTGATAGAAAAACATGAAATGCCAGTTCCGTGATAATTAGCAGCTAAACAGAAAACTTCTTTCCATTCCATTTTAAAGATGATGCAGTGTGATGAATGGATCTACATATCACAAGTCATCCCTCTGAATTTAATAGTCCTCCTTGTACAAATAATGTTCTCTGTGGCAGACTAAGTATTAGAATTTTGTTTTCAAGATCTGACTCTGCTTGGTTCAATCCTAGCAATTCAATATAGATGAATATAATTCCATCTTTTCAAATCTGCACTTAATTGTTTTAGGAGCAAGACAAGAGAGGAAGAAGATTTGTTCTTAGCATGAAGCAAACATATTTTGAGATTCTTATAACTGCCTTCTATCCAAATTGAAATGAGATGCTATGAAAATGATAGAATTATTTTTTGTCCTCTGCTAATCTCAAATAGATACAAATTGAGAACTGAACAATATGTTGTCACTCTTCTTCACAGTTCAAAAATACAGCACTGGTGATGAGCTGAAATCCCAGGCCATACTGAAGAAGATTTGAATCCAAAATTAGATGTTTATTCAAAAATGGAGCATCAAATAAACTCTCAAACTATACATAGGCAGCAGGCATGATACTTCTGTCATTAATGACTCATTAGGAAGGGGTGTGTGTGTGTGTATTTATTATTGAATTGTGAATTACTTACTGCAATTGCTAGCAGCCACTTTTCCAAATTTACAAATTAAATCTCTTGGGAAACAATTTTCCATGAGTGCGCAATTTCCAGAACCATACTAAGTTTAACTTCTGGGATTTCCTTATAAGAGGCTTAAGAACTGTATTTGGTTTGCATGAGGAGGCTTTGGGAGTGGTGGGCCTACAGAGGTGGCTTCTGTGAGAAGCTGCTTCCTCCATGTCTGGCAGAGCCAGTTCCTGGCAGCTCCAAAGATAAATGAAATGCTGGTCAAAGCTGGGGCAATTAGAAATAGTGGTAACACCTCCATGACAACATATTTAAGAAGAAAAACAAAAGATACTGTGCAGATGATGGCCAAGGAAAAGTGGGGTGATAATATGTGAGAGGAACAACTTCAGACACCAAGGTCAGTGCAGAAGAAGAGGGGGAGCTGCCCCAGGCGCTGGAGCTGAGATTTCTCTGCAGACCATGGTGCAGACCCTAGTGAAGCCGCTGTGCCCCTGCAGCCTTGGCATGGGGATGCAGAGATCCATCCACAGCCCCTGGAGGAGCCCCACGCTGGAGCAGGTGGATGCCTGAAAGAAGGCTGCGATGCCATGGGAGACCAGGGCTGGAACAGGGTCCTGGCAGATGCATGGGGAGAGGAGCCCCTGCTGCAGGAGGTTTCCTGGTAGAACCTGAGACCCCCACAGAGCAGCCGCTTTAGAGCAGGCTGTGCCTGAAGGACTGCACTGTGTGCAAGGGGTTCCACATTGGAGCAGGTCATGGAGAACTGTCACCTGTGGTATGGACTCATGTTGGAGAAGCTAATGAAGAGATGTCTCCCATGGGGAGCAAGGAGTGCTTGCTCCCAAAGTGGAGCAAGGCAGCAACTCCTCTCCCTGAGCAGAGGGAGAAACATGTGATGAACTGACCAGAACCCCCATTCCTGGTTTCCCTGCACCACTGGGGGAGGAGGTAGAGCTGGGACAGAGGAAGGTTTTTGAGGTCTTATTTTAATTTTCAGTATTTTGCTTTGATTTTGTTAGTAATAAATTAAATTATGTCTAATTCTAGCCTGTTTTACCAATACTTGGTGAGTGATCTCTCATGGTCCTTAACTCATGAACCCTTTGTTCCCCTGTCCAGCTGTGGAGGGAAGAGATAGAGAGGCTTTGGTGAAGTGCCTGGCATCCAACCAGCATCAACCCACTACAAAAACATGAATAACATTGATAAAATCCTAAGATTCATCCACTGAACTATATGTAGAAAACTCTCCAGGTGTAATGCAGGTTGAGAAAGATAATTGTTGCTCACACTTAGTGGGGTAAACTGTTGAAGGAAACTCTTGTTTTCCAAGAAACTGCTGTCAACTTCTCAGATATCTCACAAAATTTCATCAATCAAAATCAGTCATCAAATCAAATCAATCACATTTTTAAAAAATGTGCACACTTACTCATGTGACAGGTAAGCATTTCTATTACAATAAGATTCATTACTAATTCCAGTTAATTTTAGGGGTTTTCTTCAAGTTTAATTAAGCTTGTATTTCCACATTCCACTTTACTGTGAGCTGCATAGCTCACAGTATATTTTAAAATAATCTACATTTCATCAGTCTCATTTCATATATAGTTAATAAGTAGAAAATCCTCTTCGGAAATTAAAGAACCCTTTTACATTATCTTTATAATTAACTTAGTATTGAATTAATAATGGAGACATAGTAAAACTTTAAATTGAAGCTTTGAAATACAAAATCACAAATAGCTAATCTAAAGAAAGCTACAGATGAAAAACATATGAGAAACAGGTCCACTTCAGGAAAAAGTATCATGAAACTAAATCAGTGAATTTTGTTTGTGTGTGTTTATAAATAATCTCTGTGCTATTGATATTTCTGAATTCAGCCTACAAATACATTGTGCTACACTTGCAAGCTTATTGCCTAAGAAATTATAAATATTGTATTTCACATGTAACCTGATTCTGCACTAAGGGAGCAGATGAAATTGTAGTATCCCATTAGAGGCATCTTCTTATACTTTTTATTCTGGGAAAATAAAGGTTTAATCTCCAGGTAGTCTCAGCTATGTGATTTATAGCAAGTCTGAGTGTGTGTCAAAGAGCCCACTCAAGCAGCAAGACTGGCAAATTCTTGGAGCCTTTTCTGACTCTCATATACGGATATGGATTTTGCTCCAGTCGTATTCAGTGCCTCAGTCTGGAGAAAGAGGAAATTGCATATTCCCTGGGTTTGTTGCTGCACAGATTTGGATCATGACAGCTGTGGCATGTATCCATACAGATGAACTGTAAGCCTTATTCCTCAAAATAGGTGTTCTCACCAATCCTGTCCTTGCTTCTACTTTTGCCATAGTGGAGTACTTCACATTATATTGGATTAAAGACCCTAAAGATCAGAATCAGCTAATTTTTCCAGATGATTTTCCCAATACTGAATAATACAAATTATTACTTTTATAATTTGTTTCCTAGCAACATTTACAATATTGGCATCAATCCTGAGAAAAGTAGCATTTTATTCTATGGGTAATTTTTGCAACAAACCATCTCTTAACTTTTGTTTGCTAATACTGCAATACTTGTACTAATAAAATGTCATCTATGTTTTGAAGGATTATGTTCAAATTTTTTATTTCTTTTCCTGTATGTCAATAAAGCTGGAAAAAATTTCAGATCTCATCTAGGTAGAATGCTAATCTGAGCTTTAGAAGGAATTCTCTAACATAAGAGGCAAACCTACAACATATCCAGAGAGAATTAATTCACTTCTTTGTAACACAATAAACAAATCTCTGCATGAATAAAAATGTATTATATTTCTAAATGAAAAGTCAAAATCCAAACCCACAACTTATCAAAACCAATTCCTCAGAAAAACTCAATTGTGAATGTAAATTGCATGCATAGTAGCAACATTTTTCAAATCTACATCATCACCTATTTCCTCTTAATACATATCCGTCTTATTTTTTTTCTCTTGCCAAGTGAAAGGGTTGTATAAACTTTACAATTGAAAGGGAAGAATTTAAAAGTGAAAGGAAAGCCTAATTTGAATGTAAATGAGAGAATTTAAACATATTTCTGAGGGATGCCTCTGATACTTGAAAGACTTTACAGAATGAGATTTTAGTTGATACTAACAGTGTGTGACTGGAAAGTAGAGGTTTAAGGATGTTCATTTGCCATTGATAGGATATCAGAAATAGGCCCAGAAAAAACTGCCTGAAGACTTAGTGTTTCAATTATGATTAGCAATAGTTACGGTTATTATAATTGCTGTAGCTGTTATGAGAGACCATAAAGTTATGATTCAGTAACAAAACTAAAACATTAGATTATTTTAGAATTAACTTTACAGAAACTGCCAGCCAGTAATCAAACATCATCCCAATTGACTTTCTATACCTAGGTCCCTTGACAATTCTTTCTCAAAACATGGCTCCTTCCATAGAATCTTCTAACCCTTTTGAGTAATATTTTACAATGCAAAAATGCTTAGAAGTCTCTCAAGGTCCTTTTCTTTTATGTATTGTTCCACTTGCAGAGGACTTGTTACCTCAGACAGGAGTCCACTGTTGAGGGAAGAGCAGGGTCAGGGAGAGGAGAATGCCTTGTACACGCTCACCTAGTTTAGCCTCACTTAGGTTAACCCCCAATGTGCCCACGATGAGGCAGAAGTTGTCGTAAACTCCATCCATTGTCACGGGGAAGAGAGAGACATCTTCTTCTCCTCTTGGATTTCCGAACCCTTGGTTATCAGGAGACTACACAGAGACCATGAGGAGAATGTTTTCCTAGCAGGATCCTTGATATCAACATGTTCCAGTTTTCATTATTTCACATTGTGTGTGTACACAAATAAATGTAATCTTTGGATTATTTAAGATAACTATTCCAGTGCAAGGGAAATCTGAAGAAAGAGAAACTGGACATTCTGTTCACCTGACTGCCAAGTGAAAGGTACTTTGCATACCCAAAGCTACCCATGGGACATAAATTGAAACTTAAGATGCTTCTTGCAAAGGGATGATTTAAAAGATGCTATAATAAAACTGGAAAAGTAAATAGGAGCAGAAGAAATACAAGGTACAATGAAAATTGAGTGGGTTAAAATGTCAAGCAAGGAGACCATATTTTATATTTCATACTTGTTCTCCAAGCTGAAAAAAATTCCACCAGACAGATATAAAATGGTCTTGTCTAAAAAAAGATTTGTGTGACATAACTTTATAAATATACCTACAAATGTCACTGCAGTCATTATTTTCCCATTAATTTGGTAGTGTCAGACCATTATTAGAGAGTTACTGTACTGTAATTCACCTTTTTTTTTTAAATTCTACTTCCACAACTATTTTATTTAAATTCCACTGCAGACTGTGCTTTACTCCTTCTTAAGAAAACAGAATTTCAAGAAACCACAAATTGGACCATAATTCTCTGGGAATTATGCTACATCCAGGTTCAAATTCTGGGAAATGTGCTACATCCAGGTTCAAATTCTGAAGTTGATAAATGCTTTATGTGACGGAATTATTGGGAAAATTAAATATATGCAATATAATGTCTTGGTATTAGTGGAGTACAAAACAATATTTCTTTCAGAAAGTGATCTGGAAAGCTCCTATAAAAGCTAGTGCTTCATTTTGACAGGAAAAAAAATACTTAGATTGAACAGCATATAGTGTGTTCTGGTTTGAAAATCCAACTAATTTCTTGTGAAGCCATACAGCTGATATTCATATTGGGAGTGAATCCTGAAAAGAAAGAAGGTAGAGGTGCTGCTGTATCATACTCAGTGCAATATTATCAATAAAAATTTCCTTATGGAAAAACTTGAAACAGGCTCATGCCTTAACTTTTATGAACACAGTAAATTTTGCCCTATCTTCCTTGGTTTCTTTTTTTTTTTTTTTTTAAATCAGAAAAGTTGCATGTATTCTACTTTCTGCTTAGCTCAGTGGACAATATAGAATACTAGAATATCAGATGCAAGATAAAAAATGCCCATGATATATTTGGGCATCACATTAGCATTTAAAGAGATTCCTTCTAGATACTTGGCAAAGTTTAGTTTATTCTTCAGGTAATTTATAGTTTCAAGAACAAAGAGACCCTTTTGAAAATTGAAAAAGAAATATATTGTTTCTGTATAAGCCCTAGTACTGGAATCAGTCCAGTAAATTTGTAAGGGTCCTCATTACATAGTTAAGGCCTGCTGCATCTTAAGTGCTTTGCTGAACTGACTGTATAGATGTAGTCAAAGATAGAGAGTTAATATTTCTTCTTTTCTCATAGAACACTTAAATGAGGACCATTTCCTTTTAAGAAGTTTCTAATCCTGCTAAAGGGAATTACAGAAAAGAAAAATATTACAGGAAATAAAAAAAGTTATAAAAAAATATTGTAGGAAAAATATCTTCCTTGAAAATGCTAGTATCTAAAAAAAAAATTCCTAAGAGTAGACAAGTTGCATAGCTTAGTTCTTATACTGTCTTGTATTTTATTAAATATAATAATTTTTTACATTAAAACAATTATTACAGCAAAACAATTGCATGACAATATATACTTGTGCATTGGGTTAACCCTGATTGGATGCAAGGTGTTCACCAAAGCCTCTCTGCATTCCCCCTTCTCAAGTGGGCAGAGAGGGAAAATTAGGACAAATGGCTTGCAGGTCAAGATAAGGACAAGGGGAGACCACTCACAAGTTAGCATCACAGGCAAAACAGACTTAACTTGGGGAAAAATTATTATAGTTCATTGCCAATCAAATCAGAGTAAGGTAATAAGAAACAAAGCCAAATCTTATAACACTTTCCCCCCCCACCCTTCTGTTTTTTCCAGATTCAACTTAACTCCCGACTTTCTCTACCTTTTTCCCCACATGTGATGCAGAAGGATGGAGAACAGAGGCTCCATCACATCAGTTCATCACTTGTCTCTGCTACTCCTTCTCTACTTGGAGGGAAGACTCCTCACACTCTTCCCCTGCTCATGTGGGGTGTCCCTCCCACAGGAGGCAATGCTCCATGAACTTGTGTAGGGGACTAGAACAAAAGTAAATAAAGGTAGCATAGACCATAACCTACCCCCTACAGAGTTGCAGCTGAGCCAATTATTAAGGATTAGGAGCAGGCCTGATGTTAACAGACCACAGCCTGTAGCCAGTAAGAAGAGTGTTATAAAAGGGTGGGTTGGTTGGTTGAGGGACAACTGGGGTCAGTTGGCTACTGTGAGGACAAGGGAGAGTCAGTGCCTAGAGGAGCTGCCTACAAGAAAGATCAAGGAGGTATGAAACTCTAGCAATATGGAACCCTTGCAATGTAACAGCAATAGAACTCTTGTAATATAATGACAGCAAACTTGTCCAACGTGTGTTCATCCCATAGGCTACGATTCCTTCCACAGACTGCTTCAGTATGGATCCCTCACTTGAGCTCTTTCTAGAGGGTGCTGTCCTTCAAGAACAGAGTGCTCCAAGCAGGGCCTTCCCACAGGGTCACAGCCCCCTTCAGGTGCAAGCACCTGTTCTGCCATGGGGCCCTCCAGGCACTGCAGGGGCACAGCCTGTCACACCGTGGTCTGCACCACAGACTGTGGAAATATAAAGTGAAATCTCAGATTCTGCAAATAAACTGCTCTTTGTCCTTTTTATAATGTGCTGAGTTTCAGGAAGGCAAGCTGAGCTTTAGCAAGTGTATTTTGAGAGGACTATTATTGAGTAAAATAGCTGAACATTTAAGGAATTTTCTTGAGACTCCCAAGAATTCTATTAACTAGGGTCTAGTACATAAAGAAAATAGTTTATTCATTTTTTGTCTTCAGAGAGCTCATTTTTTTTATCCAAATATAGTCTAAGTTGGAATAAAAACTGATATGGTAAGAACAATCTCATTAGACACAATCTTTAAATTAATAATTTTGATAGTGAAATGTTTAATTGAGAAACTTCAACTTTAGAATAGTTACATCCAAATTAAAGTTAGTGCTTTTAAACTGTGCAGCAGAGACTATACGGTGTAAGAGAGGTGAGCTCCATTAAAGAAGAGACAAAAGTTATGTTCATGGTACTAAGGGTTCAGTGTGACATTTATCTAATGAAGCTTCAGATGTCTTCCGGAGAGACATCTGTGCTTGCTGTCATCATAGGATCTACCTCCATATGTCCAATGGAAAGGAACCAACACTTCCATGCTCTTACACTCACAACCTGTTTGTAATTACTTCTTTAGTGACATGAATCATACATGTTCTCTTCAGAACTGAAAAAATTTTGTGAGGTATCTGAGGTGTATTTCTGTATCTTGCAGTATTTTGGAGAGTGGAGGATCCTTTTTGGAAGATATATGAATCCTGCTTGTATAAGTATTAATGACAAAGTCATCTTTGGCTGAGAGAGATGGAACTGATGACTTATGCTGTTTCATGGGTAATGTCTATACAACTAAAAAAAAGGTTCAGAATGTGAGCTTGTAACAGTCTGTGACTGTGGGCACTGTCCAAATTTTAGCACAGTTCTAGTCTGTGGCATGGTTTGTGCCAAACAGTCTCCCAGAAAATTGCTGCACTGTCAAGGTAACTGCAGGGATGATTCTAGGTTTGGATCTGACCCCTCTCTTTTGAGGGGCAAAAAGTGCCTGATGATACACTATTTAACATGGCCTTCCAGGCCAGAGGGTTTCCATGGCATGGTTCAATTTCTACCGTAGTCATTTCCTTTCAGTCCGTACATTATTACAAGATTCAGGGCAGTGCAATGACAAAATGTTTCCATTTCTTCTGAATCATTTTGGTACAGATCTTCCTAGGAACTTCTAGAAATCTAAGGTCTTGTGCAATGTCACATAAAATTTATAGGACCATTTCTAATAATTTCATGGCATTTCTGTCTTGTATCTGAAGAGGAAATATGCACCTCTTTTGCAGGTGAAGCTCCTACAGACTCCACTGAGAATTCTGACAATAGATGTGAAGAAAAACTAGTTCACTAGTGATTTTCTGTGACATAATTAAACTTTGTATCCTCAAAAACCTGTAGGTCTAAGCTACTTTTAACTCTAAAGCTGTATTTGAAGCACTGTGAGGAAATGAGACCTGTAAACAGCACCTCAGGGGAACGCATTTAAAAGGGAATGGTGATTTTTTTTTTAATGCAGTCCAAAATGCACCTGTAGCCCTTTTTTTTTTTCCCAAATTGATTCAAGAATTTTGGAAATTATGAATATTTTTTCCCCACAAGGAAAGAAGGAAAATTTTGTGAGAAACTGGAAATTTCTCTAGCTGGAGGTGTAAAAACCAAAACTAATAATTTTTTATCACGCATGGAGAACTGACAAAATGGGATATTTTAAGAGAGAATGAAAAATTAATATATGTAATTTAAATTGTTAAGCGAAGTGTTACACTATTTTATGAAATTAAACTTTATGCATGTTACTATGTTATCTATGAAATATACAATAAAGAAATAAAAAAAATATACCAGCAGAAAATATGGCCCATCCTGATGTTGGCTAACTGCCTGAAACCATGATTTGCATCCAAGGAAATCTAAACTGCCTAAGCTAGCTCTGCAATTGACTGTGTCATTCCCTACATTGGTTTTATTATTACTTAAAGTATATCAGAATCTCACTGAGCAGTGTTTCAGTTGAGAATTGACACTCTTCTACCTTAACATAAAATCCACCAGTACACAGAAACCGAGGTGGTATTGCAGTAAGTGATGTTTCAGTAAAGGCAAATTTACTCAGCAATGAAGAGAAGGAGCACAGAAATGTCTGAATCATCACATGCAAATCATGGTCTCAGCAAGATCCAGCATGAACTTAATCTCCTTCTTTCTTTTACATGAATATTTCCTTGTGGAAAGGTTCTGAAATAGCTCTTCTGACAGTGATGTATATTGTTTAATTCCCAAAATAAATAATGGTCAATGTGAAGGTATATATTCTTTCATTTCAGTAGTACTCTGTAGTTTAAACACTCTTCCTCTATCTTTTGTACCATACCCCAAATTGACACGTTTACATTATTTTCTTGAGATTACTAAAATAGTAATGAATATTTTTGAGGTGGGTTAACCTTGGCCAGCTGCCTGACATACATCCAGCTGCTCTCCGACTTCCCCTCCTCAACAGGACAGAAGAAGAAAATAAGACAAAAAAGCTCATGGGTTGAGACAAAGGCAAGGAAATAATTTGCCAATTATTCTCACAGGCATAACTGACTCAGGAAAAATGAAAATACCTTACACCTGCCCTTTTAATGTCCTTTTTAATCAGTCTCAACTGACAGAATTCCCATTTTCTCTACCACCTTCCCTTCCAGTCCATGACAGTATAAGGGAGAAAGAATGGGGAGTGGCAGCCAGCTTATAACAGCTGTCTCTGCTGCTCCTTCCTCCTCACGCTTCTTCCCTGCCCCAGCAATGGCATTTCATGGTCAGGTGGCCTGTCAGGTATCTGTTTATTTAGCTGGAGCTCAAATGCAGAGTTATTACAAAGAGGCTTCTCTATATCCCAAATAAACAGAGGAATATAGCCTATCTGACTGGCATCTCTCCTACCACTTTTCATAGGACCATGTATTAAAGATTTCCCTTTCCCTTCAACTTTTATGATTTTATATTTTGATATTTTGATATTCATATATATTTCCAGACCCTCTATTAAGGATAACAGCACAGTAATTCAATACTGTATTTTTTTAAGAAAAAGTGGCTAAAAGATAGCTTTTAAGCCTTTGAGTTTTGCCTTTAATGGTAAAGATTTTGTTTGTAAGAAAACTGATGTTTGTATATGTACCATTTGGTCCCTTTCATCCCAAACCATATGGGCCTGATGTATTCCAGGGGGGTGGATCTGATCTAGTGCCAATGGAGCCAGGCTGACAAGTCTGCAATCCACTCCCCAAAGCATTTGGTTCTTGAAGAAGTTATGAGATCTGACAGAGTACCACAATACTGGATAGATGAAAACTGCGGTGTCCATGTGATGGTCTGCCTGAGCAAATGAGTCTTTGCAGAACTGATTGTGCCAAGATATCTGAGCTATTTTTCTCTGGTGCCAAATCAAGTTTGACAGGGTTTATTAGCTTAGGATCAAGGTCATGCTAATATAGCTATTTTGCTTTAGTTTAGATTCTTAGCTTGAGCATTGTGCCTGATCTAATAAATTCTGTAGAATTGAACTGGTTGTTCATAATGCCAGCTTGGCTGCCTGATCTGTTTTACATTGCTTTGTTATGCTCTGTTTTGAAGCTTGATAATCCACAAATTTAAAGAGATGATTCATGATTGGATGTCTTTGACTATAGCTCACATGGTGTTGATCAGGCAGAAACAAGAAACTGCTTTTAAGAAAACAGATGCTTACTGGTAGCAAAGGGCTCTACTTCACTTCATTTCTCATTTTTTGCTTTTTCCCCTTTCAATGAATCAGGCTGAAAAAAGCCAAAAATCTTTATTTTTAAACATCCTAAAACATGAAGTAAGTAGGTATTTACTTTCCCTTCGCAATCAAAGGTGCACATAGCAGCTTAGGTTCCTACTTTTAGTATTCCCTCTTGTATATAGAGTTTAAATTCTCTAAATCAGTAATTCAGCCAATGTGTCTTCTGACATGAGTTACTGCTTACTACTTCTTGCTTGAGGCAGAAAATTATCACAAGTTATTATGGAAAGCCAAGAATCAAATAACCATATTTCATAGTTAAGAAATAATTGTTACATTTCTATGTAAAAATAAATCTCCCTCCACAATTCCTATTTCATCAAACATGCTTATTATACTAAAAACATTCCCTAGAATTATTTGTGGAAATTATTCTTCAAGCAGTTTGTTCTAAAGTTTGGGGTATTTAAACACAAAAAATGTTTTGAAAGGATGCACAGAAAAAGGGTGTTTTCTAGTTCTATGACTGTCTCTAAGAATTGGGCATTTGTGGTATTAATAGCAATGATTAGAGACATAGAAATAGTCTGCCTTTCATATCTTGCAGTATCAGCTTAAAATGCACTCCTTCAGCAGATAATGATGACAGTAAACTCAGCTGTGAGAAAAGATGAAGAACTGTTTTGGTTTAACTGGGCAGACACGCAGCTCACTCCACCCAAGTAGGACGAGGAAGATAATTTGAAAAGAAGATAAAACTAGGTGGTTAAAATAAAGATTGTTTAACAGGACAGAAAAGGAATAGCTTTCAAAGCTAGTGTGCTAATTCCTACTGCTCACACTTCGTTATCAAATTGTTGTGTTGGAGAAGATAATAGTTGCATGATATGAAAAAAATCTTTTAGTATAAGTCAGTTAAAAAGCCAATCAAACAAGCTAGAATTCTGAAAAAACTCCAGCTCTATTAGTCCCAGGGTTTATTAGTCTACTGACTTTATGAAGTGTTATTTCTCTGGAGGAGCTAAGAGGCACAGACAACTTAGAAGTAACTTGCACAAAGAAATGAAATCAGGATCAATTTGTTTAACTCCCAACCTGCTAAAATGCTTTCCATGGTTTTTCCATACTGGGGTACATAAAAACCTTTTTCTTCCATTCCATACATTATCACTGAGGGTCTTTCCTCTGAGTTTTTGCTTAATAGTACAGCAGAGGTGCATCAACAGCAGATACTTTTGCAGATAAATCCAGATAGAGTATTTTTCATTTGATAGGTGATGAATAACAGTAATTATAATAATATTAGGCAATTGAATCTGTTTCCTGGACATTCTGATATGCTCATAAGTTGAAACCAGTAATCAGATGTAGACTTCTCTTGTTTTATTAATAAAAAACAGTCTTACCATTTATTATTCATTAAAACTGTGGTGGAATATCTAGTTAGTGCAGGGACTGATTTGTTGCAGCTTGCTGCAGGAAATTTAATTGGTAGACAGTCTGTTTCTGAAACATTTGCTGAACCGAGAACCTATTGAACAACTCCAAAGGTAAGGGTATTAATTACCCTAAAACTGGACCAGGGTTATTTCCCTGCACAGCAAGTAGTCTGAATGAATCAGATTCACAGAATATTCTGACTTGAAAAGTACACACAATGATCATCCAGTCCAGCTCCTAAGTGAACAGGCCTTATGGGGATCAAACCCACAATGCTGGTGTTATCAGCACCAAGTGAGCTAATCTAGAATCTAATGGTTTTACCAGCTTTGTATTTCACTAGAAATAGCCTCAATAGCCTTAGATTACACTACTAAAATTATTTCTGTTTAAAATGCACAACTTCACTTTCTTACTAGAATTCAGATCAACCAATGGATCAAATGAAAAAGTACAAAGGAATCTATATTTGGAAAGCAACACTGGAGTATGCCTATGATTTTTTAGCTATGCCCTTGATGTGAAAATCTGTGACCATTTTAGCCTAGCCGGATGACAATGAGAGAGAAAAAGTTCTGTTATACTCATCCCTGTGAAAAACCTGGAGACAAGAGGGCATTCTAACAACTTCTTGGACTTCTTGTATTTTGCAGACAGGCAGATCTCATGTAACATGCTTCTTTGTATGCATGGAATTTTTAAAATACGTTAATGATACCTTTAACTTAAATACATGCATTGGGGTTTTATTATTTGCTCTTTGATAAGGCCAGTAAAATCACTTTGAATTATGTCAGTGGTGAATTTAACTGTGAGCCAAAGAAGTCTCAATAATTCAAGCTGGGACATACAGAGAAAGGATATGGAGAGAAGAAGCAAATGTGAATAATTTAGAAATATATACAAGTGGAAAAAAGTTTATAGCTCGTACAGCTGTGGTTCATTGCAGCACATTTTTCAGTGAGTATCTTATGGCACTGACTCTTAGGAGAGGCACAATGGGATTATTTTTTCATGGTTTAGTTTAAATTACCTGATGTCTAAAAGTCTATGTTCCTAAGGCTACTCCACCTCCAGACCTCCTTCTCTCTCTGCCACGTGTTGGGGCAGCAAAAACTTTAATCCTAGTTCAGCATCCCTAGTCAGTCCAGTCTACCAGAAACCCTGGCTGCAGGAGGAGCCCTTGCTGCTTCCTGGAGCTCCACAGAAAATATGTATTGCAACTCATTTACCTCCCTTACATCGTGAAAGCTGGAGACAAAAAGTCACCTTCAAGTTGATTCTAGTAAGATGATAAGACAGCAAATTCTTGCTTATAGTCAGATGGTAGATATAGTAAAATCTGATACAAGAAAACTAAGATTTTCTCAGATATAACATCCAGCAGCATTTTGGATCCTAAAAGGGGAAGTTCACTACCTTAAAGAGATGGTTTAAGAAGATTTTCTTCACATTAGTTAGAGATTTTCATTGCTTCTTCTTGTATGCCAAAATGATGGAAAAAATATGAAAAGAGAATCAATATAGAACACAGTATTTTGTGTTTTAGAGATTCTGAGCTCTGTCAAAAATAGCTTATTCCAGTGTATATTACTTAAGTGCATTTTTTCCTACTGATTTAGAATGGAGATAAAAAACTTGTTGTTGCTATATCTTTCCCACTGCTTTATGTCACTTTTTCCTGTATAAGTTTGAGAAGGTCTTTTCTGCATTACAGTGATCTCCTATAATTCATTTAGCAGTTAGAGAAATTACAATGACAGAGCAAATCAGTAAGATATAATGTTTAGATCTGACTCGTTGCCAGCTCTGAATGCTCTGATCAAATGCTTGAAATTTAATATTTAATGAATAATGGCTAAAATAAGAAACTAAATGACCTGAAAAAAGAGAAAATGAAAACCACTCAGGAGAACTTGCTTGTTAGAAGGAAAAATGGAGTAGAAACAACTTTAAAAGTTTTAGTTTCCACTTCCTGAGTTGCTTGAAATGTCGATACATGATATCTTAATCATAATCTCAAGTACAGCACCTGCCCATTAGGGTGCAAACTTAAGTGCTGGCATTGCTAACCTAGGAGTTAGCAGGTTAGCCTGACTCTGTTGTCAAAAGGGGTTTGAAAAAACAACCTTTCAAGTTTAAATACAAAAATTCCTGATTACCAGAAAAGAAAAAATGTAAAAAACCCACCATCACTAGACATTCTTTTATCATGCAAACAAGGTGAAGGAGTTATTTCATCATATTCTCATTCTGAGTATTGAATTAAAAATGCCATTTTACCTCATTTCAGGATTTGCTTGTGTTTTATCAACTTGACATGTCTTTTACGACTTTGATTTTTAGTGTTTTGGAATTCTGTAGCTTTCCACTTGAGTTTCTTCCTTCACTGAAATGCAATGATCCCTTGTGTCAGTGCTATCTCCCTGCATGCTACATGACAATTCCAATCTTTCAAGGGCTTTGACCCCAGCACAGTTTCCACTGGTGTTGTATTTCCAGGGAGGAAATCCTTTACCATCCTAGAAAATTTTTTCTTGTACTTCCATCCACATATCTCGAGCATATTTAATACTGACAATTTATATTGCAGTTTTGATATGGCACTGATATATATCCGTGTGACATTGTTGACCTGAATGAATTCTGCTTCCATTTTGGTTCATCATGATCTGATGCAGTTTAAGGGGTTTCACAGTGTGTCAGAATTAGATACAGCTCAGCAGGATAATTCACAGCACCACCAATATGCACATTCATTCCCTATCAATTTGATAGAGAAGTTCCTTAGAAACATAATCCACAAAATCTGTGTGTGATGACAGAAAGCCACTCAGAGCAGGTATAAAATATAGTGGTGACTGAGAACTCCAGAACTTCCCACCAGCTTTGATGAGTGACTCAGGACTTGAACTTTTAAGCTCTTGGATCATTTGAAAGCTAAGATGGGTAGGCACCTAACTGAGCAAAGTGCACTCTTTTTAAAACCAGAGAAGCAGCCTTAGGTCCCTTATTTTGAAAAAAAAAAGCACTTTTGGAATCCAAGTAGTCTTCCCAAAAGCATGGAATTAAGGTTCATTTCCAATGACAACCAGAAATTCGGAGTGCATTATTCAGATGCACTCTGCTGCTTCCCAGAGGACTTTCCAAACTTCCAGGTAGGATATGTCATCCCTGCAGGAAGGCCCATAGAGGAATATCTGGCTGGTGTTTGTAATGTGTCAGTCTCCTCCAGAATGAGGTTCAGTCTTCAAGTCTCCAGATAAGCATATAAAGACAGATGCATAGGGAACCTCTAGGACAAACAAGCCAGATCTGGTAAATCCTGACAGCTGCTTGAGTTGAGTGCTGATATCAAAGTGGTATCTCCTTCCACACAAAAAGCAATAGGGTAAGAGCAAATGGCTCCAAGCTATTCCAGGGGAGATTTAGATAGGATCTGAGAAGAAATTTCTTCCCTGAAAGGGTTTTCAAGCATTGAAATAGGCTTCCTAGGGAACTGGTTGAGTTATCATCCCTGGAAGTGTTTAAAAGACACGTAAGTGTGGCACTTAATGACAAGGTTTACAGGTGGACTTGACAGGTTAATGGTTAGACTCAATTCCAATGGTATTTTCAACCTCAGTGATTGTATTGTATTCTTTTCAGATATAAGACATACTGTAGAAGCAATGTGAAATCTATTGACAATACAAATGCTAACCTACTTAGAATTTAAAGGTTTCACAAATTAGCTGGCTCTGACATTTCTCACAATTAAGATCCAGCAGCTCTGAATGCTGCTACTTAGAAATGTATTTCCATGGATTCTCATCCACATTACTGCAGGAGACTATCAATTTCTGATGCAACAGACAGCAATGTGCTGCTCCTCAGTGGAAACATTCACAGCTCAGGATTCACTAAAACAGACAATGAACATTTGTCAGTTTGTCACTCACTGCTCACAGTGCTTCACTGCTTACACAAATTCTTCTATTTCTGACAAGCGATAAGACAGAACTTCTTAGTCCTAAATGATAAAATGTTTTGTATACCACCATTTCTTACAAAATGAAACTTGGTGTTTAAGTTATTTTCAGAAATATCACAGTTCCTATTTTAAAAGGCCTGAAGTATTCAATTACTTAATATAAAGAAAATTACCTAGGTTCTCCTCAGTCCCACACAAATGGTGCAGCAAGTCATAACATAGAAGGACTCAAGTCATGGCACACATATAACTTGTCCAGATCTCATGTTAGCACTGAAATTGTAACAAGACAAATTTGGAGACTCTCTGTCTCCAAAGTCTGATCTGTTACCTCCACTTTGATGTGAGAGCATTCATTTTCCATTACAACTGTTTTGTTGTTCTGTTTACAAAATAAAACAGTTGGAAGTCAGGAAAAATGCCGTTTAGCTGACAAGCCACTCTGTCAGAGGTCTGACACAATAGTAAACTGTTCCTCTGTCCTTGACTTCTCAGTGCAACAATAATCTTCCTTTGCTTCGGATGAGTTTTACATGGTGCTCTGATACCTGTTACCTGAACTCAGAATTTAGATAAATATAACATGGTGTGTGAAATTGCAGTCAAGATTATAACATAGAAAATTTCTAAATAATGTAGACAGTATGCTGCAGCATAAATTTAGCAGACTCTGTAAAGCTAGGCACCTTTCTAAATATTTAATCCTCTTAATGTATTTTTGCAGCTAGATGCTCTGTAGAAATAACCAAATATATACTACTCCATACATATTTGAAAATGTGCCAAAATAATTTAATAATAATATTTCAGACTGGTACACATGAATCTTTAGAATCTCCCTCTGTCACAATATCACAACATTAAAAAGCATGTTATTGAAATACATTGACTTGATGTTTCTCTTATTGGCTTCCATACATTTTTCATTAAGGGAAAGAGTAAACTGCTGAGGTTAAATTTGATTTACATTTTCAGTAGAGGCATAGAAAATTATAATACCAGGTGCTTCTTCTCAGTTGGATTTATTTTGTCAACATGTTCAGTGCATGAGGGAAATACTTAATTATATTAGCTGCAAAAGGACAGTACCCAGAAATGTCACAGCACAGCAGGACAGAGCCACCCTACCATTCTCAGGAAGATGACTTTTAGTTAGCAGCCGCCAAGGAGAGGAAACTGCTTTGGCACTGGAGCAATAATATTTAGCCTTTCACTTGCCATATAAACATGCCTAGGAGTGTAGCTGGCCAAACCCCAAATACACTGCAGTGTTTGGGACCTTTTCATCAATAGTGATTTTGATAAAAGAGTGAAATGGATGCCTGCTATGTTTTGCTTTCACAAGGGTCCTCGTAGCAGAGCTAATATTACAGATTCACTGATAAACTTTGCAAGAGCCAGATCTGAAAGCTACAGACCGAGTGATTTAATCAAGCTTTTCAGGATCTAGTAGTACACAAATAAAGAGGGCACTGCTGGAATATTCATTTTTTCCCTGGTTGTTTACTCTGGTCCACATGACAGCAAAATCATATGCCCAGTGATTTATGAGAAGGAGAGCTGAAAGCACAACTGCAAAGAAAAAAAGGAATCTGAGTTTTTGCTACTGATAAAGATCATTGAAACAACTGAAAAATAAACAAAGCACTCTTTTTTACATTTTTAATACATTTTCAAGATGATTTACAGCATGCTGCCTAGAAGTTTAAATTAAGATACAATAAAAAAAAGAGACCTCAAGACACACAAGGCCTCCAATACATGCAGGAATATAACCACCAAATATTTTTCTATGGGAATTAGATCCAATAGCCTCTATGTATATATTATTTTATTCTGAGTATTTGTTTAAATATTTCACCCATGAAAACTTTAAATCTGCTCAATAGACTTATGCAATTATAAGTGCTCAAACTTAATACCAAATTTTTAGCTTAAGTATTAGAAACAAATTTTTTTCTTCTTTTGTCTTCTGCTATGTAAAACTTGTAGCATAGCTCTTGACTGTTTGGGGCAAGGTTGGGTAGGCAGAAGGCCATTACATTCTCAAGTAATTATAATTTGAGAGATGGCAATATTTTATAGAATACAGTTTGATTATATGAATAAAAGTGAACCTAGTCAAATTCCAGTAATTTCAAAAATCTAACTAATGAGAGAAAACCTTTCCATATTGATCAGATGCGTTACAACTAAGCAAAACATTACCAAAATTTCAGGATCTTTTTATTTCCCTCTTTTTCTACTTCTTTGATGGGTCATTGCAAGAATCTGTGCTTCAGTTTGTTAAAAAAGTAAAAGGTTGGATAAAGCTGGGTCAAACATATATGACATTGCTTTTACTATATGCATTCAATATATATCATAGATATCAGACCACAGAATTAAACTGAATATACCTTTGCCTAATTTCCACAGGCTAATGTGATTGATCAAACACTGCCTTGGGGTGGATCATTTCTTTTCTGAAAGGGATTGCAACTAAAAGAAATGAGAAAAATTTTCTAGTAAATTGTGTTCACTGCTTCAGATTTTGAGGTAACATCTGGTGTGAAAAATTATGCCAATAATCTGTTGCCATCTGAAAGTTAATGTTCTTAAAAACAATAATATATGCTCTAGCCCACACACATATATGGTAATTTCTGAATAAATGGTAAGATTCCTAAGATTATGCAATTAATAAATGTTACAGACTAAACCATTTTCTCAGCTTTTAAGATATTTAGTAGGAAACTTCTAATATTAAAGATTAGATTACTATGTATACAGGATCTGCTATGAATACATGTACCCAAATATTCACATAAGAAACTTTTTTTTTCAAAACAAATGAGGCATGTAAAAGAATACAAACCTCATTACAGTCCACAAAAAATGAATCTTAATAAAATATAGCTTACAGAATACTTCAAAACAACTCAGATTAAATACTTTTGATTTTAAAAGAAAAAAGATTTTGCCCTTCAGAGATTAACAGATGTTAATCCCAAATCTGGGAAATGCTTCTTCAGCAAGAAGATTGTCTTAGCTTTGGATCAAATAATTATTCAACCATGTAAGTATTTAATTGTTTAATTTTTGAAATATTTTTTCTCTTTTACAGGTCTGTTTATAACCTTATATTTTTGTGGAAAATATTGTCAAATTCAATGGTTATTGAATGTCAAAGGTGAGTATCTCCATGGTACAGACTGGAAGCTTACATCTTTATTAAAGCTAATGGATGTGGATATTTATGCTACCTGAAGATCACACCCTCTAATTATTTTTCAGATAATGGGACACATATATAAATGGTGCATATACACCACTTTCCCCAACATGATGATAATTTATAATGGTAAAACAACTCAAGCAGGCCATGACAGATCAGCACTAGAGGAGAGACTCCAAGAATTCCACAGCAATTATACACATTGTTAGGCAGTTAAAATTAACATGTCAGATCCAGAACTGAATCATTTATCCTCAAAATTTGTAAAAACACAATCACTCACTGCAGACTGTGGGGTTTTTTATTTAGAAAGATTTTAATAATAAGTAGGAAGTAGGATGTAAATAAATGCTGTCATAAAGTAAACAAAATATATGGCTTTTCCTATTTTATAATTTAGAGTGAATTTACTGCTCCTTGTTACTTGGAATCCAAGAAACCCACAAAGTTGTGATGTTTTTGTGATAAATTTTGAGTTTTACTGGAAGGACTCTTTCTTCCCCTTGTAAAATTTTGGAGTATTAATAGTAGGAACAATGGCAACTTTGCTAATACAGTCTAACTCTTTTGAAAGTAAAAAAGTACATTTTACTAAAATTGGATTTGATGGAGGAAGGAGGGGAAACAAAGCTATTGCAGCATATAATGTATTCAAGGGAGCACAAACTGAAAAATAGGAGTTGCTGACATATATCTAGGCATTCATAATGCTATGAACTCTTTCTCTTTAACAAGTGGCACTTCAACTGCTGGCAGAAAAACCGGTAACGTGAGGCTTGATAACAATTTTCTCTGAATTATTATTGCTGCCATTCACAGAGATAGATTTTCCATTGACTGCTATCATTTTGAGCCCCTATATCTCATCTTAATTTGAGTAGCTGCCTGATGGAAGTCATCCGTAGACTGAAAAATTGGCCCTTTCTATCACAATGTTTGGGTGAAAGAAGGATTGCTTCTGTTTACTGTAATGTGTCTGGAGTCTAGACAGGAAGAATGCTTTGTAGCAATGCTAATATTAAAATATTATTCTTGGAGGCTTATTGTAGCTCTTTATGGTAAAAGAACCATGTATCTGTATGTGTGTGCATGTGTGTGCCCTGAGGGTGTGGATTCATTTTACCTAAGTTTAACTATTTAATTAGGGTTCCTAAGTTAGTAAGAGGAAAGAGTTGCATCTGGTCCAAACCAGACGTTTGAACTGAACAGGATTAAGCAAGTAACCAGAACTAAAAACCCCATCTTTCTTACAGGCAGTAATTAAAGAGTTTCAGAATACAAATCATTTCACCTAGGAAGACAGGCATGTCACAAGTGTCCACTTTCTCTATTGACTATACAGATAGTCTAGATTGCTGGATGATTTCACTGAGTCAGAGTCTTCATTTCCTCTAAAAGTGCACCATTATTATCTAACAGACTAATAGCAACAGTGCAGAGCTACCAAATGTGGGTATCAAGTTTGGTCAGTCCAGATCCTTCCAATTTATCATGGTGAAAAAGGAAATGAAAAATAGTGTCTGCAGAGTCCATAGTCCTGTCAAGAAAACAGTCTCTTGAGAAGGCCTATTAATGACTAACACAGAGGAAAACTATTGATGAGTGGATAATGACTGCTGTGTGCTTGTAAGACAATCATTTTCTGCTTTGTAAATTGTGACCTCAGAATGCCATGTGTGACAAGTATAGCCTACGTTACTGTGTGACTACATTACTCCTCAGCCTTTGTACTTTGTGTCACAGTTTTTATCTGTTGTGTCAGGCCTTAGCTGAGAATAACAGGCATGGAAGAGTTCCTTAATTTTATTATTTATCTGAAGTCAAAATAATTAAATTGTTTACAGAAAAGACCTGGCACAGCCTGAAGTGTTTTCTTCTCACTGTGGATTTCTGTTACACAAGCCCCTAGAGTGAGTGAATATTCTGCTAATGGGAATGTAAAAGTAATGAATCACTGGAATCTATGCCTTTGTCACAGAACAAAGATGAATCAGCTGAACTATTATCCCAAAGATTACAAGTCTAGAGTGATGGTTATCATTAGCAAAGTTAAAGGTTTCACTGCCTGATTTGTATACTATAACTCTCAAACCTCACAGCACTGCCTACAGTCAGGTTCTCTGGGGTCCAGTTAATAATTCTGACTATCTCACTAGCTTGTTGACAGCTACTTGCTGAAGGTCATATTCTGATGAAGCAGATAATTTTAAATACTCCTTTTGCCTTTTGAGACTTAATCTAAAATACTTTTGAGAGAAAGATGCTCTAATGCTTGTTTTTCTTCATGTATACATTTTAGGAAATGTATATATAAAAAGTATGACATTTTTCACACTGAAAGTTTACTCAGATAACTGAAATCTGAGGGTAAATAGCTGTATGAATGTGGGCCAGGTGAACTCCACTGGAATTAAAAGAAAAATGCATTCTCTGTCCTTGAAGATTTTGTCATTCCTTTTATTTGATTACTGCCACATAGTATGAATTTTGATTCAAGAAGGAGCGTAGGGTTTTCTTAGCCTTTTTCACCATTTGTAAGATGAAATTATTCTCTATTTTAATGTGAGGAAAACTGAAAAGACACTGGAGAATGATGAGCCCACCAATTAAAATATCTACCCTTGCTGTAAAATTTTAATAAAACTCAAGAATGAGCTCTAAGCTACATTTCCAGTCTGATATACTACTACAGGTGATGGTGGGCTGATCTTGGCTGGCTGACTGATACCTTCTCACTGTCCCTCTTCAGCAGAGCACAAGGAGAAAATAAGATGGAAAAGTTTGTGGACAGAGATAATGATAGGGAGATACCGTACCATCATTGAAAACAAACTTGACTTGGGAAATTTAATTTAATTTATTGAAAGAAAAAATTATTACAATAGTAATGAGCTACTGAAATAAATTATCTTTCTGCCCGCCTCTTCTTCCAAGGCTTCACTTCACTTCATGATTCCCAACATTTTACCTTCCACATGCTGCCCCAGCACAGATCCTCTCAGGGGAGTGTAGTCCCTCAGAAACAGACAACTCCAGTCCTTGTGCCCTGCAGGCTGAAGTTCCTGCCAGCAACCAGCTCCTGCATGTGCTCCTCTGCACAGGCCACAGCTCCAGCATGGACCTTTCAGGGGCTACAAATTCATTCAGGGCATCTCCACCTGCTCCAGTCTGGAGTCCTGCAAGGCTGCTGTGCTGGAGAAGCACTTGTCCCCCTGCAACATATGGTTGACCATTGTGGTCATCCATGTGGTAAATAGGTATGATTCGTGCTGATAAAATTGAAACAGTAATTGATACCTACCATATAATAATTAATACCTGGGAATATAAAAATAGTAAAAAGTTGTAATGCCAAAAAAGAAGAGAGGGAGAGGAGGGGCTCCACCCCTCTGGCAGATGTTCTCAAGGACAGAAGTTGGAGATAATGTTGCTAAAAATGAACAAAAAAAGAAGCAGAGCCTGGTTGGGTCCCAGGAAAATGCCAATTGTAAGGAATTTATTGCTTTGATACGTAGATGCTGTGATATGTTATTCTTGGCTTATGTTGTATTGGCTTGGTGCGCATGTGTAACCCAAAGGTGAATTAAAGGACAAAGAGGAAGACTACAATTCTTCATCAATTAAGACCCCCAAAGACTTGTGCGACCACCGAACTGAGTGGTGGCGCATGCGCAGTAAAGGTGTTCATGAGGGCGGAGATAAGTAGATGACGAACCGGAACTGGGAGAATATGGTATTAACACATGGTATATAAGGGGGGAATCTTCACTTGGCAAGCTTGTACGTGAGGTGGCAAGGGTCCAGAAGCCCTGCACTCCATACCCCGTGGTTATTTTTTGCTTAGGCGCTATTATTAGAACCAAATTATCCCTTAATTATATATTTTCTAAACTATTCAATTAAAATTGTTGCTATCTCAAATATTGTTTGGTTTTTTATGAGGGGATAATTGGGCAAACATAACAATCCATATGTTGCAGGGGGACAAGAGCTTCTCTATGATTTCTTCCAGTAGCTCCAGAGCAATTTCTGCTCCACTGCATGGAATACCTCCTGCCCCCTCCTTCTTCTCTTGCCTTGGTGTCTGCAGCATTGTTCCTCTCACATTTTCCTCACTTCTCCCTCTTCAAGCTGTGCAGTTGTTTTGCCCTTTCTCAAAATCTTTTCCCATTCATGCCACTACCTTGATCATGAGGCTCAGCTCTGCCCTGTGGTGTGTCTGTTGGAGTTGTCTGGAAATGGTTTTCTCCCACATGGGGCATCCCTATCTACTTCTCTCAGAGGGCACCCCTAAGGATCCCTTAAAACTAAAAGTTTGCTGGAGACACTCAATAAAAATTTCAAAGCAAATAAAAATCTATATAACACCCTTGCATATGAATAATAATAAGGTAGGGCCTAAAACTTTCAGTTTAGCATCTCAAAGGCATATCCTGAGAGCAAATCTAGTCCTCAATAACTGGCATTGTTCTGACTGACAGACAGCCCTCACCTTCCCCTTCTCCATGTGAAAAAAAGGACAGTTCATTCAGCTACAGCTTTGGGGTTATACAGCTTATCCTGTTGCATGTACTTCTCTGCCATACTTTAGATTCTACAAGTTCAGCAGCTGGAATCACTGTATCTTTAGATCATTATTATTATTATCCCTCACAATTGATCTGAGCATCAAATCTGCTCATAGGAATAGAATGGAATAAAGCCAATAACTTTGTGAAAAATGGATAACACCTAACACTTCAAAAAAAGAGCTGACAGCTCTAAAAGAACCAGAAAATCATGGTCAGTAGGACTATACAAAGAGAGACTACAGAAAACTTTCCTCATAAACAACTGATTTTGAACCTGAATGTCACTGGATGGCATATGACTACATGAGAGTTATTTACTCCTAGTACCATCTGATCCAGAACTATAATAGAGCAATATGGTGTAAATAATTTGCAATGAACACAATATCAACTATATAACTTTAAGGACTATCACCTGTACAAAACTGATGCAACATATTTTGAGTAGGACTGAGTTCCTTATAATCTCAGAATTAATGCTCATATGATGTCAACTGTGCTATATATATTTTCACTATTTAATAAAAAATAATATCATTAAAACTCATAAAAGGGTTCATATATTGGTGATAGAGATGTGTGTTATCACACCAAAGTACTTTCATTTCAAAATATCCTGTGTAATCCTGTGTATTTTCTTAAGAGTCCAGATAAAAATGACTGGGAACATATATGGAGAGTTAGATAAGCACTGTAATATTTAAGTTTTTTAAAGGTTTTTTGTTTTTTTGATTGCTCCTCGGATCTTTTGAATTATTCAAAAAAGTTAAATTTATTACTTCTAATGTAATTTAAAACTCACAAAGAAAGCAGTGACTTTGAATATTGAACTTGGAAAACAAATGTGTGTTCAGTTTTTTTCTATTTTCTTTTAAGACATTGCTGATGAAATCTTTACAGAGAATAGTTCTAAGGTTAAAGGAAAAGTAGTGAACTCATTTCAGATAAACCATCAAAATATTTAGGGCCCTGGAGACAAAGGGGATGAATATATTGATCTGTGAGACTGCAGGCCTAGACTTCATAGATATTGCCAAAAAAAATTCATTAGAACAGTTCATGAACCATAAATTTAATTCTCTAAAACTTGCAAGAATTTTGGAAAGAATGTTAATTTTAAAAAATTTGAACATTGGAGTTAGATGTTGCAATTTAAGGAATACAGCAAAGTTTCAAATATAAATTTTTTTATTTGTGTTGGACAGCAATTAATAACATGGGTCCTGATGTTCAATAGAATAATGTGTTTGTGTATGTATATGTAGGCAAGAACAAGTGAAAAGATATAGGCCTTTATTATGAATTAACAGAAAAATGGTATGTAAAGAAAAATGGGGGTAAATGGAGATGTATTTATGTTTCCAAAAGATTCTTTAAAAATGTCCAAAAAGGAATAAAGAACTAATGCAGCCATCATCAGTAAATAGCTTGTAAATTAATTTAACATAAATCCTAGGAGAGACAATGGAAAAGGTAGAAGTAAGTATATACTATACTGTCTCTGAGGGGCAGTGTCAAGTCAAGGTTTTCAGGAAAATAGTAATATATTTTATTATACCTACCAGTGTAACTGAGGAAGGGAAAATCAGATATAAGAAGATGCTGTTCAGTTTCATATTTCAGTAGAGTAGAGTAAAAAAGCATATATGCTCCATACAGATTTTTCAGATTTGGCTTGTCTGCCACAAAGTATGACTGTGTTTTCCATTTGCTATATAGTAGATTTTAACTCTATCTGTAGTTCTTGTTTCAGTTTTTTATTACGGCATAATGAAAACCCTTGGGAAACTTAAGTTTCTATAAACCTTTCAATGTATGATGAGATTGAAGTCCTGCTAAGTTGTGGCAAAATATTTTAGTTAGGCAGAAGCAGTAGACCCTGAAAAACCAGCAGCACCTTTAGAAACACTAGGGAAATTGACATTATTTGACTAATGAAAAGGAATGTAAGAAGAAAAATTGCATACATGCTCAAAAAAAAGGTTCTGCAGGAAAGCAAATTTTACTAACATATTTGTTCAGAAAAGAGTGAGTCAAGACTATGTAGGGAAACGAACATGCACATCAAGGATATCAGTTATCTTAAATCACTCCTTTTTCAAAATTGAAAAAAAATTAAATACTGAAAAATATTTGAAAATTTGTATCTGAAAACAAACTTGTTTATACACATTGTGTGTTCTGGCTTGGAAACTTATTGCCAAAGATTTTGAGATCAAGAAAATTTTAAACTCAATGGGTATGAATTGCATGGTGTGAGCTTTTTTCCTACCATTTTAAGAATGGATTTTAACTCCTGTGCTTCAGGATTTACAGGTAACTCTGATAATTGAAGAAAGACCTAAGACTGAGGTAAAATAGTCTGCTGTGTGTTCTGTGCATATACTTTTCTCAGAAGAGGTAGTATGGGAAACTTTTAGACAATAAACTCAGGCAAACAAATGAAAGATCTGATATACCATAGGAATTCTTACAAACTGAGAGTTGCAATAGAAAGCTCTTAATATCACTTCTTGCTGTCTAGCTGAGTGCAAATGCTTTCATGCATTCAGATGCATGCAGTCAGCATTACCTTGCCCTTCTAGCTCCAACTCCTTAAAATATAAGTTACTTCTCTTTTCATTTTCCAGATCTTCTTGTACTTCAATCTCTTATGAAAATATTTACCTCTTCTTATAGGATTTTTAGTACTGTAATTAGGTCTTTCTTTGCTTGAAAGCTCATTATTATATTACCAGTTGAAATTATCATCTGTCGATATTTTTGTTGATTCCATGATTGTCTTAATTTCTTTGACCTTATATTTCCTTTCACTTAGACTTTCTATCAAGACTGAAATATAAATTCAGAATAAAAGAGAAAAAATCCATGTGAAAGCAGCAAGATCTATTTACTTGCAGTCTCAGACATTTAGAATGCAGACTACATCAGGATGAGAGAAAAAAATGACATTAAGATACTTGGAGAGTGAAGAGATACACATGCAAAGCAACATATAATCAGATAGGAGTATAGAGAGAGATATACAAAGCTGAAAAGAGACAGATATGGAGACAGCAAAATGATAACCACATATTCAGCCATAATTACTTTGAGCTTATGATGTGTACACTGTAGTGTCAGCAACCAGCATTGTCTACTGGAAAATATTTGCATATATTGTTCACTGCATAAGAGAAGAGTTTAAGGAGATCAGAAAATCAGATGACTCCATATTTATAATGTGACTAGAATAATTTCCTCAGGTTTTTCATAGTGAATTTCTATTCATATATAATGTTAGATGCTGACCTTTAGATTTCTAACTGCATACCCTTCTTATTTCTGTCAGTTTCTACAAAATATGTAAAATGTATTTGCCTACAAGAATAGCACTAGGAGCTGAGATTTGGAAATCACTGTTTTGGTGTTCTGTCATACGGTATATATGGGCATCACTGCCCAATAACAACATGGAACAGTGTCTTTAGGAAATCCACTTTCTTTTTCCTGATATTTCAAATGAATTCTTAGATTAGTCAGTTACATATAATGCATCAAAATAACTGTTAAAAGCAGCCAAGAAGTTTTTGACATGTTTTCTACCACTAGGAAATGCAGATTTTTTCTCAAGTTATGTCAAAAAAAGCATTTGTATCTGTTGCAAAGTTGCCTGATTGTTATAAGTATTAGGAACTAAGGAGCTTTGTCTTAAGCCAGCATTCATTTGGAGGAGAAAAGGATCTGACTTTTGGGAGCTCTAAGGACTTTCAGACTTCTTGTGCCTGAAATTTAAAATGTCACATGGAGACTTGTGCAGTCAGGGCAATTCATCATGTTTATTTAAGAAAAAGGTTAAAACAGACTAGTTTAATTTTTGTCCATAAAAGGTTTGAATGCTTTCTAGTATTCAAGATATTTCAAAACAACAAATGTTAATTTTAGTGTCCAAAGATGCTTAGTTATATCTATAAATAGAGAAAGAATTTCCCATAAGTGAAAATTCCATTTTTCATGCAGCCATCATTTCTCCCTTTTGGATCACAATTCCTCACTCTAATTAGCTATCTCACAATACTGACATGGAGGAAAAGTGCAAGAAGCAAAGAATGCTGGTTCCACTAACAGTTTGTCATCCCCCAGTCCTTGCTTTTATAGAAAATACAGTAGAAATCCTATTTGGACAAGAGAATAAAGACCTAGAAAAATTATTTCAAAATGTGCATAGCTTATGTGTGAAAGTTAACTGGTTTCAACTGCGCTTATTCTTTGATCTGCTCTGTTATGTTATGATCAGTTACCTCAGTAAATCTCAAGTTAAGGGCTCCAAAGTACATCTAATTAGTATTGCACTAAGATGACTAAGACAGCAGAAGTCTTAGTTATCCAATGCAAGTCTGGTCACCAGAGAAGGTGAATTTCTCTTGTGAGGTTGTGACCATTCTTTCAATAAAAATACCGTATTTCTTTCTGATGTCAGTATGGTAACACTATCTTAAGTCATTGGTGAATCCTCAGGTCTTACAGAACATTTTGAGAGGACCTTTCTGAAATTGATGTAGGTTGGGATCCAATTAAATATCACACTTAAAAGAATTTTCTGAAAGGTGTCTATCTTCACAAACAGCATCACACTAAATTTCAACTTTCACTAATAACACCAATCATGAATGAAGATATTCATTAAGAATTGTTCCCATGCTATATATTTTGCTTGAGTTTTCCAACTAAAATTTATTTAGCAGTATTCAGTTATCATTAAATGGAGGACACTCATATGTTTGGAGATTTACGTATAGTATTCAGAAAGTCTGTGTAAATACCACTGTGTTTATCTCTAAGCATGTCTATTTACAACTTACATACTGGCATCATAGACATTAGATCATTTTTAGCTTTGCAGAAAATTACACGGAACAAAAGAAACCAAACAAGTCTTATTTAGTTCAGTATTGCAATTAGTTCTGAAGAAATTTCAAGTAGAGCAATGTAAATGAATTCACATCTTTGATCCAGAGTAAAAAGCTGCACAATGCAAATACTAGGAGGTCTTAATAATGTAAAGAAATTCTGGAAAGTACCCACAAATACAAAATGTTTGCCTGCAAATACATAGTCACACATGTCTCTCATGAACTTTAAAATGAATAAGAAAATTTGCAGTAAGAACACTGACCAAGGCACAACAGCATTTTCCAGAGATTAATGATATTATGTGTTCATTTGTTCTCTAGAGATGCCTGATAACTTGGCCCTCATCAGGGTAGGCAATGGTATCCCCATATCTCCCAAAGGTTATGTATTTTTTCCCTATTTCAGAGTGAAAGTAAGTGAAAAAAAATCAATTTTGTTCAGATTTCTAATATTGTCCTTCAGAATAGTGCTGTAACACGTCCTGCAAAAGAAAACTAAAAGGACAGTGAACAATGCCAGATGCCAGTAATGTTAAAAACGATCTCTGAAAGATTCTCACATGTAATCAAATGTGAGGGTTTCTCTACTGACTAGTCCCAGAATTTATTTCAAACATGGATAATTGATAGATATTTGGTCTTGCTCTTGTCCTTGACCTTCTCCAGTATGAAACTGTTGCCTGTGTTGCACTGTTTGCTACAACAGGAGCAAAGTTATAAAGGAATTATGATGCCACTGGAGCAGCTTTGATGAATATTCTTTTAGCAAAATTAAAGATTATCAATGCCTCAGATCTTGATCAGCATTCCATTATAAGACCATGCTACTGGTGCAAAGTGTATATGCCTCCTCTAAGCCAAATTCAACTTTATATCACTCTGAATCTGAAATAACTCTACTAAATTCAGTAGAATTTTATTTCTGCATATAAATGTCTAATATAGCTGCAAGCAAAAAAAAAGAACTATATTTGATATAGCTGTCCTATATAGATCTATCTGTCCTTTATATATCTATCTGACTGGACCTCCTGTTTATTACTTAATAGTTAAATGGTAGAAATACATTTGCAAGAAGTTTCAGTATGTCAGACTCTTTAGGATATCCTCACTAGACAAATAAATCTATCAAAAAAGGTGCCTTCCATTTAAAAAATAATACAGCCTCTCACTTTTGTGTACTATAGGAAGTATATAGTGGTTTCCAGTAGAATATAAATTCCCTTTGAATGAAAAGAGCCTTTGGTATTTGCATGTATTTATAAAACTGTGAAAATGGGGTTGTGCTTAGCCTTGCACAGTAATTCACTGAAGGATTATTCTGAGGCACAAGATAAGTACAAGCACTTAAAGTAATCTGGGCACATGAAATAAAAACAGCCAAAAACAGTCAGAGGACAATGAAAATACTAATAACAGTTCCTGTTTCTTTATCTTCCTTTCAATTTTGATTAACTGCATAGTTTGATTAACAAATCACCTCTCAATTTTGATAGAAAGCATTTTGATCAAAAAATAATACATAAAAATGGAGACAATATATATGTTTTTTAAATTTTTGAGCATTGTATTTTTTCTTTCTTGTTAGTTGAACTTACATTTGTACAAAACCACTCCATAACTGGAAACCAACCAGCTGGTTTTAAGGAAAACATCCAGGCAGAAATTTTTTGGTCTTCTATTATAATTCCTCTTGGAAACCTTACTAATTAACTTTTTTCCTTTTTTTTTAAATGAATGAGTAATTTAAGTACAGGTTTAACTTCTTATTTATGTACTGATTTCAGGTTGGGGTCTCTCAAGAGTTTTACAAAACTCTGGATATGAGTGAACTTCTCACTGGATATTTGTTGTAGCAATTATAATGTAACTGATGATCCATGTTTACATTACTGGGTTACCATATTTCTTGGATTATAGGAATAAAGATTGTTTAAGAGAATTCCAATAGAAGAAAATGCCAAGACCATATATTTAGATTCAAGCAGCAGTTCAAACACACTCACATATTTATAGGACCATATTCTTCTGCAAATATTAGTTCAAACAATAGTAGTCTTTGTCTTATTGAGAGCTGGATATCACAGGCTGAATGACATTACTGGAAACAATATTTCCACATATGAAATCAGTAGAGCAGTCATCCATACAAGAACTTAAGGATAACCACATTAGTTGTCTAAATTAAACTAGTTCTATGGTAGCTTCTTAATCATGTATTGCTGAATCCTGTCCTTCCTTAGTGATTTCCAGCAACAGAAATGTCAAATGAAGGTTTAAATGCACTTTTTTATCAAGGCTTCTACATTTCCTTCCCTCCATAATGCAGCTGCCCATGAAAGAAGAGATGGCCAATATTCCTATATCTAGCATGAGGGGAGATGCAGCATTGTGGAGTAAGGAAAGCTGCTCTTCCCATTGGAAACATCACATGGAAAACTGTGATGAAACTGCGTGAAACCAAGTACCACAGTAGTCAGACAGATTTGGAGCAACAAGAGAAAGAAGAAAGATAAGAATAAAGGAATGGCTTCCCACACTTGCAACAGGAAAAAGACCTTAAAAATAAGAATAAAAATATTGTTCTACAGACTTTTTAGGTAAGATATAGGAGTGAGTCTGTATTGAAAGCCGAGGATTTGGAACCCTTGTGATACTATTCCTGTTTTCATCTATTGGCTTTTTTCCCCTCTAACTCATATTGTACATCACTGAGATCTCTGGAGAGTTGCAAACAGAGAATCATGAATGTCCTAAGTTGGAAGGGACCCACAAGGATCATCAAAAGTCCAGTTCCTGGCCCTGAGGAGGATCACATGAAGAATCACCATGTTCCTGAAAGCATTATCCAAGTAACTCTTGATCTCTGTCAGGCTTGGTGCTCTGACCACTTCCCTGGGAAGCCTGTTCCCATGCCTGAAAACCCTCTGGGTGAAGAACCTTTTCCTATTATCCAACCTAAACTTGCCCTGATACAGTTTCCCTTGTGTCCTAATGCTGGTCACCAGAAATAAGAGATCAGTGCCCACCCCTCATTTTCCCCTCATGAGGAAGCTGTAGACCACAAAGAAATTTTTCCTCAGTCTCCCCTTCTTTCAGCTGAACAAGCCAAGTGACCTCATCCATGTATCATAAAGCTACCCCTCATCCCATCACCATGGGTGACCTAGATTAGAAATGTGTGAGAAAAATTAACTCTGTCCCATCAAAAACCAGGACAATGAAGAAAAAAAAAGGGTGAATGTTGGGAGTTATGGTGTCTGTCTTCCCAAGACACCTCTATGTGTTATGGATCTCTGTTTTTGTGGGGATTGCCAGACACGTGCCTGCCCATGGGAAGTGGTGAAGATTCCTTGTTTTGCATTGCTTGTGCACAGAGCTTTTGGTTTATGAATTTAAACTGCCTTTATCTCAATCACAAACTTTATCAGGTTTACCTTTCTGATTGTCTCCCACATCCTAATGCAGGGGAAGTGAGTGAGAGGCCAGGTGGGGCTTGGTTGCTGAATGGGATTTTCATGTATTCCAACCATGGAACAAAGTCCACATGAATGTCACATTATCTGTTGCTAGGTAATCCTAGAAAATCTCTATGATTACTAAATTAGTTGCTACTTCACCCGTTAATTTGAAAGTTGGGCTACAACACACAATAAGTTGCGGTTATTGGTGCATTGCTCTGTCAAAGAGAGAAGGAAAATAATAAAATGGCTAAGTCAATGATATAAAAAATATCCTTGATTTGGGACTGACCACAAAAGGTAAGACTAGATATATGATGCCAAACACGAGGAGCCCAGATCTAAGTACTAAGTGAAATTTAACTGAGTGAGACTGGAGGCCACCTTCAGATGTGTTCCAAAATTCATGCTATTCAAATAACTTCTACAAAGGAAAAGGCAATACAGTGCAAGTTTTATCTCATTTGTTTCTTTAGAGATCATGCAACTTCACTTTGCACTCCCTTTTAATACTTTCCCCTCTAAAGGTATGGCTGATGATTGAACTGGGAGAAAGAAATTGTCATTTGCAGTAGAATTTTATTTTAAAACATGTACTGTTTGTCAAAGGCACATCCACAAAGAGGAGAAATAAAGGTAGGAGAAATAAAGAAATAAGAAAATAAAATAATATTCTCAAAAGCATGCTTTATACTTTGCAGATATTGTTTATAGCAACATAAATCCATGCAGCAGAAGCATAAATTTTGCCCAGTGTACCCAATATCAAAACTTTCAAAGTAGATGCATAAGAAGTTTGAAGTGAATGATCCAGTAAATGGTCATCAAAACTACATGAATTTTAGGGAACAGAAAAAGGTACATCCAATGTAATCATGTGTAACATGCCTTGACTTTCCAGTCCAAGATCCTGGTCCAGAGAAATTTACTTTCATAGCTGGATTTTTGTACTTAAATGCAGTGATGGAAGGTATAAAATTGATGTGCTGCTGGCTAATGATGCTTTGGCTTTGGATTGTTTTTTGGTTTGGAACTGGATAGCAGTGATAGTACAAGTTTTAGCTGATCTTGGTATGGACTTTCATATGTTTGACATAGTCTTGAACAAAGTTCCTTTGTAAGTATTCTTCATAATACTTTGTAAAAAAATACAGAAAATTGATTATTTGATTTGTAAGTATGAGCACTGCAAGGTGGTGGCTCTGTTTATTCACTGATCTGCAGCTGAAATAATAAAAAAAAATCTAAAACCAAATCAGAACTCCTCATAGAATATATCTGAACTAAGATTTATCGTCTTCATTTTCAAAAAATACTTTTCATAAAATAAAGAGGGGAAAAGGTTGATTCTTTTTGTTTATAAACTTTCTAATTAGAAAGTTAGTTAATATATCAAACTATCTATTTTTGAGCTTCTATATCTTTCCTGTAAAAAAAAAATTATGCATTACTCAGTGTTTATTTGCCACAATAATTACTTGCTTTGAATGCTTTCTTTTCATAATTCTTTTATTGCATTCATTACTCCTGAATAAATTTTTATTTAATGAACATACTGAATTCTTTGTTTTGCCTTCAAAGCAGACACATACAGTTCTAAATAAGTATTAGTCTTAAGAACTATTTGTTTAAAATTTCCATTATTTCATTTATAATACAATAAAGATTGATAGACAGCAACTCACTGTGTGATTATGGCAAATTCTCCAGATGTGCTTCTTTCAGCAGTACCAACAGCACAGCAAATGTTCTTTTATGATTGCATCTTGCCTCTATCCTCTCACTAATTTATTTTCTTTTCTAAGTACTCTAGAAAATAAAATGGTCAGCAACAGCCATTAAAAAATTGGACCACTGAGATCCACTGAAGTTGTAAGACATCTTTAATGCTCATTTCCTATACCCAAGCAATATTTTAAAATGAAACTGTTGAATCAATATGCAATTATTTCTTGCTTTTTTTCTAGGGGACTAGCAACTACCTTTGTAAACCAACAAAACAATGTACCTCTATGGCATGCAAGGTGATCAATGTGACCAAATGCTCAGTCAAAATTTCCATGTTACCATACGACTCAGCAGGCTTCCTCATGCTTCCAAAGCATTTGAAAACATTTTGCAAAGCTTTTGTTTTCATAAATTCAGAATGAAATTTTAGCTTTAAAATAAACTAATAAATGCTACTAAAAATAACTACTACATACTACTAAAATAAGAGACTAGCAAAATCCAGTAAATGTCAATTCAATAGTTATCAAGACAAGTATTAAAGTTTCTTATTTGTTAACATTAAAAAAATTTCAATAGCTGTAAGTATTTAGTGAACTTGCAATATGTTATCAAAGAATAAAATATGAGTTTAAAGATGTGAAGAAGTATTACATAAAAAACCACTCACTGCTGAAGTAGGAAGCAGCTTACAAAGAAATTAAATTTTTTCCTAAGAAAAATAGGTAACCTGGGAGAATAAATACAAAACCTATGAAATAAAAGCTGAACATATATTTTTAAAATAAATGTAATTAAGGGTAATTTAGGTGCTTTTCAAAGTTGTTGACTAGGAGAAGAATAACAAAACCCCTCAATTATGACAAGTTAAGTGCATAAAATATATAAATTATGTATTTGTGTTTCATTCCATATGGTAAATATGGTTTTACTCAAGCCCAGATTCATGTACTTAGTAGGAAAAGCAAACAATTATTATATCCTTTTTAGTAAATACATAAAATTGAGATAGAAATGTTTATGAAGACTCATCAATTTCACAAGAATTAAATATTTTAAACTGGAAGGTCTGTTAGAAAATATTTACTAGAACTGTTATTAGAAATGAAAGAAATGCCCTAATTTACTTTGTTAACAAAATAACTGTACAATCCAAAGTACTTGTGGCAACTATACAATAATTAAAACAGAAAAGACATTATAAACAAAACAACAATGAAAACATAAAACTGTATTAATCAAAAGTTTATATCCAGGATTTTGAAACCATGACAATTAAAGTGGAGGATCTCTTTCTACAGTAGCCCAGTGTCATGACTGTAACCTCTGACAGAAGCAGCCAGCAAGAACCTCAAGCAGTGACATCTAGATGAGAATAAAAACTCCTGCACTTTGTTAGGTGGTGTAAGTATTTTAAGACTTTCCTAATTTAATGTATCTAGCAATCTGCTCAATGGCTGGTAAACCCAGGTCCAGATAAGCAGTTCATAGAATCAGGAAATACCTCAAGTATGAAAGGACCCATAAGTTTCATCGAGTTCAACTCCTTCCAACTTGCAAGACTGCCTAAATCTAAAATATATGATTAAAGGCATCATCCAGATATGTTCTTGAACTCTAATAAGCTTGGGGCTTATTAGATATGTCTTGAACTCTAATAAGCTTTGGGGCTGTTCAGTGACTAACTTCCAGTGAAGAATCTTTTCCTAGGTTCCAGTCTGAATTTTCCCCGATGCAGATTCATTCCATTCACTTGTGTTCTAATGCTGTCCCTCTCGAAGAAGTCATAGATGGTCATGAGCCATGCCCCACCTTCTTTTCCCCAAGGTGAAAAACTGAGTGACCTCTGTCTCTCCTCATAAGCCTTGTCCTCAAGATATTTCACCATCTTGACCACTCTCTTCGATGCACTCTGATAATCTGATGACCTTCCTAAAATGAGATGCCCAAAACTTCTCCTGGGGTGCCAAGGAGGAATCACACCAGTGCAGAGTACAGTGGGACAGTCCCCTCCTTTGACTGGCTGTTGATGCTGTGCCTGATGCACTCCAGGTGAGGGCTGGCCCTTTTGGCTGTCAGGGCACACAGCTGACCCATATTCAACTTTCCATTGACCTGAATCCTGAGATTTCTCTGTGAGCCAATTTGCATACACTCACTCTTGTTAGATTTGATTCCCTCTTGACAGCAGTAATTATTAGTGTTTTTCCAATCTCTTCCTGTATTTTAGCTCATGTACAAAATCACAAAATTTAAAAAAAAAATAAAAAAGAGAAAGAGCTTAGTCACCTAAAATTGCCTAGTGTTTTTAGGAACAGCAGAAAAAACAGTAGTGTACTAAATCTGGAATTTACTTTGAATTCATGATGAATTAGGCGCTGTAGGGAGTGTTCTGCTCTTGGATGTGAAAGGCAGAGCTTGATCATTGAAGTTTTCATTTTCTGCATGCATAATACTTCCTTTAATATCTTATATAATTGTATATACTTTGTATTTTAAAATAAAGCCTTTAAAAAGGATTTCTAAGCAGCAGGGGAAAAAGGTGCATTACGGGAAATAGACTTCAGGACAGCAATATTAATTTATAGAAAATGCTGGATAGTTCGAAAAGAGAACTGTTTTCCATGAAAAAATAGGAAAGATATGCAGGAAAAAATGGCAGAGAGGGACAGAAATAGATAAGCAAACCTCTCATATTCAAAAGATTCTGTATAAAAGCAATCCTACAACAAATTGTTGAAGATCAGTTGTAGAGATCTACACTGGGAGTTCACCTAGAATAAAGCCAGTTCAGATAAAAACAGTTGTTAAAACCACAAGCACACCACTTTTAAATGCAGATCATCCATCAGCTTTCAGTTTGTACTGATGAGCAAAAGATATCTCTTCACATAACATGTCTTTCTGAATTATTGCTAGGCACAGCCTTGTGATGCTAATCTGCCAATTTAACCTTTGATTTGACCACAAGTTGTGTTTTGTTTTCCTCTTATGTTTTTCTTTCTTTCTTTGTTACTATCTTCTTTGTGTTTGTGCATTTGAGTTCTTTCAATGTTTCTGTTTCAAAACAACCACTGTGTTTTCTCATCTTTAATCTCACATGCTCTCATCTTTAATCCCCACTCCCACCTGATGATTCTGTATTGTTTCTTGCTGTTCAGGAATGAGATAATTGAAAGGGAAACTGCTATTCTTATGAACTAATGAACAAAGTTTTCACTTGTTTTTCTTTAGGAACAGTATTTTTATTTTTACAGTCCTACTATATAAAGATAAAATTTATTAACTCAGGTTACCCTGATAATTAATCTTTTTAAGATTAAATTCCATGTATACAAGTGTGTTACAGAAATGAAACATCAATTCATCAGATGTATTGACTAATTCAATTTCAGAGACTGGTTATTTAACACTGGTTATACCCACAAAATGTGAATATGAATGAGGCAATTTTGTTTATCATCTTCAGAACAAAATTAGTGCTGATTGTTAATTGAAATACTAAAAATCTTTCCTTTGTACCAAAATCATTTGTCAAAAAGACTTTGGGGAAAAAAAATCTAGATTACATTTAATTTAAAGTTATATAATTTCTGGAAAACACAGTCAAACATATCATAACTACAATTATTTTTTTCATTAGGAAAAGCATGGGAAGAGGAAAATGGAGACACTTCCAATCAGCAGAAGAATGGTGGCATCTTTTCTTTTTCCCTAACATTGTCCCTTGTCAACTCACTGCGTTATTTAAACACATCATTCATCAGAACAAAAGATCTTGAGCTCTGCTCAAATATGAGGACCTCCAAATATTACTAATGAGTTGGTATCAACAGCTATACTTCCAAGGAACTTCCTTGCCTTTGATGTAGCTCTGAATGATACAGTACTGCTGGACACACACCGAGCTTTCATGAGTGTAATTTATCCTGTTATACACTTGGCTTCTGAAAGAATTGAATGAGGTAATTTTTCACTGCTAAGTCAGACAAACCTGACAAAACCGTAGATTTTCTCAGAGACTACAAGCTTTTCTCATCACACTTTGTTTTCAGATAAATTCCCAGTATCTCTCCTCATGGGGCTGGACAGTTGTAACACCTGGACTTTTAGCACTGCCTCTCCATCTTAGGTAAGGACATTTAGGTGCTACTGAATCACATAAAACCTCAGCCTCTACACTTCTGGGGACCTGCAGTTTGTACCCTCTAATTACTTGAATAGAAGGCAGTAGAAGAGCAAGAACCTTCAAATTTTGGGATTTGAGCACAGGCTACACATGGGAACAGGGCAGAAATGAGAAGGCAGAGTGAGACATCAAGAGGAATTATCTTGAGACAAACATGGGTGATGTGGCATTTGCAGTCTAGTGACACGAGGCCCACTGGGACTTAGCAGCTGCACTCTATTTTCTAAATCTAAGAACAATTCTTTATCAGTTTAAGCCGCACCATATTATATGAATAACATTTAAATACCCATATTTTTGGTCTCAAACACTGGCAAGTAGCTTAGCACAAGCTAATATTTTATACCCTGGAAGTGTTTAAGTACTGAGCATTTTTGGAAGTTTATGAAAATAGAGCACTGTGAACTGAAATTTTTTCTTGTTTGTCCTGTACTACAGTGATATGCATAATAAGAAAGAAAACAAGCTCCTAATTATATATTATATTACTTATGCTCATGAATTTTTTATGTGCCTCAGGTGGCTGGGGAAGTAAAATGTTACAGATGCTTGTGGGATTTATTCTTTCAGTACCATTATTTGCAACAGGGCCTGTAAATAGAATTGCTACAAAACCCTGCAAGAAAGCTTTTATGTGTGAGTTTTCCAACTGATTTTTTCATATGAGAAATTCACAGAAATTTCACAGAATCACAGAATGGGTAAGTTTGCAAGGGTGGTTTTTCTGCTCCAACTTCACTGCTCAAGAGAGGGTCATCCCAGAGCACACAGCACAGGATTGCGTCCAGATGATTTTTTAATATATCCAGTGAGGGAAACTCCACAGCCTCTCTGGGCAAACTTTTCCAGGGCTTGGTCACCCCCGCAGTAAAGTTCTGCCTCATGTAGGTGGAACCTCCTGTGCTTCAGTGTCTGCCAGTTGCTTCTTGTTCTATGGGTTGGCACCACCAAGTTGAGCCTGGTTCTCTCCTGTTGACGCCTGCACTTTAGATATTTATATTCATTGATTTTAGATATTTATACTCATTGATGAGGCTGTCTTTCAGTGGCCTCTTCTTGAGGCTGTACAGGCCCAACTGCCTCAGCCTTTTATAATAAGAGAGATTTTCCAGACCCTTCCCATCTTTGTAGCTCTTCATTAGGCACCCCAGGATTTCATGGGCCTTCCTGGCCACAAGGGCACTGCTGGCTTGTGGACAGTTTCTTGTCCAGCAGGGCCCCAGGTGCTTCTCTGCAGAGCTGCTTTCCAGCAAGTCAGCTGCCAGCCTATGCTGGTGCATGTTGTAGATTCCCCCCAGGTGCAGGACCCTGCATTTGCCCTTGCTAAATTTCAGAAGGTTCTTCTCTGTCCATCTCTGCAACTTATTAAGGACCTTCTGAAGGGCCATACAGTCCTCTAAGATATTGGCTGCTCCTCCCAGTTTTGTATCATCAACAAACTTCCTGAACTTGTACTTCATCCACATCATTGAAGAACAAATTGAACAACACTGGGCCCAGTAAAGAAGCCTGGAGGACTCCATGAGCGATAGGCCTTCAGCTACACTCCATACCCCTTCTTTTTTTTTTTTTTTTTTTTTTTTTTTTTTTTTTTTTTTTTGCCTGTGAGGATTTCATGAGGGACAGCATTGAAGACTTGCTGAAGTCATGGTAGATAATATTCACTCCTCTCCCTTCATTCGTCCAGGTAGTTGTTTCATCGTGGAAGGCAATCAGGTTGGTCAAACATGACTTTAGTGAATGAATGCTGATTTACTCCTGATCACCTTCTTGTCTTCCTTGTGTGTAGAGATGTGTTTGACAGGGTAAAAATTTTCATATTCATCTGAATCCTAAATTTTTGATGATCCCATTTTATTTTTCAGAGAACATCAGTAAAAGAGTCAATAAGGTATAGAATATTTATTGCTAAGTTTTGTTTTTCTTTGTTCTTCCTTTTCCCCTATCCTCTGTATAAAACAAAGAAACAAACAAAAATCAAAAGAAAAAAAACAACAAACCTCAAAACAAACCAATGTCACATTGGCCTATATAGGTATGTCAGAGTGTGTTTTACATTGAGGGTTTTATGAATTTATTTAGATAAATCTTTCTGGACCTTGTCATTTGGACAAGAGGTGAGCTCTCCTAAGGTTATCATCAGACATTGGCATATAGAAGGACTTTATCCTTATAGTAGATTCTAGTAAATGCTTTAATTTAAGCAACTCTAAAGGAATGAGGAACTTTTCTCCTGGTAGAGAAAGTAGTTTCCCATTTCTTCAATATTTTCACACATTTTATTCACTTCCTTTACCAAAAAAAAAATTAAGTGAAACCCATAATTTCCTTTTAAGCAAGAAAACAAACTCACTACAAACTACCTGCTTGGTGTAATTAAGATGAGGTTTTTTACTGTCATTCCAAACTCTGTATTTGGATGTTTTTACAGACTTTTATTTACCCTTATACAAATCCATCCATCTTTTTTTCCTACCATTTGTATTTCAAACCACTGTTCTAGTGTGAGGAAGACAAGTTTATCAGAAGGTTATGGGAACTCTAGTTTTTTTTTGATCACTTTTAGCTGGGCAAAAGGCAGAATCCTTCTGGCATGCAGAATCCTTGTCCTGACCTGCAGCAGCAACCCTCCTGCTGTGCAGTTCCTTATTTCCTTCCACACCCACATTACAGTTGGTTTGGTAAAATATACCAGTTTTTAGTGTCAGTAGCAGCCTCCAGTGAGCAGACTTGCAGGAGCCTCTCATCTTGTCTGACAAATATAACTGTCCAAATACTAAAAAAAAATATAGGCAAGTCTCAAGTCAGGAGTCAACTCAGCCCTTAATAGGGCTGAAAGTGTTAAATTAATGCATTATGTAATTGACTATAAAAAGGCAAAAAGGCAATTAACATGTTTTGTCTTAAAACTTTCAAGTATCCAAAAACAGATATGTACAATGAGTTAGACACAATGTGGAACAGATCTTCTCAATGGATTTCTGTACTCTTTTATGTATTACAAAAATTTCTAGATACCTTCAGCATTGTTGCCCCAGAATCACTTTCTTGTAGTCAGGTATGTATCTAAATCCTGCCTACACACTACAATCAGACATCGGAAGACCAGCATCTGTGTACTTTAAGGGACCCATGCAAGAGGTGTGCTCAGATCACAGATAAAATATATTAGAGCATGAAGTTATTAGTACTGTATAAAAACATAGACACTATCCATAAAACAGCATTATAGTATGTTAATCACCCATGAAGTTGTCTTCTCAACTTGATAGACTCAAATGTACACCCTTACAATTGGAATGCCCCTAAACCAATTGAAACTATTTGTATATATATAGCAAGGAAGGGAGGTAGACCGTGCTGGTTGTTACAAAACTTTTGTCTGGTGAAGCTGTGCAAAATCCATAAGCTCATTAAGCCACTGCTCTAATGAAGAATTCTATTTTTGCAATCTAAAAATTTTTGGTTTAAAATATTGTATTCTGCCTTCTGGAATGTTTTTATGTTGGATAATAAATCTTCACATATGCAAAGGTAACTGCTGGACACTGATAGAGCATGGAAACACAGATACACCTGCTCTGCCTGGCCCATGTTTTCAGGTTCCTTTTAAAAGAAAACTCTGACAACAGAAAAAGAGACTTGTCTCCTAAATGAACAGGTATCTCCTTGAATGTAGGCATCTTAGGTCTGGAGATGACCTAAAGAACAAAGAGGCCACTATATTAGCACTTCCTACTACAGCTGAACTTTAAAGTGCTTTTGGGGATTGTGTATTTGGACTGTTAATAGGTGATGACTCAATTGACCACTTAACCACCCAAGTGCAGAGGGTGAGCACACCGTCACCAGAGGCTACAGTTGGGTGTTGGAAAAGACAATGGAAGAGGCAAATCCTTCCAGGTGGGGTAGTGCTTTTTATCATGACAAAGTCCTCACACAAGCAGTTCAGCTGTGAAAACTCCACTCCAAAGGATTGGGACATTCACACAAATTCTGAAGGTAATCATCCCTGCTGATGGGACATAATTGAGTCAACTTCTGATGCAGGAGTCAGTGTAACCTCTTAAAAGAGGTAATAAACCATTACATCATTTAGAGTAAAACTCCCAACCTGAGCATTCCCAATTGAACCTGAGAGGATATAAACCCATTTTGGTGGGCTTCTCTTACTCCTAACAAATCAATATAGTGGCCATCACTTTGACAAGACTGGGACCCTCACAAGACTGGAATAAAAGGATCAATGGGATTCTGTCAGGTTCCACTGAGCAGTGATATTTTATCTACTTTATCTGTCTCTCTGGCATTTTTTTCTCTCCCTCCTGTTTTGTTTTCCTATTTATATCTTTCCCTCTCTACATCATGTTTACTGTTAAATAAAAATCCATAGTATTGACTTTGACATATGATCTCATTTGCACCTTAATTTGGGCAGAGATATCTCTCTAACAATTTTAATAACAGGATTATAACCGGGACTAGGATTCATACTGAAAACTAGGCTTCTGCAACTTCAGCACTGGGATATCTAGAATTTTTATTCCCCAGAGTTCTCTGATATTTTTCAATACATAAATTAAAAAAATCTGTAAATACAAATTTCACAAATTTGCCTTGTACTCTGAGACAAATAGCTTTCTCTATACCATTATTAAGAAAACTTCTACACATTATATTAAAAGCTTAATTTCATTGGTCAAAGCCCCAAATCTGTAAATGTACTAGAAACCTATCATAGAGTGTTGCTTCTCAACATGGAGATGTAACATTCAAGAATACACTTTTATGTTGAAGTTTTTTGGGTTTGGGACTGATTCTTAGAAGGAGCATATGCACAGATAGGTAAAATACTCAAAACCTTAAAAGTTACCGGAATCCTAGGTTTAATTTCTTGGTAAAATGTAACTTTTAGGTTTGAATTTCATCTGTCAGATAACCTAAAGAAATGCTTTTGTCTTCCAACCTACAAAATGGAGGTTTTGATATTAGGAGCAGAAATTTAGATTTGGGTCTGTTATTAAGTTCTACTAGCAGAAAGTTGTTTAGGAAATAAAAGGAGCTGTTTAAATGCTTAGTGACAATATAATTAAGTTATATTAACAATCTGCAGGTGAGATGAAAATGTGCTACCTGCTATAAGTGCTTTTGGAAAAAATAGGATAAACTACTACTCAGAGCATATTACAACTTATTTTCCAGAAAATTTCATGTCATATTATTTTTTCCCCCAACTTAATAAAATAAATGCTGGATTAGATTAACTGCAGTTAATAAAATTTTGATAACAAAACTTGTCAAAGTTAATTAAATATCTGTCATAATCATTCTCTGTTACTAAACTGACTGTGAAGTGACACCAATGATCACTTCCAAATTGTTGGGTTTAGCTATTCTGTGAGTAGTTTTAATAAATAATTTCCAGTGACAGGATGGCAGTGAATGACTATTTTTTATACAGCGTCATGCAAAGTCTGTGGTGGTAGTTCTGCTCTTCAATTGATGGCTGAAGCATTTTAAATAGGATAAGAAGAGCTATTAAGTTGTGTATTAACAGTAATTTTGTCAACATTTCATTACAGTTTGTGAATAAAAATGAGGGTCTAATAGTAACTGTAAAGAAAAATTATCATAAAAGACAAATCTTTGAACTCAAGAGAGCCTCCATAAAGCTGTTCAACTGATGATCAGATAGGAGATGAGAAAATAAAAAGGATCAACTTTCCAAAATAGATTTTAAAACCTAAGCTGGAATGCACTTTGTTGATTAAAAGTTCAAGCTACTACTTTGGTCCTTCGCCTAACAAACATATTGATTTTACTGAAGTGAGGATAAAGACCAAAACATCCAATCTCGCTTTTGGTCTCAAAAGACTTGAATTTTTGATCCAAAGATAATGCAAATAAATGAGAGACTTTTATTGTTTTTTCAAGGACTTTTCAGCATTCATGGATTTATCTATTGTGAAAATAGCTCTAAGGGAAGAAAACTTTCAATCTAAATATCAGATATTTTAGAAGCAATCTTGCAAAGTAGAACTTTTGCAAATTTGTTGGAATGTCAGAGAAAGTAAATGAAAATATTTCAAAGAAATACTATCAGAGTTCTTTAAAAATAGACATAGGCATGTATGACCAGAAACTATGAAGATGAAAACCATTATGGCATTATCTTTGATGTTTATTTGTCTTGTGTCTTTAAAAGATTTGCATTGATAAGGACAGGAAAGTATTATATTGACCTGAGAATATTATTGCAGTATTTAAGAAAAATAAGATTCTGAACTTTTTTAAAATACAGGAAATTGTCCATTATTCAAAAATATTTTTGTCCCATCTGAAATCAGAATTACACTGTTAAAATTACAGTGACTCTGTATAAGAAAAAGGCAGAAATATAGTCTGCAATATAAAATTACTTATTTGCACAGCAGGTGAAAAAAACCAGTTTTTTGAAACAGTGGGTTAAGTCGAGTAAAACAAACCCTTTTATGGATCTTCCTGTTTATTTTTCATTTGTATTAGACAAATAAAGGGATATTAATTTTGAATGGTAATATGATTTTGTTAAACAGACTTAAAAAGTCCTAGTTTAATCAATGTGAACTTTTAAACATGAAATAGACTAAAGGCAATTTCTATGCAGAACCAAATTTTTCTTTGTTTTAAGAAACATGATAGTCTAAACAAAATAAAATCAATTCTACTACTTTTCCTTATGGACATGGGAAAAGTATTTTTAAGATTCATTCTCATATCAGGCCAGCTATTTTTAAAATATTTGGTGAATAGTAAGTGAGGTTGGCTGGCTCATGTTACGTAATGCGAAAGTAGTTCTTCAATAAATAATTAAAATATTTTGTCTGAAGTAATCTTTCAATGCAAGATCATTTGAATACAATATGTTTACAATTTTCTGGAAGGCTTCCTCTTCAGAAAAGTTTCAAAGCTCCTATGTAGAGCACCTGTAGAGCACCTTTAACAGTATGGTGGGTATTTCATGTGACCAATAGGTGAGCATGGATCCTCTTAATATGTTATTATACATCCATTTTAGTATCTATACATCTATTTTAACATCAGATAGAATTTCCCATTATCTGAAATATTCATTAGAAACTACTTCAGTGTATTTAGCTTTCATGGCAATACTATATTATAAAATAAGAAAAGTTAGATTCAGAATCATAGAATATAATGAGTTGGAAAGGATCATCAAAATCTAGCTCTTTGTCCTGCACCAGACAGCCCCAAGAACTACACCATGTGCCTGACAGTGTTGTCCAAATGCTTGTTGAACTCTGGCAGGCTTGGTGCTGTGACCACTAAGTTAGAAGTAGTATTTAAGAAAATTGTTACTGTTGTGAGCTTTGCATCTGATGGATAACAATATTTTGCTCCTCAATGGCCCTCCTATTTCATTCATAAACATCCTTATGGAACATGTGCAAAGCACTGCATCTACTTAAATGAAATGCCCCATCAGAGAGCGATGTGGAAAATGGAATCAAGGCATCTGACTATTTCAATATTAAATGGTTCAGTTACAGAATTGCAACACATTTCTACCTTAAAAATGTAGTAACTAGTAATTAGAACCCTATCCCAAGGGAAAATGATGTTTTAGTGTCATGTGTCTCTTTTGACATTTTTCAGTCATGGAGAAAATCACACACAGTAACATTTCAGTTGAGTGTCATTTTCATTCAAAGATTACACAAATGCAATAAAACATTCTCCTCTTGGATATGTGGATGATGGAATGGCACTGAACGTGCCTGAACTGAAAATGCTCAATGACTCCAGTCTAAATATGAGTGCCAATAGAGTCCTGGCTAAGTCCAAAAAGATTGGAATAAGGAGAGAGATGTCTTCTGCATTTCTTCCTTCCACTGGCAATGTCATGTGGCTCTGATGCTCACATCTTCCTCTTTGAAGATTGAGATTATATAAGAGGATATTCTATGGCAGCAGCAGACCCAACAGGAATGGCTTTAGAGGTTGAATCAAAGACTCATCTTGACCAGCACCCTGAATCCAATACTTGCTAATAAACTATGTAGTAAAAAGGAACTGAAGAATATACTGTGTTACTTCCAGAAATTCTTGGGTCAAAAATTCCTGAGACAAAATGTTAATTGCTCAAGGAGTAAGTCCTCAGAATGCTTTTTTGGAGGTACTAAGCAGAGCTGTCACTTCTGAAGCTTCATTCCCAAAGTTCAACAGCCCATCCATGGCTCTCTCTTATCAGGGTGATATAATTCCCATATTGTGAATGGATGGAAAAGTCAACCCAAAAAAGTATGCACTCAAAATGCTGATTGCAGTAACGTACACAGAAATTTCAGAACTGGCTGGAAGTGTCTCTGTATAGTTTAGGGGCTTCCAGTATAGTCTTCTTCCAGAAGCCACCCCTGCAGCACTTTCCACTACCGAAACCTTTCCACATAAACCAAATACATTCAATTCTTTGCCATTGTGAATCACACATCTAAGAATTATCATTCAAATATATTCATATCACAATCTACAATCTCTGAAAACTTCACTTAAAGTGACAAAAAATTCAGAAATCAAAATAACTTCAGCACAACACTGAAAAAAGTGGGTAATTTATGCCCAAATCATCCCTTCACTACAATTAGAACAACAAAAATTCTCTACAATCTTCAATCCATATTTTCCCCATTACTCCTCTCAATTTCTGTCTTTATCTCAAATTCCTTGAAAACTCCACATTGACTGCCAAAAAAGGACTGTAGTGAGTTGATCAAATGGCTGTCAGGTGCTCACCAAGCCCCACTCTGTTCCCTCAGCAGAACAGGGGAAGAAAATAAGATCAAAAAACTCTTAGGCTGAGATAAAAGTAGATTAATTCAACAAAGCAAAGGCCTCACATGGAAGCAAAGGAAAACAGAGGCATTTATACTCTACTTCCCATGAGCTGCTGAGGTCCAGCAATTTTCTGAGAAGTAGGTCCTCGATACACATTGTGGTTGCTTCAGAAGACAATTGCCTTAATTACAAATGCCCCTTTTCTTATTTTTCCTACTTTTTATTGCTATGAAAATGTTACATGGTATGGAATATCCCTTTGCTGAATTTGGATCATCTGTCCTGGCTATGGCCCACCCCAAACTCTTGTCCCTTACCAGCCTTTTCTTTTTGGAGGGATGGGGAGGTGATTTGAAGAGACATCCTCTAAGCTTGGGACTACTGTTCAGTAGTAATAAAGATATTGGTGTGTTATCAACAGCATTCTAGCTACAGATACAAAGTACATACGTACTATGAGGCCTGCTGAGGGAAAAGTTAACTCCATCCCAGCCTGACCAAAGAAAAGAAGGAAAACTTGTGCGAAATGAAGTCATTCTAAAACTGGCACGTGAAGCTGTTGGCAGTGTTGATCACTACCAGTGAATTTTTTTATACTTTGACAAATCTGCATAATGTTGAGGATCTATTGTCCTCATGCATTTAACACATCATATGTAAGAAAAATATATCGTCATGGTGCTCTTCAATATATAGCCGTAATTTGCTACAAACTGTGTTCAGGTTACCATCACAGTTCGTAACTTCAGTAATATCTGGAAGTCAAATATTGCTATTAAAATATGATTTATATTTTAAATACAAGATAAAAAAATAAGTCATTAAATGAACTCAAACAATAAGGTTGGGTGGCTGCATAAAAATCTTTTCTGCCTTTCGAGATAATGGTTAAATTTTTGCAGGACTGTAGCATACGGATATTTTAGAGGTCATGTTGACAGGTGCAATTCTCATGTACAAAGGATTAACCAGCTTCCTAAAAGCATTAACATCTGGGCACCAGGTCATGCTTTCATCCTTCTTGTAAAGGTCAAAACGTATAGTATGGACTGAGGCATCAAAAACAAAACTTTTACAGAGACAGCTTTGTTCCAGATTGCAGGTCTGGGGAGGGGTCTAAAGTACCCCGTAGACAGCATCCATAGACTTTTCACTTTGAACTCTTATACTCTCAATTCCCATTTTATCAGATTAATGCATCACATAAAAAGATCAGTCATGCTCATGAACCTTCTCTTTTGCGTGACATAATGAACACTATGTCCTAATTTTGGCAGGGTCCTCCAGAGTTTAATTACGAAAATACCCTGCGCAAAGCATGACCACTACTGAAGTGTTGTAGATGACAAATGTTTGCTTGCACTTTGTTAGCAATGCTCCAGGGGTAAAGTTTATTAAATTTGTAACCCTTTTACTTGCCTTTTCTTAAGCTTGCTGTATGGTGGATACAATTTCTTTTGGATGCTTTCCCATCATGACAGAAATTGCTGGGTTCCTTCCTTCTGAGACAACAGGAAACAAATGATAGGCTGATGCTTTATGATACATCTGTGTATCAGACAAACTTCTCTCTGTCTCTTCTCTTCTGTCAGGAGCTGCAGTAACTGGTACCAGTACACCACAGTGCAACGCCTCCCACTTCACTTGAGCAATGTTCTCTGCTCCTCCCTTCAACATGGTGTAGGGCTTCTTGCTACATTCCAAAACATTATGCCTTCACTGCACATCAGAAGAGACTTCCCAAGCAATCTGCTCTTCAGCCTCACAGTTTCTTTCCTCTTCGCAGAAAACTTTCAAGCATTTGAGGGCTGTAATCTTGCTGCTTCTTAATTTTTGTTTCTCAGAACAATTACAGTCTGTTTATTCTTCTCTTACAGCTCATGTCTCCTTGATCTTGGATAAAATATTTTACTCTCCACCAGACATTTTCCAACCTCTCCACTTATTTTTTGATTTAGGAACTCAAAACTGGATTCAAGCCTCAAGTTATGTTTTCCTATTGTTTATCAGTTTTCCAAGTAGACAAATACTAGGTCACAGGATGAGATGGCCTTTCATTAGCTGACACTTAAAACATAGGAGCCTAACACTGGGAACATATTATTTGTCAGACATTCATTTCAATGTTCACATGTACAGTTGCATCTTTTCATACTTTTATCTTAAGTTTTTCTCTGGAACAAGCATCCAGCCCAACATCCGTTCAGCGCATGCTCCCTAACATCACTATTGAATGGCTTTAAACAATCCATTTACAGGAGAAAGCTGGTGGCCAGCCACTTCTTCACTCTAAGGAACAGTAGTTTGACAAGTGACCCTGAATTTCTTCCAGTAATGTATACAGCAAAAAAAGAGCTGGCCCAAACCCAGCTGTCGGGCTTTGATTCAGGAACAAAGACTTTCCAAGGCAGGAGTTATCTATCAAAGCGGCAGCCCCATACTCAGGGAAATATATCTGATCTAAAGCTGATAGAGTGTGAAATCAAAGGTTGTGAATGGCTACTCAAGGGGAACCAAATACATTTCTATGGGGTTGCAGTACAAATGGTGCTGGTAATAGGTTGTGGCAGGACAAAGAGCAGCTGAATTAAATACCAAGATGTAGCACGTTAGCTTTACTGGATCAAGTGTAAGATGGCACACTGACATTAGGAAAATTATCTCTTTAACTTTTCTGTACTAAGTCACTGATTATTACTTTACTTTGTCTTCATCTCATCAATTTATCTGATAGAAAGAGTTCACCCAAGAAATACCAGGAGGAAGCTCTGACTATATAATTATTCTGGATGAAGACTCTTCTTTTCTAACAAATTCATGCCATGAAGGACTAATTCCTTTAAAGCAAATTCTGTCATCCAAGTAGCAGGTTAAGTACTGAAAATTGTTCCTTTTACTTATGGTTTTTGAAGACCTGGAATTTCAAATAATATAGTCTGCTAAGTGATATCTTCAAAACATTGAGTGTAATGGAAGACAATAGCATGTTGGCAGTGGTGATGATTAGTAATCAGTCTTTTTCATATGAATATTTAAAATTGGATAAGTGGATTTTGAAGAAGAGTGAATATCTTTCAAGGTTAATGCTGAGTAAGGCTTAAATTTATAAAATTTAAATTTAATTTAAAAATAATTTTATTAAATTTTTCTTGGATTTTATGTTTGGTTTTCTGGGGTTTTTTTCAAGCACTGAGCTCACTATTCACAAAATTCTGGGCCAGAAATAGTAATTTCAAAACCAATTACTTTAGCTAAATATATTAATAATTGAGCCTATGTGTATGCAAGTAAAGGAACTGCTCTATATGAATCAAAGTGGAGAAAAATATTTTTTCATCTTATTACAGTTCTTATTAAACTCATGTATTGTAAATAGGTTGAAATACTTCTGTATAACTCTCAAGCATAAAAGTCAGTACCTGCTTTTACTATAATTCATTTAGAGAGCTAGGAAAGGAATTTCTGAAATGTTGCAGTTGAAAAATCAATGCAGTTGCATAGCAATTGCAATAAATTGCTATTTTAAATAATTTTTATGTGTCCTAATTAAATATACTATAAATTTATTGTGTTTAAATATCTAAGAAATTGCACAGGTGTGCTTATTTTTCTTTAATACAGCAAACCAAAGTAAATAGTTCCAAATGAGTACTAAAATTTTATGGTTCAATACAGTAATAAGGACATTGTTTTAATAAAAAAATTTCAGTGGGACACTAAAAGTGCAATGTATATCAAATCATTTAAATATTAATGTACAGACTGTGAAGAACCTGGGAAGGGACAAGTACAGAATAAATACAAAATGTTCTTGCTATATGGTATTTTAGAGTAAGATTAACACATTAGTGGATGATAGTAGTTGTACAGCATAAGCATCATCCAGTGAATCATTGTTAGTATTCAGAATCACTGCCAAAAAGTTACTTTTGTAATGATGGGATAGAAGCTCTTACAGTGATGACAATATAATACCCATTATTATTCCTTTTTCTTTTTTTTTCCCATTGTCATTTAAATCAATATTGCAAATTCAAAACAGCATTGGGACACCCATACAAACTGATGATACAAAAATTTCTGAATGAGATTTGATTACATTTCTATTAAAGAAAATGTCAGCATTTAAACGATCTTTCCTGTAGTCATCTTTGCAATTTTCAGAAGGTGAAATAATGCATCATTTACTGATGAGGTGTTAGATCATAGTGTTTGCAGGATTTTATGTATTATTCACAAGGTTATGTTCCAGTATTCTGAGACAAATGCAGAATAAATAAAAAGGTATCAAAGGAAAGCTGAGATAGTGCCCATGAAGCTTTGTTTAATTAAAACTTTTAGGAAAACAAATAAATGAATAATGATGCATCAAGTTAATAAATTTCTTTTTCCATTGACTCCTGCAAAATAATGCCATCTTCAAAATAATGTCATTTAAATAAATTCCAAATAAAAAACATAAAGAGCCCAGCTTAAATGAAAATATAATCTTAGCATTATTTTTTCAGCTGTCTTAGATCTTGGATAGTAAAAAAACTTTTTTGAGTCTCACAGAAAAAAATATTTCAGTTATGATCCACTACTCATTTTTCTCCCAACTCCTGCTTTCAGCAGTAAAATAATAAAAATAAAAGCTTTATGAAGACTCCAAATGATTCTCTTACTACAGGAAGTACTGTACTAAGAGATAATATCTCTAAACTTGAGCAGCACTGTGACCACAGCACAACTGGCTAAGTGGAACCTCAGGAGGACAAATCTTCTAGCCCTGAACAGCCTATTAATATGAAATCATGCTGGAGACTAAGTTATTTCAGATCTTTACTGCTTCTGCTCTTTGACTGGCTTTTTACGCCTCTGGAATGTGTTTTTAACAGATCTTTTAGACATTTTGTAGAACATCTTGGCAGTAATATTTGGTTCCCTGAGTGCCATCCTTTTACAAACAGCACTAATAGTATTATTAAAGCTATTATGAGTAGGAGTAGCAATTGTGAGTATGTGGTATTCTGATTTCTTCTTGTCGTCTTTGTTATAACTACTTAAGGGATGCTTCCTGTAGCATCTATATCTTTTAAAGGGTGGCATGGAGGTAAATCTTCTGGAAAGAAAAAAATTCCTTGGTACTACCACATGAAGAATATTTTTTTCCTGAATGCTCAAATATTTGGGGTTTTTTGTCTTCTGATTTTTGACTATGTCCAGAGATTTAATTAAGGGATCATTTATTCTTACAAATCAGTCAGAATAGTACCTGACATATTTCCTATAGAATGCCTGAATACTTTACCTGCTTTTTGGGATTCAGTCCCAAATTTTTCTCTCTCCATTCCAGAATTTTTTGTACTATTGGCATTTTCTGGTATAATAGCAAATAATAATAATAATTCCTTGCACACTGTTTAGCACCTGGAATTCAAGAGTTTCTGCTTATCATCTAGGGAATGCTTCGCAATTTCACATTCCTTGCCATCTGTGAAAAACTGGGTGAAAGCTAATTCTACACCCCTCACACACACGTAAAGCACAAACATTTCACAAATATTTCCCTGGCAATGTGAAGGCATATCTATTGTATTAAAATATGTGTCTTCTGAAGTGACTCCCTACTGAACAGAACTGGTGCCACTTCTAGACCCAGTGGACTATCATTATGCAGTGCTCTGCTAGCAGCATATTTTGAAGATAGAGAAAAAAATAAAGACAAATGCAGAAAAATCAGTCTCTAGAAAAGTCATAAACTGCACAAACCAGAAAAATATCCCCAGAAAAACAGCTAGAAAGAGTTTCAAATTTGCTTACAAACACAGATTGTACAAGTGATTCCCTAATTCTACAGATGAATTATATTTCAAAAACTGAAAATATTATTTAATATAATAAAAATGCTAGCTTTTAATTGTGTCATTATGGTGCTTTTTTGCATATAGACAATGAGCATGTTTCCAAAATAAAATCTATTTTATGATGTTAATATAGCAGATTCAGAGTTACTGTGAAATATAGTGTGTGATAAACCTGAATAAAGATATAATTGTAATATTAAATGCCCCTAGGTCATTGAATGCATTTCAATATTCCAGTTAATATTCTAGTTTATAAAGTGCACTAATCCCAGAAAAGTTCTGAATCTCTACAATTGCTTTTCAATATATATGACCTTTTTGTAAAATTAGTACAAGCTATTCACAGATCAGTTTGAAGACAAATACTGAGGTTTACTCAGTTAATTTGTTTTAATGATTTAAAATAATGAATTTTATCATACTAAAAATTGGATGGTTGACGTATTTGTTTTCATCCCACAATAACATTATTTAGGGAAAAGGGGGGCTTGTGGGTTGCTATGGGGTGGGAAAAAAAGCATTTATAAATCTTAGTCGCAGATAAGTTTTCTGATTAAATATAAATAGTTACTATAGTCTTGTAAAAGTAGTAGGAAGACTACTACTATACTGTTAACATAAAATGGGGTTTTTTAGGATACATGATAGTACAGAATGATAAAAAAAAATTTTTTAAGCTAATTTCAGAAAATAAATTGTATTCTCATACCCTTAGATTATATTTGTCTGGGTTTTAATATTGAATCTCATGAGCATAAGAGCTGAAAAAGAAATTTAGAATTTTTTATTGGAATAAATGGGATTTCAGTTAACCAAAATACAGACTCTAAAATAAGGAAGATTTAATCTAGAAAGACGAATTCATATTTAATGTTACTATTTATGTTACCAGCACCAGCTCTTAATTTTTTTTTTTTTGTATTGCATTATCATTCTTAGTTGTGTGGCTCTGGTTCTATACTACACTCAACTACTAGAAATTAGATTTCAGCCATCAAGTCATTGATTTGCCTTGTCTTGAAATATGTTTCTGGGAATCACTGCTATCCAGGCACAGTAGTTCTGGGAATTAAACTGAAAAGCAGCAGGTCAAATAGGAATATATGAATAGGACTAGAATCCATATCAAGAGCTATGAGTGTTTCTCTCTTATTTTGTAGACAACATCTATTCTGAAGGTCCTTGGACAATCAGCATCTAATGACCAGCTTGCAAATATGTATGGAGCAAAACTTCAAGCTTCTTCTAAAGTATAACTAAGTCAATCTATAAACTGATTTAATGAGGATTGTACATCAGCAGAAAATGCATCACATGTAGGACAAATGTGTTTTAAATAAGGATGCCAGAGTCTCTAAGTCTGCAGCCAGAGACAGGAAGGATGCACACATTGCCTGTTTCTAATCACTAACATGTCAGACTCTTTGCATAGGGATAGTTTTCCTTGATTATTACAGAGTCAATCATATGTGCTCTCCAGGCACACAGAACGAGAAATGCTTTCAGCTTTAAGGACATATCCACTTTGTATTTTGGATGGGAAAGAAAGACATTAAGATTCATTTTCTTGTGGCCAGCATTACTTCTGCTCTTTTCTATATTCATTTTATGGCATCCAGGTTCAGCATTTTTCTCCTCCAAAACTTTTGAAGATATGTTTTATTTTAGCTTCATCTGCAATTATCTCTAAAATTAATATTTTTGTATAGTATGTTTTATATATTCTCACTTCATATTATGTTCAGGTCTATGAAATCAAATCAGGCTTGGTTGCTATGTGATCATGTTTTGTTTGTCTATATTCTGTCTCCTGCATTATTTCTACAGCCTTTTAACTCTAATACACTGCCACAGTGCTTCTAAATCACTTTATCCCAAAATCAAATTACAAGAAAATACTGGAGAAGAAAAAACCCCTCTCATTCTCTGAGATGATTCTATTTGCTTTTCTTATAATATGTATCAGGTTTTTTAATATAGCTCATAGATTTTATAGCTTAGCTGTGTTTCTTATAAATAATGCAGATGAAAAGTCATGTACGAATGTAATAGTCTAATTGTGCATTTAGAGAAACACAAGTTAAGAATCCAAGAGATAAGCTTCTCATAGGAAAAGTAATCCATTTACTCTGCACTTTTATAATACTTGTGATTCAACAAATAGATAAATAAATAATAGGAAGCACTTTCAAAGGATTTAGAATATTAAGTAATTTTATGGCTCATTTATTAAAAGTTTGTAACAAATTCAGTTCCCATGGAACACTGTATGTTTAGCATTGGCACTGTTATGACTATGAAAGTGTCCCAACACATCTGTCAGGTTGCAAGTAAAATCTTTATCTTCCAGGGTAGACTATGTTGTAAAACATGTTACATGAGATAAAACTTGCACACAGGAATAAAAAAATGTTGGAACTATATTAAAATATCTACAGTAAAAAAGCAAGTAGAATATGCATATGGTTTATGTGCATATTGCACAGTTATTTAAACACTTAAGTGTTTAATGAAACCTAATACAGAATCTATGCATATATATGTGCATAAGTACATATATTTGCATGCTTTTCAATGTTTTGCAAAAACATTAAATGATTCAGGATTTGTTAAAATTAAACATCTTCAGTTATTCTGAGAATGTTATTTCTCTCCTGTATTATTTATTTAGACAGGCTTTCTGAAGGATTTTTTTCTTTGTGCTTCAAATGCAAATTCAGATGCAAATTGTCTCAACAACATGCCAAGATTAGCAGCTACCCCACACATATTGTGCAGAGGGAATGAACAATTTTCCCAAATTCCTTAATAAAGCCACTAAAAAAGCAAGTTTTCCCTGGGCTGAATTTTAATCACAGAAGAGAATTCTCAAGTCATTTTCAGTAACTGATGAAAAGATTTTTTTGAGTTATGTTCTCTGTTTTGACTCCACCACCCTTCAAATTCTGGACATCTTGCTCAGTGATGCAGAAGATAGCATAAAGTAATTCAAACTTCCATTACAACTTACACCATCTTCTTTCTTGGCTCCATGAGTGGGTACTCATCATTCAGCTACCCAATTTTGAGATCCCTCATGCTGCATAAAATTGCAATAGATCTTTGATAATATGAAGTAGTAGAGAAACTCACATGTAAAACTGCTACAATTCTTTTGCTTTCATATTACTGCCTGGCACCACCTCTAAGCCACGGCTTCAGATGTGTAACTAGAGACTCTGTCCATATCATAGACAAAGGACACATACAAGTCATTGCTTGTTTTGACTAATAACACAAACTTGTTAAATCAGGGGCATCTCACCTTGTGGTCTTGCCCATAACTTCATTTTTGTTTTTCTTAATGTACCCACATGAATCCAGTTAATGGCTCTTAAGTATCTGCAGCAAAATTTATGAATATTTAACTGACAATAAAATGCCACAACATCAACACTGTTTTGAAATTGTTTGGCTAAATCCCTGATTTTAGGGTTTTTATTTCCTCCTGGCTGCTTGTGATGTAGGGAAGAAGATACAAGGAGAACAAGCATTCCTAGCCAGATGGGTTGTTGTGGAATGCTAACTCCATTTTAGTTGTTTTTTAGTTACTCAAGAAAAACTAAACATACAACCAAGGGAAAAATAAAACAATCAAACCCCAAACCAGAACAAAAACCCAACACATTTATCCTTTAAGATGATATTTCACTTTATTCTTCATCATTCTTCTGCAACTCAGAATCAGTTGTTGAATATTTCTGAAAGTCACGGGAGGTTAGAAATTTGGAAAATATAAATTCTTAAGCAGATATTTAGACTACAACATCGGAACATTATAGGTTACACATCAATCTAAAACTAACAGAAGCTGTTGCCCACAACTGACTAGTGTGTTTTCCTATATAAAATTTAAAAATGTGATAGCAGTTGAGGGCCAAAAGCAGAGTAAAAGTTTCTTTTATATATGACTGAATTAGTTTCTATTTGAACTGTAGTGAGGTTCAAAGTTTGTACATGCATGACTGTCAGAGTAGGTGATTTATGTTAATATGGATTTAGTTCTGTACATATAATAAGTGTATAATTACTTGAAGCCAAACATTTGTTCATTGCTGTAGGAATACAGTAATTTAAATTTAATTGTGTTGTACAGACCCTGTTTCCCCCAAAGTCAATTGAGTCAGTAGTACTTGAGTATGATGGTTGGATCTGGTCCAGTTATGTGAAGATAATAAGGGGGAAAGTAAACCTGCAGTCTGGAGAGGATGAGATCCTCAGATCACAGTGCTTTCAGTGGCCATTTTGGACACTCCACAGCACTGAACTCTAGGCTGTTGATAATTCATTTACTTAGTGGCATTGCCTAATGTGAACTGCACAGGGACATGAGCTTGGCTTTTAGAACAAAATTTGCTCTGCAACTACAAAAATATCTTTTACAAGTGCACCAAAGTGTTGCTCTTTACAAAACAGCATTTGCCCATGGAACCAGCATTATTTTCACGTGTCCTTTCGTAAGTTGAAAGTATTTTATTTTCTTTTCTTCTTTTTTTTCTAAAATGATAATTATGAAAATTAATTCTTTTTCCCTGCCCTCTCTACTTTCTTTTTTTTTCAATTCAGCTTTGTGCCATTTGAGTTCTCTAATTATTTTAATTCTTTCCTCTCTTGCAAAAATGAGTATATGAATGGGAAACATAACTCCTAGTACAAGACAGGAGAGATTACCAAGTCAGAAGAGATAAAACAACCCAATGGTTTGGATTCAGATATTGACCTTTTCACCCTTTGAAGTCCTGAACACATACTTTGTAGAACACAACCATCCACAGAAAGCTAGGTTTAGCAATTGCTCTCTATTACAAGATCAAGACACAACATTCAACAATTCTGCTATACAAAGTATCAAGTTCCTCCCTGACTTTTACTAGATATTCCTTTTCTGTATCTTCAAAGACGTCAATAGTCCTTTTTGCCACAACACAGCATTAGAAGCTTTTATTTGGGACAATAATAAACTATGTTCTTCTCCAAGTCAATGCTCTCCTAGAACCTTCTACTCTATATCTCTAAAAATGTAATTTTTCTTCCTGTGTTTTTTTTCCTGCATTTGATAAGACTATACAATATTTTTCGGGTTTAGGTGTGAAATGTGTGCTTCTTTCCAATATTATATAGAATGGAGAATATATCCCCCACTTTTTTTTCAATTACAGAATAGAAATCATTATTGGATTATCTGAGGAGTTAGGCATGTCCAACTGTATTGTTATCTGTATATAATTAAGAGGTCATCTTAGTATGCTCATGAGCAAAGCTTCACTTGGTTAATTGAGATAGAATGCATATTTGGAGTCAATAGTTTGGGTTTAATTATGAAAATATACCATGCTTCCTGGACTGTGGAAACAGAAATGTCCTGTATAATCATCATCCCACAGAGTGCACAGTAACATCTAACAGTTACCCCACAGATTTAAAGCTGTGCACCAGAAGACCCTGAAGAAGGTCTCAGGCCTCTTGACTTCTGTTTTCTATGGAATATGTATTAACAAAATTTATAGATAATTATGCTGCTGTTAAGAGGACCAGCTAAGATACAATGTAAATATATGTTTATATGCTCTTAGAATTTTTGATCTAACCACCACTCTTACCTAGAAATTAAATACATTCTTAGAAAAGAAACCTCATCACACAGTTCAATATTATCTTTGAAGTCTAACACATTAAGAGGAGTTTAAGAAGAACTATGAACCCTCAGATTTTTTGTTCTCTTCATACAATTTATTCAGCTTGACAGTTCTGACTTTTTTCCTAGTATTTATCTACTGTTTCAAATGCAATAGAAATAGAGATAGATGGAAAGATGGGGGAAGAGAGAAATCCTTTCCCTGTGAGCTAAACAGAAGGGTGGATCACCTAATAATGCAGCCATTAAACTTAGGCACTGATAATGTTCTGTCCTACTAAACAAGATGAACCATGCCCCCTCCCACCAAATCTCCACCCCTATATCATGTACATATTCCTACTGAAATTGCAAAATAAACATACAGCAGTGTAGCCCTGGACAGATTAGTTAGAGAAAGTTAGAGAAGGACATGCACTGAGGGAGAGAACAAAGCTGACTCAGTCAGAAGTTCTCCAACACTACTGGGAAAACTCTTTAGGCAAGTTAATTCTATTGGCCAGCAGGTATGCACAGTGAGTTTTTCCCATGCTGGAGCTGTTGATGCCAAAAATTCTACAGAATGCAGTGGATGTGTTCCTTTTCCCTCTAGCACAGTCAGAAAAATCCCTTCCCCTCCATGTTTTCTGACATACAAGGGCCCAGCTGTAAGAGGTTGTAATTAGAAGGGAGAAATGAGGGCAGCATCTTTATTCAGACAGTCTAGTGAGAATGTTTTCCACTGAGTAATTCACTCATTTTAATACTACTGGAGTTAAAGCAAGGGAAGTCCTGGTTGTCTGGCTAAATAAAAATTTCTTTCATCAGGTAAACTGTTAGGATAGGGAGGAAGTTACTGGGGACATGTAATGAGAAATTATAAAGTTATCTATTTCTTAATAACAGACAATATGAATTTTACATTTTATCTGATTGGTTATCCTGCAACTGTCAAAGAAATTAAATGTTATGCTGGTTATGAACCGTCACAATATTACTGCAGACCACTACAGCTTCTGCAGAATCCATGAAAAAATCTGTCATGAAGAAAAATCCTTCTGAGATTTGTTTCTTCAGGCAAAAAAATAATTGATTTTTAAATAGTTTAGAGAAAAAAATGCAAAAACTATTGCTTGTTTCCAAATGATCACAGCATGTTTGATAGAAATATAGTCTTGAATAAGGAAATAACACTTTAGGCAGCTTGCAAAGAACATATTAGTCATGCTTCAATAAAATCTATGTTTCATGTTTATTAATTTTCCAGTTCACTTTGGGATCCTAATGAAATTCATTGGTATTTAATTTTAAATTGGGAACTGAATTTTCAGAACTACACAGAATTTTATGATGTTAAAAAGTTGGCCTTATAAAGCATTCACTCTGATTTTAAACCTTCAACCAAGTTCCACTTTCAGCATCATTTTAGTTATATTTCCTGACATGTTTGCAATTACAAATGCTTGCCCTATAGATTATGTCTGAGAAAGGGCCATTGTAAGATAATTTTGCCCATGCAAAGATGTCATATTTCAATAACCTAATGACAGAATGTTACTTATTTTGAGTAATGGCAAAAAGCTCTTGGCCATTATTATGTAGAGACAAATTGTTCTCATCATTTGAGAACACCACATCAATTCCTTGCCTCAAAAATAATTTCTTTGCTATACTCTGCAAAAAGATGTAGATGCCTGCCAATCTGTGGAGAAGTGAAACAGCTGTAGTTTTGTGACATTGTGTAAAGAATTGTTCTGTTTATACATGGACGTCAAGTGGCTTAGCTGACAAATTAAGAACTGCTCTTCTTAAAAAAAAAAACTTAAAAAAGGATTAAATACATTAGTAAATGAAGAAATACAAGGATGGCATTTTACTGGAAGTTTTCAGTATTGCTGTTGGGAGTTGCATCTTTTGTCCAACAGGCCTGCCACTCGCTTTGAAACGAAATCTTGTGATTTCAATGGGGACCAACTGGGTAAGCTTTGCTCCATGTCCCTGCACTTCATGGCATCCCATGCCTTTTGATGGCTTTCACTTTGGTGAGGATTTTTTTTCCTCCATGTTTTGGTCCTTTGCACCACACTTCATGTAATCCTGATCCATTTTCTTGTAGTCACTAAATTACCCAATTTTCTTTTTTTCCCCCTTCAATTGCATTTCCTTTGATCGTATCTATATTCCAGAGTGTTTGTAAGTTCTTCTTTTCTGTTACCAGCATTTCAGTGGGGATCAATTTTGGCAAGCTGTGCTCCATGTCCCTGCACTTCATGGCATCCCACGCCTTTTGATAGCTTTCACTTTGGCAATGATTTTTTTTTTTTCAGTATCCATGCCACGTCACTCATGTCACTCATGGCACCTTTCCCTCAAAGTTGTGTCTTCCTCCTTCATTTTTCCCTCCTTTTGCAGCATCTGTGAGGTTAGTTTTAGCATGTTTTGGTCCTTTGCACTGCACTGTAGCATTGTGTGTTTTAAGATATTTATACAAGCTTTGTTGTAAAGTTGATTTTTTTTAGAGGTTGAAATTATGGTTTGATTCTTGGTTCCCCCCATGTTCCTCCCTCACAATTGTTTGTCCCTGAGTTGTTTGTCCCTTGTTTTCCCGCCAGTGGTCTGTCCATCAAGGTGACCGATCCCCTAGTCCTTCCCTTTATGTCCTTGTAAGTTTATCTCCTCCCTCCTGGTGTTGCCCAGTTTCCCTGTCCATGATTGTAACCATCCCCCCCTTTATTTCGAGAACCTTCTATGTCAGTTATCCCTTACTCGAGACATGATTTGCCCCCAGAGCCTTTTCCCTCCCCTATGCAATCCTTATTGGTTCAGTTGTGTCCCACACTCCTCCCCTAGTCTTCGTTTATTGGTTCCCTCGTGTCTCCTGTCACGTCCATCCCCTTTATCAGTGCCTCCCCGAATGGTCCTTCTCTGACACTGTCACTGGTCCTGCCTGGGACAATAAAGAGCCTTGGCACCCATATGGGTGTCCGCTCTCTCCTTCCTTCACCTCAGTACTTCATAGTCCCGCTCTTGCCTGCGCCACCCATGCCGCAGACAGCGCCACAGACAGCACCACTATCCGGGGTTCTTGTGAAGAACCTGGGGGTTGCAGATCTCGTGGTCTCTGGCCACACACCAGGACTGCATCTCAATTCAATCCCAGACCATTTCCTTGTAGTCATGAAATTTCTGTTTTTTTTGGGTTTTTTTCTATTGCATTTCATTTGATCATATCTCCTGTCCAGAGTGTTTCTAAGTATCTCTTTTCTGTTTCGCAAGATTTCGTTTCTCTTCTCGAACAGTGTCTACTTCTTTCTGGTTCTGCATGCATTGTGTGTTGCTCACTAGATGTTGGGTGAATGTAAGAAAATAATTTCCATGAGTGTTCACTTGAGTTTGAATTAGTTTCTTTTTTTCCTACACTCCTTCCTGTGTTTTTTTTTTCCCAAGAGTGGTATATGTGCATTGCATCGATATTTGCAGGAAGAACATTTTATATGGGTCTATTCTAAGTTTTTATGTGAGTACATTTTTATAGAATGCAGTAAACCACTTCAGAAAACAGACTCTGTTTTTCCATACAATACAAGCGCAGCGGTGATTGAATGAATCAAGATGGACAGGCTGGTGAAAGTATGTGCAATTACACTTCATGAATGAGAAGAGAAAAAATAAATCCCATCATTTCAGGCATGTTGCTTTGGGTAGATCTAGAAGTAGTAAAGTCCCACTAGATTTTCAGTCTGCCACCACTTCCTATATCAATTTTTCTCTGTGGCAAACTTAAACCCTCAGTGATTTACAGTACTCATTTCTCCTGTTATAGTCATGCTTCTGTAATTAGAGATCAGACATCATGTAGTGGCCAGTCACAAACGATTTAGCTCAGTTTCCTAACACCTACTGTTGACAATTCCTAATAAGCCATACATATTATCTCATGAACAATACTAGAAGTTACAGAGACAAATATTTCCTGTCCCTTTCTCAATCTTCTGTTCACCTAAATACTCTAAGAATAAAGAGTACCCTTGACAGCCTACCCTTGCCTTTGCTGGAAAAGAAATCACTAGCTCAGAGAAATCACTTTTAAATAGATGGAGGAGGGAAGGGTCTAAGAACAGATGACAGAAGACTAGAAATAAGAGTGGCAATACACAATAAAAATACAAGTGAAAACGTTCAGGAGAAAGAAATATAAGACATGTACTTGTTATAATACAAACAAGCTAGAAAAAACAGTACTGTTAAAGTAGATTGGAAATTAATGAGTAGCAATAAGACTTTGGTTTTCATAAGAGAGTATATTAAATAACATATCAAAATATCAGTGTGATCAAGTGATCAGTGTGATCACGGGATGGTGTGATCTTGAAAAAAGAGTGGAAACTGCTGTTTGTTATCTGTTCACTAAATCTAGTAGAATAGGTTTTGTCTTATATATAAATAAAATGTTAAGTCTTATTTGAAGGGTAGTGACCCTTTTTTCCTAGAAATTGTAATTTTATTTTCTTTCAGATATCTTCTTCTATAAATCTTTCACTAAAATCCATGTTAAGCTTTCCTAAAGACAGACATTTTTTTCCTAGTATTCCTAATCCAGGTCTCTGCTCTGTGTGTCTGATATTTCTGGATGAAGCGTTAACTGGCACAGTACAAATCTACAAATTTTCTAGTATTTTGGAGAACAAATCTTCTGAACTAAAACATCAACTCTATTTGTATTTATCACACAAACAAGAAATACCCATGTGGTGAAGAGGTGGGGTTTATTTTTTTCCAACACATTTGCACAGCCCATTAGTGATGTCTTCTTTAATGTAGTTCAAATCCCTCATTTATTTAATCTTATCAAAATAAATGGTTGCTCATTTTTCTACTTATTATTTAGCAGTGTATGATAAAAGCCACTGAGCATTCTTCTTTTACAACCTAGATTACCTAATATACTGGTTGACTTGGGGCTGGTTGCCTTTCTCATTCTACCCAGAATAAAGTGGTAAAACTCCTAGATTTATGCTGAAGTGTTACGGGAAGTAATTCCTTTATGTATTGTTTATTTTATCAAATAAGCTTCCTGTTATTCAGAATTTCTATCTGTTCAATATCTTCTTTGGTTTCCTTTCTAATATTCACATACCATTTGCTAACTTTTAAAATACCCAAAAATCTAGCTCAGAATTTTGAAATCAGCTCCCAGATTTTGTGCTGCAAATCTAAATATTTCTTTTTCACATTTTCTTTTCTTTTCTCCGTATGTATAACAATGAAACAATAGAGTGCCTTGAATTAACTGAAAAAGTAAACTTTCAAGAATGCAGAGTTCACCATTTTGTAAGAATGCATAATTTCTCAGTAATACAGAGGACAGTTAATATGAACATATCACCAGTCTATTCGATAGACTTTGCTATATTTTTACCACACAAATATTTGTATATACTTGCCAATCACTGATCAATTCTCCAGTCTGTGGAAACAGACTACTGAGATCCCAGAGTTTTGAAAGATTCTTATCCCACTGTAACAAAAAGATGCTTTGGCTTTTATTCAGCATGGTCATGAGAAGTTGCTTGCCTTAACCTTAGTGGTGGTGCTACTTTCATGATTCCAGGCACTTCATGAAAACTGATAAAATCCCTATGTCTTCCCTAAGACAGTTGGAAGCACAGAGATCACAGGTGTACAAGGGCAGAGAAATGACAGAACTAGAGTGTGCACCCTCTTGGTTTCTTCCATCATGTGAATTAACAACCTAAAAACTACAACTTACAAATGTAGCCCCTGGCACACTTAATTCATATAGCATCTAATCTTTACCGAGCGTCTAGAGCAGAATGGTATATTGAGAATGATAATGTTTCATAGCCTAAAAAGGTATGGCACTGACTTAATCACTGACTTTTTCTGTGTAGAATTCCAATAGCCAAAGATTTTTCTCCATCAAGTCTTCCTGTTAATGGAGATAAAATCTGTCTAGGGAATGCGTCAGTTTGCTGTATGAGCAGTTCAGAAATCTGCTGAAACAGTCTGGGAGCCACAGCAGACTGTATATATGCAGGAAAATGGAGAAGCTGTTTGCATGCATGATTTCACCTATCTTCCAAAATCAGATGTGATTGCTAAAACCTGTGTCCTCTATCACTGTCCCCAGACTGGTATACCCAGACTTTCTGGTTGGTTGAAAAACATGGATTTGGCTGATTTGGCATACTAATATGATTGATGGTTGTACTGTAATTTTTACTCAACTTGTGGTTCTCCCAATGCAAGTATCAAGGAGTGAGGCATTTAAGGATGTGTAATCTGAATGGAAAAATTTGGGACAAGAGGAATATTCATTAGATTTTGGCTGTATCATGGCTTGTTATGAACTGTGAAACCCAACCAGTGCTTATAACTACTTAATAGTGCTTTTATTTCATTGCCTGCCTGCTCAAATAAACATTGGTGTAATATTTTTGGAGGGTGATTTTACTTGGAGAACAGGATTGCACTAGTAACCAAGTCAGTTTAACCTTGGGATTATATTTGCACATGCTTGTTTAGCTGGCAACCTTTCGGTGTATACACATATCTTCCCTATCCAATCTTTTCCAGCCCTAAAAATGTTAAATATCTTTGCTTTATGACAGTTTGATCTTGATAGTGATGAAATAGTTATCAGGTAGAGTAAAAAGATGAAATATTTGTCTTTTCAGACAGTTAGCCTTCTTCAGGGAGGAGAATTAATTTCTGTACTCCAGTGTAAAATAGCCTGCTATCATACATATTCATGGATTTGAAGTGCTCAGAGCACTTATCTTGCAGACTGCTTTGTATTGACAACTCCCAATGAAGTCAGTAGGAACTGAAATACATTAGGGAGCTCAGATGTGCAATATTTAGGATATGGTTAAGTTTTGAATATTGAAATATGTAACCTGTGTACGGGAGTTAAATACCCTACAGCAGGCTGCATCCTCTATCAACAAGGATGCATCCTCCTGTCAATTAGGTTCACTTCTATTATGAATCCCATGTGAAAGAAAACATATGATCACATTACATCTATGAGAAAAGACGCATTTCTTGCCTGCCTTACATGTAATTTAAGTCTTTTGCCTATGGTCTCTTTCATAAACCCTGTTTTACTGCAGTTTGCAAATTTGCAGTTTTATTAGGCCAAGGTAATACAACAACTCATTTTGTGGTTTCTTAGGTTAGATTTCTGAGAAATGTGGAAATACTGCTTTTCAAATGTGATAAAAATCTCCAGAAACTATATAACATTCTGCTTATTAACAAATCAAGCAAAGAGCACATGGATGAAATGTTAATTTTCTCAAGTTCTTTTGCTAATTTTTTTTTCTGAATGCTTTGTTCCTATCCTGCAAAAGTCACCTGGAATGTTAGAGAAGGATAATGTATTTTTCTTAGGTTCTAATAAAGCCAAAGTTTCTCCACAAGAAAAGAACCCAAATCCTGGACCTCAAGGTCAGACCAAAATTCTGTGTTGGCAGATGCTGAAAAGATCTCTGTAATCCCTGGCTGAAGAAAGGCAAAAGGAGTCTTCAAACTCAGTAAAAGCTAGATTTTCTGGAATAGAAGGCTTCTTTTAGAGGTTTGAGAATGGAGAAATAATCAAGATTACTGCCTTGTGCTCTGTCAAAAATGTTCATCTTTTTCAACTGAAACTTTTCACAGTGTTCTGCATGCTCTGAAATGAGTTCAGCTAATACAGAAGGAAAATGCTGTTGAATGCATATGCTAGTTTGTGCCTGTGAGCAGTTATTTCAACAGAATTTCACCAGACCTCTATTAACCACCTTTCAAAATTCATACTGCAGGCCTCTGAAGAAAGTCACTTTTTCATGTTTCAGCTATAAAAATAAATGTATTCAATACAGAGCACAGGCAGAAGTAATAGAAAGAAGCACTGCTTCCAGTCTATTTGTGTAATTCATACCACATGTTTGAGTTGCAGCAGAAGTTTAGGTCAAAAATGTGTCTCCTCAAGAGACCAAATGCCATTTTAGTGTCAATTGGTCTGATTATTTCTGCCTGCTGCATTTCTTCATGCTTATCTCTTCATATACTTTGCCCATCCTTTGAAAGATCTTGCACATTCCACCTAAATACTTATCTTTGCTACTGTGTCAACATGTATTCTCAAAACATCAATTAGAAAGGTTAATGTTTAAATTCATACATACACATATCTATCTATATATATAGATATAGATATAGATATATATGCATACACATAGTAGCCTAATGGCATTTTCTAAATGCTGTCAAGCACACATGTGTTCAGGCACTCCCGTGATTGTCTGGCAGGATTATCTGACCCTATGTTAACAAATATATATAAACATTACATAAATTATTACAAAATATACATTTATATACAATATATTTAGGAAATATATATTTGTAATATATAAATGTCATTACATACAATATATTTAAGAAATGGACATCAGGTAATCACAGACCAGTATGAAAATATGTGGGTTTAATAAAATGGCAGTTCCCTGCTATAAAATGGTAGCCAAAAGTAAATGGCGTCCTCATGTGTAGGTTGGATAAGGCCTCCTGGGTCTGGTGTTCCAGGTGAAGAGACAGGGATGGCTGGTTCAGGCAGTCATGGCAGACAATGTGAGCTGGGGAAGGGGAGTGACTGCTGCTGTGAGCTTGGTGGGAGTGGGCTGGGGACAGGGCACCATCACTTCTTGCCCAGTTATCAGTGGTATCTGTCCTGCTGGCCAACATGCAGAGAAAGCAAGCAAAATATCCAGAATAGGGAAAAGATTTTTAGGGATTTTTCTTTTTCTAAAAAAGCTACATTTTGGTTGAAGACTGCAAAATCTTCAGTATCATGACACATTCTTATCTTTATCTCAAGTCATTTTGCTTTCTCCATCTTTCAATAACTCCACAAGCTGTCCAATTTTGAATAATGTTTTACTAGGTTCGGGATTAAATCAGAAAAAGTTTATTAATGTATTAATTTTGTTTCCTCCACATATAAAATACATTGCTCTGTGATGCAAAAGTTTTTGGACTCTGAAATAACAAATAGTTCTGACATTTTTTGTGGAAGCAGAAATATTTTAAAAATAATTTCTATTATTTCACAGCATTTGCCATCAGTGATGTACAAAAGTAATAAAATTATCAGCAAATAAAATATACTTATATATTTTCATCTTCCAAGGCTGTGACACTTCACTTTAATTTTTGTTAAAGAAGTAACTTGTGTATAGTTGCATATTTAGATTGCATATTATATTTTTTTAACCATATCTCCCTCTAAACACAGGGATATTCTAAAGCTAGAATTCTAACACTAATCCTATTTCTGACTTCTGTATGTGATGCCATTAAAATTTATTCTCATTAAGCCAGCTGAATAATCTAAATAAGCTCACCTTTACAGAAAAGAGCCCTATAAAAATAAGACAGTCTCCTCTGCAAATCCTACAAAAATGCTGCTCCTTCTAATACTGCTTCACTATCCATCTAAATTTTTAAAATTCTTTTAAAGAAAAAATAGAAAATCTGAAACTTGAATCCCAAATTTATTATATATTACTCTTATACCACAGCATGTCTGAAATAGTTCTCAAAATTATTTTTCATTCTTCAACGCTTCTCAAAAAATAATTGCTCATTGTTTTTTATCCATTCTACAAACATTGCATGTTATCTGTTACTCACTTATATAATTCTATAATCCATACTTGTACTTGGCTGCTACCAAAAGTACTATTGGGTGCTTGCTATATGTTCTCAATAAATCTACCAATCAGCAAGATGAAATGACAAGGAAGTGACATCTAATACAACACTGTTGATGTATCATCTTAGGTAGTATTTTGCTACTGGGATGTTCAAAACACAAATACAAGGCTCATTTATGCCAGCACTATACCATCAACCACAATGAACTCTCAAAAGCATGCTAAAAGCCTCCTTCATGGAAGAGAATAACAAAACATTAGGAAACATCGGCTGACACCCGCATCAATTCAGCCTGATCAGACCCAAAACACAGAGACTGATGCATTTCCTCATGTACAAATATGAGAACTGCCCCTGACACTCTTTGCCAGTCCCCTCAAGGTCAGACCAAAATTCTGTGTTGGCAGATGCTGAAAAGATCTCTGTAATCCCTGGCTGAAGAAAGGCAAAAGGAGTCTTCAAACTCAGTAAAAGCTAGATTTTCTGGAATAGAAGGCTTCTTTAGAGGTTTGAGAATGGAGAAATAATCAAGATTACTGCCTTGTGCTCTATCTGTCAAAAATGTTCATCTTTTTCAACTGAAACTTTTCACAGTGTTCTGCATGCTCTGAAATGAGTTCAGCTAATACAGAAGGAAAATGCTGTTGAATGCATATGCTAGTTTGTGCCTGTGAGCAGTTATTTCAACAGAATTTCACCAGACCTCTATTAACCACCTTTCAAAATTCATACTGCAGGCCTCTGAAGAAAGTCACTTTTTCATGTTTCAGCTATAAAAATAAATGTATTCAATACAGAGCACAGGCAGAAAGTAATAGAAAGAAGCACTGCTTCCAGTCTATTTGTGTAATTCATACCACAAGTTTGAGTTGCAGCAGAAGTTTAGGTCAAAAATGTGTCTCCTCAAGAGACCAAATGCCATTTTAGTGTCAATTGGTCTGATTATTTCTGCCTGCTGCATTTCTTCATGCTTATCTCTTCATATACTTTGCCCATCCTTTGAAAGATCTTGCACATTCCACCTAAATACTTATCTTTGCTACTGTGTAAACATGTGTTCTCAAAACATCAATTAGAAAGGTTAATGTTTAAATTCATACATACACATATCTATATAGATATATATATAGATATATATATATAGATATGCATACACATAGTAGCCTAATGGCATTTTCTAAATGCTGTCAAGCGCACATGTGTTCAGGCACTCCCGTGATTGTCTGGCAGGATTATCTGACCCTATGTTTACATAAATATATATATAAACATTACATAAATTATTACAAAATATACATTTATATACAATATATTTAGGAAATATATATTTGTAATATATAAATGTCATTACATACAATATATTTAAGAAATGGACATCAGGTAATCACAGACCAGTATGAAAATATGTGGGTTTAATAAAATGGCAGTTCCCTGCTATAAAATGGTAGCCAAAAGTAAATGGCGTCCTCATGTGTAGGTTGGATAAGGCCTCCTGGGTCTGGTGTTCCAGGTGAAGAGACAGGGATGGCTGGTTCAGGCAGTCATGGCAGACAATGTGAGCTGGGGAAGGGGAGTGACTGCTGCTGTGAGCTTGGTGGGAGTGGGCTGGGGACAGGGCACCATCACTTCTTGCCCAGTTATCAGTGGTATCTGTCCTGCTGGCCAACATGCAGAGAAAGCAAGCAAAATATCCAGAATAGGGAAAAGATTTTTAGGATTTTTCTTTTTCTACAAAAGCTACATTTTGGTTGAAGACTGCAAAATCTTCAGTATCATGACACATTCTTATCTTTATCTCAAGTCATTTTGCTTTCTCCATCTTTCAATAACTCCACAAGCTGTCCAATTTTGAATAATGTTTTACTAGGTTCGGGATTAAATCAGAAAAAGTTTATTAATGTATTAATTTTGTTTCCTCCACATATAAAATACATTGGTCTGTGATGCAAAGTTTTTGGACTCTGAAATAACAAATAGTTCTGACATTTTTTGTGGAAGCAGAAATGTTTTTAAAATAATTTCTATTATTTCACAGCATTTGCCATCAGTGATGTACAAAAGTAATAAAATTATCAGCAAATAAAATATACTTATATATTTTCATCTTCCAAGGCTGTGACACTTCACTTTAATTTTTGTTAAAGAAGTAACTTGTGTATAGTTGCATATTTAGATTGCATATTATATTTTTTTAACCATATCTCCCTCTAAACACAGGGATATTCTAAAGCTAGAATTCTAACACTAATCCTATTTCTGACTTCTGTATGTGATGCAATTAAAATTTATTCTCATTAAGCCAGCTGAATAATCTAAATAAGCTCACCTTTACAGAAAAGAGCCCTATAAAAATAAGACAGTCTCCTCTGCAAATCCTACAAAAATGCTGCTCCTTCTAATACTGCTTCACTATCCATCTAAATTTTTAAAATTCTTTTAAAGAAAAAATAGAAAATTTGAAACTTGAATCCCAAATTTATTATATATTACTCTTATACCACAGCATGTCTGAAATAGTTCTCAAAATTATTTTTCATTCTTCAACGCTTCTCAAAAAATAATTGCTCATTGTTTTTTATCCATTCTACAAACATTGCATGTTATCTGTTACTCACTTATATAATTCTATAATCCATACTATACCGTTTTACCTCTTAGAGCATGTTTGGACTACTTTTAAGAGGTACTTGGCTGCTACCAAAAGTACTATTGAGTGCTTGCTATATGCTCTCAATAAATCTACCAATCAGCAAGATGAAATGACAAGGAAGTGACATCTAATACAACACTGTTGATGTATCATCTTAGGTAGTATTTTGCTACTGGGATATCAATGTTCAAAACACAAATACAAGGCTCATTTATGCCAGCACTATACCATCAACCACAATGAACTCTCAAAAGCATGCTAAAAGCCTCCTTCATGGAAGAGAATAACAAAACATTAGGTAACATCGGCTGACACCCGCATCAATTCAGCCTGATCAGACCCAAAACACAGAGACTGATGCATTTCCTCATGTACAAATATGAGAACTGCCCCTGACACTCTTTGCCAGTCCTCTCTGTTCGGATGGGGGAGAAGGTCTTGCAAGGTCTTGGGCAGCACCGAGCCTGGAGGGAGAGGTGAGGCCCTTCTGGGCTCCAGAAATTTTCTCTTCTGTCATGGTATGAACAGCTCACCTAACAGTCATACAGATTCATGCAGCACTTGGAAGGCCCAAAGAAATCAAAGTTTGTTGCTTCAGAGAAGTCTCTGACTACAGTGATACTGATGAAAAAGGTCTCTTGATCATTTAAAAAAAAAAAAATAATCTGAATATTTAGAGATAAGGGAGATAGATAAATGGGAGGAAGGAAGAAGAAACAGACTTCTGAGTACAGAACTCCCCTGAGTGATACATCTGGGTTTATATTGCTTTTTGTTCTATGACATTAAAACAACCAGGACTATATCTGCCAATCTGGTGTAAAAAGTCATTTATCTGTTACTCCAGTTACAATAAAGCTATCTCAAAAGAAAAACAAGCATGCCACTGACTTACCTCCAGGTTCACTCCAGGTTTTTAGCTTATCCAGCTCAGTTAAAAATAATAGAATAAACAAAAACATCCATTAGCATTATCTAAACATTTAAAACTCTTATTCATATGTAGCACATAAAGAGAAAGGTGTCCAGTAGAAAAGTATTTGGAGAACAGAATGTTAAATTGTTGCAAAAATAATTAATAAACTCTTTGAAATCTAGTCAGACACTTTTCATCTATTTTCCAAATCTGAAAATTAATGTGGTTTCTAATTTGAAAGATTCTCAAGTGAGAATATCCAGCTGGGCTTTTATTTCCATAAGTAATTTTTGTTCTATGATAAGGTAGTAAATAAACAAGTACAATAAATTTCCAACAAGCACATATCTGACATTTTAAACATTTTAAAGCTTGACTAGCACCTTCTGGGAATAATCAAATTCCTTAAACAATTAGATATAAAAAGCAGTGCATTTTGCGCCAGTTTTAGAATACCTCGGGTGGTGGAATAAAATATTAGACTCAATAGTCAAGTGATTCTAGTCTACTGTGTACAGTTTAATAATGGCCCTGAAATGCACAATGCCTAGAGCAGATTATTGTCATTATAATTTAGAATTCATGCAGAAAAACAATGGAGTCTCACTAGACTCTTTTGATAAGGGTTTGACATTAGAATCAGAAAGTTAAATCTGGAAACCTACATTAATTTTGCAGTAAAGGCTTCACTTGTGGTCAGATCTCCCTTCATCTTTCTCCTGATACTGGCTTAGTTGGGATTTTTGTCAAACAGAAAAGCTTCTGTTCTGGGCAATCACACAGCAGTTAGTTGACAACTGGAGCAGAATCTGAAGATTTGCACAGTCCTTTATGGAAGAATAACTCAGATATGTTTGTATTGTCACTGGTTATTATTTCAAAAATAGTATTTTAATCAATGCAAATATACTTAGCAAGCTCGTTCAGAGCAGAATGCTTTGTGGCTCGTGTTGTTTACTCCCTTTAGCCAAAATGCTGGATGAAACCCCTTAAGCATTGTCTTCAATATAACGTAAAAGGAGATAACAGTCAGCTAACCTTATTTACCTCTTCTTTACAGGCCAAGCAAAAACATCTACGAGCTTTTGCTTTGTTGCTGCAAATGGATCCCAAGGATCTGTCAAAGTTGTTACCTCTTTACACTTGTCATAAAAGACAGCAGCATAAATCATGTTGTTTAATAAATATTAAATGAATATATAATATTTATTATATAAAATATTTGTGTCATTTTTATCTGTGCCTTATAACAACAATAGCAATTTGCATGCACATAGTTTTCCAGATTCTGAACTACTGAAAGAATTAATCAGCCATTCATTCATTATTTGTAGGAAATAGCTTGTGAGACTAGACTTGGTGAAAGAAAATTTTTTTGGAATTGGATACTTGGAATTTTAAGAATGAGTCATAAAGATTTTACCATTGTAGAAGTATTAGGAAAATAAAATAAATAATTAAAAATAACTTGTCTTGCACCATGCTGTCTTGCAGCAATGTTTTGGAATTTGGCATGTCTTACTGAGGAAATTAAAAGGTGCCTTTAGAAAAGCTATTATATTTTACAAAATCCTTTTTTAAGGTAGTGACAGAATTACATAAGAGGTGTTTACGGGAAATGTTATACTCATATTTTTCATTATAGACACGCTTAACTGTTTTTTCTTCTATATAGTGCCTTATCTTTCAGTAGAAGAATCTTGTTGCATTTTTGTATCTTTATAAAGGTCTTCAGAAACAGTTTTCAGAAGGCAGAAATTACAATTTGCGAGGAAGACTTATGTATAAGCAAACAGTGGAAATGATTATAAAAAGAATTAATATGTTGCTGACTGAGCTAATAAGAATTCTCAACTATCAGAAGAATTAGATATATATTGTGAAGGGAAAATGAATATAAATTTCTGTTCCTCATATTTGGTATAAAGCAACAGTCTATTATATACCTCCAAACACTGCAGCAAGAAAGCAGCAACTTGATTTCAGGTTTTCTGACTGTAGCATCTGAATAATATAGATTTACCCACTTTAACTTGGTGAAAACATATCTCCATTCATCCATGTCAAACAAACATCTGTCAGCATTGCTGCTGCTTTGGTTAGAGAATGATGCTGCCCCTCTACTAAATTATGTTTCCTCAATTAATGAGAGAATTTCCAGACAGGTAGGCTGTGTATATGTGTTTGTATTCATCACTCCAGTGAGGTCATATCTATAGAGTTTGAAAAACAATTTTCATTGAAATGAAAAGTGCATTTGGGTAGTCTATGTGAACTTTAGTGCAGATCTATGAATTGGAAAAATGCCTGAACTGGAACAATGTTGTCCAGTGTTTTCTGTTGGGAGGAGAGGCTTCTTGCAAGTAGAAGTTTTCCTATCTAAGACAATGGTCTTTCACTTAGTAAAAAGCATTAGGAAAATGAATCTTGCAAAAAACACTTCAAAGAGAAAATACTTGTTTCTGTTATTTGCAAGGTTTTATATGATTGAATTCATAGTCAAGTACTAGAAATATACATTGGACATCTGTAATTTTAATTTTTTTATGAGGAAATTACCAGCACAGTCTACTACATATATATACAGATATGAATCTGTACTATTCAAAATAATCATTTTCAGGCCAAACATTGGAAACTATAGACTTTTCATTGTAGTTTGTGAGTTCTAGTCAGCAAATTTTGAAGCAGAATGAACTTGGGACCAGGAAAAAGGTCTCTATGGAAACCTCTGCACTGAGGGGCATTCATTATCTGTGATCAGCCCTACCAATTCATCTATAGTCAAGAGGCTCCTGCCAAACTTCAGTATTTTCCTGCAGGCCTTGCTTCATCTCAAGGTAAGCCAAAGCTTGGGGGAAAAATAGCCTATCTCAGCCTGGCACATGTTTTGGACTCAGCAAGAAACTGAAATTGAGCCCTGCAGCTAGGAGACAGTCTTATGAAGCAATCTGTGAAAATAGTACCCTCTCCACATTATTATACCTCTATGTCAACTGGTTTTAAAAATTCTGAGCACACATTACCATGCCAATAGGTACTTCTCCTGGCATTTCCAAACTGACTTTTATTTCAGTAGTTCTGCTTCCATGTTTGGAACTGGATCCAATGTATAGCAGAAGTGGTCAAACATGGTTTTTGCCTACTTCTGATACAAGCTAATCACTGCCAGTATTGCACAGCTGTTGCTGCATAGCCTATGAAAGCAAGTTACAGTCAATTTAGCTTTCTTTATGCAGTAAAATTGCAAATGGAGTTTAGTATTCTGAAACAATGTCCTTGGTAAGAAGTGCTTCAATATATGAACAAGAGAAAAACCTTGCTTTTTTTTCCCTGGCAAATGGAAAAGAAAGGGCTGGAAATCCTTTGTTTTCACATGCAGACTTAAAGAATTAGCAATACCAGTGAAGAATGAAAATATACAGAAAGTAGATAGTTTTACAGCAACCTTTCCTATCATATTTTCATGTTAATAATGGTTAATAAATAAAAAAATAACATAGACTTTCACAAGGGAAAGTTTTCAACAGTGTTTCAGTTTTTATTTTCATTGGAAAATACTCAGAGGTAATCAAATTTTCACCAGGATAAATTTCTATTTCAGTTGCATGCAAGGACTTAAACAGAATACATCCCATATTATTAAAACTCAGTTAAACTAAAGGATTGAGTTTACCTGAAATAAAGGTATCACAGCCGATATTCTAATACTGCTTTTACTAATTTCTAAAGAAATTAACTTTTTTGAATTTCTGAAGTTGTTATTTATTTATTTGTTTCTTTGTTTGTGACAGTTTTCTTTTTGTTTGTTTCACATTTCAGTTGAATGAGAAAGCTTCAATAATCCCAGGAAGATGAAGAACTGAACTAACATAATTTCACTGCTAGGATAGTATTTGCTCTTCTTCAATGATCTATATCAGCCCTTCTATTCTTTCCTTACTTATTACTGCCACAATGATTGCTATCAACATGGGCATGTGATTTTCTGAAATTATTCACCTGAGACAATACAGCAGGTATTTGAACAAATGCAGTAGAACCCTTTGTTCCAGTTTTTTCTTCCATCATAGAAACATTACACAGGGTCTTCTGTTTCAAGATCCATTTTCTAGCTGTGCCTTCAGCTGCTTTGTATGACTTACCAGAAAAAAAGGTCTTAGGGATTATACATTCATATATCTCATTGCCAGCACCCAGTTTAGTACATCTCAGCTTTAACAAGGTCTTCATAAATCTCTCTATGCCTAGGTTTTCTGCTTCTGAAAGCTCCAGCCATAAAGCCACACCCAAAAAGTTGACCTTAGATCAGATCTGAACTCGGTGTTTATCCTTCAGAAAACAGGGGTGTTTTCTGCTACCTTCCAGTTTGGTGTCTAATCAGGGACAGGCAATATCTGTTAATTTAATGCTTTCAGTTATTTACACTATAACATTATTTTGAAAGCCATCAGCTGACATTAAAAAAAAAAAGCAATCTTAAGGATAAGTAATTGAGCACAAAATGGAAAACATGAGCATGACAGTGGTACCCATCAGCTCTCCATCACAGATCTGTGCTGGGCAAAAACTCTTCCTTTGTCACTCCCCCTAGAAACCCCAAAGAGAACTAAAATAGAGGATTAAAATAGATGACCAAAACTGTGGAAGCACAAGTGAAAATTTCATGACTTAGAAAAGTGAAAATGGAAAAGAGAACATATGAAATGGCATCGCATGTGATAGTACTGTTGTCTTTACTCCTATTTAGAACATACTTTTGAAGTAAAACTTCTGATCATCAGCATTTTGTGCATTTGAAATTTGGAAAAGCTTCTGTTTGTGTTTGCAGGTCCAGCCTATAGCAGGACTGAGCATGAATTTCACACATGCATGTACACACACACACACACACACACACACACACACATGCACACAGAGGACTCAGGTTCACTAGCTAAATATCCAGACAACCCAGTCTATAGCTGCTGTCACTTGGACTTTACAACTCATGCACACACAGAAAAGAGATTTGCATTAAAATATAAAAGTAGTGAGGCTCAGTCATACAGGTGTTCTGACCACCCATTTGCTCACATGCTAAAAAGCATCCTCCCCTATTTGTTTTTCATATTTTTTCATAGTTTTACTTCTCTTCCATCCACCTTGATTTTTCCTTTCTCCATCTTTGTCTCCTCCTAAATCAGAGAGTGTACATGTAATTAGGTAGTTATTTTTGTCTGATGGTTTCAGTTTTGCTGCATCCTTATCCAAATTTGGGAGTACTGATGCTTGGTCATCTCAGCCTCACCTCATATGACCAATATGGTTACTTAGGTGCTCCTCCCCCAGAGGGTTCCAATACTACTCACAATTATCTGTGAATCTTGGCTGTTTCTCACATGCCTCCTCCTTAGCCATCTGTGCAAATCAGCCATTCCTCACAGCACTAGCTGTAATTTCTGCCAGCTTCTCACTGTGTTATTTATGGTGTTCAGCAATTTCTCACGTCACGTTCTGTAGCTTCTCAGAGTCTGTTTGGATAGCTAAACTTCATGCCAGGGCGGCGTATCTTAACAACCAGCACCAACCGTTTTGCTTTATGGTCCTGCTCTTCTTGAATGACATTGCTTAGTAACATTGATGTAGCTGCTACAATCATAAAGTGCCACAGGAAAAGGAAAAAGAGAATTCACAAAATACACTCTTGCACCTGTATCCATTGAGGGTGGTATGGGGTTCAGTTAACCACAGAGCAAAGCAACTTTTCCATAAAAATCAATTTAATTGAATGGAGAGGTAAATGTGCAGAGACTGAAGAAATGCATGCAAGGATGAGAAAGGCATGCATGTCTGTATGTGTTTGAGGTGAAAAATACTTTAAATTGCCAGTGCTGATAGACAGCAGCCATGTAATTTTTAACAACAAAGGAATTCTCCCTGACTAAATTGAAACAAATACAAAATGTTTTCCCATCATTAGTAAACCTGAAATAGTTGAGCTGGCTCTTTAAGAGTTTGTGAACATGCCTTTTAAGTGGTAGAAGGGCAAAGGAGGTTTAACACACTATTCTTCATTACATTCTCCAGTACAGACTCTAAGTTACTGTGTGATTCACAACATACTGAGACACCTAGATAGAGTTACATGAGACTGTGCTTTCTTTTCTTTTGTTAGACCTGAGTAACCTTTAATTTTTCAACGAGAAGCTTGGTCACTGAATATACACCACCATGTGCCATTTCTACATTTCTGAGGAGATGAAGACAACAATTAATACTTTAATAATTTTATAATACTCAGTGTCTGAAATAGTCCTCATTGGCTGGTCACAAACTAAAAGAAATTCTATCCACAATTTTCATCAATAATGATAAGCACTAAAGAGTGCTCTCATGCATATTGCAAGAAGTAAGATGAGATGGCAATATGGGAAGAATTAAAAAATATTTGTACCTTCATGGTAATTTGCAACTCAAACTAAAATCAAAACATTAAAACATGAAAAAGAAGGGTAGATGTAATTGACTTACAGTACCATTTTCCACAAATTCTCTTAAAAAAAATTAAATATTCTCCTAAGTCTAAGATGGTGCATGAGAAAGAGATGATGAATACTTGACTGATTATTGACAGATTACAATACAAAAATGTTTCTACATAATATATTGTACCTCCCAGAAAACACCCACTGAAAATCATAAACTCATTACAGCATTTGTTCTTTTCTGGAGATGTGAAGGTGTATTTTAAGGCCTTAATTCTGTTTTTAATTGTGAGACATCTTATTGTATGTATTAAGAAGAAAAAAATCTCTCTACTATTTTCTGCTGAGAAAGAAAATCACCCAAATAAAAATTAGAAAAGGGAATCGGAGCTATACAACTCAATAAGAATTTTGCAATTTACCTTCCTGAGATTAGACTAAACACAATCTCTGCCGTAGTATGAATAAGGAAGGGGCTGAGCAAAGAAAACAAAAATCTACGTAAAGTAAGAAAACTGGACAAATGCCTCATCATCAGATTGTAAAATGGAAATTCTAATATGACATTTAACATGGTAAAAAACATAAATTAATGTTGCGGTGAACACTAAATTGAACCCAGCTTTTCTCTTTTCTTTTTTTCTTTGTAAAGTAACATCAACAGTGGTGTATTACCTAGACAGTCTGTTGGACTCCTCCAGGTGAGGGTCCACGCAGCATGGGGATTCCCAGCTGACATTCTGACTTCATGGAACTAATGTGTGGATGACATGTGGACAGGTCATGTAGAAGTATCAGGGGTGAGAGGATCTGGGGAACTAGCATAGCTCTTGTTTTTTCAGTTAACAGAAACAGTCGACTCCCCTTATAGGTCTAATAATCACTTGGTAGTATAATAATGACTGATATTATTTCTAGAAGACCATAGAAATCAGGAGTGGATAAATGTGTTGTATGTGTACCTGACACTTACTCATTAACATAAAAAATATAATTGCCTATTTTCCTTTAATGAATCATCATGAATAGTCAATTATTGCTTAGAAGTCAACCTGCTACTGTGTCTAACAATTTTTTAGAAATTTACCGTTATTCTACCCACTGTTATGCTTTTTAATGAGTTTGTTTATGGACAGCAAGAATTTTGTTACTTCACAATGCCATTGTCACCATTACAGCCTCCTAAATGACATATGGACATTTTCTTCATCTCAATTGGTGTGGGACTTTTTGGCTAAAGTAAACAAAGGGATTGTTAAATGAGTGCCTTTCTTCTCACAGAAATTGCATTACATCAGTATTTGAATTCATTAAGGCTTGGCACCTTTTATTTAATTCTAATAAAATGAGAAAATACTATATGAATCCTCATACCTACTCCAACGATAACAATTCACTTGGGCTTAATTTCAAACTGTTGAAGATCCATTAATTCATTTTTATTTCCTTAGAAAAATGTTCTTACATTGGCTTTTTTACCATTGTTTTTCATTTAGTCCCAAAAGGATTATTTAATTGTCTATAGAGTAATTTATATCTCGGCTTCATAACCTCAGAACTCAAACAAGCACTTAAAAACTTAAAGAAAAAAACCACATGTATAGTACTAAACCCTGTTTCTCTTAGAGTCCTTTTTCTTTATAACTTTTGCTTTCTCTAAGGTTTTGATTATAGTAAAATTAAAATTTTTCAGCTGTCATGTTCAGTGGTCATTTTTGTAGGTTAGTAGTCTAACTGAAAAAACAGCCACAGAGTGCACAAACATGAATTATTGTTTTAACTTTTCTATTTACAAGTTATTATGATATGTCATGATACACCTCTTCCAAAAAAGTCAAGGTGGGCTAAATTCTCCAAAGTCCTGTCCATGACTGTATTCACAGAAATTTAAATCATGCAGGGACATGTTTTTTCCTTTACAATATCTTTGTAATGGGAAACAAATTTAATAGTTATCTAAGGAAGTTTGAGACATTCTACATAGTCTTTACATAGACTAAAAAATATATTCATGAGGAGAAGGAAGAGAAAAACTACATCATCTGCATAAATCCAGTGTCTCTGCTTATCGTTTAGTAGTGTATCAAAAATTCATTAATAAGGAAAAAGAGTTATTCTTAAAAAGAAATAATTTATTTTTATATAAATTTAGCAGTAGAAGTAGAAGCTTTTTTCTATAAATATAGCAGTAGAAGCTCAGGAGGGTATGTTTGATTTGACATTTTGGAATAATAGGCATCTGGGCCCCCCTATATACACATCAGAACAGAAAATAAGAGAAGTGTGAAAACCTGAAATAAGATAATTTTATTAATATAGGAAAAAAATATATGCCGCTGCTTCTTCCTGCCTGCTTGCTTCTGCTCATCTTTGTTCTGTACCTTTTCTTTATCTTATAAGCATCCAAGTCAAGGTCAAGTTTCATCTAGTTATCAGAACGATGTGATCAAGTGGAACTGAACTGTAGTATATGATATTGCCCTTCTTTTTTCCCTAAATAGTCTCAGGTTCCAGGACTAAAGCCTAACAAAATGTAGCAAAGTAAATAGTTTATACCTTATAAATGCATTACTGGGTTTGGATTGCTATGAAGCAGTGTGCAGATGCCCCTGAGCAGGCTGGCTGCTCAGACCATCAGTCATTCACTCTCTAGCAGTGCTGTTTCAATAACTTGTTCAGGGCATCATCCTGCAACTAAGACAATTTTTAGAGATAAAAATCTGTTTTTTAATCTTATGTGTTCTTTAAAATTAAATTCTTGGTGAAAGAGGATACAAACCAGCTACATTCTCCTTGAAATTCTCCTCCCTTTTACCTATTTTTTCTGTGCAACTCCTCCATGGTGCTTTCCCTATACACTGTTTCTCAATTATCTGGGCATGTCACTGCAAGGTGGCATTCATCAACAAGAAATAAACAATTTCTTCTGCAGCTCATAAGAATTTAAAGCAGCAGCGCTTGTAAGTCCCTTATAGTCTTAAAAATGTACAAAAGCTTTGAAAATGGGCAAAACTGCTTTTAAAAAGTCATGAGTTCTTTTTTTGTGAGAGCAACAAGAACTGAGGGATAGGCTTCTTGAATTAAATGGATACTGTCTCAAGAACTCATGGTGTGAAATGAAGCTTAGTCCTTACAAGAAATCAGAAAATTGAATTTTGCTGTCTAACTTAATAGAATGTCAGTAAATCATTACTTCTCACAGAAGAATTACATTTTTCTATACTGACTGTCTACTTATTAGACCAGGAATTAGTGAAGTGGTTCAGATAAGAAAGGATAGGAAGTCTATGGTCTTACTAACACAAATTCCTGAAGTTTCTCTAAATATCAGAAAAGGCAAACTGACTACTTTTCTCTGCTTGTCTCAAGTTAGTCAAAATCTTGTTTATGCAAAGGTTATCTGAACTTTCAAAAAAATAAAAGCTGGATATCACTTCACTACTTGTCATCTGTGTGTATGGTGTATGATGTAAGAGACAACCCAGATGAATGCAATCTGCATCTAGAAGAAAATACAATTTTGATTCTCTCAGATTCTTTTTTAAAACATACTTTTGTGAAAGATAATCATTATAATATAGGGGTTTTTTTCTTTATAGATGCATTTAACAACATGTATGTGTGGTTACCGACACAAATATTTCTCCTGTTTGGTTTGCTGAATCACATCCTAAATGACATGGAGTAAGCCAGATGAGACACAGAGTAAAGTTGAGAATAGCATGAAAGTGAGAATGAAGAACATAATCAAAATTAGAGGGAACTGAGGATTTTTGGCAGACTTGAGGAATGTAGGATTTAGCACAGAAATTTTTATCTTAATATTGCAGTAAATAAGCCAATTGCTTGCTAAGCAGGATTTAGAAAGGAAGAACATGCTCTCCTACACTGATTTTTCAAACATTTTTCACTGTCAAGGGTTTTTTCTTCTTCCGAGGCATCTGGTTCTGGCCACTATTAAAGATACGTTGGCTGGAAAGGACAAATTAACTAAATTAGGCTGGCAGTGCTTACATTCCTATGACATCTGGTGTTTCTGCCATGTTACTGATATGTCATTTTGACAAATTATGTTACATCATGTGATAGTAATGAGCAACATCATAGAACCTAAGCAATGCAATCTGTAGTGACTCCAACAATTTAAAACAATCTGTTATTTTTTTCAGCTTTCTGCTACCAATTTAGAAGATGAGAGGAATGAGAGTTAAATTTAAATCCAAATCTAACCTCCAAAATACATTATTGCTTCTATTCCAATAGGTTTACTTCTATAATTACAGATCTAAGGTGAAAGCCATGAATGATGATTTAAGGATATCTGAACAGAAAGTAAAATTCTTCATGAAGCAAAAAACTGGGAGAAATTAATTTCCTAGCAGCCTAAAGATATTTACTATATTCACTAATTTCAGTTCTGTTCATGATTCAAAGTAAAGAATGAGAGGACACAATTCTCTGAACACCTAACACATGATTTAAACTTATTCAAAACTGATTGAACTGAAGGATTTTGTAGTCTTGTTGCTTATTTCCTGACATGACAATGTATTAAGAATGAAGATATTAAGCCAAACAGCTGGTTTTTTTAATTGAAAAGGTGTAATATCGTAGCAGAATGGGGTTTATTGAAAGAAAAGATAACGGACCTTTATTTACTAAAGTGATTTTTTTTCCCATGAGCTATTCCAAGCATTTTTGAAGACTCATATTCCTTTACTTCCCAGTTGTAGATTTTTAAGTAGCTGGTTGATTTTGAACAGATTTTAAAGTAAAGTGCATCCACAGATGTCAAATTACTTCTGAGGATAACCGTGGAGATGTCTGGAGCCTATGATTTTTTTGCCTTTCTAGTAACAGATTTAGGGATGGATTTCTTGGAAGAATGTAGGGGAAATGGAAAGGAATGACTTTGATTTCTACAGTGCATGGCAAACCTACTGTCATCATAGTACTATCTAGTCCTGAGTTTTTGTGAGTACCTAGACAACAGTGACTAAACAAACACCTCTATCAAATGCATATAATGAAATAAATTAAAATATGTGAACAAAGCAAATATTTCTCCTTTTTGGATTTTAAAACAACGGCTAAACTTAGCACCTGATAAAGACACCCACTGATTGTCTTTTGTGCCAAACTGCTTTCAAAATAGGAAGCATGGCAAAATCTACCCCTATTTTTATAAGTCAGTGATATTATCTAATATTTGAAACAGCCTGAATGGAGAAAAAAAATGTTTAATTTCAAATTTCTAAGAAAACATTAAACTCTCCCAATTACATGATGGTATTTTATGAGTGGCCTCTCCTGTTCCTTATCTTAACTCATGACCTCTAGTTAAATTTTCTCTCTCCTGTCCAGTTGCAGAGGGCAGTGATAGAGAGGCTTTGCTGGGTGCCTGGAACACAGACCATCAACCCATCATACCATCCAAAACAGATGTAAAGCAAGGAGATAGTAATGAAGGCCAAACCAGAAGTTAGAAAATAACTTTTAAAAACCTAAACAAATACAAATACATTTTTTGTGTTCTTTAAAGAAGGTGAATCGCATAGGTTCTACAGAGCAGCCATTCTTCTGGTACAACAGTAGGAATGACAGCTGAAAAAGCTGTCTGAGAGCTTTCACAAGAGCTCTAGAACACTGAGATTCAAGCTTCATGATTTATAAGTCTATGCATAATTAGTTGTTTGACTGTTTGGATTCACAAGACTGGGTATTATTCCAAAGGTCTGGAAAAGGCATGCTGGTGATTTCACCCTGTAGTTGATTCATATTAAAGCACAGTATTTACACTAAATTTTTTTTTGCTTCATCATTTGTGAAATTATGTCTGAACAGTTATAAATAATACATTGCAGTGTTTGTAAAGATATAAAATAATGATAAAATAATTTATCTTTTTATTAGAAGAAACCCTTCCACATAGCTAATTTTACAAGAAAATAGTAATTCTATTTATTTTCTTATAATGAATAACCAGCATTTACAAAATTGTTATAGACATCAAAATAATATTTTATAATTTGATTTGCTTCTCAGTTTCTCATTTGGAACCCCATTTAGAATTGCAGTGCTTTAGGAGAATTACAGAATCATATAATGAGTGAGGTTGGAATGGAATTCTCATCTCCTTTCATTTCCTAAGTTTCTACAAGTAATGCAATAACAACCTCCAATCCTTCATTACCTTTTTGATATGGATCAAATCTTTTGCCTCCATCTTTGTCAAAAGTTTTATTTGTTTCTGAAAAAGAGAAAGTTAAGAGAAAAAACAGTGTTATGAGGTTTACTGAACATTACAAATAATATTACTTAAAAATCTTAGGAGTGTCTATATTGCAAAGCTGTCTAGACATGTACAGGCCTACCTAAAATTTGCAAACTTTCTTCAAATATTTTAAAAGGCTTGAAGTTCATTACCTATTCACATAATTGACACTAAGATGTCTACTGGACCATGCAGAATTGCAATTTAATAGAATCTAGAAATACCTACCACACAAAAGCATGAAATTTAAGAATTATTTTATTCCACTGTTTATATTTAATAGCTCATTCATTACTCAGTGCAAAATTCTGTATGAAGACATGTAACTAAACTGGCTATTAAACCCACTAAGAATCATGTCTACAAATCTGAAGCAGAATTGGAGACAATGTTAATTCAATATATAAAATTATTGTGTAGTAATGGTAAGTTGAACTGAAAAACAACACATTTATACTGGCTCTTACCTCTGTGTAAGCCGATGATTTAGGGGGAAAAAAACCATTCCCCCATATTAAACTCCTATTAAGAATTCATTTGATGAGAGGATTTATAGGCATCTAAACGATTATTCTAAGGAAGCACAGAAGAAGGCTTTCAGTCTAACTGAATAAAGGAAATGAAAGGATGAAGCAAAAAAGGCAAAATCCAGGTTTGAATCCAAGTTGCTTATAAAGAGTTTCATGTCTTCTTTGCCCCTGAACAGAAACTCATTTTCTGTGGCTGCCAGTAGAAGCTGTAATTTATTCCAGCCTTTGCTAGGAACTGACTGGCTGACACATCTGGAAGAGGCAGCTTGTTCTGAATCCCTCCTCTTACAACCCCAGGTTTAATCTCAATACTTCAGTAAGAGTTCCAGGAGTACAAAATAAATGCCTTTCATTTACCACTCAGATTCCACCTGCATATGAGGAAGCCTATCAGCACTGAGAATGGAAGTAAGCAGAGGATTAGCTCGGGTCAATGAAGTGCTTGTTGCTGCAAATTACCAGCATACAGCATTGCAGGAGATGTCCCTCTGAAACACTCCTGCATATGGATTGCACCTGCCCAGCTACTGTCCAAGAGCCACTGGGCTCACATGTGTGACTCAGCCCTGAGGTTCAGTTGTCTGTAGGATGCCTGATCACAAGCAGCTTTATAGATCAGACATTCACACTTTGGAAGATTCATCAAAGACTGAGATGCTATAAATGCCTGTCGTCCTGGAGAATCAGCATAGTGTCTGCATAAATAAATCCATAATAGTAAAAAATGCAAAGTTTCCAGTGTGCTGTGCAGCCATCTAGAGTGAACATATTTCAGGGACAGCAGCCTGAGAAAAAATCATGACAGGATTGATGAGCACAGGTAGACCTACATTAATCTCAGAATTTTGAGATGTTAGAAGCCCAAGTATATGTCAATTATGTTGTCTCTGTAATTTCAAATTATACAAAAAAAAGTCAGAAAATTTTGAAATAATCCAGAACCATGCCTAAGCATAGTAAAAAGTTCACTCAATCAAAGGAATTATTTATTACCAACTGTCAGATTACTAAGACAATTTTTTCCAGCTGCATGTGTCTTTAGGTTTTTGCATTTTTTTAATACAAGGCTCTCTACTAGCATGTTTATTTTTTCTATAAAAATAAATCCAGAAATCAAAATGAGGGGGCTGAGAAAGATGCTGACTATAAGCACAGTGAATCAGATAGAAGGTAAAAATATCATTCAGATACTCCTGTTTTACTTGTTCAGTACTGCAAGTATGGAACTTCTATGTTTTTTTCTGGGTTTTATCATTGAAATTTTTAATCATTTGTGTTGTTCTTTGGACACTAGGAATACAAGAAATATATTTCTTTCAAGAACCAAACTGCTCTGTAAAATCAAAAACTTTAAAAGAATTCCTGGAGGGCTTGTCCATCTCAGTGCAATGCCTACAGAAGATGGAAGGAAGTTTGCTAAGGTAACTTAAATCACCTCAGGATTTTATCTGTAGATATTGTGCATAATGAAATAATGGGGTTACAAGGCATGTCATTCTCAATTTGAGGGGAAAATGACATTAAATATTGTTTGAATTGTCATAGTGAATATGTTGTTCATTTAGAAAATCTCGACATGGTTCATTTATATTTATGGCAGTTGTAAGACATTAAAAATAAAAATATTGGAACATAAAAGTACTGTGAGAAATAATGACATAAACTCCAGGGTATTACATCATTTTAATGACATAAACCCCACAGTTTTACATCAGTTTAATAGTTTGAAAGTTTTGGTGTTCCTAATGTAGTTTCAATTGCAATAGATCATGCAATGTAATTAAAGAGACAAGGTAATAGATAAAAGAAGACCAGGACAGAAATAGTCTTCTTGGATTTATAATTTTGAAATCAGTTCCTCAGTTTGAAATGAATGAAGAAATGGAATTATACAAGCATTAAGAAAGTAGATGAAAGGGGAAATGTTGAATATTGCTGAAGAAAGACAGGGCTCTGATGGAACTCAAAAAGAACAGTTATTTCATGTCATACCAAGAAATTACAATCTCCAGTATGATGCATCCAAAAGCAGGCAGTAGAGAAGGCCTGTGGAAGAAGGTTGGGTCAGACTGAGCAGGAATTCTTGGTACTCTGCAACTCTCTCTCCCAGATCCCTGCCATTCCTATCTCAAGAACTTACTGCTTCAGAGCTGGAATTCATTAATCTCAGTGATCTTCCCCATCTCTGTTCATCCAACTGGTTTTTTACATCCATGCAAATGATTTTGTCCCTATATCAGAGAGTCCTGAAGCATAAATAAACGAGTGAAGAAACATCCTTTTTCTCTTGTTTTAAATGCCAGCTGCCACTAGATATGATCATCTCTAGATATTTTGTTAGATGGAGGGGATTGTCCTGCTCTGCTCTGCACTGGGGAGCCCCACCTTAAATATTGTGTGCAGTTTTGGGTGTCACAATGTAAAAAAGATATAAAGCTATTAAGAGAGCATCCAAAGGAGGGTGATGAAGATGGTGGAAGCTTTAAAGGAGAAACTGTTTGAGAGTCTGAGGTCACTTGTTCAGCCTGGAAAAGAGGAGACTGAGGGCAGAGCACATCACGGTACACAGCTTTATCACAAAGGGGTGAGGAGGGGTGGGTTACCAGTGACAGGACCCAATGGAACAGCATGAAGATGTCAGGGGAGATTTAGGGGAGAGACTGGGAAAAGGCTCTTCACCATTAGGTTACATACTGCAGTAACACAACAATATTCTGAAGCCAAATAGTAAGAACATAAAATGAAACTATATTTATAAATTCAGTTGCCCTCTCCACAGCTATGGACCTTATTTCTTACAGAACTGTAATTTTTTTCAGGACTTCTCAAATCCCCTGACTTTCTGTACCAGCATTGCTGCCAGGAACTGGCTACTTAATTCAATGAAAATTGAACTTCATATCATGTTTCACTATTTAAATAAACACCCTCCTTTTCAAGACTGTCTATCATTCGTGCTGTCTGTGCTTAGAGTTAACTTTGACCAAAAAAGTCACCTTGAAACTCATCCAGTTCACTCTTAAAGGAGTATGGCATGCCTAATTCCATAATTTCTTCTTAACATGAATAGTGTTTTATATCCAATATGACTCATGCCCAGATCAGCTGTCATCAGCTGCTAGATACTATTACAATCACTGGAAACCAAGGGAATTTTTACCATAAAATAATTTAAAGGATTTAACAGTGTAACATCTATAAGTGTTCATTTAGGAAACAAACAACTTGTCTGATCTTGGTTAAACTGATTTAACTACAGTATAAAAATAAATGCCAGTTTTGTTTTCCTCATGGTATGGCCATTTCTAGTAGGGTCTACTTCCTGCTGTATGAAATGTCAGTGGTAAAATTCTACATTCTAAGAACAGTTTGTGTTAGAAATACACCAGGGCTTAATGAAAGGCTATTGAATTGAAGAACTAAAAGAAACAATGGCATGGCATCAAATATTAACTAGCACTGCAGTGAGCTTCCTTATTCAGGTCATCTCAATGAAGAACAAATGTAATATATATAACAGGAAGAAAAGGAATTAAGAACTGTGAAACACAAACCTTTAAAAATTACAAGAGCCTTTATGCACTGGATAATGCTACAATTATGCAATTACAATTCTGGTTTTTCCAATGGTGAGCTAAAGAGAAAGAAGGAAATACATAGGGACAAACTAGATGCTGCCACATCTAGGTTCTTAAAAAAAAAAGACAATTAATCCTTCTTCAGTGTTAAACTTACTCATTACCACTAGGGACAGAGAAGCCAGATTTCCCTTTTTACTATAGAAGTGTGTTGCACTTGCCATTTTACTTTGCCATTGTCATTATTTAAGGAGTAATTATAGCTATGCTTACTAAGACACTTCTATTGCAATCCCTGTTTTCCAGGAGTTTATAACTCAGTGAATTTCATTCCCCTGGAATGGAATGCAATTTTCAACCTGGTTAGCCTGGTCACATTTTGTTCCTAAAAGGCTTACTCAAATTGATTAAGTCAGATTATTTGGCATTGCAATCCAAAATGGAAGAGTTCTTTTCACAGATTCTAAATTATCATGTATTCCAGCTACACAACTTTAAGACATTGTAAGCAACTAGCCATAAGCCTTCAAATGAGAACTTCTAGTCTTCTTCTATACTGAAAGGCTTCAAGGAGCAGATTTATTCATCCTTAGAAAGAAGCTACTCCCGATATGCATACACTACACATTTGTAAGCCAATTGCTACATAGACATTCCAGAAACAGATCAATTCTCTAATTAGAAATATTTCAGTGTTGAAACCTTGAAACAAGTAAAGTTCACCCGATCATGGAGCTATAGTACAGATTAGGCCAGGTACAGTAGAGTCAACACGTCCTTCAGAGACCTTGCCCTTATAATCTCTGTTGTCTTGGAATAACTCTTTTCCACTTTTCAGCTGATTCAGCCACCTTTGAATGCAGTTGGATTTCAAAGCCATTTGGATGTTTCTTTGAAATTGAAAGAAACATGCAAGTAAGTCAAGAAATATTAAAAGAGAAAATAAATGGAAAACTATACCTAATGAAATTTGCCCATTTTGCAGAACTGTAAGTATAATGAAGTGCATTGTCCTCATAGAATCTTTTAGAAACAGTTTTTGCTCTCAGCAAGACCAACATAACTTCTCTTCAAATAATCCACCGCCTGAGTGTTCTGAAATATAATCACTCCAGTCTTGTTCCCCAAATCTCCAGTTTCTATTCCTGTATCATCTATCATTTACTTGTATTTCTTACCCTGTGAAAAAGAAAAAAAAAAAGAAAACATTATCAGCTACTTAATTAAAAGAATTACGTAGAATGTTTAAGAATTTTCAGCTTCAGAGCTGTATCATTACATTCTGCTTGTATAAACTCATGTGGCAGAAACAGCTAGAACCTTGTGGCTTGAAGAACAACACCAATGTTACAAAAAAAGATCTGTAAGAAGTAACAGATAGATAAAAAAAAGTTAGTAACAGATAAATAGATTAGAAGCAACAGATAGATAGTAACAGTTTTGAAAAAAAAAAAAAAAACACCAAAAAATTCCCAAAAAAACCCAAACCCCGAAATACTTGATGTAACAGGAAAGGAATCAAGTGATAGTGCAGGGGAAAAGCCGAACAAGAAGCCAATCTCTCTATGGGATCAGGAATCCCCAGAATCTTATTAGAGGCGAGTCCGCTGCTGTTAATTTAAGTAGTTTGGGATTCCACAGCAGCATAGGCACACTGATACAGTGTCTTAATAGGTCTATAAATTTTGCTTCTCATTTGTAAGTGATGCATTTGGTCCCACGTCCTTCTGGCATATTCCCCCCGGATCCTTAAGCCTATTGCTGTCCTTACTTTGCTTTATTAAGCTGCACAATTTCTTTTATGGCAATCCTTCTACCCTTCCTGTATATTTTGTAAATGTTTTTTCCTATATGCTTTGTAAATGTAAATGTAAATGAAATCAGGAGTGAAAATGAAATGATTAATGAAGAAATGTTAAGTCTCTAAGTAAAAGACTGAGATAAAGAAATGAGATTCGTGAGAGATATATTAGTATTAAAACAAAGTATAAGAGAAGACAATAATAAAAAAGAGGCCAGAAGTGAAAAGGTAGAATAACAAGAAGCTCAATGGAAGCCAATGATGGCACTTCCTACTCAGTTTATCACTGCCACGAGTATTAAATTTACCTTGAACCTGAAATCCAACATTTTCTCACTTCAAGACAGCAAATTAGAGTGAGAAAGTCACAAACTGGGTGGTAACGACACTCTCCAAGGCTGAGTGACATCTCCTCTCACTCTTCCAAATAGACTTTCCTCATTAGTTCAGTGTGCTGAAACTTATAGGAAGCACCTTATATTACATTAAATGGTACTTACCTACTTTGGGAGTCTAAAGTCAGTTGTATGAAATGAGCTGAGGAAATACAGACATTATTATTGTTAAAACCAAGCCACAGAAATTCAATATTGAATCTACATGAAACTTGAAGAATTGCTGCATCATAATAAAACAGTGTATTGCTTATTCTGCAGCAGATCCACTGTAATTTTTTGAATTGATATTTTTGAAGGGAATTTAGTAATTTTCAGAATAAAATACATAAAATTATAAGAATGGGGAGACAAAGAGTAATGGGTCCTCTTAGTATATTGTACAAAATTTTCTTAAAAAGAATTAAGCCAATGTCTAAAGATGCCTATAGTGGAATTTTAAATATTTAGGCAATCAGTATTACAATCAGTTAAGAAACAGACAGATGAAAATTAGAGAACAAGTCTCAGACAAAATAAATGGGAGGAGTGAAGAAATCATTCCCCCTAAGTGATCTTAACGTCAGCCAAAATTTATTAAAATATACAGCAAAGAGAACAAGTAAAGTTAGTAACTGAAATCTTCAAATCACTGCCATAAAAAAAAAAAAAACCCAAACCAGAACCAACTTGTCTTTGTTGAAAAAATGTATGATTCAGCACCACAAAATAAAGGAGAACAAAAAATTTGGTTTTATAGTGTCTTTACCAATACGTGAAATAGATTGATAATGTTACACTGGATATAACTTTTTGTTTTCACCAATATGACATGGAATTTATTCTAAGATTAAATTCCTTTCTCAAAATACTGAAAGCAGCCACTGCTATAAGATATGGCACTAAAATAATAAGCACAAAACCCAAAGAATTGATGTTGTGTGTGGTGTGAATAGATATATATAACATGATATTTATTGAAAGAAAAAATAGTCATTTCATATTCATGAAAATAAAAAAAATCCCGTGAGAGGTGAGGGAAGGAGAGTCCTTTTGATCCCATAAGGCTCTGCAGCCTTTGGTGATGCAGGTGGCAGATGCTGTGAGTTTTCTAACACTGGAGGATAAACACTGACCTTATGAGTATATATATGCAGAACATTTCTCATAAGCACACAGGTAGCATTAACAATATTTAAAAGTTTAATAGAGCCATTTTAAGTTTTTTGAAAAATTGGAATGAATTCAGAAAAGGATATTAACAATAATGATCTCTGTCCTGGAAAATGCATCATATGATAAACTAATTTATGAAACAATAAGTTCAACTTGTGTAATTTGTCCTATAAAAGAATAGGGGGCAGGTAATATTGTTAATATGCACACTGGAAGAGATTTCTGACACTGTTTTTCAAATAGGAAGAAAGTGGCATAGGAAGAAGAAGTAAAGGAAAATTTTAGGCAGGTCAGCTAAGAAAAAAAGTAAGGCATTTTGATTTTTTTGTGTTTGTTTCTTGGGGATTTTTAATCATAATGACTTGAGGTATTGAGTAATCAGATAGGCTCATTGGACTTTGAATAACTTGAAGTACTTATATAAAAATGGAATAAATTTCTGGGGGAAAAAAACCAAGTTTCAAATAGAAATTATGCCTATTAAGACTGAAATATTTTAGCCTGTTTTATGTAAGAGGTCAAATTAGATGACACAGTAATCACAGTAATCTTTTAGTACATGTAGATCAAGAACAGTTTTAATTTCATTATCAAATTCTTTTGGTTTTTTAAGGTTCTTAGTAAGGTTGCAACATTTGAAGCTGTGAAGTAACAGTGAAGCCATAATAAATATATTTGCTCTGAACTCTTTATATAATTTCTATTTTCTCTCAATTCCCAGATATTGTCTGGATTATTGTTATTTCACTTTAAGAATAGTTTGGCAGATGCAAATACAAAGGCATGTAAATTTGTGGCACTGATATAATAATAGGAAATCCATACTTTAAGTTAGACTTTTAATAAATTGGGTGTGCCTTTAAAAAACTATGTGTTGATGGTCACAATTTTTTTTTTCATTTCAACAAAAATCATATCACCAAACTATGTGGTTTTCAAAATTTTTCAAACTATTCAAGGTGATGTTTTGAGGGACACCTAAATGAAGCTCAAAAACCCCAATATACATTAGATCAAATACTACCTATATCTATGTTTTCCATAATGAAAACTCCAATCAGTCCAAAAACTACAGCGTTTTAATATTGCTATTGTTTTAAGAAAATTTCATTTCATATGGTAAGTACTGCAAATAAAATACAACATAAAATCACAATTTCAGCTCATTTAGTTTTCAATTTACATGCCGTTTTTCTTGTTTCTGGAAAATTTCCTCATTTTTCAGTAAAAGGAGATTTTGCATTTCATATTTTGAATTCATTTTTCCAAATAAGCTATAAACGACTATCATGGTTAAAATAAGAATGGGAAATAAAATGTGCTTAGATATCAAGCTCACAGAGAAGAACAAAGGCTAAACATTATTTTAAAAGTTTATTCTCTTTGACAGGTCTTGCCTCTTTCCAAATTCAACAAAAAGTTCAACATCACATTTTGGTTACCAGCTACCAATGTTGTGATGTTTTTCTACAGAATGCTTATGAAATATACAATCTCTTTTTTCTAATATGAAACTATAAACTTGGCAATGAATTGCAGCAAGATTTATTGTCTCTGTTACTTTTAGTATTTGTGACTCCAAGCAGAGTCAAATTAAAATGCACTGGATCACTGGGTCAGGACTGTAACAACAGAGCAAATGAAGTGAATACCAGACAATATGAGTTTTTGAGATGTGTAATGTTTAAAATCACTTGATAAATTACAAACTCTTGCTATGTTGTATGGAATTCTCCAGGCTATATTTCCTATTTCTTCCACTCACCCTTCCCAGTTTTTTCAAATCTATTTCGTTTTGCAGTGGCCCCTTCTTTAGGAAATCAGATACAAAATAGTTAAGAAAACACCATTGCTCAAAAAACTTCTGCTTGTCTTATGTGGGTTACTTTAAAAATCATGCTATAATATTGATTTATATAAAAATACTCAATCGGTTGTCACAAAGTAAAATAAGAAACCAACATCAGAGGAATGGGGCAAAGAAATAACTTAGCTCCATCCCTCCATCCTCTGACATAAGTAAGGAATAATGAAGGCTATATCCAGATAATTTATCTTGAAATTATTCAGTTTTTAAAATTTTGTTCTGGTATGTGTCTCCCAAGCACCATGATGGGTGATGTCCACATGGCTGGAGACTGCCTGGCACGCACTCAGCAGGCTGAGGACGTGTGGACCCCACAGCATGCCTGAACAAACACGTCTTGACAAAATCAATGAAACTGGGGGTGAGTTGGACCTCTTCTTCTCTATGCATTTTTATTAATTTCTTTGATGTGGCTATTCAGTGTACACAGATTCCCCCAAGGGCCCAAATTTATTTTGCCCAACTCTGAACTTGGCATCCATTAACTCTCTTACCATGCATGATTTCATTTTGTCAATTACTTTCTCATGGTAGTACGATTCTTCTCTCTCTAGTTGTTGCACTTGGTAAGATCTGGTGGGTTTGCAGACATCAGTTTTGCTGACTTCAGGGTATAGTAATGTGAGTTTCATTACTTGTATTGATCTCCCCCAAAAGGAGAAATTTTTTCAAAATTCATTTTGTTAATAGTTGATTTTTGTACTGAGTATGAAGATTTCTCTATGCTTATTTATCCCAATGTAAATGCACATGTTGTCATTGCTCATTTTAGTTATAAAACCTTGTTGCACTGTGCTCTTCATACTAATAGTGATTTAAAAATATTTCTTTTTTATTGAATATGCCTCCAACATTGTGCTTTTAAAAAAAAAGGGGATAGACTAAATTGTATTTTGAGGGTCATTTCTTTCTGTTTGTACTTTTAAGAGTAAATCTATGTAGTTAGAATTAATGCAGGAAAGTATACAATATGTTCAGAAGAAAACACTATTATAGTATGGATATAGATCATGATCTAATCTTTAATATATTTGTCTAACTTTATTCTTTGTGATGCAACTAGATTTGACATCCTCTTTAACCTCTTCAATCTTTGTTTTTACACTGTTGCAACTCAGTACATCTCTATTAGAATGTTTGCTTTTTAAAAGCTTATAATCAGAAAACTATATATTTGCAAGCATTTTACTTGTATTATAGAATCACAGACTCATAGAATATGGGTATATATACCTAAATATATGTCTAAATTCTTTCTGAAGAAAGAATAAATCAGAACTGAAAGTCAGATCCTGCAGAAATTTGAAAGAAAAAATATAAAATCTTTACCTCAGAAAATCTTTACAGCCTCTGTACGCTGTTTTCAGACTGGACTCACATGGATAAAATTCTCACATGCAGTTCTGAAATAGTTTGTCTGAGAAGCATGTGACATAACTCTGGTGGTATACAGGACTTGGTCTTTTCTATAGGAGAACCTGCCTAAGTCACAAGTCATTTAATTTATCATCAGCACTAACAAAATGATAAAACCTTTAGTGTTGTACTGCCCTGCTATGAATTTTTCTATTCCCTGTAAAGTTAATAATTAGATGTCATTCATGATTGTATTGTTTCTGGCTGAGCTGGAGTTCATTTTCCCTCAGCAGCCCTCGCAGTGCTGTGCTTTGCACTGGTAGCTGGAAAGGCGCTGATAACGCCCCAGAGCTTTGGCTACAGCTGGGAAGCACCAGCACAGCGCCAGCGCTGTCCCTCCACATCCCCCACTCCATCAGGGGGCTGGCGGTGGGCAGGCCCTGGGAGGGAGCACAGCTGGGCCAGATGACCCAAATGGACCAAAGGGTTGTGCCACACCAGGTCACATCAGCTCAGATACAAGAGCAAAGGAGGGGAGGAGGAATAGTGGGTATTTGTCATTTACAATGTTTGTCATTTACAATGTTTGCACATTGCCATGCGTGCTGAAGCCCTGCTTCCTGGGAAGTGCCTGACCATTGTTTGCTGATGGAAAGTAGAGAATAAACATATTTTTTTTCTTTTGCTTGTTCATGCAAACTTTTTTGATTTTGCTTTAACAAACTGCCTTTTTCTAACCTACAAGTAATTTTCCATCTTACTTTCTCTCCTTGCCCAATTGGGAAGGGGGTGATTGTGCTGTGCAGTAAGACCTGGTGTCCAGCCAAGGTCAATTCTCCACGATAACAACTCTAGTGGAGTTATAACTATGATTTTTTACTGCAACTCATCAAATACGCGAACAAAAAACAAACAGACAAAAAACCAAACAAACAAACAAAAAACCAAAACCAAACAAAACAAAAAACCCAACTTCAGAGAAACTTTTGAGAAACTTCAAAAAAGTTTTGCTTTGCTTTATTTTTTTCTCCTGAAGTAAATAATTGTAAAAAACTTACTATGTACTTCCACAGAATGCAAGACTTTTTATCTGAAACAATACCATCATACCAGGTACTTGTGAAAGAAACAAATTCAAGAAATCACTAGCAGCACCAGAAAGCCAAATGAGAAATTTTTCTTTTATTCAGAAGTACAGTGTCTAGGGATATTTATCAAGGATAAACAGAACTGCACTTCAGTTCTTGTCTCTACCTGAGCAGCTTTTGAACTCATCTGTCATATTTGAAGCATCTGACTAGGCAATATTTTTCCAGGTAAATACATGGTTAATTATTGTCATCTACTATTCCTTTCTTTGGAAAAGAATGTTGGTATGAACAATTATTCTCTCTTTTTCCACTCCACAGAAAGCTGCTGACACCAGAAAACTAAGGATTTCTTTTTCTGTACCTCACCAGAACCTCTTAAGATACCTCATATATTCAATTCTAATAGGACTATTAGAAAAGCATCTGAATCCATTTCTTATGTTCAGGAAAATATTTAAATTGTATGATTATTTTCTTTGAGCCATATTTCTCTTGACAGTATATGCAAACATCAAAAAGCTATTAAATCTTTGTAACTGGAAATTTCAGTTAATGAAAAATTCAATCAGTCATTTATGATGTCTCAAAAAAAATAAGCCAACACACTTTTCTGGTTTCAAGATCCTGGGAAGATATAGAACAACCTGATATATCGGCAACCTGATGCACATTTAGTCACACAGCTTATGGACCTCCTTGCTTATATGTGCCATGCAAAACTATAGAATCCTCTTTTATGGTCTTGAACATGTTATGCTGCAATTCCCTCAGAAATATCAGTGATGTTTAATGTGGTTTAATGAACTCCAGTGAGACCTTAACTGAACAAATAAAGAGCCACAGAGGCACTTAATGAGGTATGGAATCTAGCATCATCACAGAAGGGAGAAATACCCAGCAGCAGAGAGTGCAGAAAAGGCTGTAATGTTATAAATTATGAACACTAGTGGGGGAAAAAAGAAGTAAAAAAATTCTATACTATCTTGTCCTACTCATATTCTTGAGCACTGCCAATAAACCTTAAAAAAATGCAAAACTCTTATAATGTAACAATTTCTACGCTTGTGTTACATGAACTGCTTCTTGGTGATAACATTTTTATTTAATTATGTCTGTAAGCATCATAACTTATATTGATGAACATGGATTGGCATAGTTGTTTAAGCCTATAATGAACTAAATGTTATACAGAATACAATTTTCCTCTTCATTTACTTTAATTATTTTAGTTGTAAATGCTGTTGCCTTCCATGATTACTGAATAAATCTCACTGTAGGATCAATTAGTACAGTTTAAGAATTAGACTTAAGAGTTGTTTTGTAATTATGTACAGTTTTTGTGCCATTAGATCTCAGCATTATTCTTCCTAAAATTTTTGGAGACCTAATGACATAGACAGTCATAAAAACATTAGAGTCAGTGTCCCAGGAGAGTTAAAAACTGAACTTTTGTAAGCATCTCACTACTTAACTGAACTATATTTTTTTTATTTGACCTTTTTAATGTTTTAAATGAAGATACTGGCAAATTAAATCAAATTTTGCTAATTTGTACCAAAGAGTAAAAACATCAATAAACTCAGGTGATAGAGACAGATCCATAAACCTTGCGTAGTATTCCTTGCAGAAGGAAAGAGTGGCCTAAATATTTTTTATGATAGTTTTAGAGAGTTTCTGGAGGGTTCCTGTAGAAATGGACTCATAGAATGTTATACTTCTGCTGGAGGTATAACACTCTAGCAGAAAGAAACAATTCATTAAAAATCTACTAGCTGGATTCAGAAATTTGTTGACAACTGAGAGCTATTATTCAAACTAAAGAATTCAATAGCATACAAAACTGATCCTAATTCATGATGCAATCATAATGACCCCATTAGTGTTTAATCTCCTATCATAAGACAGAAGGTTAGGACCTCAAGTTTTCTCGGTTGATATATAATCCCAACTAAATGAAAGACTGATTCAGAAGCATTGTGACAAATTACCATATTGATATATATGCTAATCTGCTCTGCTATCCCATAATAGATGTTCTGAAATTAAAGCTTGCATCCCTCATGTTATTCTGTAGAAAAAGATCAAGAAAAATGACCCCACTTCTGTTAACATCAGCTGTTATGAACAAGCAAAATTTGAAAGATGAAATGAAAACTAAGTCCCGAGCCAGTGACCAAATTCATAGATGGAGTTATAAATTGACCCAAATAATTCTAAGTGAAATTACTGAAAAACATAAATTGGCATGTTGACATGTTTCTTGTGTGACACTTACTGTACAAGTTATAACTGCTTAAGCTCTCTCCAATTTCATTTTGTATTTCTTTTCTCATTTTAATTTCCTTAAACTCACCAGTAAAGGCCTAATCTGGAGATGATGTGCAAGCGGACTTCCTGTGTTACTGTTCACATCCAAAATTGCTCTTGTCTACATCTGTTACTCATCAAGACACAAGGGGGGGGGGAATTGTCTCAGTAGAGTGCTTTTACATTCATACCTTTTTGCATCTTTTTGCAAGCAGAGGTGACTTATAAAATATTGAATTCTTTACACACAAGCAATACAGTTGCATGTTGTCACATGGAAGTTACCAAAGCTGTCCAAAAGTTGCCAAGCGCCCAACTCATCACTGAGCATTTCCTAAAATGAAACAGAATGAAATAAAAATTTTATATATATATAAAAAACATTAAAAGATCTGAAAGAAAGAAACAAAACTTTGAACAGCTGAGTATCACCACATCTGTTCTACTGACCAGGTCTTGGTCCACAGCCTGTAGGCAAATACCTAATTTTTAATTTTGCAACTAAAATATGAAAAACTCTCTTTGGGCTTTTATAGAATGGTTTAACATGATTAAATGTATTAATAGGGTGATTAGATCACCTTCTGCATCACTAGTGCAAAACTTAAACTGTGTTTTAGTTTGTAATGTATCTTCAAATTCATTTCACCAGCCATCCTCCATGTTATTCTGTGTAACAGGAAAATGGATGAAACCAAACCAGAAAGTCGAGGGCAATATGTTCTATTGCCCCAATAACATCTGTAGATAGAACTGTACCAAAGAAACCACGTAGCTGAACTTACAATGGGAGCTAAAGGAAAAGAAATTTCGCAGCCTGTTAGGTTGTCAGTCAGATTTGTGGAAGCAAAGAGAGTCAGTCTGCTTTTTCAGTTTTACCCCTGTGAAGTCCAATACCTGGACGAAGCAGTATGTTTTTAAAGGACCCTTTATTCATATTTCACCAGCTCTGCATTGCCCCAGCAAACCTTCCAAACCATTGTTCAATGAAAACCAAATATTTCCTCTGCATTTTAGGACAACACAATAATTTTAAACAGAAGCCTGTTTAACAGATAATAGATAATGATGAAAAAATTCACTTCAGTCAGTTAAGTAATGGCACTTAAAATTATTTCATAAGATATCAAGATTATATAACAGGATCTTAATTAGTTTCTTTCTTCTTTATTTTTGAATGGATGTTTAGCATATTTGATGCTAATCTTTTTACTTGGATATTTGCCAATGTACTAGTTTCAATTTATTGATATAAACAATTATTTTTTCTAATCTAGAAAAAAATATTTCTATGAAAAACACAAAATAATCTTTGATTTTTAAAAAGAAGACTTTCTTCTAGGAGTTCAAATAGTGACTCTAAATTCTATCTAGTGAATTAGGTGCATTTGAACACTTAGAAGTGTATTTGCCCTAATTCCAGTTTTAGTCAGAGTGAAAATCTGGACAGCTTCAGAGTAGTTTAAGATACCCCAATGGGAATTTCTCTTGGGAGAATCTTATTTTTTCCATTGACTGTAGTGAAAAATTAGGACTTCTATAGGAAAATCTAATTTGCTTCAGTCCTGCCGTTACTGGGTTGTTCATGCACTCTGTATCGCTGCATGAAGACCTTTATATACATTTCATATACATACATGTGCAATATTTTTTATTAAACTTATAGAACTTTTTTCCTCATTTTCTTTTCCATCTTCTCAAATAAATTCATTACACTTCCTGTGTGTATTCATTTCACACAGGATTAATTAATAATTAATTAATCAAATTAATTGAATTTTTCCATGTTTTGGAACTCAGTACCTAAGCAGATTCAGAACCATAAAAGTAATGTCTACAAATGCAGATGTGCATAATGGACATTCCCAAAAAGTCAGTACTGCAGGAAATCAAAGAAAAACATCCCAAAGATGGGATAACTTGTAACACCTACAAAGAACAATATTCCAGCCTTAGATTTTAGCAATATTCAAAATGAGTTCTATCACCATTTTAGAAACATGATTGAAATATTTTAGAGCCCAGATGACTCACAAAAATGAAAAAATATGTTATGCCAATTTGAGTCCTTTTTTGAAATACACCTTGTCTGACATTTGGTGTGAGTTGCTGGTTAGCTGGATGAAGAATTAATGGTAATCCTGTTGCTAGAGTTACCTGATATAAAAACACAAAGAGACCCTTACAGCCTGGCTACCGAAAAGGACCCAAACAATGGACACATCATCCTCTCAGTTTTGCAGCCTTCTCTCATGTCATTAATGAGCTATGCTTTGATAGAGCAATAATGCCCAAAAGTAATGTTGAGTACTTTCATCACTACAGGTCTCCAAATTAGTGAAATGTCTTTGAGCAGTTTAAACTTGTGAGGGAGAGCATTTAAGCATTTAAATGCCCCAGCTTGATTGCTTTCTTATACTAGGGTTTAAAAGTTTTGCCGTACTGCATTAGTGAAAAATGGTCATCAACCCAGAATAACCTGAGGTGGGCCATTTAGCAGGTATTGAATATAATACATGTATTACTATTATGCTGTCCAATAATTGCACCTTAACAAAAATGCAAATCATTTCCTACAAATGTTGATTCATTTTCAATATCTGAGGGCAATAATAGGAACTAGAAATATGTTCCAATGAATAATAGATATGAAAGACTATCTTGCATCATTTAATCATTTTTCCCTTGAGAAAAAAATAGTCATGCTTTTGAAACCCTAATGTTTCTTGCCTGTTTGAGGAACAATTATGCACTCCACAGGAACTGTGATATTTTAATTTATTTTGCTTTCCAAATTAGTAAAACTGTAGACTTTCTATTCTAGAAAGCCCCAGAATCCAGAATTTTGAAATGCTTTGCTAAGTCTTTCCTATATGTCTCTATACAAATAATATCTCTTTTTTATACATCAGGATTAAGTTTGAGAAAATTCTCCCAAAGTGGAGTTGTTACAGTCTTTTTAGAAAATACTGAATGGGAATCATTTAGGGTACATTAATGGAAAATATTCTTGCCTTACAGCTAGGCACACGAGAAAAATTCAATAACATTTTATGTTTCACAATGACCTTTTTGGTGGAATTCTGTAATAAGGTCAAAATATTTCCACATGTGGAGAGAAGCATTATTTATCAGTTGCAAACATCAGTGTAATAATTCAGTCCTGTAATAGTTCTGCTTTCAAGGATACCAAGTGGTAGACTAGTACTGTCAATACCTAAATGTCCAGTCATTTGCCTTACCAGCATAAACTTCTCATTCTTCTATTTCAAATCTCCTAAGGATCTCACCCATTGGACTTACCCACTACAATGGAGGACAGTAATTTAATAAACCTACTAGAGCCTGACATGCTTCCCTTGTGCACCCAGATGATATTTTTAGGGAATTTTTTCCTGTGGGGAATAGAAATTTCTGCCTGTTGCTTTTGTGCATCTTCCCTACAAAGCATAGTCTGATGAGCTTTATCTGCCAAAAGATGCCAAATTGAGTTTATTCAGCCTGAGGTAGTGACTTCTGTTTTTTGAAATATCATTCCAGAAACTGAGCCCTATATCTCTGTAACTTGTATGGGTTTATTATTCTCTACACATTTTTGCCTTTACCTGCTAATTATTTTTTAAATTTTTTTTCCAGTTGAGATTATTAAGAGGTGTTTTGAGTGAGTATGATGTCAAGATAAATAGCTTTAGCCTTTCCTAGCTTCACAAACCCAAAACCATAGGCATATTAGCTACACTGTCAGAGATACACACCTTTATTTAGTGAACCACCTTATGCAGCTGTACAACACAAACTATTAATACAATTTTAGAAATCTTTACTCAAAGCAACATTTCTCCCTCATTTAGCTCTAGAGGAATGGACCACAAAAAGTCATTTCAATGAGAAGAATGACATAAATGTTGGCTAACAGATTAATCTGTGAAAGTATGTGGTCTGCACACACAAATGCACAGTCAGCACCAGCCTGTATCTGCCTCCACACTTAATGACCAGGTCTGATGAGCTGATGGGTCTCTTATGGGCAAACTGTTCAGATTTGAATACTTCTGTCTGCACAAAGAAAGAAAAGAAGCAGCAATAAATAAACATGACTACTGCATTATAGCAGATTACAGCTAAGAGGTATGCTTATTCATTATACTTTGAGACTGCAACCAGTTAGGTATTAGGGAGGTAGAAAAATAAAAGGAGGAAATATCATGGTAGCTTTTACTAAAAAAAGTTAAGAGTATAAAAAGGTTAAGATAAGAGGACTTCCCATATAACTTAGACAAGAATAAGAAGCCTTTTTTTCAAAGAAAGGATGAAACTCCTAAGCTGGTATTGATAAACACAGTGGAGATATTGTCCAAACTGATTTTTTTTTTTCATGATCAGTAGTAATGGCAACCATGGCTCTAGTAAGCAACTGCATTCAGGCAAATAAAGTCCTATCTAGAAAGGAGTTGCAGAGGTGGTGAAGCTTGCAAGAAATAGCAATACCTCCTGTGGGGAAGACAATAAAAAGTAACTCTGTGGAAAGATACCCAAGGAATATAAAGATAAAAAAGACATCCTGGTCTACTCATGTATGACCATGAATATCAGTGTGTGTGAATTAATGCTCCTTCTGGGTACCATGTTTATTCTGCAATTCTAAATAATATTGTGAAACTGGCATAAGATTAGAGTACTAGTACTGCTCACTCAACTGAAAAGACAGTTGTGACTTGGTTCAGCCTCACAACTCATATCTGCATGCATTGATTTGGGATGCTATACATCTCCCTGTATCTCAGTATTGAGTAGTAGTTGTTTTATTTTTCCTATTAACCAACCAATTGGACTTACCCACTACAATGGAGGACAGTAATTTAATAAACCTACTAGAGCCTGACATGCTTCCTTGTGCACCCAGATGATATTTTTAGGAATTTTTTTCTGTGGGGAATAGAAATTTCTGCCTGTTGCTTTTGTGCATCTTCCCTACAAAGCATAGTCTGATGAGCTTTATCTGCCAAAAGATGCCAAATTGAGTTTATTCAGCCTGAGGTAGTGACTTCTGTTTTTTGAAATATCATACCAGAAACTGAGCCCTATATCTCTGTAACTTGTATGGGTTTATTATTCTCTACATATTTTTGACTTTACCTGCTAATTATTTTTTAAATTTTTTTCCAGTTGAGATTATTAAGAGGTGTTTTGAGTTGAGTATGATGTCAAGATAAATAGATTTGGCCTTTCCTAGCTTCACAAACCCAAAACCATAGGCATATCAGCTACACTGTCAGAGATACACACCCTTATTTAGTGAAGCACCTTATGCAGCTGTACGACACAAACTATTAATACAATTTTAGAAATCTCTACTCAAAGCAACATTTCTCCCTCATTTAGCTCTAGAGGAATGGACCACAAAAAGTCATTTCAATGAGAAGAATGACATAAATGTTGGCTAACAGATTAATCTGTGAAAGTATGTGGTCTGCACACACAAATGCACAGTCAGCACCAGCCTGTATCTGCCTCCACACTTAATGACCAGGTCTGATGAGCTGATGGGTCTCTTATGGGCAAACTGTTCAGATTTGAATACTTCTGTCTGCACAAAGAAAGAAAAGAAGCAGCAATAAATAAACATGACTACTGCATTATAGCAGATTACAGCTAAGAGGTATGCTTATTCATTATACTTTAAGACTGCAACCAGTTAGGTATTAGGGAGGTAGAAAAATAAAAGGAGGAAATATCATGGTAGCTTTTACTAAAAAAAGTTAAGAGTATAAAAAGGTTAAGATAAGAGGACTTCCCATATAACTTAGACAAGAATAAGAAGCCTTTTTTTCAAAGAAAGGATGAAACTCCTAAGCTGGTATTGATAAACACAGTGGAGATATTGTCCAAACTGATTTTTTTTTCATGATCAGTAGTAATGGCAACCATGGCTCTAGTAAGCAACTGCATTCAGGCAAATAAAGTCCTATCTAGAAAGGAGTTGCAGAGGTGGTGAAGCTTGCAAGAAATAGCAATACCTCCTGTGGGGAAGACAATAAAAAGTAACTCAGTGGAAAGATACCCAAGGAATATAAAGATAAAAAAGACATTCTGGTCTACTCATGTATGACCATGAATATCAGTGTGTGTGAATTAATGCTCTTTCTGGGTACCATGTTTATTCTGCAATTCTAAATAATATTGTGAAACTGGCATAAGATTAGAGTACTAGTACTGCTCACTCAACTGAAAAGACAGTTGTGACTTGGTTCAGCCTCACAACTCATATCTGCATGCATTGATTTGGGATGCTATACATCTCCCTGTATCTCAGTATTGAGTAGTAGTTGTTTTATTTTTCCCTATTAACCAACCATATATTTTGAAAAGAACAGTATTAATCTTCCTGGAAATTTTGCAGTATCTAGAAGCATTATCACTCTTATCTACTGGCATTTGAAGTAATGTAGGAAAAATAAAAGAAAAATTTACAAGAAAAAAAAAGCCTTCTTATCTGGCATAAAATATTAGTAAAATGTTTTTTGCATTTACAGTGAGAGCAAAAAAGCTTGAAATAGATTAGTTGTTTACCACCAATGGTGGATGTTTCCTGAATTAGTATGCAGAACATATGAGCAATCTTCACCAAGCAGAACAGCAATGGGTGCATAGTAATTATGTTAGAGGAATGTAGACATTATTTAGGAAGGCAGAACTGGAAATGCATCTGCGGGGGCTGGAGGATACATGAAACAGAAATCCAAGTTCTGCATGGGTGAATACATGTACACAGCCTCACACAGCCATTCATGCTATAGCACGTATAGGAAATAACCTTCAGTTTTCATCCATGTCACACAAATTGATAGGCTATTACTTTCAGTGTATAAGATTGCATAAAATACAAAAGCAGATCAAAAATCATATTGCCAATTAAATAAATAAAAGAATATTTAATAGGTATAAAATACTTGTAATTGTGTTTTAAAATATTTGAGAATTATTTGAAACATTGCACACTTCATTTTGTCATCTATGTATTTCTCTGTAATTCATTTTGGCTATATTTTTTCTGCATCACTTTTAAGCTTTTCAGCTCATTAACTTGTTATCTAATTATATCTAATTACTCATTCAAAACAGTATACCTACTTTTCAAACCTACTACCAAATTTGTACTGTCAAATGTTCTGAGAATTTATTCAATACAAAAAATTGTTTCACTTCATTTAAGCTCCAAAACGCTAATTTAGAAAAAAAAAGACCAGCATTTTTGATCCATAAATGCAATATTATCATCCCAACGTCATCTTCTTATTGTCTTACAGCCCCTTTGGTACTTTATGGAATTTAAGCAACAAATAGGACATTTTTCCTTGATTAGAATGAACAGATTTTTTACTAGATTATATTAAAAGTTAAGACCATAAGTACTTAACCTGTTTGAGAAGCAAGATCACACCCACATCTGTTCTCTAAGAAAACATACTGTTCTTGGCAAAACTTCAAAATTTAAAGCTTGCAAGCTTGCATTTTTGTTTCTGGGATGTTACACATTTGCAAAATCTTTTATATTTTTCCTATTCTAAAGGAGGGCTAGGATGCCTTTCAACTTACCTCTCTGTCACTGGTTTCTGTCTAGAGAGATATGATTTATCAAGTTGAAATTCTTTCAGTTGAGTCTTGTTCTCAAAAGGAAGGGAACTTTAAACAGAAATTTGGTACTATGTGCATCTTTAGTAAGTGAATTCTGTAAAGGTAAAGAAAGTGTTTCTGTTGCAAAAAAAATCTTTCACCTTTGTGTTTAACTGTGCTGTGAGACCCAGGAACAATGCTTCACAGCTCATGTGTTCATCACAAATGGGCAAATCCGATTTTTTTTCCCACGGAGAGCAGACTGAACATACAAGCCACTCTTTTCCATTGAAAGACAGAGCACTGTTCTTGCAAGGGTTTATCTGGAGAGGACAGCAAAATTTTATCATCCTTACTTTGCTAAAGTAGGTTTACATCTTACAAGCCTATGGAGGTACATATTGGTCTTGTAGCTTGTTGGAATCTGGAAGGCTGGCTGAATTCAGAGGCTTATATTCACTGACTTTTGAAGGCTGTGCTACCCAGTAGCAAATCTTGGAAGCAAAGGAAAGGGTATTTTCAGTTGTGCCATCTTGATACATTTTCTAAATCAGGTTTTTATAGTTAAACTTTATTTTTCTTAAACAGGAAAAAAAAAAGTAAGAGGACTTTTTCTAATTCTTATACTTTCACATTGCAGCTGGAAGTCCAAAGTAAAGCGTCCAAAGAGAACTCACAACTAAATCAGGCTCTGTTTGACATAAATCTTTGCAGGATCTTGGGAAAAGGATAAACTGTCCCATATAATTATTGTTTTCACTAAAATGTGGAGAGAGGATGACATCAGTGCTTAAGAATGGAATTTTCACAGCTGTGTCCAAAAGAGCATTAGCCTTCATTTGGTCAGTTAAGCCCTTGTTTGTTTTTCAAACAGAATATTCATGCATTAGCCCAGTAAAAGCCAAAAACTTGAGATAATTTATTGGAAAGTCCTTCAGAAAGCTTACTATTCAAACATCTTTATGACCCAACTGGATACAGTCACAGAAATTTTTCCAAAATAGGCTTAGCCAGGGCAAGAGCCTTCCCATCTGTCTGAGGAACTGCTATCTCTAAAAGTAGCAGAGGGAAAATGGGAAGTAGATTCTAGTGCAAATGTGTTGCGGACAGCATCTAAATGGGAGTATATGCCATTTACCAATTTATCAATTTCCATGGATTCAGAAGCAGGGGTTAGACATCATGGGAGGTTCACAGTTGTCTGAATATAGGCATTGCTACAATATGAGCTGTTCTGCAGCTTCTCATCTGGCCAGCAGCTTTTGTTCCAGAAAACCTAGATTCTGCTGAAGAACCTTGTATTAATTTTCCAGACACACGCAGATCCTTGAGGCACCTAAATTGTTTTAATAGACACGTGTTTTGGGAACTGAATCCTACCCTAAAAGTTTTATCAGTTAATATTCTGCATTATATTTGCTGTTTGAGTACCAGGTTGCTCCTAAACACAATGGAACTCTATCCTTTCCAAAGAATTGTGACTTCCCAACAAGAAATCTGAAGGAATGCAATCACTTGTGGACATCCCCACTGAGAATAATGTTATAGCGATTACTCTGATAATATGCTGTAGGAAAATTGTGGATGACCAGTGAACAGAAAGTCAGCAAGAAGCTTAGTTAATTTATTTGTTACACAGATCCTGTGGTCCAGGCAGTAATTAAGATTTGGCAGGCTCCCAAGCCTGTCACCATATACTTCAGACTGCTGCCTGTAAGACATGCAGTGGGTTTTAGTAGCAGATTCTAACAGTAGTTCAAACTTTAGCAGCTGTTGTGCTGTTGGGTTTGGGACCCTGTAAGGAAGGGCCCAAGTCTGCTCCTTAGTCACATAATAAAGCTTGGACTTGGCCTGGCACAGCCAGAGGCTGCCATGTTATTTCTATGGTTTTGTAAACCCGGTGATGGAGCCAAGGCTCCTCTGTTCAGTGATGTTCAGTGGTTCTACCTAAATCATTACCAATTTTTAAAGAGCTACTACTACCAAAAAGGTCCTCAAATTTCCCAAGTAACATGGAAATTAAAAATAAGAAAAACAGTGGAAAAACCCCAAGATTATCAAACAAGACCCTCATTTGATGACAGGTGTAGGAGATTTAAATAATATAATATAATACAATATAATCAAATAATGCAAAAATATAATAATATAATACAAAATTATAGCCTTATATGATTAAGTGACCTTCACATAACTATTGCATCAGTCTGCCTCTCAGAAGAATATGTTGAAGAGCACAATAGAAAAAAGAAGCTAGGTCAAACTGTGGGTAACAGTGGGGTAACATTTTTAATGTTCCTGTCAATAGGACAGAATGTTATTAACATAAGAGAACTTGCTTGCAAATGAATGTGTTAAATTTTATAGCTTTCCAGGGGCAGAGTGAAATGGCTCACTGATGACACTAGCTATCCCAGGATATATCAGAGCTGCCTTCTTTCAAAAACCCACATTCTTCTACATGTTTACCAGACAAAACAGACAACACTTTTCAGTGTTTAGAGTCCAACCTAATTAGCAGTAGTAGACTGGATTAGAAGAGTGTTTAGGTAAATGATTGTTGGTAAATGAGCATTCACTTTTAGTGCTGACGTGCAAAGTTCTACTGAATTAGATAGGATAATTAACTCATTTCTAAATGGCTGAAAATCCTTAGGACAACACAGGATTTTGGTTTATGCATTTAAATCTTAACTGTATGACTGCAGAGATAAAACATGCATTAAATACCAGTATCATTGTGTGCGTTCCTTGGAAACACTGCTCACATGTGTATTTCCCAGTGAAACAATGTATAATTTATTAGTTCTGGTGACTTTTATCCCTCTAAGGAGTTCAAAGACTTTTCTGTGCTAGGCAGTATAAAAACACACACTTGTAATGGTAAATATAATATATTAACTAGTGTCTCACATTGCATTGGATGAAAAATTAAGTCTCAGAGGTGTTTCTGGTATTTGGAATAAGAGTTCTCATCACTTTTTGACGTGAGATTACTCCTCTGGGCCTCCTTTTCAGAGCAGTGTTTCTTACTGTGATGCAGTGATGATGGTAAATACCCAGTGGTGGGTGTTTGCTCCTTTACACATGCCTGGAGGAGTTTAAGTACTGTCTTGTCAATGTCACAGAGTATATCCACCATAAGTCCTCTATAGACTTCCCAAGCTTCTTTTCTGCAAAAAGAGAAGATCCCATGCATTATGTCATTTTATGGAAAAAATAAAAGAACTGAGGTCATTTGACCATGAAGAGATTGTGACACTAAAAGAAACTAGACATGTGAATTAAAACAGCTCATGTGAAACTTATTCAGTAAGCACACTCAAAGCTGCAATGCAGCACTCTAAACCTCTGTCCTGCATCTTCAAGTCTTTACTCCATATCCATCTTGATGAACAATTTTCCCAAATTAATAGTAAATTTCAGAATAGGTCTATTAAGCCAGGTCAGATGTGAGGCTACAGAATCTCAGGAAGACAATACAGAAATACAAATGATTATGGTACAGGCCCAGCTGTGAAGGAGTAAGAGACTGGATATAATTCTAGGTCAGGTTCAGTATGAGAGATAGGACAGCTCTGCATCTTTGTTGTCTCCAACAACTGCAAGCAGGGGCACAGTCTCATTATAATTAATCCCAATTACTGACATCTTGATAGTAGAGATCAGCATTTGGAGACAAGACCACTTCAATTTCTGGACTCCATTACAACTGACATACTTAGTCATGAAGAGATATGAATCTAGAAAATAATGATGCAGTGTTTCCATCAAAAGAGGAATTCATGTCATTTTCTTCACTTTGGGGCCAAATTCACAGGATGCAAAAAATGTTATCAGATCAAATGGGATAGGGCTCCATGGCTTTGTACAAGCAGAAAAGCTGATGTTTCATATCAGATGACTAAAAAATACAATTAATGGTGCATTGAAGAGGATGTTATTAGTAGAACATAACTTGCTGAAACCTGAAAGCTGTCTACTAGATTAGCAACCAGATGATAAATTAGTACTTAAGACCTTTGAGAAAACATAAAGGAAGAGTATTTTTTTCTTAATTTTTTAAAATATGGCTTGATTTAATATCTGAACTAAGAAAAAATCCTCTGTGGATATTTAAACACCTGAAAATAGTCAGGAAAATGGCATCAGCATCTAGAAACTTACTAAAATGGATTTTCTTCTTTCAAAACATATATTTTAATCAACATTCCTATTTGTTGTGTCTTTTAGATCACAAACTGTTTCATTGCAACAATTTCTCTGTATTTATGAAGGTAATTTTTCATATTATGGGTATGACAATAACAAAAGTCAGAATATTTTTAAATTTAATGAAGAAAATATACATTGATTATATACTTGAAATTGCATTGGAAGTTGATAATCGTTAGAGCAACTGTTAATCCAGCGTGGATAGAATTCAACACGTGTTTCACTTGTGCGTCTTTTTCTTCTGATTTGTGGATGAGTCTTTTTGTAAAAAACTCAGAGGAATTGTGTTTTTCATTGGGAATGAAGAACAGATGTGTGTAATGAGTGAAAAGGAAATCTGTGCAGCTATATATTACATCAGATTTTTTTCTATCATTCTCAATTAGCTTTGGAGAGCATTTACTACAATGTCACCAGCTGCTCTTTCAACTGATTGTTCAATTTTACTAAGTAAAATGCACCCTATATAGTCAATTTTATTCCACTGCCTTGTTAAAAATTAAAAGACAGATTATAGGCAAGCCAATGTACTTGTGCTTTGTCATGGCACATCACAGGAGACAAGAGTAACCCAGGTTCTTGTTAATAGAGTCCTTGCGGTAGATTAGAGTGAAACAACGCAGAATGATCAATGTTTGAAAATATATATACATGCACATATAAAAATGTATTATAGTTTATTTTAGAACAATATGGTTGCAAAGGAAAGCAGGTGTGTATCTGTTTTGATTGTTATTATCTATAGTAATAATATGAAGGCATTGCAATGGAAAACACAAAAATATCACCCAAGGAAGTGTGTAAAAAAAGAGAGAGAGAGAGAGAATAAGACTGTGAAAATCTCACCACCTTGTCAACCTTCCATGAGTCTTGATTGTTGCAGCTTAGACGTTTCTTGGTCAAAGTGATGGCACATCTGAGGTGGAGGTGGAGGGGGGAGCCTCCAAAACACAAAGTCCAATGGGCTAAAATACACTCAGTCTAGTGGGAATGCCCAGGTACCTACTCTCAGGGGGAAGCTTTCAGTCTTCTAGTGGAAGGCCTCAGAAATGAGTGTAGGCGTGCTTTGGGAGCCTTTGATGGTTTATGACACCTTCTGAGACATGATAGCTGCCTCTCAGGCCTCTGAGCCTGGATGCCCCATCAGTCCTTCAATGGGATAGGGCAGGAGAGCGAGTTTTACAACCCAGGGGTTGTTGTAAGCATGACAAGAGACTCCTTTCTGTCCTTTCTGTCCTTTCTGTCCTTTCTGTCTCCACAGGGTTTTCTTCTCTTATCTCACTCGTAGCACATTATTCACTCTCCATCTTAGAGGCTGACCATTACACACCCAAAAGACTCCTGCCTCTAAATTCAGCTCTAACAAAGCACTCTGATGCCTCTGCAACTGGGGAATATTTTGAGTCATTGACCCATAAAAGTCCAGTCTCTCACATGCTTCTATCATTCTTCCATTTTTAACACCTTCTTTACTGTTGTTTTTATCAGCAACTAAACGAAAGGGAAGTACATGAAGTCAATGGGCATTACGTATTTTGTATCTTATCTTTCAATCTCTATAATTTCTTTTTCTCAAAGGCTTAATCTGTAATGAAATTAAAGGATATGGAATGTGTTATTTATTTTCTATGCATTGAGCTAAAATTGAGTTTGCACCAAGATGCCTACCCCTAGGTTTATATGAATGAGTAGAGCAACATTCCTCAGAGAGGAAACCACTTCCTTCTTTACAGTACCGTATTGACAAAAGCTGAATTATCATACAAATCTATTTGGTTTTATATACTTTGTCCAGTTTATCAAGTAGGATCTCATTTGTAAATCAATGTGTGTTTCAAAGGCAAATTCCTGAAAATCTTTGAATTTCATCTCAGTCAATACACCCCTGTACTCTGCTTAGATTGAATTCCAGAAACACAAGACAAGATCCACAAAAGTGGTTTGATCTCTAACTCCTTTACACTATGTAAGAGATATATCCTGTTAAAGATGTATTTCAAACACAGAGACATCTGATAAATTTAGAAACTATATTTAGAAAAACATATTTGTTTTTCTAATTATTTATATTATTGGAGACATTATACCACTTTAACATGTAGAGCAAAGATTATTCAAGAATATGTGAGAATAGATACAGACTAAATAAAGTCTAACTTGGATTCCTTTCTCAAATAACCTGAGTTTGGCCCCTACCTCTGTAGACACATCTTCTTTTGTGTACCAACAAAAGTGGGAACTCTGGAACTATATGAGACCTTGATTTTTGAACTTTAGTGACCAGTGGGTACCAAAACATAGATTTTTACTCAGTCTAGCAAGGGTAAACTCATAGTTCTGTGATGACTAAAAATTGAACAGAGCCACACAGCTGTGCTGTAAATTGTCAAGCCAAGTCTGAACATGTGTTTGGCAGGTGTTTGGCACAGTGGGCAAGAGAAAATATTTCATCATGATTAGGAAGAAATGGTTCTTGTAGACATTAATTATTTAATTCCTTTCTTCAGGGATGCAAGGTCTTTTTAAGCAGATAGTAAGAATATACTTTATGTAAGTGCATTGTTTCAAAGACACTGGAAGATATGGAAGAGGATTTTTTTAGTGTGAAAACTCTTAGGGTCCAGGATAACAATAAGAGGTTATAAATGAAAAAATATTTCATCTATCCTTTAATCAGGGCAGCCAGACCTCAGCAAATGTCTACTCAGTAATTCTGTGGCAACACAGATACACATTACATGCATCATTTATCTAAGAAGTAGTGGCGGCCAAGTTTTATTGTGAGGCTAGAAAGAACATTCATGAAAGGTCATCTGATGACTTGAATAACATCTCTGACTATTGAACTGTGACTTCTTCTAAGAGAAGAAAACCTCCTTCAGCTGGTTCAATGTGGGATTTCTAAAATTAGAGTGTGAAAAAACACATACGTAAAAATGTATCTAAAATAATTTACATCACCAAAGAAAACAGCTTGAACAAAGATTAGACATTTTGTCTGCTTAATTCATTATTTAAAATTATTTCATGCTGCAGTAAATACTGACAGCCTTATTCTTTGATTTTCCCTCTGTGATTAAAACAGTAGATTCTTCACTTGTTAGGGCTGGATTTTATGACAGTGTGTTAATAGTCAATCACTTGCAATTTCTACAAGTGTCCTCATCTAATACAATCAATAGCTTTTTCCTTGTTCCAGGTGTCATTTCTGTGATAAAATCTGTCTTTTATGTGGCTGTAAACTGATCATGGGTCATAAAATATAATGAGAGCATTTCACAAAGTGAACACATCATTACTCATTCTCAGTATTCACTGAATGTACAGGTAAATGAAAGCAAGTTTTATCTTCATATGTTGATAAAACTTATATTTGATTAAAGGCTCACCTAGGTAATAGTCCATATTCCACTCTTATCCATGTTTAATTCAATGAATTGCTAAAGCCAAATTTTTCCAAAGTTATAGAGTGTCAAATCACTCAAGGAATAGGATGACAAAATTTTGAGTGATCAATTACACAGTGAACAGAAGACGACTGAAAAATCTGAATAGGGAAGCTGATGTGTTCCTGATAGACCACTGATTTATGTCATTAGGGCTTTTTGCCATCAGAAGAAACATAAGTCATTGCACTATTTTAAGCTGCTACTGACAATTCTAATTATTTTATTAGAAGGTGTATGTTTGTTTATATTTAGTAATGATGTTATTTCTTCCAGTTTATGGGCAAGTGAATAGCTATTAAGAAAAAATATTTTTGTTTTATAGACAGGAGTATAATTAAATATCTAACAACAGAAAAAATCTTAATAGATACTTGTACACATGAAGTTCGTGTTTAATATCTAGTGTCAGTTTAAGTTCAGAATGGGAATACTTATCAGGGGGTTTTCAGTAACACATTTCAAGGTAAAGCAAGTCATTTGATGGGAAAGCATAAAACCTAGATTCACAAATCAATTTTTAACCTACAGTGTTCAATGAATTGTAATAAACCTCAGGAATGCCCGGGACCCTACTAGGTCTGTAAGATTCCACTTGATAGGAAATGTCATCACATCTTGCCTTGCTGGATGTTCCTGTATTTTAAACCATATCCATCAACCCCTTTCTCAAAATAGGATTCAGAGATGAGTCTGCCAGAAAACACAAAATTCCATATTCAGTGAACCACCAGATAGAAAATGCCCTAGAAGTCAGGAGATCCAAATTCAGCTTATTCTCTCAATAATATGAATGTCAATGCACACCTTCCAGAAGACCACAAATCTAGTATGATTTTCTATGGTGGATCTTTCTCAGTCCATAAAAGGGAAACAATTTGATTTTGAATGAATAAATATTAAGACAAAAAGGAACTAATTAAAAAGCTAGAGTTGAATACATATGGCTTAGCTTAAGCATCTGAAAATTATACTTTTGGTCTGTTGTTGACTCACATGGGTCTCTTTTTATAGTCAGTGAAGAGAAATAAGCACCAGAGGGGCATTTGTCTTGTGCTGCTATAGCCAAAGACAGCTCAGATGAATTTCCTTTTTGGAGGTTCCTGTTTCTCTTTGACTGTGAGTGGAGCATAGGTGACTACTTTATACTTGGATGTATAAATTTTATATGTCTAAAGCTATATGAAATAAATTGCAATCCCAGAGGCTAAGGCAGGATGCTAGGACATGAAGTCATGGAAAAAACAGTCATTGCTCAAATTGTTTGGAAGGATTTTTACAAACTACAGCTCCACTTTTCCAACCCCTCTACAAAATCTGTAAGACTAAGCAGACAACCCAATAGGGGTTAGAGACAGGAAAATATTTCTTCTGTGGAAAAAAATGTAATATTTTACATGGGATACCTGTGTTTTTATATTTTGTGATGTCTATGCTATCTTCTTAGAAGGAACTCACACCTACCAGATATATATTTAACTAATGAAAAACACATAGTTTGAATAAGTTTCCTCATCCAAGTTTTTGATTTCATGTGGCACTCATTACTAGCAATTAAATAGTTTATCCCATAAACCCTTCCAATTGAGCAGTTACTACATCAGAAATTGTTAATAGCCTTGCAATCTTTCACTTGTTCCATGGCCAAAAAGGTGAGGACCCTTTGTATAGCCTCTTGCCCTCCATGTCATAAACTTCCATCTTGTGCTTGGTGAGCTAGAAAGCAGCACACTGTAGAATACCAAGCTAATGAATTATAGACTAAAACATCCAAATCTATAGTGATTTGCCATGTTGCCATGAATATACTGGATTTATAATAACTGGTGTATAAGGTAAGTTATTTATATGCCTTGTGGTTTTTGTGTTTTGCCATCACTGAAATGTAGGTGATAAAGCATTAACTTTTTCTGAGGTAAGTATCTGTTAAGAAACCAAAACAAAAGCACTTTAGTAGTCCACCTGTTTGCTGGGTTTGATGTTTATTTGCCCAAAACAATTGAAGACAAGCCTTATACTGTTTGGCTTTATTGGCAAGTAAAATATTTGGTTTTATACAGACAAGTAAAGACACAGGCTCTAACTCATGTTAAAAATGTGACCTGTCTCAGCCATGTTGAAGTTTCTGGTTGGTATCTTTCCTTGGATGATACATGTGCAAAGACTGGGGGGCTCTGATGAGACATGCCTTCTTAAATATCTGTTCTCTTCAGACTGAGTCATTGTTTGTTATTTCTTCCTTTTCTTTTAGCACTTTGAATCTTTGCAATGGAGACACTTAGCTCTGCTAAGTGTCAATACATCTAGATACACAGTGAAAACCAGTAAGATATTGCTATTTGGAAAGCCATTTTTTTAATATGACCTACTCATGCCTAAAATTTCTCATCTGACTAGCATAAAATATTGATGAGTTGGTGTCCTGGTTTCAGCTGGGATAGCTTGTTTCTTCTCCATAGCTGATGCAGTACTTTTTTTGGATTCCAAATAGAATAGTATTGATAACATACTGTTCTGAAGGTTTTATAAGTCATGTTTATCCTAAATTAAGGACTATGTTTTTGTGTGTGTCCTATGCTCTCCCAGTGAGAAGGTACAAAAAAGAAACTGGGAGGGAGCATAGCTGGGACAGGTGATATTCCACATCATAGAATGTCATGCCCAGTATATAAACTGGGGGAATTACCTTGAAGGATGACCAATTTGGTTTAGGAAGGAGAGTCTGGCATTGGTCAGCAGGCGTTGAGCAATTGCATTGTGCATGGATTGTTTGTGAGATGTTCTCTCTTTTTTTCTTCTTTTTTTAAAATTTTTTAACTATTAAACTGTTATTATCTCAATCTACAAGTTTTACTTTTGATTCTCCTCTACACTCCACCACGGTGGGGAGGAAAGAGAAAGGGATTGAGTGAGTGGTTGAGGGGAGCTTAATTTCTAGTTGGGATTAAACCACAACAGCTTTGTCATGCCTCTGGGTCTTCAATCAGTCAGGAAGTGTACAGGGAGAAATACATTCAATATGCTGTCAAGCACCAAGAGGTGCTGTGGAATAACTTCTGAACCTCAGAGTACCCACAAGCCACAACTGCAGTTTACCCAACCTGGGTGTCACTAGTTGGAATCTTCCTGTACTCACCTAAGTACTTATGCTAATTGAAAAAAATAATCAAAATTTTAAAAGTTTATATTTCCTCACAAATGACTTGGTAAAAAAAACTTATAAATCTTCAATGAGCATTAGTTAAGGTCAGGTGTGACTTTAATTGAAGTGATGACTACAGATGATATTTCACAGCTAGAATTCTGGACAGAACTTTCCTCATCTGGAGAAAGTTCATGTCGAGAATATATATTGCAATTACTAGGACCTGATTAATCATCTGCAGAAATATGGGGGGAAAATAGTTTCTTCACAGAACAGGGATTTTGGACAGGAGTATGTGAGAATTCTCTAGGAGTAATGCTGAGAATCAAACAACAATGCAATATGATTTCCAACAGAAATGAAACTATTATCATACTAGAATGGGTAAATTGGAGTTAATACGTCAGGTAAATGGAGTTCACTCTCTGCAGCATCAGTAGGCCTCTGCTTATTCATTGGTTCATTTTTTCCAGATCTAAATACTACCACCTTGTTTTAAAAAAGAAATGTGTACAAGACAGTAAGAGCTAAAGAGTAAGAATGGTTCAAAAAATAAAAAGAGTGGAGAGGAAAGATTATTTCACTGATTTTAGTAAGTGTAAATAGGAACTAACTAAAGGGAACAACTGTCTCCAGATGAATTCAAGATCATTGCAAAGACAATAAAAATCTGTTCCATTACAGATAAAACAAGTAATGGTCTTAAACTGAGACAGCTATTCTAAGACACGAGCACAAGGAGCCTGACTTTTGACCACTTCCCTCCTTGAAAGCTTGATGTTCTTTTTGTATATTTAAAACGTACTTAAGAGCACATATGAAAGGAAAGGATTCAGCCATTATGTTTCACTACTCTTTTTTTAATAAGTAGAAATATATATCATTGCTCTAACAAGTACAGATTCTTCTTCTTAAAAAAGGTTCACTAATCCCATCTCCAAAATCCTAATTAGGTACTTTAGAGTGTTTTTAGCAGTAATACCAATTTTCTCAAGTTCTTTGAAGGCAATAGCTCTCTCTAGAATGCAATTTGTATTTTTTTTTCCTTTACAACAGCCCCAGAGGTGAACGTTATCTCATAGTAACACACACTTTATTTTGTATCTCATTGCCTGAACAAGCAAGGTATTTTGTGAATAGAATTTTTAAGAAATCCTGCTTTCCATTTTGCTCCTACATTCAGAACACATTAACATAAGCAAAGGGATTTTTCTATTCTTTGTATTTCCCATAAAAACCTGTTTCCTCTTTAGTGCCAGTATGACCCTTAATTGTCATCATATGAATAACATTGGAAAAATTAAATCATATCACTCTACATGTACTACACCGGACACTTTGAGTGGCAACAGTGTAAACTATTCTGCTTCTGAATAGTCTGTTTAGTGTTCATGACAAAATGTGGCATGACAGTTCATTTCTTCGGTAAAACACATTAACAGTGTAGAATACTTACATATTTTACCTTTTCTGTGTCACTATTAAAATTTCAAATATTAATATACCAAAAAAATCTAAATGTATTTCTCAAAATGTCTTTTTGCTTCATATCTGTATACATGAAACTAAATATAAAGATGTCTATTTAGTGCAAGGAAATCACTTATCAGTAATACACAGACCCAATGTGTTAGGCATGCTTTCCCCCATTATCAAAAGGTTGTTTTTTTCAATATGCATCCAGGTCAGAAAATTGAGGTCTTTTGGCATTGGGAAGAATTAAAATTCAGAATATATCATGGAACTTTATATATAAGCTTCAGGGTAGGAAAAATTATCAGTTAGTTCTGACTGGGCTGATACTTCTCTGAAGACTGCATTATTTGTCCTTGGAAATGTCTATTTCTTGCCACTGATTGAAGAGGCAAACCAGGCAAACAGCTAACCCTAGATACCCCTTGGGAAGAAATCATTCAGTGAGCTGAATTCCATCAGTGGAATCTTCACTCTTCAGATTCTGACAATTTAGAAGTCTAATTTATATGGCCTCAAATCTAAGTGAAGTCAGTACTGCATTTGAGGGTTCAGTTAATCTGACAATACACATTTTGTGAGTCCAGATTTTCCTCACAAGGCTACTCCAAAAAAACCTAAAGGCTATTTTTAAAAGGACTATGCTCCAGCAGTATTCTCCACGTTACCATCTTCCAAATGCCTCAGCAGCTACCCAGTAGCTTGCAGTTTACTAAGTACTTTCAATTCTGAAATTGTGAAGCATTTTTGCAACTCCTGTCAGATGACTTGCAAATCTTTAAGAAATTTAAGGATGGCAGTTTATTTGATGAGTAACTGTAAAAATGATAAGCAAAAATCCCAATTACTGTAAATCAAATACTGAACTATAGGGTTTATGTGATTATGAAATTATATTTGATACACACACACACATATATACATATACATACCAAAAAAAAATACACATTGAAAATCTTTTGTTAGCATGATTTATACAGATAGCCAGAAGCAGCAACAAAGTTCAAACTTTTCCAGGAATGGCAGTCAAACTTTACAAAGTGTAATTATTTTCTTGCCCTTTTTTCCTTTTTTTCCCTACTTTGATTCATTTTGCAGGATCCTGATGAGATACTTTCTAAGCCTACTTACAGCCTGTGGGCCTGTTTCTTTCCATTTTGTCTTTGCTTGGTCATCTTAACATCTACACAGTGTCTTGTTCTTTGATTTTTGTCAGATCATGTCAGATCAAGTTAGAATTAGTGAATTGCAGCAAGAATGGTAGAGCCATTTATGCACAACAGGCACATGGAAAGAAAGAGCATCACTGCAAGGATCCATTTTCCAATCTATGCTTAGTCATGACAGAAGTAGATGCATCTCCCTCTGGACTTCCATAACGCTATCTATAAATAAAGGGTCTAATTTTAGCTTGTTTCCTCCTACTTCCTCCATGTTCAGAATTTATAGCCTTGCAGCTTTTATCAATAAATTTCTCCAGATGATATTAAATTTAGAGATAGCCTAATTAGTACCATAATAAGTGGCATGAACTCAACACTGTGTAACAATTGTGCAGGGAAAAAAATGCCTTGACATGATTTGCTTCACTGAATGAAAATGCCATGACAAGTCTTCATCTCACCCAACTTAAAGTGCGACAGCAGAATTGTAGCATCCCTACAATAGTCTCATACAGGATTTTGTCATCTCTCTTCTCAGTTTTCCCTTTGTATTTTTCCTGTTATTATATATTTTTAAATGGATGTAAAGTTACTGCACATGCAATATAATGAAATGACCAATCAGATTAGAAGCAAAATTTTAATATAACTTTCTGGTTTGAAGGGGATCAAACAAATCCTCATAAAAAATTCATGTTTGAGGGAAAAGATAAGAAGAAATTAGTATCCCCCATAGTAGTCTAATTACTTTTTCCCCACCTACAGTGGAATAAAAAACATTAGTTGATCCAGTAGATAATAAAAGGGACTGAAAAAACAGAAAAGGTGAGAAATACAGTGCCAGAATGCTAGAAACACTACAATTAGAAGGAGGAGCATCAAAAGATAATACTTTTTTTTAAGGAAACACTTCCCATAGGATCTAAACTGGCAAGATTAACTAAGCATCTTATGTTGTCAGATAGAATCTTCAGCGTATGTGAGTTTCAGGGCAAACTTGGGGTTTCGTCAAGAAAGGCTCAAGAAGAGCACATAATTTGGCAGAGATTGTCCCATATTAGTGTATGAAATCTTTAACATGAATAAACCTGACTAAATGGAAATGTTATATTCAGTTACAGGGCCAATGGAGGCTGTTGCCACATTTGCTTAATAGGCTATGTTCTAGGGCATGTTTTAGGCAAATTCATATTGAAATCTTTTAGAAATAGATTTTTACTTCCTGAATTAGTATGTAAGCAAATAAGATCTTGCATGAAAATAACTGCCAAATCTGCTTTTAAGGAAAAGGCAGGAATAGTGGCATCTTCTGTGAAGTCTAATATTACTCAATTTGGTGTGTTTCTAATGTACCCCCTTTAAGGGACTTTAAGGTGAAAAAATATCTTCTTTCTGCATGATTGTATTCATGAATTAATGTAAATTGAGGCATTCAATGAGTCACAAAGTCAGCAGCAAAGTCACAAAGTCAAATGAAGACTCATCATGGCCATGTGCATGTCCATAAAAATTCCAGATATAGAGCAAGGACAAAACAATTATTTACTCTAACACTCTGATGGAATTTTAATGATACATCCAAAGTGACTTAATGGATATTCCCTAGAAGAGGGGTATTCACTACACTAAAAATACCCTCATAATAAATAGTTTTATTGTGTGGCCCTCTAGAAAGGGTGACAAGGGAGGAAATGAGTTCAGAGGCAGCTACATTTGCCTCTGTCATGGTTTAAGACAATTTATAAGGCAGAGTCCTCTCCCCACAAACAGCAAACAACAGGGAGCAAGGACAAAACAAAAAGAAACCAAGAGTCCAAAACCAGTCAAATGCCCCTTGTGTGGTATTCACACGCCCTCTGAACAGAGAGAAGCTGTAAGACAAGCAGAGAAGAAGGAAAACACAATTCTTCTCTCGCTTGCTGTGCCTGCGTTGTGCTAAAGTAGAATGCAATGTGGAGATTGTTTACCCAAAGTGAGGATATTTTGTTCCCTTGGCCTATCAGGGAGCAGAAGTGTGTGTGTGTTGGACTGTCACAGGACAGTCACAAGAGAATGAGAGATGAGTGTAGTGTGAGCAGCTGTGAGCAAGAGTGAGTGCATGGCAGATTAAGTTTAGATAAAATGTACATAGTGTAGTATAATAAAGTAGTTCTTTAGCCTTCTGATGATGGAGTCAGATGCACCATTCCCTTTCCCCTTCATCAGAGTCGCCTTTGATTTACAATACCCTTGATCGATTTGCTCCGCGCCATCCAACAGCACAGCTGTCCCAGTGGAAGGAGCTCCATCAACAATGGCAGAACTGGGTCAGGGCTGGAACTTGGGCAGCAACTAGAACCAGGAACTTGGGCAGTGGCTGGAACTGGACCTGGGGCAGGGTAAAGCTGTGGTGTCAATTTCTCTGCTTCTCTTTCAGCTGGCTGGACCCAGCTGGTGTTGGCACTGCAGTTCTGAGTTGTTTTTGTGCTGTTAAAGGAAAGATGTAGACATGCTGGGCACTGAAACCAACTCCTATTTGCAGAAATTGCCCTGAAACGGTTTAAGATTGAGAAATCCATTTTCTTGGAGACCTGAGGCAAACAAGGAGCCCAGAGAGAAACAAAGGAAGGCTTCAGCTTTGGCTCGGGGAAGCAGCTCTTTAACTTATCCGGCAGGAACGAAAACAGAAAGAGGCTCTGCATGAGTATCCTCCAATTCTTAAAGTGACCCTGGCACCTCCTCCTTCCTGAACCTGGGCTCAGACAACCCAGTTTTGCTTCTGGCCCCTGGGTATTAGAGGGACAGTGACAATCTTGGGCATATGATGTAGAACAGATATGGAATAGAGTAAACATTTTTTGGGTAATCAAGGATAGTCTCCTATCCAAGTCAATAGTGCCTGGAAGCTTACAAATTGGCTCCCTTAGCTCTGTATATTGGGGTTTTTTTTAGGGGATTTTGATCAGGCACGTTTCCCAATTCAGAAACACCAAATTCATTAAAGAAATGTAGAAAGTAATTAACAATGACTGTTTTGCACCCAGGAAATAATAGACAGATACAAAACAAACTACTTGAAAATGTTTCTTGATATGCTTATGTCATAGAGTTATCACAGACTTGATTCTGTAAATACTATAAAATAATTATTTAAATTAAAAGTGTAATGTGCTTTATCTGTTTATCAACAATTTCTCTGATTTTTGTGCTTCTAACAGTACTTTAAAATAAAAGCTACTATCCTGTCTAACTAATCAACATGCAGAGAGCACTGGGCCGTAAGATGACCCACCTTAGATATGACTTACATTGTCCTTAATGAAAGAGTCTTTTAGCCCTTTATTGACCAAATCTCCCAAGTCTGTTTTCCTAATTTACATATATTAACATGGGCATGTCTTTAACTTTTCCCAGCATTTATTCATAATCAACATGAAGTCATACCACCAAATTACAGGAGCAAATCAATACAAGTGTTTGAAGAATTTTTTAACCTAAAAAGAGGAGCAGAGTACTTAGATGAACTGGTAAAGTGACATAGTAGAATGACTAGCAAAAATGTGCCTTCTCTCAGTAAAAACAAGCAATTAATGGCAAAAATGGAGGATTGTAAATCTGAACCTAACTTTTAAAAGGTATCAGAGATAAATCAGTAATCAGAGATAAATCAAATAATCAAAATATCAGAGAGTTTGACTTTAAGCCAGAACCACTGATTTGAAACTATAGGAAATGTGGCAGGAAGACAGTTTTTTGCAAAGGAAAATTTTACTTACCAAATTTTCTGTATTCTTTGAACACATCAGCAACATGAAAGAACTGTAAGACATAGTAAATTTTTTTCCAAAAGATCTGAGCTATGTCTTCACTGGAGGTTATTTGGAAAGTAATGAGCCTAAATTATTTTATGAGTATGAATGAACCATGAAGGTAGAAAAAAAACCAAATTCTCATGTTCACAAATGACAATTAACCACACTTTTCCTACCTTTGGATCTATGTGTTTGTATGTTCAATGTTAGTTACCACTATAATCATAGATATGGATATGCAGTAAAATTAATCCCATTTCCTTTGCAGGCAGTCAATTTGTTTGAATCTGTTGCTGTTTACTGTCAGGAACCCACATACACCTGTCAAAAGGCAGAATTTTGCTTCTTTGGAACATGTTGACACACTTAATTTATTTCAGGCTGCAGAAATTTACAAACACTCACTGTCATCAGTTAAGATCAGTTTGGAGTTTTGGTGTCACATTTTCCATATCAAAAGAGACAGGACTGTTGTCTGTCAAAAAAGAAAATTATTTATGGACAAGAACATATGACTTGAGCAAGAAATTCAATATATTAAAAAGAATCACCAGGTTAATCAGTAATTTCTGCAGTCATCTGGTTTATTTGGTTTTGGGTGATACAAAGCCTGAGAACATTCTTCCATCCTTCAGTTTTAAGAGAAGTCGAACAATCTGACTATTACTTCTCTGTTTGTATGTCCTATTGCAGGAGTTCTGGGTGTCTTTTTAGGTCTTCTTTTTACTGCCTATTAGTTCATTTGGTTAAATACAAGAAAAGTTCTTCTCAATGGTGCCAAGCTATAGGACAAGAGGTAATGAGCAGAAACTGATGCATAGAAGTTCCACCTGAACATGAGAAAGAACTTCTTTACTCTGCAGGTGACTGCACACAGGAGCAATTTGCCCAGAGAGGCTGTGGAGTCTCCTTCACTGGAGATATTCAAGAGCTGTCTGGACATTATCCTGTGCCAGATGCTCTGGGGTGGCCCTGACTTAGCAGCGAGGTTGGACCAGATAACCCACTGAGGTCCCTTCCAACCTTACCCATTTTTCTGTGATTTTGGGAAGGCATAATCTGTATCAGTGCAAGCAGTAAAACAAAGTGACAGAGAAAAAACCCTTCATATTCCATCCTTCGTTTCGCATGCTACCTGAGAAAAACAGAAGCTGCTCCACAGCTCCATTTTACATTGCCTTTTTCATGTAAACGTTTTCAGTACTTGATTTTTCATGGCTAAGGAATAAGCTTTCATGTATGTCAGACTAAATATTGAAAATATAAGTAATTCAGACACCCTGAAAGAAAATACTAAATTTAATTACTAAAAGTATTTAAAGGTTTACATTTGAAATGCTTTTACTTTATCAGTGAATGATTTAATATTACCTATTAATGCCATACAAACCTGACACACAATATTACTTCAATTGAAATACTTCAGCTGAAGCATTCAGTTGAATTCACTAAAACTTTTTTTTCCCTGTTTTTTTCATTTTATTAACATTGAAGGACTTTGTTACAACAATGGTAATAATTTTGTTTTCACTTTTAATTTTTGACAAATTATATTTTCTGGTAGGATAATTTTCTATTAAATTCTTTTTGTTATTTGTGATGTACCTATAAGTAAATTATGGAGTATACATATACATGAATAAAGATGTCTGAACAAAACAATGACTGCAGTGAAGAGAATAAGTTTATCCTGTGTTGTGGGAAATAGCTTACTACCTTATGCTGCCAGCAGGAAAAAAATTCTTCTTTTGTGAGTCTTCATAGCAAATACTAAATTTGTTATATGTTTCCTGGTTAGCCCAAACAGTTTTCACTGTGTAATTTATTACTTGGATATAAAACCAAATAATAACAAAATGGTTTAAAAAACATATATTGTGTTTCTTGCTGTTATAATTTTTGCAGCATTTACTGCTACAGAATTGTCATGGAAGTTTCACAAATCTGCTTCACTATTTAGTTAACATCACTGCAGAAATTAGCCCTGAAGTGCTACAGATTTCTACAACCCTACTGATAGTCTGAATGCAAATGTAATTGATGTCTTTCTTCTCCCAGCTGTTACCTTCATCCACCTGACATCATGTCACTAATGAGAATCAGATCTGAAATAAAAATTCCATCACTTTCACAGAAGGAAAGGAAAAACATTATGAGAGTCTCAAGGCTAAGATACCAGAAAATGTTATTTTTTTCCCCTTTCTCAGTCAATTATGTTTTTATTTCAATCTTTTCTACCTAAAGAGAACTGGCAGGATGATTAATACAATTTCTACAGGCAGCCTGGCATTTGCATTTTCTAACAGAGGAAGTGACAACCTAAAGCAATTCCCTGGTCTGCTAAATCCAGTACCAGACCTCTGGCAGTGGAAAACACTAGCTGCTTCAGGATAAAGAAAAGGAGTTCAGTTGTGGAATGTTTTAGGGATTCGCAACTGAGGCTGCACTCAACGAGCTATGTACATTATAGGAAAAATTGCTCCATTAGCCAACTACTTTCTTAGATCAAGATGAGGTGTATGGAAATATTTCCCTGCTTCCATGGCACCCTGCATCCTGTAGAGTTCAGCAAGAACAAAGGGCTGACAAGAATTATGTCATATATTACATTAAGAAATTGTATATAATTTGGAGATTTGGCTATTTAAAAATGGTGTCTGGTTTTTATCTCCTCTATCAGTTTGTGTGTTTTTCTTTTCTCTCTTTTTTTTTTCTTAATTTCATTATAATCAATGCACAAGAATCAAAGATGCTGAGCACAACACAGCAGTACACTTCAGCATGTATCTCACCATATCATCCTCCAGTGACAGGGTCCTCACACAGTGAACCACTAAATATTTGAGGTATTCTAAGCATAGAAGTAACTTCTACAAGCACATATAGCTTTTAGAGGGTAACGTGTTATTTCTAGTCGGTTCTTCCCAGGTGCTTGGTAACAGATCTGCTTCTGTGACAGTATTTGGGTTGAGCCATAACAGAGGTACTCCTCCTTCTAGTAGTCCTGTAACACCTGTAGTACCTCTCTGGGCACTGCTGTTGTGGTGGAGGTGTTATTTTCCGGTTAGGATTATTCATTTTTCTGTTTTTTAGAGGTTGCACTGGCCTATATTCAAGGCCTGGACTGTTTGAACACATGAATGCTGTGTAAAAGCAGGAATGAATCACAGTATAGATGATGAGTGGGTGAAGTATGAAGTTCTTGAAAGTACTGGAAAGGCTTTGAAAAATACTTGAAAGTAATGAAAATCTGCTGGTACGACTTACGAGACAAGGGATTCTAAAACTTTGTCAATGTATGGTATAATAAGGGTGAAAAGGCAGTTCTCTGCAGGTGCACTAAATTTCTGCAATGAATTACTGATAGAACTCTACCAACTGCTTTCAATGCGAAAATGTTTTGGAGAAATTTGACAGAACAATGTACATAAAGCCAAAGGATTTTAAGTGTGTAGATGACATACAAAGCACACATGCTCTCTGTCAAGAAAATCTGAGATTGCTGTAAAATTACTGCAGAAAACATTAATTATTAATTAATATATAATTATTCACCACAACCCCACAACATTTAGCCAATAACAAGGTATCTGCTACTGAATATATTGTATTGCTCTTTTACTACCCCAACATTGAGACAAGACTAGTTCCCAAAACATTTGTACTCTTAAATTTTTGCAAGCTTCACAGAATTTTGGGAATACTAAAATCCTTAAAGGGTGGTTCAGAATCACAGAGAATATGTAATAGCCCCAAAACTGTGATTCTTGAATATCTTTCTACCTAGGTTAAACCACATGTTCTCTTTTTTTTCCTAGAGATGTTATTCAGATCTCTCTCTTCTGCCTCATGAGTTTTCCTCAGACATTTACTTTTGAAATATCTGTTTCTATGACAAAGCTGTTTGAAGTTAATCAAAACATTTAAAAATGTTATTATGAAATCAGACAGGCAAACCAAGAGTCTGTACACATTCAGATTACATACCCAGGCATATAAATTCAAAGTGTTAATGAATACTACTGAGAGTTAGTAGTTATATTCTACATATCAAATTCCAGCACTTGGGCAGGCAATGTTATCTTCTGGCTGCATGGAGTTCTGTCTATTACTTTCTGGAGTCATGTTCAGCCATCTGCCTCCCAATGCAGTTTTGGAATATGACTTGCTCATTGAGTCCTGGGAGGGTACTCTTTTAATAAATAAAAAATCAGCTAACTAAATAAATTTATAAGTAAATCCATTCAATTGTTTTTAAAAAGTTACTGTTCATGAATATGCTCAGGTTTACATGCTGTCATACTTGTCTTGGTGGGAAGTCACTGATCTCTGGAGGTTCTGCCTTCAAAACTTTTACCTCTCCTTCCATTAAGGCAAAGGTTGCCTCTTTGTATTTAATATAATGGGTCTGTGTTAAGACAGACCCATTTTCTTGCTCCACAAGAAAATAGATAAGCCTGCTACACTAGTTTAATTATTTGAAGAGTAGAAGGTTTCACTTAAAATTAAAATTTTAAAACTACTCAGACAAGATTTCATGGATAAACTTCCTTTGAATTAATGATGCATGATGGGGCCTTCCAATTATAGGTGTTCTTGAAGTAGTTTTTTCATCTTATTTAACCAGATTTTGAGACCATCATCTCCTGTTTTGTGATATAGACTGCTTTCCTGGAGCAGTCTGAAGTCTTGAGATAGTGTCTGTGATAGTGTCTCCCTCCTCTTCTCCTTGTAATATTTTATTAGCATCTCTCCAGACAGCCACAGGCATCTATTGCTGTTCTGTTAAATTTAGTTCCCTCCTTAGATGTCCCTCAAAGCTGAACACTTAATTTCCTTTCAATTCCTTTCCTCAATTTCCAACAATGGAAAGAAAAATAACATAATTTTTATTCTTATGCTTAGAGATGTATATGGAGATTTTGTGGACTCTTTGTAGGCAGGTATTTGTCTTATTCTATGAAATTTGTAAGGCCAACAGCAGTATTACCTGTTCTATGCCTGAATATTTCCTGCAATAGGATAATTTCAGACATTTTACTATTCTCAGGAGTATCTGCTGTCTCAAGACCTCCACCCTGACTCTCTGACTCATTTCTCTTCTGGTTTGGTGTGAAATTCTAAGTAGTGAAGTCTTAAGTGGAACCTACTTTATCTTTTTCTGACCCATTAAACAGTGTGAATGGAATTTTTCTCTTCTAATGTACCACCAGAATTTAGAAGTCTTGATTTAAGGTATGTATGTAGACTCCTGTCCCTTGTGGCCAGTGTCTTTTAGTCAGCAGTTCAGTCAAATTAATTAATTTCTCCATGTGACTACTTTTCTCCATTGATAACAGTAACTAGCTTAGAGGTGCATGTTTATCTCCTACATCTGCAGCTGGATCAGATCAATCTCTACGTACACATTTTGTGGTTACACACGATGGTACTGCTGCCACAGTGAAGATGCTCACACTGCTTTTAGCAATGCAGCAAAGCAGCTATGACAAGGCATTCAGCACCAGCTGTAAAATCTTTCTAGATTAGGTTGGCTGCTGAACTGTTGTGGCATACTACATGGCTAGAAATGTCTGCTTTAAATGTAGTCCTGTTCAAACTGCAGCCATTGCAGAAATCCCTTAAGATTAGATTTTTACACTCCTATAGATTTACAGATATTCACATATCCTTTAAATTCATTCCACTGAGTCTGAGAGAAGCAAGAATACTATAATTTTCATGCTCATAAAAAACAAGTCTCTTAAGGAGTTCAGAGAACACCTTAGGACAGGAATTCTCTAATTACCATGGCATCACTGCAGAGGAAGTAATTCAAACAGAGGCTCTGTCATCTTAGTCCAGGATCTTCTTGTAGAGAGTCCAAGGTGGAGATTACTCTAAATCTACAGAGATCTTCCTGATCTACAGAGATCAGTCTGAAATGGGTGGTTACCACAACTGAGTCTCTGAGAAAAATACATTCCATCCTTTACACAATAGTGAAGATTTTGGAGAGATGTTAACAATTGGAACCCTATGGAATTTTCCTGTATATCTTTTCCCAGTTAAAACTCAGTGAAGTATGACAACTTTAATTTTGCATGTGAAAATAATCCTGAAATGTAATTCTGACACCACTAGTACTAGTACAACTATATGGATGTATATGTATACACCTACTGTACTCAGTCTTGCCTATACTTTCTGTGTAATAATAATAATAATAATAATAATAATAACAATAATAATAATAATAATAATAATAATAATAATAATAATAATAATAATAATAATAATAATAATAATAATAATAATAATAATAATAATTTTGTACTTACTTAGTTTCATTTATCTGGTGACCTCAAGGAGCTTTAAAAATCACTTTAAGTAGCACTCTAGAGTTCTCTATATTTCATTATAATGTTTTTAAAACATAATTATGATGAAGGAAATATAATCAATGAATGCATTTTTTAGAAGAGGAAACATAGTTTGTAATAAACCAATTAATATGTGTGAGTTTAGATGTGGTAATTGCACCTGGAGATGAATGAACTATAAATACTGCAATGACTACACAACCACAACCCTGCTAATAAACCTTTGTTTTCACATGCCAGTGAAGAGTTCCATTGAATCTTCCACAGTAATTCTTTCCTATCTAATCTAGATTTCATTTGTGACATACAGAGGTCAAGAAATGCAGTGGTGGACTAAGTCACTATACCATTTTAGACTAATTGTCCATTCCAACATTGTTAAGGGAATTGCATATGTTGTTTTTAATACAAAACATGCATACAGAAAAATATTGCTTTGTATTTCAAATAATAAATTATTACTCATATTTGAATGCATTAATTAAATATAATATGCTATAAATTTTGAAGCATCCTAAATAGCCCTGTCTATTTTACAGATTTTACAATTACTGAAACAGTTGGTTAGCAACAGATCTCACTGAATACCCTAACAACCTCCTTATAAGCATTAAGAAACTAAATTCAATTGAAATCCCAGCAAAAAGTTTTGAATCTTTGGCACGTCTTCTAGCATGGTAATTATTGTATTTTTTCTGTACACTAAGAACTACAAATTAAACTACATATACTGAAACATATGTGTAGGTATAGAACTTTCCACTCATAATGTGAATATATATATCTGGAAATGATGAAACCTCATTTGCCATGTTCAGCCAGAGAGGGGTATTTTGCAGAAATATCTGCAGCTAATAAAAATAGTGTGTAAAGGGTAAAAGGAATTCCAATGCTTCATTCTATGCTGAAATATGTAAGAAACTAAAGAACTTTATACAACAGCCAAATTTTGGCCAAATTCAGTATCCAGCCTTTTTCTTTTTATTTCAGTAATCCATACTTTCCCAAGGGAAAAAGATGGAGAAAAATGTGAACTGGCCTTTTGCAGCACTGAGAGCAGCTCCTGCCTATATTCTACTAAGTAGGGCTTTGCTGAGAGTGGTTGTTCACAAACCCCGCTGGGCTCCCGGTCTAGATGAAGTATCCAGCATAGAAATCTTGCAGCTGCCTTCCTTTTCCAGGCCAGCTTCCAAGAGTGCAATCCTGAAGACTGCAGAGGGCAATGTAATAGAATCACCTATAGTGACTTTAAATTCTCCCTGTCTAGGGGAATGGTCAGTTTGACAATTTTGCTGCCATCATAAAAAGGCACAGTGAGGCTGGAGTGGAATGCCTTGTTCTTTGCCCTGCCTTGTTTCCTGCAAATTCTTCCCTATCATTTACTGCTTTCATTAACCTTCTCTGAAATTCTAGTATTAAATCTTTTGAAGTGGTCCTATGAATGTGGGACTCAGTGCCTACCCAGTTTGTAACATTGCTTTGTATAACAGGATTATGGTATTTATATGCCATTTTTCAATGCCTATGATTTGTCCAAGCAACCTGTTTGCAGCAATACACCAAGAAGTGGCCTTCACTGAACAATCACTCACATTCTTCTTAAGAGGGGTCAGAGCTCCATGTTAAGCTCTTTGCATTGCTGATTGAGTAGAAAGAGAATACTTAACTTCTGACAAGGAAATGAAGGGCTTTATCCTCTCAGGAACACTCAAACACTCATTGAACCAGGACCAAAGCGTTTTAGAATTAAGACAATTTTTTTGCAAGTGTGTATTAACTAACATTTACCCAAATTGAATTCTGTCTGCCCTTATGCACCACTTACATTAAGCATTTCTAAAAAAATTAATTTAAAGTCCTTTCTTTTGCATATTCTTTCAGACAGATTAAAAAATGACATGAGAAAGTGAAGATGATGAGAGAGGTTTAAAATTAAACAAAAGAAAATGTGAACAAGTATAGCGGTTTGACAGATGTAGAGGTTCTTATCAGAAAAAAGGACTGAGCTTGGCTAACTGCAGCTAACTAGCAGACCCTGGATTTTGCTCACAAGAACAAAAGCATGGCTACCTGCACTCAGATCAGCCCTGTTTACAGCACTAGCACTACCTGCTAACCTGAACCAGGTGCAAAAAACAATCCAGTGATAGAAAATGGCTCACACTTTGAATCAAAGGGATTTCTGGTGGTTTGGAGCTTTTTCCTGTTTCCTTTTGGTACAGATATTTCAGTTTAATATATCTTTTCTTAACAAAAACCCAAAAAACAACAAAAAAAAAACCAACCCACAAAAAGGTCTGTTTTTCAAATCCTCCTGGCATCTAAATTCACAAAAGGTATAAAATGCCATAAAGTAATGATGTCTAATATCTGCTGACATGCTCAAAAGCCATTTGATCATTTGATATAGCTCATGGATCCCACCTCCATGGCTGCTGAGAGAGTATTCAAGTTGGGTGCTCCTGTTGACCAGCAAACACCTTTAAAAATCTGGGGATCCCCTGTGCCAGAGCACCCTTGGAGTTCTTGCATATTGGCAGATACACTGGGATGCCTCACAGGCAACCTGTGCATTTTCTGTGTCCCTGTAAGGTAGCATAGCCAACTGTATGCAAACCTATTTTCCAGAGATCATGCTTTCAGACGATCATAAACTAAACCAGTGCAGGTTTATTACAATATCTTGGTGTTTCTTTAGCAAATCCTGTTGGAATCAATGTTGGTGCAAGCACCTGACTGCTTTATTAACTATTGCCCTTACACTTACTGATATTGAGGATAATGACTGTCACTGGTTATTTTTATGTTGTAGAAAATAGTTTTCTAATCTCCTAATCATCATCCTAATCATTCAGTTTTACTCAGTGTCCTTTTTTGGTTTTGTAATAAGAGGTCAAGAGGACATAATTGTCTTTTTTGTTTCCTGTCACACAATGTGATAATATATGTGACAATGTCTTCAAAGGTATTCCTAAATATTTATTATATATAATAAGTATTTATAAATATTTATTATTTATAATAAATATTTCTGTATGTTCAGCTTCATTGAAGTTGCCCATCTGGCATCTCACCATCAATTCAAATTGTATTGCCAAGGGCTGTTGAGGTGATGCATAGGTGAATTCCTCAGTTGCCAGGAATCTGTGTCTGTCCCCTTCCTTTGGTTACCAGCAAATTTTTGCAAATAAAAACTGTTAACTTCTCTTTAAAGAATATGACTCCTAGATACAAACTCATGTTATTTTGTTTGGCTATACCTTTTATTTGTCTGCCAAAAAAAACTTCCCTTCCTTTAAATTTCCTCTACCTTTATGTCAGATTTGTGGTGCAGAGAACTGAAAGAAGGAAAAGGGTAGGGAATACTGATTTTCAACATCTTCAGCTAGAGTCATGTTTTACAATGTTCTCATTTAAATTATGAATTAAAATTAATAAATTATGAGAAAATGTGATATGACATGCAAACCTATGCAGAATAGTGCCCTGAAACTTTCAAACTGCTTTTGAATTCCATTAATTAAAACTACATAATAGTGAGTAGAGAGAGGCTGGATTTTCATAATTTCTTAGACCTCCAAAGGCCATGCAGGTGATCTCTTCCAGAAGTATTTGCTGCTCATGTCTCTGCTTACATATTGCCCTCCTTCACCAGTAGCCCACATATACAGATGAAGTGAGTCTGCACAGATTTTGCAATGGGTGAAGCGTTCCTGCTCTTCACAAGTCCTACTGCTGCTTCATGAGTGAAGCACATTAAAACTACCCAGGAACAAATTAATCTTCCACAGGGTGAGAGATAAACCAGGGTCTATGATATCCATCCTTGCTGCACACAGGCAAGAACATAATCAGGGCAATAAAATGGCCTACAGCTTTCACTGCTGTAAATTTTCTACCTCTATTGAAATCAATGGAGCTGGGAGAATTTATATTAGGTCAGGGATTTGTACTAGCAGTTTCTGGGCATGATTCTTCTAACTGGTGTTTCCAGTTACAGCTATGCAAAGTAAATGCAAACCTTTCCATTCTGCACTGGTTGTGCTTTATGCCTACTATTTTCAATTACTGCTTATCCTTTCATCCTGCAGCCACCAGACTGTGAAAAAGTTTTAGTTGTGTGTATATATCATGTGGTTGCCTAGGCCTTTTAGAGCAGGGTAGTTGCAAGCCTTTAATATTACAAGTCTAAGTGACTGTAAACAACCTTGTGGCTTATATGAACAAACTTAAATCTTCCAAGTATAAATAAGCTATATTAATAGAATCACAGAATCACAGAATGGGAAAGGTTGGGAGGGGGCACAGTGGGTCATCTGGTCCTACCTCCTGACTTAAGAAGAGTCATCCTGGAATGACAAAATTGTACAGGATTGTGTCCTGACACTTCTTGAATATTTTTTTGTTAGATCCAAGATATAAGCAGATTGAACAGATTAGACAAAAATATAAAATAATACAGGCTGTGTAATGGGAGAGATGAATAGTTGTTCTGAATCTAAATTTGAAATCATTATATTGGTAAATTCATAGAACTCTGTATGTTTGGATACACTCTCACTGATACACAAAAGGTTCTGATCTAGGATTGAACAATGATACCAAACAAAAGTGTGATTCAAAGGAAAAATATTTTTTATTTCAGGGGAATGTTCTTTCTTCTTAGGACAAGAAGAACTGATATCATCTTTTGAATTAAAACATGAGGCTGTAAAAATCATAATGAAAATTACAAAATGTAGAAAGTACAGTAATTATTGCGCTGCAGCAATTTCAAGACAATAAAGCTACTTCATACTATTTGCATGCTGTCCCAAATCCCAGGACTGAAACATTCTGTAATTGATGAGGTAGTATATTCAGTGCAGAATTTGAAACTGAATTTTTATATATCCTCACACGTGTCAAGGCAGATGCCATTGTTACATCCCATAGCTGCATTAATTTCTTTTAGCTATGACTCTGCCTTCTCCATTGTATCTGACATTTTTTTTCATTTTTATGGGAGTGCCTCAGTCTTCCAAAGAGCATTATTAAATTCTTCCAGTCCAAAAGATATTTTAATGTATGTAATGAACATACGAGGAAAAATATATTTAATGAATAAACAAGGACAAATTCAAGAAGAGAGCTGATGGGAATGTCATGAGTTTTAACAGGACCAAGGGCAAAGTGCTGCAGCTGGGTCAGGGAAACCCCTGTATCACCACAGGTTTGGGGATGAACAGATGCAGAGCAGCCCTGCCACAAAGGACTTGGGGTGCATGAGAGGCTGCACATGAGCAGGCAAAGTGCCCTCCCAGCCCAGAAAGCAAATTGCATCCTGGGCTGCATCAAAAGCTGTGTGGCCAGCTGGTCAACAGAGGGGATTCTGCCCCTTCTCCACTCTGGTGAGACCCACCTGGAGTGCTGCATCCAGCTCTGGGACCCATCACAGGAAGGACATCAATCATCAACCATGATGATTAGAGAGATGGAGCACCTCTCCAGTGGGGAAAGGCTGGGAGAATTGGGATTGTTCAGTCTGGAAGAAAGAAGGCTTTGGCATGGCCTCATTGCAGCCTTCCTCAAGGGAGCCTGCAGGAAAGATGCACCCAGACTTTTTACTAGGGTGTGTAGTGACAGGACAAGAGGAAATGGCCTGGATGTCTTCAATGCCAGGCTGGACAGGGCTCTAAGCAACCTCATCTAGTGAAAAATGTCCCTGACTACAGCAGTTGGGTTGGAACAAGATAATCTTTAAGGTACCTTCAACCCAAGCAATTCTATGATTCTACAATTCCATGAATTTTGCATTATAGAGGACTCATTTAAATATCTTAATATAGTCATTGGGTACCATTGAGTCTCCAAAATGGTTATATCTGAACTTATGCCCATTTTTTCCTTCAGCTGAACTGTCTTCGACTTTATTTAATAAACCGGTAGGATTGCTCTCTTGTATCCCTGTGTCACTAGATACATCCACTTTGCAACTGAAACAGCAAAAAATGGCTCTTCGTGTAAGCCAAAATTGCTTCTTAAATTGAAAATATAATGGGAACTTAGATAGGCATAGGGATATTCTTTGTATCACACAAGCCTCTTTTGAGAAAACATTTCTATGACTGACATGGTGACATGACATGAGGATCTTGGCTGTACCCTCATGAGCAGAACAACTCTGCTCCTCTGCATTAATATTCATTTTGAATTGTCTCACAGAGAAGCATGGCAAAAGGAAGCCGAAAGAACGATTCTATATGAATAGATACAACAGCCCTTTCCTAAATATCTCCACCTCAAAAATCAGGCTGCTTTTCAAACAATAGTAGTTTAAGCCACCTCTTCTGGTCATCCCACCAAAACACACAGGTTGAACAAGTCTGCATCTTTCAAAGATGGTGACACACAGGTATGAATATTAAACAGTTCTGGCCCATTACCACTTTAATGTCAAAATACCAAGAAAGTACAGTCTCATAAAAAACCCAAACAATCTAAGAAGAAATTAAATGCAAGTGAATTTCAAAAAAAACACACACTCCTTAGCAAAGACCAAAATACAAAACCCTGCAGTGTATACAGATTATAAAGAAGAATTTGAGGACTGTTTTTTTGGTTGGATTTTATATTTGGTTTAATTGTTATTTTCCTTTGATATTTCTTCCTTGCTAATTTAAATTAAAAGATGATATATATAGCTAACACTTTGGAGAAATAAGAGTTATAAGATTAACCCCAGGCTTGTACAAAAGAAAGCATTATTAATCTTTGCTTATTTTTCAACTGCATAATACAGATAAAGGGAATTTTATTAAAATTCTCTATAGGAATCAGGAACCGTATCCTGATATTAGTTATTTTGTTCTTTTTTTCTAGCTAATATGATTACCAGTAGGACAAAGAGGTTAAAGAGAATATAAAGACAACATTGAAACCAATGTCAAGAAATGTTTTTTTCATAAGGAGAATCAGTAAAGTGTTGAGCAAGCCTCCCAGGCAAGATTGTTGAGGCAAAAACTCTACGGCAATTAAAGAAATTATTATATACCACCATGGAAACCGTATACTAAAGAATCATATTATCATGGAATCATTAAGGTTGGAAAAAGACCTCCAGGACCATTGAGTCCAACCTTTGACCAATCAGCATCACGTCAACTAAACCCACAGCACTAAGTGCCATGTCCAGTTGTTTCATGAACACTTCCAGGGATCATCGGCAGCCTGTTCTGATATTTGACCACCCTTTCAGTGAAGAAATTCTTTCTGATATCCTACCTGAACCTCCCCGATGCAGCTTGAGGCCATTTTCTCTTGGCTGGTTGCTGGAGAGGAGAGGAGAGGAGAGGAGAGGAGAGGAGAGGAGAGGAGAGGAGAGGAGAGGAGAGGAGAGGAGAGGAGAGGAGAGGAGAGAGAGAGGAGAGGAGAGAGGAGAGGGAGAGGAGAGGAGAGGAGAGGAGAGGAGAGGAGAGGAGAGGAGAGGAGAGGAGAGGAGAGGAGAGGAGAGGAGAGGAGAGGAGAGGAGAGGAGAGGAGAGGAGAGGAGAGGAGAGGACAAACTCTGCCTGGATACCGCCTCCTTTCAGGTAATTGCAGAGAGAGATAATGTTTCCCCTGGGCCTCCTTTTCTCCAGGATAAAGAAGCCAGGTCCCTCAGCTGCTCCTCATAGGACAGAGTCTCCAGGTGCTTCACCAGCTTCACTGGCCTTCTCTGGACTCATTCCAGCACATCAATGTCTTCCTGTAGTGAGGGGTCCAAAACTGGACACAGGATTCAAGGTGTGGCCTCACCAGTGCCAATACAGAGGGACAATCACTTCTCTAGGCCTGCTGGCCACACTATTTCTGATACAGATCAGGATGCCATTAGCCTTCTTGGCCACCTGGGCCCACTGATGGCTCATGTTCAGACAGTCATCAACCAGCATTCCCAGGTTCTTTTCCACTGGGTAGACTTCCAGACACTCTGCCCCAAGCCTGTATCTGTGCATGGGGTTTTTGTGACCCAAGGGTAGGATCTGACACTTCATTGAAATAGATACCATTGGCCTCAGCTCATTCATCCTGCCTGTCCAGATCTCTCTGCAGAGTCTTCCTCCCCTCCAACAAATCAAAACTCCCACCCAGTTTAGTGTTATCTGCAAACTGACTGAGGGTGCACTCAAACTCCTTGTCCAGATGATCTGTAAAGATGTTAAACAGGACTGGCCCAAATACTGAGACTTGGGGCTTGAAAAGTGTAACAACATAAAGACCACAGTTGCCTGTGTCAAACACTGTCAAGGCCACAGAAGGACTTTGCCATGAAATAAGCACAAGATGGAATGACAGGATGGCAATAACTCAAGGCCTGAAGAGGTGAGATCTTCATAGCACATTCTGGGTAACACATCCAGACAAAAATTACCTTTGTGGCAAACCATGCAAAGAAGCAGCTTCTTCTGCGCATATCTCAGGGAAATAAAGATCACCCCAAGTTATGGGACAGATGGCATCTGTGACCATCAAAGCACAAACACACCCCTCCTCCAGATATGTCTCTGTGGATACCCAGAAGTTGGACTGTAAGTTAGGTCACCATGATGGGAACTAGAGATAAGCTAAAGGTGGTATTATTGTCTGGATATTATCTCAGACCAAGGATGAGGTTATCAAAACTGGGGGAGAAGAATGTATAGATAATAGACATAAAGAATGCAGAATTTATGTGCTACAAGGAAAGACAACACAGCAACTGGCTGAAATCAGCTTGGATTGGGTAAAAGAAAGATAATTCCATCAGGGGGAGATTGTGATCACCAACTCACAGCTGACCAACTCAAAAAAGAGAAAGATTGAGCATGCCCACTAACTAGCATTAGAAGCAAGTGAATCATTTAACCAATAAAATCAGAATTGTGTAGCCAATGAGCATTAATTTATTTGTTTGCTGCAATGTATAAATACTGAAAAGTTTTGAATTATCTTGAGACCCCTCCACCACTGAGAAGCCCCAGGTGAAGAAGGACCAACAGGATACCACAGGATTCACAGAGAGATATCTGTATTATTGACATTAGCATACATTCTCATTTGCATCTTAATTTGGGCAAAGGCATCTCTCGATAATCGTATAATAATAAGTCAATCTGTTTCACTAATTTTCTTGAGGATTTTTTCTCTTTAAATCATATTTGTTTAAGCTTGAGGATATGTGGGCTTTTTAAACTGTAAATGGAAAAAGAGAATGAGAGACATAAAATGCAGGGTATATATTATATAAAAGAGTAATTAATAGATGAGCCTCTCTTTAAGACACCACAGGTCAGACTTTGTGTATACAGTGTTGAAATAAGAGCTAATGGTTTTTCCAGAGTTATGATAACACTATGTAAACTTTTGACCTCATCATCTCAGTCAAACTGGTAATATTAGCATAATCAGCTGTCACTCTGTTTCTCTTTGTTTTCCTCCCTTTCTCCAGCCTAAAAATCTACTGCCACTTGTTTAATAACCATTTCAGAAAAATGGCTGATTCTCACAACTTATCAGACCAGTACAGAGCTCCAATCTCTGCAGTAAAAATCATAAGGGCTTTTGCTGTATCTTCTGTACAAACAAGGCATGAAAGTACCAGCACTGAGGAGTGGAAATGGCTTCCAAATGCTTTTCTTCCTATGGCAACACTCATCTAATAACAGGTCAAAAATTAGGGCTAAGTGTTACTTAATGGATGTTGTAAGTGCAGGAACACATCTGAGGAAACCATTACTTTAATCAAACTGGTACATGTTGAATCAATAAATATTTGCAATCAATCTTTGCAAATATTTGGGTAAGTAATATAGCTAAGGATGACACACTTTATTCAGGCCATTCAGATACCCAGGAGCAAAAAAAAAAAGAGGAAAGAATGCCGGATCTGACTGATTCTGAAGCCTTAAAAAAGTGTCTTTCAAATAATTTTTGTACTGTATAAAAGCACAGTAAGAAGTTACATGCACTCTGTAACACTACTCATTCACTCTCTAACATAAAATTATATAAATACACTGGAAGCTCTGAAATTAACTTTAAACTTGGAAATAAATACACCAACTAATACCTTCAAGAGAATCTAGTCCATAAAGCAGATATTTCTAAGTGAATCACTACTTCACTGTGACTTTGTTGTTTCTATTGATGCTCTGAAGCAATGGCCTTAATGCCCAGAATGACAGACCCCCAGAAAATATTAGGGGGAAGAGGTAGCAAGAGGGAAGCATAAAACCATCAGAGAAAAGAGCAATGAAAACTCTTTTTCAATATTTTTTGTACTGTTAAATACATTTTGAAAGCTTATGTTGTGCTGTGAAAGACAGAAGACACCACAAAGCAGAAAGCCATGCCTGGCTATCATCAGAAGTCACAATTTTTCTGGCTAGAGAGTGCTAACTCAGTGCAAAGTCCTTAATCAAAGGATGGTGTCCCTGTTGGGAGCAAAACAGCAGAAGTGCTTTCATATTTCCCTGTGAATATGGACCATCCTGTAGGTTACACTGACAAGTTGACAAGCACATATACTTTGAATCTACGACTCATCTTTTAGTGCAGATGAATTTAAATTACAGATAATTAATTGATGTTTGACTGGACCCCTTAGTTCATTAACCAGAATAAGAAAAGATCTGTTGCTCTTATAACTAGATGGATTCCTTCCACTGGGAATATGGATGGACTCATTAGACATGGCTTCCTAATGATTCTGCTCTTGGAATAGTTCTATTAAGCAGAAGCTGAAGCTTCAGAAGAAAAAAGCCTTTATTTCAGAGAAATATACTGCTGATTTAGAGGGGTTGATCTGATGATGCAATGGATCTTTGTCAATGTTAATAAAATGCTGTACCAGTTCAGGAACATCACCAACACCTGCATTTCAAAGGCAGGTTATTTGTTCTCTGCTAAGCTTCCTGTGCAATGCTTCAGAATAACAGAGAGAACAGCAAAAGATCCATGGCTTGGGAACAGTGTGCTTTAATCAAAGGCTGAATTCAGACCTGACCAGAATAGTAATGGCACTGAGCAACAGCTCAGGATCTTTCTTTAACCTCGCAAAGACAGATGGGGATGGGGAGATGTGCTGTACTCAATCGTAAAACTTTTCTTTCATTCACATAACAGCTATTTCACGGACAGAGTTCACTTCTGTTTGTACAATAATAAGGGCAGTATGCCAGGGTAGGCCTTTAAGTCATTGTGGCAGAACTGTACTCAGTCACACATCATCAGCTGTGTAGCAGGTAGAGCTGGATGGTCTGGAACAAAACAGCAGTGCTGCAATTGAACATCCTTTGCTATGGAACCAGCTGTGCAAAGCTGAGTAATAGGTGCTTCCTGAAAAAATAGCTAGCAATCTCTTTTTCCTGCTGGCAATTTATCTGAAATGGAGATTTTCATTCATTCTCCCTTCATGGGTTTTCATGTATATTTTTTGAAAACTGTTCAGCATTGGAGAGCAGTGCCACATCAGGGGTAATTAGCTTGATTTCCTGGTTGGGTTCATCTGAGTTCATCCATGTGCCCTTTCTGGATGACTTTGAAAGATTGTTTTCTTAACGCAAATCTGGCAGAAAATCAGAGGCTTAAAGGATGTCAGCTATCTACAGATTTTGTGAAAAATAGACATCTGGCTACATTGCTGTTTGTTGCAGTGTGCAATGTCATTTCCTGTTTCACCTACCCCATAAACCCAGGTGTGCCAACCTCCCCTTCCTCCTCGTCCCCTTGCCAGGTCCTGTCCATCAATCTAACATTCCAACAGGAGCGTCGTGGGGTTGGTCAATGCCCCCTCTGGCTTGAAGTCATTGGCCTGGCCAAGTGTCTTTATCCCTCGAGACCCTCCTCTCCTCACCTGGTTGGTAGCTCACCTGTCCCTCCCCTTCCCCTACCCCCGAGCTTAAAAAGGACCTCAGACCATGCGATCGTTATTCTGTTAGGAGCAGTTGCCATTATTCGGATCTGTGTGTGACCTTGGAATTAAACTATGGATTACAACTCTCCTCAGAATCTGCTCTTTCTTCTCTTCACCTCACCTAAGGACTCTATCAGAAGTATAGAATTGAGTTCCTACCAAGTCTGGGCATATCTCGTGCCTAACTTCTACCTCCAGCCAGCCTGAAGTAGCTCTGTGGTGCAGAACCGCAGCTGTTGCTCCCGGCCAAGAAGCAGGGGCCAGACAAGCCTGGGCACGTCCCATCTGCACATATTGGAATTTTATATTTCTATAACTGTTTTACTCAGATTTTTCTAGGTAATATCATTGGTACAGAAAAGAGTTTGTTGCTGTATTTCCTTGAGATTTGCACCAAATGGTTCAAACATATACCCCAATATTGTAAAAAGATAATGAACAAACTTTCAGTATCTTGTAGTCTGGAAAATCCAATGATCAAAGAGATTCAACCTTCATTAATTTTGATCAGAAACATTACCTTCTGGACTCATACTACTTGAAAGAGCAGTCTGACATATATTCTGCAGCTTCTACTTCTCAAGACACTAAAAGAAAGCTTGAAAACTGCCTCAAGTGTGTTATTCGAACCAAAACCCCAACAAATATTCTGCCCTCATATTTTCATATAGTAATTTAAAAAAGCAAACCAAAACAAAAAAACCCAAATATTGTGGTTTAGGAAGCACATTCCTCAGTTCTTTCTTCCTGCTGAAAATACCCTAGACCACAAGCTCCTTGCTCACTTCATTCCTCCTGCTTCTGTGGTGGGATGGAGAGGTGAATGGAAGGCACAGAAAAGGTAGAGATAATGGCTTGAGATAAGAGCAACTTACTGGAAACAGCAATTAAATAAAAAAACATAAAGTGACAATACTAATAGTAGAGTGTACAGGAGAGGTGAAATGATTCACACATGATCACACCTGATCACACACTCTGGCAAAACACAGAAAGAAGTGACCCTACACCCCACGGTGCATGGTGTGGCATGGGGTAAAATAACCTCAGGGTCCTTGCCCTGCCCCTCCTGGCTGATGCACAAATGAACCCTCTCCTGGCTGGAACCAGGACAACAATAACAGCAACAAACAAAAACCAAAAAACCCCAACCAAAAAAAAAACCCACAAAAAACCCCAAACACAGAAAACAAAAACCCCACAGTAAACAAGCACACACACACACACACACCAAGTTTAAAGATTTATGGGGTTTTTATTATTTTGAAATAATTGGGGCATATTTGAAATAATATGTTTTAGCCTGTGAAGTATAACATCACCTCGCTTATTTGTACAATGGGTCAGAAGAGCACATCTCCATTCTGAAGCTTGTAAATTACTTCTTTACTATTATTTAATGCTTATAAAATCAATAACTGAGATATTAAATAATTAACATACAGCATAAACACTGACTATAGTGTTTAGATACTGATTGTAAAATCTTAAAATTCTTGAACTATTGATTTAGACATCATGAAAATGAATTGTACTGATCAAACAAGTTTTAACTCTTTGCAGAATGTACATATTTTTACATAAGGTTTAAGAAAAAATTATTTACATTATTCCCTGGGAAAACAGGGGAAAAAATAAACTTTTTCCCATTAGTCGAATAAAGTCCACAACAAAGGTCTAAACTTATGCTAACAAGAACATTAAATTTTCCAATAGAGGATTTTAATTAATCTCTTTAGGCATACAACTTTTGTGAATGTTGTAAACCTTTTTCTTTCTGAAAAAAACTGCTTTTCAATGACTAGGTCTATCAGAGTCTACCCAAATTAATTTGTCATGAAGGTTTACCCTGAGCATAAATTCATCTTTCTGTATAGACTGTTCCAATGCAGCTCATTAGACAAAGCAAGTCTTAATAAGTAAGACATAACCAGCCTTTAAAGTATCAGCAAAATTTATTTGCACCCAAAACCCCCAACATATAATAGAATTTCATAGCATCTTATATTTTTAGAATTTTTAGAATGCTTATATTTTTTCTCCATTGATAGACTCAAAAATGTTCAAGCTGTTAACAATTTTTGTAGGGTGGACTTTCCCCCTTGAATTCCTTAAATATTAAGTTGAGAATATTATTGACCTTTGGTGCTAAGTACCATTGTTGTCCTCATGCTATTTGTTCAAATCTTAAGGAAACTTTCACGTCTGACCATTCAGGAGATGCTCTAGAAGTCACACTTGCATCACCAGAGACTTTCAGTAGTGGGAAAGAAGCCCCGTCACACTGGGCAGCTCCAGTGAGCTGGCTGAGGTTAAACCATGATGTATGCATGCAGCTTAGGTTATGTGTACTAAAATTAGGCTAGAGAAAATTCTTACTCATAATTTATTTCTTAATCATATATGATATATGCATCTTAACAGCTCATCAACATTTGTTACTGGATATTATGTAATTGATTGTCTTTATGGAATACCATTTGAGTTTCATCTTCTTACAGTGAATGATCAATAAAGTCATTGACAAGTTAATAACTGTTTACCTCTTATCATTCCTTTACTACTGTATTTTGATTGAGCATGTGACTGTTTTGATTGTCTTGGCTTAAAAAAGTGGAATATAAACTGTACCTAGAAAAATTTTAGTGTTCCACCCATGCAAAATGAGAATGTTAAAATTCTTCTCTATTTTGTGTCTTCTCAAATGTATCACAGAAACAATTATCATCTCTACCTGGAATATAATTTCTCCAGACAGTTTTACTGAGGCTTGATTCCTAAATTTCTCTCATGTGTTTTTCCATTTACATTTGGAAAATATTGTAGAGATGTTCTAGAAACATTGCAAAGCTGTTCGAAAATCACCAATATTAAGATCGTATTTTCTTTTGGATTCATGGCTGTATTGGGTTTGCATGGCAAAGTCTTGGAAATGGGGAGGTTTGAGTGACTTCTGTGGAAAGTTGGTGGAAGCTTCCCCTTCATCAAATGGAGCTAATGCCAGACAGCTCCAAGAAAGACCCATCACTGGCCAAGGCTGAGCCCATCATCAGCAGTGGTAGCACCTCTGGGATAGCAGATTTAAGAAAGAAAAAAAGATAATGCACAGGAGAAAACTGAATATAAGGAGAAGAGGGAGAATATGTGCTAGGAACAACCCTGCAGACATCCATTTCAGTAAAGAAGGCAGGGGAGGAGGTGGTCTAGGCACCAGAGCAGAGATTCCCCTGCAGCCCATGGAGGACCAGGTGGATACCCAAAAGAAGCCATGACTCCATGGGAAGTCCAAAGGAGCTGCAACCACCAAAGTTCATGAGTTCATCCTCCCCACATATGCCTCCTTGGTTTCAGAAATTTGGACCGTGAGTTAAGCCACCTGACAGGAACTTGAGATAAGATAAAGGTGGTGCTGTTGTTCAATTATCTCAGGTCTTAGGGGAATTAAACAAGGCTGAGTCCATCTGGGGGAGGCCACAGCCCACAGGCTTATCTGCTGAGGGATTTGCATGCTCTTTCCTCCCAATTGGGAGGGAGGAGGAGAGGTTTTGGGAGTCTGGTGGCAAAGGCTCTGGTCCACATAAGACAGAGGGGGTTGATATCCACCACCAGAGGCTGATAAGAAGCAGACCCAGCAGAGATAGGATGGTGCTGCCTATCATGCCAATTGTCATTTTTTACACAAGCTGGCCCAGTTGTACAACTCCACCCCCACGCCCCCTCTGCTTGGGTGGTCCCTGTATACCTAAACATGCATTATCCCATTGAACTCTATGTTTCATTGGGTCCCACAACCAAGAACACCGGAAGAAGAGGACCAATAGGATGATGTCAGGATCCATAGAATGGTGATATCTTTCTACTTAATCTGTCTCTCTGTCACTCTCTTTCTTTCCCACACCCTTCTCTTTTATCTATTTCTTTCGATCTCCCTCTCCTTCACATGTACTGTTCAATAAAATCTATACTATTTGACTTCATCATATGATCTTGTTTGTATCTTAATGGGCAGAGGAATCTCTAATAATTCAATCATAACAGTCCATGCTGGAGCAGGCTCCTGGCAGAACACGGAGAGAGAAGTTCATGCAGGAGGTGTAAGAGAGACCCTTTCTGAGAGAAAGCTTTCACTCTTTCTTTCTCATAAATGGCTTCATTTGGAATTACAGATTACACAAGTTATCTTTTTAATTGATAATTAAAATTGTTTCATTCAAGGCCAAAAATAAAGTTGGGTGCTTCCTCTAGTTGTAGTTGCTGGCATGTTTAAAAAAAAGGAAATATCCTAGTGTTCTTTTTAAAAAAATTTCTGGGCGTACTGTATTTGATGCCATTATTAAGAAGGTCTGTTATCACACTGCTGTGCTCTTATTCTTGTCGCTTCCGTTACAAGTATTTGAGTTATTGTCATCTGAGATAAAGGCCACACTTGTAAAACAGAAAAATAAACATTCTTTACAGTATTGTTTTATATTTATATCCGAGGTGAAACATTTAATGCCAAACCCAGTAGATATCAGAGAGGGGATCTTTATCACAATAATATTTACAATTTTATTTGGTCCTGGAGATAAGGTTTCATCTCTTTTGTGATTCAGTCCTTGTTGTGCCATACTTATTATTCATCTGTTGTATCAGTTTCTGGTTCAATTTATCATTCCAGCTTACGTGGCAAGAAAAATATTCTTCTCCATACTAAGGACTAGTAGGCCCTGTTCAGAATTTTGAAAGATGTATCAAGGTAAGAAGAATAAGAATATAAACAGGAGAAACCCATCATACTTTCAGTGTAATTTTCAAGGTCACAAATGATGTAAAAGACTCTCTTGACTTGTGTTCCTGTTGTTTTGGGATATTCTCAAATACAATTATTTCACAATATTAGAAAAAAAGTACAAACACCATGTTTGAGCATTTTTTTTGTAAGAACATGGAGGTGATAATGCATTTGATAAGCTGTGTCATCCTGAATATCAAAACCTTAAAAAAATAAATGTAACAAATCAGTAATTCTGTGAGTTTCACATGTTTTTTTACATGTGATTTGGTACAACAGAAACTGTTGCAGAGAGATTGTTACCTAGGACTAATAACATCCATATGCAGATATTAAATGATGATTACTTTTAAACAGAGTTGCAGATATGGCAATGTTTTGTTAATGCATGAAAAATGACATTTGCAATGTTGGGACATGCTTCTCTTGATATTCCACAGTAAATGATAGTGGGGTCTTTGAAAATCTATTCAACTTATACATAAGAAAAGAATCATCACTGTAAGTAAAAGCCTTTTCTTTTTTACACACTTTACGGACACAGAGCTGTGATTTCCTAGTGGGAAAAACTGCCATCCTGCCCAATCCAACAGGTAATGGAGTCTTCATGGATCTTCCATTTTTGAACAATTGAACAATGATTAAAATTTGAAGCAACTCTGAGAAAAATAGATAAAAAATTCACCTTTTCCACGAGACCTGTACCACATGGTCATCTGTAATGATGGAACATTTCACTAAAGGAAAAAAAGGAGAAAAAAATAATAGGGAATATTGTAATAGCACCACTAAAATACTGCATAGACTTAACTGCATGACTATGCATATGAAATTTTTAAAAGTAAATACAAATAAACAGATTTTATCTTGAATTTTAAAAAATCCAAATTATTTTTTATATTCTCTTTCAATTTCTTTTGTGAAATTAACTTTTTTATCTTGAACTTTAAAAAATCCAAATTATTTTTTATATTCTCTTTCAATTTCTTTTGTGAAATTAACTTTTTCCAACACTGCATTTGTTTTGTCTTAGCTTGTATTTTGTTCCATTAAAAATAATCCAAATGAAACAAAATCATTACTAGTTTTAAAACATACTTCTGTGATATAGTAGTTTAAAAATTTTTCCATAGTCATCCATTTTTGCTAGTGATAAAGAAATTGAAAATTTTAAAAGTTTTGGTCACATATTCCATCAACAGCTATAGGGAAAAAATTTCATTTGTTAATTTATCTGAGAATCTGCAGCAACTGTTTGGCACATTGGGAAATCTTAATAATGACTCCTTAAATAGTTTCACAGTTCTGTGGTTCTAAATTTTTATGTGTTGTGACATATAGATAATGATGCCCCAGAGCAGATTTATAAAATGTGTGTTTTTGCTGTTAGAGTTTTTTCATTCTAATCGTCATTTTTAAATGCTAGAGAGATAGCTATTATATTGATTTGTATTGCAGCATCCTGAAAATGTCAATTTAGAAAGGATTCAGCAACTTTTCAGAGATTAATTTACAAAGGTACACATTACTTGAATATCTAAAAATAGTGTTGCCAAGCAACAAGCTAAAATACAAGAATGTTATTAGAAGAAACTAAAATACATATTAAATTTAACAATATATGCAGATTAATTCTATCCCTAAACCTGGTATACTTCTCTGATGTCACCTTTTTAGTTTGTAATTTTCAACTAACATTCATCCTGAAACAGATCCTTCAAAGATCCATGCTTCTGAAATACTTGCCTTTCTGCTGTGATTTGAAGCCATTGGATAAATGTTTAAAACAATGACAGTTGTGTTTAATTATTCATTATGCTACTGAACCAGTATTAGTATTCTGTGGGGCTCTGGAGTAATGCTGAGCAGTGATTGTGGTGATGTTTCCAGATCTAGTTGGTACTTTGAAGCTTATGCCTCTCTACACAGACCATTTCCTGAGGGACAGTGTGATATTGGCAGGCCAGCAGAAATGGTAATTGTGTCAAAACTGTACAGTGAATGACGAGGTGCTCTAGCAGGAGACTAAACGAAAGTGCAGGGTTTAATTACAGCCTGCAAATCTTCACAAACTCTGAAGAGGGAGATGTCTAGACTGTGCATTTGGCATTGATTTCTGAGCCATTATTAACTTTCCAGAAACACTTCAATGTTACAAAAGATAAAGCTTCACGTAACAAGAGCTACACCTTTCAGCTCTGCAATCCTACGTAGTCTAACTGCTGTGAACAAGTGTCACCTAAGAAGCCAGAGGCCATTATGCAAAGCAGAATAACTCCTTTAATGCCTGTATAGATTTACAGTAAATCTGAAAACAGATTTCCACTTCACATTATAAAAATGTGTACTTGAAGGAGTCCAAATCTTTTCTATTTCCCTTCTTTGACAGAGCCTTTCAGTGGTGAAAGTTTAACCCTTCTGCAGCAATTTTCAATAGAAAAGGAATCAAGTTGAATTCCAGCAGCGGTCAAATCATACACTGTGGATTACCAACAGCTTTTATGTCACCTTTATAAAAGCTGAGAAAACAAGCCCATACAACAGTCAGTGACATAGGAATACAAATAAACTTAATGAAATGTGATACTCTTTTTGCATTCTCTGAGAGCGAAAGTACCTAATACGTTACTGGTCTCTTGTCACAGCAAATGCCATGTGGGGAAATAAAGGAAACTGAAGGGCCAAAGAAAGCAGGACGCATAATGTCACATCTCATGTGACATTGTGGGGTAGGACTGGGGCAGAGAGCCAGGCAGAGCCAACTAGCTTTGCCACAGAAGAGCCCAGGAGGATCAATGGTATTGTTCAGGCATGGGTGGAGCAGCCTGGGGGCAGCCAGTAGATCTGCAGTGTGCACGTGGAGATTTTTGATGTGAATCTCCCTTTAGACAAGGCACCTGCCACAGCAGCCTAGCAGTGCCCTGTAGTGATGACTAGAGAAATCTTCTTAACGTCATGCTTTTTTTCTCTTTCATATGCATTTTATGTCCATTGCTTGGAAATTAATTTCAGCTTATATCAATTTAGTCTGGCAGCTGTGTTTCTCTCCAAAGTTTGTTAGGTGCTCTATGGGGTGTTTCTGTCCTTTTCCAATACATCAAAAAAGGAAGTAGGTCCTGCTTCACATCTTGCATCCTAACAGAAATCTATGTTTTTCAACATAACACCTTGTCTCTGGGCTGTATCTCAGCTGAAAATTTGCACAAGCAGAGATTCCCTACAGGAATGTTGAATTTTGTATTCTCATTTTCTAAGGTCACCTGCTGCACCACTCTGCTAGCACATCCAGCACAGAAATATATTTGTCATAAGACATCTCTTCTAGAATTTTCTCTTCTCAAGAGGAAAAAAAAATCATATTTTATATCTGTCTTTAGGAGTTTACATTAAGAGTGTATCAACATCTCTATATAAATTACTGTCTTGCTCCTATTTGCTTGCTGCAAAACAACCCATTTGGGATTATTATTCCATTCATGTTCTGGCAGTGCCTATATGATGGAACTAGCCAGTGCCTGAGAACACTCAGAAGCTGAGACACACTCATCTCTATTGTTAAATTAATAGAACAGTCCCTTGCAGTCCTTTGTAAGGTTAACATCTCTACCAATTTCTACTTTTACAAGCAACCCCCAGACATGGTTTGGGAGCTAACACATGCCAAAAATCTTTCCCAGCAGAAGACTAGATGACCTCAATAGTACAAAAAAAAAATTTCACATGCCTACTGACCTTTTTTCCTACTACAGATATAGTAGATGATTCCCATAAAATTAATCTCTTTTTTTAAAGAAGGTGACTATAGACCTGCCTACAGTCAAGGGAGTGGCTTACCCAGAGTATTCCTGTCTTGAATTTTAACAACCATGAGTTTGACCAGCAGGACAATGACAGGCTGACTGACATGCAGTGGGACTCTTAAATAAAGGGCTTACTGCACCATGCTACAAGCATGCTATTTCCCAGATTTCAAAAGAGTTAAATGATATTTTTCCATCAGTATTTTCTGATAGTAGAAGTAGATATAACCAGATTTTTCAGATAGAAGAAACTAAAATGACACAGACAAAATAATAAAATATTCATTAGAAATTTCCTGCTTTAGCTACTTCCTTATTCAGAAGTTTTCTCTGTGTTACCACATGAGATAATCATTTTCTCAATTCTGTTTTTAACAATGAAACCAGTAGCTTAACTTATTTTCTTTCCATGTCGTTTTACATTCCTTCTTCAGAGAACAAGTGAGGCTTCTTCAACCATCACACCAACAGGCTCAGTGTGATTATTTATCATCAGGTTTTTAACAACTATCTGATCAACTATTGTCTTCAGACACCTATTTGTCTCATCTTAAACAAAGACATATCTTAATGAACACGTGCAAATATAATTAGTAACTTGATGAAGCTGGTAATAAAATCAAAAATGCCGAAGCAAAAATGCTAAGTAGATTAATTTTCAAAACTATCAGGCTTCAATAAAGTTATTTTGTGTTTCTAGACTCTAAGACCCCGAGACCTAATAAATGATGGCTGCGTTCAATAATCTCAACAATAAACTGTAGGTTAAAATATGAACTGTAGATAAAATACTTTTTTAAAAAGCCAATGAGCAGAAACTTAAGTGGGTAGCTTTGAATGGGGAATTCACAGAGCTGGTTGGTATGTACCTGGTGTGCTTTTATGGACATGAAAACAATTTTTACTTTTTTTTCCTACTGACCAGAAACAATCTTTTTACACACCTTTTTTTTTTTTTTTTTTGCCAGAATATATTTTTTCTATTTAAGTAAAACGTATCATTAAAGAAAGAGGGAAAAACCACCTTGAAATAAGCCAATTTGAAACTCCTATGGAAAAATGTCAAAGAGAAAATTATGGCTCAGTGGAAATGAAGAATTTCCTATTTTATTGAGATGAGGTCAAGAATGCTTTTGCAGTTTTCTCCATCATTTCCTGTCAGCTATCAGAGGTAGATATAGCTCAAGCTAGAAGTTGTTCTATGATTTTTACTTTGGCAACAAAACAGAATTAACAGGAGTGTTCTTTTTTTTCCAAGGCACTATTTTAGAAATGAGATTTCTGTTTCCATTTACTTATTTCCCTAGTCTGTTCAATCTGATTCCTAAACAGCTTGGAGCAGATGTCTGTCTAGCACACCAATACTTTCCCAGATTCAGACAAATCATTATGGTGCTGCTACTACTCAGTAGCATTCTACTCCCTTTTGTTAATAGAGCTGTTACAAATGCTGATATGAAGTCACAGGAAAACAGGATGTTTCAGCCTGGTAACCCAACTTATGATTGAGGAGCTGGTTGCTTTTGCCACTGAGGGCACCAGTTTAAGTATTTTTATCAAGTCCTTAAAGGAATGAAACTCCCTAAAGGAGTGAAGCTTGCAAAGGTCTAAATCTTGGAAATTCAAGAATTACATTGTAAAACTTGCATCTTTATTAGATAATTCCTTAAATGTCCACGGCAGTCTTTTCCAAAGGTAAGGTATTTTAGGTAAACCAATGTAGGGTAGGGTGATAGACTTTACCTTCTTATTGATAACATTGTTTTTTCCAATTCAGTGGAAGTAGATCTGTTTAAAAATGACAGATACTTTAGAAAAGCTAGCATTCTACTTCTGTTTTCTGTGGAAATATATCTGGATAAAACCACACATTCAGGTTTCAAAACCAGCCAAAATAATTCTAAAATTTGATCTGATTGATCATTGTAAATGTCTGTTCCATTTGTTAAATATAACAAAAATTAGTGAAAAAATAAAACTATCAGCACCATATTTCTCATTAAATAGACTGCAAAGCACACAAATCAATTAGGGAATATCAAAAGTATAAAAATCATCAAAAGAGCACTTTATCAGCAAAAATTGAGAGGTAAAAAATGTAACCATTTTGTCAATAAAATATTTTCATTACAAAATAAACCCCTACTCTTTCAACACTTGTTTTTGAATTAAATAATAAGTTTATTTCATGGCAATTAGAAGTTGGCTGAGTCATATCTTCCAGTTAAAAATTTTTACTGAAGTCCAATCCACAGTTCTGTCAGCAATGCACTATATTCCTGAGATACATCTTACTCACCCTGACGAAACCTTCACTTTTGCTAAATGTGGTTGCATGACTGCGTGTGGGGCCAAAATGTCAAACCTCAACATCTTTGTGTTTCCCCAGAGAACTGTGTGATCTAATTAGAAGCAATTCTTTAATTACTCTTTCAATTACTCAGACCTTTCTTAACTCCTTTCCACAAAAGCTTACAAAACAACCTCACTTTTGACAGATTCCTCACCATTAACAGTTTTTCAGAAGATGTATGTTTGTTGTCAGGCATGAGAATAAATGCAAGAGGAGAGCTGCTACCCTGGAGAAGAAAATCACAAATCATTTCTTCCAGCCCTACAAGGTTGATAGTGGTGAACAAATGTAGGTTGCCCATATCCTTAACTGCAAAGGAGTCCCTCCCACAGCATGGATTTTGCAGCCTTATTAGGGGGTGCAGGCTGAAATGTTAATTCCACAAACTCCTTACACTGTTGTTCTCCCCACTAGTCTTCCACTTTCTTCTTCTCGAATACAGTTTGCCAACATTACTGTGCAATAGCCTATGGCTCCCCAATCTGCTGACAGAAATGTCAGGATGGGCTGAGCTGGTCCAGCCTTCTACTGCTACTCAGTGGTCTACATTTCAAAGGACTAGGTTTCATTTTGAGTTAATTCTAGTGCCACAAACTTAAGAGAAGTTCCCTAAATGAAACAAACCATTCTCTTGATACAGGTAATTTATAATTAATGTCATTCTGGATGTATTTTCAGCTGATCATTTCATGCACACTTGCACTTTTTCCTTTAGTGTAAATGTTGGTCAAAGTTTGCTGGAATGTAATTTAGAGCTTAGATAATTTTGTGCCCCAAAGATATTTTCATACATAGTTCATTTAATCGAGTTTATTATTCTAATATAACCTAGTTCAGGTGCCTCTAGCTATTTTATTAATTTATAAACTTCTCAAGAAGACAGCAGCAGAACATACCAAAGATGACAGCAATTCCTTTTATTTATACTGCTTAGATGGTGTCACTTTCTTTGCAGGAAACAAAGGATGCATTATTTTCCCCTCAGTGGTTCTTTCACCTCCTTTCATTTCTAGTGTTCTCTTCCATCCATTTTGAAATGTGTACATCAGTCCTTAAAATAACCTTAAGAGTTAGGATGAAACTGGAGGATAAAAAAGAGTTTAAATTTACAAGGGGATTAATGCAGAACCATTTTCCCTAGCCAGTTCTATCCTTACACAGCATCGCTTTAATAATCCTCTGTTACTCCTCTTCCTTTCTTGCTGTTGTCCTCCAAATGTTGCAAAAATGGCTTCTGAGTATTGTAGAAAAGCAACCCCCATCCGGGGGTCAATGTGCCCTGACTCCAGGATTCAGGAGGCTGAATAAATGCTTTATTAAGCTATACCATATATTACACTAATACTATACTCTATGAAAGAGATGCTATACTAAAAAAGATACTATACCAAAGAGATACTAAAGAAAAACCCCGGACTGTCTGCTGACAGCCATGACATGGCTTTGACCCAATTTGCCCATCAATCCAAACAACCCTCAGCAGAATCCAGTTAACAAATCATTCTTGGTAAACAATCTCCATAACACATTCCACATATGCCAAAAACAGGAGGAGCAAGTAGAGAATGGTTTCTCTTCTTCTTGAAGCTTCTCACTGCCTTTCCCTAGGAGAAATCCTTGGGAAACTTGTGCCTGCTGCTCTCTGTGAAGAGAGTTGCAGCCACGTCTGAGGAACTTTTCATATCATTAATTCATAGCACATCCAGTACTCTAACAGCCATGACTTTTTTTTTCTGGTTTGTAAGTTTTATTTCTCACTGTATTTAACCTATTTCATTATGTCATTTGAAATCACGTTAATAATCCCCTTAAAATGAAATAATCTGAGTGTACTTGGGTTTATTAAAAATGAAACAAACCATTCTCTTGATACAGGTAATTTATAATTAATGTCATTCTGGATGTATTTTCAGCTGATCATTTCATGCACACTTGCACTTTTTCCTTTAGTGTAAATGTTGGTCTAAGTTTGCTGGAATGTAATTTAGAGCTTAGATAATTTTGTGCCCCAAAGATATTTTCATACATAGTTCATTTAACTGAGTTTATTATTCTAATATAACCTAGTTCAGGTGCCTCTAGCTATTTTATTAATTTATAAACTTCTCAAGAAGACAGCAGCAGAACATACCAAAGATGACAGCAATTCCTTTTATTTATACTCCTTAGATGGTGTCACTTTCTTTGCAGGAAACAAAGGATGCATTATTTTCCCCTCAGTGGTTCTTTCACCTCCTTTCATTTCTAGTGTTCTCTTCCATCCATTTTGAAATGTGTACATCAGTCCTTAAAATAACCTTAAGAGTTAGGATGAAACTGGAGGATAAAAAAGAGTTTAAATTTACAAGGGGATTAATGCAGAACCATTTTCCCTGGCCAGTTCTATCCTTACACAGCATCGCTTTAATAATCCTCTGTTACTCCTCTTCCTTTCTTGCTGTCGTCCTCCAAATGTTGCAAAAATGGCTTCTGAGTATTGTAGAAAAGCAACCCCCATCCGGGGGTCAATGTGCCCTGACTCCAGGATTCAGGAGGCTGAATAAATGCTTTATTAAGCTATACCATATATTACACTAATACTATACTCTATGAAAGAGATGCTATACTAAAAAGATACTATACCAAAGAGATACTAAAGAAAAACCCCGGGACTGTCTGCTGACAGCCATGACATGGCTTTGACCCAATTTGCCCATCAATCCAAACAACCCTCAGCAGAATCCAGTTAACAAATCATTCTTGGTAAACAATCTCCATAACACATTCCACATATGCCAAAAAACAGGAGGAGCAAGTAGAGAATGGTTTTCTCCTCTTCTTGAAGCTTCTCACTGCCTTTCCCTAGGAGAAATCCTTGGGAAACTTGTGCCTGCTGCTCTCTGTGAAGAGAGTTGCAGCCACGTCTGAGGAACTTTTCATATAATTAATTCATAGCACATCCAGTACTCTAACAGCCATGACTTTTTTTCTGGTTTGTAAGTTTTATTTCTCACTGTATTTAACCTATTTCATTATGTCATTTGAAATCACGTTAATAATAATCCCCTTAAAATGAAATAATCTGAGTGTACTTGGGTTTATTAACTACTCCTGTCCAGATTATGTACTGAAGCAAGTGAGAGTTTGAACTGCAGGTTTGTACTTGGTGGTTGCTGGAATTTTCCTCATTTTTTTAAAAATAACTATTTTTGTAGTGTCTCAGAAGCTAACAGAGATATTTCTTTCTAAATAAGTGCAATAGTCTACATTAGATGGTGCAACTTTAAAATAATTCTCAGAGCTATTTATCTTCTTTGAAGACATATCTTGTTAATATTATTTTGTCTTTATTCACCTGTTTAGCCCTTAGCAAAGAAGGCTAACTGGGTTTTTCACTTCTAAAATTTACTGGGTTTCTCCCCAAGCACACAAAGATGAATCAAATCAAAACCAATATAACATAACCAGTTCTCCCAAAACTATAAATTTTAAATTATCAAAATTTCTGAGGCAAAAGGAAATGCAGTGCTTCTTGTAAATGTATGACCCTGAATTATCTTCTCATTTTAGATTTAGAGACAGCTAATGGCTTTCTATACTGGTAGTCAATGTGGTGCACACATACCAAGAAAAACCTCAAATTTCTCCTAAAAGTATGAGACTTCCTTGTGAAAATCATATTTGATGCATTCTGAATTAAACAGTGATTGGATAAATATTATGCATCTGAAATAACAAGAAAGAAGAGTGAGCTAAAAAGCTGGATCCAATTAGGAACTAGGTCCCAACAGTGCAGACCAGAGGTTAAATTACATAGAATCCCTAAGAGGCCAGGAAACTAGACTTGGGAAATAAAATGAATTTGTAATGTGTGCATGTGGGGCAAGGGTACAACCACAGAAGATAGGACAGAGAAGTTAGTGCTTGAATAAAACCAGCCACAAAAGTCGAAAAGTATTTCCCACTTTCTTAAGCTCAACCATCTAACTTGGGCATTAGGGAAGACATCTCCTTCCACTAGAGATCTGTACTCTCAAATGTAATCCAAAACATTGTCAAGGTTAATCTTTTCTGTTCCAATGAAGCAGGAACACTTACCCTCTCATTTTAGCTGTCAAAATTCTAACACTGAGCACAGAGATTTTCACTATGATTCCAGTTATTTCTGGCATTACTTCAGCTACAGAAGTTGCTACATAGTATTGGCAGGAAGATCCACAATATAATTTTCAAGCTTTTCCTTGAAAATTATATTGTGCAAAAGGATCTGAAAATTATTTGGTGGGAGGAAAACAGTCATTAGGGAAAAAACCTCCTTATTTGTTAGGAAAGCTAGTAAGATGGAGGGAATTCCAAGCTCCTGTCCCTTCAATCAGTCTTTTTTTTCCCCTGTACTATGAATGTTATGTTCAAAATATATCTAATCTTAGAAGGAAGAAGGGGTTTCAAGGGCAGAATTATTAGTAAAGTCTCAGCAACAGCACTCTTCAATCAAGCTGGATTTGTTGTGTCTTTCTTAGTCAGTACTACTGATTTTGGAATACTGCTGTCTTGTACAGAGCTTATTCAAACAAGGGATGAGCACATGGCAATATTTTAGACATGTTTATGTCATAATAATTAATATCTAATCCAGACAAACTAAACAATAGTTTCCAATACCCTCAGGGGAAGCTTTTACCAAAACACTTTTTAGCGTCTACCTCTACATGAGCCTTCAACTGAGGCGTAAAACACACCAGAACTGAATTTTTCTTGAACCCACTGTCACAGGCAGGAGCACTGTTTTATTCATACCCTTCAGTCTCAATAAAGTCTCTCTTAGATTAGGCTGAGAATTGCCTCACGTATAGATTGCTAGGTCTGGGCTAAATGCCAAACTGTTCAGCTCTCTTAGGACTTAGTTCTGGGCATGAAAACAAGCAGAATTTTATGGATATAGAAAGCATTCATGTCAAAATTGGAAGATCTTTGATATCAGTAGTTAAATGACATTCAGAAATTGTAAAGATATATTTTCAAACCTGAAAGTTTGTTTGTTTTTATTGTTACAATTTTAAAAAATGTTTTAATTAATTAAACGAAAATCAAAATATAATCACCAAGGTCAGTCTTTGTGGGAAATTTTTTACAGTTAATGATATTCATCCTCTTGGACTGGCACGTTGCCATGTGCTATTATTTCTCTTCCCCAATCACAGCCCAATGAATATTATTTCAAATCCTGTGCACACTTCAAATAAAAATGCCTAAACAATGGAAAAAAAAATCAAGGTAAGATGTCTGCTTACAAATGGTAGTAAAATTTTGAACTCTAAACATTTCTTTATTGACAGTCTATTTTGTACTAAGATTTGCCTTGTTGATGTGCATTTGGACTTTATCCTCCCCAGTTAGAAAATAAAAATATTTTTGAATGTGTTCTATATATAATTTTTATTTTTGGGAAGTTGCAATTAAAAATTCAATTACAGGACAGTTTTGTCCTACTCAGGACAACTCCCCTACCAAGGATATCAGCAGCATAGTGAAAGAGATGGGATGTATTTTACTTTTTTTAAGTGAAATTTTGTGCTGGGAGGGCTCTGATTTGCTCACAAAGTGAGATCATTTATAAATGAGATACAGCTCTTCACAGCTCTTAGCTAAAATTAAGCTTTAAAATCCATTGAAGCCATTTCATAAGCAATATCCCTGACATCCAGTTTATCTAAGAGGCACATGTAATTTAATCAATTTGTTTGGCAACCTTGAAACAGGTGTCCGCTTAGCAGGAACCTTTGACCATATGTGCTCACCTCACATAAGGTGTTAATTCCCCAAAACTGGATGTTTGTTATTTTATAAAAATAACATTCATCTGAAAGTGATTAAAACAAATCCTGCAAGTGACCTAGGAACAATGAAAAATAAATTTCTTCTCATTCAATGAAATGTGTCATGCTGATTCTGTTCTGTAGACTAATTTTGTTGTCACATTTTTTGGATCTTTAATGGAGTCATAAACCTTAAACAGGATAGAATTTTTCTGTCATACTTCTGAGATATTATTTATTTGCATTCTTGTCTGTCAAAGTTGATCTGTTGTGTCTTTCTGACAGAACAAAAAAATTGTCATCTAAAAGACGACAATTTGAAATAGCCAGTGTACCAGAATGCAGTGCTATGATTATTACAAGAGATCAACTGTGTAGAAGACTTGAATAAAACTAGCAAGTATGGATAAATAAAGGAGTTAGCTGTGTTAGTGGTAAAACCAAACATCCTGTCTGAGAAAGTAATAAATGCCACCAATGTTGGATTAATCATCCTTGTTGCTTTTGATTTTACATCTCCAAAATGTGTTCTGTTTTAGAGATAGCCAGGAAAATTGCCTCATGAAAGATACACAAAAGAAAAAAAAAATAGAAGAAATGTTTTTGCTCATTTTTTCATCTAAATAATATAGTTAGGATACCTTCAAGAGAGTTTACCTCTCTTATACTTAGCTTTTCAAGATTATTTAGGCACTGCAGTCTGCCTAAAATCAGAACATCTGGGGTCTCAAAAAAACCTATACATATTTTTTAGTATAGCCAAGTACAGTGCCATCAAAGAATCCCACATACTTTGGTTTGTGCTGCCATGGAAGGAGCCACAGATGGTGCACCATGAAGATCCCAGCACACTGCTGCTAAAAGAAAACAGAAGCCATGGGATTGTCCCTCTCTCTTCTCAGCATCCTTACAACTTTCTAGGGTTTGATTCTATGTTTTTTTCCTATAGGAAGACCACCTTCTATCTTCCTACTAATTGTGTTGGTTGATTTGTCCTTAAAACAGCCTTGAACACCATTCTCCCAAGAGCTAAATAGTGTAAAGATTGAGTGAGTGAGTGAATGAGTGAGTGAGTGACCTTTGCAAGGCCTTAAACATGCTGTTGAGGCTGCTTTTAAAAAGTTATCCACACATATCTATTAAGACTTTTGGAGATGTGTGCCTCAGCTCATGTCTTGCTGTTCTGGAGCAGTGGTTGTATCATTACTCAGGAAGAGGTTTGGATGGAAGCAATTAGGAAAAGCTCCCTTGTACAGGATTTAATTAATTTGGGTTGGTTTTGTTTGGGGTTTAGTTTCTTCCTCTTTTTTCCTTATTCATCACTATTGTCAATATAATTTTTCTAGGCATACATCAGAATACCTCTGTCTCTGCGATGGTGTTAACCCCAGCCCGCAATTAAGCACCATCCAGCCTTTTCCTCATTCCTATCTCCACTGCTACCAGTAGGATACAGAAAAGACCAGAAGAGCAAAACTGAAAAAAATTATAGGTCAAGATAAAGAAGGGCTAACAGGTGACAGAAACACAAAAAAACCCCAAAGCTACCAACAATACAAAGCAACAAATAAATCCAAACAAAACCAACCAACCAAGCAAGTGATGCAAAGGCACTCACCTATTCCTAATCAGCAGATGAGTGCACAGTCTCCAAGAAATCGATACTATGGAAAATACCATATGGATACTATACCACCATCCCTCCATTTTTTTTTTCAATTCCTGAGCATGGCGTTATGGAGGACTGAATACCTCTTTGGTCAGTTAGGAACAACTTTCCCAGCTGTGTCCCCTTCCAATATCTCGCCTGTTCCTAGCCTGCTTGTTATGGGGACAAAGTGTAGAAGAGAGGTGTTGATGCTGTGGAAGCACTGTTGATCAACAGCTATAATATTGGAGGATCTAGGTTTTGTTGCACTCGTGACTCTCACAATTCCCCTTGAATTGATCAATGACTCTACTTCCTGAAAAGCTGTGGAAAAGTCTTCAGGAATTTTTTTGATTAAATTTTTTTTACTGTGGAATTTGATACTATAATTACCTATTCTATTCTATAGAATTATAGGACAGATTGGAAGGGATCTTAAAGATAATCTATGACAACTAGAATGGACAAGAGGCTGTGAACACACATTCATACACTGCTCTACTGCTAGTTCTAGCAACCACTTGTCCTATTATTTCTAATCTTTCTGAAGTTTTCTTTTTTTTTTTTCAGGAAGGGATAGCAGGAACAGAGAGACTAAGATAGTGAAATACAGCTGAAGTTTCAATGCTAGGTATATTTTATGTTGCAATATCAGAAGGAATAATATATAATTTTAAATTATTGCACTTAGCAGAATCATTGTAATTATAGATATTAACATAATGAAGATAAATTCTTTTAATAAGCTACCTGGAATTTTATTTATTATTTTACATCAACAACATTCTTAACATAATTAGTCTAGATTTAAAACTGCATAGGAGTTGATAACAGCAACTTAAATTTCAAGCAGGTCCCAAGTTGCCTTTCTTGAAAGATTAATAATTAGAGCTGTTATTTGCAGGACTAAAAACACTCATATGTAAATGACAGCTGTGATCATAATACAGTATTTGATGAAAAACATTTCAAATACAACCTAAAAAAAGAACTTTGAGAGACTGGTTCAGACACATAGTTGTGTGACAGTAGTAAAAGCAAACTTGTTAGAAGAGGATTAGCAACTTTAAAATCTAGGACTTAAAAAAAATATTTTTGGAGTTTACCTGAGTCTTCAGAATTCTCTACTATGAACTTCTAGATACTAAAAAAATTAAAAAGCTTGTCTGAATTATTTAACTGCCTGGATTATTTAAATAGCAGTTCTCCCACACTGATTATTTTTAAATTTATTTTTATTTTGCAAAACTTGCTTCAAACACATATTTCTTACAGAAATTACATTTGGATTTGTCACCTGAAGGAAGTGTTTTGGACCAATCCAATTATAACAGAACAACATTTTAACCAAAATGAGAAAACCAGCAAATATCATTAGACCCCAGGATAATGACAAATGAAGACTGTTATTTTAACGCCTTCTTCTTTTTGTAATCCAAGTATAGCACCTAGATATAGCATGTTGCATTGCAGTAATAACATCTGTCATTGTTACACACTGAAGAATCTAAATGTCAAGTTGGTGATATTTGGAAATTTGCCCTTTTGTCAAGTTCTGTTCAATAAGGCTAAGCCTTACTGTGTGCCTACATTGCACAGTGTACCTTCACAAGTGGCATGGTGCTCTACCGGCCTGTCATCACAAGCACAAATAAAGATATTCAGGCAGGAGATCTTCTAAATGTAAAACATTCTACTACATAATACATTTTAGGCCTGAGATAGAAGAACTAGAGGAAAGATGAACAAAACAGAATTCCAAGTCTTGTAATTAAGTCACTCATGTTTGACCTTTAGGTAGCCAAAAAAAAATACCATTTTAGCCATTACAGTGGGAATTTTACATAAGCAACCTGAAGTCTATGGCATTTCAAAATAGTGAAAGGGTGTTGGAGGTGTTTGTTCTTTATCTTTTTTTGTGCACAGCATAAGTGCATAGCCCAACACCAGAGAAGGCTTACAGAAACATCTGTAAGTCACACTAACTGCTTAACTTTTTCTGACTGGAAAGCTGTCTGTCCTGTAATACAGCCATCTCCACAGAGGTTTAGCTGAGAGCTGTTGCTCAGCCTATCCTGAAGCCCATAAAAGTGCCAGGCCTCCACAGGTCTGCTTGGCGTGTCCCTCTCCTGCTCAGCATGGCCTTTCAAGCAGGCATTTACTAGAGAGGATTATGGGGCAAGCATTCAGAACTGAATTACATCTTGGCTTGGTGTGTAATCTAACATGCCCCTTCAAAATGCTTCAGCCTTTTAAAGGAGAATGAAAAGGGAAAATGAAAGCAGATTCACATGTTCAAAGAACGTAAGACACCTCAAATGCCAGCGGTGCCAGAGCTCCAGGGATTTTAATTTCATGATTGCTGTTGTGATATCTGTTTGAAATTATGAGAAAGAACAAGAAGTTGGAATGTTGAAAATGTACTGCAAGGATTAGAGGGAGGAAGAAATTTAGATTTTCTGACTATAATTTATTCTTACATTCAGATCCAGAGTATCAGTGTGATAGAGAAGGGTTTAGTTTAGTGGTTGATTGAGAGTAATGCACTATTAGAAGAATTTGAATGAACAAAAAATACAGATTTGGCATAGGATAGAGGGAAGTCACTTTTTGCCATATATAAGCAAGGAAGTAAGCACAAAAATGAGATGCAAAAAAAAGTTTCCAGGCTGGCACCTCAGTGGCAAACAAGTATGAAAGTAAAAGGCACATGATAACATTTGCAAGGTAGCTTTTTGTTTATGATTTTTTTAACAAACTACTTTCTTTCTCTGGACAGCTGTGTTATCTATCACAATATGTGACTGCACCAAGAATTGAACTTTTTCAATAATCCTTATTTGTGCACCAACAGACAACCTGAACTCTATTGGAGAGACATATCACATTTATCAGTATCACATAGTGGGGACTTCAAGACAAACTACTTTATATCTACAGATATGTATACACACACACAGATGTATTTATATATGTGTGTGTTTATAGTAGCAAGCTCCTGTGTGGGACACAGAGTCTGTCAGCTGCACCACCTACATCTTTATTTTGATGAGTTTGGAAACATACTGATACAAACAATAGCTCTGTGCTTTTCCCTTGGACCAAAGGCCTTGTTGTGCTGGGGGAGCTATCTTCTGTGAGCAGCAATGGAATACATCTCCCACTCCCTAGCTGAAATTGATGTGAATGGTTTTATAATGTAGGCTCCCATGGTCATAGCTCATCCTTAAACTGCTAATTCTGGTAAAAATATTAACTAATACTATTGTCACACCACGGGGCTCATGGAATCTGGTGTCATCCTGGTGTAAGAGAAAACAAACTTTAGGTGTGGCAATATTGAAATGTTCCCTGAGGTGTCTAGTTCCTGCATGGCCAGGTGTGTGGTAAGATTTGGCAGATTCTTAGGGCAGTAATCACCTCCCATTGCCTGGGACTTTATACCTGAACAAGTATGCACAGAGTTCATACCTGAATAGTATGCACAGTTTTTCAATCCTGAAAAACTGAGGCATCACCTGATAGAAGGGTGCTTTGCCTATCCCAATGAAAACCAGCAACTTTTCCCTCCATACTGGGGCTTGTCCTGTGCCTATTGAAGCACAGCTCAGTATTCTCAGAGGACTGTAGTTGAATTAGGAATCTGAACTGCATTTGAGAACAGTATGGCTGAAATAGGTACTCAAACACCAACTACAGTAATTGCCCCAGTAGTGGTTAAGAAAAAATGGATAAGGCAGGCTACAGGTCCACATCATTGATTAGAAAGGGAGGAGGAAGAAGTAGAAGAATAAGAATGGGAGAGGTCAGAGTAGGTCCTTCAACAAATGGATTGAAAGGAGTGAGCAAAATCAAACAGAACACCAAAGCTGCACAGTCCCTGACCTCATCAGAACTTTGAGACTTGCGAAAAGATTACAGCTCCAGCCAGGTGAGTGGACTTCTGCCTGGCTGCTTCAGTACTGGATAACGGCACTGACAGTCAGTAATTAGAAGGTCATGAAGCCAAACAGCTGGGATCCCTTGCTAGAAATTGAGGAATTGAAAGAGGAATTGAAAAAAAAAAAATCAATTTGTAGCTTTTTGAGATAGCCCCTCTCAAGTGTGAGGGCAAGATATCCATTTAGGGAAGATCTTGTGAACTTCCTAAGCAAGTGGACCATTGCAGATTCAGGTATCCACTGGCTGAGTGTATTAGATGTGCTGAAAGTCATCTATAGTGAACTAAAAAGTGGTAACACCCCTAAAGATCCAGAGGATGTCTGTTGCTCAATGGCCATGTGGAGGTAAGTGATTCAAAATTCCCCTGCATCATATTCCAGCAGCTTGGTAGCAAACGTATCACCCAGAAATAGGTACACCACCTGAAAAGGTAGCATCCTCTTGGCTCTGAAACATAGAAGAAGCTCTGTGTACTTCCACATTCCTATGGGCCAGCACCTCAGCTCTCAGGGGCAGCCCAAGAGTTCAGTACTCTCCTGCCCCAGTCTCAGGGAAAAGAAGCCCCAGGCAAAGGTCACGTGGCACACTTTTATTCTTTCTGTGTGATCAGAGGAAGACATGAGGAAGTGGTATGGTGAACTTACCTGTAAGCTGGAAGCCCATGCACATGAACTCAGAGGGGAGAGAGCTGTTGAGGGGTTACCCAAGAGGGCTGTCAGTGTAGTTGCCACAGAAACACAAGAACATAATCAATCAGTGATCTATCTCCCAGACAACCAAAATCACCTCTGATCCTGGTGTGGGGACATATGGGCTGGCATCAAAAAGATCAGACAGTGAATACTCTGACCAGGAAGAGGAATAAAAGGTGCCTGCCTTTGGCCAGGAGGAGGAAAGGGATGACTGTGCATACTTGACTATGTGGATTGGATGGCCTGGCACACCAGAGGCCCACAGAAATCCAACAGAAAAAGAGATATTAGCATTCTATGAGAGGGTTCGAGCTTCGTCACAAGTTGTTGAGACAGAAGCATGCCTCCCCTTGGTCCCACAAGAGCCGGTGCTAGACTGGATTTTCAAACACATCTTTCAACCCGTGCTACGTGGAGCAAATGAGTAGGATTGATTACATAACAAGCCTGAACGGGGAAACCCAGTTGCCCAGGAATCCTGGAAGAGGTGGATTGAGAGATTCTGCAGCAGAGAAGCAGAGATTCTGCAGCATTGCCTGAGAAGGTGGCAGGTGCCCAAGAAGCACCACCAAACCATGAGTTATCAGGGGACAAAAGAGGCTACGCTTTTTACTGATGGATCATGACATGTACAGAATAAGCCTGTTTTTCTTCTCTTTGCTTCTGCACATGCGAACGTTCACTTTTTCTTTAGCAAACTGCCTTTATCTCAATGTCCAAGACATTTTTCATCTTATTTTCTCTCCCCTGTCCAGATGGGAAGGGAAATGATAGAGCCACTTGATGGGCACATGGCTTCTTACTGAGGTCAACCCACCATACCCACCTAAATGAATCTGTGATTCTGATTTTATCAAAAAGCTCAAGCACCTGTCCAACTGAACATCTTTTTTTGAGGAAGCTTCTCTTTGGTCTAAATGTCCTAATGAATTTTCTCTATCCTAGATACCCTGTAGATGCATCTCTTATTTATGTCATGTATGGAGTTTTAAATTATTTTGTATCATTAAGATAAGAAGACATTTTACATGACTCCTAAATTCCTCTTTTTTGTGTAGATTAGTCTATTTTTTTTGGTCCTAGGGAAGACTGTCATGTTTAAAGTGACAAGGCTGCTGCTTGTAATGAAATAATAAAGATCTATGTTTTCTTGTCTGTGCAAAACAGTTCCCATAAGACATTTTGCAGGTTTTTATTTAAAACAACTATAGTCATTTCGTTTGTCTCCTTGGAATTTATTAATATTATTTTTCTCACTGTTCAAATAAACAGAATAAACAGAAATCTGAAACAATTGGAATATATTAATAAACTGTCAACCTATAGACATTCTGAAGTAACATTCTGGGAATAAATCATAGATGAAATAACATCTGGTGAATAAATCATAAATACAGGTGTGCACACATTTGCACACACCTAGGATTTATTATAACATAAATATATGTATGCATCGGATGTATGCACTGAAAACATTGATTTAAAAAAAATAATTCTTGTCAAAAAACTATGATGGCAGAAATAAATAATTCTGCCATCTGCTCCTTCTCTTTTCTTTCTAAATAAAGTATGACTAGTTACATTCTAGCAAAAGTAGTAAAAATGCCAAAAACTAAAATGATTAATTTCTGATGTAAGATTTGTAGTTACTGGGCCAAATACTACGATTCACCAGCAATTTTTAAAAATTTATTAGAAGTGTTTAACTTGTAGAGGAGTTTCAGAGAAACTAGTTCAAAGGCTGAGTGCATAGTGCTTCATGACATCAATTGCAGATGTGACAAATCATCTAAGGCCAAGAGTCCTATTTCTTAATTTAAACTAGGCTTTTATAGACAGTAGTTTGATGCACAAAGGATATTCTTACTTCATTTTTGAATAATTGGATTGAATGTGCATTGTGCTTTGTAGCCTTGGCAAAGAACAAACAACTGGGCTTCCTGACATCTCTGAATCTATTCACATCTGACTGCCTGTAAGGTGTTTCCATTTCCATTTCAGATGCTGCTGCCTATAAACAAGAACATGGGTACATTTGAAGCTACCTACATCTTCCATCTGCCAATCCTTTGAACACGTGTCCTCACCCGACATCTGTACCAACACAGATGGGATACACTGTGGTTTGGCTGGACTATACACCCTACAGACAGGCTGGATCCACGCTCTGAATAGGATCAAGGTCCAATTTTGTCCCCCAGAATTCCCTGTGAGTCTCTTCAAACTTGTCTCTGATCTTGATCCAAGGGTAAGAAACAAGTCTGTGTGTGGATGAAGGCACGGATGCATGCTGAGAATGGAGAGTAGGTATTTCTGTTGTGTGACCCAACACTACACTGAGAAGAGCTGCTAGAGGTATTTCATTTCTTCTGCAAAGTGTGAGACAACCTCATTCAACAGGAACAGTGGATACAGGATTTTTATCTCAATTGCAAAACTGCATGTACCAGCTCCTCATGTGTCAACTGCTTTTTCACTGGCAATTGCAACAACTACAATTCATTCAACATCTACAAATGCAACCAGGAATTTGAATTTGTCAGCAGAAAATGACCTGACTTATGAAATTCAAAGCAAAATGCTCATTAGCACTCAGTAAATATAGACCACTAAGATGAGTCTCCTTCTGGCACTTCAGAGTGCATGACTCTAATTCAAGATGATCATGCTCTGCCAAAAAGCCTATAAATACAAAAAAAAAGATGCATAAAAATGACAAAGTAATAAAACAATATGTCTTGAATTTTAGAAATTATTATATGTATTAATGGATTTTATTCTTTATTTACAATTTATTCTCTCCTAAAAAAAAAAAAACACATTATTTTAGTTGCTTTGAATTAGGCATAATAATATCCATTTTCCATTCTGGTTACAGTTTCTATGAAAAGGATAAATCTCATAATTAGTTCATTTTCTGTCTTCAGAAAGGTAGGACTTTGCTATCATCTGAAGAATCCATTACTATTTCTTTCACAAATACTTAAATATGTGCTGAAAACTCTTTAGCAAAAATAGACAGAGCTTCCACCTAAATTTCATATAAAGCCACTACAAATACTAAGACAAATAAAAAAATTATATTTCTATTAGCGCTTTTCTTTGTTTCTTTCTCTTAAAGGTCAACACAATTAGCATAGGGGTACCTGGAGTGCAATTTTGCTAACAACTGTGCTGTCTTTTCCTCTTTCTGGTGTTCTTCAGCAGGCTCTCTGTCCCCATCATCAGATGTTCTTGCACCAAAGCCAGACAGAAGGTGTTCTTGGCAGTTACATGATCCATATGTCAAGGCATGCAATATTTTTTTAAGTGATGGGCTGTGTCTACATACCCAAAAATCCAATTTTTGTCATTAATCAAGTATTTTGCTGAAGTAAGAGGAAAGCTAAGCAGCTGGCTACATGCTCAGTATGTGGTCTGCTTCCTAATTGTTGTCTCTGTTTTCAAAGGACAAGTTTTTTGAATTTTCAGCCAGTTTATTTCTTTGTGCATTTTGCAAATAATCTTTTTCACTAGTTCCTAATGAGATCCATATGCAAGTCATTCAAAGGGTTATAGCCTCATGGCCACATGTGATTCAAACATGCTGGCCAAAGAACCATTCACAGAACATTAATCAGAAATTAGAAATAAACTAAACTTCTTTTCTACATAAAAGCAGTGAATTATTATTGGCTGCTATTCAGCAAATAGCAGGCTTGTGTTACTCTTGACAGAGATTGCCTATCCATCTGGCCACATGGATGCCTGCTGCCTGATTAGTGCTTTTATAGGAGTTTTGATTTGCTCACAGTAACACAAAGTATATAGTTGTTTCTCCCCATTTAAAGTCAAAGTGGTCTTCCCAAAACATGTCAGTATTCAGTAATTGTTGGGAATTTGGTTGTTACTGGCTTATCTAGGCAGAGCATAGACAAAACTCTACATTTCGTTTTCTTGTTATCTTGCAGATTTCATTCAATTTTTACTAAGGCTTCAACTAATCTTATTTCATAAAAAGGATATACTAGTAGCTGCTCTTTACTCATGTCAAAATCTAAAATAAAACAGCTTTTTGTTACTTATAATTTATTTGAAAACTCAAAATTAGGTGTTAAATATATAGAAGAAAATTCAAGGGGTGTACGTCCTGCAATGTTTAGAGCTTGAAGGAGAAAAAAAAACTAGGAAGGACAAAACTACTCTTTCCTAGTATCCCTGAATTCATCTTTTCAAGTAGAAGACATTCTACTTGATACAGTATCTTGAGAAATATATTCATGTCTCTTCTACTCTGATGCAATCACTGACTCAACACTAGAAGTTTAAATGCATGGCAATAATTGGGCTCAGGCATCCACCTGATCATCCTGAGGGTTCTGTGAATCGGGATGAATGGCATTATGTAGACCAAAAAAGAGAAGCACTGAGTACTGTTTTGTTTTGTTTAATCCTATTCTGAAATAAAGACTATTAGGAACACTACATGCATAAGAGAGAATTCTTTATTTTATCCCAAGTAGTTTTTAAGAAAAGACATTAGCTGGCAAAATTTTTGCCCTTTAGTCTTCTTTATTAACACATATATGCAATTGAATAAAATAATTGCATCAAATAACAAGCTTCCCATATTACACTTAGCTTCAACTGGGCTTCCTCACCATGGCACACTAGGTTGCTGTTTTTGAATCGGATGAGAACAGAGTTCAGTTGCTGTGTCTTTAGGAATGGAGGGACATATTTAGTCTCAGCTGTTTCCAGTTCATCCTCCAGTTAGTGTTTCTTTCCTTTTTCCCCTTTCAGAAAATCTGTTTTCTTTAAATTAAAGGACAGACAAAAGAGCAAAGAAACAAGACCTGTCTTCTGTAATTTCCTTCCAGAAACTGATCCAGTCAGTGTTTCTCCCAGACCCAGTTCAGAGCTGGAAATGACACATAACCGGTGCATAAGAAAATAAGTCAAATTTCTAACCCAGTACTGCACAACTTTTTTTCTCAAGATGAATGTGGAAGAGCTCCTCTTAGCTACAGTGAATTTATCTCCTCTTCTCTGTTTGAAGGAGAAAGCTCTTCTGTTTTCTATAGGTGGATTCTCTTTATTAGTAGCCAGCTTGACTTGGTACCTTGCAAAAAATGGTAATAGCTTTCAATCCTTTTGATGTCACTTTGGAGGCTGTGGTTGAACAATTTAATATCAGTGGAAGGCTCAGTTCAGTTGCCTATACATCAGAGCATGTAATGGGGTTCATAAAATGAAGATATAAGCAAAGTCTAGATTTCATAATAAATGCCATTAGCTACTTCCAAAGCAGAAAAAATGCCAAGCACATCACCATGACTTTGAAATAATTTTAAAATTTATGATTTATAAATGTAGAAACTTAAGCAAACAATTTACTGTGAACAAACAAGAGAAGGCAATGATTTCATTAATAATTTTGTGCTATCTTACACAGTTCTGTCATCTCCTACACAGACCCTCAGAAGTTCTTCTAGTTTATTCTCTCTCTCAAAGGTAAAAGAAAAGCAGCTTAGTCCTCACTAACACCACTTGGCTCAATTCTTCTGAAATGCATCCTGAGACTGACTCCCAGTCAGTCTCCTGCTTCTCTGTCCTTTCTGTTGCAAAGCTTTGCTTGTGTAAAATCAAATTTCTCCAGCTGTTCTTTAACCCTTTTTACTACATACTCTCTCCCCAGTGAACAAAGAGAGCACTTTCCTGATTGTTTTTTGTATACTCAGAGTAATTCACCAAACCTATATTCAGAGTCTATTGAAAAACCTCGTATAGTTTTGCCTCTCTGGGTTAAATACACCTCTTCCCTTTCCTCCTCCATGTAATTTTTTTTTCAACAAAAGATATAAAAATGCACATTTCTATTTTGCTGAAATTCTCACAATACCAGTTGTAAGACTATCTCTATGGCCTGGTTTTGGTGGGTTTAATTGGAAGTATTTCAACTGGTGTCTTCAGTTGGAATGTCTTAGATTGGCTTAGCTAAATATCTTTCTACTTGTCCTCTTTTCATCTCCTTAAGTATATCTTTGTGTTCCTATTATAACCACTCATGTAATTGATAAGAATTGCCCAAATGTCAGCTGAAATACTGGAGCACATTGAAGGTTGTTAGACAAGTCATCAGGCACAAGAAAGCTCATAAGTTAAATATTAAGGATCTCATGGATTTCACAAAGGGCTATCGCAATCCTAAAACTGCAGATGCCAAATTCTTTCCCATTAGCAGCTCTCAGTCCAAGTTCTAGTAGTATTAAATAAAATACTTCTCTACTTCTTTGTGTGAAGTATAAATAGTCCCATTTGTGAGTCCATTCTGATGACAGATTTAACTAAGACAGCAATGAATTCCAACTATTCAACATCTTTAAAGAAAAATGCAAAGTTCATGGAAACCATGGGATCAAGACACAGGAAGCTATGTTCTTTGTGGTAATTTTGATAGTAAGACTGAGACCATAGGCAGCTCATGCACTTCTGACATCGCAAACACTTCTGACAGGGGTTAATTTCATATCTGTCATGATAGCTGGTAAATGAGTCTCAGTGTAACTAGAAGTAATGGCTTGTGTCAACAATACTTCTTAGAAACACAGATTTACTTTGTAAGATCTCTTGGTATGTACTGTTTAATCAAGCCATGACTGTAGAAGAACCTAAATATTGCAGCTGGTGTGCTGACTGATAAAACCCCATTACAAAAATTACCTTAAAGAACCATTTTAAAAATATTTATTTCATATTAATTTGTAAGTCAGGACTGAAACAACATAATTGCTTGGCTATTTTGTTGACCTTTTGTTGTGGAAAGTGGAATAAAAAAAATAAACTTTTCCTAAAATTGCAACAGATACAGGGGTAGACACAGAGCATTGAACTATGCAATATGAACATTTCTCCATAAAATGTTTACATTTCATTGTTCTGTTGCTAGGTCCAATTTGCTTATGTTTAAAACAGATGTGGAAGTAGAACAAATAATTAGATCTGTAATTTTCAGCTGTAGGTAATCAGTCAGAATATGGGTATAAAACACAGCATGTGATGATGATAAAGCAAATGAAATCCTAGAATGTATGAAGGGCAGTATTACTGCTAGAGATAAGGAAGTGTTAGTGCAATTAGACAAGGCACTGGTAAGACTTCCTCTGCAATAATGCACACACTGTTCTGATAGCCCATGTTAAAGAAAGATTAATTAAACTGCAATAGTTGCAGAGAAGGGCTGCTAAGATGATCAGGGAAAAAAGAGCTTATCTTGTAAGAGTAGACTAAAATAACTTAATGGAGTCTGATAGGGTATATCATTGCTCTCTATAAATACTTCTGAGGTAGATAAATGCTAAAGAAGGAGAAAGCTATTTAAACTGAAAGACAAGGTTGACACAAGAGCAAATGGGTATAAATGGGAAAATTTAGACTGGAGATTAGAAGAAAGAGTGAGGTTCTGGAAGAACAAATCTTACTAGTTTAAAAGTGAGATGGGACAAGTACATAAGACATGTTTGTCTAAGAATAGGAAGGAAGTTGTCCGGATGACTAAGAAAATCCTTTCTGCTCTCTTCTCAAATCTCACCTGTATGACCAACATGTATCTCCCATATTGAGAACTCAGAAAAACAACCAGAGTACTGTTGTTTTATTGTAAATAATAAGACTGTCACTATTGATTAGTTTGGTCATTCAAAATGCAATGTATATCAAACTCCAGATTAATGATACATAGAAAACCAACTAAAGTCCATGCTTAACTTGACTCTTTACCTCTGTAAAAGCAGACAATAAAATAGGGGCTTTCAAGGGGTATTCTACCTTAGTGTTTTTGTGGAAACAGAACTGTGTAACTGGGAGCAAAAGGAAGCCAGAAGCTAGATAATTTCTTTCCTTCATTTAGGAAAATTTTGCCAAAAAACAAACCTAGAAAGAGATTTGAAATTCAGTACATCCTGCAAAGACACGTCCAGCTTCTTCACACTTTCTTTTTTATTCTGATTTTATATTGTTTTCAGTCCTTACAAAACACCTTACACAAACTTTTTTCTTAGATTCCTTCTGTATCCAACACTTGCCCATTTTTTCCCTACTAATTTATTTACTTATGGGTTTATGTCCTTTAATCTTTTCTTAACTCCAAAGTAAATTTTGGGACATTTGCCTTTTTCCCACCTGTCAGTAAAACAGCTTTTACACCTAAAACGATTTTGTTCAGTAAGACTGTTAATTCCTTAGAATGAGTACAGTCCACTGCTGCAAATGTTTTATTTCTTAAATCAAAGGTGTCCCAAGTTTCCCCTGACAATAATACTTGACAGGGCTGCAGTTACTTATATAAATTAACAAAATATTGTGGAGCAGCTCATCTAAATGAAATCAGCCCAATTTTTTCTCATCTGCTCATTTTCTTCTTTCTTTGGTCATAAATCTTATGGTACCTTCTGCTGAGATTTGAGAAATACACTGTACTTCAAGACCACTGACATGTGCAAGTGAGGTTGTGGGTAAATAAACTAGAGCATAAAAATACTTTGTCCTTAAAAAGGGGGAATGAAAAAACAAACTAAAAAAGCAATGTGCAGGTCCAGATAACAGTCCAAACAAAATAATTTATTTTTTCAGTAATATCTTTTGACAATCAGTTATAGAAAATTCTTTCCAGGGTGAAAAGGGTGCTTTTTGTTAGGTTTGTTTTTATGTTCCAGTTTGTTATCATGACTATTTGTTGTTGTGAGTCGACCTTGACTGGTGACCAAGTGCCCACCAAGCTGCTTTATCTCTTCCCCTCCATCAACAAGACAGTGGGGAGATAAAAAAACCAGCAAAAAAGGTTATTGGTTGAGTTCAAGACAAGGAGACCACATACCAACTACCAACACAGGCAAAACAGACTTGACTTGGGGAAATTTATTTTAATTTATTGGCAGTTAAGCACAATTAGAACAAATTTGCATACTAAGAACAAATATAAAAGCTCCTTAAACCCACATCACCCTTTTTCCCAGACACACCTTCACTCACAGCTTTTTCTATATATCATCTTCCACCTGAGCAGTGCAGTGAGATGGGGAATGAGAGCATGGTCAGATCATTACACTTTCTCTCTGGTACTTCTTCCTTCTCATACTTTTTTCCTGCTCCAGCTTGGGATTCCTCTGATGGAATACAGTCATTCATGACTTCCAACAAGGGTCCTCTCCACAGGCTGCCTTTCTTCTTGAACTGGTACAGCATGGGTCCTTCTCATGGGACACACTCTTTCAGCAATGGAATGCCCATATGTGGGTGCCCCCAGGCTTGCAGGTCCTTACAGAACACCTGTTTCTGCATGGGTGCCTTTCTCCATGGGCCACAAATCCTCTCAATTTCCTGCTCCAGCATGGGTTTCCCCTGAGCTGCAGCTTTCTATTGTCGCAAGGTGACCCCCTGCCAGAGAATATCATGCAATGACTCCGATGATTTCAGAAGGCTGAACAATTGCTTTATTAAGCTATACTATATTATACTATATTATCCTAAACCTATCCTGTACTACTAAAGAAAAACCATGATCCTTACTAGACAGTCACGACACAGCTTTGACCCAATTGGTCAATCAATCAAAACAACCATCACCAGAGTCCAATTAACAAATCCCTTCTGGTAAACAATCTCCATAACACATTCCACATGTGCCAAACAACAGGAGGAGCAAGTAGAGAAAAGAATTGTTTTCTCTTCTTTCTCTGAATTTTCTCACTGCTTTCCCCAGGAGAAATCTTGACAAGGTTGTGCCTGCTGCTCTCTGTGAGAGAGCTGAGAGGGGCTGCTCTGGCATGAAGGCTTTGCAGACTGCAGAGGGGTTATCTCTTCCACTGTGGCCCTCCATGACCTGCAGAGGAGTCAACATGTGTTACCATAGTCCTCACCACAGGCTCAGGTGAGAAACTCTTCTCCAGTTCCTTGAGCACCTCCTTCCCACTTCTCCTCTGGCCTTGATGTTGTCAGAGCTGTTTTCTTTTACAAATTCTCAGTCCTTTCTGTTCTCCAGTGTTATCCCATCCTTCTTAAATGTGTTATTACAGAAGTCCTCCCTACATCACTGATGTGCTCAGCTTTAGCCAGTGGTAAGTCCATCTTGGAGCCAGCTGGAAATGGCTCTGTCCAACACACAGACAACTTCTGGTGTCTTCTCACAAACGCCACACCTGAAGCCCCCTGATACCAAAACCTTGCCCCTTGAATCAAACACATCAATATAGTAAAAACTCCTATGTTTAGTATGATTCTCAGGAAGTATCATAACACTGCCTAGAATTTCAGATGCAAAAATGCTTTTTTTTTTTTCTAACATTTGAGAAATATCTATTTGCAATTTAACATATTGGTGAAATAGCCTAACTATACCATAGCATATACTCTGTAAAACTCAGCATTTAAAGTTTATTAAAAAATAGCAAAAGAGAATAGAGCCCACCAGAGGTTAGATCATGGGTCCATGTGTGTCATGGTTTGATGCTCGCATAATGCCAGTGCCCCCATGAAAATACTCTCTCCCTGGTGTCTGCTGTGAGATGTGACCAGGAATAAGCAAAGCAGGCCCACACTTAGAAATAAAGAAAACTTTTTAACCTAAACTAAACTACAACTATATGTAAAAAGAAGCACACAGAAAAAATTAAAACCTTACAAAAACATTTCCTCCTCCTCCCACCAAATTTCCAATACATCCATCCCTCAGATCACCAACTCTTTAGATAATCAATTCTCAGTTAATCAAGAGGAGTCCTTCTTATGCCATAGGCTTTCCCAGGAAACACAGTTGAAACCTCATGTGTTTCCATGTCACTCGTGGCACCGCCCGGAGAACATTTGCCATCGTGACATCTTCCTTCCATGTCCAGTGCTCTCACCACTGCACATGGACCAGAGCTGCTTCTAGGGTTGTCCTTTTAAGGATGCTTTGTCCCATTCCAAAAAGAGCACAGTCTCTCACATTCGGGACACATGACGCCCCAGAATTCACCCCCTGGAGCTGAGGGGTCTCAACACAGAACCCTCTTGGCTCTGAGCCATTGCCTCCCCCTGGATACAGTGTTTCTGTCACAGGAAACACGGTTCTGTCCATGGTTATACAAGGAAAGTCCAGCCAAGGCCACTCTTCCCACCTAAGATTCTTCTCCACTCTTCCAACCTCTTTCACTTGCACGACCTTTCATCACACTTGCCCATTTCCCCTTCCATTTCATCTCTATCTCTTTTCTCATTCAGATCCAGGAGGATCAGTATTTGTAAGGTTTCCATTATTCAAGAAAGGGGTTAAAATCTCAGGCTCTGCCTGCCCAGGACTCCCACGCTGCCCTGTGGGCACCTGCTTGCCACACCTCCCTCGGAGGGCGTGCTATTGAATATCGAATTTCAAGGTGGCATGGGCACAGACTGGCGCTCTCGCTTGCTCTCGCTCTCTCTCTCTCTCACTGCCCGATGTCTCCTTGTGCTCTTCCACCCTTCTGTCCTCAGGCCAGGCCTATCCTCACCGGGCCACATGGCTTTCTCTCCCCACCCAGCCGGCAGCTGGGCAGGGGAGGTCTGACCTGTTTCCCTTGCCGGAACCCTAGAGAAGGTTTCCTGGGAACCCTCTGCTTTTAACCCCTGTGTTCTCAGAGGCGTATCCATGTCCCCAGTGGCCACACCAGGTGCCAACATTCAAATCTGAACACCTATTGGCTTGACCACTGCATATCCCAGAAAACTTACATCCTCTCAAACCATGACAATGTGTCATATTATTTAGTCTGCAGTCAGTCCAGTCCAGATTCAACCCAGTAGACAAAAATGGACTTCTGGAAAAGAAGTCCATCATCAACCAGTCCAACTAGTAAAAATTTATATGACATTTCTCTGGAGTACTTTCCCTGTCATTTTCTGGTATTTCAGCTCAGGGACTTTACTGAGCCATGTGATTTGCCTGATATTTGTGATTTGCCTGATATTTGTGATTTGCCTGCTTTGTGATCCTCAGTGTAATCTTCTTTCAAGTATTTTGCCAATCTTCCCTTGACCTACACAGAGTTTTATACACACTCTGTCCTTTTATACAGGATACGTGTTATGATACAGTTATTGAAATTATTATAGAGATACCTCTGCCCACATTAGGTGCAAATAAGACCATATATTGAAATCAATTGTCTGGATTTTATTTAACAGGTAATATGATGTAGACAGACACAGAAAGAGATAAATAGAAAGAGGAGGCAAGGGAAGAGAGAAAAGGAGTCACAGAGACTCTTTTTCACAACTCCATGGATGCCCATGGCATCCAGTTGATCCTCCTCTTCAGGTTTTGGTGGTAAAGGTCAAATAAAACAGAGTTCAAAGGATAAATTTGGGCTAGGTAGGAATGCCAAGGTACTTCCCCTGGAGGGGGGAAAAGTTTTACGCTGTCTTTTGCAACAGACTCTGGATCTCTTGTATCACCATCACATGAAGTGCTCTGGGGCAAGGCCTCAGGAATGAGTCTGGGGGTGCATTGGGAATCTCTGATGGTTTATGACACTTCCTCAGCTGTCTCTCATGTGAATGTCCCATGTGTATGTGGCCTTCCCAGGGTGAGGGAGTTTCACAGCTAGTGACGGGTCACCAGTCTGACGTCACCCCAGTCACCACAACCTTTTGTGCCTGACCCATGAGCCCATTGCTCACGTGTAGGATGTGTTTGCCCAGTTGAGTGCAGGATACTTTGTCCAGAAGGATACTATAGAAACGGTATCAAAAGCCTGACTGAAATCCAGAACTATTACATCAGCCGGTTTCCCTTGATCAGCTAGGTGGGTTACCTTGTCATAAAAAAAAATCAAGTTTGACAAGCAGATCTTTCCCCTTATGAAGCCATGCTGGCTGTGACCAATGATTGCACTGTCCTTCATTTGTTTTTCAATACCTCCCAGGATAATCTTCTTCAGGATAATCCTCTGTACTGTGACTCAGTACCTTACATACCTTTTTTGATGTATCACTTTTCAAGACATATTATCAATATTTGGCCTTTTAAAAAATCAATCACTCAATTACATCCCTATATTCACATTAAAAGAACACTTTGGAAATAGAAAATTTCTTCGCCCTGCCCATCAGAATGTTCCGGAGTAAACTAGGCTGGACTCTCATCCAGCATTTTGTCCCCAGGTATCTTCCAGCTCAGTTTTTGTCAAGAATGAGGAAAGCAGTGAGGTCCTTGGTTATGGTTATTTTAACAGAAGACTTCAATTATATTGTAATCTGTCATCCCTAATGAACATTATATCATATAAAATTAAAAAAAAACAAATACTAATGCTGAGTCAAACTATCCTGATAAAATGTCCTGTCTTCTCTAAACAATCCCTCATAAATCCATACTAAGTAGTAGGCTAAATTAACTACATCAGAAAGTCACTTCAGAATGAGAATTCATTTAAGACAGCGACAACTTAGTAGGACACAATGCACCACTCATTTCAAAAGCTTATTGAGAAGCCTTACTTGATCAAAAAGTTTGTTTACTTGGGGAATGAGTAATTTAATTATCTATTTTCCTTACAAAAGGCATCCTTGTTGACTAGGGATGTAGGTATTAGCATATAAGGAATTTATTTACTTAATCTAACAGCCCAACATCAAAGAGACTTTGCCCTATAAATAACCACTGAAAAGTCACAAACCAAACAAGCAAACAGGCAAAGGTTGAAAGACAAAAGAGGACATGCTGAAAATCTCATTTTCCTGGCATCAATTTTGCTGAGGTATAGCCTTCCTTCACTGTGCTGAAGGAAAACATTTACCTTTGTAATACTGTTTGAAGTGCATAAATGAAGTTTTTGAAAGTTTGAAACAAGGCAATGTAAGTTATTCTCTCCTGTCCCAAGGAAGTGCTGTCTTTGTCATTGCTGCAGTCAATTGTCTACCCCACCACATGGTAGCCACCTCACCTTAGTGAGCAGAGGACTGCTGGCAACTACTTCAAATCTGGAACTGGGCTGAGCTATTTCTTGATTATTTTTCATGACCAGTCCTCAAAGCATCTTCCTTGCCCAAACTGTAGCTGACAGAGCAGTGGCGAATTATTTGTGAACCTTGGCTCAACAGACATCCCATCTTCCAAGACAAACCTTCCATTGACCACAACATGGGGACATTATTGAGATGAGTAATATGACTAGCAAAAGATGTTTTAGAGAAGGCAAAATAATGTTTCTGTGGGCTAGAGCTTGGAAATGTGTTGTGTTCAAATGCATAGAAGGTAACCCTACATGGCAGACAGAGGAAGTAGGAAGTTCTCAGGTAAGTTTTGGAAATATTACAGAATCCTGGACTCAAAAAACATCTAAAGGAGAAGACTGATAATTTTTTTGATAGAAATCCACAAACAGTGAAAAGGCAAAATTCTTCTGTGGAAAGTGAAAGTGACATGGGACAAAAAAAAATTTTGAGAGGAAAAACGTGGTGTATTCCTTCTGGGATCTCTGCCGAAAATATCCAGTAGCCTTAACCTTCAGTTTAAGTGGAATGCTTTGCTATTTTTCTTGCTGTGTGTCTTTGTCAGAATTATTCTTCCTTTGCCTTTATAATCTAAAAGGTTTTTTTGCAAATACCTCTGATGTTTTAAAGCCAAACAGCCAGCTCTCTATGGGTTGTGAACTGATCAGTAGAATTCACAACCTGCTCTTGTTCTGTGGAGGGACCCAAGGAGTTTCTTCGAGGCAGACATACATCACACAAATGACAATGTTCCCTCACCATACAGTAGCTTCTGCTGTAACTGGCACAGCTATGGAACAGAGCATTTGGTCCACAGCAAAGGGAGCAATTTCACACAGTCTATGGATGTTGCCAAGGAATACTTCACTTTTAGAATGCCAACATAAATCTGAAAGTCACCAAGCAAGTATTTATGCAGTTCAAATAATTAATTATTTGGATGAAAGATCATAAAATAAGTATATAAGCAAGCAAATATAATCTCTGCATTTAAATCAACTTATGATGATTTTAAAAATATTTTTAGAAACATTTAAGTATTATTAAATTAAATCAAGTATGGAATAGTACAGTAAAATACAGATAAAAGCAGTAGCCAAATAATGCTTCTTACATTTGGTAAGGGAAGAAACATAACACAAACACAAAACACGTTTGCAGACTTTTTTTTAATCTGGGAGGTGTTTATGCAAAATTGAACAATATTTTATTTTTGTGTGTTCAGCATGTGAGGAAGTTAACTTTGTCTGTTGAAGTCTGCCTGAAAATAATGCCAGTATCAGCAATCATTTGATTTTTCAAAGACATTTTTCACTTCAGTCTTAATGAAAAGTTGCCTAAGGGGGTGATCCATAAAACATAAATAACAAGTTATTTTGTGCAAATGCAGCATTTATACTTTCTGCATAATGTGAACACTAACTTATGTTAGATATATTTTAATATGGTTCTAATATCTTTTAAATGAGTTTTGTGCTTTGGTTTGGGTTGGGTTTTTTGCAAGAATATTTGGTAGTTGTTTAATTCTGAGACAGAACAAGATCAAATACTGTTTTGGGAGATAAAGATTAAAGAATATACATGACATTTAAAAAAATGTTAAATGCTTATTGTGGACATTGGTAATAAACAATTACAAATGCGAAAGAAATGTTTAATAATAGACTGTGCATGGTACGAAGGACGAAGATTGAATACTAAGGGGGGTAGCAAAGGGGTTAAGGCCTCACCTTTGTCATATCTCTGCTTTCTTTTCTCTCTCTTTATAATGTTTTTCCAATTGGTGCATCTGTCTAATTGCAAACAGCTGCTGGCATGATAACAGATTTAGCTGTACTTTAGCAATGCAATGGCAAATGCTGATATCTTTTACTTCAATAATCAGCATATCCTCATTCAAGTAAACTTTCAGTGGATTCGGCATTTGATCTGTTTTAAGAAGTTCTAATATAATTCAGGACAATCAAAAATTGTGATTTAAAAGTTTCACAGTATTCAAAGAACAATTTGTGTCAGTTTCATTCTCTTTTTCATATACTTCAGTATCTGAAAACAATTCCTATATTAAGTACTGACAACATGCTTGTCCTCATTTTTTTTCTTCCTTTTTTATTATTTTGTTTTCATTTGGTTTTGGGGTTTTTTAATTTTTATTTTTTATTTTTTCTTAGTAGAGTAAGCATGTTTGAGAGAGAAAGATGCACAGTTAGATGCAGTCCTGGTACGATTAATATTTCAGTTATTCTGAAAGCATGAAACAAATATCTGAAAAGGCTTTATACTCCAGGATGACCACATACTGTATTGCTATTGAATTCCCTTCATAAATGTGGTAACTCCTCTTACTGCTTTATAATTATATAAGACTATCACCTCCTACCCTTTATTACAAAGAAGAAACTTTCTCTCAATTGGGCAAATGGGATCTTTGAGTGTAAATCATCTATCTGTAGTCCTCTTACTGCTGATACAGAAATGAATGCATTTATTGTGCACAGATCTATAAAGTCTTGCTAAATAACGTGGCTGATTACACAGGAGGTCAAAGTCCAAACTTGAAAGCATGCATCAATTCCATTAATTTATGGGAAAAATTAATTTCACAATCTTTCCTCTGAATTACCTTAAAATTGCTGTTTAAATTAAAATTATCCAAAGCAACTGTTCAGTCCTGCAGGTCACAGTTACAATTTGATGGTCAAGTAGTGGCCTTAGCAATGGTAAGGTAGATTAAATCTCCAAATGATAGAGTTTCATGACAGACAGGTTAATACAAAATTCAGGTTGCTATACAAATTTTGCTTTACACCACAAGTTTCATAAAATAGAACTCAAAGCTGAGCACATTGGTAATGACCATCTGTGTCACTTACAGGCATCAAGAAACAGTAGAAGAGAAAGAAACTACTATTCAGTCTACATTTCTGGACCTGTGTAGGGCAAGAGTGAATTAACTTTATAGTTAAGTAAACTTCAGTGTCTGAACTTTCATCTGGAGTAGGGATGGATAGGAAAACAAAGGATCTATCCTTTTTACAGGGATCAGGCAATCATAGAAATTTCTTTCTTGAATTCATGTTTGTGTATTGACTGACTGTGTGTTGTGGTTTAACCTGGCAGGCAGCTAAACACTACACAGCTGTTTACTCACTCCCCTCCAACAGGATAGGGAAAAGAACTGGAAAAAAGGTAAAACTTATGGATTGAGATTAAGAGAGTTTAACGGGACAGTAAACAAAGGGAAAATACAAATCCAAAACACAGCACTGTACCACCTACTAGATAAAAAAATTAACTCTACCCCAGCTGTAATCAGGACTCTGCAGCATATATTAGGTCCAGGTTGAGAAAGGTAGCCATCAAAGAACCCACACTTATTTGAGGTAGAATCTATGTCCAGAGTGAAATGTATTACCACTGTTTTTTCAGAGTCCTGTTTTTAGAATTTTATAGTGTTGTTATAAATTCTGTCCATTTGTTTGCTCCAGAAATTATGAGATTTAGAAAATGCCAAGTATTTCTCCCCAGTGAATGCAGAATACATTAACTTTTGCACTGTGACTAGTGGTTCTGAACTTTCTGTTGCAATCTTTTTGCTAATAACATTGGCAAAAACCTAGCTTGGAACTGTGGTTTTGATATGTCCTCAATTCCTATTAAAGCTGTGTAAGAAAACTAAAAATAACTCTGAAGACGGGAATGAAAAATGTCAATTCAAGAAATTGGGTAACAAGACTTTTATTAGCTAGCTCAAGCACAGACTAGAAAAAGCATGAAAGACAGTACAGCCCACAACAAATGTACATTTAGAGATTGTGTCAAAACATACCCTGTGCTCAAGCAGTATGGCTTGATTTGCTTACCACTCTACCTTCATTTTGTCATCAATGCTGATGCTGCAATCCCTGTTACATGCTTTATTAGGAAATAACCCTTGTGCCAGGGCAAAATTGAGAAGGTAATAAAGAGCATTTCTGCACTGGATATATTCTGTCTCGTATTCACAATTGCACAGATACACAGTCCAGGATTATTGTGAATTCCTGAGTTGCATTCAAAGTTGCCAGGCTGCTCACATCTGCCTACATTTATTTGTAATTACTTTCCTGAACAATATCATCTAGGCAAGGAAATGGGGGCAAGCGGGGGTTGAAAGTCAACAGCTTTGCTGATAAACACAGCAGGTGTGTATTTAATACCATTTTTGTAACCCCGACAGCTAACTTCCCTTTTCTGAAGTGGAACCCATAACATAGATTCAAAAGGCAAGCACTATCTTTCAATGTAAAAAAGCCTCCTTATTAATGTTTTCAGAGACTCTGGAGGAATAAAAATCTTCAATAAGCCTTTTTTCCCCTTTCAAATCTAGAAATTTTCATACCCTTTTTGTTGTTGAATTCATCATCTCTTGTTTATGAGTGTGCTCATTGAGTATGATCTTATCTTAATTTGACATGTCTACTCTCCCAGAAGCCAGTTCTGTAATTAATTCCTAGCTTATTCCTTTCTCAAGAAGGAAAAATTCCTTGCTCGTCATTGAAAAATAAGTGAGGTCATTTTCTTCTTCACAATCAACTATAGCTAAGCCTATAGTGCTACAGCATATATACAATGATACAACATATATACAGTGTTTTAGCAAAAACATAATCAAGACATTTTTATGAATAAATATTCAAGCAGAAAAACAAATAATTTGGTTTGTTTTCTTTTTCCTTAAAGGCATTGCAGTCTGTCTAGCAGAGTTTTTACACTTTGCACACACTACAAATAAATCATTCAATATATGGTAGAAGACAGCTGGATGTGTTTTGTGAGATACTCAAATTTAAGTTTAACCTTCTATATGGTATGGAAAATAAATAAGACTTTTTCCCTTGTTGCAGAAACTTTGGGGGTTTTTTGTAAATTGTCTGAATTTGTCCAATTGAGTGGAAAACAAGTGCATAGACAGGGAGTTGCTGTCTTTTCATAAGTAAACTTCTCAATGTAATTTTTGGCTAAACAGTAGAGAATGTCTGGAGATTCAGGTTAAGACTGTCAGTCTGTCCTTTTTAAAGAGATATTCTCTATTCCATCACCTAGGGAATTCTAATCCAGCCATTTCTGGAAGGACCATTTCTTAGAGCAGCTGACTTTTGCAACAGCTGATCAATACCTAACTCTGCAGATGATGAGATTCAGAGAGCGTACAAAATGTTCTGAGTAGTCTTTTACTGGTGAGAAATCAGTGAAATGAAAATAGGCTGAATATTATTTCCCTTTAAACTGTATTTAGAGCAGTGACTTCTTTGGGTTGGGTTTTTTTTTTTTTTTTTTGCACAGCTTTAAAACAGAACTTTCTACTGTCTTGTTTTTCCCATTTCTCCAGAAGAACATTTTTAGGTATTTTTTATTTTAAGCTAAATCTCTGGAAGAGCAACTTTCACACTTGTATTTTTCCATTAATTACAGCAGTGCCACTTCTGCCCCTGTCCTTGCAAATATTGCACTAGTATTTTAAAATTTATTGGAAGGTATTAGAAAGGGTTTGGAGGTCCATGACATAAGGTATTACACAGGATGTGTGTTGAATCTCTGTTGTTTAAAGACTCTAGTCTTGTCAGTCTCTTCCCATCTTCAGCTCTGAGAAATAGCATTTTCCTTCATAGTCTATGTGTGTCTCTCAGAGCATGTCCATATAAACCAAGTTTATGCATGATCAAAGGACAGAAACTGAATAGCTTCAGGTGTAAAAAAATGTGTTCAGAGACACCTACTTACATTTCTCCTGTAGATGGAAGTATACCTAGATTTTTAGCCAAATGTAGTTATGTCAGTATAGACTTTCCAAAGGCAAATTATTGAATTTTATAAACAATTGATTTAAAATTTATTTGGTCTGTTTAAGGAAATAAAATAATAATAAAATAAAAATAAATAATAATAAATGTAGTTACGTCAGTATAGACTTTCCAAAGGCAAATTATTGAATTTTATAAACAATTGATTGAAAATATTTGGTCTGTTTAAGGAAATAAAATAATAATAAATAGGGGAATTATTTTTTATTATTATTTTCTGTTCTCAGCAGTTAATTCATTTACCAGCTTTGCTTCTGCTACATGCTCAATGATTAAAAACACAGAGGGGAGAAATTGTTTCCCTATTTTTTTCTGCTTCTCTTCCAAATTATCAATGCTATGATTAAAATTCTTTCTGAGCATGTCTTGATATGCTTGGGAGTGACTGCTTTCAAAAAAGATGTGTTAATAGGATTATTCACTATATATTACGCATATTTTCTCTGTTATTCATATGACTCCATTTCAAATACTTCAGTATTGAAAAGAGGAAAAATTAAAAAGTATATTTAAAAGTTAATTTAGTATATAGTCCAGTTCTTTGACAAGAATTATGCTTAGCACTGATCTCAGTACTTTCACATTAATACAGGGAGGGTTTGTTAGTATTAAAAACATTGAACTGAAACTCAAAAGTAGATATACTTTCTAAAAGATTTTTAAAAACCCCAAATTTAACCTACAAAATTCAAAATACTCTGTAACATTATGAAGATCATAATAACTTCCAACATATCCCTCTTCCCAAAATGAAATACAATGAAAAATTTTACTATACTGAACACATTTGTCAAAACAGAGGATTTGAGAAGCTGACAATTTACAACTTATTTGTACAAGTGTGGAGTCATTACTACTGTATACACTCTTGGATCCAAATCTGTTCTGAACTATTGCTGAAAAATCTCTTTTTTCTACAATCAGATCAGCAAATTTCAAAAGCTGATAATTTTGGAGACTAGAAAGCAGCACTTCAAACAGCAGACACAAAGATGGTGTCAGGCTTTAGGAATGTAACTGTATCAGCCAATATAATTAACTTTGATGATCATCTTGGTAACACCTCTTGAGAAACTCTTTAGGGTGGTATAATTTCATTCTTTCATCTGTCAGGTATGACTGCAGTCTGACAGCTTAGCTAGATTAGTACATTTGTGACCAAAAATAGCCCATAGTAGCTGTCAGTCTTATTCTTTGTGAAATTCAATAATAATAAAACCATAAATGCCAAGCTTAGAATGATAAAATCATGGAATGCCTTGGCTTGGAAGGGAACTTAAAGATCATCTTGTTCCAACACTCCTGCCATGAACAGGAACACCTTCCACTATATCAGGTTGCTTGGAATTCCATCCAACCTGGCTTGAACACTCTCTGAGATGGGGCATTCAAAATTTCCCTGGGTGACCTCTTCCAATGTCTCACTGTGCACACAGTAAAGAATTCCTTCCTAAAATCTAATATGAAACTACTCTCTTTAAGTTTAAAGTCATTCCCCCTTGTCCTGTCTCTACATGCTCTTGTAAAAAGTCTGTCTCCATCCTTCTTGTAGGCTCCTGTCAGGTACTGGAAGGCCCCAATTAGGTCTGCCAAAAGCTTTCTTTCATCCAGGCTAAACAATCCCAATTCTCCCAGCCTTTCCCCTCTGGAGAGGAGCTCCAACACTCTAACCACCACAGTGGCCTCCCCTGGACTCACTCCAACAGGTCGATGTCCTTCCTTGGATGGGGCCCCAGAGCTGGATGCAGCACTCCAGGTGGTGGTCTCACCAAAGTGGAGCAGTGGGGCAGAATCTCCTTCCTTGACCACTTGTGACACCACTTGTCCCTGACATCCATCACAATCTGAGCCATTGGCCACTGGATGCGACTGTCCAGCCAACTTCTTATCCATTTAATGCTACACCTATTGAATCCATTTTTGTCCAGTTTAGAGAGAAGAATGTCACAGGGGATTGTGTCAAAAGCTTTACAGAGACACAGATACACGACATCTGCAGCCCTGAACACTCCTGAAAAGAAATCTAAGCTGACAATACTAAGAGAAGAATAAGAAAATATGCTCCAGGAAGCAGTTTGGATGTAGACTGCAGACTGCTTCTTCTCTGGTTTTGGTTTTCATAGTCTACAGCCAGGGTCCTGTTTGCTGCTCACATTGAGCCAGGAATTATGGACATACATACAAATGGCATGTTTGTTACAGGCTGAATCCCACAGTTACCACTCAGCCTAGTTTTCACTGTCAGATGCTCACTTGATGCTTTCCACCACAATTTCCTTTACTGGATTTCCAAGAGCCTGAAAAAGGTTGTGGAGGAAATGCTCTGACAGCTCTCATTACACAATGTGGCTTGCCAGCATACCTCTGACAGTCTTTAGTAACAACTCCCGAATCCTACTAGTCTGAGAAAGGGTAATTGAACTCATTCAGAGCCAACTCTGCTTCTACCAGAGACAGTACAGAAACTTTTTATAGTGAATTAACAGCTGAGAAGCCCTTGATGCAAGAAGCCTATAATATGTATGTAATTACATGGATTGCTTTGACACTTGCTACACATTAAAATGGTAAGAAATACTATATTATACTATATATTCTATATTATATATATTCAATTTCACTTTTGCTTATCATTAGGAGGTTAATTATTTAGAAAAATGTTTGTTGTTACATGAACAGACCACAAATGTATTATTTTTTTTTAACTGAAGTTTATTTTAACTGCATTGGCTTTAATGGAAGAAATAAAAATGCTTGATTCTGTAATTGCTGAATTCCCTCACCTCCTACATTTGACTTTCTTTAGGGAAATAAGGACTTCAGCCATTTACAGTCCCATGTATGCAGGGCAGAAAATGTTTTAAGGTCACAACGCATCCTGAAAAGTGTATTCTAGCTTCAATAAAATTTTTGCAGTGTTAGAAATCCATTAATTAATTTTTTACAATCCATATCTTGAATTCAGCACTGTGATATGCTTACTATATTCTGACATTTAAAAATATCTTTATGATTTTGCTGTGTGAAAAAGCAAAATAAAAAATTATTCTTTCAGTTTTAAAAAGATCTTTATTTTTTTTTTTTTCAACTGAAGTTTATTTTAACTGCATTGGCTTTAATGGAAGAAATAAAAATGCTTGATTCTGTAATTGCTGAATTCCCTCACCTCCTTTTGACTTTCTTTAGGGAAATGTTTACAGTCCCATGTCAGGGCAGAAAATGTTTTAAGGTCACAACGCATCCTGAAAAGTGTATTCTAGCTTCAATAAAATTTTTGCAGTGTTAGAAATCCATTAATTAATTTTTTACAATCCATATCTTGAATTCAGCACTGTGATATGCTTACTATATTCTGACATTTAAAAATATCTTTATGATTTTGCTGTGTGAAAAAGCAAAATAAAAAATTATTCTTTCAGTCTTTAGTTTGCACATGGTTGGTGAAAGCCAGCTGGAAATTAAACTCCAAGAAAATGCTCCCTTCCCTACCCCCCCAGTGGCAGAAGCTATGGGTAGAGATAATAATTTACTGAAAACTAACAGCAATGGAACAAGAAATGAATAGTAACACCAACAATATTAGTAACAAAAGTATGCAAAAGAGAGGGTGATTTTCATACAAAATGCGCTCATCATCTTGGCTCAGTTTGGCATGGCTACTGAGACAAAGACAAGATGGCAGATGTTTCCACACTCCAGCAGTGACACACAGCTTTTCCCGAGGCAGAGACAAGATGTGGACATTTCACACCGAGCAGCACATGGCCTCCCATGACAACAAAAAAGCAGCGATGGACGAATCCCCCAAAAACCCGGATTGTCTGCACTGCACCATGCCGCTCACTCTAGGACCACTCATTCCACTGGGCTTGGCTATGGTCCATTCAGCTGGGCTTGGCTGGGCATGACTCAGCTCAGGTCCCTTCAGGTCAGTGCCCACATCTAGGCTGGGTTCTCTGCTTGGAATTTCCTTCTCAGGAGGAGTGGGAAGGAACAGGCAGTGACAGAAAGGTACTGCAGTGTTAATCCCTGGGGAAGAAATAGAATAAAATGGCCCACTTCTAGTGTACATTCACCTTTTTCTTCCCCTGAACCAGGACCAGCCAGTGATGACGTTTGGCACAGAACAGTAATCAAGCCACACCCACGAGCTCTAGGGTCTGCCCTTTCTCAGCACCCGTGAGCAAAACCAGGATGTTCATTAAGATTTTTTTTGTATTTAAATGCTTCAAGTGTTTACATATATTTTGATCAGTGTAGAATAACTTTTCTTTTAAGAGATTCTCTTTTAAGAGTTAGAGATTCTCATTCCATAAAGTATAGCATTGCAAACTAAAAAAAAAAAAAAAAAAGTATGGAATTCTCTGTGAGGACAAGTAATTTAATAAAAGTAGAATAAACAAACTGGAAGAAAACTTGGCAGATAAAGTAATCCATCCCCAACTGAGGATATGGCATGCCTTCTATTTTACTAAGGTAACCAGTTCTTATAACCTGTCATTTACAGATGCTGCACCACTCACCCAGATAAGCTATTCCTGTGCTCAACCATCCTCAGCTTTAAAATACTTCTGACACCTGATGTCTCCCTTACCTCCTCCTTTCTTCAGTGAAAGCCGGTTACTCGTCACTACATCTGCAGAGAATTAGAAGGATGGATTATTCCTTTTCTCCCTGCTAGCTTTTTTGTATTTGAAGATGGCTTCTATACGTCCTCCTAGCCTTCTATTTTCTAGACTAAAAAGCTCAAATCCTTTTTCATAGGTCAATGTTCATGGAGTTCTGATCATTCTCAGTCCAATATCACTGACAGTGATATATGCCACTTTGCTGCATATTGACAATGCAGCAGTAATCTGCTTCCAAAAGATGATCCTTCCTCACTGCTTACTGGCTAGCTTCCATAGCGGGACAAAAACTCTGAAATACAGCAGTAATAAAGAACACAGTACTGTCCCACACTTTTCTACTCTGTCAGGATAATACACCTATTCATATCATAATGTTGTCTAAGAAAGACAGTGGATGTAGAGGTTAAGATAATGCAATCAATATGAACATAATTCTTATCACTTGCTATCAGAAGCCTAATCTGGTTTCACCACATTTTTCATTGAATCATTTCAGATGAAATTCCAAATTATTTTTTAATTTAATTTTTCAATTTATAAAAACAAAGTATCTGGTACAGAATATGGTTAAAGGGGAGATAAAACTCTAAAACCACAAAATAAAGATCACTGTCAAGGTGCAGTACACCTTCATAACATTGTTTTATCAAAAAGTAGTTTATTTTGACAATGCACTATTATCTCTCCTGTTTTAAAATAATTCAGAAGACATTTTCCCCACATGAAGCATAAATCTCTGAATAGAGACATAATCACCATAGAAAATAATTTTCTCATCCAAAATTGTGAGGAAAAATGGATTTACTGTGCAACAAATTTTGATTAAAAAAAAATTGATTGTCATTAAAATAGTAAGAGAAAGTGCAACTTAAGATTCAAAGTACTAAAACCACTTAGGGAAAGCATACCAAAAGTTTTAAGTGACTCTTACAAACAGCTGTGCTCTTAGATTTTCAAACAGAAGGTTCAATGTATTTAACCACATATCTACCTATCTACTTGGGCACATTTGCTTGTTACAAATATTGCTGAAGGACAAGGCTGATTTTCTGAAAAATAAGAAAAATAAGGATTTGTGTGAGACATAGGAGGTATGAGTCAGAGGAAATGTGTTTCCTGGTAGCCATGATAATCTGAGGGAAGTTAACTTAGATTTTTAAATATTATTACTCTATCTAAAAATTAATCTGATCCACTGAAGCAGAAACACTTTACATGGAAACACAAGCTATTCTGGGATATTCAGAGCTGCATCTCTGAGCAGCAGCAGTTATGACTTACGTCTGTAACAACAGGCTCAGAAGCTCGGCTGTGATGGCTGTTTCAGGATTCCTGCCCATCCTAATCAAAATTGATGCACATAACTTGTCCACTAGCATGGCCATCTGTCAGCGTGGCATACTGCCCACTCAAAAGGTATTATGCCAATTTCAGTGTTCCAGCCTAAGATGGATTTAGAAGGCAACAAACTGAAACCACATAGTGCATTAAAACCAGTAAATAGTAGTCTATCCTTTGGGAATCCTTTAGCAAATTATAACTGATATTTTAGCAATCCGTGTTACAATCCACATCTCCTGACCTGAACTGGAGAGAGAACATCACAAGAGTTCCAGAAAGTGTCAGCAGAGTCCTGTGCTGCCAAACAGCCAATAGATAGGGAAATTATTTCCCCCTTCAACACAGTGCTCACAAGACCACAAACTACAGCACACATCTAGTGTCCAGGTTGGCCTCCCAACTAACCAACCAGATCACAAAGCTGGTCAGAGGCAGGAGCACTTGCTCTCTGATAAAACACTGAGGAAACTGGGCTTATTCAGCCTAGAGAAGAGGTTGCTTAAGAGGAAATTAAAGCAGCCTTTTCAACAATCCTGGTGATTCTGAGGAAGACAAAGCCAGGCATTTTGCAGGAGTGAATGGTGGGAATATGAGAAGCAGGGTGCACCAACAAGAGCAGAGAAGGTTCTGAAGGGGTGTGGGAAGAATCGTTTTCACTGTGATGATGGCCAAGCAGTGAGATAGGCTGCCGAGGTGTGAAGACCACATCCTTCAAGGCTCTGAAAAACAGACTAGCTAAAGCCCTGAACAGCCTGGTCTGACCTCCAGGCAAACCTCCTTTTGTGACGGATGCTGCCCTAAAGACCTCCTGGGATCCATTCCAATCTGGATCATACTGCAATCCTACATGCAGCCAATAAGGAAAATGATGTTCTTTCAGAAGATACCTTAGACCATCTCATTTTATATTTTTGTCTATCTTGCATCAGAAACTAAAAGTTTCATGAAACTAGAAGAAAAATATCCTTTTACAGAACTTCCTGCAAACACAATAAATAAAGAATTCAGGGTCTAGCCTCATTTGTATTAATGTAAATCTAGAAAGCCTGGCTACTTGAGATTTGTATTCCATGAAACCCAAAGACAAATCCTCACAAATCAGATTTTCCTCTGGTTCTTTTACATGAGCAGTGATTGCTACTGAGGCAAAAGAAGCACTGATAGTGGATGGTGTAAAAATATCCATGAAGAGGACACAGCTGTCACTGAAGCAAACACAGGATTGATTAGCTACTATTAATCTATGGTAAAACAAATCTCTATTAAATTCTCATTTTAATAAGTAGAACTTTAACAAGAAGTTATACCTCAGTTAAGCCATTCACTATCACTCTACAGATGTATTACTGGAAACATACATAAATACACACACAATAAAATGAAGGTAATTACCTAAATTGCATCTTGCTTTTAAAAAATCTAATTTCCCTGCAGTTTGCACATTTTTATTTAAATTGGATAGGAAAAAATAGATGAATTTCAATTGCAAAGAAATTAATTTTATTGTATTTTCTAAGTCAATATTATTGGGGAGCTAAACTGAAGTCATTAGAAAGCAGTTAACAGAATAATACAATAAGCAGATAAAGCAAAGTATATAAAAAAATAAAACAAAGCAGTTCTCACATAATTGGCAGTCCTATTTCAACTTTGGTAGAAATCTTCCAGTACCACAGCAATGGTAACTCAGGGCTTGCTCTTCCTCCCACTTGTAATTCTACATTTAATACTATGTTCAGCCTCAAAAAAGCCACAGCTGAATTCTCACAGATGAAGAATTCTTGAGGATAATGTTTTTGTAGCCAACAGCTTCATTTGGTAGCTGTTTCTACATCAAATAAAACTGTAGTTCTTGGCTTGTTTTTTTTTTTTTCCCCACAATCTGAATCCTATCCATAATCCTAGCTTTAATTAAAACACTAATTTATGCCTGATCTATAGGTCTGAATATTTCAGTAATGAAATTTTCCTTAGGAAAGAAAGAATTTATTATTCCTCATGTTATTTGGGGGCCTTGTTTCCATTCTTTTCTCACCAGGGCTCTGGACTTCTTCTCAGACACCCTGGACCTTCCCCAGACTGTAGATTCCCTGGACAGAACTCCTTCAGCAATGACTTTTCAAACCAGTCCCAAATTGAACTCCTGGATTTCTCCTTTTCCTAATCTAATCAGAACTGTGAGATTCACACTATTTGCAATCCTAGAAACCTTATATCTGTTAATTTCTTGATGCCCTAAGAATATGCTTCTGGGAGCACCTCTGCTACAGTTCGGCTTATTTTACTCAGAGAGCAAGCAGAATTTCAAGATTTATGTTAGAACTGAGAAATAAGAAAGGCTAGAACTTCAGCTGGACTAACCAGAGCAGGAAGGAAGATCCTACAGGACAATGTGACAAAATGCTATGCTCTGGATGAAATCAGGTGAGGGTTGACAGAAGGAGAAAGCGATGCTATAGATTGGTGCAATTTTGGAGGGGAAATAATCCCTTGGAAAACCATGCTTGTAAGACAGGTTGTCTGTTATTCAGAGACTTCCTCCTGTGAAGTGCTGAATAAATAGAATTCAGATGGCGAACAAAACAGATTTCAATCTGTTCTCACATTTGTGTAGATGGAATTTGCAGAGGCATTTGTTAACAGCTACAACAAAATAAACACAGGATACAGAATTATTAACTTTGTTCAGCATTGTACCTGCATTGTTTTTCCCTGCTTTAAAATATAGATTTCCTAAAACTCAGAATCCCCAAGATGAAGATCTTTATATCTTTGAAACACCAATGAATGTCTGTGACTCTTCACCTAACGTTTAATTTCCAAACAAAGATTTTATTGAAAATGGTCAAGTGATGGGAAGGCATTTAATAAATATCAATGGAGAAAGGCATAATTTATATAAACCAAATTTTACCCCAAGGAAGAAAAAAATTAATAGATGTTGTTTTCATCATTACTTCTTTTGCAAAAATTAGGCTGTATACAATGTGAAAAACCACCCATTCTTTTAACTAATTTTACATAAACTGTCTCAAGATTTGCCAACTCGTTAAAGTGCCTCAATAGGTTCCTCTGATTTTGCAACATGAATCCATAACAATATTTCTTGTTAAATTATAGTTCCAGAAATTCTAAATTTCATTATTTACAGTTTCCTGATTTTACATTTCCTTATTTCTAGTTTCCTTATTATAAAAGATTGAGCATTTTCAAGCTTTGTTTGGGCGGGGGGGGGGGGGGTGGTGGTTGGGTTTTTCAAGTTGGTTTGGGATTTTTTCTGAACTGATTTTTGTTTTAGACAGACTATTTCTCTGCAGTATACTGAGAAGTTGTACTAGGAAGTTCTGAATTTTATTTTTCTGATTCATGGGGAATGTTTTTGTTGGTCTTTTTAGCTTTTTGATATCAAACAGTCCTATGGTGTCACACAGAATAACAAGAATATTTTGAATATACATGAGATGCTGGTTAGAGTTACAATACAAAGAATTATATTGCATCAGGGACAGGAGAAATAGGCCTATGGGAGACAACCATCTATCAGACAGTCCTGCCATCAGTATCTGGGAGCAGCAGGTCTGATCTAAAAGGTCACTACAGTTAAAGAAAGATTTTCTATTCTCTTCAGTGGGATCAGTCACAAACCGCCAGGTATAACAGATACTTTCTAGCTGTCACAGTGCAGATTTCAGCCTGGACCCCATTGTTGCATGCCCAGGCTTTCTGGCTCTGTGCTGGTGGTTAGATACTCCCGTGTAACTCACTGTTGAATACTCTACATGCAGAATGACATGCCACTGTTGCAATAATATTTCCCATTTTTTAGCACTTTAAGTTTCTGTGTTAAAATTAAAGCTTCTCCTCGAGTGTCTCCCAGAAGTATTTGCACAAGGCAGTACAACAACTTTTGCTTTAGATTTTGAGTAGCTATTTAAAATGTTGTGTACTCCATCACATACACTGGCAATGCATCACACCCTGAGACAGATTGTTCTTGTCTCCTTATCTGCAGCAAAAAGGAAGGCATTGTACATAACTTACTTTTTTCCCCTTGTTCATTCGTCCACATGAGGTACCAGGCTGATATTGAACTCCTAGACCAACACAGTGCTGGCCTTTTCATGACCAATTTAGCTAACTCTCCAAGAACAAAACCTCTTCTGGTTCTTTATGCCTTCCTACTTCTTCATATTTCCAATTTACACCTGCCTTTGGAGTATATGATTAATTCAGCCTACTTTTACACTTCAATTTCTGAAACATTCATCTAAAGTTCCAGTCATGCAAAGAATCTTCTTCCGTTTCAGGCAGGTGAATATCCCTCTGGCAGTGTCTGTCTTTCCCAATTGATTACAGAAGAAGCCAGCATTCCTCAATAACCAAAATGATCCTGGAATCAGCTGCCAGTGTACACCCACTCTTCATCTATTATTTTCCCCAATGTCAAGAGTCAAATTCACTAACCTGCTGAACGTTTTTGCATTTTTATTATAGATATTGACATAATAAATCTATTACCTGAAGTACTCATGTCATCTTTTACTGTTCAATTAATGCTTAAAGTACAAAGAACTGAGAACAGCATAAGACAGCTAAAATGTGATGAATATGTGTGTAGCATATGTTTTGATGATATCACACAGAGCAGAATGAAGAGGTTTGGTGTGTCTGGTAAGGAAGAGTGGGATTTCAGACATCACAGAAAAAAAACTAAAAAAAATTAATGGAATTATCCTGTGGAAGATTTCCAGGGAATAATATGTTATGTAAAGAAGCTTAATTACATTAGACACTGCATAAAAATGTACTTTATATGAAAGTGAGAAATAACAACAAAAATACTTGGATATAGAAGAAAAGAAAACTTTGAAGGAATAAAATGTAGGAGAAAAAAGTGACAGCAGGATTTTTTTTTGTTGCAACTTTAAGAGGTGAAAAAAAATGTACATTTCAGGAGGTCAGAGGCTGCACCCTGTATATCTTTTCTTCTTGTGACAGTGGCAAGATAGTTGAGTCTTCACATGTGTGTCCATGTTATACACTCTTCCTTTGTGCCCTCTCTGCTGAGCAATGTAATTTGTCCTAAGAATACCAGGTGGGTATTGCAGGAGGAACTGTCTGGATGTTTACGTAATGAATGTATTCCAGAGATGGGGGAACTGAGTTGGTTTTGATTGGCTTTGGTGCAAATGCATGAAGATATAAAATGCTGCTGCAGTCTGAGCCAGCTGGGACAGTTTGTCTCCAGAGGCTGCAAACAGCTTTGTGTGGACCAACAACTCCCACACCCACTCTGCACTCGGTCAGGGATGTCTGCAGGGTACACACAGCATGAAGACAAGGAACGCTTTGTTTTGGGTGAGTGTGTAAAAGTGCTAAGATCTGGTCAAATACAGAACTACAGTTCTGAAGTAGCTACATGGGTGTTTTGTTGCTTTGTAATTGTGGATTATGCAAGGCCAAAGACTTAGTCTGCATGTCTCTAGGAAAATTTGCTTATTTTATAGCCCTTTAGATGTAGACTGTTAACCAATAGGCTCACCTAGAGTTCTCTGAGAAGGTTAGAAAGCAACAGGGTCTCACTAAAGTACAAGACTCAACACAAAGGACCACAACATTTCTATATTATAATCCATTGTAATAGACAGTAGAACTGTTATTTAGGTTGTATTAACAATAAATCTAATCATAATCATCCACATAATCACTGTGTCCTACTTCTAGCACCTGGCCAAGAGCCTACTCTCAACTATGTCACACTGCTCTTGTGCCTTCCAGCAATAAGGCAAAATATAAAACAATAAAAAATCTCTACCACTGCTTCACTCTCTAATTAGAACTTCCATTTTTGCCAGTGAGCAACTTATGCTGAGAATTGAAGAATCATACTGCTGATGCTGCTTTTTCCTATTGAAGTACCATGCATCTGCTAGAAAGGCTAAATTTTTTGCTGCTATTGTCCAAGTTCTAGAAATACATACTTTTATTTATACACACACACACACACACACACACACACACTCAGCATCAAGGTCCAGAAAAGAATATTTGATCTCCACAGTGTACAGGCTAAATAACAATTTCTTTTTGACTGCTGTATTATACTAGCACCAAGATGTAAACCCAGACCAGTGGTTTCTAAGTGACAAGCAACAGTACTAAAATAGCATTTAGGAAAGGTTTGTGCCACTAATTCTTCCAAAGACTTTAAGAAATGGGTGGGTAGTGAGAGATAAGCTGGCTGCTACTCCTTTCAATGAAATATCTGTACAGAAAGCAGTGACTCAGGGAGTGTCAATCTTGCTTAGCAAGTAGAACCATAAATGAGTCCCCCCAGAGTGACAATTTTCTCATTAACATTAAAGATCATCTGGAATCCCATTTGTAACACACTCATGTCTAGAGCATATAGAAGGTACAACATAATGAAGCTAACTAAATTGAGAACAGGATGAGGCAAAAGCCTATTTTACTCTCCTTTGGAACGGATTCTTAAAATATACTTTTGAGAGCAGGCATGAAAAAAGAGCAAAAATGAAGATATAGTCAAATATGCAAAAGGGGGTTGTGGCTCATGACAAGACATTACAAGAATGGCAGTTGGAAATAACTATTTCAATAAAATACCCTTAAACCCTATTCGATTGCCCTTCTTTGGTCTAAATTTTTTGGACTAGGTGCAAATAAATCGGGAGAGATCTGAAAACTGATTGGAAAGAGCAGTCTGACACACAATCTTTGATAAGAAAAAATGACACAAAGGTGGCTATACTTAAGCATCCACCAACCTGTCTTCTATTTTCTGACCCTCAGATTAAAATTACTGAACTAGCCAAAAGAACAGAATAAAAAGTACTTCAATCAGCATGAACACAGGATATATGGAAAGCAGAAGTGTAAGGTCTCATTATTTCACAATTATCTGTCACATTAATTCATGTTCTGTTTAGGTAAAGAAGAGATGCCACATACTATGGTCCAATGCTGTGAGCATAAGGGAAACATCTGAACAGACTCCTGTGTCTTCATATCAAAAAGGTTTCTGTAAAAATAGCATTACAAAGGCTGTTTATTCTATCCTTTTTTTAAAATTTTATTTCACATTTGTGAAGTTTTACTGCCTTAGTTTCCTTACTTGGAGGACTTTTCACATGTTCATTTTCCCTTCTTATGCGCTTTCCAAAAGGTTCTGAAGTACTATGTTGTCAATTTTTGTAGCATGTAGAGGAAGATTTTTAAACACACTTCTGAAATAACTTCCTACTATCCAGCTTGATGAGTATCACTGTGAATATGGAAACCTCAGTCACTTTCAAATGCTTCAGTTTTTAAATAAGAGAGGAAATGCACTCAAAAGTTAGCAGGGAAATAAATCACTCCAATCTAAAAACTAGGACAAGGTAAAGCCCAAAGACCAGGATAAATCAATGTACAGAAAGCAGGTATTACTAGGTGCGTTGGCTTTGCATGGCCTGGTTTTTTATAGTGGGAGGGAGCAGGGGGTGGAAAGGGCGAGGGTTCATGGAGGTGGCTTCTGTGAGAAGCTGCTGGAAGCTTCCATCATGTCTGGCACAGCCAATGACTGATGGCTCTGAAGATTGACGTGCTGTTGGCCAAAGGTGGCCAGATAGAGAGGTTGGTAATGCCTCTGTGATATTTAAGATCAAAACAAAGTGGGCACACAGTTTTTTTCTAGTCAGAGAAGAGGAGGAGGTGGGAACATCTGAGGGGAACAACCTGGTGACACCAAGGTCAGTGGAGAAGGAGGGGCAGGAGGTGGAGATTCCTCTGCAGGCTGTGGTGAGACCATTGTGAAGCAGCTGTGCCCCCACAGCCCATGGGGATCCACAGGGGATGCAGAGATCCACGGGGGATGCAGAGATCCACCCACAGCCCCTGGGGATCCATGGGGGATGCAGAGATCCACCCACAGCCCATGGGGTTCCACAGGGGATGCAGAAATCCACCCACAGCCCATGGGGATCCACAGGGGATACAGAGATCCACCCACAGCCCATGGGGATCCACAGGGGATACAGAGATCCACCCACAGCCCCTGGGGATCCACAGGGGTTGCAGAGATCCACCCACAGCCCCTGGGGATCCACGGGGGATGCAGAGATCCACCCACAGCCCCTGGGGGAGCTGCCCATGCTGGAGCAGTGGATGCATGGAGGAGGCTCTGATCCAGTGGGAGACCCAGTAGAGGGGGAGGGCCCTTGCTTCCAGGCTGGAGCAGCCTGTCCTTGGAGGACTGCATCCTTGTCAAGGGAGTCCCACGTTGCAGCAGTTTTGGCAGGACAACTGCTTGTGAGACTTGGAGAAGTTCATGGAGAACTGTCTCCTGTGGGAGACACCCATGGTCTCACAGGGGAAGGACTCCACGCCTGCAGCAGTGGAAGAAAACCTTGGGTAGTTTTCTTGGGAGACCCCCTGCACTGTCAGTGGAAGGGAGGGAGGAGCTGGGGAAAGAAAATATGTTCTTTAAGGGTTTATTTTACTTCTCATTTTCCTCCTCCAACTCTGTTAGTAATAAATTCACTTTGTAACTTTATGCCAAGCCCGTTTTGCCCCTGAGTATTTCCTCCCGGTCCACATCTAAACTCATGAACCCTTTGTTAATATTTTTCCATCTCCTCTGCCCAGCTGGTGCAGGGCAGGGCGAGCAAGCAACATTCATGGGTGTCTGGCATTAGGCCAGTGGCAAACCAGGACACTAGGTGTCTAATCCATTCCACCACTATCTTGTTATCAAAACAACTCATAATTTTTAATGAATTTACCAACATAGCACATGTGATAGAGGTGGCTACAAGAAAGACTAAGAATCATATGGAAAATAAAGTTGAAGGAGTAAAATGAAACAGCCCAAGGGTTTTTGAGATACCTAAATTAGCTCAGATACAATATCATGTATTCCTGACATATCCATAATTGCTATAGATTTTCTTTTGTAATATAAGCAAAGAAAAATTGCTTACAAAAATAAGCCATTTTCTTTCCGTTTAAGAATTATTTAATTTCAATAGATTTACCCAAGTGACTCATTTGTACCAGTCGATCTATGTAATATTCAAGGCTAATTCTTGCTCATATAACACAAAGCACTTCTAACCATTCATTGCAAATAGTCCACTATAATTGTTTGCATATGCAATGGCAACCTTAATGCTAGAATTTCCTAACTTTTCAGAGGGTTTTCCTTACAACTGTAATATTTTAGGTATTGTTCAAGCAATTTGCTAGATTTTAAGAATCTGTGTAAAGTGAAAAAAGAGCTTTAATCACACATATTGTATGAACTCTTCCTTTTAGTGAGTTGACAATCTTTAGACTATAGGTCCTTCTTATTTTATTGAACTTTATAACATTATCAGTGACGTTGCCACCCTCCAGGGAAGATTTTACAGGAAAATGAGATACCAGCTTTACCAGTAGATTTACTTATCCATTAGTATGTTGTCTTTCTGAAAGATGTGACAATTCTGAATCCTCATCTGTAATTACTCTGAACTGTATTACTGAGTGTCTCCTTGCTTTTTTCTTTGCCATGGCTGCCACCTTCACAGATTTCTCAGACACAGTTTTCCTTTATGCCTTTTTCCTGAGATATCTTATTCCGCATTTCATTCTTGATTCTCCAATTATTCTCAGCTCCCAAATCCACTTTCTTCTTTTGATTCAATGTGACATCTCATTCTCCCTCAATTACTTAAATCAGGTGTTGTCCCACACATTTTGGGATGGCAGGTATGTAAGCAGTTACTTCCTTTACCACAGTTTGTCATGGTGGTAATTTTTTGTCCATATAGTTTATGAAAATCTACTTCACCAGGCATCTTCCTGTTATTGTATCCCATTATTGTCTCCACATTTTGCACAGTGTAATTTTGTCCAGTGTGCTAATTCCAAACCTTTCACCTCCATGTAGGCCTGAAATTTAACATGTTTCTGTTTGTCATCTGTGCCAGTTATGGTAGTTTATCTTCTGGGAACTTCCTTCTTTCAGTGTTTGAGACAGTTTACTGCATTTTTTAAGTTCCAACAATTTTGCACATCATTCTTTATGAGCAGTAAAAGGTGACCATTCCAGATAGAAATATCTGAGCATATTTTTTTCACATGGATCTTTCAACATTCAGACTAAACAAATATGAAGTAATCATGAGGATAAAAATTCTTAAAAGCTCTTAGAAAAATTTTTACCATATGTTTTTGTAAGTCTTAGGGAAATTTTGATTTAACATATGCATATTAGAACAAAGATTCATGTAAAAATATTAAGATATTTTAGAAGTTCTTTCAAATCCCTGCTATACAAAATATAACTTCCTTTATTTCAAAAGAGGAATAAGCCACCTATGACAAATATACTTAATGCAGTTAATATATTTCTAAATGTTCTGATATTATGATTTGATGGGAACATATAAATATAATGGAAACTCAGAAAATATTCCTCTTGCATGCATTAAAATTTTTTTTCTATGAAAATGTACAAATGCTGAACAGGGCTGCTGAAAGATTCTTCACAGTCTATAGCTATAGAAATACTGAGAACTCTGAAAAAGAAGTTCAGAGTTTTTAGGTACTTTTTGTACCATTCAGGGGTAGGCTACTGTAGCAGTGTCTATATGCAACTATTAAATCTACCCACAAATATAGCAAAGCCAGGGCAGGAGATCAAACACTGGTCAGAAATTACTGACAATGTATAATTACTAGGAGCTAAGAACCTCATATGGTGCTTTAACTGGGCAGACAGTAAATGTCAGGAAGTATTTCCAAGGGGTATTTTTTCAAGGTCCCTCTTTTAGGAGGTGAGGGAAAGAAAATTAAGTGTATAAGTGGGGCAGCATGCCACTTGACCCCAAAGTATTATTAAATTAGTACTATGGCTGATATCTGTGTTGCACTCATCTGAATGCAGAAGAACCAAGGACTGCACAGAACACCGTGAGGTCAATGCTTTCTTGGCCTTAGCTTTCCCTGCTTTGAGCCTATGGATTCCAGAACTGATTTGTAAAGCTTCAGGAAAACAATTTATTACACTCCCTCTTGTTTAAATGCTTACATTCATGTATATCAAACTCAGAACAGATCTTGTTTGGTTTACCACTGTATGGTTGAGACAATCACTTCTGCACTAGAACAGTCAGTGCTTCCACTGACAGCAAAAGGAACAAGGCCATGCCTTAAAATGGAAAATAAAAATCTATGAGAAACATGCACTGTTTCCTTCTGCCATTCTAATGTTGCTAAGATTTATTTTAGAAACATAGCTAGACATTTGGCAAATAGATTGAGTTTGATATTGTCAAGATGAATACCTATATTTTTCTTAGCTTGTGGATGTGACAAACATTTTGAGTCAGACTCTAAGTTCAAATTATATTGAATTTTTAGGACCCATAAAACAATGGAAAATGACATTTTATGGTGCCAGACTCCAATTTGGTCCCAAGATACTCATATTCCTTCCACAGTGAAGATGCCTAGGAAAATGATGCATGGATGATGAACATGCCTAAACAAAAGAAGAAAAAAAAAAAAACCAGAAAGAAAAGAGAACAATAATGCATGAGAAGAGATTTCAAGTGGGTTGTGTTAAATTTTTTACTTACCTCAGACTGATATGGAATTGCCTTCACTCACACAAACATTTAGTTTCAAAGCAGAGCCTTTACAAAAAGTGTTTATCCAACTTGCAAGTGATGACATTTATAGGATATGCAAGTGCTTATTTCCTCTCCAAAATGAGAAATTTGAATGGATTTCTTTTTTCTAAGTCTCAATGGTTTCAAAAGTGTCCTTCTCAGCAGAATATCCTGAGCACCTTACAGAGGCTTCAGTTTTAGTGCATTTTCTATGAAAGTCTTCATCCAAAAATACAAGATTCAAGAATTTGGGAACCAACAGAAAATGAAAGAGCTCAACAAAAATTGTGAAGGATCATTCTGGGATCTAGCAACTGTTCTAATGGTCATGTATTTTTCACAAGTATTAATAATGAATGCAAAATAATAATCATCATTTTAACATGAGCCAAAACCCAGGAAGCCTATGTACACTCTACTTTGCATGGAACCCAGTAGTCTAGGTAGACTCAAATAGGCTCTGATGAGGACTCTGATTTCACAGTCATGACAATCCTTATTTGTGAATTTCAAATCAGTTCAGGTCTTTTAAGGTGCTATGAAAGCCAGCTCAGCTGGGATGCACAGTGCCAGCATTTTAGTACCATTTAGCACAATTTAGTACATTTAGTACCACAGTCACATTCAGATGCAGAAAGAGTCTATGGTTCTTCAAACACATAAGAGGTTAGAATTATTTTAGAGAATTTTTGTCTTGCACTTCAAAAGTGCTGTTATATTTAAACCACACTGGGTGCCTAAGCTCCTTACATTAATAGGAAATACAAGCATTCCTGAAATGAGCATAAATGAACCAAGCAGGCAACAGCTACATCCAGACTCTGAATTTTAATGCTAAGAAAGTCTAATCCTCAGTAAGTATATTAATCAAATATAATTGAAATAGAATAAAAAAGATACATACTTATCCCTATAGAAAGTACTGTCTGTGACCTGAAGGAAAAGGAAAGGCAAGTAGCATTAGTAGTTTAACCAAGGAAAATGCAATATGCTCATTTCCCTTTATTTTAATAATTGGCAACAAATTGCTCCAAATTGCTATATAACACCCAAATACTTATTCACTACTATGCATAATAATATGATGTAAATTGCTATATTTAACCTCTTTAACACTCCAAATGGGAGGCTTCAGTGTAAGATGTTAATGCAGTATTTATTATAACTTGGTGACAGCACATTCCTCACTAAAGATTTGTTATTTATTGATGTGACCAATTCTTGTTTAGAATACTGACAAAAATGACAAGTCCAATGCTTGGTTTAAACCCACAATTCCTCTGCATGTGCATTTTGATTGCAAGTGTAAAAAGATGACATGTATGACATGGCCTTTTTTCCAGCATCACTGCTTCCTGTTGCTCTACTGCATCTTGAAAAGCCAGAATCAATATTCTAGCTGTTTGTCTGCTTGTTTTTTAAATCTGGCAAAAGTAAAAAACAGACCAGAAAAATAAAAATATTAGGTTTGAAACTGATTTTAAGTCCTTTATTATCCTTTTCCTTTTATTCAGAATTGCACCTTAATAGCATAACGCAGCCTTGAACAAATTGGAATAACCAGAATAATCAGCAAAATTGGTAAACTCACATATTTAAAAGAAAAATTAAAAATTGTGTCTTAACAATCTTTCATAAATGGCTGTTAAGAATAAATACATTTTAAGACACTGATCATAGTAATATATAAATTTGTAAAATTCTTCTCTATAGTCAGGCGGTTCTTGTTGTCTTTTTATGCAACAACATCACTCCCCAAATGTCTTCTTGTGACAGAAACATGCTTGACACACATTTAAAAAAGAGTGGTGAACAAACTTCCCAGTTTTCTCCCCAGCTCTTCCCACTTCTTTTGCTTACTTTTTTCTATGTATTTAATCCATCTGAAAGTTCCACCAGCACTTGGTTATAAAATTCTACATTCATTTATAACAGAGGTAAATGTTTCAGTCCTCCACACCATTTCTATTTTAATCCTCCCTTAAAAGATTCCAAACTTAGAAGTCCATTTCCTGAACCTATCTGTTTTGTAGGTGTGATAAACACTAATAAACAAGGGCTTGTATCAGCAGAATATACTTTAGTCATTTTCTTTAATCTCATTATTTCAACTCACTCTTCTACTCCATCTTGAATTAATAGAATGACTTAATTCACATTCGGAGCTTGACATTTGGAGTAAGACTATGCAGTAGGAAATAAAAAGCTTTTTTAACATCAAATAGTGTTTCTGTAATGTACAAGGAAACAAAGGACTTTATTTTCTCAGTACTTAAATGACTTAGGTATCCAACATCCAAATGAAATCTGAAAATCCTATTGAAAATTACAGCCTTTAGAAAAACTAAATGCTCTAGGAAGATAATTAGCATTAATTTAAATTGAAACAATAACTGAATATTTGAGAATGGAATGTAAATTAAGGACTATAGGCTTGTTTTTCACATGGACTAGTAAATCAGATTTTCTTGATTTTCTTTTGTGAGTAGTAGGGTGAATGCATGACAAATTAATATCACACAGACTCAATTAAAACTGAAGTCTATCCAATTGAATTACTTTATTTATAAAATGAGCATAAGAAAAACAATAATTTATGCTATGTGTTACTACATACCATTAGTCATTATTGGAAAGTTTCTTGGGCTATATGAAAGCATCTTCATTGTGTTTCTGATCTTTCTTTCAAAAAAATTACTTAATGATCTACTACTTTACTTTATAAAAGAGATTGAGAAGGGTATACATAACATTTAATGAAAATAAAAAAGACAATCAATATAACAAGGTGGAATGCTTTAAATTTATTAAGTGTGCTTAATTAATCTGCAGAAAACAATTTAGAAGTACTTCAGCATAACTGCAGAATGACTGACCTGTTGGAAAGAACCTCAGCAGATCATCTAGTCCAACATCACTCTGTGAAGTATTGTCACCACAGCAGTTACTCAGGTCTACATCCATAAAGAATATAATTCAGTATCTCTAAGGACACTATATAGCCTCTCCATAAAATATGTTCTGTGTATGATAACCTTCACAATAAAGAACTTTTACATTGTATTTTAGTGAAATTTCCTGTATTTCAGTTTTGCACTGTTGGTGTTTCACAAGGCACCACTAAGACTCTGTCTTCTTTGTTCCTTTCCCAAGGCCATGAGGGATCCTCCTGAGCATTCCCTTCTCCAAGATGAATCATCCCAACTCTCTCATCCTCTCTACATAGCTCAAATGTTGCAAGTTATTTAATCTTCCTGGCCCTGTGCTGGATTCTAGTATATTCATGTCCCTTGTCATACCAGGGAGCCTCAAACTGGACACGGAACTCCAGCTATGGCCTTCTCATAGGAAATGCTTTTCTAAAAAGGAATGAGAAAATACTTCCTTTTTAAAAATCAGGCAGCTTTTAAACTTAGTTCCTAAAACAGCAGGATTTTATTTTCTGACTTGAACAAAGTTCCTATGGAAACCTTCTTGACCCTAAATATTTTAATTACAGCAAGAGCTGAATTAAACGTTAACAAGGATCCAAATAGTTTAAAGCTCAAGGAAAAGTCAATATGGTCTCCTGGACAAAGTGAGGTGTTTCCCCCAAAATTTAGTAACTAGAGCAATGTAAATAGAATGTTGACAGTGCAAGGTTTGTGTAACAGGCAGCTGTGAGAAGCCATAACAAATTATCAGCCTACTTAGTATGAAGTATCACAAAGACTGATTTCAGAGTTTTCTTTGCCCTGTTTCACATTCATCCATGTCTTCTTTTGTTGGCAGAGTTTATTTATGGGTTTATAATTAGAGTTTCAGAACACTTCATCTGTCTTTTTCACTTGGCACAGAGTAGCTACTAAGCAAATATTTTTGTCATAAAATCACTGAAACTTTGACAATAGTCCTGCTTCTTGTTCAGCTGTAAATTGAGCAGGGCATATTGTTTGCATTTCATGAGTTTGTGTTTGACAAATATACAAATATTTCTTTTACCAAATTTTGTGGCAAATGGACACTAAAAATAAAGAAAAATTAGATAAATCATCACAAAATCTATAGCTAAACTTTGATCTCTTGGAATTATGCAGTATCTGTGAAAATAGTTGTCCAAATCCTCCTTTCATTTTTTACATCCAAAAGCTATCCAGCATCAATGAGATTAGATGAAGTTGTCTGGTTTTCTGTTATATCTTAAAAATTCTCAGATTAGTAATCAGGATTACTAGAGGAGATGATAGTAATTAAGTCTGTGGGCCTTTATCAGGAATGGTGAGAATATTAAATTAAAATATTAAATAAAGTCAGTATGTGACTGGAATGTGTACTTCAGTGTTTAGCAAATAGATAACAGAACACAAAGTTAGAGATATGCAAGATAGAGAAAATTAGCATCTTGGCAACAAATGTCAAAGATAATAATGTGGTAAAAATTAGGAAATGTTTTAGAAAACATTTAGTTTTGACTTTGTGTGAAAATGAGCTGTAGAATATACCTCTGTAACTACAGAAGGAAGGTGATGCAGCCCAAGATAAGTAAAGAAAAGGAAGAAGCACAAAGTAAAGAAAAGGTAGAAACACAAAGTAAAAGAATGTTTGACAGAAAAATCATAGTTGAATTTATGACTGGCCAAAAGGAATCAAAAGTGTGTAGAAAGAGGAAAGGATAATCCAATCAAATGCACTACTGAAAAAAGAAGCTATGAACATTTTCATACATCATAAGGGAAACATCTATGAAAAATATCCTTTTTAAACCATTATTCCCACAGACCACTATTCCATTATTTCCACAGATCCAGAACAGATACCATGTCCTCAGCTCTGCAAGAGTCAGTGCACATTGAAATCTGAAAATAAGAAAAAAAAAATCTTTTGGATATAAATTAAAAATCTCCAAAGAACTGAAAGCCCATACTTTTAAATTTACATATGTTTACAAACAACAGTTATTATTGTTGCCTATTTGAAGTGTGCTATCACTCATAGGGTGCTGTGTGCTTATACCGAGAAGGTGCGAAATGGATAAAGTAAGCAGTATATGGAAGGTAAAATAGAAGAATAAATTACATATATATATTTACATATACATGCGTGCGTGTGTGTGTGTGTGTGTGTGTGTGTGTGTGCTTCCTTATATAAATACTAACTATATCCATTGATATTCAGTCTAATGATCATTCATTACAGTGGTTATGATGATGATGCTTTACTGGAAAAATGGAAGGAGAGAATCAGAGAGGCAAAGTAAGCTATTTGACATATTCAATAAGAAAAATAGGGTCAGATCACCTCTTGCCACATTGGGGTTCCCTCTATCTGAAAATGACTCATCTAGATGACTTAAAAACCAAACTGGCTTGCTGCAACACAAGATTTTATATAAAAGGGGAAAGTAAAGAACAAAAAGTAGTGAAACAGAATATTCTTGTATTTAGAAAATGGTGTGGACTGCAAGTTTAGATTTCTTCTTGTTGCAATCATTGCCACAAGGACAGATTCCTTTTGTGACATGCTGTGTTCTCATCTTTTGTCAAAGAAATAAAATCAATACCTCATGAAATTTTCAAAGTAAGTTTACCTGTTGATGGCTGTGGAATACTGAACTATTCTATGTGCGAACAGCTAAACCCACTAATAGAGATATCAGAGCACTGTCTTTTGTAGTCTATAACACTTACTAAAATTGCACCTGCTTGATCTCATAATAAAGATTGCCATAAATAGGAGGTGTAACATACTCTATAACCTTTTATTATAATTGGGAAGAATAAATTTTGGACTATCTCAGATGGCTCACAACAACTTTCTCATAATAAAGACACACTTGCAATAGCTGTCCTTTTTAATCTAGTTTACAATGCCACAATTAGTTTTGTTATGCCCTTCTGAGAGCTGAAAATTAATAACTAATGTATAATAAAATATATGGAACACAGAATTCTGCAATTATGAAAATGTGACATTGACAAAAAGCAAATCTACTGAAACATGGAATTATTACAATATGGACTTCAATTTCCATCTACAGTCCAAAGAAAAGCCCATCATTGATTTTCATGAGAGCAAGATTTGAATAATTGATCCTGCAGTTTGAAATCAATAAGATGGCCTTTCATGTGCTGTTGATGTTGATTTGGTTCTGCTAATCTCTTTCACATCTAAGTAATTCATAGTTAATGACTGAACTGGGTGATTAGCCCCGAGAGGTTTGGATTCTGAATCCTGTGACAAATAAAATGTTTTCATTAGAATTTAGGCACACCTACTAACAAGTAGGAGGCAAGTGTTGATAGCTATTTTTAGCATCAACCTTTAATTGCAGAGATAAACCAAACAAAGTAAAAAAATCCAACTATTAGGGCCGGCAGAATACATTAAAATACATTAAATGTAAAAATGTTACTTTTACATGCCATGGGCTTAAATCATATCTAGTAAACACAAATGTGACCAAAAGTGTTATTCTTCTCTGTTATTCTTCCATGCTTTGTTTGGCAACAAAAGTGAGGACCCTGTTCTGCAATACTTCTAGCATCTTTTATATTACCTGTCTCATAGGACAACACCTTGAGCACTAGGATGTTTCATATTCTCAAGGCATTGGCCTGATTTCAACCTACCAAACAACCTCTATGTGACTGTTCATCTTACTAAGTGGTAGCTTAAGTGAAGTATAGCAATATGGTAACAACAAAACAACAGGGTAAGACAAAGGCTGCATCTTGTCTTCCAAATTCATCACAAAGTCCTTAACATTTTGCTTCCCATTTACTTATGCAGCACCATAAAATATTTTTTCACATGTTCAAACAAAGACAAGGCCCATATGCTCAAAAACAGCTTTCTAATTAATTAGTACCTGCTATTCAAGTTACCTAAATTCTCTGTCTCACTGGCTTTTTTCCTTAAAGATAGAAAGGCAGCAGATTTATAAACAGATTTGAAATAAACTTAAATTTTAACAATCACTCATGTTTCCTCCCACTTACTGTTTTTTTTAGCCATCCAGCTCATATTTTAATGACATCAAAAATTGTATGTCCATGTTTTACTGCCATGGACATGGCACTGGCATCAACCTCATGCCTTGCCTGGTAAAGCCATGTATCAGATTTCTCATATTGAAACATATGAGAGAGAGGGGAGGTGATTAGAGAGCCAAGGGCATCTAACCTAGGGGCCATCTACAACAAAGTGTAATATGGAGTGGCTGCATCAGTGGACAATGGAAAAACTACAAATGTCATCTACCTGCATTTCTGCAAATTCTTTTATACAATCCCTGACAAGATCCCAACTGCTAAACTGGAGAGACAAGGTTTTGAGAGATAGACTGTGAGATTAATAAGGAATCAGCTGGATGGCTGTGCCTAAAGATTCAATGCCTCAATGTCCAAGTTGAAATCTGGAATGAGTGGTATCCTTCAAGGGTTCATACTGGGACCAAAACTATAAATAATCTTCATCTCTAACAAAGGTAATGGGACCAAGTCAACAAATTTGCAGAAGACACAAAGCTGAAAGGTGTAGTTGGTATTCTTGAGGGAAGGGTTGCCATCCATGATGATCTTGACAGCCTTGAGGAACGGGCACAAATGGATCTCATTAAGTTCAACAAGGGAATGAATGGGTTGAGAACTACCTGAGCAGAAAGGACTTGGGCAATGGAGAAAAATTTGGGTATGATCTGGTAATGGGCATCTTCAGAACAGAAAACCAACCTCATCAGACCTGTGTCCAGCCATGTGATTGTCCCCCTCTACTCCACTCTTGATAGACTTCACCTGGAGTACAGCATCCTGCTCTGGGATCCACAGTACCTGAAAGACATGAATGGACCTGCTTGAGTGGATCCAGAGAAGGGCCAAAAAAATGGTCAGAAGGCTGGAGCAACTCTCCTATCAAAAAAGAATGAGTTGAGGTTGTTGAACTAGAGAGGAGAGGGCTCCAAGGGGACCTTAGATCAATTTTTCAATATACAAAGGGCGGTTTTAAGGAGAGAGAACATTTTACTAGGGCCTGTCAAGAGGTCCCCCTAACACAAGCCAGTTTATGATTCTATTTCTCTATGAAATTGCCATAATCCTCCTTCCCATGTGAAGATAATCCAAACTAATTTTGTAATGAGAAACCCACTGAATTCAGAAGAGATTTTCCCCCTCTTGCTCTACTCTGAAAGTTAATCCAGTGTAAAGCACAAGCAATTTCTCAGGTGTACCTGCCTTTCATGACAGAATATATTTGCTCACAAACTCTAGGTTGGCATTATGCCAGATTATTGGTATAATAATAATAGCAGCAATGCTTATTTCTACATATAATTGAGTGGAATTCTCACCTGCATGCAGACTGATAGATCAGACTGTGATGCAAACACACATGACACCAAATCTGGGATTTTAGTACATAATATTTAATACTGTCAATCACTGTCAATGAAAGAATGATACCCAGTAGTATTATATTGGTTTACATTGTTTTAGTCAGAGACTGCTCAGGAGACCTTGAGAATTGTTGAAAACAGTTCTGAAATAAAACATACATGATCATATTTCAGTAGTAAAAGATTGCAAGCTGTTGAGCTGAAAGGGGGAATATTTCAGTTAGAAAAGCACATCTGTCTTTCAATATGCAAGGCACCTGTCACCCAACCAGTGATAAAAAGCCAATATCCTATTTACTTTTTACTCAAAGCATTTGCAACTTGCAGTCATTAGTTTCATCTATGATAAAAATTGGCAATTCATGGCAATTGTCTTTTTACCATTATTTTCCTTTGTAAATCAAAGAAAAAAGCAATAAAATACTTTATTCATGTGAATGTCATTTTCTCATTTAGATATCATAAATAAATTGCCTTTTTAGTACAAAATGAAAAGTGGGAATTATTATTTAATGAACATTAGTATCCACAAAAACATATATATATGACATTTCACAATCATTTTAATTTCTTTTTCAGAGTAATTTCCTTAATTAACAAATGTATTTTCTTCAATTTATCATTTCTCAGTGTTGCTTAGAAGTTGATAAAACAACAATCTAATAATAAAAGCAGAAATATGAAAGAGAAGCAGAGGAATATGTTGCTGTGTGTTTTGGCAAGAAATAAAAGAGGAGTAGGTAAGCAATCTTTAAAGTGCTGTCTCTGCTTAGACTGGATCTCACAAAATATGACATCTTTTCTTGTTAAGTGGTTGCCTTAACTTTTTGTGCTTTGCCACTAAATGACAACTGTTTGCCTTTAGACACTTACTCAAATGAAAATACACTGAGCATTTTATTCTGAAATCTGCTTACTTTCATTTCCTTGGTTTCAGTAAAACTAAGAAACTAGCAGGAATATCTAACACTTTCAGAACTGAGTGCAAATTAATGCTATGGGATTTTTTCAATTGATGAATTCTGACTGAAGTTCACATCCTGAGACACCTTCTAGAAGAACAAACATGGAGTGTAATATTTTTTTCTGCATTAATGGTAGGGTCTTAATGGTACCAATAGAAGCCTCAATGAAGATCTAACACGTTCCTGGAGAAGAAAAATTGTCTTCAAAAATCCTTAACTTCCTAATTGCCAGAAAATGGAAGTTTATATAAAAGAGTAATTAGTATTTAACCTGTTTCTCATCATTTTGGGGGATTTGTTTGTTTGTTTGTTTCCTTTGTTTTTAACAAAGCATCAAATAGTATATTTTCTTGGGGGGCTTGATATGATCAACTAGAATAATTTATGTGTACTCTCACTGTCAAATTTTCAGTGTATGTACAAATAGCAAGAGAAAAATGAAACCTGATAAAAAATATAAATAGCTCCTGAAAGAAAGCATCATGCAGAAGTCTAAAATCTTTGGAAGCATGTGTAATAAAATTTCAATACTTCCTGGAAAAGTAGAAGTATTATTATGTAAGAACAAAATCAAAATAAAAAATCAAAACCAAACCATAATTATAATTTTAAAGATTCACCTCTAAATTATGATTCAGATGCTTCTAAACTTTCATCTTCTCCTGATCAGTGAGTTTCATAAATTTAGCAAGTATTATTTTTTAACTAAACATTCATTTCTACCAGTCTCTATTATGCCAACGCCCTCAGCAGTTTCACCTGACCAGCAAGTCAATCTCCAAATTAAAACCTATGGCATCCAGGAGCAAAGGAAAAGGAGCATACGAGCCATATATCTCACATTTAGACATTTTTAGGTAATCATACATATCTATAGGTATTAATATATAAGTTAAATACCACTCCAAATGAATAAAACTTTGGTATTCCATATCCTAAATTAAAAGCCTGTAAGCAAAAAATCTTTAAAAGATGGGTTTTCAGTAAGAAGGTAATATATTTAATAGGCTTTGGACATATAACTTTGTATTCTTTGCTGGGGGCAGGGGCGGTGGTGGTGGAAATAAAAAGTTGAAACACCAAGCACCAAGTTTTAAAAACTCTGTGATTCCAGCTGACTTTTAGTCTCCTCAACACATAGTACAATAAGACAATAACGAAAAAATGCTAAATAGATGATACTGTAGATAACTTTTAATTTTAAAAGCACTTTTAGTTGCACAGCATTCCAAGATGAATCGACTTTTTTTACCATTACATGGTTTTGTTTATAAAACTGTAGAAAGAGAGTATAGGAAAATATATTATTTAGTGCTTTTATTTAATTTACAGCTAGAGCTTTAAAATGAGGAACTAAGGCCCCACTGAGAAAATATATAATGAGAAATTTCCTCCTTAGAAAGTTTAGAGTCCAAAAGCCAATAGTACAATCACATTTTTTGTCATACTTAGGATATCTTATTACAGAAGTCAGAATAGCCACAAACAGTTTAATACTTTTGAGTTCTTTTAATATTCAGGGAAAGGTCATTCTATACATACATATCGGCCTAGCAGAAGCTTTTTAAAGGATAAATCAGATTTTTAAAACCTTCTACTAAAGCCAGTAGAACAGCATTCTAAATTGACTATATTTTAGTGAGATTTGCTGAACAAGACTTTTATAATTTATAATTCATGTTTACTCCCACCTTAACTTTCCTTACATCTTGATCCCAAATTAGAATATACAAGTTGTTGTCTAAGAGCATGTCTTCCCAAGCATTGTGAAGATATCTGAGATTTTTATTTGTATGTGTGAATTTGCAATAAGAATTTTTTTAACAAGTTATCCACTAACTTGTTTTTTAAAGAACAATATTTGTTGCCAGTTTTCATGTAGGTAAGATTTCCAATGTCTTTGGATACATATTCCTGAATATAATTAGATTTGTAAGAAATACTTTAAACCCCAGCTACCACTCAGTTGAACACCTCACTAGGCATCAGGGAAGCTACTTTCACTAGTAATGCAGAGCATTTCTATGAAATTCTCAACACAGAGGTCATTCTATAAAAATTAGTACACAAAGAAATTTGCCATTTTTTAAAATCTCAGAACTACATTTTCCAAAATATCCAGAGGTTTGTGTTCTAGCATCTGAATGGCTAATCTGAGACAGCATTAGCTGTCTGCACATCAAGAAAGGGCTGAAGTCACCTCCATGAAATATAATCTGCATGTTAGACATTTAAAGCCAGCATTCAAGTCAATGATCATTTATTTTAATTTTTTATTAGCTTCTACTTTTAAATTATCTATTTTCAGAAGTGAAATGTAAATTTAATTTAATCCATAAAATATGAAAAATGTAAGTGTTGCAAGACTATGTCATGAACTATTGACTTTTACTACATTATACTACAGACTGAGGGTCATATTGCTTCTGTAGACAGTCCAGGATTCTGTTGTGTGATCATGTGTATAACTGAAGATGTGTTAGAGAAACAAATCTATTAAATACTTTGATTGCCATTAAAACTTCTGAAGACAACCAAAATATTTTAAAATAATCTTTAAACATGCTCACCTCAATATAGATCTTCTAGCTGCAGTTTTCTGTATTGGTTGTCTCTGGATACAACAATACAGAACATTACAAATTAGAAAATATCAATACACAATCCATAAAAGTCTGCACTTTTCTATTACCTATAGGTATGTCAACCTGTAGTGGGAGCCTTTATGAAAATCAAAAGACAAAATCTGTCTCAGGACCATAAATGAAATATACTTATATGACTTGCTTATAAAAACCCTTGAACTAATATTGAAGTAATAGCAATAACAAAATTGTACCAATATTATCAAGGTTGGTTTAATAGTGAAATCTCCTCTATTTGTATCACCATAATATTTTTCAAAACTATTCACTAAGGAGAACTTCAGGCTGAATAGTCACCAAGTGTTGATTAATAGCCTATTTAACTCCAATTGAATTTAATGTAGCACCCAGTCATCCAAGTCATTTCCATGCCAAGTTTCACAATAACATTATCTAACTGACATTGTAAGAGATGTCAAATCATACGGCAATGATTAGTACAGATCACATTTCTGAAAATTGCTTCACACAAAAATACAAAAAATAAATGCTGAAGGAACAGTTACAATAGACATCACCTTGGCTTCAAACAGGAAACCCTGAAGAGGAAGAAATTTAGTTATAGATGTCTCTATAAAATGAACTTTGCATTCTAATTCTGAAGCACTCACTTGAAGAACTTTATCCTTTACTTACTTGCTCATATGCCTCATAGTTTCTTGGGGCAGGGCAGAGTTTTTCTCTGATTTGCAAGACATAACACTTTCTTTTCTGTTTTCAGGACTACTAGCTTCTATCAACTGCAGGAACATTGAAATGTGCCTTGGAAGCCATCAATGAAATGTGTCTCCTTGGGCTGATCCTGTGAGCTTCATGAAACACAAGATAAGATACTAATCAGTATGTTTGTGATCTTTGTCCAGAAACATACACAATTTTCGTTATGATTGACATCTTGAATTTTCAATGAAATTTCTCACTTATCCTAGAAAAATATCTCTTTTGTAACATCTTCTGTAACATTTTTATTCTACTTTTTTATTTAGGTTGTTAACTTCCCCATAGATGCAGTTTGATTCAAGTACATTGTTGGTTGTATGCATCTCTTTCAATGTGATCTCACAGCTATCTTCATCACTGCAGTGCAGTTGACATCTGCCAAGTAGAGAGACCAAATGCTACTTCATTGTAGCCAGAGTTCAAGCTGTCCATTTTCTGAATGATGAAGAAAAGGGTGAAAAGATTAATTTTAGCATACTACATTCAGATCCTGAGCTTCCACTTTGTTTCATTGGCTATCAGGAGAGCACATCCTGTTTCCTAAAGCTCCCATCACACACAATAATGCTGTTAGAGATGCTCAAATCTGACCAAACTCACTGAGCCTCCTCTAACATACATGTACTTGGGTAACAACATTAAATTTTCTTTCCCCAGTAATTTTCCCATGAAAAGGATGTTTTGGGGTCAACAGTTTCCTCCATAAGCAAGACTTGTCTGAGCAAATCTTTCCCATAGCACTGAATCAGCTTACCGTCTGTTTTTATAATTAAATTGTTAAAAAAGAAAACAAACAAAACAAAAGATCACAAAACATTTCAGCATACAGTACCAGGTTTCTCATTCTCAAATTACAATTCCTTGGCATGAAAAGATTTACCTCAGACCATTATTAATTATTTATGCAGTACTACATATGGGTAAACCTAAGCAGACCTAAGTATCTGTCAATATATACCAATGTTTAACTTTTGGTAAGAAATGAAGCAAAGAAATATTAGATTAAAAAAAGGGAAAAAAGATCAGATTAAACCTATTAAAGGCTTTTTGCATAAGGTCAAAATAGGTACAAATTTTTGTAATATAAATTATAACTACAAAATAACAGCTCTAAACCAAGGGATATAGGAGATGTCTTGCTGTTGCAGCAGCAGCTGTGGCAAAATCAGTGTCCTCAGATGTAAGATGGATACACATCTCCATCCCAAAGTTACCTCAGATGTAAGATGCACACCTCCATCCCAAAGTTACCCACCTCCGAGGTACAATTACCCTTCCCTGAATAGGATGCATGACTAGAGCTACTCAAGCTCCTCCTAAAGATGAAGAAATAGTATAAAAATAAGTTAAGAATGGGGAGAAGTTAGGGAAGACTCTATCCTAACTTCTGGGATTGATTGACAGGCTGAACCTGTCACCATAGGACACCTATTGGGTAAGACCCATACTCATGTATGATGAATGATAAGTGATTAGGGTACGTCTGTGTATTGACTTGAATATGTTTTTGGAGTTAGACACTGTCACTAGTGGTCTTTGAACCTCAACCTGTCACAGTGTTATTAATAAAGAGTTCTACTAATAAAAATAATTTACTTTGTAAATTGTTAGTGTGAGTCCTTCAAGGGCACAGGCATCTTGCTGGCAGCAGGCAACATACTCAAATAAAAGTGGGGAGAGCCAGAAAGGGGTATCTCTTACTCTGTTGGTCTGTGTCCCTTAACAAGTCAGTCAAACTGTTCTCTGATCCAGCAGATTTCTCAGTGGAGAGTATCCAGAATGGGACAATGACAGACTGGTTCTTCAGTGCTTTCCTGAGGCACTGGCAGAGTAATCAAACACAAAATGTTTGAGAAAATCTCTGCTTTCACATGACAAAGAGAGATGCTGACAATATATGAGGCTAAGTGTATTTGCACACAGCATGAGCCAAAGGAGAATTTAGCCCTGTAGTTCAAACTTTTGCTCTTGTAGTCAGAAAAAACTATCTGAGTTTGGCAGCAAGCCAGACAAAAGCAGTGGGACTGTACAGCAGGGCTGGAGCCTAAAAGTCTCTGAGAGGACAGATGGAACAACTAAAAAGTAGGATTTTGCTGCTAAAATAATATATATCTGTACCAGTTTGCAGTTGAAGTATAATTAGCTGTGGATACATAGAGGTATTATCATGCTCAGCTAGGTAGCTGCCACTGTCAAGTTTGCTGCTCTTGACGTTCCAAAGCAGTTACTCAGAATCACAGATCATTGTAATCTGTAAAAAGCAGACCTTTAGAATAACATGCATATAGTAAATTATACACTGATATTATCCATATGTTCAGACACATAGATACCAACCATAGATTTTCTGAAATAACTGTTTGCAGTGAATCTTTGCCATTTTTTAGTCTGTGTGTTTCAGCTTTTAAAATTTTAAACTTTGCTGTCTTCTTGTTCTAAACTATTTTTTCTATAAACTTCCAAATATATGACAGAGGAGGAAAAGAACCAAGCATGGAAAACTTCAGCTGTTACAGTGAGTTTTCAGAGTGCTAGAGAAACAGCAGTCAGAGAACTAATGGAAGTTCCAACAGATTCTGAACTTTATTGCTTATTTAACACTCTAAGAAGTGCATTTCAATCATTAAGTGGAGATCTAATATGCAAAGCAGCAACAAAAATTCAATAGTCTTTAGGAATCCTCCAAGGCTAATTTATATCATGAGGCCATTAAAATATTCCAGATATGAAACCATGTTTTCATAATTCAGTTGAAATAATTTCAAGCACCTACTAAATTTTATCATTAAATAGAAATTCTGCAGTGTTTTCTTATTAATTTTGTATATAGGCAGAGCTCTTTTTTTACAAGGTTGCTTATGTACAACATATCATATACCTTAAATTCATGTACTTCTGTATGAAGGCAAAATGCAGTAGTCATCTGATTAACACTTTAGACTTACTTATGAAGCTGTCATAGACTCCAGTGTTTGTAATTTGTCTGCCTCCATTTTTACTTAGTCATAATCTGACCAAAACGAAACAGGGTTTCTCGTTTTACCATCACTTGGAAACATGGATTCTTTAAAGCTTCTTTTTCTGACACTATATAGAAATACATAAGGTTTAAGACATAATATGAATATTACCAGCCACTGGAATACCATTAGGCTACAATCTTACATCAGTCTTTTAAACATCTCTATTCATTTCCTATCTTCATTCCATTGTAATGACAGAAACACACTTTGAAAATAACGTGTTACTGAAGTCACTTCATTGGTCTACAGAAAATAAGTGAAATATTAAGTTGTTCCAAATGTGAATTTTCTTGTGAATGATTTGCAGTCCATTATGGAAATACCTAATCTACTTCTTTAATGTATCACTAAGTGGACACAGTCAATAGATGAACAATAATTTACAGTTTGATTGTGTAAGGCCAGTGACATCCTGAATTCCCAAGATGATGGGATCTGAATATTGCTCATCATGTCATGAAGGTCGTAATGTTAGGCAGAACTAAGCAATGGATAAATGTTTTAATTTTATAATTCAAGTGAAGGCTAACTACATAACAAAAGAAGCAGGTAAATTACTCACAGAAAGTTATTCATCCATATAGTCAAAGAAGTAATGAGATTCAGATGTTCTTTTTGTTTTGCTCATGATACTACATCTGTCTAGATAACAATATTCTCTATCTTTTCATCTTTAAGGAATTCAAATTCTCTCAGGCTTTGCACTAGTCTGGTTTCTGCTGTCACAGGACCCAGGAAATAGAAAATCTCCTTGCAAGCTACAGCTGTCTAATACATGTAAAATGTGTTCTCAAAGGTGCCAACACCTGTCCAGCATGTCCCTGAATTTGTATTGGCTGCACAAGACTTGTAGTTAGCTCAACTAAGAGACACAGCCATCCATCATTCCTCTGGGAGGAAGTTGAGTACAGTTATTCTATTATGGAATGTATTTACTTCTATTTATTCCTTCTTGATATTCTATCCATATAGAATGTTGTAATTCTGATACTAGTGCTTCAGTGATCTATCATTCCCCATAAGCTCCCATGCATATACTTTTTCTGTTTAATGTTTTTTTCCTGTCTGTTTTCTGTTGGGTCTTGAAAAATTTAGACTAAAGTAAAGAAATCATTACTGCTTAGAGCAAAGGAAGAGCTCAAACACAGAACATTGCTAGACTCACTGCAGCGGTTTGCCTTCTGCTTCTTTTATTTATTCACAGACTTCAGGCTACTTCAGCTTTTTGTTTTCTCACTGATCTTCAGTCTTGTCTTTTCTGTAGTGTTGCATTCCTTCTTGTCCCCATAGTCCCCCAATCTTTATTCTGTTTTTCCCTCAAGAGCCTAGTCTGGTAACCAGAATTGAATGGAAAACTAAATAATTTTTAAATGTACACACTTCTGCACAAATGTAGTTATTATGACCCAGAACTCCCTTGTGCACCTCTGTGGAATGCTTCGGTTAGGATCGGTGTCTTCAGAAAATCTTTGTATAGCCAAGAGCTAAAAAGGCACTTTGAGAGCCCATCAATGTGTGATTCACTCTCTGGAGGTACTTCACTTTCTGTTCACCACAGGGAGAATGGGAGGGATGATTGTGCAGTAATAGTGCTTCTGGCAATGCCTTAGCCAACTGGGAGGAATCTGGTCTCATTCATAGGTAAGTGGCAGGTTGAGAGATAAGGAGATAGGTAATGCTGTTGTTTTCAAAGGAGTATCTTGCCTCTGACACCCTCACTGGTCTAGCTAGCAGAATTCTCATAAACCAGTTTATCCAGCTAAGCAGAAATTTGCCTGGGTGTGCATCCCTCATGCCCTCCACATGTATGAACCAACCCTAAAAAGCAGTCAAAACTGCATTTCTCCAGAAATTTGAGCTGACAAATCATGTTTGTTTCTCATTACCAAATACGAAATTTAAGTGGGAAAAAAGTAGACTTGGGTACTTTTCAAAAGCAATTGCACAGCAACAGTAGCAGCCACGTAGAGATTTCTTCAGAGAGTGAACATTTGCATTGGAAGGGAAAGCATTATGCATGTAACACATGTAACATTGCCATCTAGTGACGTCAGCTGCAACAACGCGCTTCAACAGCTCCCAGATGCGCGCACAGCCGCCTCCTGTCACAACAACCTCCTTCCTTCTTCCTGGTCTTCATGATTTATTATTTGGCACTCATATTTATTGGGCCTTCTCCTACATTTAAATTGGAGCTGCATAAAAACCTTTTGAATGGGCATCTAACACAATTTGCAGGTTTGTCAGAAAATGAATAAGGAAGTTACTCAAGGAGGCTAGGAATAATCTCACTTTACCTCTAAAAAATGAAAAGGTTTGTTCTTATGGATTTTTGGTTGCATGTTACTATATCTAATTGTCATGGTTTACAAATGGTATTCAATTTAGTAGTCCCACTAAAACCATGCTGCCACTATTCCCCTCCAACTGGAAGAACAAAAGGCAAAGATTATGGGTTGAGATAAGAACAATTTACTGGAAACAGCAAAGAGATAAGAAGATGAACAGTAACAGCAATGCATTAATAAGAAAAGGTATAAGATGAAACAATTTACTTGGCAAGCCTGTGACAATAGTCTATTGGCTCTTCCCCACTACATTTTCTCCCCACCCAAAGGAACACCCTCCTCCTGGGAAATGAGAGCTCCTTACTCCTGCCCCTAGCAGTGATGCTAAGTGGAATAGAACCATCTCTGAGCCATGGCCCTCAACCCATGCCCCCTCCCCACCACTGAAAAAAATCAGCTCTGTCCTGGACAGAACCAGTGCATCGCTCTGATATTTTCACTAAAAGTTTTCCCCAAAATCAACCTCCTGAGAGCTTTCCAACTCATACTTAAGAAATTAAGAAATCAAGGACTCAAATAGATCCTAATATTTGTCAGTAGTGCCACTGATGCAAACCGACATGAACGAAGGATATCCAACCATTTCACACACATGGAAATAATCTCTTGAAGGGGATATAATTGCGTACTTAAAATGAAATTGAGCTTGGAATAAGTGTAGGTTATACAAGATCAAATACATCCTCTATCTTCTGTGGGATTTTAGACCAACAACTGTAGACAAGCACATTTGCACACATGAAATTTTATCAATGTAGCCAATCCTAAAGCCTAACACATCTAATCTTCCTTAGTATTCCACCTCAGCACTCAATCTATTCAACTGTTTGGATGGCTGCCTTATTTTCCCAAAGTAGAGAGTTTTCCAGCATAGAATACACTGTGCAATACTCATTGGATAGATGGCATTCTGGGGACATAATTGATACATCTATGCCATCATAATGACACACCTGCTCTTGTGGTACACTAAAATAGACTGAGAAAAATAGCAAAATATTACAGTAATTTATTAATATATCTACTGACTCTGTAGGTCCTTCTATGACCACTTGATGCATGCAGGTGGAAAACATTTATTCTATTTTTACAAAGGATATTTGAGGAAAAGCCTTGAACTTTGATGACACATTAATTATATGCTGAACTGAAGGTCACCCTAAGTAATTTTCATCCAAGTAATTTTAGATTTTTAGTTAGATTAATGTTTATTCACACCTTTTTCTTCTTTCCCTTTTTCTTCCTTTTCTGGAAAACACCAAAAATACTTTGAATCTGTTAATATATCTACCATTTTGAATAATTTTTGATTGAGCTGGAACATGAATCACACTATCTGCAGGAAGCTATAAGCTCATACAATCTGTCACTATCTTCACACTCAATGTACAGTGTGAGTGCATTGCCTTACTCCAAAATATTTCTTGTCCCTCAGACTACCAGAATGCTAGGTAAAGAGCTTTAATTTTATGTTTAAACCAGGCTTTTATATAAAAATGTACAGTTTCATAAGGCACAATTCTTGTGAAGAGCTATCAACTTGAACTTATTCATGAATTGTAGTGCCTAGAATGTTAAATAGAATAGCATTTTGTTTGGCTTTCTTTATGACTTACAGGGACACTTTATGGTAGGCATTTAAAATGTCAGCTATATTTATGTTCATATAGAAATATATGAGTATTTCCTTTTGAATTGTCTTTAGGTTTGCAAAAAAGAAAAAAACACTAATCATAGTCAGAGACTTTCTCTTAGAAAAGGCAAGTGCATATTTGCCTGATAGGCAAAAAAAGCACTGGAGTTGATCTTGAAACTTTAAATTGCGTTTATTTCCATCAAAAATTGTACCATATGTTGAAACACACAAAAATACAAAATTACACCTAAATATATATAGAAGTTTTTAATCACAAAATAATTACGTGATGAATTACTGTACGTCGTGCTTTACTACATAAATGAATGACCTGAAATTAAAATAAATTAATAGTAAGGGATACAAAAAATGTAAATGACACCTTTACCTGTACTTTTTTCTGAAAAATGCTCCTGCATCCATTTATGGTAGTAATAACTTTTAGCTAAAGCAGCCAGCTCATATTCAGGCAATGTTATCATTATTCAAGGGAGAGAATTATATATTCTGGGAATTGGAGTGCTTGCACAAAATTTGACATTGATGTAAATTATCAAACCAATGTCCAGAGGGAGCATGCTGTAAATAGGAATCATATATTTAATTCAATCCTCGCTGGTATCATAGCCTGCCTCTAAAACAGATTAAATTAGAAATTTTGCAGAACAAAGTGAAAGGTTTAACTCTAGTTTCAAACAAAGGTTTGTTCATCCTCGACAATACAGGGCAGTGTGAATCTACCTTTCTCCATATGCCTTGAGTTATGAAAAACAAAAAATTAAGAACCAGACTCAAAAACTTCACAGTGAAAGAAACTAATTTAAACTTCTCTTGTGCATTATCTGTGGATAATCTTCTCCATCCAATGTCTCTTTTCAGCTGGATGGATGGTTTCATTCTCTTCTATATTCTATCCCTTTCTTCTAATGCACGCACTTTCTTTCGTGTGTAGATGGTGGTTTTGGCACAGAGTCTGCTGAGGAGAGCTGACAGGGTTTGTGCAGTAAATATTACATGACATGGAGGTGTTTCCCCCTGCCATTAGTCACCATGACTAATGATGAATTCCAAAAGGTAGAGCAAAGAGGTAGGAACCCAAACCCATGAGGAGAAATTTTCTGTAATGATGTCCTGGATTCATACAGAATGCATTTTACAATTGAGTAGCTATGTAATTTTAATCTATCTGTCTACATATATCTACATATAGGGTTCTTCTTGTTCATTTAGGGCAGAAACCCTTTGAGGCCCCAGTCAAAACCAAACCTCCTGTCATACTGAGCATGATACTTACAACAGTAAATACTGTGAATGCAAATGTTGTCATAAAGACCTCCAGGAGACTAAGAAAAAGCAGCACTACTATAAGAATTTTACAGAAAGAAAACTGAGAAATTCAGTGCCTTGCAAGGTCAAGGTCAAAGGCAAGTTCAAGGCCTGCAGGAATCCTATAGAAGACAGTTTGTCCCTGAAGAGCATGTCAGCATGAAATCTCTGCAAGGATGAAGCACGGTCACTAAAGATGTTCCTAGAATGTGTTGTTGGAGTAACACCTTTGGAAGCTAAACAGTGATAGTGTAAAAAATGAAGTTTTTATCAGCTGTATATGAAACATTAATAAGTACAAAAATAAAAACTAGAAGAAAAATGAGATGGTTACTTCAAATAGTAAGTAGTTTAATCCAGAAAGACACTGACATAAATCCTTTCTTGAAAAATTTCTGATGTTCACTGGAAATCAAGTTTTGTTTGAAGCTGGTACTATACATGTTACTTTAATAAACACCCCCAGCAATGAACATTTATCATTTTGTAGTTTTAATGATCCAGAAGACACTATGTATCAGTGCTTGCAGTGTTATTACTAAAATTCAAATATAACGACAGGCTTTACAAATAATATTTTTGAAAGAACAGTACTTTTAAATGGTACTAACTAAGGTAAGAATTTTGTGTTTCTCGGAATAGAGGATTGTTGCGAAGTAACAAGAAGGAAAGTTAAGAAGGAAAGTTAATGTCTTAAAAATAAAATTATTGCAAAGGCAGAAGAGATAAATTGCCAATTTCAAAGATACAGATACACAGTGTCCAAAACACAGCAGATATTTTTGTCTACCATTTGGAGCTATAGAGTAACATGCAAATTCAAAGCAAACTGATTCTATGAATGATTAATTTTCTAGCTTTATGTATATCAGCTCTTCATTTTGCAAGGGAATGATCAGGTGAACAGGAAATATCATTGAGTGCTTCTCTGGCTGGCTGCCATGCCCCCAACGATGGCTAATAAAATTACACCAACACCTGAGAGATTGTCTTAAAAGAAAAAAGAACATTTTAAGGTGAGAATCTGAACATTGTGAGTTTATCTCAATAAATCATATACATCTAGAAGTTGTCACTTTTTTATAGTACAAATGCTCTGAGCTCTGACTTACTTTCCATAACATGTTTTCTGTTAGCTATATAAAATTTTAATGTCCTGTTACCTTTATGCAGTGAAAGCTATTTAAACATATTAAAAAGTTTCAAAAACCAGTGTTTCTGTGCTGAAAATATTACTATGCAGTTTTTTGACTAAATGATGAATTAAACTTTTCAATTGTGTTTGGTTTTAATTGAAAAAGAAGAGAGAAACAACAAGAAAGCATTGAAAGGATAATTAATATTAGATCCTGTTCTTTATTTCTTCCATTATAAATCTGATAAAATTATAGGAATGATGAATGCATCCATTCAATATCATCTAGCAGCAAAAAAAATGTTTCATCAGTAACATTCAAGGATGATGGAAAAAAAGCTCTTCAATTTCCAGGTGCAAAATAGCTACCTTTAGTTCTGTAAGCAAAAAAAAAGGTAATTTCTCAGATTATCTTGTATAAAGGATTGTTGCAGAAAAATGGTCCAATCAGTTCCCTAAACTTCTGATACAGCAGAAATTCATCACCATCAATGACTATATTCTAGGCACATAAGGCTGTCTACTCATTTTTTGATGCACATCCACTATACAAGAAAAGCATCTCAGCTGTAGAAAATGGTTGATGACATAACAGCCAGGCTGCAGATCCTGGTATCCCTCAAAACAGAATTCTGAGATGCAGCAGGGAGTTTTCACATAATCAAATTGATGTCTCTGCAGTTTGTTATATTAGCAACTTCCTCTGTTGAAGCGGCTTTGTGGGGTTCTGTAGGATTTTTGTGTTTCACTGATGCACCTACACTCCATAACAAATAAACCTTATAAAAATGAAAACCAGAAGAGGTGTATGTATTTGTAAAATAATTAGTCATGTCACTCATGGTTCAAAAACCAAGCCAGTTTCTAAATGTGTGCTGCTACTAATGATACCTTCTTTAAATGGATTTAAATAAATAATTGTTGTATAGGTGATTCACAAGAAGGAATGAAATCTATTTCACATCATCATTATTTTCCTATCAAGAGCCAACAGAGCTATATGCTTGTCAGCAGAGTAAAAACCTAGACTGTGAATACATGGGAAGCATAATCATGTGGATATGACACTTCTACAGAGCAAGTGGAATTACAATTTAGAACTGTACAGACATTAAGAATATAATGATTTTTCTTGTAGTAGTAGAGCACCTTACTTAAAATATCCCTCTTACCCACACAACACTGTAAAGCTGTTGAGTGATACACTACAATGTACAGTTCTGCAATTCTTTGTCTCTTTTAATGAAATAACACAATGAACCAGATTGTAAGCTCTTTAGCCTAGAAAAACTCTCAAATAATCTATCCCCATGAACAAATGATGGGATTAGCTCTGAGCAGCATGAGAACCCCCAACGGCCAGATGTGATAACTGACTGAACTGCTCTCATGTTGGTGAAAAGCAGAGAGCTGAGAGTCACATTTGGCATTTTAGTAACACCTTAACCTGTAGCTCTGTTAACTGATAACATTTTTTCTGTTGTTCTGAGCAGCACATTCATTCCCTATTGTAAAACTTGCATTGTGCTGTTTTCTTTCTGAAAGTGCCAGCAGCAAGAAGACAACAAGCAGGGATTAATGGTATGGAGGCAGGTGGCCTGTATGAACTAAAAAAATTGCATCACTGGTGAAGAGACCTGAAATGCTAGAGCTGCTTATGTGCAATTCTCATCTCTTCCTGCTCCTGAAGCAATGTAACTCTAAGGGGTGGCTCAGCTTAGAAAACTAATATGAACTAAAAGGAAAATGAAGAAGGTATCCCAGACTGAACAGCTTCAATAGATATGGACAACAAGGATAAATAAGGCTAAACCCTTACCAAGACACCTATCAGGATCTTATGTTAAATATATTTCTAATATAGAAATTGTCTCTCTCCAATATTATTGTTTCTCTTTACTCATCTATCCTTTCTCCCCTTACATTCATTTTCACACAAATCCTTGGACTCAGCATCTGGAAATGGAAAAAAAATTAACATATTTTAAATATGTTCTTTTTATCAGGTTTGAAGAGTGGCTGAAATAATTAATCTGGCTTTTTCTGGACAAATGAAATAAGAAATGGTCACACCACCTAATACATTATTACCTAATGTATCTTGTCAGTAATATCCCTTTCTGTTTAATACAGCAAGGGCTATGTCTTGTGCAGAGGTCAGGATATTTTCAGCCTTCCTGTAGATTGCTTAAATGAAGATATGCTGATAGAGTACTCTCTGCATTTCTGGAGACATACTGAAAAGGCAGCCTGTGCCATTTTCTAGCCCACACATGGGTTGTCATTATTCCCTGTATATTTTGTCTTCTTAGCAGTGGGGGAAAAGATTGCAGCTGGCAGATATTTCAGCCTCAATTTAAAACAATGTAAGCCTTAATATTTTTACCAGAATTAGAAGATCCAGAGATTTTAAGTACCTGTCAAGATATTGTCAACGCCTGTGGATGGATCAGAAGATCCAAGGATTAGAACCTTTACATCTGCATTTTCATAAAGCCTCCTGCTCTGTGAGTTATCATCTTTTCTGTTTGGGCAGTAGTTTCTGTCCTGGCTGCTCTCTTCACAACATGTAAATAGTGGAGTAAGAGATCTGAAGTAAAGATGTAGCAAATAACTTCTGTAATCTATTGATTCATGTATTTTAAGTATAAAAGGTGTCATAATGATGATCTAATCTGACCTCTCCAATTATGCAGGGCAAGGAGTTGCAGTGGGCAATTTATATATTAATAATCTCTGTATGACTTTTACCATATTTTTAAGAAAGTTATCCTATCTTACTTCTTTACATGATGAACTCACCTCAACCTTTGCTGAGTTTTCCCAGTGATCAATTACTCTCACTATTAAAATTTCTGATTTATTTCTAGTTCAAATTTGTCTAGCCTCATCTACTAACCACTGGATCTCATTACACTTTTCCCTATTAGATTAAAAAGGCATCTACCACCAGAAATGTCTTTCCTGTACAGTTACTTAAATAGCATAATCAAGTCACCCTTTAACCTTCTCTTAGATAAACTAAACAGATTGAGTTCAATTACCAAGCCTCCATCCTGCCTTCAGGAAAAAGTAGCAGTGGTACTCTTGGGAAAGGTTTCATGAACTAAACCACATTAATTCACCAGATTTTTTTTTCTAAAGCTTAGTCTACAGTTGCATGTGATTTTCTTTCCCTTACTAATGTCTGGGAGAAAGAGCAATAAAATGTCTTTTTCCTTTCCTCAGCCCCACAAAAGCAATTGAGTGTGCTAAAGCTGGTTGCTCCCAAAGATAACTTTATTCAGTCAGCTTCAGGAGCAGAATTTGTTTGATATTGCAATTTCAACCCCTGAGAACTGGATGTTATTCAAGGACAGATCTGGACATGTAGAAGTGGGGCTCAAAAACACAAGCAAGATGAGTAGGATGACAGACAATAGAGCAGCATGTTTCTACAAGTTGGCTTCTAGCAGATTTGCAAACTCATTGGAGACCAGGATTCTTAGTCAGTAGCCTCTTCTGGATTTAGACATGTAAGTCATACACTTAGAGAAAGTCTTTGAAGTATATAAAACTAAATTCTCACTTCCAAAAAGAAAAGGAAGGAAAAAAAAGACATCTAATCTACTACACTAGAGAAAAAGATAACATCCATGCTACTCCAAAGAGATGGAAGCTAAAAATTCAAACATTACAAAGACAGAAAAAAATGAAATTGACTATGTGCATGACTGATTAAGCCACTCATCTGGCAAAGAAGAGTCAATGCCTTGTACTCAGTACAGGTTGGTACAAAATGCTTTAGCAGGTCCAAAAGCAGGGAGTCCTTTCAGATTAGGAGGAGCAATAGAAGACTAATGGGGATGAGGCTGGTGCCAAGGAGAAAGGCGTGGAGGGAGCCATGTTGTGGCACTTCTGTGTTCCCCTTGGCATTCCGCCTTTTGCAGCTGCAGTGTGCTTAGAGCTCTGGGCTTTGTGGTTTTTGGAACCCTAACCCTAGGCATAACCCTAACCCTGGGCAGAGTATTAAAAGCTGCCTTGGGCTGAAGCTTGTGCCAAGCAGAAAGTTGAGGAGGTGTGCTGGGGTGACTTTATGATGCTTGTATCCCCAGCCTTTTGCTTTGCTTATGCTGAATATTGTGTTCTGCACCTTGAGGACTGGTGCTGAGAGCGAAGCAGGAAAGAATCACAGAGTTTGTTTTCAGAAACTGCACTTGCTCCCCTGCATTCCTTCTCATGGTCTGTGTTGTCGGCAGCACGGACAGACAGCTGGAGAGAGCTCTTTTTGCTCCTAGTTAGTTTTTAGCTAGCTGAGGCAGAGAAGTTCCCTGGACTGTGGTCATTCTTTTTCTTGGAATTGTTCAAACCTGGTCTGTACCAAAAACCCAGAAAGCAGGAGCTCACACCTGTGGCCCCCCAGGGCCCGGATGCTGCATTCCAGCACCCGAGGGACTGGTAAGAAACTGAGCCAGCCGAGCTACAGCCCAGGACAAGGACCTTCTGAATTTGCTATCTCTTCAGAACAGCGGGAGGTTTTATTGTTTAATATTATTCAAATTTTATGCTTGTGAATACTTTGCTTGTTAAATAAACAGGTTTTTTCCACTTTTCTCCAAGGAAATCTTTTCCCAAACCAGTTGGAGGAGAAGCCACTTGAATTTGCTTTCTAGAAGAACCCAGTTCGGAGGTTTCTTGCCAAATTTGTCCTAAACCAGGACAGGTAACATTTTGTTTAATTCTTTAAGTCTAATTTTGTGACAGATTGTGTAAAATGCCCTACCAAACTGAAGTTATACTCATCTCATTTCGTTCCCTTTGTTAAATGAAAATGTAATCTTATTCAAAGTAATTTAAATTTACTTTCCATTTTTATACTTCAAACATTTGCACTGGCTATTATTCTTGACTTTGTTTTTAGCCTTTGAATTCTCATAGATCTTAATTTCTAATATTTGTTTCAGCATTTTGTTAGGAAGATAATTTTTCAATCTCTTCTTTGTCCTATTTGCTCTCTGCCTGATGCTTTTTTCCTCCCATAGTGACTGTTGAATGCTTTTTTTCCTGTAGTGAATTCTGCCTGGAGACATAGGGACCAAACCTCAGAGCAGACTTTGCACAGCTTTGCAGAGTTCAGCAAAAAAGTGGTGACAAAAAATCCATCATGTGAAGTCCTGGAATAAAGAGTCTCAAAACATTATACTTTAAACCAGCCTGATTTTGGACTGTATCATCTGCATCTCTATAATTTGATCAGAAACCAGTTCAGAGGAATATGTCCATTCTTACAGAGGGACAGCCTGAGAATGGGCCTTATACAATGTGGTGGAGAAGGGATGTCTTAGTCCCTTCCAGACACACAGTTTTTGTCAGTTCACTAAAAGGTGAAACTTAGCATCCTCTCCATGGAAATGCAGTATCTACACCACAGTCTTTTCTATGAGTATTATGCAAATGCAGTTCTCAAATTAACCTTGACTTATTGGGAATGGTGCTGAATGGCAAAGTAAACCCAGTCTTGTTTTCAAACTTGTGTTGACTTCAAAGTTCCTCTTCTAGCTCTGTCCCTGAGTCTAGAATATACTTTGTGTTCTGGTACTGATCATGATGGAGACAATACAAGAATTGCATTGCCTGGTATTGTTTTAAATAGTCAACATTCCTAAAAAGTTATTAAACGTTTCTAAGAGTTGATAGGTATGTGATTGCATTGTTGTGTCCTTTAAAGACCTTGAGAAGCTACTGAGAACAGGGAGGTTAACAGCTTCAATTTTGTTTTAATGAGATAGTGAAGTCTTGAGAAGCTGTGGAGATAAGGGGAGAAATAACTACATGATAAATGAGGAAAAGCAGAGATGTAACAGAGAACTAGGAGATACAAGACTCTTCATAAATGAAAGGTTTGAGGAATATGCTGTGGGAAATAAAATAAGGAACAGTGAAAAGGAAAGATCTCATCTTTATGTTGTGCATTTCTATTTTTGTAAATCGGCGATAGTCATAAGAAAACTGCATTGAGATCACCATCTGGTTCTGAGATCAGATTATGGTAATGCAAAGTGGATTGCTGTTCAAGACTGAGGGAATGACTTGAAAATATGCTGAGCTGTTCTGCATGACTCTTCAAAGTCAAAGTCAGATTATTAGAGGTAGAAAGGAGACTGTGCAAGAGTTGGTCCTCCCAGGGTTACTGCAAGCAGGTTCCAAAAGATTTTGTTACTACTTTGTGATGAGCCTGGTGCTCTTGTTTTCAAAAGACATAATTGAGGAATTAGTTCCATTTTTTTTTCCCAAGAGTTAAATTTAAAAAGCAGCATGACAAGAATATTAATTTTGATTTTTGGAAATGTTGGGTTTGTCTGCCCAAAACTGCACTTTTAAAAAATTGTGATCTTATTCTGAGATTGACACACTTATGTCTCTGCCCAACACCTGCCTCTCAGGGAACTAATAACTAAAAACTATTGAGCACCTCATTCGAGGTGTGCTACAATTCTATCGTAAACTTCAGAGAAAAATCAGGAAAGAAGTATTAAAATAACTGAAATTCATTGTCATAGACTTAAAAATGTCAGGATGATTTCTGAGTGTACGCCTAACAGCCAACCTCACAGCAGGGCACCTTCTTTATTTTAATAAGTAAAATCAGTTTCATGAATTTCATTATTTTAGATTGTTAATGCAAACCCTTTTTACTGTAGGTGCAAAACTGTAATAATTTACCTTTACCCTGGGCAGACTCCTTCTGCTTCCTCTAAGGAGATTGTATTTTCTCAAAAGCGAGGTTCTCCCTTGTAAGTGTTGGATTTTTAAGACAGATTATTTTCTTTAACAAAGGAAAGTTTCAAACAAAATAACTTGTTATTATCAAACAACAAACCCAGAATAATCTGCTAATCAAAGTAATGTCCAGCCCTTGAGGGTGGAGGACTTTGCTCCCCACAAGAAATTACATTGAAAATATCCACGAGTTGGTGCAAATTTTCCTCTTCCAGAGGCAAAATATTTGGTTTTATGCCTGCTGAGTCAAATCTGCTAGAGATGATTTAATAGAACCAAACAGAGAGCAAAAGGAAACCTGCTTCACTGGATTTTTTCACTTTGATTGCAGCATGGTAGGAAAAGGGCCTGCAGCACACATTGTTTTGTCTCTCTAGGCAAGTGCAGCTGTGAGCAGCGCTCCCAGATCCAGCTGGAGCTGAGATGTGAATGGGAGACAAAAGTCAGAGTTGGTTTGCCCCAGCTTGGCTTTCTGATCTGCAGTTTCTGCTGTCTGATTTCCCCTTTCTTGGAAGGTGCTGACCCTCAGTGACACTGCCAGCCTTCCTAGGAACTCTAAAAACTGCTCTCCAGCTGTGTGCTTCTATATTATGATGACTTCAAGTCTGCCAAAAAAAGGACTGATTTGTAATCTAGGTTTTCTTTGTGAGGTATGGGGCTTTCAAATTTTAGGTTTGTCAATGATGGTGCTTTATGCCCAATACAAGTTGTAATAAATTGTTTCATTTTGTTAGGAAGTTACTTTAAATAAATCACCAGTGTGTTTTTAAAAAAGGTATAAATAATGTTAACTTTTTAACTGCCCACCTGAAAAGAGGCAATATAAGGTACTTGGGACAGTGAAAAGTCCCAACTATTATAGCAATTTCAAAAGCAAATAGATTTAAACATGCTAGAATTAAAAGTAAAGAATTAATACAGAGTAAAAATGAAAGAGCTAAGAGAAATATATGGTTATAGGTGGGTGAAATTAGTTCAGCAAACAGGATATTTACTTAAAATATACAACTGAGATCCAGAAATCCATGGAGAGTTTCATTCAGAAAACAGTCAGGGAGATATGTGAACTATGATATTCAAAATCAGTCTAAAATGTAAAAATGTAAAAAAGTAAAAAAAATTAAGAAATAATATAGTAAGTTTTGTGTTCAACACAAAGATGTATAAGAGTGTTGGGAAATTCAAAATAAGACTGGATTTTGGGGCTTTTGCTGGCTTATTATTTTGTGAAAAAAAAATTAGGCATAATTTTTCAGGTCCACTGGAAAAAGATTATTATTTCACCCAGTTTTAAGCCGAACAATCTACCTGAAAGTCCATTATACTTGTCACTCTTGTTGCTTTCAAAAGCACTTTTCTACCAAGAAAGCATGTTCTGCTGTTCTCTTTTCTGCTTCATCTTCCTTTATCTTTCAGAATGCCTTCCACCAAGTTCCACTTTGTCAGATATCTCCCTTAGCAAACTCTTCTAGTGATCAAAGCCTTCCATCTGATGATCTCTTTCTTAGATATATCCTCCCAAAATAAAAAATAGAAGACTCTGACTTGTTTTGGCAGATCTACCATTCAAGGCTGCTCCATTTGAATAGATGATCAAAGATTAGTAATCCTCACTGTGCAGCATTTCCACTGAATTAGAGGTATTACCACCTCCTCTGGAATTATCCCTTTATGGAAACAAAAGTTAAAACAGGATGTGATTAAATTATAGATTCAAAATATCTCTGCAGTCTTTCTCACATTTACAAAGTTAAATTCTAAATTAAATGAAAAGTATAATTTTTACATTTATAATCTCTGTAAATTTTCATATAAATTTATTTCCAGAGCCCTTCTAGAAAAGAATTAACACACTTCACATCTTTCTCTCCATGGTTTTATTTCCACTTAAACAAATTTGCTATTTAATACAGGTTTTAGAAATGCAGAATTTTTGCATTCTTAACAATAGGGAAAGATTTTTATACAATGTAGAAGCATTTTGCTTTATTTCTTTAATCTTTTTAGTCTGCATGCAGGATTTAATACTTTTGATTTTTCAGTGTATTCAGAAACTATGCTTTGATGGTTAAGTATGTCTTTCCATATCAAGCACAGATGACAGCAAATCACTAAAGATCCTTTATGGCATTCTTCCCAAGGGAAAACAAAATTACATTTCCAAAAGACTATCCCCACAGTATTAAATTAAAAAGAAAAAAATTTTACCATTCCAGTACTTGAAAGAGGGTTGTTTTTTTCCTTTATTCTGCTCCTTGCATATTCATTTTGTAGATTATACTAATACTGTGCTATTTTTTTCTTCACAGATAGTTTCTGGCACCAACATTGGCTTCTCAGTGTCTCTCTGAGTTGGTAATCCATTGCTTCAAATGTCACTCTTGCTTCCCACATGAGATTTCCAGGGGAGAAGTTGGGGCTGCATATATACCTCACTAAAATTTTACTTGCCTCTCAGCGGTATTGGCCAGTTGGTGGATCAACTGAAGTGTATGTGCATTGTGGGAGAAGTGAAGAAAATGCACTTGAAGGTAGTCTTATATCTATCCTTGCAATATTTTATTAGTCTAAACACAGTATTACTCAAATTAACTTACTTGCCCAGGAAAAGGGAAATACTTCCTTTACACTGGCATAGCAAGAAGTAATCAAGAATGCAGCTCATGAACACCTGGTGGAAATAAAAATGATCCTTCAACTTGAAAATATTGTTCCTGCTCTGCCTCAAAATTGCAGAGCAAAAGATAGTTGAGTGGCTCAGTAGGGCTAATACATGTGTACAATTTTGCCTTTAATTTGTTGACTTCAGATCAGAAAAAATAGGCAGAGACCTCTAATGAATGCCCAGGAAAAGCTGTGCTGGGTTTATGCAGACTAACTATACAGCACTTGGCAGTCATTTTCCTTTTTGAAAACAATGTGCATGACAGGGCGGTGTAATGGAAATCTTAAGCCAGCTTTTGCTCATGCAGATTATTTTCATCCCATACCTTTGAACATCTCTTGCACTCAACACCATTTTTACGTCTTATGGATCTTTCCATTGTCACTATTGATATTTCTTATAAACTTTGCTGAGCATACAGGATTCAGTACAGTAGAATTCCCAGAGAAAACTATTTCAGCATTCAGATCTGAATGAGTGTTTGATCAGACCAAAATGGCTGATCAAGAGTTGGTCTAGACTGTACCAAACAACTCCCATCACAATCTTGTTAAGCACCTCTCATGCAAAAAAGAAAAAAAGCAATCTCTGATATATTTTTATTTCCTGAGAGAAACAACCTTTGGTCTTATATTTATCCTAATTAGAGCAGAATTGCACTGAGCCAGCAGATGCATCTTTGTAAGCCACCTGAGATCATAATCAGGACTTCACTGCTGGAAACCATGGACAATTCTTTAGGTCAGAGAAGTATCTTTGAGGAGCCTAGTGATGCTGGATTTGGCTAATTGTGAAGATCTATTCAGGTGACTCCAGAGAGCTGTATGCTCTCACATATTAATTAATTGCCTATAAAAATTACTGTTCATTTTTTATTTAAATCAAAACCTTTCCAGATTGCCAGGAGAAGACATCCATCAAGTTATGTAATTAGAAATATTTCCTTATTCTTCTTGCCACTAGACTTAGACATGTTTTCTAGAAATTTTATTTCAGGGTTTCTACAACACTTTACCTTCCACAGAAAGTATAATTTTGAAGACAAAATTCTTTAGTAAATCTCCCAATTTAAAAATTAACATAATACTGAGCCAAATAAATAATCTTTCCTGCTTAATTTTCTGCTATGCTGCAATGTGCTAGTTCCTAAAACTGTGATTGAAGAGGATACCACTCTGTTAGGGAAATGGTTTAGTGGTGGACCTAGCAGTGGTAGATTAATGGTTGGACTTGATGATCTCAGAGATCTTTTCCAACCTAAACAATTCTGTATCAATAGCTCCATTTAAATTATTAAGGTAGGCAGAAAACCCCCCAATGTCCTATTTTTGTATCTCTAATGACTATAAATAAAGCAAAGAAAATTATGTTAGACTAAGAATCTCAACTTTTAGACAGCTGATAGAAAACAGAATGAAAATTCTTACATTTTGAGATGTTTAGGCTACCTCTACTGGAAATATGTGTCACCGTCTGAGTCTTCAGAAGCAAATTTTATCTGCCTATCTCAGATGATTTTTTAGGATGGGATGAATCTTCTTCATTAGTCATTCACTATGTTTCATTCAAAAATTGTAATGTTTTAATTTATACAAAATATCTAACTTTAAAATTGCTAAAGTTATATGAAGTAAGTCCTACCAAAGCATTTCTGCCTTTGTTAAAAAAGACCAGGAATCAAACTTCAGACATTGATTTTCATAGTACTTTATTTAGCTTTATTTTTAGTCTTGCAACATGCTGGGTTTTAGCTTAAATTTCCTACCTTGGTGTAGATTAGATCACAATCACACTTGAAAATAATAGTGAAATTTGGCAAAAAGCATGCTCTCAAGTGGCTTGGCTATTTGGAGACTGAGAAATTTGGTTTGCAAATGCAACCACTTTAAAACTGAGAAAGTCATCCTTGCTGGTGCTAGTGCTTAACGAAAGCAATGGAATTTGTCCACAGACTTGATCACAGAAAATAAATTTTGTTCCAGTTAATATGCCAGGACCCAAACACAGAAATATAAAGAGATTTGCACCATTTTAATGAAAACATGGTCCATAAAACCACCTAAGCCCCTTGTTATGGTACAAAAAACTGTAAATATTATAAGTTAAAGTACTACCCTTGATGGATTCTGCCATGCAATATTTCCAGCAAACAGCAGAAGTTTAGAAAATAGATATCTTCTTTGGATTGCAGAAGAGCATATGCTTTGATAACTCTGCTTTCTATAAATCATGTATGTTCATGATAACGAATCTGTAATTTCAAGTCTTTACAAAAATGACAAAGCTGATGTTCATGCTAGGATTTATTCTCAGCAAAAGATATAATACTGTACAATTTTACATAAAAACTATGTACCTGCAAAACACAAAAGCACAACAACCTGATTGATTTCTACACATTTCTGCCTAATAGATACACAGTAAATGCATTTATAAGAAAATTACTGACTCTTGAGGGATGGAGAGATCTAGATAATTTGGAGCATTGGTCAATGATTGATTGGATGCAATTGTCAGATTCTGCACCTGGGATGGAGCAATGCCAGGCACAAGTATAAACTGGGAGAGGAGTGGCTGCAGAGCAGCCCTGCACAGAGGGAACTGAGGGGGCTGCTGCCAGCAGGATCAACGTGAGTCAGCTGTGTGTGCCCAGGCAGCCAAGAGGGCAAACCCAATCCTGGGCTGATCAAACAGAGCATCAGCACCAGCTGGGCAAAAGGGGTGATTATCCCATTCTATTCAGCTTTGGAGCAGCCTCACTGGGAGTGCTGTGTGCAGTTCTGGGCTGCACAGTTTGAGAAGGATGTGAAGAGGAGGGTAACAAAGCTGGTGAAAGGGCTCGAGTGAGTGTCCTGCGGCGGGTGGGGCCAAGGACTCTGGGCTTATCAGGTCCGGAGAAAAGGACACTGAGGGGTGACCTCATTGCTCGGTACAGATTCCCCAGGATGGGAAGGGGAGAGCATGGGGCTACTCTCTCTCCTTGAGTTCCAGTTAGAGGATACACAGGAGTGGTTTAAAGCTGCACTGGGGAGGTTCAGACTGGACATTAGAAAGCATTTCTTTACTAAGATGGTGGTTAAACATGGAACAGGCTTCCTAGAGAGGTGATTGATGCCTGCCAGTGTCCGGGAGCCATTTGGACAATGCCCTTAAAAACATGCTTCAACTTTTGGTAAGCCCCAAAGAAGTCAAACAGCTGGACTAGATGATTGTTATAGACCCCATACAACTGAAATATTCTGTTCTAAATTAGCATAGCAATATCAACAGAACACCGAAAATTCAAGAAAACAAATAATTTCCCATTTGCAGAATACTAAATAGTCATTGCTGTGTTCATTGTAATAGGTATATCAAACAAGACTCTGCTGTATGGTTTGAATGGATTTCTTAAAGCTCTACATCAGCCCTTTTTATGACACCAATGCAGAAATATTTTGCAAAATGCAATGGGTGCTGGGGTTCACAGGGTCAGATTCAATGTTCGTCACAATTTCATCTGACCTTACAAATGTCAAACATTAATTCTGTGAATAGCTTTATTTTGCTGGTAGTAGACAGTAATAATTATACATTCTGTACAATCTTGCAAGTCTGTCTTTAAAAGTATACAAGACACTCTTAAATCAATAAGCTTCTTCATTTACTCCCAAAAAGACAAGCTTAAACCCCTCCATACTGAAAGAGCAATATATTAATTTAAAATGTCTTTTTTCCTTTTCACGTTTGAAGAGTTCCAAAAGGCCAGTTTTGATATCATCTTTGGACAGCCTTAATTTATTGTGTCTCACAATAAATAATGTATGTATGAAAAGAGCTTAGCTTTATGTGTTATTAAGTATGTTAGGCTATTGTATTTTGTTCTTATCCCAAGTCTAATCTATCTGAACAGCTTCAAGATAGTGAGGTGACTTAACTCTTGTAATTTAGCAAAGGCCTGAGTGGCTCACTTATTCTCGAAATGCTCTCAATTTATCACATTAATCAAAATGTTAATCAATGGTATGAGTCTCTTGTTCTGCATAAGAACCATGCTGCTGCCTCTAGTAGATATTTTTTCTGTATTTAGCCCTGCTACTGGTATTTTAGTATTTTTCCTGGTTAATGAAACCTTTTCCTAGTCTGAGAATATATAAAGCATCTAAGTAAATATCTTATGAACAATGAACTACAAATCATCTTGGGAAATATGTGGCTGCTGGCTCGTAGGTGACCTAGAAAAAAAACCAGTAGTTAAATCATTAACCAGCATATTCAAAATTGCTGTGTGTTTAAGTTGGTTGTTTTCTTTTGTCAGACCATTTCCAGAACTGGTTCACAAAATTTACAAATTCACTTTTCCAAAATAGGTTTCTACAATCTTTTCAGTAAGGCTGTTTATTCAAATCATGTAAATGTTTAGTCTGCTAACCTCTGTGCATATCTAACAGAAACTGTGATTGTAGATTAAAACTGATAAAAACTATTTTTCTCTAAGGTGTTTCAGCTTTAAATATACATACATAGGTAAAAACTCAGGCTCTCACACACTGACACCGACAAATTATTTTGAATCTTAAAGTAGCAGGAATATAAATAGAAAAAAAAAATCTCTGCTGCTTCTTATGTTTCATGAGGAAACTTCTACAAGGATGTTTCACAAGGAAATTTCTACAAGGATAATAACAGTAATTCAGGTGCAATACATATTTGACATAGATGATATGTATTGAAGTTGTTGTTTTTATTTCACATATCCTGAAGGTTTAAATCACTGCTTACTTAGACTAGATGGAGTAGGTGGTATTTCTATTAAAACTACTATTATAATAACTTTGTACCTGCTTATTAAGTATATACTGCTTTAATGCAGCCTAATACATATATAGTCCCATTAAGCTTTGCTGAGATGACCCAAAGCAATCTGTCTGGGGCAGCTCAGACCTGACAAAAGGCTAATTCACTCTGCTGAGAATAAGAGACAGCAGACAGACTCAGGGAAAGAAATAGGGTAGCAATGTAGGATCAGTAGCCTAAGGTTTTTGCCAGAAGCATGACAAAGGAGTAGCTTTACCATGAGACAAGATGTTTGTGCTGAGATTTTGCTGAGTAAAAAGGCACACAGAAGATGTCTAAAGGTTGTTGGAGACTGGAATCACTGTCTGAGGATAGTGGGGATTTAGCCAGCCAACTGATGATAGGTGATATGAGATGCTGAAGAAACTTGGCCTTTTTAGTCTACTTAAGTGAAAATTAAGAGAGAGAGAGAGAGAGATAGATAAATAGATAGATGAAAAATTGATATTTAAAGATGAACTTAGTGAGAAAGGTATAGAAAAACTCAGTGCCTTGAAGCTCAAAACATACCCACTCAGACTGGAGATGAGGTATATTTTTAATTGTGAGAAGAATTAACAACTTCCAATTTATTGTAGATTCCATCAGGGATTCAAAAGCAGCTAATGGTTTATTATGTGGGTGAAAACCCTCTCTTTACACCTATACCTAGAAGCTGTGAGGTAGGTGGCTAATTCAGCAGAGACACACAGAACAGTATAACATGTAGGTACAAACTGAGCTGGTTGCAATGTAGACTAACTTGCACTAGGAAGGTCCATTCCTAATTTTGGTGTAAGGTCACATTAATGTAGCTGTTGAGCTTCAGGTTGAAAACTGGCTAGTATTTAATACCTTGAGAAAATAAAAGAATGCATATCCAACTCTACACGTATACCTGTTCTTGGGGAAATGCTGTAATGAAAAGGCAAATGTCATCAATGGCTATCTAGAATAAGTGGATGAAGTTCCTTGAGTTTTGCTGTTTAGTAGATAAGCCCACCTTAACATGGATCCCTCTGGCCACTAAAATCTATTACTCTAGGTGAAAGCAAATGAAAAAAAGGAGTGATTAAGCAATGAAGAATGAATAAAATGTTATTATTTGAATGGCTACATCTGCTATTTGTTACTGTATTTAAAATTATTCCCACCAGCAGAATGATCCCTGTGCCTTGCTGCAGCTGGTTGTTTGTTTCAGTCTTGTCATATTTTGATTTGCGTTTACATGGAAATAAACAAATCTGTTATTGTCACAGTTTGACAATGTGGCAAAATGAAATGCCATAAATTATTTAACCCTTATTCATTATTCTTAGGTCCATCATGTTTATGAACATTTCTGTCTATAAATTTTAATTCATTTATTCATTTAAATGTGTCCCTCAGGATTTTTTTTAGGAGTGAAAGAATGAAGATTATGCAAAACTGAAGTAGCTCTCTCTGGAGAAGCTGAGCAAATGGTCACAGGGTATTATAATAAAATTTAGCATTAAGTATAGTTTTTCACAGAACCTATTGAGGCTTGTAAATATAATTCATACTTCTGCTTTCTGTATTAGTCCATCTTTGATGCAATAAATCAATCCTTCTTTACCTGTCTTTGAACAGTGATTGATATACCTCTTTTAAAATAGTTTAAGCAAGGTTTGTGTGTCTTATTTTAAAGACACTAGATAGAAAATGCCATGTATGCTATTGCACAGAACAAATGATTATTCAAGAATTGTGACACTGTGTTGTAATCTAGTTACTGGTAAGCATTTTCAAGGTAAGTATTATTTGCAAAGATTTTCATTTGCTCTTGTGATATTCTGAGATCTACGCAGACATAAGGAAAACTGGCTTGAGCACAAGTTGCTTTTTGGGTTTGAGAATTCTTTCCTTTCCCTACCACTATCATCCCACACAGTAAAAAAACTGCAAATTCGAAGTTGCTGGACAACATCTGACTGTGCTCTGTATGTCAGTCTGTTTATTTTCTTTTGTTTTCACCTACCATGAATATGTATCTAGGTCATGGAAGTGGAACAATGTGAGGAGGCGAGTTTAACATCCACCCACCCCTAGACATATTTTGACCCCTTTGGTGTCTTATTTTCTTATAAAGAAATTAATTTCTTAAAGTAAAAAGTTCCTAGGTTATGTGTTGGGAAGAATTAACTGCTTCTAATCTTTCCCATGACATTTAACTTTCTTGATGGTCTGGTACGAAGCATACTGTTTTTTTTATTTGAATCAGGACTTAAGGTGACTTATGGCAGCTTTGATTATATTAATAACTTACTATTTTGCCTGATTTATTAGCAGAGAATACATAGCTAGTCAGTGGGCCAAAGGGGAAAAACCCCCAGTATTTAGTCCACCAGTATGGTGCTTTCAGCTGAAGGAACACAGGAGAATTGTTCTGCTTTTTTAATGGACCAGTAATTAATGATTACTTAGTTTTCAAGAACCACAAGAATTACCTTTTCCTAATATGTCTCTGTACTGGATCTGGTTGTAATGTTTTTAATTTTCTTCACAGCAACCTATATAGTTCTGTGTTTTGGATTTGTGGCTAAAATTGTGTTGATAACAAACTAATACTTTGCCTGTTGCTCCATTGTGCTTGCACAGGTTCAAATCTTTCTCCCACTTCACCCATCCTCACCTTCCAAGGAGGGAAGCAGCACTGCTGGGACTGTTGAATCAGCCAAAGGGATATTCCTACTATATAATGTCATGGTCAGCAAGTCCTGTATTCTGCATTCAATTAGAACTGTAAAGGAAGAAGGGGAATGAGATGGTTTCTTACTTCCAAGGTGGCTATTGCTCAAAAAACATGGGGCCTGTCTACTGGTGGGAGGTGGTGTGTGATCTCTTTTTAAAAGGAGCATTATCTCCCCTTGATAATGCTTATTCTCTGTTAAGAAGACAGCAGGGAGTTAGCAGGGCTAGGAAATGATAGTTCTAGTCAGCATATATGAAGTAATTCTGTTTGGAGGGCTTTTTTAATCTTTTAGTCTAGCTTATGGGTGCAAGCTATACTTACAGGCACAGATATAGTCCTTTTGATGCTTTTCTTGTCCCTGTCTGGCCCAATGAATATTTATGGACTGGAAAAAGGAACAAATTCAAGGCATTTGTCTCTTCCAGTGTAATGATTCAGTTTCTGGTTTCTAAAGTTAACCTGAAAAATAAGACATTGAAGCTTGAATACCCCAAAGTAGGAAAAACTGTATTCAGTTCTTATACAAATTGTAGCAGCTCTCCATGATGAAAAGTGGTAGAGCTAAATGAAAAAAAAAAAAAAAAAAAAGTGAAGGGATATAAATATAATCTAAGACTTCTAAAATAAGAGAATGACAGAAGGACCTATTTCCAAAACTTAAGATTGTGAATTCTTAGTGGAAAGAGACATTTCCAGTGATAACTAATAAGAGATCTTAAGTGTAAGTTCAGGCTTTTTTCTCTGAATTCTCCTTTGCTTACTGAAGGTAGTGTGCCAATCAATAATCACAGTTGGTAGTTATCAGGCAATTTATGAGGTCTCTTAATTTCTTCACAGGTTCTCTAGATGCTTAGCTCAAGACTTTATATTTTATTGCATTGAACCCAAGCCTTGATTCATCCTACCATTGAACTTCACAAATGTAATTGAAACATTTAAGTGGTGGTTTTAATAAACTCCCTACAAAATTACTAGACAGGACACAGTCTTACTGGGAGAAGGACTGCACATGTGAGATCTGAATCCCTCTGGTACCCATATATCCTTTGTGGAAGGAACCATGGGGTTTTGTTTCTATGATAGAAATGTCTGTGCGTGAAAGAATTCTCTGGGCCCAGAGACAAAAGCTATTCTGTGGACACAGATCCTTGACTTAGTTTTTTTAGAAAGAGTTCTCTAAAGCACAACTGTTGTAGTAAAAAGTGAGTGCAGGATTAATCCTGCACGTGTAATGTGTGCAAAAACTGTGAAACAAGTTATTTGTAACTGAAATAGTTCTTTTCCGTCTTCATTTTTAAACCTCAATCTGTTCCCACTGAAGAGTAGAATTTCTCCAGTAACATTTCCGTTACTGTAATTCACAAATTTACTCAGCGAAAACCAGCAGTTTCCCAAAGATATGAATCAGCAATTTTTCCTTCTTTTGTCTATAGGAGCTTAAAAAATGGTTCTTCATTCCTCAATTTACCCAGCTCCTGCAATGAAAAATGTAATTATGTTTTGTTGAGAAACTGTCTTCCTTGTAACAGTTTTCGCTCTTTAAATGAAAATAAAAACAAATGTAGTTCAGATGCCAGTAATTTCCCTTGATTTCTTTCCCAGTGTTAGACACTGTCAAGTGCTGCAGCAATGTGTGATGCTTCCCTGCTGTTGTTTTTCTGTAGGACCAAAAGTCTTCCATAATTCATCCACTTATTCTATTTTTGAGGTTAATCTTCTTCTAATTTGACATTCATTGGTTTATTTCCTTTTTTTTTTTTGAGCATGCGTAAAATACAATTAGGAATAATCCCTAAAACTGGATTATATGTGTTGGGTGTTGGGTTTCTTTCCTTCACTTCCTTTTTACTTGTGGAATTTTTTCCCATTGAGTTGCTAGGAAGCACTGATGGCTGGGCACTTGAGACAACAGGGAGATGGCCAAGCCTTAGAGGAGGAGGGCATCTGGTGGCACTCCTTTTGTTTTTGGAGTTTTTCTCAGAGGGACAGAGGTGGGCAGGTAGGGGATGGGGCTGGGGCAGCTGCTGGCTCACTGTCGGGTTCGGAGGAGGATGGCCAAAGCCGCTGGTGGGAAAAGGAATTCACTGCCACCGCCATAACCTAGCCTGGAGCTGCTGCTGCTTCTGTGGGGCGAGAGAGCCACTGAACTGGGACCTTAATTTGACCTGCCTCACTAAAAGAGGGGCCCTATCACCATCTGCTTGTGTGCGTGGGAACCCTGATCTCGCCTCTCCCTGCCCTGCTGAGAGCCGGGCTGCCCCTGCCCTGTCCTTCCTGCTGCTTTGGCGCTCTCCAGGCTCCTCCACGCTGCAGCCCCGCACTCCCTGCCCTGCCAGGGCATCCTGCAATTCCAGTTACCGCTGCAGGGCTTCTGATGCATCTCGTCCACCAGCCCGGGATTTTTGCTCATTCCTGCCATTCAGATTGGTGCTCCTCGGAGTCCTGCTGGGCACCGGGATCGCCTGCCCACCGGGAGCCACCAGCACCCCTGCCGCTGCGACCGTAACTGCACCGGAGGGGAAAGAGCCGCAGCCGGGAGAAGGCTGGGACTGGGTTTGTGCTGGTTGTTGTTAATGCTGTAGTTGTGGTTGGTTTTTTTGCCTTGTTATATATACTAGCAAAGAACTGTTCTTCCTAGTCTCATATCTTTGCCTGAGAGTCCCTTAATTTCAAAATTATAATAATTTGGAAGGAAGGGGTTTATGTTTTCCATTCCAAAGGCTGCTTGGAATAGTTCCTGCCTCCTCTAGAGGACACCTGTCTTTCAAACTGAGACAATATGGAAATATACCTTTTACATCTTATCTATTTTCTTTTCTTCTTGGTCTTTTTTTTTTAAGGATTGCTTTACATTACCTCTGAATAACGTTTAACTTCAGAAGTGTAATTCACCCATCACATCCCATAAGCAATTTTTTCTTCTCTCAGCTCTGAGGCCCTTATTACCAGTCTCTCAAATACACCACCAGCGGATCTTCTGCACCACTAAATACTCAAATTTGGCTTCATAATATCTCCTATCTTGCAATAATAGGAACTGATAGAGGCTGATTTGGTACGAGAAAGCAAGCTGGTAATTAATGTGCAGGTGATGAAGTAAAGCAGCGTCATTTGCACCTTGATCCTGAAAATCAGTACCTTTTTCCCCATAGGAATAAGGTGTGGCTGACAGCTTTACTCAGATGCAGAGATGGTGCACAGGCATTGCCTGTGTGCAGGGCAGAAACTGCCCTATCAGTCATCAGACCTCCAGGGACTGTGAATTAGTGAGATGAGGACAAATGACATTTGGCTCTCATATTTACATGAAAATAAGAGTAACTGAAGAGAGGTAACTCTAGGAGAGGTCTTCACTGAAGCAGAACTGAAGCAATGACTGTGGCAAATGATGGTGTTGCCATATTTGAATATAACCCTGAGTATTATTTATACCCTATTTACCCCCACCTTCAAACACATACTTCAGAGTGAATAAAGACTAACTACGCCACAATATTTTTTTCAGAAATGTTGCCTGACATGTTATCTAGGGCTTGTATTTCATTATACACTCATTTTTAATACATTTATCTAATGACTAAAGACAAATGTGCAGTCATTTTTATCCTTGCTGTTCCATTGGCATGTTTGTTTTTTTGCCACCCAAGAAAAATAATTTTAGAAAACTTATTCCAAATATTCTCAAAGCATTTCTTGTTTCAAATAGTCAAAATGAATTTTCTGTAATAATATTTGTACTTTATGTGGAAATCTAGTCTGATGTCATCCTGTGAGACAGACAGGTTCATTTGCTGCAGTGTTTGTTTCAATTCCATTATCTGCAGAACCCCAGGCAAATAGTTTACATTGTGGATAGTATCCCAGAGCCAAGCAAGGGCTGTCATGTCTGCTGATATCTGACAGTTTGCAGAGACTGCTCAGTGGGCAGGATCTTCTTATAACTAATAAGGCCAGTATGTTCTCAGATTATCAGGTTCACACTTTATAATGATTTCTTCTCAGTTTTGCTATACCCCAATGGCAGGCAGGAAAGTTGTTTGATGAGCACCAGCTAAACATATGCAGCACAGCCATTTCTGACACATGCAATTTTAATACATGCTGGCCACTCAAACTGACATAATCCAAAAAAGGCATCTATTTGGGGACTTCATATTTTGACTTTCAGTCAAGTGTGAAATAGAAGTTCTTCTATGTGATGGAATATTGCTGTCTTGCTCTGACATGGAGAGCCAAAGTGTCCTTATAGTCAGTTCACCACATTTCTTAGCAGTCCTCTGCACTGAGTTTCTGTGGAAACACATACCAGAAATGAATTGCTAACTCAGTGTGGCATTTTGCTTGGCATGTTCTGAACCTGCCAAAACAGTGGTAAACAGTTTTTCCATTTCTTCCTCTCTACTTATCAGTGACTTACTTTTCACTGCCTTTCATTTTCACTGTGTCAATCCTGGTAATCCCAGTGGTCAAAATGACCAATTAGTGACATGGCAGCAAAGGCACTGCAGCTGTTTTGGTTTAGAGCTGAGCTTAGCTTATATCTAGGCTTGTTAACAGACTCATAATTAGATTTCTTTCTAAACTTATCCTGGATTCTATGAAAGATCCCAGAAGCTTAAGACCAAGCAATCATTCTGCTAGAATTGCAGCCATGTATGACTTTAATCCTGTATGACTTTTAACTGCCATATTTTTTTCTGCCCTGCTTCCTTATCTTTGCTTTCATTCATGGAGTTCTGGAGACTGAGGGCTGTGCTTTACCTCAGATCATGCATTGGTTTCCACCATTTTGATGCACTCTGCCTTCCTATGCAGTAAAAATTGGTAAGTGTAAGCATTTCCATTCCTCATGAGATTCCAGGGAAAGGAAATAGGCTGAGAACAGCAGAGTGTGATGAAAGGAGAAAAAGAGAGTGTTGTTCAGTTGAAATGGCTTTCTCCCTTCCTTCTCTCATCAGCAGTTCTTCATCATATGAGCTGTGTAGTTTCCTCCAGTCAGTGTGTCCAGAACCAGCTGTCCAGCAATTACCAGTAAATGGCTGCTGTGTCTAGGGAGATGTTTCCACAAGGATTTGGTGCAATATGAGGCAAGAACTGTGCCACAGGTGACAGCAACTCATGTCACAACATTCAATAGGGGATGTGCTCTTGACACATGAGAGTGGTGAAGTGCTGAGGCATTACACTTTGTAGCCTGTGCAAGGACCAGCCAGCATTCAGCTTGACCTATTTCACCCAAGCCAAGAGCATGTTATGTAACAGCTGCTGCTGTGGCTACTGCAGCCTCAGGACTGAAGCACCTTCATCATTCTCTTTCTTCCAGCTTGTGAGGGCTAATGAACTCAAGCTATTGCCCTCCTGCAAAAAAGTGATATTCATTTCTATGTGTGCACCTCATGTTCTATAGAAATCCAGGCACAAACGTGCATAAGAACCTCTGTCTACAGAATTTTACCTTTGGGAATGTAAAGCTATATATTTATAGAAGTCTAACTAATCATTAAATAATCCCCATTTCCTAGACAAACTAAAGCAAGGAAGGCAACAATAAAATGTAAATAACATGTATTTTGAAATACATAGTCATTGTATCTAGCTATGAAAAACAACAAATCACAACATACTTTATGTCTGAAGCACAATAATAAATTCAAGCAAATAGTTTCTTTCTCAACAGTTTTGCAAGAAAAACAGAGATGGAATATTTGGGGACCTTAAAGTAACTGTAATTTTTTTTCTAATTTTATTTAATACATTTTTTTCCAAAAAAAATTTTCAATGAAACAAAGGCTGATCTTAAACTTTTGAAATAAAATAGAATAAACCTGCTAAAATTTTCTAATTTTTTCAACTGATTTTAATTTTCCAACTGGTATTATGCAGCCCTAAACTACTCCCAATTTGCTTTATAAAATTTAATATTTAGCTGCCAGGAAAATAATTTCATTCTGTGCAATTCTTGCTAAATAAACCGATTTTATTTTTCTGGGATTGCGGCTCCTGAAGGCAATTCCCTGTCCTGCAGAACTAAAGCTGATGAGCAATTTCTAATCTGTGCAGAGCCAGCTTTAATTTCCTTGACATCAAACATGGCTACTTCCTTCTGCTTGGAGCTTCTCCAAGTTAGGCCATTCATAATTCTTTTTCTCACCACTCATAAATACAGGTACAGACAAATCAAGTGCTAAACACCCTCCACCCCCCCAAATTTATTTTGAAATCCTGACCAGGATTTCACATGGAGAAACTACAGCAAAACTGATATGTATAAATACAGAAACAAACACTGGGGCAACACAGAGGCACTCAGCAGTCCTATAGAACTATTTGTACCATAACATTCTACCCTGTATTTACCCAGGGAGCTACATGCTGACTGACAAAGTGGGAGCATATCCAGAAAAGGGCAAATTTCTAGTCTCCATTAATAGTTCCATGTCTACTCCATTTATTGCTATATTATCTCTGGCTAATAAAGAAGAACACAGTGTCTCTGTCTTCAAATTCTGGTTTTGGAAATTGTCCCCTATGCCTCCTTTCTTCCACAAGGATCTTCATCATATGATTTTCTGGTTGCATTCCATTTTTGTTAGAAAAATGTCTTACTTCTCTCCCACCTAATGTTAAATCTGCAGCACAGTCTGTAATGTGGACACCAGAAGGGGACAATTATGCAGATCAGATTTATCCAGAAAACATACACTGGCAAGATTTTTTAATCAGTCTTCTTACAGATATTTGTATACTGAAGGCTTTTGGTACACAGCTGATATTCTGAATGGAGAGATCATATTTAGTTTCCTATAGTTTCATTGATTATGCTTGGGGTCATGAATTTCCAACACTGAGTTCCTGGTTCTCAGCATGACTGATTCACATCCTCGGTTTCTGGGAGTTTATTTCATTGCACTTAGGAAATTTTCTCCCACTCACCAAATAATTAGCCTGCTATTTACTTCCTGTTTGTTTAGAACTTCATTCATCATTGCATGTAAGTTTTATGAACAAATATTTAATATATTTTCCCCCATTTTATTTGTCACTGGATCATTGATATAAACTTAAAAGTCTCACACAGAAATCTGCATGTATATCAGGGTAAGAGGCTAATCTCTTATGTCTTTTGCATAATACTTATCTCTCCTTGTCATGAGACTAAAGGAGACCTGCTAAATGAGAATATTTAAGTCCATTTTTACAACTCTTTTGAAAAGATTTGATTGCATATTTTCAAGATAAAAATTAAATTTTAGAATAATAATGGAGATGAGCATGCATATACCTGTGCGTGTATTTGCTATATAGGACAAAGTGACTGCTAAAGGGCTTTTTTTAAATGCTGGATCACACCAACAGAATTTATGAGTTTTTATTAGAGATTGGAGGACCTACATTTACTGTCTTATATCTGACTTTCTGAAATATTTCACAGCATTATTTGAGACCATCTAAACTCTTTTATCTTAGAATGCAAGAACTCTTATGTCCAATAGAAAATCATTTTGAAAGTGCAGTTAACAAGGTAGCCTGTCTTGATCAGTGATTATTAAGTGTTGCACAATATCACTCAGATGTTGTATATCAATTCATGAGAGAATATGAATGTGTAATATAATAGTTGTAGTATACCAGTCTATCAGATGTGATGCTAAAAAATTAATTAAAGTTATTGTAAAAAGGAATAATTTTACATAGGTACCAATTATTAGTGGATTTTAAGAAGATATCACACAATGCTGAAGTAGTACCTGAACTAAATGTTGCATTTTTAGTAGAATTAATAAAAATAATTCAAGGCTGCCCTAGAAACATTGTAACTGGGTTGTAAGCAGTTTATTGCTATTGTATTTGTATAAAATATCACATGTGCCTATGAACAAATAATAAAATGTTTTTTATGCACAGTTCAACAAACCCAACATAGATTGCAAGCAGTACCAGAGGGGCTATATTACTATCTTATATCAGTTTCTCAAAATGTAATACTGAGAATGCTAACTTCCAACTCAAAAGCACTGGGGAGACATCCACCAGTCTGACTCTGGGATGGGGAACTTTTGTAGGAGGGTTGTTCATCTGCAAAATGAGTTGTTCCCAAATTGTTCCCCTTCAGCTGCTGGTGTTCTCTGTACAAGTGTTACAGTGAAGAAGGAAATGCATGCTTTGCTTGATAAAATTGAGTTTGTTTTAATTCTTGTTTTCTGCAGTTTCAGTACTGAGACAAACAACCAGCATGGGAAGGTTCAAGTCAGAAAACACAGACTTCAAATCTAAAATATGAGAGTTGAAGCCAATATTACAAGGCAGCTGGCCTGCCCTGGGTGAACTTCCAGTCATCAGGCACACCTTCAGACTGGTTGTTATTTATTCATATGTGATGTCTCAACTTGTATCAGCTGTTCTGTGATGTTAGTGGAAATTTTCACACAAAACGAGCAAAATGAGCATGTGAACTCTGGGATTTATATAATCATCACACTTAAAATAGAAATGTCTTCTATCCAATTAGACCAAGCCTGCCCAGTAGACAGCATGGGAATGGGGAGATCTCTGAGCTGACTTTAAATTAAAGTACCATGATAGCATGAATTCCTACACAGACTGATTTTCCATCTCCTTGTGTGAGCAAATTGGCTTGAGTGTGCTCAGTACGTGAGCTAAATAGTTTAAAGCTTGTCTGTTTTCCTATTATTGAACTATGTTCTTGAATACAGCTACTTTCCAATTAGAGAGGTAAAATCATATTTTGGTTATGAAAAATTCTCCAGGAGCCTGAATGTTTTACAATTTCTGTGCCATGTAAACCTGACTTCCATTTAAAATAATGTTGATCAGACATGACGGTAGCTCTATAAATTTTGATACAGCTATTGACCAAAGAACTGGAAACAAATCATCCAGCTCACACAGGATTTATGTAGGATCTTATACTGGTTAGTTACTTCTCTGTAAGTAATTTTTCACTGCAACGTTTCTGTATGGAAAATGTAACCAGTGAAGCAGTGAAAATCATCAGGATAAGTTTTAATTTATAGCTTCTATACAGTTACTGAGGTTGAGAAACTTTTATTGTTACAAGAAAAGATGGCTTTTAAAATGCTTTAAAGTCCCTTAGCTTGTTTGGGTTGCTATGAAATTATAGATGCAGAGTATAGAAGATATTTCAGTGTGGGATTATCAGAAAAAAAAAAGCTGTGAACCCTCATTTCTCAACAAGCACACACATTCCCACCTGTCATCAAATCTCTTCTAGCTCATTCATCCCAACTTCTTTTGTGCAATTTGACCTTCTCTGGGATTATTCCTTCCTTCTGACTAATCTTAGTCACTCAGCATTTATCCCACATGATCTCAGTTCCTTTGGAAAAACAGTGTTGGAAACATTATGAAGGGAAGAGTCCAGCTCCATAAATCACCATTGCTGGGAACACATCCTTGAAAACAAGGACTAGTTTGCAAGTTGTTTGCTGCTGAAGAGAAAAAATGCTTGATTAATATGGTCTAAGTCAGACCAGAATTAAAATGAAGTAACTCCACGTAATTAAACAACAGCCAGAGAACTGTGCATCCAGGATCAATATCAGCAATACAACTGAAAAAATGCACTAACAGACACTTAAAAATGTTATCAAACACCTCAAATTTTCTCAACACTCTTCTATCACTATTCCCATGAAGGTCTAACCTCACCACTGTCTTATACATGTTGCATCCCCAGATGTTCTTTTTCCCACACCTCTGGACACCTGGATTTTAAGAATGTACACCTTCCCATTCCTATTTAAACAACTGTGTTTAAGATACAAGTGTTTTATTGTCATGTGTGCACTGTTCTCTCTGCTAATGCAAGTCATGGAGAAAGCTCTCCATGAGGTCACATAAGAGCACCCCACATGTGGGTGTCTACATGTTGCCCTTGTGCTGTTCATCCTCTAGATGGATGGATACAAGGTCCTTGTGGTATCTGATTGGTGGTCTCCTTCCAACCAGAATTAATTACATGTCAGAATTTTTTATGCTACTTGGATGCTTCTTTTAAACTTTTGTTTTCCCAAGAGTGTCCCTGCCATGCAGTGCTTTAAAGAGGGCTGTCTTAAACAAACTGCATTATTGGGGATTTCCTTGTGGGGTGGGGTTTTTTGGCAAATATCCTTTCAATGCAGAGTTTGGGACTATCTATTCAGACATTCCATTTATAATCACATTCTTTCCATTGTCTGTTCCAAACCATGTCCCAAGAAGAGGCCATGTGGATTCACTCCCTCACAGCATGGGAAAGAAGAAAAGGGAGCTAATTACTTAGTGAATGAATAGAGATGTGCAAATGAGAGACACAAACTGGCACTTATTGAAAGAGGATGATGAGTAGATTTTGAAGTGCTGTTTCCCCATTTCCTTAAAAAGGTGGGCCCATTGTGGAAAGAAAGAGATTCAGGTCTTAGCGAGGACAGAAGCCTCATCTTTTACTTTTTCTGCCCTCTTGTTTTATCTGCCCATATCAGATATTAAACAGCAAAGTATTAAGAACAATTGCAAAAGAGGTTTTTTCACTAGCAACCTCTGACCCTAGTGACCAGGTACTTAGCACAGTCTTCACTAGGTATGAGGTTATTTCTCAGTCTCTCTCTGTGAGATATAAGCAAACCAGCCTGGCTAAAGCCCACAGAACGTAGAAGGTTGTCCTTATTTACAGCTTTACTAAGAAGTACACACCTGAACTAGAGGAACCTTTCTTATGTTGCAGTATATATATGGGTCATGAGTGTCATATAAGTCAAATATAATTTAGCCTAATTTTTGTTATATTTCTAAGTCAATTTGTTAGTAAACATATTTGTGAAAGAAATTTTCTGCATACTGAGGTTGAGAGAGACTTCAGTATCTTACTAAAACTAAGGGCCCTTGATCTTACCTGTATCAAACACAATCATTTTGCTTAACCACATAAACAATCATATTGTTTGGGGACAAGAAATGCCCCAGATTCTCCCAGGGGTGACACTGCCACAACAAATCTCTGCAATGAGGGTCCTAAGGATTAATAAAGTTATCTGTGTAAAGGCAAAGATCTTTTGTGAATATCCCATCTCCAAATGAACATGGTATCTAAATATGCCTCAATGCAGTCTTCTTTTTATCTTCAGTATATCTTGCTGAGGCAACAAAATAATGCAAATTTGTTAGCAAATTTTAAGTGAGTTTTCAGCATTTGATGACAGACGATTATCTGGCAGAGAGCCATCCTGACTTTTAGAAAGTAGTTTTCTGATTTTTCCTTGCACCAATTAAATAGGTCATTATACAACTTCAATTCTATTACAGGAATGTATTTCTACCTGAGAAATAAAAGATCTGACCTCTAAGGCAAGAGAAGGTATTGTTTTCAACATTCACAGTTTTGTAAGCAGACCTGCTGCTCGGTATTTTGGAATGCAGTCATGGGAGATCACATTAATAACTCAAAACTCCTTAACTCCTTAACTAAGTATATACATTACTAGTAGAACTGCTATAGAAGATATCAGGAAAAAAACGATGCAAGTTATGTTGTAACACTATTGCTCTAACTAAATGAATTTTCAAGTGTGACTCTTCTGTGTTTATCTTTTTATGATTAACTAGGAATAGCAGATGAATTATATGAGAAAAAAAAAGAACAGAAAATCACTGATGGTCTATTGATTTATGTCCCTGCCACTTTCCGCTCTGTGACAGAAAAAAATAGCTTTTGATTTGATCTATGTAAAATATTCAGCTTTAACACTGAGCAATAATTGGAAATTATTTTACTTGAAAAAAATGCAGAAATAAAATTTTTAAAAGATAATTTAGGGATGAAGACAGCAATATATGAAAACTTACACTCCACTAAACTTGTGGAAAAAAGAAATTGACCCGCTAGAAAAACTTAAAAAAAAACGGTCCACTGCACTAAACTTAAGGTAAGACATGAGTAACAAAACAAAAACAATATCCCACAGCACCAAATACTAATGATGTGCTAACATTTTTTATACCAAATATATCCAGGGTTTTATAAGAAAGAGCATGAACAAATTGTCAGCCTTCCACAGCAGAGGGAGGTGCTCACAGAGATATTCTGAAATAAAATTCTAGTAGGCTGTGAATAAGTGATTGATAAAGTAAATATAAGAAAAGATCATTAATTGATGACTTAAATTGTTCAGGTTGTTAGATAAAAGACCCATTGCCATGAACTGAGTCACATAGAGAATAATCAAGAACAACTTCAGGCTGTTGTCAGAGATGATTGTATCACCCAAAAAAAAGGCAGCTCAGGAAGTTCTTTGCTTTTCCTTCACTAGTGAAGCAATCTGGGGAGAATTCCACACCTGATGCACTTTTTTTGTAACAGGTCAAAAGAGATAGATTAGTGAAACAAATTTGCAGAAATTATGAGACCTAACAGATTTTTGTGTGAGATCTTAGAAAATCAGTGGAATTGGATAATATTCACCAAGACGGTGCTCATATGTAAAATTGCAGAGCAGTTGGCCAAGAGTGTAACCTGTCATCATGAGCAGCAACTGTGTCAGCATGTTGGTGAGCTGCCAGTATAATTCCCAGGCACAGAAAGTACTCTAAAGGAAATCTTAAACACTGCATCCTGGTAAGTCTGACTTCTGCCTCTGGTTAGATGACATAGTCTATTATAAACATTACAGCAGCAGAAGGCATTAATAAAATAGTGTCTGGGAAAAGAGGCATCACAGCTGAGTTAACAGAAAGAAGTCCTGCCTCACTGACCTACTGGAGTTCTTCAAAAGTGTCACAGAATGTGAAATAAGAGGAAACATGTATGTTGTATATCTGGATTTTCAAGAAGCCTTTGACAAGTTTATAGGCCAAAAATTATTAAAGACTCTGAAGTGAACATTCAGAAATGGAATTCAAGAATCCACACTCAATGGCTCACAAGGCTTACATTAATCCATTCCTTGGTACTCTATACATTCCAGCTAGCTCTCACCGAGACACGTTTGCTGTAGTAGATACAACATCTAAGTATTTTAGGTCATGTCATGTTGATTGGTTTCAGGATCCAGCTTGGTCTCCTTCTTTATTAGTAGAAGAGGTGTATTCTGTGTTTTTATAGGATCTGAAGATATTTTTAAAAGGGATTATGCTGGAAAGGGTAATAATTTTACAAGGCATGCGTAGATAAAGCTTGATCAAGTACTTTTCCTTGAGGCAGTTCTTGGAGTAACTTCTAAGTGGTAAGTGCCAAGATCTGTACTTTTTGAGTGTGTCAGAAAGTGCAGGCAAGGCCTGCATTATACATGCTTTTAGTAGATGTATAGAAGAGACACTGAAGAAAGCTCTCCAGACCTAGTCTGACAAAAGATTTCACCTTGCTCAAACCACAGAGGTCCTACATCCCATGTTAATGTCAGGAAACATGACCTCTGTCCCATTTTTTACTGCAAGGGGTGATATTGCTATGGTTTTTGAAGTAAGTGTGACCAATGGCTCAGGATTCAGACACAGGGCTACTATCCCAAAACTTTAATTATCTAGAGCAAACTCTCTTTAGAGAAAGTATATTGTGTATGCTTTCAAAAATCCTCTTCATCCTACAGTGTATGGTATTTTTAAACACCAGTGTGACCTTAGTGTCCTGTGTCCATTCATTACTGCTTAGTAGACTGATGCATGCAAGGTAAATAAATTAGGCACTTTTTTCTTCAGACATTGACTGAGGTGGGTAGCAAGTGTAAAAACCATGACTGCATAGCATAGGTTCATTAGCTTCTTAAACTCCTCACAACTTCTACTACAAACATAAAAAGTTTAATAAATTATTAAGACACAGCTATAATCACCACTATCAATCATAAAAAAAATTGCATAAACCAGCTAAAAATCCTGAAGACTAATTACTTGATAGCTGATTGGCTGAATCTGTTACGACTGAAAAAAAATCTGACATTTCCTTTGCTACCTGTGAGTAATCAAAAAATAGAGTAAGATGATGCTGTCCTTAGGGCACTGTGACCATGTGAGTGACAAATGGTCCATTCAGCACACATATGCAGGGCCTGACATTTTCCCAGCACCAGTAATTGTCTATCATTTTTCTTTTATGCTTTAACAGCTCCTTAAATATGTCAGGACAAGACATGCTTACCCTGAGCGAACATTTCTCTGAATTGATGGATGTAAAACATATACAACACACTGACACTTGAAACTTTGCAGATTTCCTAAAGCAACAAAGGCTGTTAAAGGTAGGGCAAAGTTGATTAAGTGCAGAAGCATTTAACTTTTAATGATGTTTCATTGATACCCCACATAATTGTTGCTATATTCAGTGGCTGTCTTTGTAAGTGATCCTTCATTATTCAACAGGCCAAAGCACTTTGTGAATGCCATCAAAATCAATTACAGTTTGGCTACTTTGGGGGCCAATGAGGCAAAGAATTAACCTCCAACTAATTTCCAAAGTCATTTACTCACTGATAGCTTATACATTTACTAGCACAGGCACTGTATGTTGCAGAGCATTTACAAAAATAGAGTTTGAAATAAGGTAGCAGAAGAAAAGGTTCTGAAGAGTAATAGGGAAACTGTTGAGGTAATTGTTATTGTGTGAACATTCCAAATAAATATTGCTGATTGAAGATTTTAGGGCAAGAGTTTATGCATGAGAATTAATCCACTGGACAGCTTTTCATTCACTTTTAAAAAGTCAGCACACTTGTTGTCTTAGCTGAAAACATTCATAATTATTTACAAGACATGGTCATCCAGTTATATAATTAAATCCATTACTGCTGAATATTGTAACGTGACTAATTGAAGTTACAGTATGGAATGAGAGAGATTATGAATTGAAGAATTGCTTAGAAGATGCTTTCTTCCACCAAGCTTCAAAGGGCTTTCTTAAGCAATCATTTAATTCGCCTTAATGTGAGCATCTTAGAGAAAGGGCAAAATGATAATCCAAAAAGGCAATCTTCTTTTTCTTCCCTGAAGAAGCTGACTATACAATCTGTGGAACATCTGTGACATTTAGACAAATGACTGTAATACTCTTTAAGAAATATTTTTTTCATTAAGTTCTTCTATTAAAAACACACCTGAACTCAGGGTCCAACTGCTTCTCTGAGAGAATAACAGTATGGAACAAGTGCTTAGGTTTAGGGTTTGTAGAGTGACTATACACTAGACAAATTCAGTGTAAATACACTGTATATGTGACCTAGACTTTCAAAGAAATGCAAGTTATTTCCACTAATACAGAGGCACATTTTCTACATTGAGTCTGGCAATAACATTGGTGAAGATTTTATGTCAGCAGTAGTATCTAAACTATGGAAATAGGAATTAGCTTTCTCCACAGGGAGTGAAAAAAGAACAGGGTGGGAACAAATATCTGTGCAGTAAAAAATGCATCTGCTGTTCTGTCTGTGGTCAGTGATGACTGAATGAAAACTTCAGTTTTCATACTGTGGACAATGTTGCCACAGCAACTACCCTGAGACCCCCTTCTCAGTAGCCCCTGCTTGCACCATGAATAAAACTAAAAAGATCCTATAGTCTGTAATCACTCTGAGAATCACTGTACCTAGGCTCTCTTGTGCTCCCTTTATGATCTTCCTGGTGGAACCATCCTGACTATCAAACACAACTGGTCATATATGTGGTTCGGTGCAAATTTTTCTTGAAACACAAAGAGATGGCATCTCAAGCATTTCTGGGTACAGAAACAGATGAAGGCTAGCTGCTTCAGACTGAGCACCACAATGCCATATTTCAGCATATGCAAATCCTTTATAAGGCACTATGTACAAATTTCCATGCAGTCAGGTTCCCACAAAATGGCTGCCCCTTGCAAGTCTTAAAAAGCACAGTGGTCTTTAGAAAGAATGACCTGCCCAAATGTGCTTCTGATGCACATATCAAAGTATAGTCCACTGTATAGGGTTTAGGAATATTACAGTCAGAGAGAATATTATTCCATTATACTGCAAGATCTCATCCATCACCATGGAATCTTCATGAACACTAGTCAGTCTGACTATGTGTGATGCCTGCATGTTTCAGAATGACAGAAACTTCCCCTTTGAACAATCTGCCATCTGTGTTCAATTTCATGATACAAACATCAGCAACACACTGATGTTTTCTACCATTCTCTCCTTGCTGTGGTAACTTATGCAGTACAGAGCCTCTGAACATATTCTTCACTCCTGCTAGCATCCCCTGGCTTTGCTTCCACATGCTGAAACATCAAAGTTTCTTATCATCAGCTATAAACTTAATGGAAGAATGGTATCAAATACACATTTTGGAAATACACCACTGTTACAATAGCCAGAGATGACAAACAAATAAAAATGCTTGTTACAAGTAGTAAATACAAAATCAATTGAGTTATGGAAAACCAAACTTTTTTAAAAATAAAGAAATATTTCATATTTGTTTTCTTTGAAAACAAGTAAAATATATCTATATTTATTTGTGTGGTTGGCAGCCACATTATGTGAGTAGCAAGTGTGTATACAAATAAATTATTAGAGACATTCTTGGTCTAACAGATTTTCTAACCATAGTTAAACCCTTTGATTTCAACATCGTAGGAAGACTTATAGAACGGGAACCTTATAGCTGGAAGCAAATAATTGCATCACTTAGACCTGAATTATTTGTGTTTGCTTTATACCATTATGACAGAAGTTTTGATAATGCTTTTACCAGGATTTAAGGATCCTTATGGTCTTCAGAGTGTTTGAAGGGGAAGGATGTACCATATACGTTCTACGAAATTTGTATGGAGAAACATAAACTTCAAAATAACGAAACAGAGTTTTTAACATCAGTTAAAAACATCAGTTTCAACTAGGTGAGCAACCTTGATTTGCATTACACTCACCTAAAGGTAAAGGACCTCACAGCTTACATTGATGAACATAAATTCAACAGCACAAGAAAATAAATGACAGATGCTGGAAAAATGCCTGTCTTTGGCTTTAAACACATAGTCAAATATCACAGAAGCATTTGATGTGGTAAAACTAGAATGTAGTGGAATTTGCAGTGAGATTTTTATATTTATATCCAATAAATTATCATTTATAATTATACAATAATATAATTTAATTTTATAATAGTGTATATATATATAATCAATATGAATTTATTTAATATATTTATATCAAATTTATTTAAAATTATAATAAACTTATTTATTTCTATTTATTCAATATATTTAATCAATAGGAAAATACATGATCAGGGAAGGAGAAAGACTTTGTAATTCCTTAACAAGGGCAGTTACCTCTGGGTTAGGGTTGCACCTAGGGTGAGGGTTCAAAAACACAAAGCCCAGAGCTCCAGGGAGTCTGGAGATACAAAAGGCATGCCAAGGGGAACACAGAACTGCTACAACATGGCTCCCTTGCGTGCTGGTTTTGCATTAATAGATTTTTGGTGGGGAGTGAAAGAGCCAGCCATGGAAGTGATTTTTTAAGAGAAGCTGCTAAGAGCTTCCTCCAGCAAAACCAATTGCTGGCTCGCTCTGAGAATAGGCATGCTGATAAGCCAATTACAGAGCTGAACACACCTCTGTGAGATTCACATTTTAAAATGAAAAAGCCCAGGAAAATCCCTCTTGCTTCCAGCTTTTAAAATAGGGAACTGGGCTGGCCAGGCCATGCCCCTCAGCCCGGTGAGGCCGGGCAGGGCCAGGCCCTGTTCTGCTGCAGCGCTGCTTGGAGCAGGCCGGCCCCGCCAAGCCCCGGGCCAGGCGTGGCGCGGCTGGAATTCTGCTGTTGCTGAGTTTCGCCTGCAGCTGCCAGGCAGGGGAAGGGAAGAGAAGCCATCGGCCCACAGCGTGCTGCCGCTGAGCCTTAGCCCGGCTGCTGAGATCTTCGCTGCTCCCCCACCTCCCCCAGCGCAGCTGCTGAAGAATCCTCCACCATAAACAGCTCCGGCCAGTACCAGAGATCACATGGCCACCTGAAGGTCAGGTGAGATATTAACTCTTTTATTGTACAGATGAAACTTGCAGACACCTGTAGAGAAGCAACATGAAGACATCAAGCTCAGTAAAGAAGTAATGAAATCCCAGATGGGAGGAGAATGAAGAGATGCCTTAGTCTTAGGCTGAAATTCTATTGTAAGACCATGGTGATGGACAATGATACACTAAAATATCTCTGTAATTCATGGAAAGCATGGGGGGATGGAGCATTCAAAGTGTAGACATGAGCAAAGGCACTCATGCTGAAGTAATCAGATGCTGAAGAAGCTGTGATCCAAATGAGAAGTTTGAACAGAGACAGAAGTGATGAAGACCCTTTGCTCCAGGGAAGAAGAAGAAAACCTCTGTTGCCAGAGATGAAGATGATCACAGAGATAGATAAAGAGAACCTTTTCTTTTAAACAGCTTGTCCTTAAAATAGTACCCCATAAATTGACATGGCCCATGAAAGCAGCTGTGGAAAGGCTGAAAGGCATGGGAGGGACTTTTACACTGTGAACAGACTTTCCTTTCCTGGGCTGCTGATTCACTGTGACAATGGAGGCCCGAGAGAACTGTTTCTTGTGGAGAAGTCTCCATGGCATGGCAAGAGAGACTCCTCTCCCCAGGTGAACCGAAGAAAGACTATTTTAAAAACTGACTGAAAGTCTCAGGTTTTGTCTGTTTACATTATCAGTGGGAAAGAAAAGAGGGTGTGGGGGGAGGAGAAATGTTCTGAAATTTTCTTCTGATTTCTTACTAGTTTTCATTTAATTCTGTGAATAAAGTTTTCTGTATACCCTTTGAAGTTTGAGCCTGCTTTGCTCTCCTCCTACTTCTTGTCTCGCAGCAGAAAATAAGTAAATGGTTCTAGTAGGTGCACTGGCATTTGACTAGCATTAGACCAACTACATCTAATTAGTGCATTGTCCAGGAAACTCAGATTGGTGAACCAAAACCACTACAACACCAAAAAAGTATACTATAATATGAATAGTGGTTCAAAGACAGTTGATGTAAGATAATTTTAAATGAATGAACATTGTTTTAGATGAGCTCTCATGTACCTCTGAAATTTGTAATAGGTCCATTATGATTCAATGATTCTATGCTTGTGCTCAAAGAAGAGAAAAGACAGCATACTAATCACTGTTAGCAGGTAATTAACTAAGCAAACCTGTAAGTACAGTGGAGGGGAAAATACATAAAGGAATATTGTCCATTAGGAGTACTAGTGAAATAATATAGAAGATATAATTCCCCTAGGGATTCTTCATGGGAATAATATTGGTAATAAAACCAAAATAAAATTTCACTTTCTAGGGAAAGTTAAAGGATTTTTAAGCTAATGAGGTAACAAATACGGTGTTCAGGATGTTTGGCTAAGACTTTCCCACTGAGAACTCAGCTCGGACTTCAGCTGCCTAAGGGGCCTTGATCTTCTCACATCCTTGCTCCAGCACCTTTTTTCCTAAAACTGAGATTGTTAGTGACAGACATCCTTCCCAAGCAAAGTTTGTTATACCTTTCCTGCTACATTTATGTGAAATACTCCTCTAGGTACTGAAACACAGGTCCTTAGTAGACTGACAAAATATTTCCAATTGACCTCTGGCATGGCTTGCACTGTTGCTTTGCCCCGTGTTTTCCCTTGAAACACAAGAACTACTTCTGGAAGAAGTTAAAATCATTTGTTTTGACAATGTCAAATTAGAGATCTGGCTGTCTTCACCTATTGACTGACTTAGTCCTTAACTAAACTATTCTCCAGTGATTAGCTTACTGTGAGGAAAAGCCATTATCTTCTGCCTGGGAGGACTGTGTTCAAATAAGTCATAGTTTAAGTACATAAAATCATACATTTAATATAAAACTTACTGGTCTCCCAGTCACGTGCTACTCAGCCATACAAAAAAGATTGATGCCTTTGGTTCATTAGTCATGCTTGTATCAAATGTGAACCGTTATCCAGTCTCTGAATTGTTGCCATGAAACTAATCTTTAATTCAAGTCACTTAAATTCACACATTCTGAAATAAACACTCCAGACAGATATTGCTAGCAGACAGGCCAGAGCTAATTCAAATCTAGTGTGTAAGTTACCCTACTCTCACATTTTTCAGGTCCAAACAGAGGTGATGTGTCTTCTATCACATCTTCTGAATTTCTGTCCTACTTGTAAACAAATATCTACCTTGGAAAGCTCCCTACTTGGCTGGGAGAGAGTCTGGAAATACACTTTCTCTGTTGTGGTTTAAAATCCTTCATGCCCTCTGACACTTCTACTCTGGCTAATATAGTCCACATTTTACCTAGAAGTAGTCTTTTTAAAAATCAGATCAATACATTGATTGCCTAGCTCTGCCCTGTACTCTATTAAAATATGATAAATATTTCAGTCAGCAGCTGCAATCAGCAAAGTGCACTGAAATTAATACCTGAAAATATCTGGAAATATGTATAACAAATTGTAAGTTATACAGAGAAATCAAATTTGTATTCATGGGAAAGGGGATACTCCAGCTTCCTTTTGGCAGCTCTAACTACTGTGCAGTGCATTTCAGCATATTTCAAGAAAGAATATTTTTATAGCCGCATATTACTTCTGAAATTTCCTCCTCTGTGGGACCATACTGATACTTAGCTTATGTTATCAAGTATAAGACATTTGTTTGTGCTATTTGAGAAAAAAAACAAACAAACAATCCAATATCAGCCTTTAAAAGATCTGTGGACAGCCTAATTTTTGTGTGTACTATTTTCCTGCTTTGGGAATTGGGTGTCCAAAAGTACCAACTTCAGTTTGTCAGTCCTTATTTTTAGTTACTTACCTCAGCCCTTACAAAAACTGTACATCATTGTAAATATGTGCTTTCACTATAGTTCATTACTTACATTGAGTATAAATGTAATTTTTTTAGTCTCCTTGCTGACAAATATTTTTTCCCTTTCTTGCCTGTTAAGTCACTGCCATGCATTTGAGGGAAATGCACTTGAATAACTTAATTTGTCTCCTGTTCCAGCTACACCATTTTCATTCTGTAGATACTAGCTATAATAGTTAATCTTTAAGCAAACAATCATGGTTCAGTCTACTCCTTGTGGTTTTCTGGTCATGCTTTACATAAAAGCTGATTTATGTAAACCAGTTGTACTTTTACTCGCTCACAAAGTGAGCACACCTAAGATGGCAGTTTAAGGAAAACTCTTGAAGTATAAATGGTCATAAATGTGTAAATTTGTCTAGGGTTCTCTATCAGACATTACTCATTAATAAAGCATAAAAATTATTTGGCATCAAAAATGTCTCACAATATTTCCCCCACTGAGGTTAAAAAATATATTTTCATACATTCACGTACATTGTCTTGACTAAAATGTAAGTGAATGGTTTCTCTTGTCTTCTTTTATTTTCTTTTTCTAAAGTGACCAAACCCAAGAATGTTGTAATATAATACTTGTAGTCATAACTCTTTTAATTTCTCCCTTAGAGTAAGTGAAGATTGTTTAAACTCATAGATGATGGGATGAACGGAGTCTTCAGTTCTCCGTTGCTAGGATAAGTGTCTCTTGAAAAGCACTGTCTGGCTTTTCCTCAGCTCGTGACTCCTTTTTCTGAATTCACCTTCATGACCTAGGTCAGATCAGATCCTCTCACCTTTTCCCAGGAGCTTCAGGTTGTGCTCTGTTTTAAAATGGATGGCGGCTTTGTCTTATGCTTGTTAGAATTTGCTGAGCACCAGCAGTCATAAAGGCCTGGTTCAAATCTTCCCCCCAGAGTGTTAATTTCCAGTCTAAGGTTTTGTTCCTGGTGTGATGGTGTTCACAGGGGTTCTTGGATGAGGGAAGAGACGAAGGATCTGACTCCATGTTTCAGAAGGCTTGATTTATTATTTTATGATATATATTACATTAAAACTGTACTAAAATAATAGAAGAAAAGGTTTAATCAGAAGGCTTAGCTAAGAATAGAAAAGCAAGAATGATAACAAAAGCTTCTGTCTTGGACAGAGAGTCCAAGCCAGCTGACTGTGATTGGCCATTAACTAAAAACAACTCCATGAGACCAATCACAGATCCACCTGTTGCATCCCACAGCAGCAGATGATCATTGTTTACATTTTGTTCCTGCAAACAGGATGGCCTCTCAGCTTCTCAGGATGAAAAATCCTAAGGAAAGGATTTTTCATGAAAAGATGTCAGCCATACCTGGTATGGTTCAACACTTATCAAAATCCTGCAGCAACGAAATTCTACAATCTTGGATTTATTTGTATTCTGTTGTTAAAAATATGTAACCCAGAAGTTTCATTTTTAACTAGAGTGCATCACTGTTCACATTTAAATAACAAAAATCCAATTTAAGTCAAGCAGAGAAATGTGAACAAGAAAAAATTAATTTGAAAAATAAGTTGTTTTAAAGGATATTATGAAATATGAAACTACCTTCAAATTATCTGTTTCTGTACTAACATGAAAGGCTGCTTGAAATTCTTCTACTTATTTTTCTTATTTCCAGGAATTTTTTCTTTGATGAAGCCAAGACTGATGAAACATCTTCTTTGTTCATGTTAATTTACGCATAGTCATAGTAACCTGTACTACTTGGGAGTTATTCTGGTCATAAATTTCTTGTAAATAAATTCTTCAGTGAAGACAGTATAACTTAGATCATCATAAGAAAATTTGGGTTTCTGTAGACCCTCCCCAAATTACAGTTGCAACCACAAAGGTTGTTTTGATTTGATGTATTGTAACTGCAAAATACTACTGAATAAATAGAATATTGAAAGTAAAGGGAGTTATTTCATCAAGTGATTGATGTTTCTGCTTTTACTATAAGTCACAGGAAAGTAGTTACCACCATCATCCATAGAGCTGTTTTTAAAATTAAAATCTCCTATCGTAGTCAGTATTATCCTTTCCACCCAACCATGGATTTTATCAGGATGCCCTTGTCTCATACAGAACTTTGCTAACAAAACAGTTTTCTTTATCTTCTACTCAAGGTAGTACTAAGAAGATGTAATGATTTCAGGTTACTTAGCAACACAGGCAATAAACATCTCTCTTTAAAGATGACAGTCCCCCTTCCTAAGAAACATCCTATCTCAGTTTACTGCCCTGGGGTTTGAGGGGCTGGATTCTTTTCTGTAAGACAGCATCCAACTGTCAGTGACACTGTGTTAGATAATGAAGTTATCATAGGAGAAGAAAAACAAAATAAAACTTTAGAAAGCAAAATGCCTAAATGGCTTTCATTCTAGGGAGGCATTTCCCTAGCTTTTCCATGTTACTATCAAGAAGCTGATGGAATGGTGGTTGAGGAAGCAGGCAACAGACAGCTTTCAGGGGAGCTGTACTGTGAGATAGCGCTGTCAGCTGTGCCACAGCAGTGCTCAGATTGGTGTTTCTGAGGATGCCATCCCACAAAATAGCTGTGCTAGGCCCATGACCCATCACTACAATGAGCATGAAGCATTTTACCAGCTTGATATCAAACTACCTCAGTGTTTCTCTGCTGCAAAACCTGTAAATACTGTGTCATTGCTGATGTGTTATGAACCCACAACACACGACTTGAACTCACAATATGCGACTTCCCAGTAACTTGTTTTACAGCCTTGGCTGTAGCTTTACTTATCTTGTATAAACTGTGATCACAAAAATAAACTTGAGCACTAGTTGTCAGAAAAATACTGAACAAGAAGTTTAACTAGAACAGTATCTCTTTAGTTCTAACATCATCTGTGACTGAAAATGTTCCTGTTTAGTTCCAGTTATATGTCAGCAAAAAGTATGGGGACAGTTGCAGTTCTGGATCAAATATTTATACCATTTGATCCAAGTTCACTTCGTTCACTTGGGGCCAAATTCATTTTAATCTGGGACATAGTAATTAGAAATAAGAGAAAACAACAGATCAGAGAAAGCAAAGCCTGTCATTCTTGAAGAAAAAAAATGTGAAACTATCCTCATAAATGCAGTACCCACAATAGTCTTCAAGAGAAAACCAGAAGATCCCATTCTTCTGAAACCCTTTTTGTCTTTGCTATCTGTGATTCAGCTTTGGAATTAATTATGACAGGTTTTATGACTACAATATTTTAAGGCTAAAAATAGAATGAGAGACAGTTCTATCATTTGTAGTGCTGAACTCTTTGGTGCCTTATTAATGAAATACTGCTAAAACAAAATTTCTAGTAACTCTAGTATCTTCAGACCATAATTGAATATCTGTTTTTTTCTCTCCTATATCATGATACTGCAAAAAGAATATGAGTCTGGTCTTGTAACTTTTGCTTGGTTTAACTTGATTTTATTATTATTATTATAGTGTCTGCAAACAAGTCAACAACAGTATAAACTCAACCATTAGAATTTCCATGGTCAATGTCAGAAGTGATGTCATTCTGGAAATAATCCTAGCAAAACTGCACTAGATATTTTTCACACTTCAGCAGCATGGCTTGTCTACATATTGTCATTCCTACTGATCAAGGATCTCATGCAGCAGCATCAGTGCTGGGCACATACGGAGAAGAAAGAATGCAATTTAACATTCACATTTGGCACTCTCTGTAGGATTCATCTGATTTGAAAAGGAGGCAGACAAGAAATGCAGTCATTAATAAAGATGATTCACTGTGGTAGATGATCTTTGAAGCCTATACTTAAAAACATCAGATCTGCATATATCCCTGAATTCTGCAACTGTTCTAAAAATTTTTTTGGCAAGTAAGTAAGCTATTAAGATGTAATAATAACCCAATAATTCAAATACAATTACACCCCAAAACCTAAATATATTCCCTTGATTCCCTTGATTTGCAGAAAGCTTTCAATAGAAAAAATATTTATGTGCTCTAGATTTAGACTTGTTTGGATAGCATCCAGCTCTCCAGATTTCTAGTTAACGATTCCACTGCTCTGTTGGATTAGATTTCACTGGATGAGGTTAAAGACACAAATTACTTTTTAAAATACCAATGGTCCCCAGAAAGCAATGTCTTGGGGTTTATTTTTATGAAAATTTTAAGATCTCTCAGTAAAAAGAAAGATTTATGAAATACTGAAATTAGGGTTTTAAACAGAAGTTCAATGGCTTTTGAATAAATAGAAATAAAATGGACCTGAGGAACACCAAAACAGTTTTCTTTTCTCCACATGTTAATCACAGTACTTAGTGTGATTTTCAGTTAATGAAGCATTTTACCAGCTTGATATCAAACTACTACCTCAGTGTTTCTCTGCTGCAAAACCTGTAAATACTGTGTCATTGCTGATGTGTTATGAACCCACAACACACGACTTGAACTCACAATATGCGACTTCCCAGTAACTTGTTTTACAGCCTTGGCTGTAGCTTTACTTATCTTGTATAAACTGTGATCACAAAAATAAACTTGAGCACTAGTTGTCAGAAAAATACTGAACAAGAAGTTTAACTAGAACAGTATCTCTTTAGTTCTAACATCATCTGTGACTGAAAATGTTCCTGTTTAGTTCCAGTTATATGTCAGCAAAAAGTATGGGGACAGTTGCAGTTCTGGATCAAATATTTATACCATTTGATCCAAGTTCACTTCGTTCACTTGGGGCCAAATTCATTTTAATCTGGGACATAGTAATTAGAAATAAGAGAAAACAACAGATCAGAGAAAGCAAAGCCTGTCATTCTTGAAGAAAAAAAATGTGAAACTATCCTCATAAATGCAGTACCCACAATAGTCTTCAAGAGAAAACCAGAAGATCCCATTCTTCTGAAACCCTTTTTGTCTTTGCTATCTGTGATTCAGCTTTGGAATTAATTATGACAGGTTTTATGACTACAATATTTTAAGGCTAAAAATAGAATGAGAGACAGTTCTATCATTTGTAGTGCTGAACTCTTTGGTGCCTTATTAATGAAATACTGCTAAAACAAAATTTCTAGTAACTCTAGTATCTTCAGACCATAATTGAATATCTGTTTTTTTCTCTCCTATATCATGATACTGCAAAAAGAATATGAGTCTGGTCTTGTAACTTTTGCTTGGTTTAACTTGATTTTATTATTATTATTATAGTGTCTGCAAACAAGTCAACAACAGTATAAACTCAACCATTAGAATTTCCATGGTCAATGTCAGAAGTGATGTCATTCTGGAAATAATCCTAGCAAAACTGCACTAGATATTTTTCACACTTCAGCAGCATGGCTTGTCTACATATTGTCATTCCTACTGATCAAGGATCTCATGCAGCAGCATCAGTGCTGGGCACATACGGAGAAGAAAGAATGCAATTTAACATTCACATTTGGCACTCTCTGTAGGATTCATCTGATTTGAAAAGGAGGCAGACAAGAAATGCAGTCATTAATAAAGATGATTCACTGTGGTAGATGATCTTTGAAGCCTATACTTAAAAACATCAGATCTGCATATATCCCTGAATTCTGCAACTGTTCTAAAAATTTTTTTGGCAAGTAAGTAAGCTATTAAGATGTAATAATAACCCAATAATTCAAATACAATTACACCCCAAAACCTAAATATATTCCCTTGATTCCCTTGATTTGCAGAAAGCTTTCAATAGAAAAAATATTTATGTGCTCTAGATTTAGACTTGTTTGGATAGCATCCAGCTCTCCAGATTTCTAGTTAACGATTCCACTGCTCTGTTGGATTAGATTTCACTGGATGAGGTTAAAGACACAAATTACTTCTTTAAAATACCAATGGTCCCCAGAAAGCAATGTCTTGGGGTTTATTTTTATGAAAATTTTAAGATCTCTCAGTAAAAAGAAAGATTTACGAAATACTGAAATTAGGGTTTTAAACAGAAGTTCAATGGCTTTTGAATAAATAGAAATAAAATGGACCTGAGGAACACCAAAACAGTTTTCTTGCCACATGTTAATCACAGTACTTAGTGTGATTTTCAGTTAAGAGTAAGGGGCAGATAAACTTAAATGACTAAGAGATCTATGGAAAGAAGAATTCTGAAAAATTAACATTGTTCCGAAGACTAAATGGACATAAGATTTCCCAGATCCGTGCTATCTGGGAAAAATACAACTCTGTTGTATCTGTGCTTTTTTTTTTTTTTTTATGGACCAATGTACAAAACTGCTTAGTGCTCTAGTTTCATTTACTCTAACAGTTAAGTTGTGGCTGATCAAGAAATCTCCCAACATAGTTTGAATCAGACTCCAGCCCAATGGTAGCAACTAAGGTGTACACTAATCACAGATTAATTTGTGGAAAAACAATTCAGCATTTCTGGTGTTCAGTAAAGCCCCAAGACACTTTTTCTATTCTCTGTGTTCATTCTTTGCAAGTTATCTGCTCACAAAGAATGAACAGTCAGTCCCCATCATAGGCAAGATGCAAGGCTTTTGGATTGTTCAGGTCTGGCCAATCTTACCATAGTTTGACGCCAGAGGCAACTGCAGTTTCACTGAGGCTGTTGACTTGCAAGATACTTAGCATAAGAGAAAATAGATATTTTTGGCTATAGAGTATTTTGTCATTGCTTTTAAGACAGTTTCCACAAACCAGAGCAGCACCCAAGACAAAAACATGAAATATTTTTTGTGTGCTGAAAAAAAAATTAAATTTATTCATCCACTTTATACACTTCTTAATTTTTTTTTTAATTCTGTATGAGAAAACAATGGTGAAGTATCTTTCTGAATATCTGCACTGATTTTCATTACTCCCTCAATAGTTTAAATTAATCCCAGATGTGAACAAACCATTTTGCTCGTATTCCTGCTGCTAGCTGTATGCCAGCACAGTCAAATACTAACAAGTGTGCAGCCAGGTCTTTTCAGAACAGAGCAGCACAGACACCTGCCATTGAAGAGCAGACATTCGTCTCTACTTGTTGAGGATTTATTTAACTATCAACTTCATGTACAGATAAACAGATGAACAAGAAAAAATAACCCCTTTGATGGCTTTAGGTCATCTACTCTATTGTATCTTATTTGTATAAATTTTGAACTTTTATGTATCTTTTAATATCTCTAACCAAAAACCCACTTCCCCTCCCTACTTTTTCTCATTTTTGTTTACTTTATCATTTTGCCTTTATCTTCTCTCCCAGTTTCTCATAACTCATGCAATTTTCATTACATTACCATTCTGAAAACAGTGAGAAATCTGTCAAGAATAGATGTAAATGAGATGTAATAGAAGAACATTTGGGATTTATTTCAGCAGTCTGTGTGATATTAAAGAGAAAAGGAGGAAAAGAGAATGCTTGCTTAATGTATGGTAAAGACAATACTAGACAAAGTGGAGAAAAATATTTAAAGACAATCTATTCCTTCTGAATATGATCTGCTCAGATTAGCATGTTCAATCAAAACTCTACTACCTATAACATTGTGCCAGCTATGACACTTTTAAAAATAGAAAGGCATGATTTGTTAATGAAAATCTTCTGCAGTTATTGACATTATTATTTATTCTGAACAATTTATATGCTTGGTTCTTTATTAAAGAAAGTAAAAAGCACAAATCTTGGCTTTAAGATTTTACGATGATGATGAGCCTTTCTGCAGTAAATCAACTGGACAGACTTCTGCTGATGTTGTGTCTCCACATGAGGCCAGGAATCTGCTGCCATAGGTAACTTGCAAGGTCAGATCTTTCTTAAAAATCCAAAATAATAAATTATATAAACCATCAAATTCATATCAAAAGAATAAAAATGAACACAGCTGTTCACACATATATTTTGACATCTCTTAATTTTACCATACATAATTTTCAAAAACATTTTTGTATGAAAGTGAATATGCTTTTCACTTCTCACAAATTCAGTACTGATGCTTCCATTCTTTGGTTGGTTCTCATAACCCAGGGGTTTGACAGAGGCCAGTTTCCTTCATATGAGAATTCTAATTCCTCACAGCTGCATAGCAAATGGTCACCAAAGCACAGCCCCAGCCAGAGCCCAGCAGACTTCCTCACAGCAGGAAATCATGCAGGAAAGATGCAATAGACTGCAGAAATCCTAGGTGGGAGAACAAGAAAGAGATAGGACCTGACGTACAACAAGTCAACAATCAAATGTGGAATGATTTGGCAGCAGAGACCGACCGTGCTGAATCAGATGGCGGGTCCATTACCAAAACAAACAACGTAGGAACAAATGAATCATTAAGCATGTGAAATGTGTGGGCTTGAAAAGAAAAATTTGGCTATTCAGAATGTTTTGGAGTTACAAAGCTGTATATGTTCAGCAGAATAAGGCTTGAGCATGGGTGAAAATAATTTATTTGGAAGTCTTCACTAGTATGAAAAGGTTACTGCTCTTAAATAAGTATTTCTTCTCAAAGTAAAAATCCCCATCATTTATCAACACCTCTAACTGTGGTTTTAAATGATGCTTTCCAGTTCCTGATAATAATGCAAGCATGGTAATATTTCATTGAATTAGGCTGAAGATTAACAGAAGAAGAAAAAAAGAGTGTCAGGAAATAAAAAACTAAGAGAAAACACCAAAAGAATAATATTTATTTTATGGAAGAAAAGCAAAGAGCCAAAATACCTTCTAAATCCAACAGAAATATCAGTAGGTTTTAAGCATCCTATGTAATACTGATAAATTCTCTTCAATCGTGCTGTAAATTATGTATTGCTATATGCATAGAATAGGGAAGTTCTTATATACATATGAAATATTAATATTTGCTTTAGAATATTTGGCTTTAGAGTAAGAAGAAATTCAAATTACTAGACCTGTGTCACACTGACTCAGCAATGTGCCAAGATTAGAAATATTGTTAATATTTTATTGTAAAACAATTCTATCAGACTCCTCTCTTTGTTTTATATTGAGTGCCTTTTTGACTTTTCGTGTTGTATTGTATTCTGACAAGGAAGCTCCAGAACAAACCATAGAATCATCAGACTCTAAGGTACTATTAACTCCCTCTCACCATGGTAAAGGTGGTTTTCTGTCACCCTCTTATGCATCTGCCATAGCTTTCCTGTTAAAGAAAATTATCAGATATTCAGAGCCCTTCATACTGTCAAGCTACTCAAAAGCAGTTCTTATCTTTTAATATCCCAACTCAAGAGAATTTTTTAATTAAAGAAAACCATCCATTTCAGTATTGTATGTTTCTTGTTTATGGATTGCCTGTGAAGAGATTGTCTATGGGAATAAAGTAATTAGCATAAAAATACCACAAATACCTGTAGGTAAGATCTTACCTGCACTATTTTGATGGCTTTTAAGGAGAATAGACTGAAAGACTGAAAGTGCACAGGCATGGACTGATACTGTCCATACCAGCAAAATCAAGCCTACATTATAAATGATATTGCATAGGAAGTTACCTCCACTTAGTTTCAGTTTTAGAACAGCAACAAAATATGTTAAAAGTTACTTTCTCTAGCTCCACATTTTTTAATAGATTTATACTTTTTCTAATATTTAAATTTTCAGCTTCTTAGTGGTTCTTTAATATCGCACTTTTAAACAGTAATGCTGTTCCTTAGGTGGAGAAGGCTTCTTAGAAAATTGGGGTCAGTTTTTCATATCTACCTATCATGTCATACCATACCATACCATACCATACCATACCATACCATACCATACCATACCATACCATACCGTACCGTACCGTACCATACCTTACCATACCATACCATACCATACCATACCATACCATACCATACCATACCATACCATACCATACCATACCATACCATACCATTCCTGTCATAATAGAGCCCTCAATCCTATGTTGAATCTTTTCCATGTGATAGGCCAAATATGGAATGTTCAATGATTTTCTTTGAACTCTCCATGCTAAACAATATTCATACACAGTAGAGCTAATTGCTATCCTTCATCAAATCATTTGCATTTTACCCTCTAGAGCTTTAATTTCAGTTAGCTGGTAAAGCTAACTATTTTAGATTTGCAAACATCCCCACTAAGCTTAACCCATCATTTTCTCAGGAGACTGGAAAAAATGTACTGCAGTACACATATATATTCCAATTTCATTTATCTATTTCCGATTTATATTCATATCCTTTTTTCCCTTCACAAGATATTCTTAACCAGGAATTTGCACAGCAGAATAATTAAATCAATGAGAGAATTTTGGTAAACTAAAGGTAGGCTTACTTTGAATAACTTCCAGAATTACTTCAAGGGATATATAGAAGTTTCTCTTCACAAAGTACAAAAGCATCTCAAAAGAGTGTTACTCTGAGAATACTTACAATGTAGGAAGTGGATATAAAGAAAAAATCAGTAGACACTATGTATTAGCATAAAATAGTTGCTTTTGGGTGCTGTAAGGAATTAGTATTTTTTGTTTCAAGTAAAGTTTCCCTTATCAGATAATTGAAGAGACATATAAGTAATCCATAGATATACAGAAGTTCTTGCAGCCAAAGAGAATAATCGTTCTCACAATTACACTATGATTCACATTAAATTCATGGTATCTCTTGACTTTCTCATGGATATACTTTCATCTTATTTCTGTCAGCTGAGTCCATACAGCATTTTTTGGCCATCACTAACAAGACAGGTCAAAAAAGTTGTCAAGTTTATGTTTCCTGACAATTTTCATTTCTCACCTCATTGACAGACAGGTTTTCCTGCTTAGACAAATACATTTCTGTATTTTCTATCAAGGTGTTTTGTACTTGAGATGTTTAGTTTAAAATTAAAATATTCAATATTTGACAATCTTATCAGAAACCTTCTCAAGTCCTGTGTTTACCCAAGCTGTAAATCAACAAGGTGATTTTGATTTTAAATCAATTTCGGGCTCTTAACTGGCACTATATTTTACAGTAATTTTTCATCATTCAGGAAGCATCACATCTGCCATTCTGGAAGAAATGTTTTCTTGGAGCATTTCCCCCTCCTTCACCCTTTTAATGTAGTCTCACCTGGCCACTGGCCATGTGATTTTATAGACAATCCATAACTTACCTCATATGAAGGAAGCAAAAATAATTGCAGCAACTAGCTTTGCAGTGTGTTATTAAAAACAATTCTAATAGTTGCAATCAGGGGAGGAATTAAAAACCTTTAGTGTCCTTTTAGGAACTAACTGGTAGTCTGCTTTCTACAAAAATCATTCCTTATAAAACAACAAAAAAACCCAACCTTATAACCAAAGTGAGATTTCCAACTAAAGTGAAATTTCAAAATCAATATTTTTACAGACGGAGAATTTAATGTGGAGAAAGGAGGACAGAAAAGTAAAATCTGCACAAAGATGTCTCCCAAAGAGTGCAGTTAAGCACATTTTTCCCAGTGCAGAACATCTGAACTAATATATGGCCTTGGCTTTTTTCTTTCTGACACTTAGTAAAATCAATGCTGGGCACATGTATGCAAATAGCTATTTCAGGACCAAAGCTTTTCTGAGGTTATTGATAACATAAACTAGAAAAACCTTTCACAACATCAATGCACTGCTAAAAATGACCTTTCAAAATCTTCAGGCTTCAAAGTTACACCAAACATGACAACACAGCACTGCAGAACTGCATCTGCTCTCAGAGTACTCCCATCTGAGCTGGAATGCATTGCTTCAGTGTCCATCCCATGGCAGGAGTGACAGCAGGTCTGAACTTGGAGGTCATAGTTTGCCAAAGGACACCCAAATGTCAAGCAGTATATTTGTACTAAATTCATCTTGTTTTACTTGGAATGCAATAAAAAAAAGTCTGAAGTTTCAGCCTTGAAACTGCCCACACAAAGGAGCAGTAATTGCTTTCTCTCGCTTAAACAAATATCTTGTATTTTGCTGGGAATCTTTAATGTGTCTAGAGGACTGATTTAGTAAGTCATAATATCTATCCTTTGTATAATCCTATCTGATATCCTTAAGCTTCCTTCTCAGAAAATAAAGATGCATTATAGCTTTGCTGGAGAATGTGAGCATCTATTTTCTTCTTTTACTTGAAAAACTAATTCATTTTATTGCTACATTACTGACTACCAACTAAATACTAACTGGAAATACAGCTATGTGAATAAATACCTAAGTATTCTCTAGGGTTAATAAAAACCATTCTTTAATACGCTACAAGCAATGACTTTTAAATTGTTTCTCTCTCTGTGAAAGTTAGTTACCACTTTCTTTTAAAAGTAAGTCATGTACTATCAAAGGAAGCATAAGTTATACTATGAAGTTTTCGAAGTAATTAACAGTAATGTTCTGTAATTCTTATATATGTTCTTACCCACTTTAATGTGCCATGATGGGAAGATCTGTATTTTTGGTGTAAATCAGATGTAACTGAGTTGGTGTGGGGATGGCAATGCTCACTCTGTGCTTGGCACTGGTGATGCCGCACCTCACCAGTGTTGTGTTGTGTTTTGGCCCCTCACTGCAAGAAAGGCGTTGAGGTGCTGGAACAAATCCGGAGAAGGGCAGCAAAGCTGGGGAAAAGTCTAGAGGGACATATGAAAAGTGGTTGAGGGAGTTCAGTCTGTAGAAAAGGAGGCTCAGGGGACTCTCCACAATCACCTGAAATGAGGCTGTAGCTAAGCGGGAGTCGGCCTTTTCTCCTGGGAAACCAGTGACAGGACAAGAGGAAATGTTCTCAAGCTGCACCAGGGGAGGTTCAGGTTGGACATCAGGAAAATTTCTTCACTTAAAGGGTGGTGAGGCATTGGAATGGGCTGCCCAGGGGGTGGTGGAGTCACCAACCCTGGAGGTATTCAAGAAATGACTGGATGTGGTGCTAAATGCTATGGTTTAGTTGACAGGTTGGTATTTAATCAAAGGTTGAACTCAATGATTTTTGAGACCTTTTACAATCTTAATAATTCCACTATTCATCCACTAAAATACAGAACTCTTCTGAAAATTCTGTACTCTATCAGCAGTCCAAAAGTGAAACAAAAATATATTTTGATGCTGCATTTTTTGTGTTCATCTGTTTATTTTAAGACTCGATTAAGCTAAGCACTGTATACACACATGGGAAAAAGTGTAATCCTTACCATCAGAGGAGCTGACCTCTAAAACAAATTACTATAGGAATTTCAGCAGTCTGGAAGTGAGATGAGAGGACACAGAAATAGAAACAAAGGTGTTACACAACATGATGGTGGGTGATACAACAGTCTCATAAGTAAAACCTGAAGTAAGGAGAAAAGATCCCTTAGCATAAACCTGTTTAACACATTTATGATATTGGACCCTGAGGGCCACACCTCATTTCCTGCAGGAGTTTCTTCCACTTCTAAAGACAGCTAGATCAAAAAAAACTTTTTCTGCTTTTTTAACCCAAATGATGAAGTAGAAAAGTTAGACTAGGAGCTGAAAACAAGCCTCCTTACAAATAAAAATTTGATATTTAAAAGCTTGCTACATTTAGGGGCTTGTGAGCAATAAAACACCAGGATATCAGATGCTACTCTTCTAATAACCTATAGTAATAAAACCCAGATTCATGGTTAATTGCAAAATATATCAACCAATTTTTGAAACTTCTTTATGGTAACTTTTTTACTGCAGTATCCCAATGCCAAACAATTCTAATTTAATGTACTTACCAAATCCCCACTATTGCTATCACTATAGGAATGAACAATAAAAGTCACTGAAAAAATGTTACTTACTTTCCCATATCTCACAGAATAAATGATTCTTCTCATCCTCATAAACGTTCTTTTCTCTAGAAGCTAAAGACTGTTGGTCTGAGTTGATGGAGAAAGACAGCTAATCTAAGGTGAGTCAATAATTCAAAAATTGAGCCTTTTTGGACAAATTTGAAAAATAAAACAAAGACAAAGCCAGCCATTATGGGGATAATACTTGCTCAATTTCACAGCCTGATAAGAAATAAAGATGCACTCTAAAGAAAGAAAGGTCCTTTTAATTACCTCCCATTTGGGGGAAAAAAAAGAGACAGCAACTTTTCATCAAAGTTGCTTCACAGAGTTTATGATCCAATCCCTTGGATTTCATGTTGCATCTTTTTTACTTTGGAAATGAACTTGTTTGTTTATAAACATTGTAGAATACAATGCAGAAAAGACAGGAGATCTTTACACACAGTTGCAGACAAAACCACCTGCTGGACAAATTCTAAAATTCTTTGTAAATATGTCTAAATAAGAGTCACAGGATTTTCTCCACCTATTTTATCTTTAAATTAATTAAAAAGTGCTAACAGGGGAAAAGAAGCAGCTTTGGCCAGAAAACATTTCTTGTCACTTTTCTTCAGTATTTTTGGTGGGGGTTTTTTCCTATCTCTTGAATGATATTGCAAGCTAAAAAACAGTATGTTAATAACAAATGAAAAAGAAATTTAGATTTATACTGACTTCTCTTTAAAAAGTAGTTGTAAGCCAATCTTTTTATCACTATGTGTTCTGTACTGGGAAATATTCTCTTTGAGAACGGGATACAAGTTTTTTCCATAGGGCTGCACACAACTAAAGGATCACTCATATTTAGGGAAAAATACCGGCAATCAACCAATTCTCTGAGCAAAAATGTGAGATCGTAACCCTCAAAGTCTTAAGCTATATTCACTGTTTTAAAACAAATGTGAAATAACTATGTATAATGTATGTTTAAATACCCATTGTGTTTCAACATATTGTTTCAGGCTCAGCAGCAGTAATACTATTCACTCTGGTTCAAGTGAGTGAGAAATGAGGGTCACATTCAGGTGTCTGCAAAAGCCCATGTAGACAGACTCAACAAGGTTTCTCAATCCTTGTCTCTTGTTAGGTTGATTAGTAGACAGACTGTATTTTTTTTCCCATATGAAGATAAAAAGCTCTGTATTTTCTTGCAGGTAAAAAAAGTCTCCATGTCAATTAATTGAAGAAATACATAGCTCACATTGACTGAACTTTTATTTTTGTGTCAGAAAAACATACGAGAAGCTCTCTAACAAGGCAGTTTGGTAAGAATAAATGAGACTATACTTAAATGGGATTTGCAAGATCATCTTTATTCCACAACTACAAAAGGTAAAAACTCCAATATCCTCATTATTCCTGTCAATTCATGTTTTGTCTCCATACTAAAATATTGAAGAAGCCACCAGCCTTCTCTTAGAAAGTATCACCCAAACAGGCATTCACATAAGCAAGTACTGCTAAACCAATTGCAGAATTAAAACTGGCAAGTTTAATTTTGCCATGCAGCTGGAAAAGGCAGAAATGTTTAGAGAAATTACAGGATTGAAGAACCATTATTCCTAGTAAATGCTATGAGAGTTTTGGAGTTCCTAGATACCATAAATAAATAAGCAACTTTGGATCAGTAAGGTTTGATTAGCATTAAATATATTCAAGGGTTGAGGCCTGGAACCTCACTGCCTTCTGCTTATTAAATTGGTTGTGAATTTTACTCTGCTTGTTAATTTCATTTTATTTTTCATAAAATTATAATTTAAAAACGCACATCAATCATGTTAAGTACATTAATGTTTAAAAGCTTAACTGGAAATTATTTGATCCAGATACTAGTTACAACAATACCCAATTAATTATTTGTGACTTTGCTTTTCATTAGCTATAAGACAACATTTTACTTTAGAGTAAACTGCCTAGGAGACTGTCTAACCTGAGCTGACATTAATTACATAGCATTGTATAACATTACTTACAAGAGACTCCACTGATCAAAATATTTCTTTTCTGGTCACAATTTCTCTAATTAAAATATTTTCACTGGGTTTTTTTTTTTTTTTTGTATTTCTCCATTCATAGACCTTCCTTTTACTTGATTTCTCATTTCTGTACTGTTCTAAGTCTTGATTGAGGTTGTGGACTCTCCATCCCAAGGTCTTCAAGGCCTGGCTGGATGAGGCTCTGAGAAACTTGGTCTAGTGGAAGATGTCCCTGCCCACGACAGAGGACTTGGAACCAAATGATCTTTAGGGTGCCTTCCAACCCAAACCATTCTTTGAGTCTATGATTCTATTAATTTTCTCACACAGCTAACCTACTACACTGTAATTTTAGAAATTCCCTAGGAGATGAGATAAGCTTACCTGGTAACTATTTTGACTTTTTTTTCTTTTTTTCTTTAAATAACACCAACCAAGAAAACAGAGCAAAACCAGGACACCTACCTGTCAAGAGCAACTTTATTTTAAGGGTGCACACTATCCTGGGTCCGGCTTGGGAGGAGTTAATTTTCTTCACGGCAGCCCATACAGTGTTTTGCATGTGTGACTGAAATGCTGTTGACAATAGAACAGCATTCTATCTGTGACTGAACAGTGCTTGCATGACATCTGTGTCTTTCTTGTTTCTCACTTTGTTCCACTTGAGAGTAGGCTGTGGGTGGGCAAGAGGTTGGGAAAGAGCACAGGCAGAACAGCTGACTCATAGTTGATCATTTCATCCATGATAAAAACCAGAGTAAGAGAACATAACCTTAAAAGCAGGTGTATTACCTTATTTAAACCAAGGGAACGGTTTATAAAAAGAAAATTTAGTAATTTATAGTATTTTAATTAAATTACTACAAATAATTATTATTTGAGTTTAGTATCTTGAATGTAGTGCAAGATAAATATTTTGAATAGAGGCATTATGATTGCACAATTCCATTATTTATCAAGCAACTTACCTACAATTTACAATCAGTGAATTTTTATCCTAATTTATCTCATTTATTGTCTTGGTTCTTCATGTTTTCTCATTGCACTGATTTCAAAAAGAGACTTTGTCTGCCTTCAGGCTCTGTTCATTCATGGACATTTCTGTTATCACAGGCCTATAATCATCAATTTGTTTTCCTTGCAATTGAATAATTATTTATTATCTAGATCCATGTTTTTAAAATAGTATCAATTTACACATGAGCTGAATACCATTCTCACTCATAGATTCATTGGATATATATGAATTCATTGATTTTTGCATTTAATGAGAAGACAGAGGAATTCTGTACATGTAATGCAGATAAAGGCACTTAATTAGACAGTCATTTGGGGTTATATGCATGTAAATAAGGATGAATGGGATTCATTAAATAATCATAGAAGGTAATAAATTGCTTAAAGTACTTTTAGTTCACTACAGGATCAGCTGGAGTGAACCACTGTTAAAGGTGTAAATTTATGTTCAGCTACATCACGTGCACTAATTTCAGACTGAAAAAACAATGACACAATGGTAAGCTATTTCTCTAAGTCCCCTTTATAAAACATTTACTAAATCTGAAAGGATAATTAATTCCATTAAAAATAAATAATAATAGGTGATATGAATTTCCCCATAAAGCTTCTCTTTTACTACTAGCTTAGACTAGATGTCAGAAGACTTATGTTAGTGAAAATCAATCCCGTCTAAAGTCACCTCTTCAGTTTCAGAACATACAGTTTTGGTATTTCAGTAGCTCAACACAGTGTTGTATGAAGTGAAATGTCAGATTAAATCTTCAAGTTTAGATAGTAAAAATGTAGAATTTCTAAATTATTATTTAGAAATTTTTAGGCTGTACCTGTTGCCAGAGATTGGCCATAGTCATGACTATAATCCTGAACATAGTAGGAAATTCTTTCCTCCTTCATCCACCCAGGCAGAAAACAGCCAAACATCTCAACTGAAGTAGTCCATTGGCTCAGATCAGAGTATTCAGATGTTTTAAGGCAAGCACTTGTGCAAGTGCTTTGCTGGATCATGGTCAAAGCCTTCTCCAGGCTTCCTGATGGCTTCTTTATCCTTGTCCCAGCTTTGCTGAATGGGCTTTTAGGTTTGGGTAAAAAAAGATTGTATTTCTTTTCTCCTCACCAAAACCAAATTCTGCATCTTCTCAGACTATTTCACTTGAAGCAGCTGTTCATCTTTCTTGCCATTGACTGTCCCTTTTTATCCTTCATATCATTCATATCCATAGTGCTAAAAAACTGTTTTATTTTTCTTAAGAAACACAGAGACATAGTAATAACATTTGTAAAGGGCCTGCTATAACAGCCTTTGAGATCAATGGGAGTTTCTCCATTGATTTCAACACATTTTGGACTGAATTCTAAAATATTAAATCTAGGGAACAGCAATTAAAGAGTTCTCTCATCAATAGCAAAAAAGTTCAGAGTCTCTGTGTAATAATTCTACTGAAAACAATGGCAAAATAACTGTTTACTTGTCTAAAATGAATTATTTTTAGCCTCTGTCATATAAACAATTCCAATAATCAGCATGTACATATACAAATGTATAAAATGCAGAAATGCGTGTAGTAAGTAAAAATTAAATTATAATTTAACAGATGTAATGAGATATAAGTATTAATAACCTCATTTAAAAGTCTGATGAATACAAAAGCTCTCACATTATAATTACTATCAGAACAAAAAGAAGTCTTGTTAATCTGGTGAGCAGCTGATGACACAGAAAATTATAAATAATGAAAACATTGCAGAAATTAATTCTAGATTAGGATATAATAGTTTATAATTAATAATAGAAGGAATATTTTTAGCAGAGAGTAAGTATGATCATAGAAAAATAGGATGTTTTGGGTTAGAAGGGATAATTCCTCTGGAGGCTGTTCTAATTATTAAACTTCTTTACTTGCCCATGATTCTCAATTTTTCAAATAGGACCAATCTTTTTCTTACAACAGGTCTAAATGAAGCTAGATCCTGGCCACAGAATCCTACAAATGCTGCATCAACTGAATACTAATGAAATGTCTCTTTTCAAAAAGTTTTGAGGCTGCCAAAGACTAATGGGAGACTTTTCAAAATGGAGAGTAACACAAAATACAATTGCTTGGGCAATTTTAGGCAATCAAGTTGGTGGTATTCAATTGATTTGTTATGTATAATTAGTGACTATTATATTGTTAAATTAATTCTGAAGACACACTCGTTTTTTATTAGTCTGAGCTACCTCATCTGTAGAGATGTAGCTGCTGGAATAGAAAACTAAAAAGATGAGGCTACCATTATTTTTCCTATTTGGCAAAGAAAATTCATTACTGCTATATCATACAAAGTATGCCACAATATCCTATATTTGCATTTTTACTTAAGTTTCATTAATATCTGTATTCCCATCATCATCTCCCCATGTCTTTTAGTAACAGACTCATCCTGGCACATATTGAACATATTTTGCATATAAATTCCAGAAAACATAAAATACAAGTTTATCTTTGCCTTCAATTAGCAGCATTATTTCTGTTTAGTTGACAGTTCCTTGAAGATTCAAACTGGAAAAACTGCTTTTATTAATCATGGCAAGAAATGCTAAGACAGCCCATGAGAGAACCCTTCTTTTACTTATTGGCTTTTTGTACAAGCTGTATTGGCAAAGTCATTTCACAAGTTTAATGGATGACTCCAGCTTGTAAAATGTATTGGTCAAGGTAGGTCATATGGTGTAGTATTTACAGATATTGAACCAGACAGGTTCAGTGACTAGAGTAGTTAAATAATAATGACAAAAGGCTGCATGTTTACCCCTACCTTTTATGCCTTCCATAAATATTTTTGTGCCATAAGAAATTTAATGCTATATTGCAGTCAAAAGATCAGACTTTAATTACTTTGGTCATAATTCTGGTCAAAATTGACATTATGTTGTAATTCTTAAAACCTGTCATCAAAAGCTTAATTTTACTTGATAAAGACAGAAGTTGTGCCATCATGAAGGCTGGAATAATTTCTGTTCAAAAACAAGACGTGTCTGTGGAAGTAGCAGTAAAGAAATTAGGAAAAATTCATTTATTTTAAAATATCATTTTAAAATAAAAAGCATTCACAGTAGAAGCTCTCAGTTAGCAACCAGGTATTAGAACTGAGTCACTAGTCTGTTTTTTTTCTCAAGATTTGGGTTTTCTAGTAATATTCCTCTAATGCAAATGTACTAGCATGAGAGAAATGCTGAAATTCACACACTGTCATGTAAAATTAAGATATTATCAATAAAAGATACTTTGGTATCTAACCAACACCACCTTTTTCCTTTAACTTGGATTATTTATTTGCACTTTGTTTTGAATTAGGATTTGGTCATTCACCATTGGTGAGAGGCATTGAGTGCCCACTAATCCTGAATAGCTTGCCATCTCACCTGTGAGGTTTACCTGTCATTGATTTGAAGTTCACCAATATCATTCAGTATTTCCACATAGGCAGCAGGAAATGATGTGTATAATTGCTCTTTCCCATGAATCGATCTGCCAAAAACTAGCCAGCTTGTTAACATTCTCACAGTACCACAGTGAAGCTACTGAATTCTTTAGAAGTGTATCAGTCTGTTGTTTGGGTCTGCATTAGGGCACCTACACGTCTTCCCAAATTTTCTTCACCAAATTCACAGGCATACAGTGCCTTGTGTTTGTCCTTTCTTAACCCGTGCAAACAAACGGGTTATGTGCTTCATGGCCCTACTCTTCTCTGCCATCCTGTCTGCTGCTGCCCTCTTTTCCCAGAAGGACAGAGATGCTCTGGAGGGGGATGCACCCATGTGGATGTACCTAGTGACAACTGGGAGTATCACACAGGGATGAACTGGGAGTAGGGTGCCAGAACTAGCCGCTGACAAGGATCAAAGTGCCTGAGGAATACTACTTTAAGGTAAGACCCTTCCCCTTGCCATTCCTGACCAGTGAAAACACACTTAGCAAAGCAAGAATTTTTCATGCAACTTGGAAGAAAATATGAACATACAAAAATCCTTTTTTCTTTTTTTTTTAGTGCTTACAGGAATGCATTTTGAGCACCAGGCAGAAGAACACACTGAACTCTTCAGACAACTCATTATGCTGTAGAGTAAGTAAATACAATGACAATTAATGAAATAAAGCTCTGAATTTTATAGAAAAGAAAATTGAAATTGTGATAAAAAGGGAAGAACAGAACAGTATTATATCAAAATACTCTTTAAATGCAGAAGTAGTTACTTCACACGAAAAGGAAAGGACTCTGCCAACAAGGCTTTCAAAGTTAAATAAATCTACTTGTGTTTGTTGTTCTAATTTAGTAGGTCAGTATTTCAGAGAAACCCTGGAGATAAGCAAGCTGGCAGGAAAATGAGGGAAACAGTTGTGGGGAGGGTAGTGAGAAAAGGTTTTGAACCTGAATTACTCTTGGCATTTACAGGTTGTGAGTAATGTTAATAAAAATTACAGCTGCAACAGTGATGACTCTCTGTTATAATACATACTGTCAGGAGCACCCTCTTCAGTGACCTCTGGTAATATGATTCTGCTGGTGGATGCTTCCAAATCTGCTGAGGAAGCAAGTTAGAGCTGCAGAAATGGCAAGCCATCCCTCATTCCCCAAACAGGAATCTGGCACTGAACCGGAGATTCAAAAAAGTACAGCATATATTGTACAAAAATAAATTAGAAAATAAAAACCCCTCTTTCCTATATGAGAGGCACACGTCTATTCTATGGGAGATAAAGGTCATGATAGCACATAACCACAGACTCTGTCTAACAGATCAATGGCTATTCTTTTGTCTGTGTAAAAATGTCTTTTGTCCACAGAAAAACTGCTGGATGAACACAGTGATTGGAAAATGTGTTACCTTTTGCATGCTGGAAGCATACACATTTATTGCTCATATCTTTTGTTATACCTTCTTCAGCTACAGCACTCTATATTTCACCTTAAACACACCTGTAAAATTACAAGTGCATCTATTATCATAAGCATTTGCTAGAGAAATGCAATGTATAATTACAACAGCAAAAATCTACTTAATTTGCAGTTCTGGAGTTTGGTTTTATAATTAAAATAACACTTTCAAAGGAAAAAAAAGCAGCTACTTACCTTAACCACTAATCCTTGATAAATTTTTTTTGTCAAAGTAATACACACTAAAAAGTAACTAATCATTAACACTCCACCAGTCTGGTTGCTAGATCTGTAACTACCATTTTCCTGGAGTTTCTGCCTAATAGAAGCTGTATTCATCTTTTCAATTTTTCCTGAAGTACAGCAAAGTAGCTGGAGAAGCTGTGTTTATGTGTAAAAGAGAGTCAACCCCCTGTTGTGAACAGGCTGTTTCCTGCCTATTACAGTAAATAAAATACCTACACATTGTTTAAAAACTAATTTTAATGTTGACATTTTTCCTTCCTCTCTCTTACACAAAAAAAAAAAGCTTGAGAAAAATATTTTTCATTCTAAGTGATTATGGGAAGTAATTCATGGTGATAACAAGTGCAGTGGGTTAAACATTATTTGTATCCCATCTACTTCTTTCTATATAGAACTTGTCTCTTTGTGTTGCACTGAAACAATTAACAAAAGTTTTTTTTCTTAGAGCTAAAGAAGCTATCCAGACATAGCCATTTTTTTCCAATATTCTTGGCAAATTTCAATTGTTTTGATATTTACCTAATACTAAAATTTTAAATGTTAAAATGAAAAATCACCATGGATTAAACAGGACAATTTGATTTCTTAAAACTGTGCATTAGGTTTAGATATCAGGAGCCTTTCTCATGTATAATGTGAAACAGTAAAGTAGCAAACCCCACCATCTTGTGACATTTCGTGCATCTATAATTTCTTGAAGCAACCCTCCAGAGAAGTGTGCCCTCCAGAGAATGTTTTCCCAACTTTTCCAAGTTTTACTTCTTCTTGCCATGCTGGAAATCCCAACATTATTTTGGTGGGAGAATATAAAAATTGAGAATATTCAAAAACAATTTACTTGGATGGGCAGAAAAAACTTTTAAAAGGTTGTGGAACCTTCCTAAATAGTCCTTAGAGATTTAACACAATCAAAATTTTTAAGTGTCTGTTTCAAACTCTTCTATTCTGGTGTTAAAATGCTATAGTTCTATGCTATATTTCTACACTATAGTTCTAGCTACAGCTGGAAACGAGACCATGTCATTAATTATCAAGTGTGGAGTCTTATATGCATAAAAACAAACAGTAAAAAACATATTTCTCAGGCAAAGTACTTAGAATCATTTTAATGACTTTTGTTTTACTGAAGAGCAAGAGCTTCCAGCTTACTCCTGGATGTAAATGTTTTTATTACCATTGGCATTATCGGTCAAACCCATTACTTCAATGTCTAAGGGCCTCTCTCCAAAAAAACATGCACTCATTCAACTAAAGAAGGCACTGTTGGAGCCCAAAATAATGTGTGTTTTCTCTAATCTAAATGAGGAAGGCACTTGTCAGGAGTAAAAACATAGGATGAGAACAGTCACATCACAACTCTTCAGAATTTGAAGACTGAGGTCTGTAGTCCTTGGAAAAATAATCCCCATGAATTCTGGGATAAGCTAAACAGGATGAAGTGCAAAGTTAATAAAGCAGGGATGAATAGGTACCTGGGGTAAAATAAAAGCCAAGGTGAGGATCAAGAAAAGTGGATGGAGAAATTAATTCAGAATTGCAGAAATTTTTAAATTGCAATCATTTTTCATATGCATTTATACATGCATTCAAATTTTTTATTATAGATTTCCACACCAAATTATTTCTATTCTTTTATGTGTTAGAGCTAGCAGACTAAGGGAGTACTTAGCAAGATTTCTTCAGATATTTCATTACTTTCTTTTTGTGACTTCATGCAGGCAAACAACAGCAACAAGAGATTATTCACTGAAGTTATTATTGAGGCAAACATAATAGAATAATTTTATTTTAATACTGCTTTTGGAAAAAAATAGTAATAACTACTAAGATTATTTTCCAAGTCTGATTCTGGCTAATATTACTGTGATATATCTGATAATTTACTGTGTAGATATATATGCAAAATGGAATTGAACAATACATTTGTATACAACAAATAGATATTGCACATACTTTCAGTGTTTCTGGATTTGAAAGATCACTTCTGTGCACTGACATTGAGAACTCCCTTACAACCCCTGAAACAAGAGCTTTAGCTCCCACACTTTCAATGAAGAGCCAGAGCCTTCCTCCTTTCTGTTGCCTGACTGCAGGCATCTGGGCACAAACCCTTTAATCTCGGGTTAGACTCAAGCTCCCCACATGGGAGCAGTTGCCAGAGTTTTGCTGCTGTTGGGGAACTCTACTCTCCTGGCAAGGTTTCTGGCTTTGCAGAGTCTAAATCAAAGATAATAACTCCTACCTGCAAGTTTGAGCTGTGGCCTTTAAGTCCTCACTTTAGCTGCAGTACCTGGCACATGCTGCAGGCTGAGATTCTTCATGACACAGTCACACAATGAAGCGCAGGAAAGAAAACTGTACACTGCCCATGCTTGTGCATATGCACACGTGCAGCACCATCTCAACAGGCAGTGGAAATCTGCATGCTTGTTCCCATGTGAGGAATGCACAGCTGACTCATTTTTTTTAGGAAATTTTACTGCATCAAAAAATAGTCAGGCACTTTTTCAGAGCTGAAATTCAGTAAGTAGCTGAGGAATAAGAACCTTGGGATTTAAACCACCTATATTTGAGTAAGTTGCCTTAGACTGTCTTTGCAGTCAATGGAGAGAGGCTGGCATTTCTGGGGCACACTTTATCTCATCTTAAAATAGCTGTCTAAAGCAGGTCAGACAAGTTGTCCCCTTGCAGCGCCTTTTACTCCCCACTGACTATAAAAAGCATGACTAGCTCAGAGGTACACGTCTACACTGTAGACATTTACAGATAGGTAATAAATTCCACGCTATATGATTTATGATGAGCTGACTTTGATGGCCAAGGAAGGATGAGTTCCAACTCAATTTTCCCCTGCTCCAAAGCTGGGTTGTTTATAGGGTTTCTCAGCAAAGTGGATACCACTATATCTCTAAGGAATTGACCTCGTGCTGTAGTCTTAGGTTCTTGACACTTAAAGGGACATTCAGGCATTACTTATTCATAGAACTGGTGGACATGTGGTCATCTCTGAAACCATCCCACCCTTTTGAAACACTCCTTGGAGTATTTGGCTGAATGAAGTGATAGATTGAAAAGTTATTAGGTAAAGACCAACAGAGGAACATGCAGCTAGCACTGCTACTTAACTGTCTGAGGGAAGCCATGATAAAAATTTCAAACAAAATTAGGCAAAAGGATTCTCACCTTGCATTTGTCCTTAAGTAATTAAATGAAATGAGATATAATAACAGCATAAATAAAAACACTCATCTCTAACTGTATCTTTTTCTTCTTCATCTCCTTCCTACTCCTTTTACTCAACTAATTCAGTCTTTGTGATAAAAAATACCTCCTACTGATCCCTACTGAAATCAAGCTGGTATTAAATATGAATAAGAGTTTCATTATTCAGCAATATGCTGTATATGCGCTGTATATATTTGTCTTATAAGCTATAAGATTTCTGTGGTTCAGAGACTGTCCTTTATTTATTGTTACCTTCATAAGTATATCATCTAAAAACTACCATATATATGATCAAAAGAGTAGTGTTATTTGCACAGAGAGAATAATAAAATCACTCTAGTTTAAGCAAACGTCTTCTTAAATAAGGAAATATCTTCTTAAGTGATGATCATACTGAATTTTAATATGTTATACTTTCAATTTTGTACTGCAAAATTGAACTTTGATTTGTAACTTTTCAGGCTCTTTACATGGCACAAGGATGAATGCTGCTTGAAAATTGGTAGGTCAATTTTCTATTATTACTCATGCTTCTTTTTTCATGGAGAGAAGTGGGATTTTTTTTTCTGACAGCATTACCATAAAGGAGAACACCTAGATAGTCTCTAAAAGAGCTTTTCCTAAAGAGTTAAATTTAAAAACCATTAAATGCATTGAAAAATCTTACATTCAGTTTGCTTTGCTTTTGGCCCTTGTAGAACCCACTAGTACTTTAAGGACAAGAGCAAAATAATTTTCTTCATGCAATTTTAAAGGATGTTTTCCACTTTTTTTTTTTGCTTTAATTCTATTGTTCTATGAGCACCTTAATATGATACCCCATTTCTTTGTGATAGCCTTGTCCATTTTAATATAAACTCTTGAAGGAAAGCTATCTTTTTTCAGAAGCAATAATTTTTCATTTCAAGGATTAGAAATTATTATTTTGAGTTAAATTACTTTACTAAGATACTCTGACTATAGATAGAAGACTCAGAATACAAAAATTCTAGTCCTAAATTCCTGTAAGGCAATAATTCTCATTTTCATTTTCTCACACAGCATGGAAATACCATTTGATCAACATTGGTCCTCCACAACATCCCTCTCTCTCAACTGGAAGAGATGGATTTGATGGATGGACTGTTAGATGGATAAGAAGTTTTTGGGACAGAGGATAGTGGTCAATGCCTCAGAGTCCTCATGGCCATCAGTGACAAGTGGTGTCCCTCAGGGGTCAGCACTGGGACCAGTGTTATTTAATAACTTCATTAATGACACAGACAAAGGGCACAAGTGCACCCTCGGCACATTTGCAGATGACACCTGGAGTGCTGCATCCAGATCTGGGGCCCCATCACAGGAAGGACATTGAACTCTTGGAATGAGTCCAAGGGAGGCCACCACAGTGGTTAGAGAGTTGGAGCACCTCTCCAGTGGGGAAAGGCTGGGAGAATTAGGATTTTTCAGCCTGGAAGAGAGAAGGCTTTGGGGTGACCTAACTGTGGCCTCCCAGTACCTGACAGGAGCCTACAGGAAGGATAGAGAGAATCCATTTACAAGAGATGTAGTGACAGGACAAGGGGCAATGGCTTTAAATTGAAAGTGAGTAGCTTTGGATTAAGCATTTAGAAGAAATTTCATTACTGTGAGGGTGGTGAGGCACTGGACAATTTGCCCAGAGAACTTGTGGATGCCCCATCACTGAAATAGTCAAGTCCAGGTTGGATGGGGCTCTGAGCAACATGTGGTCTAGTGGAAGGTGTACATGCAGGAGGGTTGGAACTAAATGATCTTTAAGGTGTCTTCCAACCCAAGGTGTTCTATTATTCTATGTTTACTTATAGAAATTTCTAAATGTTGTGTCAAGTTGTGTCATGTTGGATAGGGATAGAAATTCCTCTCTAGACATTAAAGCTCTTCTCTGACTTCCACAGACCTTTCTATACCATGATCAATACATAAAATAAAAAATTCAAGTAGGCAAGATACCTGGAAGTGTATCTGGGAGCACAAAAGATTATGCGGGGACAACAGGTCAGAGTCATAGTTACATCAGTGTTTGACAAATGAAGGATATGCTCTCTTAACAGGGTTAGATGAATTATTTTTTCAAGGTTTTGAATATTTGCTGTCCATTTTCTGCAAGTGCATAATGTATGAATTAAATGTCACAAGCACAAGGAACATTCTCTATCCTATTAAAACACTGAACTTTTGACTTTGCATTCAGTTCCATGGTGCTATGGATGACACAGTTTGTTTTGTACTCAATTTGAAAGGTTTCAATGGGCTTTCTTGAGTAAGAATTATGTTCTGTAAATATGAAATAAAGACAGAAGATGTGACACTTGATGATTAAATATACTCCTCTCAGGACTGGAAGAGGGGTTCAGAAGATAATTGTTGTTGCTAATTTAAAAATGGCCTGAAGAAGTAACATAAAATGTACTCTAATTAATTTTGCCAGTTAGTGAAGTTATACATTTTTTACTTGAAAATACTTGTATTTCTTCTGTTCCAAAAAAGCACATAATTAAACATTAATTCTATTTTAATTGCATCCCTAGTGAACACTGCTATGCCATTTCGTCTTTTAAAACTTTGGCTAGTTTAAAGCAAAAGAACTTGTACTGGTAAATCAGCCAGAGGCATGATGTTGTCTTTGATTGACAGCTACACTAGTAACTCTTTTAATAAGATGGAGATGATATAGTTGGTATAGATAATTTTTCTCAGTGTGGGTGAGAGCCTCAGGCACAAGTAATCTAAATGAGTGCTTGAAACCCTATGCTTTTAAGTAGTCCCAGAGGTACAGCTAATCCAACACTTCCCTATATCAGGCTATCACATATCAAATGTTCTGAAGTATCTGTCCAGCAACAAAGGAGAGGTAAAAACTCACTAATCTAATAAAGTGTAAGTGATTGGAGTTATTTCATGTGTGTGCTTCAAAAAGGAGTTTTGTTGCAGTAATTAATTAGAAGATTATAGTTGTTTCCTGTGTATGCATATGAGCAGTTCCTGCAGTGCTGCTGCCCAAGACCATCCTATGCAGGAAGCTTACAAAGTAGGAAGTGTGGACCTGAGGATCTAGTTTATAATCATGAAGAGGAGAGTCTGAGACTGATGGAGATGAGTTGCAAAGACCTTTGGAAGTAAAACAGAAAAACACTGCTATACAGCCAGGAAGGGGGAAAATTTGCCTGTTTTGGTCAGCAGCCAGGTTTCTTCCCTGGACGCTTCTACAATAAGCGTAACAATAAATCAGCTATTTCAGCAATAGACTTTGCTGCTGCTCTAAGTAATTTTCATGGCAAAAGGATATTGCCTGCATAATGCATGGTGTTCCTCTACGCTCTTTGGTGTTGCATAAGATTTTTGTGTGGTAAGGTTTTGGTAGCAAAGGGGTTGGAATGGTGGCTTCTGTGAGAAGCTACCAGAAGGTCTATGTTTGATAGAGCCAGAACCAAACAAGATGGACCTGACACTGGACAAAGCCTAGTACATTAGCAACAGTGGATGTGATCCCATCAGCCTCTGGGATAACAATTTAAGATGGAGAAAAGATTGTTGTGCAGGAGAAAATTGCAGCCAGAGAAGAGAGAAATGAGAATATGCGAGGGGGACAGCTCTTCAGAGAGCCAGGTCAGTAAACAAGGAGGGAAAGGAGATGCTCCTGGTGCCAGAGCAGGGATTCCCCTGCAGCCTGTGATGAAGATCATCATGAGGCAGCTGTGTCCCTGCAGCCCATGAGGTCTGGTGGAGCAGAGACAGACAGACACCTGCAGCCCACAGAGGACACCACACCATGTCACAAATGAGTGAGGTTTTGCAACTGATACAATACAAAGACATCTCTCTTTTCTGGGGCAAAAGACATTTTTATAAGTGTGCTGGTTTCATGTAACATTAATGGTACAATTCTTTAATCAAATAAATTGCTCTTCTCCATGCAAGCAAACTGGTCTACTGAAGTCAAATAAAATACTTCAGCATTCTGTGAGAAAACCACCTAAATTTCATCTGAAACTATGCTTGACATACAGCAATGGTCATACTACCAAAGGGAAAGGAAAACTGCTGACAAAATCAAAGCAATGCAATTTGTGAAGCTGAATGTTAATTTTCATCTTAGTTTTAAGGTATGATAGTTATTTAGGGGCATGTTGTGATGTTCTATCTAGGTATTGCCTCTGCACAAATACAGAGCTTTTCCCAGTTGATAGAAATACTCATAGTGATGAGAAAGAACTTCACATCAGATAGGTAGGCCAGAACTCAGTAAGGCTTTTAAGCATTTCTAAATGTTAAGCATATGTCTAGATTGCTTTAATAAATGAGGGTTGAGTTAATCATGTATGAAAGCAGCTTTGTTACTCAAACACTTAATGGGAACATATTGAAGAATGGGAACATATTGAAGACTTCTGAACAGGAAGATTTAAATTTTGGTTATGAAGAATGCAAATTCATTAATTAATAAATATCTTTTAACTTTATTTCATTGTGTCAATCCATATATTTTTTTCATTACCCAGTCAGTAAAGTTCCACGTTGCAATGTTTCGTATCAGCCTGCAGATACCAAAGATGCAGCATATATTGTAGCAGAATTTCTCTTCCAGCAGTGGGTGATCTGATTCCTTAATCAAGCTGATTTTTTTTGTATTTTAAAGCTTAGCACAACTTTTTCTCTCAGAAAATTTTATTCTGCTTGACTACATTTATTTTATTTTAAAGTACTTGTGTGCTTGCATGCAGAGTCCAGCACCTAGAAACTGTATTATGTAGCCAGGAACATCTCAGTGTTTCCATAACTATTCCTTGCTTCTTGAGATTTATCACAAGGCAATAAAAATTCAGCTAACTCTGAAAATAAGATTTCTGTGCTTTAACATACTTTTTCTTCAATTGGAACAAAAAAAAAATAGTTCCATTTCAGCAATAAAATTCTGAGGAAATAAAAAGGAGAAAATAGAGAGTAAGAAAAAGCTTCTCACAAAGGCTGTATTGTTTTTGTTTTTCTAATAACAAATTTTCAGACCATTAATTAATAAAAAAAAGGACATAAATGCCTAGATAATTCCACTTTAAAAGATCTTCTGCCACCTATAATACATAATTCTAATTGTTGCACAGGGTCATATTTTGGGTTTTGCTTTAAATCCAGATATTCTCCTTATTTCTCTAGATTGGATATATTTTTTGTCCTATTATAAAAGTTACATTTTTTTTTCTTCAAATAAAGTTAATATGAACTGTGACCTATGTCTCTGTTTTCTCCAACATTTTAACATGCAGTACTACAGTTGTGTGTTAAAAAAAGGGCTACTAAAAAAAGTCAAGAATTAAGAGTCTGCAGAGCTTAAACACAAATACAGCTCAAGAAGAATGTGTTCTTTTGAAATTATTCCTTTTCTACAGCAGCATGAATCTGAGAACAATCAAACTTTGCAGAGTGTTCAAATAGATGAATAGCTGTTTTACATGACAGAGAGACAGTATCAAGTCCTATCTGGGAACTTTAAATGGACTATGAATCTATGATGCCCACATATTACTGAAGGAAACTGTTATTATGAAAAATTGTCTGTTTTGAGATGACAGTCTGTAAGAACTTAAAGATCATATTCTCTATCTCAAACACTGTCAAGGCCACAGAAGGACTTTGCCATGAGATAAGCACAAAATGGAGTGTCAGGATAGCACTAATTCCAGGCCTGGCAGAGGCAAGCCCTGATTAGCACATCCTGGGTAACACATCCAGGCAAAAATTCCCACTGTGGCAAACCGTGTAAAGAAGCAACTGCTCTGACACATCTCACAGGTCAAACAAGAATCAGCTCAAGTTATGGGACAGATTGCATCTGTGACCACCCAAGCTTCCCCCCAAATGGAACTTCATGGAGCTTGGACTGTAAATTAAGCCACATGATGGGAACTTGGGATATGATAGAAGTGGGTTTGTTGCCTAAGGGTTATCTCAGACAAAGGAGGAGAAGAATGTATCACTGATAATGGCCATAAAGAATGCAGAATTTATGGCTACAAGGAAAGCTAACTCAACAGCTGTACTGAATCAGATCAGGCTGTGTTAAAGGTAATTCTGACAAGGGGACATCACAACCCACCAATGCAAAACACTGAGCATGGGACTGTTTAGCATAAGAAGTGAGGGAATCATTAAACCAGTAAAATAACTGTGGAGGCAATAAGCATGACTTAATTTGTTTTCTAAAATGTATAAATAGTGAAAAGTTTTGAACTACCTTGGGATACTGATAAATTTATCCCATATACCAATGGGATACTTCTGGATCCATGGATGGTGATTTCTGCTTGATCTCATTCTCTCTTTTTTTTTTCTTTTCTATTTCTTTCTATCTCTCTACCTCACATTTACTGTTAAATAAAATTCACATTATTGACTTCTACATATGGTCTAACATGCACCTTAATTTGTGTAGAGGCATCTCTCAATAATCAGACCTTAACAATATCTTTGGGCTTTTCACTTTGAATTATGCTACACTCTATATTCAGTTAAGAGCTCACTGCAGCCAAGACATGAATTTACATTTTCCACCTCTCTATTGACTCTGTTCTCATTTGGTTTTTTTCATCATTGGGAAGCAGCAGGAGTTCATGGTTCTGTATCTGCTACACTGTGATTACAATGAGAAACGCATAATGGAAAGCAAAGGAGATTAGATGAAGTGCAGAAATTAATCACATGAAATTGGTGGATTAGGTTTTCTGACGTAGCTAACTTCTCTGCTCCAATTCCATTGAAACCACTTGGGAGAGGTAGCTGAGCCTAGAACCCTTACAAGGAAGCACAGGAATTATTCTGCAGACAGCAGACCTATAGACTGCTTTGATATGATATTTTCAATGGATACACATATATTTATATATGAAGATCTATTTTTCTAAAGAGGAAGACTGTTTAATGATATCAATGCTAAACTATGTACAGTATCATGAAAAAAGCTGTATAAAAAGTTTATTTTCTAATGACAATTTCTAGTCATTACTGTAGATGTACAATTCTTAGTGAACTGAGTAACATCAGCTTCAATAAATATTATGTTTCCCTGCAGAATAAAAGCAATCTTCCTTCTAGGGAAGAATATAATATTTACAGTACTTTCCAGACTCTTGACTCAGAGTTTGACAACTTGAAATGTCTAGAAATTGAGCAAAAATTATAAAATTAGGTGGTTCTCACAACACAATGCTGCTCATTTCCTGTTGTTTACAAATGATAAGGACACTTTATTTTGTGGAAAGATTTTTTTTTCTGAATATTACCTCACCTGTAATCCATTTCTGGTGGTTTGATTTTTTTCTGAAGTTTTTTGTGGTTAATATCTTCCCTAATTATATGTAAAATATGTACTGATTGTAATACTCTGTAAATTACTGATTTATGAATGAAGCAATAATAAAGCAGCAAAAGAATAGGCAAGGCTACAGAGCTACATTCTGTGGATATACTGACCAAGCTGCCAATTTATATACCCTGTTACTCTGCCTTAAAACTCTAAATGGGTAGAAACAGGTTCCAGTATACTGAAGTGTAGCAGAATTGAATTTGACTTCACGATCCTAATCCTGAATCCTAACTGTTAATTTAAAGTTCTAATCATGTTACAATGCTCTTTTTGCTTTTTCAATACCAAACATCACATGTGCTTTGAAAAGCAACTGTTTAAGAGACAACACATACTCTGGGATGAATAGAGTTATTCTATTTTCAATATGTACCTCTGTTTACACAAAAACAGTGCAAAAATTACAAGTTGAAAATAACAAGTTTTCATGCACTTTTAGTAGTACTTATTATGTATTAGGTCTGTACAAGCATTAAGTGTGTTTGATTTTGATGCATCCCAGAGATGCCCAGCTCTTATGTGGATGATAGAAAATGCCTTCTCAGAGCTCCTTAGGATTTTGAAAGATTAGGGTTATGGTATAATCATGTGACATCCCAAAAAGTAATTTCGATTCTGGTATAAAGTTTTATATTCATACAGCTGATGCATTGCACTGATAAATCCCATTTTTATTGTATCTATATTATATTGTGGTATTCTGTTGTAAAGGCTTTATTGAAGTCCTCTATTTGTTTTGGCTTGATGGATCGAAAAATTGTTTGAGTTGTACAGGTCTGATCACTTAACAGGTATTCATTTAAATGGGTAATAAGATACAGGGGTTGTGTAATGAGATGGAAAATTGCTAACCACATATTAGGTAATTACTATGGGTTTTGTCCAAATCAATTTTGGCAGAAAATAATAAATCTAGAAAATAGACTTGGAACCTACATTTCAGGTTGGTAATCAGTAGGTCACTCTTGTGAAAACATTTTCCTATTTTTTCTTGTTTAATGGGGAAAGAAGCCATTGCCTTATTTAATAGCAATTTTGTAGTGAGATACAAGAGTCATGTAATAAGGGACATGCATCTGAGCAAAAAATTCCCTCTGACACGAAGTCCTGTCTTCTTTTTTTTCCATTGAATTTTGAGATTTTCCTGATCATCTCCTAAAATAAGTGGACTCCACAATTGCCAAAAAAAAGGAAGGACAGAAGCAGAACTTCTATATCGGATTAGGAGACAGGAATGACAGCTCAAACATGGATTTACTAGGGAAGACTTGGGTCATCCTTTCCCCAGCCTTGCTGTGGTCTCCCAGCATGGCTCTCCCTCAGCCCTCCAGGCCAGAGTGCCCATCAGAAGGAAGTTTGATCTCTCTGCCAGAGGACACATGCTGGCAGCAAGGTGACAGGGGAGAATCAGAGGAGTCATGAAGATGTTTGAGCCTTCCCTTTCCTGAAGCCCCACTGGAGGCCATTATCACAGTTTTCTCAAGGTGAGAAATCTCATTCTCTCCATCCTTTAGGACAGAAGTCACTATATTTTATACATATCTTGATTTGTTATAATTTCATGTCCTTCTACTTTGCGTTTACCAGAACCCAAAATTCAAAAATGCCTACTTAGAATTTCCATGCAGTCATTATCTGTGCATTTTGTCCACAGAACAAGAATTCTGATGTAAAGGCCAGAGTGGAGGACAAGTAAATTGTTGTGGTAAGTTTGTGCTTTATGCTATGAGAATTGACATCCAAGCCTCTAAGGTGAAATCAAGGAGCTAAAAGTTATCCCTGACAGGTCAACTAACAACAGCAAGGAGAATCACAGCAGCTGCACGCAAACCTCTCATCTCTTCCAGACCATAAGGATACCTTCCAGGCCATTGCAATGCAAAGTGAAAAGCCAAAACTATACAATTTCTGAATATTTGGTTTAAACTCAGCCTTAAAGAATAATATCTGTTCACATGGTCATTTGCAACTCAAATACTTTCTCAGAAGCTTCTTTCCCCAGCCTCAGAGCTACTGCTTGCTAAGTTACAGTTGTGATGTACTGCTAATCTGTGAAGCAATTTCAATGATAATAAATAAAATATGCTTCTGACCTTTCTCCAGTACTGCAGCCAGTGAACCTAGAAAGGCTGGTACCCATACTGTAAAACAAACCTTCTGTGCAGAAGACATTGACAAAATCCAAAATTACTACTGGAAATAGTCACTGGACTGTGATAACGCCTAAAGTGTACCCAGCAAGTATTTAGGAGACATCTAGTTTGCTCAGGCCAAAACTTAAAAAAAAAACCTGTACTAATTGTAGTAATAACTCAGCGATGCAGACAAATTAATACTGGTACAATGACTGTTGCCTCACACTGGTCAATTTTCTAATATAAATACTGTATGGCTTATGCAGACTGACTTCATACCTGTTATAATATCAGATCTATGGATGGGCTTTTATGTTTTCAAGTACTAACCACAACAACCAGGACAAAGCAGAATTAGCAGTTTGTTCAATCACACATGGTGATGGCATGCTGTGGTCTTATAAACATGCTTTTTTTAAGACAAGAAGGTCCTGCACTACATCTGCAGGAAGCAAGAGCTACTGTAAAGCAAACAGGAAGTAATTGTTACATCATTAATTACTTGCAATGTAATTATTACCTACACCTGAGCAAGTTCAGGGTCTATCCTTACTACTGTCCAAAGATTCGGCATTATTACCACATTGCCCCACAACTTACTGTGAGAAACTCTGGGAGTTTGTGCAAATAACAGATGGTCTACTTCGTGCCAGTGACAGCTGCATTATTTATGGACCAATATAGTTAATCTACCATTAGGCCCCTGACTTTAAATAAGCTCAGTGTGGGCAGATGCCTGCCTTTGCCCAAAGCCCTATTAAAGCCTCTACAGCTTCAAAGGAGCACAAGACTCAGAGGAAATGCAGCTCACTGCAAGCTTGGGGATGTAGTATTGGTCTCAGAATTACATTAAAATAGAATTAGTTTTCTGTGCTTCTATTTTAAGAATTTTGTTTATCATAATACTTCTTGAAGTCAAAACAAAACATGCCTTGTTCTCATTCTGCCTTCAGAATGACTGTGCAAAAATTGTCTTTTCTTAAAAAACCTTCTAAGCATCTCAAATCCTTATGCAAATTGAACTGGACAGTAAGGTCAGTTAGCAGTGAAATAACGTCATTTAAAACAAATCCCCATCATGCACCAGAACTGTCCATTAGGAAAACATTAGTGAGATAAAAATTTATGTTTCCCAGCTTGCAGCTTCTCACTGTCTATTTTAATTTTGTTCGTATGCCACTGATTATGTGCAGTGGATTTAATATTCTTCAATACCCAATTTCATGTGATCTCTCTGGTCCTTTTTGTCTTGCTTTTCATTTACTACTCCATATTATTATTTGGTTGCATGAAGCTTGATCTTGGCTATTACTCTTTTGTTTAGTTTCTGCTGCCAGAATGGTTTTGATCAATACAGCTTGTAAAGTATTAGCTCATAAAATACAGTGCATTTAACAAAACTTTTTTCATCTGTTCTAATAACTTTCATTTCAAATGCAGAAGTTATAAACCATATATACCTCACTTCTGGCTTTTTAGTATATTTTTCAGACTACTAAATATAAAATACATGTGAACAGTTAGTTCATCCTTGAAGAAGTGTATTGAATTTGAAGGTTTATTATACTAGTGTATAAATTTATATTTCAAGATATTTTCAGTTCCAACATGAAGTGTACAATATAATGGGGCAGAGCTAGCAGGATGATTTAGCACTTACCTCTAGCTACAGATTTTTTCCATCAATAAAAGCAGCAATAATATAAAAGGGAGTTGTGGCAGTCTCACTTTCTGGGGACTCTACAGAGTAACAAGCTTTTATAATGTATATAACAGAGTTCACATTTCTATTACTGAAATTATTATCCCATAAAACCACACCAGGGTGTCTTTCTAATGACATTTTTATGCAAAATATTTGATTCAACAACAAGACCTATTCACACCTTTAAAACTATTTATGCACCATTGAACGAACAATTGTTCCTCTACACAGTCAGTAACCTAATAATTTTAATCTTAATAACCCACAGAGAAAACTCACAAGCAGTTATTATATACTGTGTGGGCTGCTTTCCATTCTCTTTGGAGATTTCTGTAATAAAGGTCTTCCTGGAATCAGAGAACTTCTCCACCCCTAAGGGCTACAGGCTGGAGAGTCTCATTTTTGGAAGTAAGAAAAATTCTTATTTGCCCTCAAATAAAGTCAAACTGAGTATTTATCAAAATCAGAACTATTAAAGTAAAACACACCAGTGAAAACAGTAACTTAGAAAGCTATCACTAATTTTGCTCAAGGAAGTTGTCCTCTCTTCTGAAGCACACCTTCACGAAATTGTAAAGATCACTTGTGTCTTTTCAGATTTCTGACTGGCTGCAAGTTGGTTTTCACATTAATATTGAAAATATATAGAATACATGGGTGTTAAAAGTGGCATTTTTACAGTTCCAAATGATAGTTTATGGTGTATCTGAGATATCATGAAGACTCTGGTTTTGGCTTTAAATATTTTTCCTAAACATAATTCAGGAAAATATTTATCAGCAGAGAAAGCAAAAGGAAATAATGCTTAAACACATACAGTCAAACTTTACCTCTAGAAATCAGCTTCTGAGTAAGCTTTACCCAAATGAGTCCTCTGTGTTTAGTTTATAATAGAACAAAATGTTTATTGATTAGACAGTTGTTTGGTCAAATAGAAAATATCTTGTATTGTGAACAGGGGATTAATGAAGACTGTTTTCCTATGGATTTCCATCCTATACTCTATGCTACATGTGAGTTCTGCAATCTGCATCCTCAGTGAATTCACATCACTCTTCTCCAGTGTTTGTTGTTCCCTCTTATACAACCTCTGACCACTGCAGCAGCAACTCTGTTCCCTGGGTGTGCCTGGCCCTGCAGCTCAGTGGGAGGGGATGCCAGCACACAAAGCCTGCTGACCAGCCCATGAGCTTTTGCATATTTGGGTGAAGAGCAGCTGGAATTTCTTGGGATGGCCTGAATGAGCACTCACATTGCAGCCTTTCTGTTGGGGATTTTTCAGTTCTCTCACCTATATCTCCTAATCAATGTGTGGTTTTCACCATGCTTGTAGAAAGCCATTATGTTCTAGATCTCTCTACATTTCGTTGAAATTGGTTCTTGGTTAAAAACCACAGAAACCAGAATATGACAAGCAATTTAAATTTCTCTTGCACCCTGAAGATCTCCAGTTCCTCTGGTGTTTGCTTACATGCAGGGACAGCTGGCTCAGGGGAGGGCAGTTTGTGAGCTGGTCTGGTTTGCATTACAGGAATTCCTCTGTAGAGATGTGCCAAGGACCCATGAAAGCCTCTTCTGCATGCTGAGCTGTGCATTCCCCTTGGCTCAGTGATAGTGTGGATTTTAGTTTCATTATCCTTCCCCTTCACACCTCTGCTAAGCCATTTACCTATCTTACTGGAATACTACTCGAAAAATACGTTTGCATTCAATAGGCCTGAAATTACTATACTACACTAGCCACAGAAGAATCCTGGGAAATCAGGGAAGAATCCTGTTCCTTCATGACTAAATGTAACTGGGAGAATCATCATTAATCTGATTGCCATGGTGCAGTTCATAGATACTCTTCAGGGATGACTCCCCACTAAGCCAGCTTTCATAATCAGGAAGCAGAACTCATTGCTTGGTTCCTACTGGTTTGTATAGCTCCAGTGCTTCATGTTTTCCAAGTCTTATTTTGGAATGCTCTTCTAGCTGTATACGAGGTTATGTGAGTGTTTATCACCCTCAGAAAACACATTACTTTTAAGAATATATTTTCTAGAGTGTGTTCCAAATATGTAATGTTCAGGGAGACTGAAATATTTAGGGCATCAGCAAAACAGTATTGAGAATTTTCTCTCTAGGGCCAGAGTGAAAATCTAGTCTTATTATTAAAACGCTTTACTCAAAATAGAGACTTTTCTCCTAGCTTTGCCATAAGATTTTTTGGCAACTCATATTATCTTTCCATGTGCATACTTACAGAGGAATGGAAGAAAATAATTTTTCTTATTCGCATTCTAACCCCACCTTCTATTTAAAGTCATTCCATGCAAACATAGCTAGTCATGGAGTTAATAATAATAAAAATAGCAAAAATTTTGGCATGGTCATAACTTATGCTTTCTGCTCAGTTTCAAGCATCAGAATTTTTACCTTTAATATCATCTCTACTGTAGTTCCAGCAGGAAGTCCAAGCACTCCCTCAAGCTGCCCTGTTATAGAGCATTCCATAAAGCTGCATTTGTATTTATGTTTGGTGTTAGTAGATAGATGAGATGAAGCAGATAGCACAAAAGTGCATAGCACAGCTTTGGTCTTTGTGGGATCAATTAAAAACTGCCTGAGGTTTCTTTTGTGTACATCATTGCATGAAGCACGTCTATTAAAAATCTTAACTGTTAATTTTCAAAATTGGCACTAAAATGCAGGATAAAGTTGTGAGGACTTAAAGAATACAGTTGCACATCTCAAAACATCATCCCCATAAGATAAGCAACCACAACAGAACTTCAGATAAGCACAAACAGCACAGCAGGAAGGATCTAATCCCAGACTTTTACCTCCAACAGAGGGAAAAGTTTGGAATTAGCACACCAGAAAAATTGAACTCTACAGACTGTGGGAAAGAAACCCACTGCTTAAACCTATGCCAGCCCAAGTTGTGGGAACTTCGGTGACCACCCTGGGGATATCCAGGACCTGGCCCATATAAAAGTGGCACCTCCAGAAGGATGACTTGGGGACTCCCACCCCAGAGATCAGAATAAAGAAGGATCAGCAGAACACTGCAGGAATCAACATGATGGTGACATCTTTCACTTAAACTCTCTCTCTCTCTCTCTCTCTCTCTCTCTCTCTCTCTCTCTCTCTCTGTTTCTCCTTCTCCACCCTCCATCCCTATTTCTTCCTGTCTCTCTACCTCACATTTACTGTTAAATAAAATCTGTACTATTGCTCTTGGCATATGGTCTCATTTGCACCTTAATTCAGGCAGAGGCAACTATTATAATTGGATCATAACAGGAGGTACATGAACTGCTGCCAGCCCTGGTGTGTATATGAGGTTTTGCAATCCAGGACTCACAGGCTAGTATCTTTAGTATAGCTTAAATTCACTTAGCAGAACTTAATACAAATATGTTTGTAATAAATAAACAGTCATGAAATTAGATTCATTGTTAAGCCTGCAGATTAGACAATCTCAACTTCTTGACTTTAAAATGAAGAGCCAGTTGCTATCTCTTAGAGCAAACCATCATTTTAAAAATTTTAAAGCATTCAATCAGCCACACCAGTGATGTGGAATTAGGCCACTTATGTGCAAGCAAATCATGACTGATGAAGTTCTTTGAACTGCTGAAAGACACATGCTAATAAAGGAACATAGATAACATATAATTATTTGCTCATTTTTATGTATTCAGGTACATACATAATTAAGGGAAAATTGCAGATCCTTTTCAGACAGAGCTGTACATAATACATGACATGACATACATAATGCAATACAATTCAGTGGTTCAACCCACATTCGTAATAGAACAACCAGTTATATATATTGATTTGAAAAGCATAATCCTGCTTAGCATTTCAGCTCTTAGTCATTTCTGTCATTCTTGACACCTTTATAAATGAATCTAATCATGTTTCAAAAAGTTTAATTAAACTGATCTGTACATAGTCTGGTTCCAGAATCTAGCAAATTTCTGCATTAAAACTTGATTTCTCCTTTGAATTAACACTAGGCCTCATCAGAAATATGACAGTCTTGAAATACAAACTGCAGGTAACTCAGGATGTTGAATGTTGTACTTTGAACACACATGAAAATGCTCAATCAATAAGCAAAAGCTACAGCTAAAAATGACATTTTCTTTCATGGAGATAAGCTGTTCCATATATAAGTTATTATATTCATAGATTCATAGGATCATAAAATGGCTAGGGTTAGAAGGCACCTTAAAGATCATCTAACTCAAACTTCTCTTCCATAGGTAATATGTAACACCTTTTCTTTTTCAAAATTATTCCCACTGATAAATCTTCAGAAAAGCTGAGTTCAGCCCTGTTATGATCCAATTATAGTAGGTGCCTCTGCCTGAATTTAGGTGCAAATAAGACCATATGCCAAAAGCAATAGTACAGATTTTATTTAACAGTAAATGTGAGGTAGGGAGATAGGAAGAAATAGGGATGGGAGGTGGAGAAGGAGAAAAAGAGAGAGAGAGAGAGGGAGTTAAGCAAAAGATGCCACCATCATGTTGATTCCTGCAGTGTTCTGCTGGTCCTTCTTTACCCTGGTCTTCTCTGGGTTGGGAATCCCCAAGTCATCCTTCTGGAGGTGCCACTTTTATATGGGCCAGGTCCTGGATATTCCCAGGGTGGTCACCAAAGTTCCCACATCTTGGGCTGGCATAGGTTTAAGCAGTGGGTTTCTTTCCCACAGTCTGTAGAGTTCAATTTTTCTGGTGTGCTAATTCCAAACTTTTCCCTCTGTTGAAGGTAAAAGTCTGGGATTAGATCCTTCCTGCTGTGCTGTTTGTGCTTATCTGAAGTTCTGTTATGGTGGCTTATCTTATGGGGATGATGTTTTGAGACATGCAACTGCATTCTTTAAGTCCGCACAAGCCCTGACCTGAGAGTCAAGTTAATGATAACAAGGTCCCCACCTACAGCAAACTTTCGTAGTCTCACATCATTAAAATCCACTCTTCACTGATTTTACATTCATTTAATACCCAGCAGTAATGAGCTACTTGAAACTGTAGGCTGAAAGTCAAATGACATACTGTGTTTAGAAGGACAACACAGTAAGACCTCCAAACACATTTCCTAGTCCAATAGCTTCAGATATATCCTTCCCAAGTTAAACCAAATTTTTAATAGGTGTTCCATTCTTTAGTAGGACATTTGATTGAACAGCTGGACACTAGGTGATTACTATCATCATATTTCACTATAACTCACTGCTTTTACCAACAGTCCTTGATTACCTAGAAAACATGAAGAAAAGCTGAAGCTCTTTAAAAATCCAACCTGAAACATCTGTATCTAAAATGAGTATAACAAAAAAATATTCCATAACCTCTTAGTGAGAAAAAAAAATGATTTTTCCTAACCAACAAAAGTCTAAGAAAAAACCTGTCATTTTTGATACTGAATGATACCAAAAAGAAACTAATAGATCCAAGAAATCTTAATGAACACTCATGATAATCAGTCATCATAATAACTCTCTCTTCTGGATTGTATCTCTCAGGAGAGAAGGAACATAAAAGTAGATGCATATAAGGTGAAAGAGATAATGTAACTAGGCTGTGAGGGAAAAAAAACCAAAAAACTTAGGATAAAAATCCAAGAGGAGGCATGTAGGAGTAAAACCAAAAAATTCAACACAAATTTCATAGCTAGAACCTACAGCCCCCACTGTTATATTGTCAGAGGCACCCAGTGCCATTTCAGAAATAATAGTGGTATTTTAGTGTACTGGGGAGTGTGTGTGTGAATTACTGAATATATGCAATACATATTGATGCAGTTTGTGTTTGTGTTCACAGAAATGCAGCAGTCTAAATCAAATAAAGTTAAATGGCACTTGTAAAAAAACTACCAGAAAATGAGAAAAGGAGATGAAAAATCCTGTCATTCATGCATTTTAAGTTTTTTTCCTGGTGTTTGTACTCTTTATAGTCAGTAGATGTTAAAAATCTGCCAGATACACAAATGCCCTCTAAAATTTCATGGAAATAAAGCAGAAGTTAATGGGACACTGCAGATGTAATTGCTTCATGACTGCAACTCTGAAGAATTTAGAACTTCACTTCTTATTTTAGCCTCTTAATAGTATTAGATTCTAGCACAAGTTAAAAATATTATGTAGGTACTGATAATGTCGCTTCTTTTGTATTCCTTGTAGAGCTGAAGGGTGCAGCTGGAACTGCATAAAAGCTGAGGAATTACTGTGTCATTTGAAGTCAAAATTATTATGCTTGAATTTCTGCAACTGTAGGTTCTCACAGGACTCCTGGCCTCCAGGCTTATGGAAACCAAACATACTGCTGCTAGCCAGGAGAGATTAGTAAACATATTGCTTGTGCTTCTGGAAAACCATCACTGGGTACTCTCCCAAAAGAAGGAGTTCTGCTCTGTATTTTAAGTAGCAGCTGCTCAGCCTGCTAAAGTACCCTGCACACATTTATTCTGTTTTGCTTTCCACAGAGTTCTTTTCATCTCAGTGACCAACAAGAGTGGGACAGAAGCAGAAATTTGACATTACGCTGAGTGGTTACTGGCACTTTCGAGAGCAGAAAACAGCCCTAGGAGGATTAGGCAATATTTTAGGAAAATATATTTCTTACTTGCTCTATCACTTCTCTTGTATCCAAATACCCACATATGCTTTCTCACTTTGTCCCACTGAAAACACACACGTGTACACAAACAGAATCCCAAAATTACAGAATATGTAAGGAAAGGGGCCACAGCAGATCATCTGGTCCAACTCTGCTCCTCTAGCAGGGTGATCCTAGTGCAGGATTGTGTCCACAGAGTTCTTGAACATCTCCAGTGAGGGAGAATACACATTGCCTTGGGCAACCTGTTCCAGGGCTCCATCACCCAAACAGTAAAGATCCTGCTCATATTCAGGTGAAATTTCCTGTGCAACAGCCTCTGCCCACTTGTCCTATTGCTTAGCCCCACCAAGAGGAGCCTGGCTTCATCCTCTTGACACCCTTCCTTCAGACATTGGGGTTTCCTCTCACTTGTCTCTTCTTGAGGTTGAACAGGCCCAGCTCCCTCAGCCTTTTCTTGTAAGGCAGATGATCCCATACCCTCATCACCTTTGTTGTCTTCCACTGGACCCACTCCATGAGCTCCATGTCTCTCTTGCACTGAGGCCAGAATTGGACACAGCACTCCAGACATGCCAAACCAGGGCAAAGTAGAGGGGCAGGATCCCCTTCCTCAAACTGCTCGCTCTTCCAAATGCACCCCAGGATACCATTGGCCTTCTTAGCCACAAGGGCACTGCTGGCTCATGGACAACTAGCTGGAACTTGCTGGAATGCATCTGCCTCTTCATGCGAGTCATTGATGAATAAGTTAAACAATATTAAACCCAGTATTGAACCTTGGGAACATCACTTGTGACAGGCCTCCAGCTAGACCCTGTGCCATTGATAAAGATCTTCTGGGATCTCCCATTCAACCAGCTCTCAATGAACATCATTATCCACTCATCCAGTCCTCAATTCCTGAGTTTCTCTATGAGTTTCTCTATGTAGTGAGAGACAAGGTTGAAAGACTTGAAGAAATCAAGGTAGACAATCTCCATTGCACTCCCATCCTCCAGCCAGGTAGCTGTTACATCATAGAAGGCAAACAGGTTGGTTAAGCATGATTTACCTTTAGTAAATCCATGCTGACTGCTCCTGAACACCTTCTTCTCATCCAAATGGATAGAGATGGCCTCCAGAATGAGGCACTCCATCCCTTTCCAGGAACTCTGAGGTTAAATGTGACAATGGTATGTAATCATCTGGGGACAGTTAGATGGTTTTCAAACTGGAGTGATGCTGGAAACCCTCCTAATTTTCTCCAGAGGACAGCCATAGGGTTTTAAAGGATTTCTTCTGAAAAGATGCTTGGAACGTCATTCATAGACTAAGCTGCTTACTAAACAACCCCACATGCCCATGCAAAAAGCTTGAAAACAAAATAGTCCAAAGTATTATGCCTTCCTCATGCCAGGCTTTAGGTTACAGTCTCACTGAAAGATTTGAAGAAAATCACTGGAAACATTGATTCAGAAGAATATAAAGGAAATAGTAACTTCTTACTAATTTTTTTTTCCTTTGCTCTATTTACCATTTTAAAATATATTCCTATGGTTGAACAGACTAGGAAAAACCTCTGCTGTATTTGACAAGTACGTTTCCAGTGGGGCTAAAATTAACTGTGATTTACCTTTTTTTTCTGCACATATCTCACACAGACTATGGGTCTAGATTAGTTGTAAAAGTAAATAATTGAAGAAAATAGTGAAGTGTGCTTTGATACCCAAGGAAAAAATCCCTCTCCATTTACAGAGGTACATCTGAGAAATACGTGGGCAGTGCTGTTTGTGTATAAGACTGATGACCATGAGTGAAGAAACAACATTAAAAAAAAAACAGCAAATGTATGTGATACAATCAAATAATCATGCAAGAACTTTAAAAGTCAAAGGATGAACTCTAGAATAGGACTTTTAAATAAAATTTCTTTTTAATTAAGAAATTTTCATTTCTAATATTCATTTGAAAATGCTCCTCTCATAAAAGAAAATTTGAAGATTAATTTCACTAAAATCGGTTTGTGAGAGCTGGAAATGAAACTGTGAAGCACAAATGTTCAGAGGAGTTGCTACAAGATCTAAAATGTGAAACTGTCCCCTTGACCTGATACAGCAAAATAGCCGGAGGTTTGCCATTATTTCAGGAACAGAAACCATGTCTATAGATGACCTAGCATATCCACTAGGCAACAGCTCCTGCGTCTTCAGATGCTTAGTCAAAAAAGAAAATAACTTTGTCCCTTTGTTTACATAAATATCATTAAAAATATGCAATCAACAATGAACTTCAAGGAGTTGATGCAAATAACAGGAAATTCCATTAATGTCAATGGGCTAAATTGGATTAAAAGGTCATGAGCAGTAACCAAGAATCACTATCTGAGAAACAGAACCATGACATAGACCACTTTTTTCTGCAAAAGTATAACTTACTTTGAGGAAGCAGTCTAAGTTACTTGGACCAAAAACTTTCACATATACAGATAAAAATTACAGAGAGTTCTAACAAAAGTGTAGATTAAATTCTTCAAAGCTGTCATACATCTCTGTTGAATTTTCAGGAAGAACCCTGGATGAATAGTTCTTTAAATGGACATTGGTTATTAGTGTGTATAGAAATACAGATTTCTTAGAAACATTTGCATTTATTTTTATTTTCCATTGAAATTATCTATATTTATTGTCAAACATTTTCTTTGAAAATATTCCAAATGGTACTTTGAAGCTATATTTTGGTATCTGAGGTATAAATAAGCTCTGTGCAAAATGTGTAATACAGTCTTCTTTTCTCCTTCTTCCAAATCTGGTATCTGGGGAGTTAATAGTTCTTGGAAAAAAACAAACTCCATTATGCCAAATTTTATAACACTCTTGCAGCAAAAATGACTTTTTATTTCTGAAGTGTTAGGGAAATGGCACAGTCTCAAACATTACTCATGGCACCAGTAAATTACGGAAATAAATGCTGTCATCTGCTATCCTAATCCTCCAGTTCTCTGTCATTTTAGGAGGAGAAATTATCATCATACAGTATCCAAAAAGCACTAATTTTTTAAGGAAAAATGGATTAGGTTTTCTTATTTACGTGCTGTGAAGATGTGATGGCACACAACTACAGCAGATGGATGCGTCTCATTACAAAGCTAGCAGTTTCTTGGAAGTTCAAAGTACAAATTTGTTTAAAAGAGGAATAAAATGGAAAGGAATGCAATATATAACACTAAGATTCAGTTCCCATGATAAACAGCTTAGAGAAAAAAACCTAAATTAGGTATAGAATTATTTGACCTAATCAGTCCCTAAGTAGTTTGGGTTACAAGTTTCTTTCATCTCTTCATAGCAAATATAATTCAGTTGTGCATATCTTCGATATTAACACAACTAAATTTGTGTTAGGGGAAAAGAAAATAGGCCATTTTCCTCTTTTAAACCATCTACATAATCCTAGACCTAGAAATAATTGCAGAATTATAATTTCAGTAATTGCTCAACACAGTTAAAGATATCTCAGAGGTAGTAAAGTATCAAGAAGATGATGTGTTAGGCACATTATTTACAGAATCACAGAATATTCTGAGTCAGAAGAGACCCACAAGGATTGTTGAATCCAACTCTTCAGTGAATTGCCCATATAGGGATTGAAACCACAACCTTGGTGTTATTAGCACCATGCTTTATCTTGAAGCCTAATGACATGTTTTTCCTAAAGGTCTTCTCTTTGTGTTATACAGGCAGCCTAAACTTGTTAGATTTGCAGTACAATCTCCAAGGAAGCAGGAAAAAGTTTTTGTTTTATTGAAAATAAAAATAAAACAACCAAACAAACAAAACAAAAAATATTTTTCCCAGATGTCTGGTATCTTGCACTTTTAACTGCTCTCTCAGTTTTCTTCTGCAGCATGTACCAGCATGAGAAAAAGGACATCTATATGCATTTTCTTAGTATTATTTTTCTTCAGTATTTTTTTATCAGAGGGCATTCTTCTCTCTGAAAAACCAGTCCAACCAAACACCTTTGAGCTTATCAGTAATAGTGTACTAGTCAAGAGTAAGAGCTTTGAAAGAAAAAAAATAAAAAAGAAAAGAAAGAAAATGTGTGATAACTTCAGAGTCTAATCCTGACAGGAACTTTGCAAGTATGGATCTTTCTTGATACTGTATATTTTGGACTTGCCATTAACATTCTGTTGCCAAAAATAATATACTATCTGCATCAAAATAATTCTCTTCCTACTTTGCATGCTTCCCAGGTCTTTAAACAAATTTTGTGAATGTTTGGACTTTACATTTTTTATTATGTTTTTTCATGTATTATTACTTTGAAAAGCTGTTTTAATTATAATACTTATTATGATGAAATGGAGTTGGTTTAGCCTGTTAGAAAAAAGGGCTGTTGTGTAATTACTGATATATAAGTGAACTTTCCCTTGAACCATGCAATTCCTGCACTCTAATTAGACCTCCATATCTCATTTGCATAATTTTTTAATACTCTGATGGAATGGCATATTCTGTTCTCAGGACTGGTGAACGGTTCATTAACAGCACTAAAGGAATTAGAAATTCATTGTGAAGATATCTCTCACTAGTGCTAGCCCTTCTGCTGCATCCCAACTAGTCTGTCCTGTTGGACAGGAAGTTTCAGCTCTCTCTGGTCTCTTGCTTCTGAATATTCAAGCTGCTTATCAACAACAAATTTACCAGCTCAGCTTCTCAAATAATTTACAGTGAAGGAAATATTCTAGCACTCAGCTGAATGAGATATGGAAAAGTGTAATGAGTGAAGGATGTTTAGAGGTCTGTGGGCTATTTTTAGTTCATCTCCACATTGACATATTATTTCGTGAAGCTTTCTCTTATCTATGTCCTTATATTGAATTCCTTACCATGGTATCTCAGGGTTTCTGTTTCTTTGGGCATTATTAAAAATGAGAGAAGTCCTGATCTAGGCAATTCTAACCTGCAGTCACAGAAATTGATATCTGTACCTTGTACCCTTGCCCAGAAAGAGGAGGTCCTGAGGGAAGAATGAAACAGGAGAGATGTGGTGGGCATTTTAAGCACATGGCAGAGTGGCAGCAGCATGACTTAGCTAAAATGAACCTGCAGGGTTTCTTCCTTCAGTCTTTTCCCTCCTGTTCAGGGCTGCCCCACTCTTTCAGCACATGACATATTTTTTGGTTTTCTAACATTACCTGAAATTGGTATTTTTGTCTAAAGTCTACCAGTGAAAGTTCTTGTATCCTTTTGATTACAATTATAATTTCCTGGAACATAGAAGTAAGTTATCATAGAAGTAAATCAAAGCTGTTAAAGTAAATGCATTACTCTGATATTTCTTGTAGTCTAGATGTTGAAACAGTTAAACTAGTAACGTAACAGCTTGAGAAAGGAAATTTTGTATACAAATATATGAATCACACCTTTTGCTCATTACAACATCATATTTAAAGGTATTTAAAGTCCAAATTCTTTTTTGCTAAACTCTCCATCAGAGAAAAATCTCACATATCTTTTCCCAGGAGTTGCCTTCTCATTACGCTACAAAAATCTTAACACTTCAGGATTTCTTAGCAAGAGGCCTTTTACAATGCATTTTTCTTTTAATTTACTTTTTTACTTATAATTTTAAAGCCAGATGGGTGCTGTATATCAAAAATAGCCTGGCCAGCAGGACTAGAGCAATGATCGTTCTCCTGTTTTCAGCACTGGTGAGGCCACACCTCAAATCCTGTGTTCAGTTTTGGGCCCCTCATTACAAGAGGACTTTGAGGTGCTGGACCACACACGGAGAAGGGCAATGAAGCTGGTGGAGGAGTTGGAGCATGAGTCTGATGAGGAGCAGCTGAGGGAGCTGGGTTTGTTTAGCCTGGAGAAAAGGAGGTTTAGGGGAAACTTTTTGCTCTTTGCAATTACTTGAAACGTGATTGTAGCCGGTGAAGCTTCTTCTCCCAGGTAAAAAGTGACAGGATAAGAGGAAATGGCCTCAGGCTGGGCTAGGGGAGGTTTGGATTAGACATGAAGTATTTTTTTTTTTTCATTGAGAGGGTGGTCAAGCATTTGAACAGGCTGCCAAGGGAAGTGGCAGAGTAACAATCCCTGAAGTTTTCAGATAATGTGCAGATGGGGCACTTTGGACACACTTAAGGCATGGTTTTAATGGTGGACTTGGCAGGGTGGAATAATGGTTGGACTTGATCACGTTAGAAATCTTTCCCAACCTTAATAAGTCTTTGAATAATAGCCTTAAGTAAAATTGTGTAACTCTGGTAAAGCTCTTAACACCTATGGAATCATACCCTCCAGCAAGGGAAAATTATATGTTTCTGTCGTACTATACTGTGGAAACTCGTCATGCATTGCTGTAGAAGAGGACTGATTATGTGTATGAGTATGATAATATTATTGAAATGTTGGACCCTTAGATTCTTTTATGGACTCTTATACTGCTTTATTTCAGTACTTTACTATTTTACAGTGATGGTGATAAGCATTATTACTAGTTTTTAAGACTGTGCTATATCTTTAATATATTTAAACAGTACATATATTATCAGAGAGCACCAATGCAACCAAAGTCAATGGAGAATCCTTGTTAATCTTAGTGACTTGGGGTCACACTGGGACAGAATCACATTTTCACATATGTGCTTTCCAAACTGAAGTGAGACTTCCTCTCAATGGTCTCACTTCACAGCTCATAAGCACAATAATTTGAAAAGAATGGCTGCTATACTTATGGAAGGAAATTAAACTAGTTATTATCTCTGGTAAGTACTTTCTATTTCACATAGCTTCAGAAATGTAGTGTCCACTAAAACCTTTTGTTATGAACCTGCTAATTAAATACTTTGCAACTATTGTTTACAATTTATCCATCAGGAGGTTGATGCAAATTTGCCTGTGTTTCCATTAATGCTCTTTGATGGTTAAGGTAGGTCTGCATAGATCTGAACAAATTAAAATTTAAATTACTCCCTTGTGTTCTGCCATTTTAGTTGTTTGGTGAAGGAGATTATTTATATGTGGATTTCAAATTGTAAAAAAATAATTTAAGTGTGTCAAAATCATAGGAAGGGGATACATTCTGACACATTCAACTATACAGAATCTTGTCTTCAAAATCTGCTATTGTCTGCAAACAGAAAAAAATACCATTGTATTAAAAGTATTGATAAAATAAAATAAGTTCATTTCAATTATTTAATAATTTGAATGTTATTAAGCCTTTCACATATGTAGTGAGTTTTCCAGTAGTAGGCAGTCACTAGGAAAACAGCTTCTTTTAAGCCTTTTGCTGGTAGGTATATGCATGCAAGAGAAAACCCTTTATATAAATGAGAAAGGAAAAGATACTCAGTCTGAGAAAGTAAGATAAAGACAAAGGTTTATAAACCTGAAAAGAAATCTGTAAAGATCTATGCAAAAAAAATCTTGTGTAGTTACATTAATTACTGTATAATTTTGAAAACTCAAAGTTTTCAATTATCAAAAGGAAATGTATTTAGAAACAGGTCTGCATTTTGGAAAGAACAGCAGAGCAATTTAAACCAGTTCCCTGTAGCCAAATCTTTTCGTCATTTTCATAACTTCTTTGAGTACCCTCCTTAAACCAGTTCAACATAAAACTGTATTAACAAGAAAGTGTTCAGAAAACTTATTTCTCAGCTTACTAGCAACCTTATTCTCTTTCTCCTCAGTTCTCATGCATTTTCCAGATAATATTTTTCTTTTTCATGGGCAGATGTCCTGCCTTCTTGATGTTTACCCAGGTGATCATTTATCAGAGAAGACTCTGGGAACTTCAGCTTTCCAGTAGCTCCTCTCTCCAGGAAGCTGCTTTTCATCTCCCTAATTCCATGTGCCAGGTTTACAAGCCAGGAAGAGGTTATGGTTCTTACATGCAAAGGAGAGGGGATAGGGCTTATCACTTCTTCTCATGTCTTCTCCATCCACCTCCCCATGGCACAACTCGTGTGAAAGGAGACCTCAACAAGAATCACAAGTGGCCACCGACTTGATTTATATTTTTTTTACCTGTAAAGAAGAATAATGTCCTCTGGAAGACTTCACAAGGCTAAACAGGCCAAGATCTTTCAACCTGCTCAGACAAGAGCCTCTCCATTCCTCATCACCCTCTTTATTCTCCAAAGAGAGACTCATCAGCACCTGATGCCACACTTAACATGTTCTGGGTATAGGAAGGACCCATCTTATTTCATAAAAATATGACCACAGTGAGAGTGCCTGTTTGTATTATCCTACCCAAAACTACACACTGAACATGGCCAATAAAATATTCCACATAATGGTAAGAACTCCTTGTTTTCAGTATCCTTCAAAACAGGATTATTGTCCAGTAAGTAATATTTTTAAAAGTGTTAGTTGTTTCAATTGCTTAACATTTCCCATGACCACGGTAATAATCATTAAGTATTCAAATATCATGCAAATAATATAATGCAACTTTCTCATTTTCATCATAATGTACATATCAGCCATAGCCTAATTGCTAAGACAGAACAACACTCCTAATTATATCCATTGTGAATTTTTGCTTTTGGATAGTGTATGAAGTGGCTTTGTATGTTTATAAATTGCTGGATCCAGGTGAGCTTCAAATTTCTAAAGGCTGATCTCTCATTAGTTCTTTGACCTGTACTTTTAATTTGGCATGAAACTACTGTAATCTATGTGAAACTAATTAGGCTGTTGTAATTGTGCAGGGCAATAATCAACAGCTGCTGTTGGAGAGTGTATTAAATCTATGCAAGATATGAACTGAGAAAAGCTTTTTGTTTCCAAAAAACCATCTGATGTGTGTACACACATTTTCTCAAAAAATAAAAAATGATTGTAAACAGACATGATAAATGAAAAAGGGCTAGGATCATCAGTTATTTTGATCTAGTCTTTTGAAAATTAAAAAGAAATAATTCTGCACATTAAGTGCTAAGAGAAATATAGAGCTGAAGTATAATCCACAGTAACAAACAGCAACAGAAAAACAGCAATCAGTCATCTGTATAGGGGCTTTTCACCATACTAAGGCAGAACTAGAGCCTTTCTCCCAAGCTGTGATTCCATGCACAGGAAAACAGCTGTCTGTCCTGATACACTCATAGACTGACACAGGGAACATGTGCTGCAGGGTGACAGAGAAGCCAAAGGCCTCCTAGAAGATATACTCAGATGCATTCACCAATGGCATGATGACAAAAACCAAAATAAAATGTTTATGTTGAAATAAGAACAGTTTAATAATTGAAATTAAAGTAAAATACAGTAATAATTTTAAATAATAATGATAATCAAAAGGTAAAAAACAAGTGATGCTTAACACAAGTTTTCACCACCTGCTGACCAATGCCAGACCCCCCTTCCCAAAACCAGATTGACTCCTACTTCTGGGTAACTCCCCCTAGTTTATATACTGAGCATGACATTTTGTGGTGTGGAATATCCTTCTGGTCAGTTCTGGTCACCTGTAACAGTTCTGTTCCTTCCCAGTTTGTTTTTTTTGCATACCACCTCACTGGCAGAGCATGAGACAAGCAAAAAAAAAAAAAAAAAAAGTCCTTTACTTAAGATAAACACCCCTTAGAAAATGTTGTCAACACCATTCTAATTCCTAATTCAAAACACCACACTGTAAATTACTGAGAAGCAATTAGCTCAAGACCAGCTGAAACCAGGACAGTAATGATGACCCCCAAAGAGATAAAAATAGTGGTTCCAGTTCCTTCTTTTGCTGGTATTTTACCAAAATATCTTTGTTCAGTAACATTATGGTAAGCACATTATATGTGGCAGCTAGAAATATACTTTGATTCATTACAGTTATTTGACTCATCAGTTAAAACTGTCGAGATCCGTCTTTCTTCTTTCACAGGGCAGGAAAATTAATTACTAGAAGTCCTAAGTTCTTGTTATAAAAGTGCTGGTATATAAATTACCTTAGTGTCATATGTTAGCATTTGAGGTAATGCATCTGGTAATATCTAGATACACAAAACTATCCACATGGATTATTATAAGGCTGAATAAATTATTTGATCCTTACTGTACACATAAGCTCTGAACTAGATATTTCATTCACTTGAATCTAGGTGCTATTCATTGTTCTTCCCTGTCCTTTTCCTTTGTTCCTACAAACACTTTTTTTCCTATCCATGCCAGCAATGTGCAACAAGTAAGTGTTGAAGGCAGGAAGCAACTGGTCAGGAACACACAGGCAGTGCTTTATCATCTTCAGGGGCTACACCTGTAAAGTCCAGTAATTGAATTCACACACGAATGCGCTCCAATGCTCTCATGCAGTGCTTCTAAAAGAGAGCAGTGACACTCCTGGCCCCAGAGTTTGCCACTCATATGGCATACAATGTCTTTCATTTCTCCTGAAGTGCCATGCCAAGCAATAGTGTTTCCAAGCACTTAATGAGAGGGGCAGACCAGGATACAGCTGAATGACAGAGGGTTGTATCAGCTCAAATCTCCAAGTTATTTAATATTCAGTATTTCAGCCCTGTTCATTGTTCAGACTTCAAGGGAACTTCTTGCAAAGTCATATGTGCTCTTTTCAATTTGCCTTTCAAAGCCAGGTTTCAAATTAAAATTAATGATGCCAAAAGAGTGTAAATGACCTACCCTCTTCATGCTTCCCCTCTGTGATCATCACCCACTGTGTACTGAGTGTACTGTACTTTTAAACTTAGTGACCCCTGTAAATATATCTCCCTTTATGAGACCTAAGGTACAAGGTTGTTCAGCTACTAAATCTGTTATCTCCAAAGTTAGTAATAAATAAATGATGTATAGTACAGTTTGCTGTATATAGTGTTTCAGAGTGATTCTGCCGCCTAACAATACCCAGAGACCCAGTGCCTAGAACAGATGTGCCCTCTCCTTCACAGCATCTGCATTCTGTTGCTGTTGCAGTTAAATGCAAAATCATGCAATTACAGTGCATTTACAGCTTTTGCCCTTTGATCCCAAAACTACATTGACCTAATTTTTTGTTTGGTTAGCTCAGGTTTTTTTCAAGCTTCGTTTTTTAGCACAGAGGTGAGAGGCTCTATTTATTCATATATATTAACCACAGCACTTTAAAATGTATAATGAATAATTTCTTCTAAAGATTTTTTTAAGTCTACCAGAGATGATGAAGTTTGTTCACTCTACCCCAAGTAAACATATTCTCTTTCTCTTGTGGATCTACTACCTATATTCCTGTTCAGGACTGGAAAAGAGCAGCCTCTCATCAGCCTTTTGAACTTGTGGAAAAGAGCAGTGTAGAATTACGCATAAAGAGCAATAAAATTCTTTATATACTATATATATAAAATATATATAGTATATATAAAATTATATATATATAAAATTCTTTATATATAATCTTTGAGATTTGTGTATATTATCAATTTTTAAGTCTCTTTTATCTACTCCAGAACAATGCAGAGAAGCTTTTTTAGAAATCTCAATGTTGTCCCAAAAATGAAACAGTTTTCTTTTTATATTACCACTTCCCATTGTTGTTATCTATGCACATTATATTAAAAATAGTTAATTAAAAAAAAAAGACCTTAATAAAGAAACAAAGTTAAGTTAGATATGACATTATCTGGTGAAGACACTAGAGTATATGACAAGAAAAGAAAAACCACTGTGTTTTAGAGGTTTTTTTAAATGTCTAGATTTGTTTCTGATACCATTGTGCATTAGCATACACTTATTCAGTCAGTGGGTTTGCACTTGAGCCATGACTGTCAAAGAGTAGCATGTCTGAAACAGAAAATGTGCCAGAGTACTGAGAAGGACTGAGTTATCCATGTGTCCGTGGTAATTATTAAACCACAATGCCGTGCATTTTTCAGGTTATTTAAACAAGATTATTACAGGCAAAAAGGGTTAACATGCAAAAACAAAGGAGCACAATGGAGATATGCATCACCTGTGACTGGAACCACTGCCCATGTGAACAGCTCTTGCATGTGTTGATGTGATTAATTTTTGAAGCACAGATTATATGTAGCAAGATTATTCATTCAAAATGAAGATGAATTTAAATGTGGTACTATCCTTAGACCTTTTTATTTTCACTGAGAATTTGGATGGCATAGATTATGTCATCGATGACAGTATATTTGCTTTTACTGAAATGTTTAAATACATGCTACATATTATATGTTCACTCACATATTTCATAAGATATTGTCCATTTTAGTCCTATGAATGGCACAATGTAGCTAAACTGAAATGAGCCAAATTTACTAACAACTTCAGACACAAAAGGTGGGATTTTGGTGACATAACTGTATTCCAACACTGATTGTTTGAAAAAGATTGAATTTCATTACCCTCACCTTTCTGGTGTTAACTAGAGTGCGCAGGTTACACAGTCAATTTTTAAAGGATATCTGAGAAGTACTACAAAATTTAGAACATGGAATAGTAGTAAACTAGTTTCCTGATGCCTTAAGTTTTAGCTTTCATATTTTCCAGATTCTGTACTGCATTAGTGTATAACTCTGAACTTCATATAAAGAGTTAGCAAGTTCTCTTCACAGTTTAGTTATACAAAACAATTCTTTTCCAGCCTGAGAACCAAGGACATCATTGCAACTTCAGGCTCAAAAAGTACAAACAACAGGGAATTGAGGAGCAATCTGGGAGGATGGGACTGCATAACCTGAAGCTGTAATTGGACAATTAACCCCAATATGTAAATGAAACAAAACTTAAAAAAGTGTGAAAAGGTGTGACCCAGGGTCCATCTTGGATGTAGCCTTGGTCAGGCTCTGGTACTGCCCAAGGTGTATCCTTTGAAGGCCTTTTAATAAACACCAACTTTATTCCTTTAACACTGTCTGGCCTCTGTTCCAGATAGCCTCTCAAGGCATCATTCCAAGAAAGCCTGTAGCTTGCAGGAAGTCTATGTGTTATTTAGTGTTACACAGAGTGCTGGGGAAGAAATTAATCAGCCAAACAGCTTGCCTGTACAGATTTATAGGCTACTTCTGAGTAATATGTGGTTTGTTCGCTTTCTCTTTGCCAGCCATTATCTAACAGTGCTAAGTCTTCCTAATTAAAGAGATAATCCTTTAACTGTGAAATCTATATTCTATTATTTTTCTCTTTTTATTGTTCAAGCTCTCTTTTTTAAAGATGAGTCTTGGTTTTCACTCTAGGTTGATTATTAGTTTCATCAAGGGAACTCTTTCAAAGCTTCTCTCTAAAAGGAAACATGTCCGATAAAATTAAATTACTTATCTGAAAAAGGATAAACAGCTTTTTAATATTAAAGTAGATTGACATAAAACAGTAACACAAATCCTAATGTAAATATAAAGCATAGTAAAATTTTCTCTACATTATGATTTTACTCTTTTTCATGTATGTTTTCAGGACATAGATATTTCTGATCAAAAATATTTTCAAATACTGATGATCAAAAAGCTCAATACTGACAGTATAGTACAATAACTTTGAACACTCTGGAACTTAAACTCTCCCTTCAGGGACAAGTGAAGCTAATTCTAAAGAAGAAATACCTGGTGTCCAGCCTTGCTCTAAAACAAGGCCTTTTTTCTGAGAGCAATGAGTTGCCCTTGTGACAAGACTGTGCTGAATGCAGCAGGAGATTCACAGCTTCTTCACACTCTCATTCACTGGTCAGCAACTTCCAGTTTTAGTTAGGAGCTTAATTAAAGTTGAGACTTACATGGTATCTCAGAGATACAAGGGTTATTGAGCCACCACCAACACTTCTCTCAGGTACCAGGGACACATAGCACAGTGGCTGAGCAATAGCACATCTAATGCTTATTCATTGGGAAAGGTGAAGGTAAAGCTCGGGCAGCACAGTGACAGTGTTTGTCATGGCTGGAAGTCAGAGCTACGGCCAGAGGAAATGTTAACTGACTTGACAATTTGTATTTGCTCAATTCACTCATGAAGTTAACCCGGCACATTTCAACAGCACTTACCAGTCAGTGAGCCAGACAGGCCATTCAAGCACATCTATTTTCCCTCCTGTTTGTACCAGCTGTTTGCTAAAATAATACTAGAGTAGTAAGATAAGGCAAAAATAGTGCTTGCAAGTAACCTTCACTAGGCATTTTTGAATGAAAATCCTTGCTATTTTTAATTTATGTGTTAAAATCACAGAAAATAGATTGCAACACCACAGCAACAACCTTAGAGGCTAAATAAGTTTTTAGAGGAAATCTTTGTGCTAGCTGCAAGGCAGGAAGAGAAAGTTCTCACATTTGCTAAAATCTGTGCATTAACCTTTCTCATCTGTGTATTTAGCTGTGTCTTTTAACAGGAGCATAAATATATATTTAACAAGGCCTGTAAATGAGACACATGTCATCTTTTTATTTGGGCAGGACAGAGAATGAGAAAAAAAAATCATTCCTGTTGAATTCTGTGTTTGTATGATTGAACTGAGGAAGTAAAGATACATTAACCTTGCTTTCTTTATTTAGGATTTTGTCACTTTTCGTGTTTTTGTCATGGGGAATGATCTAGTTTTAGTTCATGAAGCCATAGTGAATTTCTTCTTTGCAGTGCCTTCTTCTTTTTGTTTTCATAAGAAAATGTTTAGAAACATTTTCTCATTAAACAAGTCTCCTTCTTGTAAAATAAAAGGGTGTGGGGTTTTTTTAGTGAAATTTGCTTTCTTGTACCCTGTCTGTTCCATCCTGTAGACTCACAGGTTATTTCACATCTCAAAAAAGCTACTAGGCCTGTTTTCTGTGCATTATTCCCATTCCAAAGAGCATTGTAGCCAGTTGCCATTTCTTTTAAATTCTTAGTCTTTTGACTAGTTTTCCTCTTATTTTATCTCGCTCTGAATCTTAGGAACTTAAATGGGCTGTTCTGAGGTGATGGCCCCATATGAAAAACACTGTAGACTTCAACAGGAGCCTTTATTACAAGAGCAGACACATTAAGTGTATTTTTATCCTCCTGCTCTTTTTTCTTCATTTTTTTCACCAAAAAACATCTGTTAAGTTTCTGAATGAATTGGTTAAAAAAAAGTTTTGGCTCCTGCTTTTTTCTATGGCAATGTAACTCCCTTGGGATTTATCTTTTGCTTATGAGCATCCCCTACTGTCCCTATGAGAACAAGCTGCTCACCCTATCAGGATTCTGCATACAACAATAATGCTTATTAAGACTGATTCCATAATATACATATATACCATAACATTCACGATGTAATATAATCCATGTCATATTAAAATAATTTTACCCAAATCTATGATTATGGACCCAAATGCCAAAGCTGTGACAGCCAAACGCTTTAAAGCGAACTAAGAAAATGTTCAGCAAAGGTGACCAAGGAATTTATTAACAGAAATTCAATTCAGGAGCACTGTGAATAAATCTTTCTGTAACGAATCAATAAACAGTAATAGCTGTGCCTTTCAAGTTTATACTTTTACAGTAGTTGCTGTGAGATTCTTTAAATAGCCCTAGTTGTATTTCTTCTGTTAGTAGTACCTCGCTCCCCAGATGGCTAAGACACAGCACATCAAAACAAACTGCTGCCTTCTGGTGCTTTTGCTCTGTCAGCTGCCTACTTTGCAACACTTGCATGTGTATGCCAAATGCCTATCTAACACATATGAGATATGCCAGTACAATACACTGAGATCTGCAATAAAATTTTATTAATGGGTACAAAACCTCTGCTTACATTCTGAAAACAGACATCATTAGGCAGCAGGGCCTATATATATATGTTCTTCACTTCAGATTTAGATTTATAATTATGAAGATCCCTGAAAATTTCCAATAGACTGGTATAATATACATAAAAAATAAGTAGAGCTGGATCCTATATAATTTTAACAACTCATTTCAATACTGACCATGCAAGAATACTTCAAAATTTATTTCGGCTTCACTTATGTCCTTACTGCCATGAGAAAATTATCTTTAATGATGCAGAAATCAGTGAATACTATTTAAAATAGTTTCTCGGTTGCCAGGTAAAAATATCTAGACCAAAACTGACTATTCTATAGTTGAATAATAGATAAGCATCACTTGAGTACTAAGATGCAGGTCAATGATTTAAAGAGAGTGATTGATTCCAGTGCAGTGAATGGATTTATTAGAGCACAGCATAAATGGCCGGGTGACTCTCATTTTCACAATTTTTCTTGACCTGTCAAGTTGTTGTCTTTACGAAGATCAAATATTTATTGTTTCTCATCTTACTCAACATTGCCTTCATGATGCATGCTTCAGCCTAGATATTATCATGTCATCCTTTGTATCTCAGAGGTCTGACAGGTGTAACAACAAAATCTGAAGATTAAACCATTGCCATGCCTCTGACCAAGTCACCAAAATACAGCTATGAAGATGAAGGTAACTTACATTAAAGCTGAATAAAAATATATCAAGATTTTTTCCTTTCATGAAATCTGTTGAATAATTGATCAAGGGAAAGTTTAACTTGGATTTATCCAAAGGACCATGCAAGATGCTTTGTCACGAAACAGAGTTGTTGTCAGCATTAATCTTTTTCAGTTTTGCTATTATTATACAATATGTGCTTACACAGTATAATGACAGTTTAAGCTATTAAGTTTTCCCTTTTTTTTTTCTTTAGACTTTCTGTTATATATGTCATAGGGAAAATAAAAACACGATCAAAGCAGCTGAAATTATTTGAAGTGTTTTTACCTCCAAACACAGTAATAATTTAAAGCCTCTTTCTTTAAAAGTTTAATGGCAATGTACGGGCACCAGATATCCCAAAACATAATATTGAGGTTATAAAGGTTTGAATTAGAATGGTTAACTGTAAGCTTAGTTGTTTTCCTTTGACTCTTTTTGTATTAAAAAAAGTATTTTCAGTCATACAGTGTCAAGCCCTGTATTCATGCGCCCTAGTTTAGGCATTTAAAATCTCTGTGCCTGAGTCATCTTGGAAACCCCCTAATGCAGATAAACCAGCACTCTCAGAAGGTGATTCATGTTCTCTATCTTAGACAACTATCAGGGAAACCAGTATACCCTTACAAAGTGTTAGTTTTTCTTGATAATTGATTAACATACGTCTCTGGCTGTGTTAGATATGAAAGTCTAACTCCTGTGAGTGTAAAACTAGGTGGCAATTATTATCCAACCATTCTCTCCTCAGTACAATAAATTATCTTCTGTGTGTGCCCCTCTGGAATATCTAAAATGTTTGCTAACGTATTTGCTAAAATTGATTTTACACATGGTTAGATAAAACAATAATCCAGAACAAAGATGTGACTGCCTTATCCATACCAGTATTTTTTAAATTCCAAAATCGGCCTTTAAGTGAACTGGGTATGAAAGATTAGAATAGGAATTTGATAGGATTAAACAAATCCTATATGTATTCCATGTTGTGCTATGGGATTTCAGCTATTTTGTAAAATCATAGAAACACTAGTTGGAAGTTATATGTGTACATGGCCTAGTTTGAGCAATAATCAAGCAAAAGTTCATCTGCTTCTCCTGCATGGAGCAGGACTATTGAGAGAACTAGACTGGTTCAGTCATGGCATTGTGTAATGCAGTCTTGAACACCTCAAGACAGAGGAAAACTCCCTGCCTCTCTCCAGGAACTTTTCCAAAGTGGAAATGTACTTATAGTGAAGGCTTTTTTCCTAATCTGTATCCTGAATCTCCCAAGATTCTACTTGTGGCTGCAGCACTCACCCCCTCCAACAACAGCTTGAGTTCACCACTTCTGTGAGCCCCCTTCAGTCAGCAGCAGTCTGATCAAAAAAGGTGAAGTCAATGGCAATGTCAATATGCAGTTCACATGCTTTCTATGTACTAGTTAAATGGAGGATATTTCTGCTTCTGCTTTCTAAATTTGGGGCTTCAAGCAAAAGAGTAGAGTAGCAGTTGCAAACTTCTTTCATTTCTTGCTGAATTCTACAATATAAAGTCTTTGCTGGAACAGTTTTACTTGAAAAATTCTGATTTTTTTCTGATTGAACAGTTCAGACCAATTTAAAATTAAATAAATCCATCTCAGAAGTGACAAAAAGTGCTGAAGTATGAGTAAGTGAGTGAGTCAGTATCAGCTGGCTAAACTCAGCTATACACTCATTTTCTACAACAAAATTCAATCAAATTCTCCATATCCTGAGTAGGCCTGCTGCTATTACTGCTGTTAATTCTACTTCTGATGTAAATAAAGAAGATAAAGGAAGTGTTTTATCACCTCATAATGATGGTGCTGCTTGCACAGCAAGGAGCATTTATTCTAGTTCAAAGCACAATATTTCAAATGTACAAAATACTGCTTGTTGTCAGAAGAGTAAACCTATATGAAATGCTTTAGCAGATGCAGGTAGTATGTTTCTACAAGATTAGTATCACACAGAAATACAAAAAAAAGAACACTGAATAAGAAAATAAAGATATGGCTGCCCTGAAATGTAAGTAGGTCTTGAGAGCAGCATACTTTTATTCAAGGATTATTTTGAAAACACAGGATAAATTTTATATCTAAAATAGACTCACATTACACCCAAAATTTTGTCTGTCTTTGTGAACATTGGAACAGTACTGTTTGCCAGAAGTATTCACACAAAGGGAGGTTTTAACTTTCATGTTGATAAATATAAATTATTCTGTGATTTTGTAAATCTTTAGAGTACAGAATCTTAAATATCAGACTACAGAGTTTTGAATATTTTTTCCATTCAAGTGATAGAAATCATGCTAGTGGGTTTATCAAACTAATAGCCAACAAATAAAAAAAGCTACCAGGAAACCTAACAAAATTCAAAAATATATGTTTGGTTTTAAAATCATATTTCTTCTGAGTAACTCACTCTTCTAAAAAATCTGTGATCTTTTCATGACATTTTACAAGGACAGAATGCATGAACTATTGTGTATTGTTTGAGAAAATACAGCTGTGATGTCATAGCTAGAAGAGATGTTTATTTTCACCAAGCACACTCCTCAGGTGGCGACAGGTATTGCTACTGTGTAACATGATTTCCTCCCTAACCAAGATAAAGAGAAATTGTGTGCATGGTCTAGAAAACAAAAAAAAAAAAAAAACAACTGAATTATTTCAGCAGTTTGGGAATAAAGGCAGAATTTACAGTCCAATCAATCCTTTTGACCATGATCATTAATACCTGGCACTAAAATGGACCATGGACTGTCAGCTGGCCCTGAGGGCAAGGAGCACACCCTGGCTCATATCGTCATGGCTCTAGTCTCACCCCTGCCAAAACAACATGGCCCCATCTTCAAGGACTTTGGGAATACTCCCTGGTAAATATTTCTTATTCAAAAGACTCAAAAAAGTTCAAAGGTGTGTGATATCTTTATGTCAGCACCTCATCTGCCACTTGTACCCAAACCACACAGCAAGAAGCAAGTCTACTGTCAGAGACAAATGCAGATGCTTTCTGCAATGCACAAACCCCTGCTTTTCTCCCTGAATTACGAATATCCCATCACACTGTGGGAAAGAAAGAGAACCTTCAGTCATTTTGCCAAGAAAAGCTTGGTTTTGGAAAATCAGAATTAGCAATTAATGCTATCATTGTTATATCACCTTTTTAATTGAGAATATGTCTTGGAGAAGGCAGAAAGGATAAAATCAGATTGCCAAGAGCCTAAGTAAACCAGACTTGGTCAAAGAAACTTGGATTCTCTAGTCATGTAAGTTAATTGGTCACTTGAGTTGAAAACTTGAGTTGAAAATTTTGCAGGTTTTAGAAAATTAAATAAGTGAGATTTTGGTGAAGACTTTCAGTCAAAAAAGCAGGAAGTTGATGTGGAAACCTGATACCATTTCAGATAGGATTATATGATGATGCTGCCTCCTGTAACAAGGAATTTGGATTAGGATCAAAGAGGTCTCTCACACATCCATGGTTTTTTTCCTTTTCTGCTTTTAAAAACACACTTCTGTGTAGAAAAAAAAATTCCTCATCTCCCCTTCAACATGAATAGAGCCTGAAATAGTAGGAGCAGTATTTTGGTTTTGATTTTTCTATCAGTATTACCCAATAATTTATGTTTTAAATTATATGTGAAGAGTCTCTCAAAATTAATGCCACTATTTTATTTCTAAGGACTACATTATACATAATGAGCTAAACTCTATAGCTCTTATAATAAACCAGCATTTGCATTAGAAAAATAATTTTTTTTCCTACTGATGACTGCCTTTTCTCCTGAGATGATTTGCACACAACTATTTCTTCTAAGGAGAGGAAGATGTAGTTAGCTAATGTAAGCTAAAGCAGCTGGATTTTAAAAATGCACACAATAGTAGACAAAACTTCATTGTCACAGGGTGATTCAGTCTGTGCTTTATTTCCTTCTAACAATTTTCTAATTAAAGTCTGGAGTTTTAAGAGCATTTTTTGTTCTGAAATTGCGTAGCAGTGATGGAGCCACAAGAGGTTTCCAAGGTGAACACTATGAACGGCTCTGAGAACATTTCAAACTTGCATAAACTTGTATAGTCTCTAAACTTACCCTCACCATTCCTCAGCAGTCCTTTGCTCCCTCTTCCTTAAACCAGCAATAGCACTTAAGGAACCATGCAACAGCCAGACTGAGTTAACTTAAGCTTTCCACCACCACCACCACCTTATTTTTTGCTGGGTTCATTTTAACCTGGATCTGTTCCTGATCTTGTTCTCTGTCCAGCTACATGGATACCAATCAGCACTAATGAGCTGTAGAAAAAAGAAGTAACAAGCACCCACACTCACACAGAGTGCTAATCCAGTTCTTTCAGTATCAGATTAAAAACCTCAATGAATCCCAATGTAAATTTTACAGAAGACATGTCTGTAAAAACATGCCACTGAAAATAAATAATGTTGTGTCTCATATGACAGTCAATATTCTTCACATAATCACTAAATTAATAATTCAGTTCATAATTAAAAGTAATTGAATTGCATTACGCCCTCAAAACCTAAGAAATGTCCATATTACCTTCAAGTATTTGTTCAGAACATATTTCTCCCACATTATATTGATGTATTTCCCTGTGCAACAAGTACTGTCCAAACAGACATTTCTATTTGCGAAGGAAAGGGTGACTACTTGGTCAGAGATGAGAATATTGTCTTCAGATTGTGGTAGAGTTAGAGCTTAGCAGAAAGCTTTATACTTATCTCCATACCATACATTTTGTTATATTTCTAATTATATTGTTGTAAATTTGATTTAATTTTATATTCACATTAGGGAGCTTATTCTTTTTTGTGTGTTTTTTCCTGATTCTGCGGCCCATTCACATAGATCATTCATCTAAGCTAACACTAATTTGACTTTAATTGACATGTATAATGAAAATGTCAATGACAGGGTATTTTTAACACATAGTGGCAGCTTCAGATTTACTCCTCTTCAGTATTAATTCCTGACAGTCATTGTCCCATTTAACTTAGGATAGAATTTTAAATAGAGATGTTATCATCTGATGACTAAATGTTCCTTTTTATCTCATTTGTATCAATTGTCAGTGCACAGAGGCATTACCGTGATCAGTTCAGATGTATGAATAGTTGTGCCACCCATGAAAACTGTCTCAACAGAATAAAGCACTGATGAAATGCCTGTTCTTTGTTTTAATTTTTACTGACATTCACTGCTAAAACGTCTTACAGGAACTTGCATTTTAGATTGTGAAGTGCTGGACTGTAGAATAATTCAAAAGTTCCCATTGATTAGAAATCTTTTTTAGTAGCCTGGAGTGGCAAGCTTTTGAATATTATATCTGAGTCACATATTTCACTGAACCATTCTAAGGGATGAAGATTAGAATTTTAATTTTGATTAATACAGGAAAAGGTACAAAAGGAAACCTAGGCCAGTATAACAATAAAGTCCTTGAATTACAAAGCTGATACAATGATCTAATCTCACTATAATTATTTTAAAGAAATGAATAATCATCTTTTATTTCACACCTTTTTTTTTTTTTTTTTTTTTTTTTTTTTTTTTTTTAAGCTCACACAGAAAGAGATGGAGTGTCACCATTCAAGTTTTCTCTTTTCCAGCTAAGCTAGAGGTGAAGTCCTGGACTCCAGTGAACAGTGTGCGAACAGGACACATGCCAAGCCTGTGCACGTGTACCAGTACACAGCTCACAGCTGTGCCTGGGAGCACTCACTGCCTGCCCAGCCGCTGCTGCCCCTCTCCCCAGCAGGCTTCTTCTCTCCAGCACTCGTGGAGGTGGGCAAATTTTATCCTTCAACAGCTCAGAGACTGAAGCAAAGATTTTTAATGAATCAACTTGTCAGATTGTGTGCTCTCACAGAAAGCACTCTGATTGAGGAAAGTTGTCTTTTTATTGGCTGAGATGTTTCTAGAACAAAAGTCTTCTTCAAAACCTTGAAAAGTCCCAGTCTTCTGTCCTTGCTCCAACACTGTTAATTTATTTGCCATAGAAAGCTGTCAGACTTTTATCTTCCTGCCCTCATTTTGTCCTCATGGTTCTCTTACACTTGAAAGGCATCCCAAGTGAGCTAGGGAACTGACCCCACAACACAAATAACAGGCCAAATTTAGGAATTAGAAATGCATTTTCATGAACGCTTGAGTTTAGGTGTATGCCTCAGGATCGTTGTTAGATCTCAGCATCCACAGCCATTAATAAAAGGTTATCAGATACTGGTTTTGGTGCTCTTTGGTTCTTCCAGAATGTGGAAACCTCACCTCATGCTGTAAAGATATTATTTCTGCTTAAAATATATAGATTTTTAAAATTATGTTATAAACAAATAAAAGTAACTATTTTTTTAAAAAAGAAAAAAACAAGCATTTAGCAAAAAAAAGTGAACGGTTGCTGTTGAAGTTCCACTTCTTTGGAAGCAAAGAGTTACTTGCTTAATTCATTATATAGGAAAGAACAAGGAATTTCATTCAGAGCTTCCTGAAGTGAGTTCAGCTTGCAATCTAACTGAAGTATGAAAGCTTTATAGTCTTTGTTTGTTTTTATTACTGATGTTTGATTTTAAGGAGAACTCTCTCTGTAACTATCTATTGCAATAAAAATTTGAAGCTTAGTGACCTCTGAGATATTTCAATCTATACTTACAGCTATTAATTTCAAATAGCTATGTAGATATAAAATCTGTCTATATCAACTGGACCTGTCATAGCAAATAAACTAATGCAAGGGGGGATTGAATATTTTTGATGAGTTAAAATCCTCTCTTTCCAAAGTATGACATCAACAAATATGATTACACAGCTCAAAGTTAATTTGGGGATTATAACCAAGCGCACAGAACCAAAATTGTTTTCTTTACAACAGAATTCCCAACAAAACAGATTATTAAGTAGGTGAATTATTTTCCTGTACTTTTTCTTTTTTTGTAAATGATGATTTTCAAGAACAAAAACCTTATTTTTAACTTTTACACAACTTTTTAGAAGTTTTTCAATACATAGCTTATCATTATTGTTTTGCTTTCTGCATAACCTGTATAAAATTGCTTCTGGTGCATTGCCACCTATACTTTATATATATTATTAAAATGATAGAGGTTAAATAAAATAGCCTTAAATTATGTTTCCCTATAGATATTGAATGTTTTATAATCAAGTAATTATATAATTGGTTCTCATTGCATAAAACTGAACCATTTCATGTTGATTCAAAGTAAATTTCAGTACTGGATATTAATTTATTAATATACCATAGAAGCAGACTATCTCACCATTATAGTAATTCACAATAGATTAGGTTATGCTTTTTCCAAGTCTTCCATGTAGAAAGTAAAAATAACTGCACTCAATATTGTTCTTTTCTGCAAGTGTTTGTGTTAAGGAGTGTAGTCTCACATCTGTACTACCATGGATTCAAGCAGATAGATATTCCAAAAGGATGCACACTTTGCTGCAAGTTTGAAGGACAGTTAAGTTCCATTCCTCTCCCTACTAATACCACAAGTGCAGAGCAAAGTGGGAATTGAGGTGTAGTCAATGGAGCTCAGGTCACCACAATCAGAGTACTTTGGATAGTGGGTTCAGCTTTTCCCAAAATAGAAACATAAGCTAAGTCTGTTAGATACAAGCTTTTAACACTTGGTCTGGTACAAATGTTTATATTTTTTTCCTAGCTAGTCTGAAAAAACATTCAAGTACTTGATGTACATATAACTGACAGGACAGATCCTGAGCTCCAAAGAAACCCCATAAGGACCTATAAGTGTTTCTAAGCAAAAGCAAACACCACCTACATTTTCCTTTCTTCTTGATGCTCCCAAACCATCTGCATAGTATGATTTGTCTGATTCATTAGTCAAGTCAAAGAATTTGTTAAATTTTTTATTATTTTATTAATGTTGATTTAAATTGTATTCTTTTAGTGGACATGGAATATTAGAGTTTAATAATGTTAAACTTAGGAAATACTACTTTGCTGTCATTAACTTGCTGACAAAATCAGTGCTAATTGCAGTCACTTTGATTCTGGTATGTTATTTTCTATAAAAATTGGCCAAAAGAGAAGAAATTTCTTTTCATTTTCAGCTCACAGTGTTCATTACAACTCTATTTCTAAATTGTCTACGCCCCTGGGGAAAATTTTTTGTCCTTTTTATTGACATAACAATTGTTTTTAAACTGAATCTTCAATAGTCACTTTTGCTTAAAATTGGGGAAGTTTTTCAGGTATTTAGCACATATTTCCTTGTGACATCTGTAGCTTCAGAATGATCCCTAATTATCCTGCCATATGTCAAGAGGCTTTCCTAATTAGTTCTATTTGAAGATCCTTTCATTGCCCATTTGCAAACCAAGGTTATTCATTTTACATAGATGTGGGTTTTGCTTCATGTTTGGCGAGCTAGCTGGAGAAGCTAAGCATCTCTTCTAGGGTCCATGAACGTGCTGCTAAGGATTAAGATACATGAATAGAGATAAGTGCTGATATTAGATAAACAAGTTAAAGTCACCTTCAACAAACACCAGCGCAAGGTAGAAGTCACAAGAATTGTTCACTTACTAAATCAAGATGCAAACTGTTTACAAAGATTTATCAAAAGAAATACACACAAAATAGTGAAATTAAAGAACCCTCCATCAGTCTGGTACTCATAGCAATTTAAGTTAAAATAATTCAGGACAAACATTAAAACACATCTGTTCAGAGTATCAGAATTGATCCTTATTAGTTTAAATGTTTTACTAGTACCTTACCATGCCTAAGACACCCATTGGCAGACAATTATTTTGAATATTTGTTTACTTAATTAAAAATTATAATGTACTGGGTTCAGCTGGGCTAGAGTTAGTTTTGTTCAGAGTAGCTGGTATGAGGCCACATTTTGGATTTCTGCTGAAAACAGTGTTGATAATTCAGAGATGTTGTTATGCTGAGCAGGGCTTACACAGAACCATCAAGGAGGTGCACAAGGAGTTGCAATGGGCACAGCCAGGACATCTGACCACAACTGTCCAAAGGGATGTGCTATACCGTATGGTGTCATGCTCAGCAAAAAAAGAAGGAAGGGGGCAGACATTCAGAGTGATGGCATTTCTGTTCCCAAGTCACCACTGGGGATGTGCTCGGGACCCTGCTCTCCTGGGAGTGGTTGAACACCTGCCTACCCATGGGAGGCAGTGAATAAGTCTTTGTTTTGCTCTGCTTGTGCACTCAGCATTTGCTTTCCCTATTAAACTGTCTGTATCTCAACCCACTAGTTTTCTCACGTTAACTCTTCCAATTCTGTCCCTCATCCCACCAGGGAGTGGCTGGATGGGCCTTAATTGTCAGCTGGGGTTAAACGCTGACAGATGAAAATGGGTTTACACTGCCAGCTTATTGGGAGTTTGCATGAAAACACAGTGTGTTTATTCTCTTAAGCTACACATAGAGTCATAGAGTCATGGAACGGTTTGGCTTAGAAGAGATCTTAAAGATCACCTACCTTAAAGGAAGATCATCATTCCAACAACCCCATAAAGAATAATGGAATCATTCAGATTGGAAAAGACTGCTAAGAGGGTTAATAAATAAAATAATATATACAATTTTTTGTCTAAACAGATTGCCTAGTGATCACTAGCAGCCACACAGAAAACAGGAAATGAAACTTTGGGGAAAATCTGATTCAGCAAAAAAAAAGTTTAGGACATGTTATCCATTCTCTAGTAACATATTACTTACTATACAATCAACAAGTCTCATCTCTCTCCAGGTTAGAATTTTGCTGCTTCTTTTTCTTCAGTATTTGATCTGATTTAATATGGAGAACAGGTGCAAATCAAAACCAAACAAAAAAAAATTATAGTAGATTCTCATATTTTCTCAGTTATTTTCAAAGTGTCTTGAAGCCTTGCTTCTTCAGATTAAATTTTTCAAGTTCTCCAGGACCAATAACAGAACTGAATGCTCAGAGCTGGATGAATATGGCTTCCTTTTTATTTCTTCAAACAATACAGATGCTTCTGACACTTTTTTGTCCTCAGAAGGTGTGGCTCATTATGTAGGTTTATATTTTTAATAGGAATTATTAAGATGTGGTACTCTAATTTTGTGATTAAATTCTGTGATTACATTATTACTACTTCACATGGAAAATTATATCATCTTTGAGCATTTCACCCCAAGCTAGACAAAGCAGAAGTAGCTTCCAGCATTTTTCAGCACCTTAGAGTGTCATAGTGTTAGTGTACTGGATACAGGGACTACACCAAATCTCTTATTGATTTATGAATCAACTCAGAATGGATTTTTTGCACACACATATATATATATATATATATACACACATATCTGGGACTAATCAAAAGTACTCAAGCTATTAAGTAGGTACTACCAAATGTATTTAGAGTCCTGTGTTCACCAACAAAGGAGGGAGGGATAATATTTTTTAAAACATCCATAGGTCCTCCTAAAACCAAAAGGAATTCACTGGAAGAGTCAAAACAAAATATCCCCTCATTACTATCATGGGAAAAAAATATAGAGAGAGTCTGATTGTGTAGTGCTGTCACTCTGTTGCCTTTGTTGAAGTTGCATTCTACAGCAAGGTGAAAGAGGATTAGGTCTTTATGACTTTATAGTATTTAGCAGATGCCACTACCATAGTCAAACAATGTCTTTATTACTTTAAATAATTTTAGAAACAGAAATTATCATATAAAATATTCAAAAAAAATTTTTTTAATTTCCTTTTCTATTTTTTTACAATCATTATTTCCCAGTCTTACTTAGAGGTTCTGGGGAATAAACTTGAAACAGATGGCGAGGTTTACAAAGCTTTACCTTATGCAGTAAAATAAGGCTCTGTGCAGATGGACCTGTGGATACTAGTGCCAGTATTGTACTTTATCCATATGGATTATAAGAGTTAATGGCAGAAATAATTATTTTCAAATTCATCCTTGGATACAAGCTAATACCTCCCTGTTCACATGGCTCTACTCTTTCTAGTTAGCAGCATTGGATTAGCAGGAAAAAGTGAAATATATATTGACATGTTTTCATGGTCAGATGCAATATGCTAACTATACATTAATACATTTTAAGAAAATACTTTTTCTCTGGGCATAGCAACATAAATCATTCAGGGGAGCAGGCACTGTTTCAGATCAGTGTTTTCACATCAGAGGATTCAGGTTGCTGCAGACAAAATTTTATGGGATGAAGTCTGTGGAGCTACCAGCCAAAAGGCAGTGAGTTGATGATGTTAACTATGACAGGAAATAGTTATTGCAACACCTTTAAGAACTGAACTCCATTTAAATACAAGTCTGTCCTCCAGGACTTACTATACTCAATGGTATAGTGAGAATATTCTCAAATCATACTTTTTACTAAATCTCATGTCCTGCTATCAGCCAGCTACACATCCTGCAATGTTAGGTGCAGATCCAGTGGGTTGGATATAGTATAAAAACCATGGCATGGACTATTCTCATCACTGAAAGAAAGACTCCTCCAGTGGTTACTTTAAAGCCTGATAGAAGATTTAGGATTAAGTCTATATTGAGAAGGATTGTGGAAGCACAAAAGCAAAGGCACCAGCAGGACTTTTTGACATCTTGTAGCAAGGGCTTTTTCTATGGCTTGCTTCATATATGGGATTATTCACATTTCAGACTTAATTAACAGACAAATTGCAAACAGTTAGGGAAAAATAAATATGGAAATGCAATTTCTAACAGTCACAAACACAAAGATAGAGGTGTCCCTTCCTAGATGTTGTTATGCTCTCTTTTAATATGAGTATGATTTAAAGTGTTGAGGCTGTCATTTACAAATCTCTAAAGAGATAATGCACAGGGTTTCCAGTTTCTGCTGTATCTGAAATACACAAGCCATAAATAAAGTAAGAGCCCATGGTCTTTACAGAAAGAAAATCATAGATGTTATTTTTTTCTCTTTAAATATTCCATTGCTCTTCAAACACTCTATTCCTTCTTCAGTGAAATTTTCACTGTGTGATCACAAAATCACAAATCAATTAGTTTGGAAAAGACCTTTGAGATTACTGAGTCCAAATTATGACCTAACACCATCTTTTCAACTAGACCATGGCACTGAGTGCCACATTCAGTTTTTTCTTAAACACCTCCAGGGACAGCAACTCCACCACCTTCCTGGGCAGCCCACTCCAATGCTGAGTCACCCTTTCTGTGAAAAACTTTTTCCTAATGTCCAGCTTAAACCTCCCCTGGTGCAGGTTAAGACTGAGTCCTCTTGTCCTGTCTCTGGTTCCCTGGGAGAAGAGGCCAACCCCCGCCTGGCTCAGCCTGCTTTCAGATGGTTGTAGAGTGATGAGGTCTCCCCTGAGCCTCCTCTTCTCCAGGCTAAACAACCCCAGCTCCCTCACAGGACTTGTGTTCCAGACCCTTCACCAGCCTTGTTGCCCTTCTCTGAACATGCTCCCCCATCTCAGCATCCTTCCTCATTTGAGGGGCCCAGAGCTGGACACAGCACTCAAGGTGTGGCTTCACCACAGTGCCAAGTACAGGGGAAGGAATCCCCACCCTGGTCCTGCAGGCCACACTATTGCTGATCCTTGGCCACCTGGGCACTGGCTCACGTTCAGTCTGCTGTCATTCAGCGCCCCCAGGGCCTTTTCTGCCTGGCCACTGTCCAGCCACTCTGTCCCCAGCCTGTAGCACTGGATGGATGGGGTTATTGTGACCAAAGTGTAGGACCTGGCACTTGGTCCTGCTAAACCTCATATCACTGGATTCAGTCCATCTTTCCAGCCTGTCCAGGTCCCTCTCCAGAGCCCTCCTATCCTCCAGCATACCAACACTTGCACCCAATTTGGCATCATCTGCAAATTGCAAATGAAGTAGACTCAATCCCCTCATCCAGATTATCAATAAAGATATTAAACACAACTGGGCCCAAAAATGATCCCTGGGGGATGATACAGTATTGACATATTCCCTAATGCTAAATATTTCAAGACTATGGTTTACCTTCTGGAACCAAAAAGTTTAACTGATTTCCATTTGTAAAGTCATTTGAGATCCTCTGCTGAAGGGTATTACAAAAAAATACTCTTATAATGAGTTACTAAAAAGTGATCTCTTGTAGTGTTTAACACATCAATTTACATAAATCATATCATATTCATGACAAGTTTGGAGATTTTATATACTTTGTCTTTGGGACTGACAAAAAAACCACATATTACAGCAACGGAAGTACATAAAAATCCATCTAAACAACTTAATAAAAAATCCTGACAGAACAAAACAATATAGAACAATACAAATACTCCCACACAAAATTTTACTTTGAGTATCTCAGACTAACAGCATAGCAATAAAGGGTTAGCCTGAAATACTTGCAGAGGTAATAACATTTTACAGAAATTTTTTTCTGAAGGTATGTCAAAAATACACTGGTTTCAGGCAAAGATTTTTTTAATCTAGCAAAAGAAATAATTTTCCATTTAAAAATAAGTTCTTCTTTCTACTGATCTAATTTTGCCCTTGGCTACCACAGGCGTTATTTGCTTCAGCTGAAAGGAAATAACAGCTGTGAAGTTGTTCATATATGATGAATGAGAGCATAATGTAAAACAAGGTATCAAAACCACAACAAGCAACAGAATATTGCTCAGCTTAAAGCCTAAATCCACATAACATCCTTTTTATATACTGAGGACAATTTTGTGTATTTTCCCTCAGAGGCACAGGTTTCTTGCTTAACATGCCACTAAAATAGTAAAACTAATCTATCTTATGAAGAAAGTCACAAAGAAACAAGTAAGCATAGTATCAATGGATACATGTAATATAATGCATAATTTCTAAAAGTGGAACTACTACTCACCTCTGAAGATTGCTAATAGGACTGTGAAGTATTTAGTAATAATCCCATCTCCCTCAACTGTTCCTCATAAGTACTTGTGCTTCAGACCTTCACCTGGCTTTGTTGCCCTTCTCTGGGCACACTCCAGCACCCCAATATCTTTCTTGTAATGAGGGGCCAATACTGGACACAGAGCTTGAAGTGTGATACCAGTGACAAGTACAGGGAGACAATCACTGCCCTAGTACCTTGGCTGCACTGTTTCTGATCCAAGCCAGGATGCCATTGGACTTCCTGGCCACCTGGACACACACATTGGTTCACGCATAACTGACTGCCAAGGAGCATCCCCACATCCTTTCCTACCATACAGCTTTACAATCGTTCTGTCCCAAGTCCATAGTGTTGCATGGAATTGTTGTGACCCAAGGGTAGGACCTGGCCCTTCCCCTTGTTAGACCTCATCCAGTTGCCTCAGAACATTAATCCAGCCTGTCCAGATCCCTCTGGAGAGCCTTTCTGCCCTCCAGCAGCTCAACAATCCTGCCTAACTTAGTGTCATTTGCAAAACTACTGAGCAACCCTTGACCCCGTGTCTAAGTCACAATATAGATAATAAATCAGGGCTGACCTGAGCACTGAGCCCTGGGGAGCACCACAGGTGACCAGCTCTCGGGTTCGGCTGTCTGGTCTCTGCCCCGAGGTGCGTGGGATAGTTCTGAGGCAACCCATGCTCTGAAGAATGAGTCTGGACTCTTCACTTTTCAGGTTGTTTATTATTTCTTATCTACAAAATTCTCTCTCTGCCCAACCGCGATCTGCTCAGCAAGGCAACCACAAGCACTCTCCACCGTCCCCAAGGCAGTGTTGTCTTTTATACTACAAACTACGTATATCATATTTACTTTTAATTCCCAATACCTATCACCTATGTTAGACAGTGCATTTCTACTCCAAACTAATCCCCAAGTGCCAAAATCACAGCAGAAAATGGAGACCAAGAAAGAAGAAGGACTAGACACGCCCAGGTTCTTCCATCTTGTCTCCATAACCCCTATACCAAAAATCTTAAAATCTATATTTTCACCCTGTGAACACTTTATTCTCACACCATTCAAACCCATGTGGCTCTCATGTCCTCATACACAGGTGGCAATTCATTAGAAAGATCAAAATCAAGCCACCAGGTGTTCCAGGCAACATGCCAGGGTCTCCAAGCCCCCCGAGAGGGTTCTCGGCAACTCTGAACATCCAGAGGGATCTGCTGAGTTCCCACAACCAGCCACCAATTGAATGTGACTCCATTCACCACCACTCTCTGGGCCTCAGCATCCAGCCAGTTTTTAATCCAGCAAAGAAGGCACCTGTCAAAGGCATAAGCTGCCAGTTTCTCCAACAGAATGCTATGGGAGACAACGTCAAAGGTTTTGATAAAGTCCAGGTAGCCAACATCCACAGATTTTTGTTCATCCACTAGCCAGTCATCTTGTCAATGAAGGTGATGGTGCTAGTCAAGCAGGACCTGCCTTTCCCACATCCATGCTGGCTGGGTTGATCCCCTGGTTGTTCTGCACATGCTGCAACATGGCACTCAAGATGATCTGTCACATGACCCTAGCCATGTGAGATCAGGCTGAAAACCCTCTAGCTCCTCAGATCCTCCTTTCAACCCCTCTTGTAACCACAACTGCTAATAAATCATGGAATCACAGAGTCACAGAATATGCTGAGTTGGAAGGGTCCCACAAGGATCATCCAGTCCAGCTCTTGGGTTCCCTGCACAGAACATCCCCGAGGGTCACACCATGTCCCTGAGAGCACCGTTCAAACACTTCTTGAACTCTGGCAGGCTGGTGCTGTGACCACTTCCCTGGGGAACCTGTTCCAGTGCCAAACCACCTCTAGGTGAAGACCCTTTCCGTAATATCCAGCCTAAACCTCCCCTGACACATTTTCAGGCCATTCCCTCATATCCTGCTACTGATCACCACAAAGATATCAGTTCCTGCCCCTCCTCCTCCCCTCATGAGGAAGTTGCAGACTGCAATGAGGTCTCCCCTCAGTCGTGTCTTCTCCAGGCTGAACAGACCAAGTGACCTCAGCCACTCCTCACACAGCTTCCCCTCAAGGCCCTCCACCATCTTCATTGCCCTCCTTTGGACACTCTCATAGCTTTATATCTTTCTTATATTGTAGCACCCAAAACTGCCCACAACATTTCCAGTGAGGCTGCCCCAGAGCAGAGCAGAGCAGGACAATCCCCTCCTTTGCCCAGTTGATGGTGCTGTGCCTGATGTACCCCAGGACACAGGTGGCCCTCCTGGCTGCCAGGGCACTGCTGACTCAAATTAAATTAGCCATTGATCAGGACCCCCAGGCCCCTTTCTGTGGTGCTGCTTTCCAGTCTCTCATTCTCCAGTCTGTCCATACATCCAGAGTTGCCCATCCCAGGTGCAGAATCTGGCACTTTCCAGTGTTGAACTTCATACGGTTGGGGGTTGCCCTGCTCTCTGTGTTGTCAGGGCCTCTCTGCAGGGCCTCCCTGCCCTCGAAGGAGTCACCAGCTCCTCCCAGTTTTGTATCACCTGCAAACTTGCTCAGTATCCCTTCCTGTACAATCTCCAAGTCCTGTATGAGGATGTCAAAGAGCACAGGGCCAGGGATTCTACAGGCCCTGTGGAGCCCCACTAGTGACAGGTCACCAGTCTGATGTCACCCCATTCACTGTAACCCTTTGTGCTTGACTCATGAGCCGGTTGCTCACCCATCACATAAAATGTTTATCCAGCTGAGTGCTGGACATCTTAAACTAAGAGTTAGCTCAAAGTTAGTCTTTCCCCATTGCTTACTGTGGGCTACTATTTGATAAAAAAATACTAATTTTGTTTCTTTTTAAATCATAGGATTTAAATAGGAATGGTTTTCTTCTGTACTTCCCCTTACATTTTTGTAGTTATGCAGAAGAAATGTATCATAATGTTTTAACATTAAGTGTTTTACAGTAGCAAGATTGACTTCATGCTAAGTAAATTTTATTCCCTTACATTTGCTTTTGGAAACTAAAGCAAACACATCAGTGGTTTTATGTCATTCTCTGCAAGACAGGAAAGAAATGTGCAATTAACACTGCATGCAGCTTTAAAAGCTTCTCTCCTAGTAACAAACACAACTAATAAAATCAACAGCTCAGTTTCTTACAAACTTAAGCATTTTCTGTTTACATGTTTGCTGGCATAATTTGTAATAATTTGTAATCTGAAATTGTTGTCATGACCAACTCCAGAATATGATGTTGTGATACAAGTGTCTCTCATGCTTCATACTGTAATGAGAAGATAGCCCAATTTTTTTAGTCACAGATGTATCTTATTTACTTTATGCCTTCACTCCTTCCAAATCAGTATCTTCTAGTTAAATGTATATCAAACATAGAAGACTTGATCAGATTTTCTGCACTGTCCAGTTAATGAACTTCCAATAAGAAAGATTTTTAGAATGTTTAAGACTTGAGGTATGAAATAATTACTGCATAAAATAAAAATTGCAACCTAAAATAATAATAAAAAGCAACAGCAGAAACTAACTTTTTAGCAGAAATATTTCTTTTAGCATCCATACTGTCCTGTTTGAATATTATGTTTGAAATGGGTACTTGAATTCAAGGTGGCTGCTTATGGAGACTTTCCCTTTAAGTAGATCAGGAAAGCAGAAGTTTCTCTTTTTTTTTTCTTTCATGTTTATGGAGTCTAACAATTAAAAATTAAATGCTTCACAGGAATGTAATCATATCTTCCATATACACAAGGGGAAAAGCGTGCTGAAAACATGCACACTACATTCTGTAAAGAGGAAAAAAACACCAGTATTTGTAAGTAAAATCTGTTTAGCCTGGAGAAGAGGAGACTGAGGGGAAACCTCATTGCAGATACAACTTCCTCATGAGGGGAAGAGGAGGGGCAGGCACTGATCTCTTTGTGATGATCAGCACCAGGATGTTAGGGAATGGTCTGAAGTTGTGTCAGGGAGGTTTAGGTTGGATATAAGATAAAGGTTCTTCACCCAGAGGATGGTTGGACACTGGAATAGGTTTCCCAGGGAAGTGGTCACAGCACCAGCCTGCCAGAGTTCAAGAAGAGTTTGGACAATATTCTCAGGGATATGGTGTGACCCTTGGGGATGTTCTGTGCAGGGAACACAGGAGCTGGACTGGATGATCCTTGTGGGACCCTTCCAACTCAACATATTCTGTAATTCTGAGATAGCACAAATAGATTACTAGTTGCATTCACCAAAATAGATTACTCATTAACTGTACAGACCAGTACACAATGGTAAGAGTTAGAATAGGCTAAAAATTACAAAATTGTTTAGCTTTGTTCATAAGAGACTGGGGGAAAAATGGTATCAGCCATATAATAATGAAATCATAAAGCAGAAAATTAAGTGTATTTCCTTATTAGTGGTGGTCTTCCAAGCTTACAGTATTGAAAAGCTAGAACGTGTGTGTATGGTGAAGGTCAGGTTGAGTAAAATCAAACAGCTAATGAAAAAACCCTTTACTTATAGACATTTGCTTTAGAGCTTCATGTTACTGTTTTCTGTACTTGCAAAATATCACTACTGTAATTGGCTTCTTCTGATGTGTGCTCCTGCGAACAAGAAGCATAGGGAGCTTTGACACACATGCTCCTTCCTTAGGCTTTTCATAATACATGCACTTACACCCTAAATACAGAGCCACAAACTCTGTAATAATCAGTGGGCCATACCAGTCTAGGAAATTTCTTCGTGATGTCTCTTACCTGGGCCCCAGGAAGACAACTAATCTTCCTTTATTAATTATAGAATTATTCCATGACTCTCAACAGTTCACTCCAAAGGCTGTTCTCACCAAAAGTAACACCCCAACAGGCTGTGAACTGCAGCAGAATGGATGAATGTGCACCATATGGATTGTTTTCCCTAAGTAGAAAACTTAAGAGAGAAAGACTCCTCCTCTGTCTTAATCTTCTCCTCTGAAACAGCTGGAACCTACATTTGTTTTTTGACATTTCATTTATTTTCTTCAACAAGATCTTGCTGTGTATCAATTGTTTTCTCCCTTAGTCTTTTCTCTTCTCTGTCCTTTTCCAAGATCCCTATGCTTTAAAGTGATTTCCTTCACTTTACATAGGAGATTTTGTCTCTTTCACACCTTCACTTTGTTAAAATTTTGCTAGACAGAAGAATATAGGCCACTTCTTTTGCAGCTCCACAATGGGCTAAGGACTAGATATTGAACTGTGCTGACATCAAAAAACAGATTTTGGTCAAAGGATATCTCTGATACTATAGTATCTTTGAAGAAATGTTAAGACTATTAAGAGGTAAGAATAAAATATCCATTTCAAAGAGCCTGCATTTTTCAATAAACCTAAGACCATGCAGATGAACACAGGTTAGCAAACGCACTGTGAAAAAAGAATTCTTGTGTCTTGTGAGAACAAACCAGACTTTGAAACTTGCGGTGTCTGAACACAATCATGATATCAAACAGCCAGTCACATGTGGGTACATACATTAAATTGCAGCACTTCTATTGAAACTGTTTGAAAACAGCACTTTCTTCTGCCTCAGATCTGTTTCCTCTACATCCTACATGTTACACCTGCGTGCTCCAGGGAAAAGCTAAGTTTGCTACTACTGGACTTTGAAGTGAAAACATAGCAATGAGGAACTGAATTAGATTCTAAATCTTTATGGATCTTCAAAATAATTTGCATTTTATGTTGCAGAAATATGATTGAACTATCTCTATTGTTTCATAATTTGATATCAATGAGACCATGCCTTGAAGGCATTTAATGATCAATAGAACTGTTATTACAGTTTATAATAATTGAGAAATACATAATTTTAGGGAAGTCTGCAGGCATGTCAATTAGAAAATATTAAACACATCTGCTGAAGACTCATTGTAAAACAGCAAAGACAAAACCCCAAGTTTTGTCCTTTACAGCCATTTTTTCTGCCCAATCCTTCCCCTTAGAAAGGAAACAGTGACATGAATGGAACACTGAGCCACTTATTAACCTACTGCACTTGTTCTTCAAAGAACAGCTGTTGACTATCTCATAAAACAGAAAATTCAAACCACTTTAATTCCCATTGCAATGAAGACCTCACAGCTCCATACTGAGAAATTCTTGTCAAATATAAAATACCAGCTAATTAATACAAATATTTTTGTGTCTTTAAATATGTAGTTGGCAAATTTTTTACAATGTAATAGAATAGCTTACTGTACACTGTCTGCTACTTGCCAAAAGAACAGACCATGTATAAACACTGAAAATAAAATTACATGTGTCAAATCTGAGAGAAAAAATATGTTGCTTGTTGAAAATTGAATGAACACTCTATAGAAATGTAAATGTTCTGCCCCAGCAGGTTTAGTTACTCAGACTTCATTTTACTATGTTGTGCTAGGACAAAGATTTATGTCTCCATTAGAATAAAATAGAACCAACACAGACTACATTGGTTTTAAAATAGAAAAATGGGGAAAGTGACATATTGCCAGGGCCAAGGTTGAATAGCATCAACAGACACAAATCCATTGCTAAGCATTTCTGGAAGACTATCCCAGTACCTCACTCAGTTTTGAGCTCTATTGCAATGACTTATTGAGCTTTCCTCTTCCCTGTGGCACAGCAGGGACACTCTGGTTCCAGATACTGTTTTCCCAGGCTAATTCTGATCTACTGACTTCTCTTGTTTTGTATCTCAATCAAGCAAAAAATGGGTCTTATTCTCAAGCAAGTTATAATTTATTTAGTGCTCTGTATGCATCCTAAAGGTCTTTGCTTATTGAACAAATAAGGCTAAACACTATTAAATCTTGTGGAAAAGGAAAGTATTCCCTCTAACATTCTTCCCAAAGTGGGACTCCTGGACTCTTGGAAGAGGAGAGCTGCTGCAGGTTATTTAATTTCAATGAATTTTAGCTATCTGAAATATAGACACCCAAGTGTGAATTAATTGTGCAATATTTTTCTGTAGGGATGACAAAAATATATAGGCAATTCTAGAGTATGATTAATTTTAGATGCCTACAGCAGGATGAGATGAAGTGCACCCCAAGGGTGACTATTACTCTTTTCTGAATCTGGAGAAAACCTAAGTTGTCTATCCAGACAGTAGAGACCTGAAGTATATATTTTAAACGTTCACTGAAATTAATTCCACCCTGTTTGCCTTACAGTTTTATCAGAAAAATTGTAACTTTCATTTTAGGAAGGGTCCTAAATGTCTTTTTCTGTTTGTATTGCTTCTGATTGTGGTTTGCTGTGTCATCAATGCCATTATCTGAAACTACCCAAGAACAAGAAGAAGCAATTCAGACAGAGAATTCTGTGCTCTACAGTCACTGGGACTATGTATGGAGCACCATGCAGTGTATGGCTTCAATCTGAAACCTCTCACATTTGGTAATCTTAGGACAGGGAATATCTGAGAATCCAGCATCTTTACAATTCCTTGTAGCTAGGAGTTAAAGTTTGGTTATTTGTGATGTCACTTCTGAACACAGATAGTTTATACAATCATCCAAAGGTGAAATTTTACCTATTTCATTTTTTTCTTCTGTGGTAGCAATTCAGTACCAGTACATACTGGATTAAAGAACATGGAAAATCAGCATAACCACAAATATAGCTAACATGATTACCAATAAAATCAAAATAAAAACCTGTGACAAGAGTTTAAAAAACCTGTAGAAAATATAAATTCCCACTGTCTGAATATCATAGTGCTAAAGGAGAGTAGCTTATAAAAACAAAAATGAGAAAAAGCATGCTTTGTTTGAAATAATCCAATTACTGTATTATTTTATTAAGTGTGTTGCCACATGCTATATTATTTTATAAAATGTGCTGTTATATGATGCAGGCAGCATTCAAAATAAAAATGGGAAAGTTTATTTATAAAACAGACTTCTCTGCAGTATATACAAAGTTTTCTAGTTTACATATGTGAAGTGGCTACTAGATTGTTGTTTACTAGTTCATTTTTAAGCAGTGTTTACATATATTTTTCCACAGTGTCAGAATGCATTAGAAGGTAGATTTGTGAGCACGTTTTCTATGCTGGAATGGCTCACCATTTAAAGTTAGGTTTGTTCCTTTAAGTGACAGATTATTTTAGAGTACCACGTCCCTATTCTATTGTTCTCAGTAGATCAAGATGCAGGCAGCAGAGGATGAAATGGGACAAACCAAACTGCTTCTGACCATCTTTTCCTTGTGTGATGGCAAAGGCCCCAAGTTCATCTCCAAATCTCTCCCTCACATCTACAGCCTTTCTTTTGCCTTTCGTTTTTCTAAGATGGCTTTTTTATCTCATATTCATTCTGTTTGATAAACATAACTCAAATTCCACAGTAATTTCATACATATTGTAAAATTTAAAAATCTATTACATTATCTTTAAAGAAATATATGCCTTAAAACATTTTAACACAGTCTACCAATGGCAATTCAGTGGAAGAAAATACATCTGTTTACTGGAAGGCTTCTGTTCCCTTCCTTTGCAGTGCAAAGAGAAAATACCATCTTTAAACAGGATGTTGAACAGAATGTTGCTCATAACCCAGTAAGTAACACACTTCCTTCTGAGCCAGAATTGGAGTACTGCCTCAGCACACAGTTTTAAAAGGTTTTTTTTTTTACTGCAGCTGCCATCTTTCAAAATTATTCTTACTGGTGTCATTCTTTGCACTGGTGGACTCGTTCTTTCCTCTCAAACTGTCTATTTTATCTTTCATTCATGTAGTTATTTATTTCTTAAGCAAATCCCTAACATTTCTTTGCCATATTTGCAATAACACATAGGAAAATAAAAATAGCATCTGCTGGAGCCATGAACAATTTTAAATTATTATCTATTTAGTATGTGCTCCACACTTTGCAACACTGTGCCTCAATATACTTGCAAAATGACCTGGCAAGCATTTCACAGTATGTAAATGGTATCAAAGGTTACTGTTAAGGTTCTTTCTCTGCTGTCTCTTCATGAAGATTTCTTCTTCACAGAGGAATAAAACCTAGCTACAAGAAAAGGCAGAAGAATTGAAAAATATTCTGACAGTGGACCTTTAACAGGTCGTAAGTACAGCCAAACTGACAAGTAACACTTTGTCCACTCCAAAAAAAGGTTTCTGGTTCAAACAATCACTGAAGTTCAGGATTTGGATGGATTTCTGAGGGTGTTGTCAGTCTCTTGTCTGTAAACTCTCCCATAGCAAATGCCACTGTGGAGGTCAAAGGAAACATTCAAGTCAAGATGGTGACAGCCATTCGGGATAAAGGCAGAAGGTTAGAAATTATTATCTAAGCCCTGCTGACTAAAATGCATCATTCTTACATAATAAAAATTGTCAGTAAATTATATTTTTCAGAATATTTTTCAGTCAGCTAAGTTGAAATTTCCTTGGCCAAGTTTTCAATCTTGCATAAACATGAACCAAAGAAATAAAACATTAAACAGGCTGCTTTAGTTGTTCTTTCAATTTTTTTCTTTTTTGGTCATATTTATTATTTTGGTAGTCATCTGTGTGCATCCTTCGAAAGTCATAAGTTTGGGGAAACATTCTGCATTTTTTCTTCTTTATTTCACCTCAGGGGTCACAAAGAGTTTACTTGTTGCTCTTGTACCCTATGAATGTACAGACCTTTGAGATGTCTCCCCCTCCATCGGGTAGTCTTGCCAGTACTGATGCAGCATCATTCTGTAGAAACAAAATGTCCATGACCCTTAGGACTTGTGGTCTTGTTCAGCTTTCCTTCCCTTAGTCTATTTCTTCTCTCCTGTACTCTCATCTGTACAGTCCATCTCAACTCCTTGCCTGCATTTCTCTTCCTCCATTTTTTCATTCTGTTCACATAGTTTTTAACTTTTTCTTCCTTGTTCCTTTTTATTCACCCTCTTTTTCCACCAGTTCTATCTGGGTCATCTCCACATGTTCTCTAGTATCAGTCTTCCTTTGTCTTGTTTCTCACATCTTTGTCCAATTTTCAGTGTCAGGCTGTTCCTTTCCCCTTTGTCTTGCAATTTAGAAAGCTCTAGAAGTGCTCCTCTTCAGCTTACAGCTAACCTATGAGAGCATTTATTCCCTCCTTGTTCATTGGGATTTTTAACTGGTTTTGTTTCCAGAATGTTTCTGTAAATTAAAAGGCCAAGACTAGCCCATTTTTCTCTTGGCTAGAAAAAGGAACAGATTCAGATCATGCAGTCTTAGTCCATTTCCATCACCAGCAAGCTCACAGGGATCATAACTGAATTATGATTCTAGCAGCTGCAGCTGGCAGATCAGGATCCAAAATTTATATGAGTCCTGATGGACTCCTATGGGGTGAGGTTGGCATGATAACATATATGTCCTGCCATAAGGAGAAATACAACTCTAAAAAACAGAATTAAACATTGCATCATGGTGTTTGTTGCTCTGGGAGAACTGAAGGGCTTTTTTCTCCTCCTAGATTGCACTGTTGTGTTGTAGCCAAGACAATCATTTGACCATAGCCTTCTGAGGATTTTTTCATGCAATTAATATTATTGGTTTATAATTCAGTAGAAGACACTAGAGATGCTGAGGATCAGTGCTTTTTGTTTTCTTATCCTTCTACTACTATTCCTTTTCATATTTCAGAAAGAATATTAATATATCCCTGAGTAAGAGCACAGGGTAAAGTAATATCACTGGGGAAAGAAGTTTATTTACTAGCACAGTCTCTGCAGATGTACATTCTCTCACCAGATGCAGCTGTACTTCTAACTCACAACACCAGAATTTTACCATTTACCAATTTTTGCTGCCTCTGTGTGGCCAGCTGTGCAGTGACCACAGGTCAAAGAGCCAGACATCAAAGAGGTAGGGCTGACAACAGCTATACATTGATTTTGCAAGGAGCTGAGCAAACCCCTACATACAGCTCTTGCCATTCAGTCCATTCAGCAGTATTAATGTTATCAGCTCTGTGTAACTCAGTGATACATCCAAGCAGCACCAAAGTCCCTCTGGACTGATCATACAGGAAGACAGGCCCTATTCTAAAGGCATTACCACATCTTTTAAGCAAGACACAAGTGATTGTGACAATCCAAGTGAAAAGACAGTGATGAATGGTCAATGTACTGCAACCATCATAAACGTACATATGCCTGAAATTCATTAATTTCTGTGCAGTATTGATTTATTCACATTCCATCCACCACAGATCCTAGTCACACTGGCTTGGTTGATGCATTGCTCACTGTATGCAGGTTCATTCATTTAAGCAGTAGTTACAGGCAGATGGTATGTGCTTTTAGAAAGATTAAGGCCACAGTTTTGTGGTGGCAATGTGTACAGTGCTGTAAGTACATCACATACGAGTTTCTTAGCACGTCACATGCATTTATGCATGGCTTTCCAGAAATCACTTTTCCAGAACCAGATCCTTTCTGTATACTTTATATAAAGGCCACAATTTTAAAAGGAGACATTGCTCTTATTTATGAAGCTTTTTATTCTTTTTACTTCCTATTGCTACAGTAGCAATAGAGAAGTAAATTCTTTTTAAGATATTTCTTTCCCTATTAAAATGCATGTAAGGGTATTCATAAACCTGTGATTACCAAAATTTTACAATTCTCATTACTCCTTCAGCCAAGCCTGCATATTTCCACACATCCTGGCTGGGAAAGAAATTCTCTTTCTATATAAGGCATGTGAAGCGCTGCAGTTACCTTCCTGTACTTGTTGGAATTCTCTCATTCTCAAATCTAAAATGTAGGGACCTGTCTTAGGTAACCCAAAATGTTATTGCACTCCATAGCTATTTGTGCTATCATCATATGCCCAAAACTGTTACTGTCTCCCGAAGACAGACAGCCAGAAACAGACTGAGGAGGTCAGGGGGTGCCAGCACGTTCTTAAGGTCAGGGCCACTCAGGCAGAAGCCTGTTGCATTTCTCTTTTGTTCTCACAGGGAAGGTGGGACAGTCCAAGGCAGAAGCCTTCTTTTGTTTCCCTCTGGGCTCTGGGGGAGGTTGCTTTGTGAGATGCTGCATTTTGCAATCCAAAACTGTTTCAGAGTGAATTTCACAACACCTGTTGTCGCACACAGCACAAAGCACCAAGACTCAACCAGAATATGCGAGATTTATTATAGCAACATGAGACAGATTTTGCAACAAACCATCTTTTAAATGCCTCCTCAGTCAACCCTGTCTTTATGTATCCCAAATACCCAGGGAGTCAGGGAGATTCAGCAACTTTACAGCTAGTGATGATCGCCATTACTTTTGCCTGTTGCCTGTTTCATTTCTAAGTAAACTATTACTTTTTTCACTTATATCTACTCACATTTGTCTCTCCTCATTGGCAAAAAAGGAATGGTTAAGACTAAAAGAGGAGATGTCCCATTTTATACCATCCTCCCCTGAAACTGTCTTAAACCAACACAAGGTCACACAGGAAATTAAACTCCCTGGCCTGAGATACATGTGAGAGTGACATGTATCTTCATTTAAAGATCCTCAAACTTTATAAACTTTAGAAAACTCTCCTGATGCAGGTGGAAATGCATCTAGTAGTTATATCAGTATGTCAGTTACTACACTACCATATTCTTTTTCAGGTATTCTCTGCCATTCCCTTACTAGATTATTCATCATAGACTATATATTATTCATATAAGTTCCTGCTAATTAAAAAAAAAAATTACCTTAGAAGTAGACAACTTGAAATTGCACTCCTTTAAACTCTGCCAGCTTAGTCAGCCCATGACTGTTATCAGATTTCCACTTTAGTATTGCACATCTTGCACAGCAGGCTAGAAATATGTGATTGCTTTTTTTTTTTTTTGCGCCAATGGAATGATTTTCAGCAAGAAGCACAGACCCATTCCACTTTTGGGTCATTAGTATGTCTTGAAATGGAAGTCCTAAGGAAGGCTATACTACCCCAAAATTAATTAATAAAATAGTTTACTGGCATCTGATTCTTTCCCTCTTCAGTTTTCTTTCTGTTGTTGCATGGAGTGATTACTTCATGATCTCACTGTGACCAGCTATAGCGCCATAAAGCACACATGCTTAGCATTACTTAGAGGGAAGAGTGTCTCACAAACAGCAACAAAAACTCACTCTGAGGTTTGCCAAAGTCCTGGTTCAAAGCCCTGGTACATGGGCTTCCTCCAATCTTAAATTTTGGGAATGCGTTCCCATCCCACAATACACATTTTTTATATATATTTATATATATAAAACATATATTTTATATATAACATATTTTATATATATATTTCTACAGCCTATCACTACTACTGAAATTAGTTTGCATTCATGGTTCATGATGCAGCATGGAAGAGGGCAGAGAAGTTTATTCTCAGCAGCAGTAATGACGTGTGAGTATAAAATACAGACATCAATTTAAGATAGTGCTGACAATGCCTTATACCTCCCATATATAAAAAAGAGTGTAGGTATACAGCAGAGTAATCTCTCACTATAATTTTCTTCTCATCTACCACCACTGATTTTAATGAAGTTACTTTGGATTTACATTGGTATGCTAAGACAGTGAGGTCTACATTATAGAAATATATAAATGTGAAATGCTTGAAAGAGGCAGACAGCTTAAAAGCTCAGAGACCTTGAAAAATGTGATTATGTGGAAGTACACACTAAATCAAGGTAATTTGTGTGTACTTGTCTCAGATGATAGCCATGTTTGAATGTTTGAAAACTTATCTCTAGAAATATATGACAACAATTGCTACAGCTATATACTTTCTGGATATATCCTAGTGGTAAAAAAATGTACAGATAAACAAGGCAGTATATCTGTGTACAACTGCTGTTTAAGTGAATGGAGTAAATATTACAGTCTACTAGTAAATTCCATACAACTCTGTATTACTTACAACATCAAGCTTGATATATCATCTACCACAAAGAAAAACATTTATGATGGACATCTCTGATGTGAGAAAAATAACATGTACTAGGGATCAAGTCTGAGGAAAATCAACAAATAGCTCTCTTCCAAGCACTTTCAGCTACAACTTGTCTTTTTCCAGGTTATCCACAGAAATGTCAATTCTCAAAATTAGAAAGTTCCAGACAAGAAAATATTAGTGCGAATTCAACTTTAAAAAAAAAAAAACAAAACAAACAAACAAAAAGACAAACACACCACTGAAACTTTTCTCATTTTCTTTCCAATTCACCTTATGAGCTTGTGGTCTCCCAGAAACCCCACAGGTTCTGACAACCTCTCCTCATGACTGTGATATAGACAACCTTGCTTGAGGGCACTTTAAAAAAATCTTGGAAAATACCCACCCAGCTCTACAGAAAAAGCTGAAAAATATATAATCTTATCTATACTCTCTCTAATATCATTTCAGTAATCACAAATTTTGAATAGGAACTGGTAAAAAATAAAGAGTCAACAAGGAATATTTATTACCCTAGTCTGTAATAGGAAGAAGTGGAAGTTTTCTCATAGTCTGCTTTCAGTTAATCTAAAAGGAGTTGTCACCTTCAATTTATTACTATTATGTTTAGTGTGCCAGACTTAACATAAAGATAACTTCTTTTACACTGGTGGGAATTTGAGTTATTCAGTGAATACCAACCTTGGCAACTTAAGTATCCCATTTTTAGGATTCAGTTGACTACATCTGAATTCACGATGCCTCAATCCCAAAATTAAGAAATTTGAACAAAAACATAAATGCATTTATTTAGGCTATTTCCTTTTGGCTGAGGTAAATTTGACCTTTTCAAAATAAGCTATTGTTCTATATGATATTTCTGTCTACATCATTGTTGCACATGAGAACTGAATGTTAATGCCACTTTTTAGACATAAATAGCAAAAAGTTGTTTCTCCTGGCCAGTTTGGATTGTTGATTTTTTTTCTAAGTATGTATGCTTAACTGTTCTACATCAATATTTAACTACAAAAGAAAAAGATCATTAACTGGGAAGATGAAAAATTCTTCTCTTTTTCACAGACATGCCAGTTTTCTTCTGGCTATACACTGGATGTTACAAAAAGCTCACATTATGCTGTACAGATGACTAACCACTCGCTTAATCACTTGCTACTGCTAGTTAAATATAAAACCAGGAAAATAGTAAATGAACAACATTTTCATATTCAGAGGCAATGACTTACCAATCCAATACGTATTTTTAGTTACATATACATATATATATATATATAAACACACCATGTGTGAAGGCCAACAAAACTTTAAGTAAGCCTCTGGGGTTGCTAGGTTTCATACAGCCCAACAGGAGCTTCCCAATAAACACCTAATTTCACTGAAATTTCTTCTTAGCTTTATTTCTGTTACAATGCAAGTTGCTCAAGAAATTACAAGTTTGATATGTTCATGGACAGGAAAAAAGTGAAATCTTGGTGGCTGATGATGAACAAGGAAGCTAGGTCAATGTCCGTGGGCTGTGTTTATTATATATTTTTAGGTTTTATTCAACCATAAAAAAGGAAATATTAAAAATAAATCTGAGCAAATAGCCTGGTTTACATAGCACAATGATTTACAAAATATATAAACATCTGCTAACTCACAGAAAGTCACTGGCAGGACCTACAAATTTGTCATTTAGTACAAGGGTCTTCCTCAGCTGATGACTATACTGCACCCTTCCCAATTTTCCAGTCTTGCTTTTTCCTATGTACTCATCCTATTCTACAATAATGATTTAAGAACATTACTGGTGATTTATTTTTTTAATTTGTATATTTATAATCTATAGCGTAGCAAGGCAGCACTCTGGTGCAGATTCCAAGTTTAAAGCTGGTTTTCAGAGAACTTTGGAGCAGCGATTTACCAGTCCTGATTTCACAACTGATTCACCAGATAAATTATGCTGTGTTAGAAATACTTTTGCTCTCTGATGGAAGGGAGACAAGAGCTGTTTTTCTTACTCAGGCCTTCCACACAATCGATGGGTATCAGTAGTCTGAGAGAAAGAAAGCAGAAAGAAAGCAGCAGAGATTGCTACAAGCCATATCTGTATTTCTGAACAAGAAAACTAGCTTGTATTATTTGTTGCTTCTTGGCTCGGGAGGTAGAAATTCATCTCCTTCCTTGTATGTAAATAAGATTGTACCATAATTATACTTGACTCTCATCAGTTTAGCTTCTTGAAGAAATAACCTATCAATTCCTTGTTATTAGCAATTTTGCTGATAATGCCTGCTATTAGTTTAGTCAATATTAATACAACTATATATTGGTAAAAACATGAAGTCGAAATACTGACTACAAAACAAAAATATTTCAGAATATTTACTTTGGAGGAAAGAAAAAAGCTTTGACTTTCACTTGAAAAAAAAATGCTGCATTAAATTTAGCAGTCATGAGACAGTCACATGTCCCAGCAATGTATCTTGGACAGAAATACTTTTTAGCAGTCCATACTGATCACAGTCCATAGAATTGATGACAATTACAGGTTAGGACACAATATTCTCCAAGTATTCTTGTATGTCAAGTCTCTTATTCAGGAGTTAAGAAATTATTTATAATTTTTTCCATTTTACTTTATATTGAGTCTATTCTTATAAATAGCCAAGACTTTTCTTGTCTTTTAAATATTAAAATAACAACAACAAAAGCAAAACAAAAAATAAAAAAAAACAAGACTTCAGTACTCCCACTACTATCAGTTACCAAATTTAGAAAGCCAAATTTGCATAATGAAGTCTTTATCTAGACAAGAGAATTGTAGGATTTTTTTAAAACCTCTCTACCAGATTAAACTGGATTAAGTAGTCATCTAATCAGGTAGCATCATCTGGTAACAGAAAAGGTCACAATGGTAACAGAGCTCCATTATCCCACACACCAGCATTGCCCACTTTGATTTTTGTGACACCCACAATACAGAATCAGAGAATTGTTAGGGTTGGTAGGGACCTCTGGAGGTCATCAGCACCTTCCACATTCACGTGTGCTTGGTCATTCCCATCATTGCTTGGTCAAATCCTTGTGTGAACCACCTGTTTTATAAGCTCTCACAGCCTATGTTTTACCTTTATATCTAATTTCAAAACATGCTCTGAAATGCAAATTGAGTTACGATTACACTTATGGTAAGAGTTAGGATTTGCAAAATGGGCTGAACTACTGTTTTTACAGCTGATGTCTACAGGACCAAGCCTTGATATGCCTGTACTAATAAATGTCAAATGAAATAACCTGATACACTCCCATATTAGAGATCAGTGTGGGTTAGAATTAGCACTCAGTTAAGTTAACAAACTTTAAGAGTCAAAGATCAAGTTTGAATTCAAAGAGCAAGCTAAAACCTGGTCCCAGCTGGTTCAGGTAACTTATCCTCAAGATCAGTCTGTTCTCTGACAGCCAGGATTAACATTAAAATTGAAGAAAATGCAGACTGAAGATCTTTTTAACTTATAGCTAATACATATTTAAGAATAAAAATAATGTGAACAGAACTAATGATATAATGTTGGTATAAAAGTGGAAAGAATTTTATGTTTAGAGCTGTCAGTAATATATAAGAAAGCATAATATGAGTTACTCTGCTGGTGAAGCCTGAAATGTTGTCAGCTTTCACTAAGAGCAGATGTCAACAAGTTCTCTGATTCTTTTGTCGGAGATGCTGTTCATCTCAGGGTTAGAATTACTGTTTAGCAGTCACATCAAGCAGTTATATGTACTGACACTTTCAACAGGGCTCCCACAAGAGCACTGGCACGCCTCATGGCACATTCAAAGATCTTGCTGACCTGCTTCTGCAACATGACTTCAATGTCAGTGATCCAGTGTCTATCTGGGAACATCAGTGCAGTGTGACCTTGGCTCAGTTTTACTGACAAAAGTCTTGTCAAGTGAGAAAGTACGCAATGAAGTCCAGCAAGGTAAGGGAAATACCAGGATCATGAACTTACCACTAGTAGTTTACTCATGTTAGGTATCTATTGTGCACATTATCCAACCAGTAATTTCTCAAAGATATTTCCTGCTTTTGTCTCTGCACGCTGCAGAGTTGCCTACATATAGCAATTCAGAAAGAAAGGGTTACATGACTAAGTAAACGAATCTGATTATAGGAATATAATTCCAATATGTGCGGATGGAACGTGCCCAGGCTTTTCTGGCCCCTGCTTCTTGGCCGAGAGCAGCAGCTGCGGTTCTGCACCACAGAGCTACTTCAGGCTGGCTGGAGATAGCAGCTAGGCACTAGACATGCCCAGGCTTGTAGGAACTCAGTTCTTTACCTCTAAAGAGTCCTTAGGTGAAGGTGAAGAGAGCGGATTCCGAGGAGGGTTTAAATCCAGAGTTTAATTCCAAGGTGACACAGAACTCTGAATTACAGCAACTGCTCCTAACAGAATAAATGACCTCGTGGCCCAGTTTCCTTTTAAGCCCAGGGGCAGGGGAGGGGCAGGGACAGGTGAAGCACCAACCAGGTAAGGAGGGGGGGCAAGGCTCAGGGATAAAGACACTTGGCCAGGCCAATGACTTCAGGCCAGAGGGGCATCTTTTGAACTTCTGCCAATCACACAATGCTCCTGCTGGAATGTAAGATTGATGGACAGCACCTAGCAAGGGGGCAAGGGGGAGGGGAGAAGGGGTTGGCACACCTGAGGGGGTCGTGGATAGGTTAAACAGGAAATGATGTGGCACACTGCAATACTGATGAATGACTAAGACCACTGCTAAAACTAAAATTTGTATTAAGTCTTCAGTATGATGGTCTGAAAGTTTTCATGGATCTTGTAAAGTCTATAGGGATGAAACAAGGATAAATGCTAGCCTAGTCTTTATAGATTGGATGAAAGGCAACATGAGCCCTGGCCTCTGAATAGATTGCATGCTAAGGTCTCAATTTAAACAAGCTGGCTTCACTGATCCATCATAAAGGTCAGTTCTGAGATTAAGACTTGGATAAGAGCAATTGTAATGGCATGTTCCATGGCCAGTTTAATGTCAAATCCCCAAGATTACAAGCAAAAGAGGGTTGAAATCCATAGAGACTCTGTACTCATGACAGTCCAATGCTAACAGGTTTGCCTAGTCAGTGTCTAAGGCTGGAATTTAGCACAAGACTGAAAGTCAGATCATAAACTGAAGAATTGTTTCTCCTTTGGGATTTTGAAGGGCCTGGAGGGCCCCTGGATTAGAGACTACTACTAATAAAGTGGACTCTGAAGTTATATACTTCTCATTTTAGTCAAAAGTCAGGATAAAACTTAAGGAACAAACAAGTGTGAATTGCTATGTTTTGTTGTTTCTAAATCGTTTTGAACACAGGTCAAAGGAGAACTGAACTCTTGTAACTGTTTCTGCTGGTGTTATAAACTAAAACTCAGTTTAGAATTGCAATCAGATTAGGACTACTTATAGAAATGATGTTATAAGTGATGAACCTACAAAAGGTGAACAATGATTCTTATGATATGCTATTTTATGTTTTATATCCTGGTTAGTCTTAGAAATAAGGTTAGGATTTGGGAAAATTTAGATTGAAGAATTAGTTTTATGATGTATTCTAGGAATCTTACTGTAATTAAAAAAAAGAGCTAACAATAACATGCATTTACTTGTCCTGCTGTGTGAGTAGATATCTTAACTATAATTAATATAAACTTCAAGGGCCCAGGTCAGAATCCTGGGGTGAAGGCTCCTGCACTCTGTTGGCTAATTAGTTCTGAAGATGGTTCCAGGGTGAAATGAGGACTGCCTCAGGTAGGAAGGCAGATCTTTCAGTTTGACTGCTTGGAATTCTGATTATTCTATAAAATCTGGAAGAGAGAGATGAGGAATGGTGACAGCAGGAGCTGATGCACTATTGCTAGTATTAATTTAAATTTAGTTGATTAACCCTAATTTTGGTCTAAATTTTAAACCAGAGTTAGACTGTTTTCTGAATTCAGCTCTACTTATTTGAATTTAGTGGTGGGTCCATTAAAGTTTACAGATATAATGCTGGCTGATAGAAAGAGAATTTATTTTCCAAACCAGGTGCAGTTACATGGCCTTTGAAAAAATTCAGCACTGTGCTGAGATTACAAGTTGACAAAGCAGAAGTTGAGAGATTTGTGTTTATTGATTGATTTTCAAAGGTCTTTTATTGCATTATAAGGGAAGATAATAAGGGACCTATTGCTCTTTCAGACATGGGTCTGATTGCTTGATCAGTAACTTAGATCTGTGAAGAGTGAAGATTGTCATGGAATATTTCAGAAAGAAAAATTATGTCTGTGTCTACCTGAGATTTTTACTATTTGTACAGGGGGAAAGACTGCATTGTATTAAATCTTGGTTTACGGTTTGGATCAATGAGAGCATTGGTCTTAGTGACAGAAAAACAGGCTGAATGTAGGGGTTTCATTCTTCTGATTAATCCCAGAAGTCCTGTGGAACTAAACAAGTTACTGAAAAAAATCAGAAGCTAAACCCTACTAGAAGATCTAGCTAGTGAGGAGACACATGGCTGGTAAATCAGGCCACCATTCAGGCTAGGCCTGGTTGAGCTAGCTTCAGGCTAAGTGTGGACAAACAAAGTGTTTACTGGAGTTTCCTCAGTCCAGCTTGTTTTGAAAGAGTCAAATTGAACAGAGGTGAAAAATTTTACTGCCAAAAAAAGGCTGACTGGTGTTAATTAGGCTTCAGTCACATAAATGCACATGGAGACTAATATTAACCTTGTCTGCTGGTTTTGGCTGAGCTGGAATTTATTGTCTTCATAGTATATATGGGCCTTTGTTTTGGATTTCATGATGAAAACAGGGTTGCTAACACATTGATGCTTTAGCTACTACTGAGCAGCACTTAAATGTCAAGTCCTTTTCTGCCTCTAAGCCCACTAGTGAGGAGGCTGGGAGTGCACAAGCAGCTGGGAGAGAGCACAGCTGGGATAGCTGACCCCAGGTGATCAGAGGTATATCCCATCATGTTGAACAATAAAAACTGCAGGAAGGAGGAAGATAAAAGTTTGAAGTTAAGGCATTTGTCTTCCCCAATCACTGTTATGACAAACAGAACCCTGCTTTCCTCCTCTGGCTGAACTCCTGCCGGCCTATGGAGAGTGGAGAATTAATTCCTTGCTTTGGTTGCATTAGGAGCTTTTGCTGTACCTATTAAACTGCCTTTGTCTCAATCCAGGGGTTTCCTCAGTTTTATCCTTCAGATTTCCCCCTGCATCCCATTTGTGGGAGAAGGAGGGAGTGTAAATAGCTGTGTAATAGCTGTGCCTACTGGGGTTAACCCTCAAAACTTTGTAAAGAGCAGCCCCTTAGGTAAAGGTGAGAGCACTGTGAATTGAACCATTCTGT